>OX392467.1:19696403-21161831 GCA_947623365.1 Achlya flavicornis | reverse complement strand
CATGTTTATTAATGGTGTACACAGTAAATGTGACATCTAAAGTAGTAGTATATGAGCTCCCCATTACGGTTTTTCCTCAGCATATGATATGTACATCAAACGGCGTAAAGCTCTTCAAGGTTGACCACCGACATGCGCTCTGATTGGCTAAGTCAAGGACGAAACATTAAGTCAAAGCCATTTATTCAATTTAGGCACTTCTAAAGGTCAAAACTACTGAAGTTACCACCAGTTCAGAAGCTTTCAAATGAAAAGAATCCGGAAAGAATCTCAGCAAGGCTAATAGGTAAGATACAGTGATTGGTCGGTAACTCAGTAGTATTAATCAGTGCAAAATCACTTACTAGTTGCGGAATTGGATTGCTCGGTTGGTATTATTACTCATAAAGGGTTTTTTTAAACCATGTTAAGAGATATGTGATGATAGATAGATAGATAGATAATACTTTATTGTTACACCAAAAAAAAAACAATTAACAAACAAAACATAAAAATAATAAAGTGTTACAATGGGCGGCTTATCACTAAAAGTGATCTCTACCAGGCAACCTTTGGATGGAGAGGAATTAAAACAAACTGTAAAGACGGACGGATGATATGGCCGATAAGAAGATAAGAACACAGCATTTAGAGGGAGATGGTCTTAAAATACAGCTACTGGGATGGAACACACTGGGAGGTGCTTGGCGACAGATTTGACTACTTATTGCCAAAATGTCCACTAACTTTGTTCTAGCTTAAATTGGCTTTGAAAGTTGACTTACTGTTTCTGTTTAAACTATGACTGAATATAGCCCTTTTGTGTCTAGAAAAATGATAGTTGTAACTTTCTCACATCACATGAACTAGGTTCATTGTTGTTCATTTCAGGGTTCCATAACGCAGTTATAAAAGCCAACAAACCTATTGTTTTTGTGTTGAATTTTCTTTCACTGTCTCGTCGGTAGATAGTAATCGTTATGACTAATGAACGAATGAGATGGCAAATAAAATTCAAAGGCCCCGAAAAGTATGCCAAAATATGCAAACCCTTCGAACCGCTAACGTAATAAACATGACCTAAAGACCTGTGTGAACCTGGAACCCGACTTGAAGATATTGTAATTTTTTTTTTTGCATATGTTAGTACTACGTATGTACCTGTTTGTACCAACTTTTTTTTCGTTTGTACCTCAAGGGGTTCGGAGATACGGGGGGTTGAAAAATGCTCAGAACCCGACTTGAAGATATCGTTTTTATTTTTTTGGCATATGATAGTACTACGTATGTACCTGTTTGTACCAACTTTTTTTTCGTTTGTACCTCAAGGGGTTCGGAGATACGGGGGGTTGAAAAATGCTCAGAACCCGACTTGAAGATATCTTATTTTTTTTTTTTAAATATGTTAGTACTACGTATGTACCTGTTGGTACCAACTTTTTTTACGTTTGTACCTCAAGGGGTTCGGAGATACGGGGGGTTGAAAAATGCTCAGAACCCGACTTGAAGATATCTTATTTTTTTTTTTTGCATATGTTAGTGCTACGTATGTACCTGTTTGTACCAACTTTTTTTTCGTTTGTACCTAAAGGGGTTCGGAAATACAGGACTTTCAAAAACCTGTTGCCTAATATCGGAAACTTGGGCATTTTTTGCGATAATCAAAATCTGCAAGCAGGGTTGGATTCACCGTCGTTTGTACCCGTTTGTACCAACTTTTTTTTCGTTTGTACCTCAAGGGGTTTGGAAATACAGAACTTTCAAAAACTGTTCCCTAGTATCGATAACTAGTATCGGTATCTCGGGCATTTTTTGAGATAATCAAAATCTGCAAGCAGGGTTAGATTCACCGTCGTTTGTACCCGTTTGTACCAACTTTCTTTTCGTTTGTACCTCAAGGGATTCCGAAATACAGGACTTTCAAAAACCTAGTATCGGTAACGAGTATCGCTATCTCGGGCATTTTTTGAGATAATCAAAATCTGCAAGTAGGGTTGGCTTCACCGTCGTTTGTACTCGTTTGTACCAACTTTCTTTTCGTTTGTACCTCAAGGGATTCGGAAATACAGGACTTTCCAAAAACCTAGTATCGGTAACGAGTATCGCTATCTCGGGCATTTTTTGAGATAATCAAAATCTGCAAGCAGGGTTGGATTCACCGTCGTTTGTACCCGTTTGTACCAACTTTCTTTTCGTTTGTACCTCAAGGGGTTCGGAAATACAGAACTTTCAAAAACTGTTGCCTAGTATCGGTAACTAGTATCGGTATCTTGGTCAATTTTTGAGATAATCAAAATCTACAAGTAGGGTTGGCTTCACCGTCGTTTGTACCCGTTTGTACCAACTTTCTTTTCGTTTGTACCTCAAGGGATTCGGAAATACAGGACTTTCCAAAAACCTAGTATCGGTAACGAGTATCGCTATCTCGGGCATTTTATGAGATAATCAAAATCTGTAAGCAGGGTTGGATTCACCGTCGTTTGTACCCGTTTGTACCAACTTTCTTTTCGTTTGTACCTCAAGGGGTTCGGAAATACAGAACTTTCAAAAACTGTTCCCTAGTATCGGTAACTAGTATCGGTATCTTGGTCAATTTTTGAGATAATCAAAATCTGCAAGCAGGGTTGGCTTCACCGTCGTTTGTACCCGTTTGTACCAACTTTCTTTTCGTTTGTACCTCAAGGGATTCGGAAATACAGGACTTTCCAAAAACCTAGTATCGGTAACGAGTATCGCTATCTCGGGCATTTTTTGAGATAATCAAAATATGCAAGCAGGGTTGGATTCACCGTCGTTTGTACCCGTTTGTACCAACTTTCTTTTCGTTTGTACCTCAAGGGGTTCGGAAATACAGAACTTTCAAAAACTGTTGCCTAGTATCGGTAACTAGTATCGGTATCTTGGTCAATTTTTGAGATAATCAAAATCTGCAAGTAGGGTTGGCTTCACCGTCGTTTGTACCCGTTTGTACCAACTTTCTTTTCGTTTGTACCTCAAGGGATTCGGAAATACAGGACTTTCCAAAAACCTAGTATCGGTAACGAGTATCGCTATCTCGGGCATTTTTTGAGATAATCAAAATCTGCAAGCAGGGTTGGATTCACCGTCGTTTGTACCCGTTTGTACCAACTTTCTTTTCGTTTGTACCTCAAGGGATTCCGAAATACAGGACTTTCCAAAAACCTAGTATCGGTAACGAATATCGCTATCTCGGGCATTTTTTGAGATAATCAAAATCTGCAAGTAGGGTTGGCTTCACCGTCGTTTGTACCCGTTTGTACCAACTTTCTTTTCGTTTGTACCTCAAGGGATTCCGAAATACAGGACTTTCAAAAACCTAGTATCGGTAACGAGTATCGGTATCTCGGGCATTTTTTGAGATAATCAAAATCTGCAAGCAGGGTTGGATTCACCGTCGTTTGTACCCGTTTGTACCAACTTTCTTTTCGTTTGTACCTCAAGGGGTTCGGAAATATAGAACTTTCAAAAACTGTTCCCTAGTATCGGTAACTAGTATCGGTATCTTGGTCAATTTTTGAGATAATCAAAATCTGCAAGTAGGGTTGGCTTCACCGTCGTTTGTTCCCGTTTGTACCAACTTTCTTTTCGTTTGTACCTCAAGGGATTCGGAAATACAGGACTTTCCAAAAACCTAGTATCGGTAACGAGTATAGCTATCTCGGGCATTTTTTGAGATAATCAAAATCTGCAAGCAGGGTTGGATTTACCGTCGTTTGTACCCGTTTGTACCAACTTTCTTTTCGTTTGTACCTCAAGGGATTCCGAAATACAGGACTTTCCAAAAACCTAGTATCGGTAACGAGTATCGCTATCTCGGGCATTTTTTGAGATAATCAAAATCTGCAAGTAGGGTTGGCTTCACCGTCGTTTGTACCCGTTTGTACCAACTTTCTTTTCGTTTGTACCTCAAGGGATTCCGAAATACAGGACTTTCCAAAAACCTAGTATCGGTAACGAGTATCGCTATCTCGGGCATTTTTTGAGATAATCAAAATCTGCAAGCAGGGTTGGATTCACCGTCGTTTGTACCCGTTTGTACCAACTTTCTTTTCGTTTGTACCTCAAGGGGTTCGGAAATACAGAACTTTCAAAAACTGTTGCCTAGTATCGGTAACTAGTATCGGTATCTTGGTCAATTTTTGAGATAATCAAAATCTACAAGTAGGGTTGGCTTCACCGTCGTTTGTACCCGTTTGTACCAACTTTCTTTTCGTTTGTACCTCAAGGGATTCGGAAATACAGGACTTTCCAAAAACCTAGTATCGGTAACGAGTATCGCTATCTCGGGCATTTTATGAGATAATCAAAATCTGTAAGCAGGGTTGGATTCACCGTCGTTTGTACCCGTTTGTACCAACTTTCTTTTCGTTTGTACCTCAAGGGGTTCGGAAATACAGAACTTTCAAAAACTGTTCCCTAGTATCGGTAACTAGTATCGGTATCTTGGTCAATTTTTGAGATAATCAAAATCTGCAAGCAGGGTTGGCTTCACCGTCGTTTGTACCCGTTTGTACCAACTTTCTTTTCGTTTGTACCTCAAGGGATTCGGAAATACAGGACTTTCCAAAAACCTAGTATCGGTAACGAGTATCGCTATCTCGGGCATTTTTTGAGATAATCAAAATATGCAAGCAGGGTTGGATTCACCGTCGTTTGTACCCGTTTGTACCAACTTTCTTTTCGTTTGTACCTCAAGGGGTTCGGAAATACAGAACTTTCAAAAACTGTTCCCTAGTATCGGTAACTAGTATCGGTATCTTGGTCAATTTTTGAGATAATCAAAATCTGCAAGTAGGGTTGGCTTCACCGTCGTTTGTACCCGTTTGTACCAACTTTCTTTTCGTTTGTACCTCAAGGGATTCCGAAATACAGGACTTTCCAAAAACCTAGTATCGGTAACGAGTATCGCTATCTCGGGCATTTTTTGAGATAATCAAAATCTGCAAGTAGGTTTGGCTTCACCGTCGTTTGTACCCGTTTGTACCAACTTTCTTTTCGTTTGTACCTCAAGGGATTCCGAAATACAGGACTTTCAAAAACCTAGTATCGGTAACGAGTATCGGTATCTCGGGCATTTTTTGAGATAATCAAAATCTGCAAGCAGGGTTGGATTCACCGTCGTTTGTACCCGTTTGTACCAACTTTCTTTTCGTTTGTACCTCAAGGGGTTCGGAAATACAGAACTTTCAAAAACTGTTCCCTAGTATCGGTAACTAGTATCGGTATCTTGGTCAATTTTTGAGATAATCAAAATCTGCAAGTAGGGTTGGCTTCACCGTCGTTTGTACCCGTTTGTACCAACTTTCTTTTCGTTTGTACCTCAAGGGATTCGGAAATACAGGACTTTCCAAAAACCTAGTATCGGTAACGAGTATCGCTATCTCGGGCATTTTTTGAGATAATCAAAATCTGCAAGCAGGGTTGGATTCACCGTCGTTTGTACCCGTTTGTACCAACTTTCTTTTCGTTTGTACCTCAAGGGATTCCGAAATACAGGACTTTCCAAAAACCTAGTATCGGTAACGAGTATCGCTATCTCGGGCATTTTTTGAGATAATCAAAATCTGCAAGTAGGGTTGGATTCACCGTCGTTTGTACTCGTTTGTACCAACTTTCTTTTCGTTTGTACCTCAAGGGATTCGGAAATACAGGACTTTCCAAAAACCTAGTATCGGTAACAAGTATCGGTATCTTGGTCATTTTTTGAGATAATCAAAATCTGCAAGCAGGGTTGGATTCACCGTCGTTTGTACCCGTTTGTACCAACTTTCTTTTCGTTTGTACCTCAAGGGGTTCGGAAATACAGAAGTTTCAAACACTGTTCCCTAGTATCGGTAACTAGTATCGGTATCTTGGTCAATTTTTGAGATAATCAAAATCTACAAGTAGGGTTGGCTTCACCGTCGTTTGTACCCGTTTGTACCAACTTTCTTTTCGTTTGTACCTCAAGGGAGTCGGAAATACAGGACTTTCCAAAAACCTAGTATCGGTAACGAGTATCGCTATCTCGGGCATTTTTTGAGATAATCAAAATCTGCAAGCAGGGTTGGCTTCACCGTCGTTTGTACCCGTTTGTACCAACTTTCTTTTCGTTTGTACCTCAAGGGATTCGGAAATACAAGACTTTCCAAAAACCTAGTATTGGTAACGAGTATCACTATCTCGGGCATTTTATGAGATAATCAAAATCTGCAAGCAGGGTTGGATTCACCGTCGTTTGTACCCGTTTGTACCAACTTTCTTTTCGTTTGTACCTCAAGGGGTTCGGAAATACAGAACTTTCAAAAACTGTTGCCTAGTATCGGTAACTAGTATCGGTATCTTGGTCAATTTTTGAGATAATCAAAATCTACAAGTAAGGTTGGCTTCACCGTCGTTTGTACCCGTTTGTACCAACTTTCTTTTCGTTTGTACCTCAAGGGATTCGGAAATACAAGACTTTCCAAAAACCTAGTATTGGTAACGAGTATCGCTATCTCGGGCATTTTATGAGATAATCAAAATCTGCAAGCAGGGTTGGATTCACCGTCGTTTGTACCCGTTTGTACCAACTTTCTTTTCGTTTGTACCTCAAGGGGTTCGGAAATACAGAACTTTCAAAAACTGTTCCCTAGTATCGGTAACTAGTATCGGTATCTCGGGCATTTTTTGAGATAATCAGAATCTGTAAGCAGGGTTTGATTCACCGTCGTTTGTACCCGTTTGTACCAACTTTCTTTTCGTTTGTACCTCAAGGGGTCCGGAAATACAGGACTTTCCAAAAACCTAGTATCGGTAACGAGTATCGCTATCTCGGGCATTTTTTGAGATAATCAAAATCTGCAAGCAGGGTTGGATTCACCGTCGTTTGTACCCGTTTGTACCAACTTTCTTTTCGTTTGTACCTCAAGGGGTTCGGAAATACAGAACTTTCAAACACTGTTCCCTAGTATCGGTAACTAGTATCGGTATCTTGGTCAATTTTTGAGATAATCAAAATCTACAAGTAGGGTTGGCTTCACCGTCGTTTGTACCCGTTTGTACCAACTTTCTTTTCGTTTGTACCTCAAGGGAGTCGGAAATACAGGACTTTCCAAAAACCTAGTATCGGTAACGAGTATCGCTATCTCGGGCATTTTTTGAGATAATCAAAATCTGCAAGCAGGGTTGGATTCACCGTCGTTTGTACCCGTTTGTACCAACTTTCTTTTCGTTTGTACCTCAAGGGATTCGGAAATACAGGACTTTCCAAAAACCTAGTATCGGTAACGAGTATCGCTATCTCGGGCATTTTTTGAGATAATCAAAATCTGCAAGCAGGGTTGGATTCACCGTCGTTTGTACCCGTTTGTACCAAATTTCTTTTCGTTTGTACCTCAAGGGGTTCGGAAATACAGAACTTTCAAAAACTGTTCCCTAGTATCGGTAACTAGTATCGGTATCTTGGTCAATTTTTGAGATAATCAAAATCTACAAGTAGGGTTGGCTTCACCGTCGTTTGTACCCGTTTGTACCAACTTTCTTTTCGTTTGTACCTCAAGGGATTCGGAAATACAAGACTTTCCAAAAACCTAGTATTGGTAACGAGTATCGCTATCTCGGGCATTTTATGAGATAATCAAAATCTGCAAGCAGGGTTGGATTCACCGTCGTTTGTACCCGTTTGTACCAACTTTCTTTTCGTTTGTACCTCAAGGGATTCGGAAATACAAGACTTTCCAAAAACCTAGTATTGGTAACGAGTATCGCTATCTCGGGCATTTTATGAGATAATCAAAATCTGCAAGCAGGGTTGGATTCACCGTCGTTTGTACCCGTTTGTACCAACTTTCTTTTCGTTTGTACCTCAAGGGGTTCGGAAATACAGAACTTTCAAAAACTGTTCCCTAGTATCGGTAACTAGTATCGGTATCTTGGTCAATTTTTGAGATAATCAAAATCTACAAGTAGGGTTGGCTTCACCGTCGTTTGTACCCGTTTGTACCAACTTTCTTTTCGTTTGTACCTCAAGGGATTCGGAAATACAAGACTTTCCAAAAACCTAGTATTGGTAACGAGTATCGCTATCTCGGGCATTTTATGAGATAATCAAAATCTGCAAGCAGGGTTGGATTCACCGTCGTTTGTACCCGTTTGTACCAACTTTCTTTTCGTTTGTACCTCAAGGGGTTCGGAAATACAGAACTTTCAAAAACTGTTCCCTAGTATCGGTAACTAGTATCGGTATCTCGGGCATTTTTTGAGATAATCAGAATCTGTAAGCAGGGTTGGATTCACCGTCGCTTGTACCCGTTTGTACCAACTTTCTTTTCGTTTGTACCTCAAGGGGTTCGGAAATACAGGACTTTCCAAAAACCTAGTATCGGTAACGAGTATCGCTATCTCGGGCATTTTTTGAGATAATCAAAATCTGCAAGCAGGGTTGGATTCACCGTCGTTTGTACCCGTTTGTACCAACTTTCTTTTTGTTTGTACCTCAAGGGGTTCGGAAATACAGAACTTTCAAACACTGTTCCCTAGTATCGGTAACTAGTATCGGTATCTTGGTAAATTTTTGAGATAATCAAAATCTACAAGTAGGGTTGGCTTCACCGTCGTTTGTACCCGTTTGTACCAACTTTCTTTTCGTTTGTACCTCAAGGGATTCGGAAATACAAGACTTTCCAAAAACCTAGTATTGGTAACGAGTATTGCTATCTCGGGCATTTTATGAGATAATCAAAATCTGCAAGCAGGGTTGGATTCACCGTCGTTTGTACCCGTTTGTACCAACTTTCTTTTCGTTTGTACCTCAAGGGGTTCGGAAATACAGAACTTTCAAACACTGTTCCCTAGTATCGGTAACTAGTATCGGTATCTTGGTCAATTTTTGAGATAATCAAAATCTACAAGTAGGGTTGGCTTCACCGTCGTTTGTACCCGTTTGTACCAACTTTCTTTTCGTTTTTACCTCAAGGGATTCGGAAATACAAGACTTTCCAAAAACCTAGTATTGGTAACGAGTATCGCTATCTCGGGCATTTTATGAGATAATCAAAATCTGCAAGCAGGGTTGGATTCACCGTCGTTTGTACCCGTTTGTACCAACTTTCTTTTCGTTTGTACCTCAAGGGGTTCGGAAATACAGAACTTTCAAAAACTGTTCCCTAGTATCGGTAACTAGTATTGGTATCTTGGGTTGGATTCACCGTCGTTTGTACCCGTTTGTACCAACTTTCTTTTCGTTTGTACCTCAAGGGGTTCGGAAATACAGAACTTTCAAAAACTGTTCCCTAGTATCGGTAACTAGTATCGGTATCTCGGGCATTTTTTGAGATAATCAGAATCTGTAAGCAGGGTTGGATTCACCGTCGTTTGTACCCGTTTGTACCAACTTTCTTTTCGTTTGTACCTCAAGGGGTTTGGAAATACAGGACTTTCCAAAAACCTAGTATCGGTAACGAGTATCGCTATCTCGGGCATTTTTTGAGATAATCAAAATCTGCAAGTAGGGTTGGCTTCACCGTCGTTTGTACCCGTTTGTACCAACTTTCTTTTCGTTTGTACCTCAAGGGATTCGGAAATACAAGACTTTCCAAAAACCTAGTATTGGTAACGAGTATTGCTATCTCGGGCATTTTATGAGATAATCAAAATCTGCAAGCAGGGTTGGATTCACCGTCGTTTGTACCCGTTTGTACCAACTTTCTTTTCGTTTGTACCTCAAGGGGTTCGGAAATACAGAACTTTCAAAAACTGTTCCCTAGTATCGGTAACTAGTATCGGTATCTCGGGCATTTTTTGAGATAATCAGAATCTGTAAGCAGGGTTGGATTCACCGTCGTTTGTACCCGTTTGTACCAACTTTCTTTTCGTTTGTACCTCAAGGGGTTCGGAAATACAGAACTTTCAAACACTGTTCCCTAGTATCGGTAACTAGTATCGGTATCTTGGTCAATTTTTGAGATAATCAAAATCTACAAGTAGGGTTGGCTTCACCGTCGTTTGTACCCGTTTGTACCAACTTTCTTTTCGTTTGTACCTCAAGGGGGTCGGAAATACAGGACTTTCCAAAAACCTAGTATCGGTAACGAGTATCGCTATCTCGGGCATTTTTTGAGATAATCAAAATCTGCAAGCAGGGTTGGATTCACCGTCGTTTGTACCCGTTTGTACCAACTTTCTTTTCGTTTGTACCTCAAGGGATTCGGAAATACAGGACTTTCCAAAAACATAGTATCGGTAACGAGTATCGCTATCTCGGGCATTTTTTGAGATAATCAAAATCTGCAAGCAGGGTTGGATTCACCGTCGTTTGTACCCGTTTGTACCAAATTTCTTTTCGTTTGTACCTCAAGGGGTTCGGAAATACAGAACTTTCAAAAACTGTTCCCTAGTATCGGTAACTAGTATCGGTATCTTGGTCAATTTTTGAGATAATCAAAATCTACAAGTAGGGTTGGCTTCACCGTCGTTTGTACCCGTTTGTACCAACTTTCTTTTCGTTTGTACCTCAAGGGATTCGGAAATACAAGACTTTCCAAAAACCTAGTATTGGTAACGAGTATCGCTATCTCGGGCATTTTATGAGATAATCAAAATCTGCAAGCAGGGTTGGATTCACCGTCGTTTGTACCCGTTTGTACCAACTTTCTTTTCGTTTGTACCTCAAGGGATTCGGAAATACAAGACTTTCCAAAAACCTAGTATTGGTAACGAGTATCGCTATCTCGGGCATTTTATGAGATAATCAAAATCTGCAAGCAGGGTTGGATTCACCGTCGTTTGTACCCGTTTGTACCAACTTTCTTTTCGTTTGTACCTCAAGGGGTTCGGAAATACAGAACTTTCAAAAACTGTTCCCTAGTATCGGTATCTTGGTCAATTTTTGAGATAATCAAAATCTACAAGTAGGGTTGGCTTCACCGTCGTTTGTACCCGTTTGTACCAACTTTCTTTTCGTTTGTACCTCAAGGGATTCGGAAATACAAGACTTTCCAAAAACCTAGTATTGGTAACGAGTATCGCTATCTCGGGCATTTTATGAGATAATCAAAATCTGCAAGCAGGGTTGGATTCACCGTCGTTTGTACCCGTTTGTACCAACTTTCTTTTCGTTTGTACCTCAAGGGGTTCGGAAATACAGAACTTTCAAAAACTGTTCCCTAGTATCGGTAACTAGTATCGGTATCTCGGGCATTTTTTGAGATAATCAGAATCTGTAAGCAGGGTTGGATTCACCGTCGCTTGTACCCGTTTGTACCAACTTTCTTTTCGTTTGTACGTCAAGGGGTTCGGAAATACAGGACTTTCCAAAAACCTAGTATCGGTAACGAGTATCGCTATCTCGGGCATTTTTTGAGATAATCAAAATCTGCAAGCAGGGTTGGATTCACCGTCGTTTGTACCCGTTTGTACCAACTTTCTTTTTGTTTGTACCTCAAGGGGTTCGGAAATACAGAACTTTCAAACACTGTTCCCTAGTATCGGTAACTAGTATCGGTATCTTGGTAAATTTTTGAGATAATCAAAATCTACAAGTAGGGTTGGCTTCACCGTCGTTTGTACCCGTTTGTACCAACTTTCTTTTCGTTTGTACCTCAAGGGATTCGGAAATACAAGACTTTCCAAAAACCTAGTATTGGTAACGAGTATTGCTATCTCGGGCATTTTATGAGATAATCAAAATCTGCAAGCAGGGTTGGATTCACCGTCGTTTGTACCCGTTTGTACCAACTTTCTTTTCGTTTGTACCTCAAGGGGTTCGGAAATACAGAACTTTCAAAAACTGTTCCCTAGTATCGGTAACTAGTATCGGTATCTCGGGCATTTTTTGAGATAATCAGAATCTGTAAGCAGGGTTGGATTCACCGTCGTTTGTACCCGTTTGTACCAACTTTCTTTTCGTTTGTACCTCAAGGGGTTTGGAAATACAGGACTTTCCAAAAACCTAGTATCGGTAACGAGTATCGCTATCTCGGGCATTTTTTGAGATAATCAAAATCTGCAAGCAGGGTTGGATTCACCGTCGTTTGTACCCGTTTGTACCAACTTTCTTTTTGTTTGTACCTCAACGGGTTCGGAAATACAGAACTTTCAAAAACTGTTCCCTAGTATTGGTAACTAGTATCGGTATCTCGGGCATTTTCCAGAAATGTTAATTTTGAAAAATAGACCAATAATTATAGTAATGACTCTCAAAAATATACTTTTTTGGATATTGTTAATAAAGAACAAGAGCATCTGTATTTCCGAACCCCTTGAGGTACAAACGAAAATAAAGTTGGTACAAACGGGTACAAACGACGGTGAATCCAACCCTGCTTGCAGATTTTGATTATCTCAAAAAATGCCCGAGAAACCGATACTCGTTACCGATACTAGGTTTTTGGAAAGTCCTGTATTTCCGAATCCCTTGAGGTACAAACGAAAAGAAAGTTGGTACAAACGGGTACAAACGACGGTGAAGCCAACCCTGCTTGCAGATTTTGATTATCTCAAAAATTGCCCAAGATACCGATACTAGTTACCGATACTAGGGAACAGTTTTTGAAAGTTCTGTATTTCCGAACCCCTAGAGGTACAAACGAAAATAAAGTTGGTACAAACGGGTACAAACGACGGTGAAGCCAACCCTACTTGTAGATTCTGATTATCTCAAAAATTGACCAAGATACCGATACTAGTTACCGATACTAGGGAACAGTGTTTGAAAGTTCTGTATTTCCGAACCCCTTGAGGTACAAACGAAAAGAAAGTTGGTACAAACGGGTACAAACGACGGTGAATCCAACCCTGCTTGCAGATTTTGATTATCTCAAAAAATGCCCGAGATAGCGATACTCGTTACCGATACTAGGTTTTTGGAATGTCCTGTATTTCCGAACCCCTTGAGGTACAAACGAAAAGAAAGTTGGTACAAACGGGTACAAACGACGGTGAATCCAACCCTGCTTACAGATTCTGATTATCTCAAAAAATACCCGAGATACCGATACTAGTTACCGATACTAGGGAACAGTTTTTGAAAGTTCTGTATTTCCGAACCCCTTGAGGTACAAACGAAAAGAAATTTGGTACAAACGGGTACAAACGACGGTGAATCCAACCCTGCTTGCAGATTTTGATTATCTCAAAAAATGCCCGAGATAGCGATACTCGTTACCGATACTAGGTTTTTAGAAAGTCCTGTATTTCCGAATCCCTTGAGGTACAAACGAAAAGAAAGTTGGTACAAACGGGTACAAACGACGGTGAATCCAACCCTGCTTGCAGATTTTGATTATCTCAAAAAATGCCCGAGATAGCGATACTCGTTACCGATACTAGGTTTTTGGAAAGTCCTGTATTTCCGACTCCCTTGAGGTACAAACGAAAAGAAAGTTGGTACAAACGGGTACAAACGACGGTGAAGCCAACCCTACTTGTAGATTTTGATTATCTCAAAAATTGACCAAGATACCGATACTAGTTACCGATACTAGGGAACAGTGTTTGAAAGATCTGTATTTCCGAACCCCTTGAGGTACAAACGAAAAGAAAGTTGGTACAAACGGGTACAAACGACGGTGAAGCCAACCCTGCTTGCAGATTTTGATTATCTCAAAAAATGCCCGAGATAGCGATACTCGTTACCGATACTAGGTTTTTGGAAAGTCCTGTATTTCCGAATCCCTTGAGGTACAAACGAAAAGAAAGTTGGTACAAACGGGTACAAACGACGGTGAAGCCAACCCTACTTGCAGATTTTGATTATCTCAAAAATTGACCAAGATACCGATACTAGTTACCGATACTAGGGAACAGTTTTTGAAAGTTCTGTATTTCCGAACCCCTTGAGGTACAAACGAAAAGAAAGTTGGTACAAACGGGTACAAACGACGGTGAATCCAACCCTGCTTGCAGATTTTGATTATCTCATTAAATGCCCGACATACCGATACTCGTTACCGATACTAGGTTTTTGAAAGTCCTGTATTTCCGAATCCCTTGAGGTACAAACGAAAAGAAAGTTGGTACAAACGGGTACAAACGACGGTGAAGCCAACCCTACTTGCAGATTTTGATTATCTCAAAAATTGACCAAGATACCGATACTAGTTACCGATACTAGGGAACAGTTTTTGAAAGTTCTATATTTCCGAACCCCTTGAGGTACAAACGAAAAGAAAGTTGTTACAAACGGGTACAAACGACGGTGAATCCAACCCTGCTTACAGATTTTGATTATCTCAAAAAATGCCCGAGATACCGATACTAGTTACCGATACTAGGTTTTTGGAAAGTCCTGTATTTCCGAATCCCTTGAGGTACAAACGAAAAGAAAGTTGGTACAAACGGGTACAAACGACGGTGAATCCAACCCTGCTTACAGATTCTGATTATCTCAAAAAATGCCCGAGATACCGATACTAGTTACCGATACTAGGGAACAGTTTTTGAAAGTTCTGTATTTCCGAACCCCTTGAGGTACAAACGAAAAGAAAGTTGGTACAAACGGGTACAAACGACGGTGAATCCAACCCTGCTTGCAGATTTTGATTACCTCAAAAAATGCCCGAGATAGCGATACTCGTTACCGATACTAGGTTTTTGGAAAGTCCTGTATTTCCGAACCCCTTGAGGTACAAACGAAAAGAAAGTTGGTACAAACGGGTACAAACGACGGTGAATCCAACCCTGCTTACAGATTCTGATTATCTCAAAAAATGCCCGAGATACCGATACTAGTTACCGATACTAGGGAACAGTTTTTGAAAGTTCTGTATTTCCGAACCCCTTGAGGTACAAACGAAAAGAAAGTTGGTACAAACGGGTACAAACGACGGTGAATCCAACCCTGCTTGCAGATTTTGATTATCTCATAAAATGCCCGAGATAGCGATACTCGTTACCGATACTAGGTTTTTGGAAAGTCCTGTATTTCCGAATCCCTTGAGGTACAAACGAAAAGAAAGTTGGTACAAACGGGTACAAACGACGGTGAAGCCAACCCTACTTGTAGATTTTGATTATCTCGAAAATTGACCATGATACCGATACTAGTTACCGATACTAGGGAACAGTTTTTGAAAGTTCTGTATTTCCGAACCCCTTGAGGTACAAACGAAAAGAAATTTGGTACAAACGGGTACAAACGACGGTGAATCCAACCCTGCTTGCAGATTTTGATTATCTCAAAAAATGCCCGAGATAGCGATACTCGTTACCGATACTAGGTTTTTGGAAAGTCCTGTATTTCCGAATCCCTTGAGGTACAAACGAAAAGAAAGTTGGTACAAACGGGTACAAACGACGGTGAATCCAACCCAGCTTGCAGATTTTGATTACCTCAAAAAATGCCTGAGATAGCGATACTCGTTACCGATACTAGGTTTTTGGAAAGTCCTGTATTTCCGAATCCCTTGAGGTACAAACGGAAAGAAAGTTGGTACAAACGGGTACAAACGACGGTGAAGCCAACCCTACTTATAGATTTTGATTATCTCAAAAATTGACCAAGATACCGATACTAGTTACCGATACTAGGGAACAGTTTTTGAAAGTTCTGTATTTCCGAACCCCTTGAGGTACAAACGAAAAGAAAGTTGGTACAAACGGGTACAAACGACGGTGAATCCAACCCTGCTTGCAGATTTTGATTACCTCAAAAAATGCCCGAGATAGCGATACTCGTTACCGATACTAGGTTTTAGAAAGTCCTGTATTTCCGAACCCCTTGAGGTACAAACGAAAATAAAGTTGGTACAAACGGGTACAAACGACGGTGAATCCAACCCTGCTTACAGATTCTGATTATCTCAAAAAATGCCCGAGATACCGATACTAGTTACCGATACTAGGGAACAGTTTTTGAAAGTTCTGTATTTCCGAACCCCTTGAGGTACAAACGAAAAGAAAGTTGGTACAAACGGGTACAAACGACGGTGAATCCAACCCTGCTTGCAGATTTTGATTACCTCAAAAAATGCCCGAGATAGCGATACTCGTTACCGATACTAGGTTTTTGGAAAGTCCTGTATTTCCGAATCTCTTGAGGTACAAACGAAAAGAAAGTTGGTACAAACGGGTACAAACGATGGTGAAGCCAACCCTACTTGTAGATTTTGATTATCTCAAAAATTGACCAAGATACCGATACTAGTTACCGATACTAGGGAACAGTGTTTGAAAGTTCTGTATTTCCGAACCCCTTGAGGTACAAACGAAAAGAAAGTTGGTACAAACGGGTACAAACGACGGTGAAGCCAACCCTACTTGTAGATTTTGATTATCTCAAAAAATGCCCGAGATAGCGATACTCGTTACCGATACTAGGTTTTTGGAAAGTCATGTATTTCCGAACCCCTTGAGGTACAAATGAAAAGAAAGTTGGTACAAACGGGTACAAACGACGGTGAATCCAACCCTGCTTACAGATTCTGATTATCTCAAAAAATGCCCGAGATACCGATACTAGTTACCGATACTAGGGAACAGTTTTTGAAAATTCTGTATTTCCGAACCCCTTGAGGTACAAACGAAAAGAAAGTTGGTACAAACGGGTACAAACGACGGTGAAGCCAACCCTGCTTGCAGATTTTGATTATCTCATAAAATGCCCGAGATAGCGATACTCGTTACCGATACTAGGTTTTTGGAAAGTCCTGTATTTCCGAATCCCTTGAGGTACAAACGAAAAGAAAGTTGGTACAAACGGGTACAAACGACGGTGAAGGCAACCCTACTTGTAGATTTTGATTATCTCAAAAATTGACCATGATACCGATACTAGTTACCGATACTAGGGAACAGTTTTTGAAAGTTCTGTATTTCCGAACCCCTTGAGGTACAAACGAAAAGAAATTTGGTACAAACGGGTACAAACGACGGTGAATCCAACCCTGCTTGCAGATTTTGATTATCTCAAAAAATGCCCGAGATAGCGATACTCGTTACCGATACTAGGTTTTTGGAAAGTCCTGTATTTCCGAATCCCTTGAGGTACAAACGAAAAGAAAGTTGGTACAAACGGGTACAAACGACGGTGAAGCCAACCCTACTTGCAGATTTTGATTATCTCAAAAATTGACCAAGATACCGATACTAGTTACCGATACTAGGGAACAGTTTTTGAAAGTTCTGTATTTCCGAACCCCTTGAGGTACAAACGAAAAGAAAGTTGGTACAAACGGGTACAAACGACGGTGAATCCAACCCTGCTTGCAGATTTTGATTATCTCATAAAATGCCCGAGATACCGATACTCGTTACCGATACTAGGTTTTTGAAAGTCCCGTATTTCCGAATCCCTTGATGTACAAACGAAAAGAAAGTTGGTACATACGGGTACAAACGACGGTGAAGCCAACCCTACTTGCAGATTTTGATTATCTCAAAAATTGACCAAGATACCGATACTAGTTACCGATACTAGGGAACAGTTTTTGAAAGTTCTGTATTTCCGAACCCCTTGAGGTACAAACGAAAAGAAAGTTGGTACAAACGGGTACATACGTAGTACTAACATATTCAAAAAAAAAAATAAGATATCTTCAAGTCGGGTTCTGAGCATTTTTCAACCCCCCGTATCTCCCAACCCCTTGAGGTACAAACGAAAAAAAAGTTGGTACAAACAGGTACATACGTAGTACTAAAATATGCCAAAAAAATAAAAACGATATCTTCAAGTCGGGTTCTGAGCATTTTTCAACCCCCCGTATCTCCGAACCCCTTGACGTACAAACGAAAAAAAAGTTGGTACAAACAGGTACATACGTAGTACTAACATATGCCAAAAAAATAAAAACGATATCTTCAAGTCGGGTTCTGAGCATTTTTCAACCCCCCGTATCTCCGAACCCCTTGAGGTACAAACGAAAAAAAAGTTGGTACAAACAGGTACATACGTAGTACTAACATATGCTAACAAAAAAATTACAATATCTTCAAGTCGGGTTCCAGGTTCACACAGGTGACCTAAAGCTAATGAAGCTTCGGTTTCTGTGGCCGCCAGTTGGAGCCACTAGCACTGGGTCCTATCGCTGTCGTTGAATAAGTAATAATAGCGTGGCAGGACCAATATGGGCCAATATAATTGATAATAACCAAACAAATAAAATATTGATTATGCCTCAGTGTTGCGAAGTCCCGTTTTGTTCCGATAAAAAAAAGGAGGAAATACGTTTCCGATAGACAAAACTCGCCTAAAACAGTGGTTGATAGCGATTCGCAGGCATGTCTGCCATAATTTATCAGGAAGGAAGGAAAAACAAACCACAGAAGGGAGTTTTCTATAAAACTACAAAAAATCTTGTCTAATGAACTACAGAACCCAATCTTGTTTTCTTCGACTCGCGCTTTTTTTTTACGACGTAAGCACGGTCGGCCCAGTGGGTTGGCATGTAACTTTAACCTGTAACGGTATACTAACCTTATGACAGTTATCATGAGAATATGATTATCATGGCAGCTAGCTGTTGGTGTAATGAGGTGTTTAGGCATTTTTATTTGTCATTAATTTTTATATTCGTTTTTGGAATTATCAAGAATTTCAGAAATAAAAAATACATTTTTTTTGGATTACGTTTTATTGTTTCAAACCGAACAGCAGTTGGTAGAAACAGTTTTAGTTTTTTTTTTCATTAAACACTTCTAGTTTGAATTGAATTAGGTACTTGATACCAATTTTATTTGATTGTCTATGGAGAGCACTAGTAAAAGCAACTCGCTATGCTATATATACCTTAATAATTATAAAATGTTTACATTATGATAATATCAGCTTGCACACATTGCACAATAAATTAATAATGCATTAAATGATTCATCCTACTTTTACTATTTGATTGTCTATCGGAGTCCATAGACAATAGAGATACTTAGATAGGATACCTACTCTTTATTTTAATATAAGTAGGACGATATTATCGGTAACGTAGTGTGAAACGCGTGACTTACTACAATTTGTACTGTCGTTTCACCATAAAGTCAACAAATTATATAGCTAAATAACAAAAATCCATAGTATGTTCTAAAGATATGGAAATAGAGGTTCTTCTTCTTATTTTTAATTTTGGCAACCAAGCCCAAATTAGGGCTCATTTCTGCCAGTGTCGAGTTATATTATAGTTTCCAGTCACAATAAATCACTTCACATTATAGTCCTCAGTCAGTCACCGTCCATAAAAGTCATGTTTTACTACAATGGTAGTCATTGTAGTAAAACTCTACACGGACATTTTGATAAGACTTGAAAAGTCACGATACACATAATTCATTTCATTTCACTACACTGGTGCACATGGATGATCTTTATTGGGTAAAATACCACCAAAAATACACAATAAAACTCAAAATACACAAATTTATGAAAATAAAAATGAAAATGCTACGTCACTCTGCAAGTTCCCGCCAAAAAGTCTCGAAATAGAGGTTAGTTTCACATAGAGTACGATGTTCTTTTTAAAAAAAAAAACAGGCATAAAGCCTCGATGCAGTTACTTTTTGGTTCAAATCGATATTATCGCCTGTTACATCGACATGGTTCTAAGTTCAAAATTCAAGGGTGTTGCCGCGTCATTGATTTGGTTTTCCCTAATATGGGGTAGTAATGTCATTTAAGTAGCCAACCCCTGTATTGCTGTCCGTAAATAATTGATAAATATGGACAGATGACATTATATGTCAAATAGTAAGAAGCCTAAATGTGATAGTGAAATGAAACTAGCTATAAGTAAAATATGTAAATGTATACGATACAAAATGGCGGTCAGTTGCGCAGACGTGTTTTATTATGATGGTAGTATTTAAAATGTTACCTCGTTTCGACTTGAGGAAAACAATGGACTTGCAGATCTTTTTTGACGCGGTTCGTTGCATATGCATATAATCAGCACAGCACCTCTTCGTTTTTTGTTTGCGGATCCGTTCAATCTCCACTTTGCGAATCAGCTCTTCTACGTATGATTGTGTGTGCGGGTCCGCTCTTCGGCTCAATCTCTATTTTGTGCGGTCTGTGAAAAGAAATAATGAAAGAAAATCTCATGTCTGTCGAGCGAATCAGCGCTTCCACGTATTGTTGTGTGTGCGGGTCCGCTCTCCGGCTCAATCTCCACTTTGCGTGGTCTGTTGCATCCTGTGTGGTTGCATTGTATCTTATGTCTGTCGAGCGAATGGAGCGAATGTCTTATGTCTACTGACGTAAAAACGAATTCCTACTGATATTTTCTTTAATGTAGAATATCAGGTTAGTTCACTTATATCATTAACACGCTTGAAATGCTACACTGTGTAGAATAAATTAACATCTATTCATGATAATTAATATAATCTGTGACCCTATTCGATTAACTTTGAAAACGATTGCGATGGCGATTAATGTGCTACTCAAAATGTTGGCTTATTTTGAGTGATTTTTGTGTCAAAAGTCCGATGGTCCTCCTGATGGTAAGTGGGTGCCCTCGCCTATAGAATACCAGGGGGATTACCATGTGTTGCCGATCTTTACAAAGGCTCCAAGTGCAACTGCTGGAACACACCGGTGATTTGTAGCCAGGTGTCATCATCAGCCTATAACGTCACACTGCTGAGCACAGGCCTCCTTTCAAAAATCAGCGTGAAAGGGAACAGGCAGATACTCTACTCTCTATACAGAGAAAAGAAGTAATGTATTTTCTTATCCGTGCTCTAGCACGCGTGCCCACTGCGGATCGGTGGAGATAGGCTAGTGGTAAACCTACTGTTGGAGTTTTCAAGAAGGCCTCCAACTAGCTTAACGACTATCACAATTAAGTGATAACCGGGACCAACGGCTTTACGTGCCTTCCGAAGCAGGGAAACGCTCGATTTGAAATACCACTAGGCGGTCACCCATCCAGGTACCGACCACGACGGTGGTAGCGTAACTTGCCGATCGATTAAGAATGACTTATCAACTTATCATGCTACGAGCGCTTCCACGTTTGAATAGGTTAGTATTATTTTGTGAAATCTGGGTTTTAGTTATACGTATCTG
This sequence comes from Achlya flavicornis, assembly GCA_947623365.1. Taxonomy (NCBI): domain Eukaryota; kingdom Metazoa; phylum Arthropoda; class Insecta; order Lepidoptera; family Drepanidae; genus Achlya; species Achlya flavicornis. The sequence goes on along the minus strand of OX392467.1, from coordinate 21,140,878 downwards.
AGCATCAGTGAATGCCTACATCACGATGATGAATCATTTTTCACTTGCGAAACAGTTGTAATAAAGAACAATTCACACGATCACAGTGTTTTAATGTCGGCTTGTTGACCGACCGGTTTGTCCATCAGCTTTCTACTTAATAAATGTTTCAAGTTACTCTAGTATTCGACCGCGGGTACGCCCACGTGGTAGAGATTTTTTTGTATCTAAACTTGTTTGAGTAAAACGGTGCCGCTAAATGATGCAGCCTAAAATTTGCTAAAATCACCTCCACCTTACAGAAGATCGCAGCTAAATAACATTACTTCAATGCGGTGTTGTGTTATGTTCCTGCGGTGAGTAAGGTTGTCAGAGCTCCGTGAGGAGGCGCTGTTCTGGCAGCGTTGTACCTGGGACCAGAGGCACAGTCCAGAGGTGTAGTAAGAAGTAGTACACAATTTTATCGTTTCCGCTAACAATGCTAGAACAGCGACAACTCTCAACCCCTCTTCAGACCACTTCAGGGTGTGAAAAAATCTCTTAGGTATCTTTCAAACAGCATCAAAATACGAGTTGCAAGCCAACGGACAGAACGTATCATTATATCGTACAGGTATTATATGTACACGGGTAATGTTTACAGTTATTTGATACGTGTTTGAAGATCCGATCGTTCGATAATAGTGGGTTTGGTGATTTATTGGCATTATACGAGAGTTCGAAAGTTCTTGTACAACCGGATTAAGTGTTGACGAAACAATTACGTCTTTTGTTGTATTTCTTACTCCTGTAAAATGTCATGGTTTGCTTGCTTAAATAATATAGAGATTTTTGCAGGGTCGGCAACGGGTGATTGATACCCCTGGTGTTGCAAGCGTCAATAGGCTACGGTAACCGCTTACCGTCAGGTGGGCTTGTTTGCACCTTAGTAGTATAAAAAGTGCAATATTGTAAGTTGCTACTCAACCACGCCGCCACGGATTTGGATGATATTGTAGCATTTTTTAGATAGTTTGGTCGTACAATGGAATAATACAGCATATTTAATCCCAAGAACTCATTCGATCCTTTGGGAATACAGGAAAACCACGGAGCAAATAGTGACTAACACCACAGACATACATCTAAATAGACGCCGCAAGTACTTTCGCGTGTTAAAATCTGTGCAAAATTGGGCCGAACTTCTTCTTTGGTCGAAACTGTTTCGCGCGGACAGGGAACTCACATAAGGGTGCATGGTCACCAGAGATGTGTAGCGAGGGAGATGTTTAGCTGACAAATAGGATAGCTTGATTTTCACGTTAAAAATCTAATGTCAGCCTAACTAAATCAATCTTGTGACATTATGGTAGGTACAAAAAAATTACACGCTTGGTTTTCAAACGGATGGAGGGACTTGCGGTATCTATTTACATTTATGTCTGTGACTAACACAGATGATACTTTTCTCGATCGACAAAGATGTTCTTTGTAGAAATACTACCTATATTTTGTAAAGTATGTTCCGGCAGCTGCACTTTGAGAGCAGTCTCTCAGTTGTTCTCTTTTGATACCTTCGGCCATATTATCATATAACACGGTGAGATAACGACAAACAAAACAAAATCATTGAAGTCACCTACCACCACTATCTGCTGAGTTTATTGTCAGCTCTTTAATTTTAGGTTTTTATTGATTCGATGATAGAAGTCAGAAAATCTAAAAAAAAAACTTTTGCATATCCTGTATCTGAATTTTAGATCATCCCTGTAAGTCTCTCAGTGCAAGATAAACAATTCTAAATGAGCCAAAATATCTACCCTGTTTTCCTTCAGCAAAATACCTATGCCGAGCAGATCCATAATTTTCATTTAATCGTTCTCTATAACAGTATTATCCAAAAAATATATGTTACCATTATCAATGTTTATATATACCGTACCGTTAAGGTCGTTATAATATACAGCGCCATTGGCACGTTTCCCGCGCAAAATGTGTATTTCACTGAATACCTAATATCTCCGAGAGAAATCTAGCGAAACCGGTTTAAAAAAATATTAAACTCGCTCCGTCAGATTAAGCACTTATTATGCCGGGTTGCCATGATTATTTTAATTACCACTTTTTTAGGGATATTTAAGTGTCAGTTAAATGTGCCAAAATATGTATGTTTATTTGGACACTTTAGCTCATAAAATGTATATCTCTGTAACATAAGTAGTGTAAGTGTTGTAACCACTATTGAGTGAACCTTTAAAAAAAAAGATAGTCCAAATAAACGCTCCATAAGTACCTGGTGAACATTCGTGGTAAAATTACGGCCATCTAATCAAATATTGCTTATGTTTAACGTAGCACCCCAGATAAAATCACTTTATATTGCCAAATACTTTTGGCAATTATATTAAGTTAGAAATAGCGCAATAATTTCATCATAAAAATTTGGTGATCATTTACAAAATTTCTTAGTTTTGGGTAAAAAATATTTTTGGTGATCATTCAAAAAGGGCGTGAAGAGATTTCTTCAGGGTCGGCAACGCGCGTTTTATACCCCTGGTGTTGCAAGCGTCCATAGGCTACGGTAACTGCTTACCATCAGGCGGGCCGTATGTTTGTTTGCCACCTTAGTGGTATAAAAAAAAAACCCATAAAATATTAGCTTTTTTTGTAAATAGGATAAAATTTCCCATTTTCAGGATTAATTTATTTACACTGGCAACCTTAAGAACGCATGTCGAAATACGCGAAAAAAGTGATGTGACTGGTTTGTTTACACTGTTACGAGCCAGTTATGTCTGTACATAGGTGTAGAAATAGAGCTTATGCAAAAGCCAGTTAAATAATGGTTTCCTTGAAAATTGCACAATACTGATTCCAAAGTGACTTTGAAGACTAATGCATCTAGATGTTAGGACTGGTCTAAGTGTAGGTCTAAAGGGAACTATTGTTAATGTTCTAGCACCTGTAGTCTTGAATATGCGTCTCTAATGTGTCTATCTATGAGTCTTCATGAACCACACTGAAATTTTGTGATTTATAATGTAGTTTGTAACTCTGTAAGCTGTGTGTGCGGCACCCGGCGGTATAGACGGACAGATAGACAATAGAGTAAGTAACAGAAATAGGGTTCCGTTTGCCCTTCAGTTAAGAAACTCTTAAAGTATGTGCTTCATCGATTTTAATGCGAACAGCAAAGGAGTGGAAGGAACTCACTTCTAGGGCAGAGAGAATTAAATAAAAAATAAATTTTCATTCTGGGACATTCCTCACACACGGTCATCTGATCCCAAACTAACCAGAGCTTGTACTATGGAAACCAGAAAACTGATATAATACATATACTACTTACTGTTTGTAAATTAAATACATACTTAATATATATTATTACACCCAGACTTAGTAGTAGTAGTAGTAGTAGTAGTGAATATTGAGTTTATGGCTAAATCTTCCTTTAAATAAAACTATTTTTTTTAAAGAGTCAACGGCAATATTAAAAGATGGTGTACTCATAAACTCATCGAAAAGCAAATATGATTTGAGTGTGATGTAACTGAATGTTGCCATACACAAAAATAGCAATAAAAATTAGCCGGTCGAGTAGCGTGCGAGTGCGCGTGTCTCTGCCGGACTTCCGCGCATTGTCGCGTGTGGTACATGTTGAATATATAAGTAAATAGTGATGGGGATTTGATTTGCAATTTGTCGATATAGTATCTTAATTTAGTAAATTTTACGTGAATGGAGGCTTTTTTCACGCCACTCTTGCCGCAGACCCTTGCAGTCCATATTCATTCACTTGATTGAATGGATAATATTATTGTCCAAAATAAATTAAATATCGTGAGTAAAGTCGCCAGAGCTCATCCGGAGGGAAGTGTCGGTATCGAGTGATGCCTCTTGTGTTGCAAGTCCGATGGGACTCACTCCATATGCTAGCTTCAACCCCACGAATCGCGTTCCCAAGGGATATTTTACCGATATAAAAAGTATCATATGTTATTCCATTTCACTCTTATCTATGTACCAGTTTTCTTCTAAATCTGTTCAACCGTGTGCGTGATTGAGCCACAAACGTCCAAACTTATCCATCATTTATATTTCTGACACGGTCTATCAAATTATTATTTTTTAAATACTTTTATCGACTCGATTAAATAAATCGATATTAGATTAACATCACTGATGTGCAGAAGAACCTTTCAATGCAAACATTAAATTGTATTCTTAAGTTTTACTAAATAAAGTTTATATTCGTTTATGATTTAATTTTGTGATCGTTTCGCGCGTGTTGAAAGTAATTTTGGGTTTTGATATTATAATTTTATGCTTATTACTTTTAATATCTCTTTAAACTTGTTATCTGCTGGATAATGGTTTTCATTGATTCAGAGGTGGTGGTACTTATCTCATGTGGAGTTCCGAGAAATATATGGTCCAAGAAAACATTTAAGTACTTGTTGCATTGTGTAATAAGATGATTAAGCACAAGTTCCGATTACGAGAGCTTATGTTTGTTATTATTTTTATTCTACGCGCCCCGTGGGCAAATGTGTAATATAAAAATGTATTTTATTTTAGTCACTTTTGGCACTTATTTGGAAAAAATCGGAATTGGGTTACTCGGTATAAAGGGATTTTTCCTCGATGTGGCTACATAAGGAATATTTTCTCATTCTTTTGTATTAAAGAATCATGGCGAGATCCAAACATTGATTTTTACAAAAAAAAAAACATTTTACAGGGTTTTGAATCACTTCCAATGTTAAGATTACATTACCAGCAACATGTGAATATACAAGAAATATTTTATAAACCCCACATAAACGTAACGGTTTTGCTCGTGAATCTACCATTCTATGCCGCGGCATAGAATCTCGCTTTTTATACCGGGTTTTTAAAAATATTTTCAGTGCCTCAAGTTATTCCTTAGACACCAAGAATCAATAGTAACGTCATTTCGACGTCTCTAAAAATCTTTTGTTTTTTTTGTACAAATCTCGCCATGATTCTTTCGTGATTGGGCTTAATTAAATGCCGGTGGGTTTACATTTCTATTACTGGTTCAATAAAGTACTAACTAGTTTACGATAAGTTGTATAAAAAGCGCGATTATACCAATGTATACTGCGATTACTTTTTGCACTATTCGATATGCACAATAGTAATTGTAGGTTTCTTGTAAAACGCAGCAGGCTTGCGTCTGCGATACTCTTAAGAATTAAAAATGCAACTTGTGTCCGTAATACTGTTATTTTTAATAATGCATGCATAATTGAATGCAGAAGGAAATTAGGATCTATATGAACAATATCGTTCAATTAATTTAATTGCCACACGATTTCGTTGATACAGTAAAACCAAGTTAAAAATTAAGCTTAAACTCAAAACGTGACTGAGTAGCTTACCATGTTCTTCTCCATTATTTAAATATTTGTTCGACGTATAAGAATGCCAATGAGAATTTTATAAAAAAAAGACATCAGCCGTTTTCCCAACACATCTACAGGCACCATTACGTTGAAATTAACTGTTAATCTATTTCTTATACCAATATCATGTTCAAACCGATTGTAACGCCAACGCCATTAAAACCAGTTTATTGTTACGGTTTTTTGCTAACCTTTCTCACGTTGTTGATACTAATTAAGTGACGTCACGCTTTAGGTAACTATTACGTGTTGAATTGTTTTATAAATTGCTTAGCACTTTAGTGACTCTTGTTGCAGGATTCGCGGAACAAGAGAGATGTAGGTACCTATATACTCTTAAAAATCTTTTTTTGTGTATACTTCGCTAGCTTCGAAAAAGCGGTCACTGCGTTCAGTGACAGCGCAACGATACATAGCACTAGAGCCTAAGGGTAAATACGCACTATGCGGTTGCGGTATGCGGACCGCATATGCGGTTGCAATGGGCTAAAGTAGATGACAAAAAAATATATTTAGTCCGTCTTTTACATCATCAAAAAATATTAGACACGTATATTTTTTCTTTCGTCAATTTAACAAAAATACGAAGATATCGTTTGTTGAAGTTCCACGTGACGTCACGTTTGGAGTACACTTTTTACTCTAAAGTGACGTCACGAGCCCCCACTCCCGAACTTTGTATCGCTTTAACTTTGTAAATTTTTAATGATTTGGTTCAATATTTTTTGATAATCTGACTGACGGACTAATTAGATATTTTTTTAACCTAGGTATCACCCCTATTGCGGCCAGCCGGATTGCGGACCACCGGACGGCTGGTCAACCGCATAGTGCGTATGTACCCTAAAAGTTCTATAACATTTAGACCTCAAGCGGCTTTCTTGACTCGTTTGATATTCAAGTGTTCCATAGGTAAATAGAATTGCAAAATATGGAAGCCCATTTCAATATTCATTACCAATTTTGCCCCGCCCGGTCCGGCTGTCAAATCGATCGATACGGATTCGAGTGGCAACTCGGACTCGCATTCGGGATTCTGTCGATCTGCAGTTAATGAAATCAGCATAAATGAATTGTATCTACCAGAATGGCGACCGAGTAGGTCTATGAATAAAGCATTCCAATCCGTGTCACTCAATCACTTGTTGTCATTTAGATTCTGACTCACTTTTGTTTACTTCTAAATGATGATAGTATTCAGTCTATACTTTAACAGTCAAAACAATGGTCATGGATCAATGCAGTGACGTCGCCCATTATTATACGGAAAATCATGATAAAGATATATATATAAAGAATATGTAAAGAATAGACAAAGGTAGTAAAAGTAAACATTTGTGATTGTACAAAAGAAGTTATTATCATTCCATGTTTATTTTACTTGTATAAAATTCATCACTGAATAGTGGAAACTTGGAATGAGAAACCATGGCAAAATAAAAAACCACTATGGTAGCACTGACTTCGTCGTTGTCAAAATTTTTGACATAATGAGATACTTAGTGTTACCCTTCTAAACTTCAAAATCTCCATAATAACGTTTTTTGGGGTTTCCTTCCGAAACTGGAAATTATATTTAATATAAATATCCATCCATTCATAGATATGAATGGATGAAATTTGGAGATGATGGAATTGTAAATGAAAGGAGAAACTACTAACTGTTCAGTAGAAAATTGAAATTTTGCACACACGTACCTTTTTCAAAATACGCTTCTAAGATCGCAATATGGAAAGATAGCTTTAAATAAGCGATTAGGAAGGGCTTATTTATTTAGTAGGTCCTCTAATCAAGATTTGGCCATTAAATAAGTTTACAGATCATATATTACGTCGCGCAAACACGCAAACAAACAAGCCATTAGCTGACTCATAAATCGTGCGGTCACCACTCATGTATGCTTAATTACTTGTGAGTGCTTAACTTGGGCATGCCACGTGCCGACAGAGTAATGTGGCAATATTTACTTGGTGTACTATCGATGGAGCATGCATTAATAAATCTATTTGCCGTTTTGATAAAATGTTGAGCAATTTGTTAGGTCGTATAATTATATAAATCACTAGATTTACACCTCGCGATTTCACTCGCGATGATACGCATTTACTGGTTGAATTAAAAAACCCTTACTTCCTTTCTTAGTGGATGCCTACGATATAAATTTCTCCTTGTATATAGGTTCGGCCTGGTTTAGAAGATAGAAGTCAGTTTTAGATATATAAATAATTTAAGTAAGAAGATGAGTTAAGACCAAATTGCTGTAGAGAGACCTTTTACACCCAGTCTCCTTGAACCACCGTTAAGTCAAGGTCATGGTTGTCCCGAAATATACTCGTCTAGACGCTGCCTCAACTGGAACCGTCTCCATCTGTTATTGGAATTTCGGTAGACATAGACCCACTACAATTTCTGCATGCGACAGTTCGAACATAAGGACTGAACTTGCTCTTTTTATTTTCTCTTTTAATTATTTTCAACTAGTTTCCGCCCCGTGGTTTTACTCGCGTTTCTCAGGGATCTAATGTTTTCTCACAATAAAAAAGTATGTTATATGTCCATCATGATTGGTTGTATCGGTGAGGTGTCAAGAGTTTATTCTTTAGTAGGATAGGATAGGTCAGCGATCTCCAAGATATTCTAGTCTAAAGCTCAAATATCATCGCACATGTTTGTTGTGTCCGGCGCGTATGAGACAGTAGTTCCTTCCGAATCTAGGTCGTCATTTTCCTAACCAGGTGTGGAGTTAGTTTCCCATTACTTAACATAAACAAGTATTGAATTTAAAGCAAGGATTTACATGTTTAGCGAGTAAAACGCTCTAGCATACGGGAGTGTAAATTATAACAAGTATTCTTGTGTACGCCAAGCGTTGATTGGGCTGTTTACAAGTAAACTTTATTGTCCTGGGGCCCAACTACTAATTATTATTGGGATTGTACTCCGAATGTATCGAAAAAAGTGTCATTTTAAGATTTGATGGTAGGCTTGGTATATTGTTGACGATGATTTTATGTTTTCTATATGCTGATGAATAGTTTCTAGGCCTTGGTTTTGAGGTTCTTTGGCTACAATTGCCAATATTTGTATGGGTAATGTTTGGGACTGCAAAAGTGAATAGGTAACATTTCAGTTAATTAACTGAATTCGTCGTTGTCTTTCTCAACCAATTTAATTTATACATCAAGTATTTTAAGAATGAAGAATAAGAGTATATTTTTGTAACAGTATCTATCTCTTCGAATAACGTTATTCCCAACATATTAAGGAAAATCTTGATAAACTTGCTCAGTCGATTCCCAGATATGATTCATAAGTTCATCGTTCTCACACTTTTTGCTTTATTTAGATAAAGAGGGATTTCCCGGGAGTGTTTTTCGTTGGCAGAGATTCGAAGAATAATCTATCCGATGCAAAAGATATTTGAATTCCTAAAGTGGTTTCTTATTAGTATTTCAAAACTTCTAAACTATAATGAGGTTTGCAACTATGTTTATAGTTTTTTTTTCACTTAAGACCGTAAGATTAATGTTATTTGTTTATCCTCCTTTAGAATGTTACGGTTCGATATGAATTCTTGTACAACGATAGCTGGAAAAGCAGAAAATTATATTTTAATCTTCAATTTCAATTGAAGCGTGGTAAAAGTGGGCTTACAGGACTGAGGAAGTACCTTATCTTACAGAAGATCGCAGCCGAATAACATTACATTAATTTGGTGTTGTGTTCCTGCGGTGAGTGAGGTCGCCAGAGCTGCACGAGGAGGCGCAGTGTGCGGGGACCAGCGGTGTACTGGCGTACTACACACCTTTATTCCGCTGCCGGCACTGTGACGACACCAGAGGTCCAGAGGCGACTTTATCGCTGAAACAATCTCTACCAAAACAGTTTTTTTTAACCAGCCATAAAACAAAGCCCTAACTAAGACCTAACGATAGCTGGAAAAGCAGAAAATTATATTTTAATCTTCAATTTCAATTGAAGCGTGGTAAAAGTGGGCTTACAGGACTGAGGAAGTACCTTATCTTACAGAAGATCGCAGCCGAATAACATTACATTAATTTGGTGTTGTGTTCCTGCGGTGAGTGAGGTCGCCAGAGCTGCACGAGGAGGCGCAGTGTGCGGGGACCAGCGGTGTACTGGCGTACTACACACCTTTATTCCGCTGCCGGCACTGTGACGACACCAGAGGTCCAGAGGCGACTTTATCGCTGAAACAATCTCTACCAAAAGTTTTTTTAACCAGCCATAAAACAAAGCTTGAAACGTGAAAGTGTACGTGCCTGTGGTCACGAGAGTACATGAGTACACTAAAGGTAAACAAACAGCCGATAACCGCAGTCAACAAATAGCGACGCTAACACGATTATTAGAAATGTAATTAACGTGTTAAGTGTTTGCTTAGAAATAACTTTGCGTAATATGATGTTATCACTTAATTGTGATAGTCGTTAAGCTAGTTGGGAGGCCTCCTAGGTGGCTTGAAAACTCCAACAGTAGGTTGACCACTAGCCTACCTCCGCCGATCCGCAGTGGGCATCCTCATTTGTGAGGCCTGTGCCACCTGTGTTCAGGTAGGTACATAAAGGGCTGATATACATTCATCATCATCAGCCTATAATACTGCTGAGCACAGGCCTCCTTTCACAAATTAGGGTGAAAGGGAATATGATATGCATTAATACGTAATAAATTTGCCTTGTTTAAAATTTTGAGGTAGATGGCTTCCATATTGACGAATTTTTGTGATTTGCATATGAGGCGTTTACAGCACTTAGTGTCAATTATCAAAAAATAAAACGCACGTGAAAAAGCATAAGCTAACTCAAAGTTTTCACTTTGACTTTCATAACGAAATACAACATAAATTCCAAGTCATGTCAGTATTTCGCACGTGCTTACATAAAATTGTCACTGTTCTTTGTAGAGAGTGTGTTACTTGATAGTAAACTGAAACTAAGTGTCATGTTTGAGATTTATGAGCTATTTTCTCTGCAGTAAAATGACTAGTATGTCTGTATGTAATGCAATTATATAATTGCTAGATTTGTAGAGGATTGCCAATTCCCCTAGTATTGCTAATGTCTATAGGGAACGGTGACCGCTTACCGTCAGTTAGACCGTCTGCCGAATTCTCAGCCGAGAGCAAAGAAGAGTACATGCATCCCTTCTTGATCAGTAAAGAGCTTTGGCTAAGTTCTTTTAGCCAATGGAATTAATAGTCAAGCAAGATAATTATAGAACGGACGAATTAACATGTCAGAATAGGAAAATTTATAATAACTGACATTTGACTGTGTCTGGAGTCTCGCTCGACCTAATGACTTGGCCAAGTCTTACAAAAATTTCATACTCCAAACGCCTCAAAATTTGATGGGGATAATAAAAGGGACCTTAGTAGAGAGTAACAGCGAGACTGATCGCAGATTTTCCCAATAAGGAAAAGACATGGGACATTCTTCACACACGCACGGCCATCTGATTCCAAACTAAGCAGAGCTTATACATACTATGGAATCCAGATAGCTGGATATACTACATATAGTACTTCTCGATTGATTTTATTACGATCACAAATCTAGAATTAGGAAGGAAGGCCTTTACGGCTATGACATAGACCTACCGATATTCATTCATAAACATGTCATAGCTTTGCTCATAGAGCGTTTAATGAGCTGTTTATCATAGTGAGTCACAGTAATTACTTTTGTTGTATGTCCGGTAATCTATACCGTTACGCTGTTAAATGTTAAAAGCTATTTTTTGTGAGGATGAATCCTACTATAATATGAATACGTGAAGAGATATCTTTGCATCCCTTTTTAATGTGTAATGGTCTTCTATATCGATAGTATAAAGCATATCCAAGAAGGAGTGTGACATTTGGCATACAGAAGGGCATAAGGCATTTGTTTTTATTCAATCTTATGAATTTGGATCGTTTTTTAGACAACTAGTTTGAATAAATGCGAACGTGAGTTTGAGACCTCTTGGCGCCTCAACGGCCCAACATATCCTGATGAAATTTGGCACACGGGTAGACCATAACGTGGAATAATATATAGGACTTTTTATCCCAGGAATACAAGATCCCTGGGTGAAAACGCGGGTAAGTGGGTAAAAACTAGTGAGACTATAAATTCTTTAGATAGAACACGAAAATAACTGGATATATATTTAGTGTTATAAATGGTAGTGACGTCGAATGCTGAGGCGAAGGTCGTGGGTTAGAAATAGTTCCTAATCCTAGATCTTAGACCGAGGTAAGTAAAACATAAAAAATGTAAGAGTATCCCCTGGGGCCGGCTACCATCCGCAAATTGAAAATCGTTTTTTAAGCACATTTTTTTAAACTGGACCTAGAAGTGTACAACACGAACAAATCGCCTAGGGCTGATGGCTCTTAACCGGTAAAATTTGTAAGCACCATTTAAGGCGTATCATCTTCATTGTTAAAATTGTGGTCAAACGTAAACCTGGCCAAAAAGCACAAATCTGATAAAGAGAGAAACTGACTGATTAGCAGATGAACGCCCAGCTCAAACCGCAAGGTCAAAGGAAATTATTCACCATAGATCCCGAATGCTATTCACACAGGTTCCTTAAATGACGCAGACATCCGATAAGAAAGGGTTTTTTTTAAATTCAACCCTTAAGGTAGTAGTACAATAGGAAATTTCGGATGAAATCCAGGGGTTGAAAGCTATTTTACAATAAGTTTCCAGCAACTCCGTTAACTGGTACAGTTTATCTAATTATCCGACCATCATGTGATGGGCAATGAAGCATTAAACGTATTGCCCATGTTTGTGTTGCACATGCCCTTGTTTAACACGTTACTGGCATTATTAATTAGAAGTATTCTCGGTATAATTATCGTAGTAGTGAGTCCATTAAATTCGATATTTTGTTCTGGATCATGGTTATTTGGGACGTCGATTTATTTTTGATGCGGTGGGTCTTATTTTTAAGATATCCAAACTATCGTGCCCAGAAGCCAGTTCATTGTATAAGCGGCACATTCTTACAATGGGAATCAAAAACTCGATGCAAACATGTTCGGATTACGCGTCCTGTATACGCGTCTGATATGAAAGTTAGAATTATGTGCACTTGCCTCATCCTATCAGATTTTCTCATCGTCATCCTATCAGAGCTGCTTACCTGATGTAAAATGTAGTTTATGAAGATAACTCAGGTTGTAAGAATCGAGATATTCGAATTAGTCGCAGCCGGAGTCGAATTATTTTATAGAGATAAACAAGATACATATATTTGCGTCTCAATTCAAGTGTTATAAATTCAATTCAGTACAAATGTGAGATTGCATAGTATTAACAAGTATTAGAATCAATTAAATATATCCATCTAATTACTAGCTAAATGACATGCAATCTATCCAGCAAGTACAAGATACTCAACTAATAGCCGACAATTATAGAAGTAAGACGACATTACGTCATTCAGCATCATGTGGACCAGATGGGGCGTAGTTTTTTTTGGATGTTTTAACTTGATGGCGTAATAGTTTTGTGGGTAAGCTCAGATGTTTCAGTCGGTGACTGGCTGACCAAGTTTCTATTGACATCGATGCATTCTTTGCTGGAGAAATGTAATCCTACTAATATAATAAATTGTTTGTGTTCGATCGATTGATTGGTTGTCTTTGAGGCTTTAAGAGGTAACAGACAAACTCACATTTATTATTATAAAAGTGATACTAACTAGTTAGTTCACTTATGGCGTCATAATTATAACATCTCCGTTTATTTTCATCAATTTTGGCTAAAAACAACAACTAACATTGATTCTGACATACAAAATAACTTAAATGCCCGCCTATAAATTAATAATTTCATTCATAGCTTACTGTATTTCTTATTGATCGAGGTTGTTAAAAGTCCGCCTCGCGTTTCTAAAATACCAGTTTTGGCTCATACTAACGTATCGGAAACTAACGGTGCCTAAGTATGTCCCAAAAACTGTTCATTAAAGTTTATATCTGTTGCAATCCATTCTTACAAACTATTGTTAGCTTTAAAATGCAAAATGTTTAAGTAAAATGGATTTTAATGGTTTTTAACTCTTTAAATTGATTGCGTCTCGGTAGACATAAGTTAGAAATGGAATGCTTGTAAAAAGAACCTAACCTACTGCAGAAGGTTTATCCTTCGTGCATCTTTAGCCACGCAATAATGGCGTTAATCTCTTTAAAAGCTTGTAAATTAGGTTCACATTGCTAATGCAGTGCACGAGACTTCGCTAGCAATGCGCATGTCCTGTCCTATGAAAGGTAAAAAGCAAACATGTAATCATGTTATTAGAAGCTTATCTCATACTAGAGTGTATACTATATACTATACGTGATCGTGAAAAACCCACAGTGATCGGAAAATACAGGTAATTTAATTTCCAATAATGTCTACAGTCAGACAGAAAATTGTAAAGTAAAAGCGTTATTTTACATCGCAGCCATTTCCCCTCGGATTTTCAGCGGAAATGGAACTGGTTTTCGTATTTAATTGTGCGTTGTCATTCGTGAATGTTGCCAATGTTGAGACCCCGGTTTTGATTAATTGTTGCCATGTATAACCCGTTTAAGTTGTCTCTGGTTCACAGCATGCCTTTATAAGGTGTTCGAAAGGACGGAAATCAATTCAGTGAAACATGTACAAATAAATAATCAATTAATTCGTATCAGCGGTGAAGGTAAAGGCCAATAACTTTTAAGGCAGTACATGGTCTGCCCTTGATCTTCTCGTATGACATCTATCAATAGTACTGTACCGACAATTATTATTATATTAAGCTTTAAGATACCACATAGTGCCTCTAGTGATCTAGATGAATTAATAAAAAAAAATCGTATTCCATGGCTTAATGAATAGCATCATGTAATAAAAGGTAGATACTCGCCAAGTCTTTTTTTTATGTCAAAACGCTGACAAACGGGCAGACGGTCCACCTGATGGTAAGTGGTCACCGCCGCCTATGGACATTTGCAATACCAGGGGGATTGCCGATGTGTTGCCGACCTTGAAGAGCTCACTTGTCTTCTCCATTCAAGGCAAGTAGGTATAAGATTACAAACTATAACACTGCGAATTGATATAACAATCATCTTCCAAGCTGTAACGATAACATCATTTGCAAATTAATACGTGCGAATATTGTGAATGTTTTAATAATTAAATTCTCGCAGATACTATGCGGTGTACATCTTGATACGCTTGTGACGGTTTTATTTTTATTGATCACGTCACACCATTCCACGCTATAAAATTATTCCTGTTGCAGATGCCGCTTGTAGGCCTGTTTCTATTTATATTACTATTTTAAAGTTCAAAGTACGGTATTCATTTTGCTTTATGCTTGTGTATTATTTAGAATATTATCCACAAATTATAATTATTACTAGCTGTCCCCGCGTTCTCGGGATAAAAATTAGCACTCAGGCATAATGTAGTTCAGAAATTACCTCCTCCATCCAAACTTACAAACTTAACTCTTTATAATATTAATTAAAATCTAATCGTCAAATATCAAATAAGTTGAAATCTAATCTTGCCGGAGTTATAATATGTATTATATTAATTATATAAATTAATCTTAATGTTATCTTAAATTAAGGATTAAGGTGGTAAATAATTTAAACTAAAATATTTACACTAATCAGGTGAAAATAATAAGAATTAATATTCTTAAGTTATTAAAAATAAAATCTTTTGTCTTGTAATAAAAACTGGGTCTGAAATGTGTAAAAATGAGGTCATTACTTCAACCATATTTTTTATTGTATTACCAAAATCTCCCACGTACATGTGAAATCATCCCGAGCTGGCAACACAACGATCGACCGCAGTTTGCGCTGGAACGGAGCGGGGGGCGCGTCGCTGTCAAGTCAAACAAATCAAATTACGTTCCTTGAGTTATAAATTCGTGATTAATTAATTCGAAAAAGCTCTTTCCTGAATTAATTTGCCTGCTATATACTAACAGTGGTACATTTAATGACGCACAATCACGGATATTCAACGAAAAAGACTCATTCGCATTGAGTTTCGTACCGTGAACGCGGTTGGAGGGCTGTCTATTTTTGTTTTGTAGCCCAGTTTTATTGTAAATATTGTTTTTAGTGTCGAAATACTGTGCTGCAGTCGTTGTGTTTTTTACAAACTATTACCGTTTACGTCTCCAACTTCGGTAGACCGTGAACCGAGCGGCGCGCCTCGAAATGTGTTGCTGAAATTCACTTTCGAAATCTGTGATTAGGAGAGTAAAGTCTGTGCCAATGCAAGTACAAAGCAGTTTATCTTCACATGAAAAATTGCTGTGCCAAAATACTATGCAAAATATTCAGTGAAGAAAAGTCCCGATGATTGAAAAGCGAATTGAAAACCTACACCCTTTGCTTTTTCTAAAATAATAAAAAATAAATAATTTGAATTTCGAATGTGATTGGAAACAAAGTGTTAGTGTTATTTTTTTTATTTCCTGCAAGCATGGGAGACAGTCTCTGAAGCCTCAATTGGAATAAAGACTAAATGGCAGTTTTTCAAATGAAATTGCTACTTTTTAGTGCGATACTACCATGAGGAGGGTCTTTGGTGTGTGCTCGGACAGCTGGCTACTCTGTGGACAGAATGTGAGGCGGTAGTCTTACCTGGCTGTCACTAGATGTTGTCTGTATGTTGTTTGTTTCTTTTTCCTATTTTTTTTAATTTTCCCTGTGTGTGGATTAATTTACCATGAGCATAAGTATATAAAATAAGACATGCATGTATTATATAGCAGGATTGCTTTGAAATTAAGAAGTTGAGCAATGCCAACAAAATGGTTTTAATATCATTGTACAAAAGCTAAAACTATGACCAGCCACTTGGCAGGTATTCATCACAGTTTTGATACGATACATTAGTATTATTAATTAAACTTATGTCATCAAATTAAAATTGGTACTGGGCATATCTTCACCAAAAATTTTGAGGTGGAAAATTATGTATAATGGAAATACCACTGTTAAAAAGGGCCTGAAGCAGCCTCATTGCGGAAACTAGGGTCCCTTACAAGTAACTCACTGATTTTTCACGAAATCTCGAAAACGTTGGCTCTCGAAAATGTATTGGCCTTCACATGCATCTTCACTAGGTGCTTGCTGAGTAAGGATTATCTGAAATACAATCTCAAAGAAGGTAAAAATACAGTAATGTTAGTGAAAGTGAGGTGGAAAGCTAGTCTAAAATATTTATGAATGAAACAGTTGGTTATGATATGCCTAGGTTACCAAAGCAACCTTCATGATATTGTAATTGTTTTTAAGAATGTTACCTGCATGCATTTTGATGTATTTTAATGTTTGGATTTTTTTACCTATTTATATTCTTACTGGTCCAAGTCAAAGCCATTTAATGGTGCGTCCATGCTATGCGAAGCGAGCACGAGCCGAGCCTCAAATGAACAGGATTCGTTTGTTGCTCGCGATTTCAAGCGTGGACGTACTTATCGAGCCGTCAACGAGCCTACAACGGGCGCGATGCGAATCCCTGTGTTCGTGAAAAAACTGACAATCGGGCGCAGCGCAGTCGAGCACGCTACGAATGCTTGTTCGAGGATCGCAAGCCCGTCCACGCTACGCGAATCGTGCTCGCAGTGTGCTCGTTCGTGGTTCGGCTCGTGCTCGGTTCGCCAAGCATGGACGCACTATAACAGATAAGACCCTAGTAGGGCACTTATGAAGGTCAAAGCTACTGAAGTTACCACCAGTTCGTAAGTTGGCCTTCAACTGAGAACAAGAAAAAAAAAATCTTTTTAGATTGGGTATCTGTATCAACTGTTTTTGTAATAAGAACTTCTTGCATATTCTTCTGAAACAATACTGAAATTGTACGCCTAGAAAAATTATATCCTGTGACATTCCTCACACACGGCTATCTGATCCAAAACTAAGCAGAGGTTGTACTATGGAAACCAGATAACTGATATATAATCACATAATTACATATTTGTGGTATAAACAGCAACTCAATTGGTCAAGAATTTGTTTGTTTTATTCAAATAAAATTAATTTTTAATATTGTTTTCATTGTTTTATAAATACTTAATAAGGTGTTTCATACTGTTAACATTTAATGTGCTTTTAGATTAAATTTTATTGTTTTGTACAAACTTTATAAACATGAAACAAGAGGTAACAATATTAAATTAGTAATAGCATTGTCAGCTGAGACAGAAATGTGATTAACAATTAGGCAGTGATGTATTGTTTACTCTCCCATGCATGAATCATTTTGTGACCTGTGTGAACCTGGAACCCGACTTCAAGATATCGGGTTTTTTTTTTTTGCATATGTTAGTACTCCGTATGTACCTGTTTGTACCAACTTTTTTTTCGTTTGTACCTCAAGGGGTTCGGAGATACGGGGGGTTGAAAAATGCTCAGAACCCGACTTCAAGATATCGGGTTTTTTTTTTTTGCATATGTTTGTACTCCGTATGTACCTGTTTGTACCAACTTTTTTTTCGTTTGTACCTCAAGGGGTTCGGAGATACGGGGGGTTGAAAAATGCTCAGAACCCGACTTCAAGATATCGGGGTTTTTTTTTTTGCATATGTTAGTACTCCGTATGTACCTGTTTGTACCAACTTTTTTTTCGTTTGTACCTCAAGGGGTTCGGAGATACGGGGGGTTGAAAAATGCTCAGAACCCGACTTCAAGATATCGGGTTTTTTTTTTTTTGCATATGTTAGTACTCCATATGTACCTGTTTGTACCAACTTTTTTTTCGTTTGTACCTCAAGTGGTTCGGAAATACAGGACTTTAAAAAACCTGTTCCCTAATATCGGAATCTCGGGCATTTTTTGAGATAATCAAAATCTGCCAGCGGGGTTGGATTCACCATCGTTTGTACCCGTTTGTACCATCTTTCTTTTCGTTTGTACCTCAAGGGGTTCGGAAATACAAGACTTTAAAAAACTTGTTCCCTAATATCGGAATCTCGGGCATTTTTTGAGATAATCAAAATCTGCCAGCGGGGTTGGATTCACCATCGTTTGTACCCGTTTGTACCATCTTTCTTTTCGTTTGTACCTCAAGGGGTTCGGAAATACAAGACTTTAAAAAACCCGTTCCCTAATATCGGAATCTCGGGCATTTTTTGAGATAATCAAAATCTGCAAGCGGGGTTGGATTCACCGTCGTTTGTACCCGTTTGTACCATCTTTCTTTTCGTTTGTACCTCAAGGGGTTCGGAAATACAAGACTTTATAAAACCCGTTCCCTAATATCGGAATCTCGGGCATTTTTTGAGATAATCAAAATCTGCCAGCGGGGTTGGATTCACCATTGTTTGTACCCGTTTGTACCATCTTTCTTTTCGTTTGTACCTCAAGGGGTTCGGAAATACAAGACTTTAAAAAACTTGTTCCCTAATATCGGAATCTCGGGCATTTTTTGAGATAATCAAAATCTGCAAGCGGGGTTGGATTCACCATCGTTTGTACCCGTTTGTACCATTTTTCTTTTCGTTTGTACCTCAAGGGGTTCGGAAATACAAGACTTTAAAAAACTTGTTCCCTAATATCGGAATCTCGGGCATTTTTTGAGATAATCAAAATCTGCAAGCGGGGTTGGATTCACCATCGTTTGTACCCGTTTGTACCATCTTTCTTTTCGTTTGTACCTCAAGGGGTTCGGAAATACAAGACTTTAAAAAACCCGTTCCCTAATATCGGAATCTCGGGCATTTTTTGAGATAATCAAAATCTGCAAGCGGGGTTGGATTCACCGTCGTTTGTACCCGTTTGTACCATCTTTCTTTTCGTTTGTACCTCAAGGGGTTCGGAAATACAAGACTTTAAAAAACCCGTTCCCTAATATCGGAATCTCGGGCATTTTTTGAGATAATCAAAATCTGCCAGCGGGGTTCGATTCACCATCGTTTGTACCCGTTTGTACCATTTTTCTTTTCGTTTGTACCTCAAGGGGTTCGGAAATACAAGACTTTAAAAAACCTGTTCCCTAATATCGGAATCTCGGCCATTTTTTGAGATAATCAAAATCTGCCAGCGGGGTTGGATTCACCATCGTTTGTACCCGTTTGTACCATCTTTCTTTTCGTTTGTACCTCAAGGGGTTCGGAAATACAAGACGTTAAAAAACCGGTTCCCTAATATCGGAATCTCGGGCATTTTTTGAGATAATCAAAATCTGCCAGCGGGGTTGGATTCACCATCGTTTGTACCCGTTTGTACCATCTTTCTTTTCGTTTGTACCTCAAGGGGTTCGGAAATACAGGACTTTAAAAAACCTGATCCCTAATATCGGAATCTCGGGCATTTTTTGAGATAATCAAAATCTGCCAGCGGGGTTGGATTCACCATCGTTTGTACCCGTTTGTACCATTTTTCTTT
Organism: Achlya flavicornis; assembly: GCA_947623365.1. Taxonomy (NCBI): domain Eukaryota; kingdom Metazoa; phylum Arthropoda; class Insecta; order Lepidoptera; family Drepanidae; genus Achlya; species Achlya flavicornis. The sequence goes on along the minus strand of OX392467.1, from coordinate 21,121,083 downwards.
TCGTTTGTACCTCAAGGGGTTCGGAAATACAAGACTTTAAAAAACCTGTTCCCTAATATCGGAATCTCGGGCATTTTTTGAGATAATCAAAATCTGCAAGCGGGGTTGGATTCACCGTCGTTTGTACCCGTTTGTACCATCTTTCTTTTCGTTTGTACCTCAAGGGGTTCGGAAATACAAGACTTTAAAAAACCGGTTCCCTAATATCGGAATCTCGGGCATTTTTTGAGATAATCAAAATCTGCCAGCGGGGTTGGATTCACCATCGTTTGTACCCGTTTGTACCATCTTTCTTTTCGTTTGTACCTCAAGGGGTTCGGAAATACAGGACTTTAAAAAACCTGATCCCTAATATCGGAATCTCGGGCATTTTTTGAGATAATCAAAATCTGCAAGCGGGGTTGGATTCACCGTCGTTTGTACCCGTTTGTACCATCTTTCTTTTTGTTTGTACCTCAAGGGGTTCGGAAATACAAGACTTTAAAAAACTTGTTCCCTAATATCGGAATCTCGGGCATTTTTTGAGATAATCAAAATCTGCAAGCGGGGTTGGATTCACCATCGTTTGTACCCGTTTGTACCATCTTTCTTTTCGTTTGTACCTCAAGGGGTTCGGAAATACAAGACTTTAAAAAACTTGTTCCCTAATATCGGAATCTCGGGCATTTTTTGAGATAATCAAAATCTGCCAGCGGGGTTGGATTCACCATCGTTTGTACCCGTTTGTACCATCTTTCTTTTCGTTTGTACCTCAAGGGGTTCGGAAATACAAGACTTTATAAAACCCGTTCCCTAATATCGGAATCTCGGGCATTTTTTGAGATAATCAAAATCTGCAAGCGGGGTTGGATTCACCATCGTTTGTACCCGTTTGTACCATCTTTCTTTTCGTTTGTACCTCAAGGGGTTCGGAAATACAAGACTTTAAAAAACCCGTTCCCTAATATCGGAATCTCGGGCATTTTTTGAGATAATCAAAATCTGCAAGCGGGGTGGGATTCACCATCGTTTGTACCCGTTTGTACCATCTTTCTTTTCGTTTGTACCTCAAGGGGTTCGGAAATACAAGACTTTAAAAAACCGGTTTCCTAATATCGGAATCTCGGGCATTTTTTGAGATAATCAAAATCTGCAAGCGGGGTTGGATTCACCGTCGTTTGTACCCGTTTGTACCATCTTTCTTTTCGTTTGTACCTCAAGGGGTTCGGAAATACAAGACTTTAATAAACCGGTTCCCTAATATCGGAATCTCGGGCATTTTTTGAGATAATCAAAATCTGCCAGCGGGGTTGGATTCACCATCGTTTGTACCCGTTTGTACCATCTTTCTTTTCGTTTGTACCTCAAGGGGTTCGGAAATACAAGACTTTAAAAAACCGGTTCCCTAATATCGGAATCTCGGCCATTTTTTGAGATAATCAAAATCTGCCAGCGGGGTTGGATTCACCATCGTTTGTACCCGTTTGTACCATCTTTCTTTTCGTTTGTACCTCAAGGGGTTCGGAAATACAAGACTTTAAAAAACCCGTTCCCTAATATCGGAATCTCGGGCATTTTTTGAGATAATCAAAATCTGCAAGCGGGGTGGGATTCACCGTCGTTTGTACCCGTTTGTACCATCTTTCTTTTCGTTTGTACCTCAAGGGGTTCGGAAATACAGGACTTTCAAGAACCCGTTCCCTAATATCGGAATCTCGGGCATTTTTTGAGATAATCAAAATCTGCAAGCGGGGTGGGATTCACCGTCGTTTGTACCCGTTTGTACCATCTTTCTTTTCGTTTGTACCTCAAGGGGTTCGGAAATACAAGACTTTAAAAAACCCGTTCCCTAATATCGGAATCTCGGGCATTTTTTGAGATAATCAAAATCTGCAAGCGGGGTGGGATTCACCGTCGTTTGTACCCGTTTGTACCATCTTTCTTTTCGTTTGTACCTCAAGGGGTTCGGAAATACAAGACTTTAAAAAACCCGTTCCCTAATATCGGAATCTCGGGCATTTTTTGAGATAATCAAAATCTGCAAGCGGGGTTGGATTCACCGTCGTTTGTACCCGTTTGTACCATCTTTCTTTTCGTTTGTACCTCAAGGGGTTCGGAAATACAGAACTTTAAAAAACCCGTTCCCTAATATCGGAATCTCGGGCATTTTTTGAGATAATCAAAATCTGCAAGCGGGGTTGGATTCACCGTCGTTTGTACCCGTTTGTACCATCTTTCTTTTCGTTTGTACCTCAAGGGGTTCGGAAATACAAGACTTTAAAAAACTTGTTCCCTAATATCGGAATCTCGGGCATTTTTTGAGATAATCAAAATCTGCAAGCGGGGTTGGATTCACCATCGTTTGTACCCGTTTGTACCATCTTTCTTTTCGTTTGTACCTCAAGGGGTTCGGAAATACAAGACTTTAAAAAACCCGTTCCCTAATATCGGAATCTCGGGCATTTTTTGAGATAATCAAAATCTGCAAGCGGGGTGGGATTCACCGTCGTTTGTACCCGTTTGTACCATCTTTCTTTTCGTTTGTACCTCAAGGGGTTCGGAAATACAGGACTTTCAAGAACCCGTTCCCTAATATCGGAATCTCGGGCATTTTTTGAGATAATCAAAATCTGCAAGCGGGGTGGGATTCACCGTCGTTTGTACCCGTTTGTACCATCTTTCTTTTCGTTTGTACCTCAAGGGGTTCGGAAATACAAGACTTTAAAAAACCCGTTCCCTAATATCGGAATCTCGGCCATTTTTTGAGATAATCAAAATCTGCCAGCGGGGTTGGATTCACCATCGTTTGTACCCGTTTGTACCACCTTTCTTTTCGTTTGTACCTCAAGGGGTTCGGAAATACAAGACTTTAAAAAACCGGTTCCCTAATATCGGAATCTCGGGCATTTTTTGAGATAATCAAAATCTGCAAGCGGGGTTGGATTCACCGTCGTTTGTACCCGTTTGTACCATCTTTCTTTTCGTTTGTACCTCAAGGGGTTCGGAAATACAAGACTTTAAAAAACCCGTTCCCTAATATCGGAATCTCGGCCATTTTTTGAGATTATCAAAATCTGCCAGCGGGGTTGGATTCAGCATCGTTTGTACCCGTTTGTACCATCTTTCTTTTCGTTTGTACCTCAAGGGGTTCGGAAATACAAGACTTTAAAAAACCGGTTCCCTAATATCGGAATCTCGGGCATTTTTTGAGATAATCAAAATCTGCAAGCGGGGTTGGATTCACCGTCGTTTGTACCCGTTTGTACCATCTTTTTCTTTTCGTTTGTACCTCAAGGGGTTCGGAAAAACAGGACTTTAAAAAACCTGATCCCTAATATCGGAATCTCGGCCATTTTTTGAGATAATCAAAATCTGCAAGCTGGGTTGGATTCACCGTCGTTTTTACCCTTTTGTACCAACTTTCTTTTCGTTTGTACTTCAAGGGGTTCGGAAATACAGAACTTTCAAAAACTGTTACCTAGTATCGGTAACTAGTATCGGTATCTCGGGCATTTTTTGAGATAATCAAAATCTGCAAGCAGGGTTGGATTCACCGTCGTTTGTACCCGTTTGTACCAACTTTCTTTTCGTTTGTACCTCAAGGGATTCGGAAATACAGGACTTTCAAAAATCTAGTATCGGTAACGAGTATCGGTATCTTAGGCATTTTTTGAGTTAATCAAAATCTGCAAGCAGGGTTGGATTCACCGTCGTTTGTACCCGTTTGTACCAACTTTCTTTTCGTTTGTACCTCAAGGGATTAGGAAATACAGGACTTTCAAAAACCTAGTATCGGTAACGAGTATCGGTATCTTAGGCATTTTTTGAGATAATCAAAATCTGCAAGCAGGGTTGGCTTCAGCGTCGTTTGTACCTGTTTGTACCAACTTTCTTTTCGTTTGTACCTCAAGGGATTCGGAAATACAGGACTTTCAAAAACCCGTTCCCTAATATCGGAATCTTAGGCATTTTTTGAGTTAATCAAAATCTGCAAGCAGGGTTGGATTCACCGTCGTTTGTACCCGTTTGTACCAACTTTCTTTTCGTTTGTACCTCAAGGGATTAGGAAATACAGGACTTTCAAAAACCTAGTGTCGGTAACGAGTATCGGTATCCTAGGCATTTTTTGAGATAATCAAAATCTGCAAGCAGGGTTGGCTTCAGCGTCGTTTGTACCCGTTTGTACCAACTTTCTTTTCGTTTGTACCTCAAGGGATTAGGAAATACAGGACTTTCAAAAACCTAGTATCGGTAACGAGTATCGGTATCTTAGGCATTTTTTGAGATAATCAAAATCTGCAAGGAGGGTTGGCTTCAGCGTCGTTTGTACCAACTTTCTTTTCGTTTGTACCTCAAGGGGTTCGGAAATACAGAACTTTCAAAAACTGTTCCCTAGTATCGGTAACTAGTATCGGTATCTCGGGCATTTTTTGAGAAAATCAAAATCTGCAAGCAGGGTTGGATTCACCGTCGTTTGTACCCGTTTATACCAACTTTCTTTTCGTTTGTACCTCAAGGGGTTCGGAAATACAGAACTTTCAAAAACTGTTACCTAGTATCGGTAACTAGTATCGGTATCTCGGGCATTTTTTGAGATAATCAAAATCTGCAAGCTGGGTTGGATTCACCGTCGTTTGTACCCGTTTGTACCAACTTTCTTTTCGTTTGTACCTCAAGGGGTTCGGAAATACAGAACTTTCAAAAACTGTTACCTAGTATCGGTAACTAGTTTCGGTATCTCGGGCATTTTTTGAGATAATCAAAATCTGCAAGCAGGGTTGGATTCACCGTCGTTTGTACCCGTTTGTACCAACTTTCTTTTCGTTTGTACCTCAAGGGATTCGGAAATACAGGACTTTCAAAAATCTAGTATCGGTAACGAGTATCGGTATCTTAGGCATTTTTTGAGTTAATCAATATCTGCAAGCAGGGTTGGATTCACCGTCGTTAGTACCCGTTTGTACCAACTTTCTTTTCGTTTGTACCTCAAGGGATTAGGAAATACAGGACTTTCAAAAACCTAGTATCGGTAACGAGTATCGGTATCTTAGGCATTTTTTGAGATAATCAAAATCTGCAAGCAGGGTTGGCTTCAGCGTCGTTTGTACCTGTTTGTACCAACTTTCTTTTCGTTTGTACCTCAAGGGATTCGGAAATACAGGACTTTCAAAAACCTAGTATCGGTAACGAGTATCGGTATCTCGGGCATTTTTTGAGATAATCAAAATCTGCAAGCGGGGTTGGATTCACCGTCGTTTGTACCCGTTTGTACCATCTTTCTTTTCGTTTGTACCTCAAGGGGTTCGGAAATACAAGACTTTAAAAAACCCGTTCCCTAATATCGGAATCTCGGCCATTTTTTGAGATTATCAAAATCTGCCAGCGGGGTTGGATTCAGCATCGTTTGTACCCGTTTGTACCATCTTTCTTTTCGTTTGTACCTCAAGGGGTTCGGAAATACAAGACTTTAAAAAACCGGTTCCCTAATATCGGAATCTCGGGCATTTTTTGAGATAATCAAAATCTGCAAGCGGGGTTGGATTCACCGTCGTTTGTACCCGTTTGTACCATCTTTTTCTTTTCGTTTGTACCTCAAGGGGTTCGGAAAAACAGGACTTTAAAAAACCTGATCCCTAATATCGGAATCTCGGCCATTTTTTGAGATAATCAAAATCTGCAAGCTGGGTTGGATTCACCGTCGTTTTTACCCTTTTGTACCAACTTTCTTTTCGTTTGTACTTCAAGGGGTTCGGAAATACAGAACTTTCAAAAACTGTTACCTAGTATCGGTAACTAGTATCGGTATCTCGGGCATTTTTTGAGATAATCAAAATCTGCAAGCAGGGTTGGATTCACCGTCGTTTGTACCCGTTTGTACCAACTTTCTTTTCGTTTGTACCTCAAGGGATTCGGAAATACAGGACTTTCAAAAATCTAGTATCGGTAACGAGTATCGGTATCTTAGGCATTTTTTGAGTTAATCAAAATCTGCAAGCAGGGTTGGATTCACCGTCGTTTGTACCCGTTTGTACCAACTTTCTTTTCGTTTGTACCTCAAGGGATTAGGAAATACAGGACTTTCAAAAACCTAGTATCGGTAACGAGTATCGGTATCTTAGGCATTTTTTGAGATAATCAAAATCTGCAAGCAGGGTTGGCTTCAGCGTCGTTTGTACCTGTTTGTACCAACTTTCTTTTCGTTTGTACCTCAAGGGATTCGGAAATACAGGACTTTCAAAAACCCGTTCCCTAATATCGGAATCTTAGGCATTTTTTGAGTTAATCAAAATCTGCAAGCAGGGTTGGATTCACCGTCGTTTGTACCCGTTTGTACCAACTTTCTTTTCGTTTGTACCTCAAGGGATTAGGAAATACAGGACTTTCAAAAACCTAGTGTCGGTAACGAGTATCGGTATCCTAGGCATTTTTTGAGATAATCAAAATCTGCAAGCAGGGTTGGCTTCAGCGTCGTTTGTACCCGTTTGTACCAACTTTCTTTTCGTTTGTACCTCAAGGGATTAGGAAATACAGGACTTTCAAAAACCTAGTATCGGTAACGAGTATCGGTATCTTAGGCATTTTTTGAGATAATCAAAATCTGCAAGGAGGGTTGGCTTCAGCGTCGTTTGTACCAACTTTCTTTTCGTTTGTACCTCAAGGGGTTCGGAAATACAGAACTTTCAAAAACTGTTCCCTAGTATCGGTAACTAGTATCGGTATCTCGGGCATTTTTTGAGAAAATCAAAATCTGCAAGCAGGGTTGGATTCACCGTCGTTTGTACCCGTTTATACCAACTTTCTTTTCGTTTGTACCTCAAGGGGTTCGGAAATACAGAACTTTCAAAAACTGTTACCTAGTATCGGTAACTAGTATCGGTATCTCGGGCATTTTTTGAGATAATCAAAATCTGCAAGCTGGGTTGGATTCACCGTCGTTTGTACCCGTTTGTACCAACTTTCTTTTCGTTTGTACCTCAAGGGGTTCGGAAATACAGAACTTTCAAAAACTGTTACCTAGTATCGGTAACTAGTTTCGGTATCTCGGGCATTTTTTGAGATAATCAAAATCTGCAAGCAGGGTTGGATTCACCGTCGTTTGTACCCGTTTGTACCAACTTTCTTTTCGTTTGTACCTCAAGGGATTCGGAAATACAGGACTTTCAAAAATCTAGTATCGGTAACGAGTATCGGTATCTTAGGCATTTTTTGAGTTAATCAATATCTGCAAGCAGGGTTGGATTCACCGTCGTTAGTACCCGTTTGTACCAACTTTCTTTTCGTTTGTACCTCAAGGGATTAGGAAATACAGGACTTTCAAAAACCTAGTATCGGTAACGAGTATCGGTATCTTAGGCATTTTTTGAGATAATCAAAATCTGCAAGCAGGGTTGGCTTCAGCGTCGTTTGTACCTGTTTGTACCAACTTTCTTTTCGTTTGTACCTCAAGGGATTCGGAAATACAGGACTTTCAAAAACCTAGTATCGGTAACGAGTATCGGTATCTCGGGCATTTTTTGAGATAATCAAAATCTGCAAGCAGGGTTGGATTCACCGTCGTTATTACCCGTTTGTACCAACTTTCTTTTCGTTTGTACCTCAAGGGGTTCGGAAATACAGAACTTTAATAAAACCTGTTCCCTAATATCGGAATCTCGGGCGTCTTGTATTTCCGAACCCCTTGAGGTACAAACGAAAAGAAAGATGTTACAAACGGGTACAAACGACGGTGAATCCAACCCCGCTTGCAGATTTTGATTATCTCAAAAAATGCCCGAGATTCCGATATTAGGGAACAGGTTTTTTAAAGTCTTGTATTTCCGAACCCCTTGAGGTACAAACGAAAAGAAAGATGGTACAAACGGGTACAAACGATGGTGAATCCAACCCCGCTGGCAGATTTTGATTATCTCAAAAAATGGCCGAGATACCGATTTTAGGGATCAGGTTTTTTAAAGTCCTGTATTTCCGAACCCCTTGAGGTACAAACGAAAAGAAAGATGGTACAAACGGGTACAAACGACGGTGAATCCAACCTCGCTGGCAGATTTTGATTATCTCAAAAAATGCCCGAGATTCCGATATTAGGGATCAGGTTTTTTAAAGTCCTGTATTTCCGAACCCCTTGAGGTACAAACGAAAAGAAAGATGGTACAAACGGGTACAAACGACGGTGAATCCAACCCCGCTTGCAGATTTTGATTATCTCAAAAAATGCCCGAGATTCCGATATTAGGGAACCGGTTTTTTAAAGTCTTGTATTTCCGAACCCCTTGAGGTACAAACGAAAAGAAAGATGGTACAAACTGGTACAAACGATGGTGAATCCAACCCCGCTGGCAGATTTTGATTATCTCAAAAAATGGCCGAGATTCCGATATTAGGGAACAGGTTTTTTAAAGTCTTGTATTTCCGAACCCCTTGAGGTACAAACGAAAAGAAAAATGGTACAAACGGGTACAAACGATGGTGAATCCAACCCCGCTGGCAGATTTTGATTATCTCAAAAAATGCCCGAGATTCCGATATTAGGGAACCGGTTTTTTAAAGTCTTGTATTTCCGAACCCCTTGAGGTACAAACGAAAAGAAAGATGGTACAAACGGGTACAAACGATGGTGAATCCAACCCCGCTGGCAGATTTTGATTATCTCAAAAAATGGCCGAGATTCCGATATTAGGGAACAGGTTTTTTAAAGTCTTGTATTTCCGAACCCCTTGAGGTACAAACGAAAAGAAAAATGGTACAAACGGGTACAGACGATGGTGAATCCAACCCCGCTTGCAGATTTTGATTATCTCAAAAAATGCCCGAGATTCCGATATTAGGGAACGGGTTATATAAAGTCTTGTATTTCCGAACCCCTTGAGGTACAAACGAAAAGAAAAATGGCACAAACGGGTACAAACGACGGTGAATCCAACCCCGCTTGCAGATTTTGATTATCTCAAAAAATGCACGAGATTCCGATATTAGGGAACGGGTTTTTTAAAGTCTTGTATTTCCGAACCCCTTGAGGTACAAACGAAAAGAAAGATGGTACAAACGGGTACAAACGATGGTGAATCCAACCCCGCTTGCAGATTTTGATTATCTCAAAAAATGCCCGAGATTCCGATATTAGGGAACAAGTTTTTTAAAGTCTTGTATTTTCGAACCCCTTGAGGTACAAACGAAAAGAAAAATGGTACAAACGGGTACAAACGATGGTGAATCCAACCCCGCTGGCAGATTTTGATTATCTCAAAAAATGCCCGAGATTCCGATATTAGGGAACGGGTTTTATAAAGTCTTGTATTTCCGAACCCCTTGAGGTACAAACGAAAAGAAAGATGGTACAAACGGGTACAAACGACGGTGAATCCAACCCCGCTTGCAGATTTTGATTATCTCAAAAAATGCCCGAGATTCCGATATTAGGGAACGGGTTTTTTAAAGTCTTGTATTTCCGAACCCCTTGAGGTACAAACGAAAAGAAAGATGGTACAAACGGGTACAAACGATGGTGAATCCAACCCCGCTGGCAGATTTTGATTATCTCAAAAAATGCCCGAGATTCCGATATTAGGGATCAGGTTTTTTAAAGTCCTGTATTTCCGAACCCCTTGAGGTACAAACGAAAAGAAAGATGGTACAAACGGGTACAAACGATGGTGAATCCAACCCCGCTGGCAGATTTTGATTATCTCAAAAAATGCCCGAGATTCCGATATTAGGGAACAGGTTTTTTAAAGTCCTGTATTTCCGAACCACTTGAGGTACAAACGAAAAAAAAGTTGGTACAAACAGGTACATATGGAGTACTAACATATGCAAAAAAAAAAAAACCGATATCTTGAAGTCGGGTTCTGAGCATTTTTCAACCCCCCGTATCTCCGAACCCCTTGAGGTACAAACGAAAAAAAAGTTGGTACAAACAGGTACATACGGAGTACTAACATATGCAAAAAAAAAAACCCCGATATCTTGAAGTCGGGTTCTGAGCATTTTTCAACCCCCCGTATCTCCGAACCCCTTGAGGTACAAACGAAAAAAAAGTTGGTACAAACAGGTACATACGGAGTACAAACATATGCAAAAAAAAAAAACCCGATATCTTGAAGTCGGGTTCTGAGCATTTTTCAACCCCCCGTATCTCCGAACCCCTTGAGGTACAAACGAAAAAAAAGTTGGTACAAACAGGTACATACGGAGTACTAACATATGCAAAAAAAAAAAACCCGATATCTTGAAGTCGGGTTCCAGGTTCACGCAGGTCATTTTGTGTTAAATTCGATAAGTTAATTAGTAGTTAATTTTTTCATATGTATATTTATGTACGCGCGTCCCTTACGCGAGCCAACGGTAAAGCCGGCCTAATGCGAGTGCTGTCGGCATTTACAGAATCAAGAAACCATGAGCTGTTTTGATGGTTTATATAGAGTAGGGACGAAACACGGAATAATAAACACAGCGCTGCACAGGAATCAGATTCAAGAATGCAGAGATTAGTCCAAATTAGTTTCTCCTAGGTTACGACAAAATAATTGAATACAAACATTGTATGTATGTTAGTAATATTCTAATGGTAGATAATAAAATATGTCATTTCTCCATATCTAGTGTCAGTATCACATTTCATGGACTGCAATAATTCTTTTACTACACAGATCTTTATGGGTAATAAACGATGTAAGGCTGCTGTCGCATAGATAGCGGGTAGGGTAGAGGCTTTAAGAGCGAGCTTATTTAGCTCACAGTGAATCGAAAACTTATTTGCATTATGATCGATAAAATCAAGGAAAACGATATTTTTCATTAATTATTATTTTGGTTACTCGCAAGCGTAGGCAACTCGCGAGCAATAAACAAACTCGCTAACCGCTCCCACTGTGTCTACAACTTACGGATTTGAAATCGTAGACTGTTGTTAACCTACTTTAAATATTTTTTATTGGTTTATAAAACATGTTACTCCATATTCCGAGACTTATGCTGTTATATTTATGAACTAATTTCTTTTTCCGGGATTCTAAAATTGACGAGAAAGGCCACCGTGATTATACTGTCTCTGTCGCACACTACCGGATACAAATGATAGTGTAGTTAGAATACGATGATTTGGTAAAATTGACGTTATCGCAACGTATTTTCTTCTCTTTCAATTTACAATGATCTTTTTACAATAGGTATAGATAGGTTAGTAACTAGGCGTATTTAAAATCCTCTCAAATGTCTTCTATTTAAGGAAGATGGCCATTGTGAATTTATAACGAATATTTCTTGCCATGTTTGCTACGTCAGTCAGGAGTATAAAGAGAAACGATAAACATATCAACTCCACAATGGCATCAGATCACCGGCGCGGGGCCGTGGAAGTGCAACAATGCATTGTTGATTCATCAATTAGGCTTTGCCTTGGACTACAGCAAGTATGTGTCATATATAAGATCGATAGAACGTTGGGCGCCAATAAAAACTGTTTTAGGTCACTAAACTGACACAGTGACCGTGAAGGTCGAATCCTGCGCAAGAGAACGGTTTTGACACTAGTTACTGGAAATAATGAGATAGCTAAAGGCTGCTTGGTTGTTTTTGTAAGTCAGCAAGCATACGGCCCGCCTGTTAGTAAGCGGTTACCGTAGCCCTATGGAAGGGTCCCGGATGAGCTCTGGTGACCTTACTCACAAGTAAGACCACAACACTAAGTTATTTGGCTGCTGTATTCTGTTAGGTGGAGGTACTCCTCAGTCGAGCTGATTTTTGAGCGAAAAAACGCTATTCTCTACCTCTCTCTGTCTGTCTGATTCAGACACTGACTACCTACGAGTTTTTTCGTCGCTTAAGTACCACTCAAGATAAACGGCAATGCCGTGTAGTTCGTCCATCGTAAACACATCACGGCTCTTGAGTTTTATCTCTCAACTCGGATAACTGTCTCGTATGGCACTTTTAACGTAAGTTACGCTTGAGTTTCTACGTGATTGATTTTTATAGTTTGCGCTTTAATTTATTGGTATCAGATTTAAATCACAAGAACCTGTTCATGGAAATTCATGGAATTCTGTTTATTTCATTCATAATATATGTACCTAGCTGTCCACCCGCGTTCCCGGGATAAAAAGTAGCCTATACCACTCGGGGATAATGTAGCTTAGTAATGTAGTTGAGAGAGGTAGAGCATAGCGTTTATTCGCTCAAAGAGCAGCTTGACTGGGGTTGTGTAAAGTTGTGTTCCTGCGCGTGAGTAAGGTCGCCAGAGCTCATAGGGGAGGGGGGAAAGGTCAGTAACGCGTGAGCGATGCTTCGTGTGTTGCAAGCGTCCATATGGCTACGGAAACCGCTTACCATCAGGCGGGCCGTATGCTTGTATACCGACTTAGTTGTATAAAAAAAAAAGTTGTATGGTGGTTGAACAACAATTTCGGGGCAACCGCGTAAGTCAATGGTTTGACTGAACTTTATTGAAATCGAATTAACTGGACTGTAGCCCGCTGATAGGAGGCTGCTACATTTTCATCGCATTATGTGTCGCCTTTACTTAATGGACCTTCTCTATTCTTTCCAGGGATCCCCGCACGGATCAGTGATGTCGTGCCAATCGCTCGCGGCTCGCGCTTTCGCCGAGCCAGAGAAGGACAGCATGACACACTGCGTTGGTTTTCACAGGTGAGTGATAGAGACACCTAGTAATAGGCCTATGGACTATGCACTGTCCTTCCTTCCCGCTTGTATTTATTCAGATAAAAATATTCTAAAGTAAATCCATTATTAATTAAAGATTTTTAGTTCAGCCAGGACAAAAGTATGTTTATATGTTAATATTTTCAGATCAGTGCGGTTCAGTTCTGACTCGCGAAGCTCGACACGCGCGTCCAACAATGAACAGGACTGCAAGCGGGAGACACCTGGTAAGTCTTCAACCATCATCATTATCACCAGCTCGTACACATCAGCTGTGGGACACAACCCATCTAAGGGTCTGTTTTCACAGACCGGCTCGGAGGTTAGAGCATATTTTGATACGCGTTTAAAAATAGACTTAAGCTTCATAGAAATAAGGTTTATTTTTACATTGAATGCTGGATAGCCGATCAAACAAAAGAAGTGAAATGAGACCTCCGAGCCGGTCTGTGAGAACGGACACTAAGGATCAGTTCAGACAAAAGCAAAGCGTAAAATGCGCGAGCAATTTACTGGCTCATTGAAAATAGGACCGTATTAGCGAGTATTTAGAAGTTCACAAATAGATAGATAGATGGCGGCCCAACATCCTGCATCGCGCTGACGAAGTTATCATGAAATATTTCTGAAACCACGCAAGCTAGCTTAATCTCTCTCCATGACTTCGAGCATGCCATTATGTAATAAGGTTTTATATGCAATATAATACTGGTTTCAAGATTTTCTACTTCATAAAACTAACTTGTGTGGTTTGGGAGATATTTAGATTCCTTTAGGCACTTTGCAAGTGGATTTTTTATATTGCTCGTCTATGTATTAATAGAAATAATCATCATCGTCATCAGCCTATAATGTCCCACTGCTAAGCACAGGCCTCCTGCACACAAATGAGAGTGAAAGGGTATGGGCAGATACTCCACCACGCGTGCCCACTGCGGATTGGTGGAGGTAGGCTAGTGGTCAACCTACTGTTGGATTTTTTCAAGCCGCCTAAGAGGCATCCAACTAGCTTAACGACTATCACAATTAAGTGATAACCGGGACCAACGGCTTTACGTGCCTTCCGAAGCACGGAAACGCTCGATATGAAATACCACTTCATCCATTTCACTTTGACGATCGATTAAGAACGGCTAATCATGCTACACCACGAGCGCTTCAAATAGAAATAATAATAGTTGATAATGTAAGCTTGGTATAATGTCGTGATGCATTAATTGCAGGTTCGATATCGCTGACGGCGTTGACGGTGACTCCGGCGACGTCGCACGGGTCCGCCATGAGCCAGTCCGCGCCGCCCTCCTCGGCTACCTTCGACCTTGCAGACACGGTATGTACTATACGTTATCTTATACGATACTTTCCCTTGTTTAACCCCCCCCCCCCCCTTTATGGCATGCTTAGTGGATGCTACGATATATAAGGAACCTGTCTGCAAATTATCAAGTTTCTAGCCACTGCGGTTGGAGCTGTGCGTGCCTCTGTCAATGTGCCAGTTTCTCACGGCTAGAAACGCCAGAACGGAGGGAAAGTGCTTTATTATAGATAGGTAATTTTGCTGAAGTCCTTCAATTAATTTTAATTAGTTTTTTTATTATAATATGTTTTTTATATAAGCTTTTTTTTATGTCTGTACTTTTTGTTAACTGTACTTTCATTGTCTTCCAATAAACTGATCCATACCAAATATCAAGCAAATCCGATCACTGGAAGTGGTGAAATTTGACATGCAAGATTCCACCCGAACAAACATAGTTACATACATACATTGCAAGTTAAATAGAAGCTTGAAAAAAGAGGGGAAAAAATCCTGAGTTTTCGGTTTAAATTATATTTTGGAAACGTATTTAATGCGTTTCTGGGTCAGTGAGTGTTTTCTATGAATGTCACAGGTGTTTTCTCAGCAATTATTATGCATAATGCTGCTCTCATTTTCTCTAGGCCAAATAATATATAAAAATGATCGTTACCTTAACTCTGTCTGAGAAACCCGGTTAGTAAAATGATAGATGTAAAACGGGATGATTGTGTGCATGTAAGCGAGATGGACTGCTTTTTATCTTGTTTACTCGCACATCTTTTAATTTACTCTTGTCTCGGATTTAAAAACCGGACTAGTGCGAATCGGACTCGCACACGGAGGGTTCCGTAATAACTAGCTGAGCCTTTCACCCGCGTTCCCGGGATAAAAAGTCGGTATATTAGTTAATGAATTTTTCGAAGTAGTTTCAGAGATTGGCCCTTTTAAAACAAACTCTTCTGTTTTATTATATTACAGTATAGATTTTTGTTTATAACAGGCAGCACCACCTCCGGCATCCTGTCGCTTCCCCAAATTGGAAGAATGTGCACATTTCCACTACGAGCGAGTTTCGCTAGGAGGCATCAGTATAGAGACAGTGCCTTGCGAAGAAAATTGTCAGGACTCTGCTGAGGAAGGCAAGTATTATCGGGCCCATAATGTCCCGCAGCTGAGTACAGACCTCCTTTCACAAAGAGTGCAAGGAATGTGCAGGTACTACACCACGCGTGGCCACTGCGGTTTGGTGGAGGTATAAACAAATAGGCTAGTGGTCAACCTACTGTCGGAGTGATCAAGATGTCTGAATTTAAGTTAAAGTTTTTAACTACACTTACAGGGTAGCCATTTCAGGCATTGTATGAATAAGCATAATAATTATATGGCATATTGTATAACTATTTGGAAAAAAAGATGTAATATGAAAAGAACTTCCACTACTAAAAAAAAAAAGCTTTGCTGAGTTTCTTGCTGGAGTCTTCTCAGTTTAAGTGTATTTCGAACCGGTGGTAAATTCAACTGTATGTAACGTTCATAAGTGCCTTACCAGGGCCTAAATTGAATAAATGACTTTTTGATTTTGAGGCATTACTGTACTCAACATTAGTATCAATTTTTACCATAGGACTAACTGTAATCGCGAAAGAAAATCAAACTTAATTCTAAAGATCAACACTCAAAATGTATGAGAAATGTTTTTTTTTCGGGGTTTTGGTACCATATTAAAGTTGTTCATAATGATGAGTACAATAGCGTCTGTTAATTTAGCTACCGTTTGAAAATTAACCGTATACTAAAAAATGAAGATGAGCAGAAAAAAAAAGTTGTCGAATTCAGACCACTTTTTAGGGTTCCGTAGCCAAATGGCAGAAAACGGAACCCTTATGGATTTGTCATGTCTGTCTGTCTGTCCGTCTGTCCGTCCGTATGTCACAGCCACTTTTTCCCGAACCTATAAGAACTATACTGTTGAAACTTGGTAAGTAGATTTATTCTGTGAACCGCATTAAAATTTTCACACAAAAATAGAAAAAAAAACAATAAATTTTGGGGGTCCCCCATACTTAGAACTAAAACATTTTTTTTTTTTTTTATAAAACTTGTAGGTGTGGGTGTCTATGGATAGGTCTTCAAAAATACATTAAACAGCTGATTTTCCTTTCACTTCCAGGTTGGATATGTCTGAAAGTGCGTTCGCACGTGAATCAAACCCTGGACTCGACGGTGGAGCGTGCGGTGAGCGCCAGTTGGACGGAAGCGAGCGACGTGAGCGAGTGGACGCTCACCAGGAACAGAGATAACTTCATGCAGCTAGACGAGATGTTGCACAGGTGGGGTTACCAGATTACAAAAATTGGACTGTTTTACAAAAAACTTAAACCGACTTCAAAGTACACTAAGAAGTAATCAAATCCTGATCTGATGACAATGGGACCAAACGGGAAGTATGCCCTTCCAGACAAAAAAAGAATTTTCCTAATCGGTTACTAAATTACGAATACAACCGAATTGAGAACCTCCTCCTTTTTTGGAAGTCGGTTAAAAACACGGAAAATTTACAGTATTAGGATTTCGTATATTACGGATATCTTTGCAGTTGGTGTAGCCATAAAAAGCCCCATTTGACAGCTGTCAGACTGATTCTAGTAGTGATATGACATAAACGTTATCATTCGTTTAAAAATAGATATATCTAGTAACTATAATAGAATAGTGAAGATTTATTGACAGAACAGCATAATAAAAAGCAAAGTAGAATAAATTAAATTACAAACAAGGTACATAAGTAAAAATATAAAAAATAGGTACATGCAAGAAGAATTTGATACAGTAATAAAAACCGGCCAAGTGCGAGTCAGACACGCGCACCGAGGGTTCCGTACAAACCTATAGGTATATAAGTAAATGGTAGTATAGACCTGAGTATTTGATATGAATTTCAATTTATGACGTATTAAAAAAAAACTACTTACTAGATCTCGTTCAAACCAATTTTCGTTGGTAGTTTGCATTGTAATGTACATCATATATTTTTTATAGATTTATCATTCTCTTATTTTAGAAGTTACAGGGGGGGGGACACACATTTTACCACTTTGGAAGTGTCTCTCGCTCAAACTATTCAGTTTAGAAAAAAATGATATTAGAAACCTCAATATCATTTTTGAAGACCTATCCATAGACACACCACACTTATGGGTTTGATGAAAAATTTTGAGTTTCAGTTCTAAGTATGGGGAACCACCAAAATTTAATGTTTTTTTTCTATTTTTGTGTGAAAATCTTAATTGCGTTCACAGAATACATCTACTTACCAAGTTTCAACATTATAGTTCTTATAGTTTCGGAAATAAATGGCTGTGACATACGGACGGACAGACAGACAGACAGACAGACAGACAGACAGACAGACAGACAGACAGACATGACGAATCTATAAGGGTTCCGTTTTTTGCCATTTGGCTACGGAACCCTAAAAAGGAAAGAAAAAGTACAAAAAGACAAATATGTATTATATTTCTCGCGCGTTAAACGCCAGGTTTGCCGAAGAAAGGTACCAGTTCCAGCATGATGAAAGTAACTTAATCAGCACTGCTGATATCACTGGCAAATTGACTGTCATCAAGGTTGAATACTAGTTACCACTAAAACCCATACATAAGCGTCTCCAGTCTAAGTTAGATTTAAGATGAGTGACACCGTCCCAAAAGGTTAAATTACTTTAAAGTTGAAAAACATATCTGTTATCACTAAAACCCTAGCCGACTTAGATTTTAGAGGGGTGACCAATTTTTACCGACGAAAAAGCGGAGGAAGTTTACAAGTCGACGCGTATTTTTTTTATGTATTATCACGCATAACTTTTTTCAGAGTAGTCCGATTTTGATAATTCTTTTTTTATTGGATAGGGGAGTATTGATTTATTGTTCACTCACAGATTTTAATGGTGAGTTGTTTATTATGGTGCGTTCATGCTTGGCGAACTGAGCACAAGCCGAGCCCCGAACGAGCACACTGCGAGCACTATTCGCGTAGCGTGGACGGGCTTGCGAACCTCGAACGAGCTCGATTGGCCGTTTTTTCACGAAAAAAAGGATTCGCATTCGTGCTCGTTGTAGGTTCGTTCGTGGCTCGGTTCGTGCTCGATTCGCGTAGCATGGACGCACCATAACATTGTAAAAGTAATAAAAAATTAAGCATGTAGTAATTAGTAGATTATAGCCACATGTTTATCCCCGACTGCAAAACCTTATAAAATTCAAGTTATATTCAAAATTCTATATATTTAAAAAGTTTTTTTTTTTGTTAAAAAGTTTTTATTCTCCCTAACAGGTGCATATACGACCGCAAAGTGTCCGGTCTACCGAACCTGATGAACAAGATGAAGATATCAGTAGTGCGGGACGAGGACGAGTATCGACGACTCGTGTCGGATTACGTTCATCACCTGTCCATCATAGCTGATGACTCCATCAACTGTGGGCCCGTCTTGAACTGGATGCAGATGGATAATAAGGGTATGGCTTTTAATACTAACCACTGATTAGGTGGTGGCGGTGAAGCGCTCGTGGTGTAGCATGATTAGCCGTTCTTAATCGATCGGCAAAGTTAAGCTACGTCTGTCGGTGTCGGTACCTGGATGGATGACCGCCTAGTGGTATTTCAAATTGAGCGTTTCCGTGCTTCGGAAGGCACGTAAAGCCGTTGGTCCCGGTTATTATTTAATTTTGATAGTCGTTAAGCTAGGCGGCTTAAAAAATTCCAACAGTAGGATGACCACTAGCCTTCCTCCACCGACCCGCAGTGGGCACGCGTGGTGGAGTATCGCCCATTCCCTTTCACCCTCATTTGTGCGCAGGAGGCCTGGGCTCAGCAGCGGGACATTATAGGCTGATGATGATGGTGGCAAAGTATACTTTCCGCCTGATGGTAAGCGGTTACCATAGCCTATACACGCGTGCATCTGATTATGATAATAAGATGATGATGATAGAAAATGAGGCATTGCAAAGCACGCCGGGAATTAACTAGTTAATTATAAATAACATTATCATCTACCAGTACATACATAGTGTACAGTCGAGGACATAAATATGTATACAATTAGTAAAATTCAACAACGGTTTCCTCTTAAACTACTGATTGAAATTATGAGATATTATAAAGGCAGAAACTTCTAACATATACTATTATGATTTGTGTCATAGCTTAACACTTAAATGTTAAACTTGCGAGAAAATCGCTTTTGAATTTCAAAAAGTGTATACATATTTATGTCCTCGACTGTACATAATATAACATTTTCCTTCCTCAACATACGTTATGTGTAATATATTATGATATTGTGTACAGGTCACAAGCTGCTGGTCGCGAACGAGGACTCCAGTTCGATCAACACGCCGGCCGTGGCCGCCGCTTACTCTGTCAGGAAATATGTCTCGCAGGTCAGTTTTGTTGTTGTTTTAATTTTTGGGTAATATACGAGCTGGATACGACAATACGACATTAAATGAAACTACGTAAAGTACTCGTAAATACGATCATCTTTTACTATGGGACCAACTACGAAATAGAAAAAAAAAATACAGCTTTTCATACTTTTATTATGAGTACTTGTAGCGGATGTCATCAGTTGATAAGTGCTACGGAGAGAATTATCTGCTCTGTATGCTCCAACTATTTTCACTATACATGCGTCAATATATCGAAAGAGAACTTTTCAAAGCTTTCCATCAAAGCAAGGACTTCATGGAAATGCCCAGATTGCAAACAGCCACGCAAAGTCTGCGACAACACCGAGACGCCAGTTAAAATGGATCCGAATGCTTGTGAAAAGACCACTATTTCGGTGGATATGATCGACAAGCGTCTGTCGCAACTCGAAGCGAGTGTTTTGTCTCAAATTAACAGCATTATTGCAAATTCTATAGAAACTCACATGAAGTCTGCTCTTGATAGTATAAACAAAAATGTTAAATTAATTCCGGAATTGATACAGTCACTCGACTTTTTGTCAACTAAGTACGATGACATGCACAAAGAATTTACTAGTCTCCGTGCCGAAACCTCAGACTTGCGCTCTGAAAATATGAAACTATATGAGAATGTCAAGGATCTTAACCTCAAGGTTGCAATTATGGAACAGCAAGCGCGTGAAAACAATTTGGAACTGCAATGCCTACCGGAGCACTCAAACGAGAACCTCGTCACGTCAACCATCCAACTTAGTAAGGTCGTATCTTCGCCACTTGAAGAAAAAGATATTTTGTCCTGCTCTAGAGTGGCGAAGCTCAATCCTAAAAATCCAAGGCCTAGATCCATAGTTATTAAATTGGCATCTTCCAGCCTGCGAGATAACTTAATAACGGCATGCATTAAATACAATAAGGCTAATCCATCGGATAAACTGAATAGCTCCCTTCTGGGTTTGGGTGGTGAAAAACATCAAATATTTGTGTCAGAACACTTATCTCCGGGTAATCGCAATCTACATGCACAGGCTCGTCATTTTAAAAAGGAGAAAAACTACAAATATATATGGGTGCGCAACGGAAGAGTTATGTTGAGAAAAGATGACTCATCACCGGCAATTTGGGTAAAAAACTATGATGTTTTGAAGGAGTTAAAGGACTAATTTGTATAATTTAATTATTTCTATAATGTTTAATCTAATTTTGAAATGTTACAAATGGCGGCAAATATAAGTAATTTACTTGATGATATTGATAAATATAATATATCTCAATCCTTATCTTGCCAAGTGGAACGGTGTAAGAATCTTGTTTCTAACCCAGAGCAATATTTGAAAATTTTGGCTCAAAACATCAGAAGCATAAATTGTAATTTTGACGCATTTTGCATATTACTGGCATCCATTAATATGAATTGGGATATTATTGTTTTATCGGAATGTTGGATGTCTTGCGTAAGTGATTTGCCTGTTTTGGATGGATATAATTGTTATAGTACTAAAAACCATTTTAATCAGAATGATGGGGTTATTGTGTATACAAATAAGCAATTGAAAGTAGTAGTGGAGGAACCGGCACTTTCAGAAACGAACTGTCTATTAATTAAGGTATCGAATGAAACGGTAATTTTGGCAATATATCGGCCTTGTTGTTTTAAAGACATTACGAATTTTCTTGACTCACTCCAGAGAGCTATTTTAAACCTAAATTCATTTAAAAACATTATAATCATGGGAGACATAAATATAGATATCTCGGAAAATAGTACTGACAAAATTGCACTTGATTACATTGAACTCTTGTCGTATTACGGATTGATACCGGCACATAATTTACCCACAAGATTCAAAAGCTGTTTGGACCATGTAATTGTGAAAACCAAATTAGCCTCACTCACTGTTGTCTTGGAATCTACCGTTACTGATCATCAAGCGACATTATTTTACTTGAAAACAAAATCATTACATACTCAATATCAATATAGGACAAACAATAAAATCAACTTTGATAAACTGCTAGAAGATTGTGTTAAGCTTGATTTTGGGTAAATTTGTAAGATTGGTGATCCTAATATTGTTACAAATTTATTTCTAAAAACTCTGTCTGATATTATTTTGAGGAACTCACTCTTAAGATTCGTACCACGTAAATACATTATTATAAAGCCTTGGATTACACCAGGACTCTTACGGTGCATACGAAATAGAGATACCATGCATAAAAACCTTAAAAAAGATCCGGATAACGCTACATTGCAAGTAACATATAAACGATACAGAAATTTTTGTAATGGACTTCTAAAAAGAGTAAAACGTCAGTACGAAAGAGATAAACTACAATCTGCTGGTAGGGATTGTAAGAAATTATGGTCTGAAATTAAAAATATCACAAATATGTCAAAACAAAAAATACTCCCTACAGAACTTCTTTCCCTAGAGTCTACACCTGAACTGTCAGTTAATAAATTAAACACTTTCTTCGCCAATGTTGGCAAATCTCTAGCGGAAGCAATTCCGACACCAACACAACCAGTTAAATATTGTGATTGTGACTCGCCAATCTCACCGAGTCATTCATTTGTTCTTCTTGAAACGGATGATACTGAGGTGGAGAGGTTGATAATGGGTTTAAAGAGCGATTGTGCGGCAGGATCTGATGGTATATCGGCAAAAGTCCTCAAACTTTTAAAGAGTAGCATTGTCCCTCCTCTTACTTATATTATGAACTGTTGTCTCAGCTTGGGTGTATTTCCATCTGCTTTTAAGAGTTCACTACTATATCCTATATACAAGAGTGGAAATAGAGACTGTGTAAATAACTACCGCCCCATTTCGATACTGCCCTCTTTATCTAAGGTACTTGAAAGGATTATCAATAACAGGCTCATTAACTATCTAGAGAACAATAAATTACTTTCAAATGCGCAATTTGGCTTCAGAAATGGAAGGTCTACCGCTGACGCAGTTCAGGAATTTACAAACTTTGTTGTTAGAACACTTGATAATAAACAAAAATGCTTAACAATATTCCTGGATCTTGCGAAGGCGTTCGACACGGTCTCTATTCCCAAACTCATAAACAAATTAGAAAAAATGGGCATCCGGGGTGTTCAACTGCGTCTTCTTCAAGATTATGTTTCAGAAAGGTCACAGAGAGTAAAAATAGACAATTTTATCAGCAATGAATTTCCCACCACTTATGGGGTCCCACAGGGAAGCATACTTGGTCCTACTCTCTTCCTTGTGTATATCAATGGTTTGTGTAATCTTAAACTTGATAACTGTAAAATCATCTCATATGCGGATGACACCACACTTACCTTTTTTGCAGATACTTGGGAAGATGTTTACAGTAAAGCGCAAGAGGGTTTTAGTAAAGTCATTCATTGGCTAAACTCAAACTCTCTTACTATTAATGCAGAAAAAACAAAGTTCATAGAATTCTCAATCAGAAACCTCCCTTATCCTCCGTATATGAACCATCGGATCGTCGCTCATTCCTGCTCTAACACATCGACTACCGAATGTGAATGCCCTGCCCTTCAAAAAATTTATAAAATAAAATACCTGGGTGTTATCATTGATAGGAATTTGGCATTTAAGGATCATATACTTAGCATATCTCAAAAAGTTAGGCGACTTATATACATTTTCAGTGGCGTGCATTGGTTTTCGGACTAGGTAAGCAGAAGAAATCATAGCCATACACGCCTAAATATACCTCCTAGATAGATTATGTTTTTTGACCCGATTCGTAAAATTGTTTAGGTCAGCGTATCATTCCACACACATTTGGTATGATTCATTAGCAAACAAAATACATAATAACAGAATAATAGATTCGAATAACAGCACCCAGATAGCCAGTTGTTTAATAAACATAATATTCTGTGTTAAAATGTCTAAGATTTTTACCTTAGATTTAAATCCATGAATGTTTTGGAGTTGGTCTACAGCAAGTACAAGCAACAAACGAAAACTGACTAAAGGAATAATTTATCGACACATTTTGCATCTTCACCACAAAATTTCTTCATTTCACACACAATACACTTCATAGATACACTTCGCAAAATCACAATAAGTAAATAACAACAACATTGCATACAATGCCAGCCAAACCATAAACAAACCAACACAAATAAATTGCGAAGTTATATTTGAGTTGCTCTAATGTTGGTAAAGTAGTTGTAACTGTAGTCTTTTTAATTTGGATGGGTTACTTTACTTACAACAGAGAAGGTAAGGTTACTTTTGGTCCATAAATCGCGAATGTCAAATGTCAGTATGTTACGCATAGCAAAAGCGTGATTTATGCTTTCGTCGTATTATCTTAAAGAAGTGTGTGTGTGTGTATGAATATGCCGAAATCGTTTTAGTGTGCGTGAATTGCCGTGAATTTGAGAGGCGAACTCGCGAGTGCCTGCGCGGCAAAGTTTGAAATTTCGTATTGAATGTTAGGTTAGAATTTTTATTGAAAGTGATTATGTAGTTTAATTGAATCAAAATATTATTGAATTGAATCTTATGAGGTAGGCATTGCTTATTTGCCTATATGGAATGCACGCCACTGTACATTTTCAAACAGCTTAGGCATGTTGCAGATGGCAGGACAATGAAAATGATATATATGGCTCTCTGTCAATCGATCATTACTTACTGTATCACCTCCTGGGGAGGAGCAGGCAAGAGTCATATGATTTTTTTGGAAAGAGCCCAAAGAATACTTTTAAAAGTCTGCTTATTTAAGCCCCGTATCTATCCCACGGTTGAATTGCTTAAAGATTGTGGGGTACTGAGTGTTCGGCAACTTTTTATATTACATACTATTTTGAAACAACATTCATTAATGATCTATGATCCAAATCATGAGTCAAGTCAAAGGAGATGTCACTACAATGCATGTAACACTAAAAGGTTTAAGACTTCTTTATCTCAAAGGTTTTTTTGTTACTTAGGTGCACGCCTGTATAACAAAGCAAACAAACTCCATTCAATTTTCCCTACATGTCACAAGAAATGCAAGGATACATTAAATAGTTGGCTAAGACAGTTGACGTATGATGAAACGGAATTATGCATAATATTCCAATCATAGGATACTTAAAACCTAAATTTAATATCATACATATAGACTAGAGTATACAAATAAACATATACACATAATATAAACGTATACATACAAACAAACACCACCTCCGCACACACATATACACACAAATACACACACACACAAGTACACACACACACAAGTACACAAGCATACATTTTAGATTCATATTTGCATTATATAATCAGTATTTCTTAAATAAAATAAATATTAGTGTAAGTCATATATAGATGTATATATGTATATATATATATAATATAAATGTACATGTCGGTTCTTCCCATATTAGCATTTAGAGAACTGTTTGCTTAAGAAAAGGGTGGGGTACTGGTGGCTATAACACAGGTTCATGCCTAGCGTAGCTGCCAGATGCTACACATTATAAAAAATCCTATATGCTGTAATGTTTAACTTAAACTTTGTAAAGTTAATGTTAAGTAAAATATCTTATGTATCTTAAATAATGTGTGAAATGTGTATGTTTTTCTTCTTAAATAAATTATTATTATTATTATTATATAGTTAAGGTTTTTTTTTTACATTTCGCTGTATAAATAATCTAATATATCTAGGTATATAAATAAAAGGAAAAACTGACAAAATGGCGTATAAATGTATAGTTTAAACCGCAGGCTCAGGAAATAGTGCGCACATTCGTCATAGCTAATATTATAATCTTCATAATTAAACTGAAGAGTTTTTGATATATAAGATAGTATTGTTTTCGTTTGTTTCAGGCCCGAGATGAGATCAGCTTCGAGGTGGGTGATATGATATCCATAATTGATATGCCAGGTGAGCCCTGTTTACTTATTTTACTTGTAATGTCATTGTACAGTAGTACCCAACTTACTTATGGCTTACCGATGTACCTGCGCAGAAGACACATTTTCAAAGCGCGGGAAATGCTATTGGTGGGCAGCTGCCGCCATGTGTACGGAGGGGCGGCACTTGCGAGTGAGACGGAACTAACAGCTGCACTGTATTATGAACCTTATAGTAGTGATGTAAGGTTGATTGTATGTTTTGAGCATTCTTTCGTTAATCTTCGGGCTATACTTTCTTTTCTGTGCGAAGGAAGATTCACGACGCGCCTTATCAGTTGGGTACTACTGTATTAGAGGTTTAACGTGAAAATGAAGCTATCCTATTTGTCAGCTAAACACAACCCTCGCTAAACTTGGTGGACATACAGCCTTATGCGAGTTCCCTGTCCGCGCGAAACAGCATCAAATTGCTCTCCCTTTCTAACCGACTTCAAAAAAAGGAAAAGTTCTCAATTCGGTTGTATTTTTTTTTGTTACCTCATAACTCTGTCATTAATCAACTGATTTGGAAAATTCTTTTTTTGTATGAAAGGGTACACTTTCCGTTTGATCAGGATTTGATTACTTCTTAGTGTACTTTGAAGTCGGTTTAAGTTTTTTAACCGACTTCAAAAAAAGGAGGAGGTTCTCAATTCGTTTTTTTTTTTTTTATGTATCAACCGATTTGGAAAATTTTTTTTTGTCTGGAAGGGTACACTTCCCGTTTGGTCCCATTGTCATCAGATCAGGAGTTGATTACTTCTTATTGTACTTTGAAGTCGGTTTAAGTTTTTTGTAAAACAGTCCGATTATTGCACAGCTTTTGACACGCGAAGTACACACATAACATACACTCGCGTCATCTATTTAGATTTATATCTGTGGTCCCAGGATATATAATAAAGTGTATGTTGTTCGTCCAGGTCCTCAGGAGTCCCTCTGGTGGCGTGGTAAGCGTGGTTTCCGCGTCGGTTTCTTCCCGCACCACTGCGTCGCCGTCATCGGTGATAAAGTACCCAGGCACATGACGCAGCCGCCGCCTATTGTTGGGTATGTCATCATTTTATTGTTGTTCTTTAATGTTTAGCGGGTCGTTCTCAAGCAACGAACAATTAACCCCAAAGAAGCGTAATGACGTCGATTTTGCTTGCAATCTATTCCGCCAATTTGCCACCATCGACAATGCGCTCTGATTGGCTAAGACAAGGACTCATGCCCTCTGATTGGCTAAGCCAAGAACACACGATGCAGTACTTGGTCCTTACTGTTCAAAATCAGTGACAAATCACTGACTAGTTTCGGAATTGGATTGCTCAGTGTTACTACTCTAAGGAATTGTTCCTCGATATTCTCAAGTAATGGCGTGACCAAGGGAAATAGGGATTCATTTGTATGTATTGTAAATCTGTAATTTGTTGTTAACCTATACAGGATGAATTTTTTTTTCTAGCCAGAGTGGGCAACTTCTGAACTACAGGTCTTAGAGAAACACGCTGAAAGGAACCCCTAGTACCCCCCCTAAAGGACCTGTAGTTCAGAAGTTGCCCTCTCTGGCTAGAAAAAAAAATCACCTGTATAGGTTAATCGCCGGCATGTTAGACCGGGAGATAATGGCACACATTTCCTGGTCATTTGTACCAGTATGTCGACCCTTCAGGGGTCTAATTACGTGAGGACGAAGAGGAAAATGATGGTCATAGCGCTGGTACCGGCGGCCCAATCGCGTGGGCGTTAATCGAACGTTTCGGATAAATTAAGAGTATCGAACGATTTGTTCCACAACATTTTTGTATTTTATTAGCCAGTATCTCCAGGTCTATGTGTGATAGTCTTCTAACGTAACGGGACAGTTGGCGTTATTGGTGGGATACCGTTCCACGCTACGACGCAGGTCGTGGGTTCGATTCCCACCCGGGACATAAATTTGTGTGTATGAATAAATAAATAATAAATATCCTGGGACATTCCTCACACCCGGTCATCTGATCCCAAACTAAGCAGAGCTTGTACTATGGAAACCGGATAACTGATATAATACATATACTACTTTTTGTTTGTAAAAACTTAATATACATAATATAAAGAATATGTCAGCTGGTCCTGAGTCTCTATGTAATTGTCATGTCAAGGTGTTTAACCAATTAAACACCTTACTCCCCGATGATAAAGCTCATATTCCCACAGGTCGGTAGCAGTGGCTCCAATAAAGCCGGTACTACGCAAGCACGGCAAGCTGATTTCGCTGTTCCGTAGCTTCATACTCTCAAGACCGTCTCGCCGCAGTCTCAAGCAGCAGGGGATATTGAGGGAGCGGGTTTTTGGATGTGACCTTGGGGAGCATCTGCTTAACTGTGGTCATGATGGTGAGTTTACAAAATTCTGTTTTTTTTTTACTATAGGTACTTTGTCACTACTCGAAAGGTTAACAAATTTTCTAGCAAAAAAAAACATACTAAAGATCAGCTCTGTCTGCACGATCAAAAAAGAATGAATTCAATGTTACAAAGTTTCCATTTTAATATTAATCATCATCATCATCAGCCTATAATGTCTCACAGCTGAGCACAGGCCTCCTGCACACAAATGAGTGTGGGTGGGTGGAGACCTGGATGGTTGACTGCCTAGTGGTATTTCAAATCGAGCGTTTCCGTGCTTCGGAAGGCAAGTAAAGCCGTTGGACCCGGTTATCACTTAATTGTGATAGTCGTTGAGCTAGTTGGAGGCCTAATAGGCGGCTTTAAAATACCAACAATAGATTGACCACTAGCCTACCTCCACCGATCAGCAGTGGGCACTTAGAGTGATGAAACTGTTATAATATTATGTTTGTTTATACAGGAATCTAAACTAAATGAAAATTTACTTTTTTATAATAAACGTCAAATTTACAGAAACGGCTCAAAGTGTGCTCCGCCTTGCTTAATCCACATTTTTTTTTTTCAACTTGTCATTTTTTGAGCCAGTACTTGAGTATAATTACATCCTTGTATTGAGTTAGCAATTATTTACGAATGAAAAATAGAAAAACTATTAAAGTAGACAATAATTAGGTATGTATGCCTTTCTGTTAAATAATCTGGTTCCCTGACATGACAGCTTACTAGGGTTGACAAAATTGTTGGCTTTCATAATTAATAATATATTTTACGGGTTATTTTGTAACACGTTATTTTTAAGAGAGGTAGAGCATAGCGTTTATTAGCTAAAAGAGCAGCTGGACTGGGGAAGTACCTCCATCTTATAGAATATCGCAGCCAAATAACTTTATGTTGTGTAAACTTGTGTTCCTGCGCGTGAGTAAGGTCGCAAGAGCTCATAGGGGAGGGGGAAAGGTCGGCAACGCGTGAGCAATGCTTCTTGTGTTGCAAGCGTCCATACGGCTACGGTAACCGCTTACCATCAGGCGGGCCGTATGCTTGTTTACCAACATAGTTGTATAAAAAAATAAAGTTGTATAATGTTGTCGTTCCCAGTCCCGCTGGTGCTGGTGGAGTGCGCGCAGTGCATAGAGTCGCGCGGCGCGGTGGACGGCGTGTACCGGCTGTCGGGCGGGTCGGGGCTGACGCAGGGGCTGCGCGCCGCCTTCGACCAGGGCGCCGCGCCCGACCTGGCCGCGCCGCCGCTCGCCCGGGACCCGCACGCCGTGCCCAGCCTGCTCAAGATGTACTTTCGGTAATACAGCGACACTCCAAAATTACAACAGAATCTCCAAATATGCAATCAGGGCCTATACTACGAAAAACGATACACGATCATCGTTGTCAATCAATTAGCCAATAGAATTGCACAAAATACGTCTCGTAAGTTTTGCAGCAATTCTATTGGTTAATATCTGACAACTATGATCGGACTATCGTATATCGTTTTTCGTAGTAGACCCTCAGGTTATGAAAAAAATCTTAAAATTAGCATGGGCTTCTGTTACCAATGGTGTTGGGAAGTAGGAGGAGCCTCAATTCCCGACTGGCGATGGTAGGTTAGGTAAATTCACCAGCAGTGCATATCGACACAAAACAGCAGACTCAAGCAAAACGGCGCTCCAAATAAAACTGGGTTAATTTTCAAACTCTACCCAAATTTTGAGGGGTTAATGTACTAGTCATTATGAACAACTTTTACCATGGGATCAACTCTGAAATATTGGAAAAAAATAACTCATACAGTTTGATAGTGCAGCGTTGAACTTTTGTATGAAAAGTATTTTTTACAATAACTCCTTTAAATATGGTTAGATGTTGAAAAGTAACCTTGAATAAAATAGGATGCTAAATATAAATGTTCCAATGTATTATTTTCTTACCAAAATGTTTTTTTTTTTTATGACAGTGAGCTGCCCAACCCCCTGTGTACATACCAGCTGTACGACAGCTTCGTGCTGGCGGTGCAACAACCGGACGAGCTGTCGCGGCTAAGGGCAGTCAGGGATACTGTCGTTAAGCTGCCGCCGCCACATTACAGGTACAAATACATCATATATTTCAATATAGTGAAACTAGCTGTCCCCCGCGTTCCCGAAATAAAAAGATAGCCTATGTCCTTCTCCATACCATAGGCTATCTACATGCCAAATTTCATGATGATCCGTTGAGTAGTTGAGGCGTGAAGGCGTAATAAACAAACAAACTCACTTTCGCATTTATAATATTAGTTAGGATAGTTAGGATTTCAAAAACAAGATAGAAAATACTATTGGACCAACTTCGAAATCGCAAAAAAAAATACAGCTTTTCATACATTTTTGCCGAGGAGAAATATTTTTTTTTTGCTTTTGTATGAAAAGCTGTATTATTTATTTGCGACTAGCTGTCCCCCGCGGTTTCACCCGCGTTCCCGGGATAAAAAGTAGCCTATGTCCTTTTCCGGACTATAGGCTATCTGCATGCCAAATTTCATGATGATCCATTGAATAGTGAAGGCGTAACAAACAAACAAACAAATAAACAAACAAACTCACTTTCGCATTTATAATATTAAAGTTTGGAAGGATTTCGAAGTTGGTCCCATAGTAAAAGTTGATCGTATACATGAGTACTTTACGTAGTTCCATTTAATGTAGTATTGTCGTATCAACCCCGTATATGAAATCTATTTTGCGTTAATATTTCCTTTTTTTTTTCAGGACGTTATCATACTTGATGCGTCATTTGCGGCGTGTATCACTGCTGGGTCCCTCAACTGGAATGACGGCTCGCAACATGGCCATCGTGTGGGCGCCCAACCTGCTGCGGTCACCGACCCCACAACACGCGCTGCAGGGGGTCGCAGTACAGGTACTACATCATCATCATCATCATCAGCCTATAATATCCCACTGCTGAGCACAGGCCTTCTGCACATAAATGAGGGTGAAAGGGCTGGGCGATACTCCACTACGCGTGCCCACTGCGGGTCGGCAGGTAGGCTAGTGGTCAACCTACTGTTGGAGTTGTCAAGCCGCCTAGTAGGCCTCCAACTAGCTTAACGACTATCACAATTAAGTGATAACCGGGACCAACGGCTTTACCTGCCTTCCGAAGCACAGGAACGCTCGATTTGAAATACCACAAGGTGGTCATGGTCACCCATCCAGGTACCGACCACGACGGTGGTAGTTTAACTTGCCGATCGATCAGTCAGTCAGTCAGTACTTTGAATTTTATATATATAGATGGAAGAAGAATATACACCCAGACTCCGGACAAGCTGACATATTCTATATATTATGTATATTAAGTATGTATTTACAAACAAAAAGTAGTATATGTATTATATCAGTTATCTAGTTTCCATAGTACAAGCTCTGCTTAGTTTGGGATCAGATGACCGTGTGTGAGGAATGTCCCAGAATATTTATTTATTTATTATTATTATTTATAACTGCCCATGTCGTGATCGCCATTTTGTTCTAGGTTAAAATGTTGCGTTATGTTCTATGATGTGGTGTGTACAATAAAGTATGTTCTATTCTATGTATTTCTAGGCTGTGGTGACAGAGTTCCTCATCTGTTACGCCGAGGATCTGTTCGCGCAGGAGCAGGGCGAGGACTCCGGGCCAGATTCCTTGGAACAGGTATGTATCACATTTTACCAAAAAATCTCTACTATTACCTATATTACTCCATTTTATTTAGTCGTAGTAGGTATAGTAGTACCCAACTGATATGGCTTACCGATGTACCTGCGCAGAAGATGGGGGGTGTCACTTGCGAGTGAGACGGAACTAACAGCTGCAGTGTATTATGAACCTTATAGTAGTGATCTAAGGTTGATTGTAAGTTTTAAGCATTCGTTCGTTAATCTCCGGGCCATACTTTCTTTTCTGTGCGAACGAAGATTCACGACGCGCCTTATAGTTGGGTACTACTGTACTTATTCCCATAGATAGGACTTGTTTTTTAAATACTGTGTATAGGCCTTTGTTTGACCGCAATCAAACCATGACAGGTGATGATGTGGCCGAAGGTGGTGCACACACAAAGCCTAGAAGGAACTGGCTCTCAAGTGCAGCTGTCGGAACACACCGATATGTGCTTGGCGACAGATTTTCAACGTGAGGTAGGTAGCCAGCCAGACGGGTACTACAAAGTACCGTAATACCGTGCTATGGTTTTTCGAAAGTTCAAGCTTATTATAGGATTGGAACCCGGGACCTTCGTCTCGGCATACGACGTCAATACCTTCGCCCTAAATATATGATGTGTATGTTTCTATAATAAATTTTTCAACACACTTGTTCATAAAGTGACATTTATTTGCACCGTTTTCAGTATCTTAATGCAGCTTATTACGCACTAGTGCTTTTTACTTTACATTACCGCACTGTTTTATGACAGGTATAATCCCGATTATGATAAGTTTGTACCTCACTCCATTGATATGTATGTAGACCAAGCATTCTTAATTTAAACAGGTAAAATAGGCTGTCAAAAAAATAACTTGTTCTATATTTGCTGTCTATTTTTCCTCGCAAGTGTCTTGAAAAACGTCGTATGACACGCGTGTGCATTTATTATGACACTCTCGGCTCCCTTATTGCTTAATACCGCCTCGAGTGTAATAACCAACTTTGCACACATGTATCATAATGTACCTATTACATCTCTTTTGAATAGGAGCGTTGCGAGTCACAAATAGAGCTTCGCGGCTGCGAGGGCGGCAGGAGGCCCAAGAGCCTACCGCTACATCCGCCCACTAAATTACTCAGGTAATTATAATCACTATTTAGCTCTCCACCCCTCTTATATTATAGAAAAAGTCCATAGTTGATACCATTGATACATTATACAGGGTGTAACGGAAAGTACCTAGTACTGATTTTAAATTTAAATCACTTATAAAAAGTTTTGAGCTTATTATAAAGTAGCTGATTATATTGAAGATAAAGATGTCTGGACGTAGGTAGCTGCACTCTGCACAAGTGCACGTTGCTCATGCTTATACGAAAGCCAGTAGGTCAATAATTGAGTTTTTTTTTTGTTATTATTATTTATTTATTTTATTGTTCTTTTTTCGTCTGTATCTATGCTTAGTTATATGCTTTCTTTTTTATTGTAAATTTATTGGAAAAGAAAAGCCAAAAAATATTTAAAAAATATAACCTTGCTGAGTTTCTTGCCGGATTCTTCTCAGTTGAAGGCTGAGTTCCGAACCGGTGGTAACATCAGTAAATGTGACCTTCATAAGTGCCCTTCTTTATTGCCCTGCTTCTTCTTTTATTGAATAAATGCCTTTAGCTTTGACTGAGTACATGTAATCCACTTTTCTGGTCGCAGTTTCGGATCGTGGAAGAGAAAAGTCGAAGCCATTTATTTAATTTAGGCCTCAGATGGGTACTTATGAAGGTCATATTTACTCAAGTTCAACTGAGATGAATCCGGCAAGAAACCCTTATATACCAGCTGTCTCCCGCGGTTTCACCCGTGTTCCCGAGATAAAAAGTAGCATATAATACTCGGTGATAATGTTTCCTATTTATTTAGAAAGTTCCAGAGATAAAAAAATAAATGAAAAAATACTCTTCTGTATTAGTAACAGGTGTTGCTTGTTAAGTTTGCTATTTATTTACTTATTAAATATTTATTCAGTCTACTTTGTAGTTTTGCCGCCGCGCCGGGGCACGCAATTGTTGTCAGTGCGATTAGAATGTAAATATTATGTAATGAATCTAAGCTTTTTTGAAAAGAGTAATTGCTGAGTTTATTGCCGGCTCTTCTCAGCAAATGCAACCTTCCGAACCGGTATTAGAGTATTAAGGTGAACGCACACTTATCCGAGCCGAACGCATCGAACGAAACGAATTTTAGAATTCTGTATATCAAATCTTATGAAACCTCGCACACTAGCCCGCGTCGAATCGTACGAATCTGGAAGAACCCCAGAAATCGTAGACGAATTCGGATGACGTCATCAGCATCGCATTCTATCAGTTGCGTAGCAACACGCGAGTTGTTTATAAATATTGTGCGACAGGCGTAAAGGAAATAGAAATGATATGTGTGCGAGGCCTTCTTGACTTCGATTCGTTCGCCGCGTTCGGCTCTGATAAGTGTGCGTCCACCTTTAGAGTGAAACCTTTCATTAGTGCCTGCGTAGATCTATGTGAATAAATGATTTGGAATGTAGAGGTTGTGTTCGCACGTAATAGGTTGTGTTGTGTGCGTACAGTTTAGAGGAGGCGCGGCGGCGGGGAGCCCCCGCGGCGGCGACGTCGTTCAGCCCGCGGCTGCCCGCCTCGGGCGCCATCGCCGCCGCCGCCGACACGCAGCTGCGCCCGGAAGGACATCTCAGACCTAAATACATTGAGGTGAACTTTTTTTTTTTACCGACTTCAAAAAAAAAGGAGGAGGTACTCAATTCAGTTGTTTTTTTTTTATGTTTGTTACCTCATAACTCCGTCATTTATTAACCGATTTGGTTAATTCTTTTTTTGTCTGGAAGGGTACACTTCCCGTTTGGTCCCATTGTCATCAGATCAGGATTTGATTACTTTTTAGTGTAATTTGAAGTCGGTTTAAGTTTTTTGTAAAACAGTCCAATTATTATTAGTGGGAAATCCTCATAGGATACCTGACCGCCCTGGGGGGGAGCGGGAGGGGGGGGGACCCCACGGTGGTCGCCACCTACACTACAGAGGGGGGCGGGCTCTCGTGTAGATCGCGTACCTGCTCGCCCCTCCACGCGCGGCGCTGTGATAGCCCGTCCCGGGGGAAGTGTGATACCTCCCCCCAGCACCCTCGCAGTGCTAACGCACGATGAGTCGAGACCACGTCGACCCATCGTCCACCTCGGGGCCGCTTCTGGGCGTTCAGGGCCCCCGCCCTGATTGCCCACGACCCCGAAGGTCCCCGTTTAGTCGCCTTTTACGACAGGCAGGGGAATACCGTAGCTGTGATTCTAAGCGCCAGCTACAGGGCAGTCATTGAGGTGACAATTGACTTTATAGACTTAGATTTGACTAAAATTACACATCGAAAATGTTACAATAGAGATGGTTCCTGCATATGAATACCATACAACGGTTGATCGTTTACTAACAATATAAAAATTCGACAACCATCTCGTCTGGGGGACAGGTGATTCAATCATGGTTACTTCTGTTACTTATGTTTGTTAAAATATTTTATCTCGCAGGTCGGTTCGGGGCCCAACAATCTACCTCAATATCACACAGTCCTCGATCTACCTCTACCTGGTGAGTTGTCATTTATTACCACTAGCTGTACCACGCGGTTTCACGCGTGTTCCCGGGAAACATAGCATGTGTCGTTTGATTTTCTATGTGCACCGAATTACTCGCAAACGGCTTATGCGATTTGGTTGGTTTAAATTGTAATAATACAATTTAAACCAACCGGAAGATTCCTGGATCGATGGAGGTAGGCTATTAAAGGTGAACGCACACTAATCCGAGCCGAACGAAACGAATTTTAGAATTCTGTATATGAAAGGTGAACGCACATTTATCCGAGTCGAGACATCGAACGATACGAATTTTAAAATTTGTATATGAAATCTTATCCAGATTCGGACGATTTGACGCGGGCGAGTGTGCGCGCTTTCATATGATATAGATATCTAATTATAGACAAATTCGAATGACGTCATCAGATTCGATTTCGGTGCGGATAAGTGTGCTTGACTTCGATTCGTTCGACACGTTCGGCTCGGATAAGTGTGCGTTCACCTTTATCATTCAAAATCTGTTCACAAAAGTGCTTTTTATCAGCTACGGTGGAAAGAAGTTTAAAAAATCTGAATGAAAATTTATTCGAAGAAAACACTATGTGTCGTTCAGAATCTTAGTTATTGATGTTAATATCGGAACATTCATTTTTTTGACAGCTGTAAAAAAAAAGCGCGCCATATTTCTTAAAGTTCTCATTGTTTGGTTGATTATTATAAAAAAAAACTACTTAAAAAATACCAAGTTTGCACACATGTATCACAACACAATGTACTATTATTGTATGTGTGTGCAGGCGTGAAGCGCGGCCTGAAGCGGTCCCCGTCGGGGTGGCGCGGGTTGTTCTCGCGCCACAAGCTGCAGCGGCCGCGCGCGCTGCCGCCGCCGCCGCTCACGCCGCCCGTACTACACGCGCAGGTACATACATGTACTACATTTCATTAATTATATATCCACATTTGAGAGCAGAAGCTAGTAAAAAAATTGCCCCTAAGTTCACCGAGACGAGACGCGAATGCAATATAGAAATTTATTTACTACACCAAAAAGTACAAGTGTCAATAGTTGCTGCTTGTGGGGGCTGGTCTGCTTAAGTTTGTTAGTTACTTATTTCAGTCTACTTTGTAGTTTGGCCGCCGCGCCGGGGACGCAATTGTTGTCAGTGCGATTAGAATGTAAATCTTATACAACATTTAACAGATTAAGATGCTAAACCGTTAAACTGGTTGTTCAGAATCGCCTACTGAATCGATTTTGTAAATTTAAATATTTATATTAAAAAGTTAATTAAAACGATTCAGAAAACGATTCTGAACAACCAGTTTAACGGTTTAGCATCTCAATCTGTTACATGTTGTATAATGAGTCTAAGCTTGTTTTACAAAGAGTAATTATTGGGTTTATTGCCGGCTCTTCTCAACTTCTCTTCTTCTTGAATTTGAGAGAAATTGAATACGCGTCGCGGCGCCGCGCTGCGCAGCTCGAATCAATTGGACCGTCACGTCGCATCGCGTCTCGCTGTGTTCTAACCCTTAAAATCTGAAATTGGAGAAAGAAATCCATCGGAATTGTCGTAAACAAGTTGTTGTTAAAGTTCATTTTTAAAACAACCTTTTTATGTTGGCTCTATTTGCATTGTCATCCAATATACTTATGTATACCAAATTTCAGCTCAATTGGACACAGTGGTCAAAAATCATGGCGAGATCCATACATTGATTTGTACAAAATATAAAACATTTTAGAGGGTTTTGAATCACTTCCAATATTGAAATTACATTACCAGCAAAATGTTAATATACAAGATATGTTTATATAACATGATATGTTATGATATATTTTATAAACCCCGCAAACATAACAACAACATAATGGTTTTGGTCACGATACACCGACATGGCATACAATGTCGCATTTTTATCCCGGGGTTCTAATAATATTTTAAATGGCTCAAGTTCCATAGGCACCAAGGATCAATAATAACGTCATTCTAACGTCTTTAAAAATAATTATTTTTTGTACAAATCTCGCCATGATTCTTTAACTTCCGAAATTCGATTACAGACACTGGACACGTGAAACTAAATAAAAAAATTGTTTAACTAAAGTAATTCAACATTGAACACATTGTGTACAGGAGGCGGTGCCCCCTATGGGGATGGGTGTGGGTGTGGGCGGCTTGAGGCCGGTGAAGTCGTGCGAGTCGCTCAGCTCCGACACCGACACGCTGGCGCCGCTCGCCAACACCACGCCCGCGCCACTCAAACACCACACCAGGTTACTGTACACTATCATAATAGCTTTTCATACAAAAGATACATGTCTAGTCGGCAAAAACGTAAACTTTAAAAAAAAATGCGTTTTAGAAGTTGGTCCCATAGTAAAAGTTGATCGTATTTATGAGTACTTTACGTGGTTTCATTTAATTTCGTATTGTCGTATCCACCCCGTATATTACAATATTAACGTTTTAATTTCATCGATCAGATCATCATCGTGCGATTCATACTTCGAGCCGTGGCAAGCGGAGTTAGCTGACATGCGTCTCCGATTATCGCCACAAGAGAGAGACCACCACATGTTCAGCGAGGAGGACGACACGCATCTCACCTGTGCGCAGCCGCAGGTAAGTCACCCGCGGGATTTGGTTGTGGCTGCCACATGCCTTTGTAGTGGGCTGTGTGGCAGCCACAAGAAAATATATTGTTGGTAGCCATGTGTTGTTGTTATTGTGGTGGTAGATTATGTAGCAGTCTATGTGTATATTTTATTTAGGTATTCGCCGGCCACAGAACTGTCGCCGGCTCGCTGCCCCACTAAATACTCCATGTAATAAGTGGGGCAGCCAGTTGTCAACTTGTAAAATCAGCCACATAACATTTTGACTGGGGTTGTGGCAGCCATATGCCACTGTAGCGGATTTTGTGGCAGCCACACGACACTATGGGGGGATGTGTGGCAGCCAGTGTGTATTTATTGTATAGGTGATCGTCGGCCACAGAACGGTTGCCGGCTCGCTGCCCCACTAAATACTCCCATGTATTAAGTGGGGCAGCCAGTTGTCAATTTGTAAAATCATCATGCTGCCTCAAAACTACTACTGAAAACTGAAAATTGAAGCTTGTTTTGAATTCTACATAGTGTATACATATTTATGCCCTCGACTGTACCTGTTTTATGTAATTATCAATTGATATTTTATGTAACATTGATTGATTATATTATTGTTAATTTTGTATGTCCATGCGGGACAAAAAGGAAAACTAACAGCCATTTAAGTATTCAGAGCTTTTTTTATCTTATTCCTCAAAATAAATTGTTATTCTGCTCCTAATGACTACGAAAGTAAGTTTGTTTGTTACCTCTTAACGCTTCAACTTCTTAACACCTCACCATGATGAAATTCGGCACGCAGGCAGATCATAACCTGGAACAATATATAGGAAACTTTGAATCCTGGAATAATATTAGATCCCGGGAACGCGAGTAAAACCATGGGCGAAAACTTATTTAAAATCAGGCCACCGTTTGCCATGGGTGGCAGCCACCGTCAGTCTCGGGTGGCAGCCACCGTCAGCCTCAGGTGGCGGCCACCGTCAGCCTCAGGTGGCTGCTTCCATCACAGCCTAGCTATGATTTCTGTATTACAGGGTGACAGTCTGTGCTCTACGCCGCCAGAATCAGGGCTTTGCAGCGTGGAGCCTAGCCCAAGACGTAATCTGAGAGTTGATATCGAAGCTGCTAATGAATTGGCAGAAAGGTATGTTCTTCTTCTTTTAATTGTTTAATGGTGTTTATTCTGTCGTTTACAAACTAAACTAATTAATTCCTACTTGTATCTCTTCCTAATAAAAACACAATAAAGAAATAAGAAGTGACGCCAAACACTTATCTGTGTGCACCAGTAGCTGCGTTTGTCCCAGTACCTTTCTTCATCATCATCAGCCTATAATGTCCCACTGCTGAGCACAGGCCTCCTTCACACAAATGTGTGTGAATGGGAATGGGCAGATACTGCACCACGCGTTCCTACTGTGGATAGGTGGAGGTAGGCTAGTGGTCAACTTACTGTTGGAATTTTCAAGCCGCCTAGAAGGTCTCCAACTAGCTTAACGACTATCAAAATTAAGTGATAACCGGGACCAACGGCTTTACGTGCCTTCCGAAGCACGGAAACCCTCGATTTGAAATACCACTAGGCGGTCACCCATCCAGGTGCCGACGGTGATAGCTTAACATGCCGATCGATTAAGAATGCTACACCACGTATTAATTTATAAGTAATGTAGTATTTTCTAATATTGTTTTTTGTTTACTAATGACCTATACATTCATCCCTCTAAATAATACGCCAAGACTTTATAAGTAGGGGAGCCCACGATGCTAAATGGGGATTTACTCGAGCGTCATAGAGACCTATTGGGTTGCAAAGCTTAGATGATGAGAAGAAAAAGATGTTATATAATGTATAGATTTTCCAAATGAAAAAATTTTTTGACGATCGCGTCAGATTACGATTACGCGTTACATGCACCAGTGTCTCAGAAGCGAGTCCGGCTATTTTAATGTATTTTTTTTGAAATTATTATAAAAATGCAACATACTAACATAGTAACTTAAATCAGATTGTTACTAACAAAATAATATGGATGATGTCCGACATAAATTAATTTATTATTATTATTATTTATTCATTAACAACTTACGTTATGTCTGAATGTTAAACAATATAAAAACAATGAAAATAATAATAATAATAAAAAAAAAATATATATATAGGCAGAACCAATAATATAACTTCAAATCAAATAAAATTCAATTACAAAAAGAAAAAGCACATGTCAATTAAACAAGAAAAATTTGCCATTTTGAAATATTCAAGCGCGTCAGATTAAGATATATATGGTACATCTTTATGTCCTAGACGTGCTGTCTCATAATCTAACGATTATCTAGAGGGATTCGCCTAATCTGTTTTTTTTTTAAGGGCCTTATATGTGGCTCATATTTGGTGCGAGGTACTTAACCGAGTACAAAGTATCCCCTGTATATTAATCTGCCGCGTATAGTAACTCCCGAAATCTCCGCTTGGGCACCCCTACCATTAGCTTTCTAACATTAGGGGTGCCCAAGCGGTGATTTCGGGATACATAAGGTCCTTACCTGACGTACGTACACGTATAGAGGCATGGTGTCGCTGGAGGAGCAGCTGTCGCAGATCGGGTACATAGACGGGGAGTCCCCGCGTGCGCGCGGCCGCCCGCCGCCCGAGAAGCGGCACTCGGCGCGCCTGCCGCCGCCGCGCTCGCCCGACCTGCCCAAGAGGTAAACCTTACCTAGCCTTACCTTACCTTACCTTACCTAGCCAGCACATCCATTATATTTATTAATTAAAAATAATGTCTTAAAGCTAACTATGTAAGTTTGTACCTAATTTTCATGATTGTTATCTATCTGTCTATGTTTTTGTGTCTTGTTAATTTTAGTTTCATCTGTCTTATTTTTAATATGTTGTTTGCATTATATTAAATAATTGTTTACTTTGTTTGTCATGTTGTGCCCACATGTTTTTGGGTTTTATTATTCTATGTAACCTGCTTTGTATTTGATGTGTACCTGTTATGTGAGCCAAATAAATAAAATAAAATATCATTAAACAACTGAAACACTTCAATAACACCTGAACGGTCGGTTAATAGCACTATATAAACAAATTTACATCAAACCAACATATTAAATAAATCTCTCTCTTTCCTTTCTTCCATAAGCCGACTCTCGGCTTGGGACTCCCTTCTTTTTCTCAACTATTATAATATATTTATTTATTTTATTTTATTTTTTATTTATTACTCCCATTAAAAATAATAAAAACCGGCCAAGTGCGAATCAGACTCACGCACCGAGGGTTCCGTACAAACCTGTAGGTATATACATAAATGGTAGTATAGACCTGTGTATTTGATATTAATTTCAATTTATGACGTATTAAAAAAAAACTACTTACTAGATCTCGTTCAAACCAATTTTCGATGGAAGTTTGCACCGTAATGTACATCATATATTTTTTATAGATTTATCATTCTCTTATTTTAGAAGTTACAAGGGGGGGGGACACATTTTACCACTTTGGAAGTGTCTCTCGCGCAAACTATTCAGTTTAGAAAAAAATTATATTAGAAACCTCAATATCATTTTTGAAGACCTATCCAAAGACACCCCCACACTTATGGGTTTGATGAAAAAAAAAATGTTGAGTTTCAGTTCTAAGTATGGGGAACCCCCAAAATTTATTGTTTTTTTTCTATATTTGTGTGAAAATCTTAATGCGGTTCACAGAATACATCTACTTACCAAGTTTCAACATTATAGTTCTTATAGTTTCAGAAATAAATGGCTGTGACATACGGACGGACAGACAGACAGACAGACATGACGAATCTATAAGGGTTCCGTTTTTTGCCATTTGGCTACGGAACCCTAAAAACACTTCAACCTTCTCCACTAATCATTCAAACATACCCCAATCCACTCTCAAATGAAAAGATCGTAGATCGACGTATCCATTGCGTTACCACTTTTTCTTACCATATTATATGTCAAAAAAAAAAAAACCTAACCTAGCCTAGCCTACATATACCCTTAGATGGATATATCCAGGAACTTAGACGACTCCTTTGGTAATAGGCGCACAGATCGCGAAAGATAACATATTATAATAATACTAGCTTTCAGCCAGAGGTTTCACCTGCGCCCCTTCTTTACCCCCTTACCTACCCTACCCTGCTACGGTTACATTAGAAATGATAACATATATGTCGAATAAGAGAAATTTCACAGTAAATTCAATAACATTTTGTCTTTTATTTTGTATTTTTTTTATATCTCTGTTTGTTTTTGTCTTTCTTTCTGTGTATGTTGTTACTTTAGAATAAATGTCTTTTCTTTCTTCTTTTAAATGAATATTTTTACATTTACTTTCCCAGATTATGCAAAGACCGAGACAGTCCAATGGCATCGCTAACAGACATGACGCCGCTCGGCAATGTGAAGCTGAGGTAAGCGATAATTTTTTATATCACGTGTAATATACAGTCAATAAGAGTGAGAATCATTTGAATGTTACTTTATACATGTGTGTATGAGGTAAAGGTTACTTGTTTTTTTTTTCTTACTTTATACTAGCTGCCCCGCGCGACTTCGTTTGCGTAATATCATACCCTACCGTAAAGCTTTCTTAAATTTACTAAGCTTCTGCGCAATTTTCTTAATTTTATAAAATTAAGAAACTTCTACGAAGTATTAAAAACATTAAAAAAAGATGAATGAAATCGGTAAAGCCGTTCTCAAGTTATAGCGGGACCAGGCGAAATAGGGGTTCATTCTTATGTATATAGATATAATCAAAATCAAAAAGTCATTTATTCAGTTTAGGCCCTGGTAAGGCACTTATGAACGTTAAATTGGTACATACAGTTGAATTTACCACCGGTTCGGAATACACTTAAACTGAGAAGACTCCGGCAAGCAAGCCTTTTTTGTCCGTGTGTGAGGAATGTCCCAGGATATTTATATATAAAATAGTTTAAAAAAGTAACCTCTGCCTCACACTACCGATGATAAACCCCATATAAACACATTCCCTTATTACGCGAGATGATTTATACCGAGTGTAGTAAAACCCTGGATTAAAATATACTCGTCACTTTCTTACGTCATACAACAAAAACCTGGGTTTTGCTAGACTTGGCCTCAACCATCTCAAGTAATATGGGGTACAGAGTTTGTTCATAAATGTCGCAACCCACTGTTATTTCATATTAAATGTCATAACATTCTAAATTTCTCGCTTCCCTCCGATCAAAGATGTAACCAGATGGTACATGAGGACTTACTTAACGTCTCAAATAAAGCCGATTTTGTGAGTTCAATTACAGATCGGCCACATAAATAGGACTTTATTTTTAGTGTCATTGGGCGATACACTCCAATAATGTTCATTAAAAATATCATTAATAAATAATGAAATCTAACTGAGGTACCAGCCAGTTTTGTTGCGTTTTAAGTAACCTAAAGAATTTAATGGCTACGAAGAATGTTATAAAATGCAGTATAAAATACATATAAAGATAAATGCTAAACATTACCCTTATTCACACAAAATGTGTATTTATTGTCTTAGATCAGTTTTGTCACTAAATGAGACAACACATGGATGTTGATTCTACTGGTAACACTAACTAAAGAATACTAAGAAGCCATATTTGCGAAGAGAATATATGTAACTGCCAAAATTGACCTATCTATAATGAAATAAGATGACCCTAGTTTAATAATTGATTGTTAACAACAATAATCTAGTATATCTTTGATCGGAACTTCCCACTTACAATTAACATCGCTTACAGAGAAAGAAACTCACCACGAAAGACAAGAAATACATCGCGATATAGCGGTATGCACCACCCCATCGAAGATAAAATAAGCTCCAGATTAAGCTGGCATGGTAAAGACGGGCATTCGACATTGATCAAAATAGACTGGCCAATAGAAAACTCGTCTA
Organism: Achlya flavicornis; assembly: GCA_947623365.1. Taxonomy (NCBI): domain Eukaryota; kingdom Metazoa; phylum Arthropoda; class Insecta; order Lepidoptera; family Drepanidae; genus Achlya; species Achlya flavicornis. The sequence continues at coordinate 21,077,537 of OX392467.1, read as the reverse complement.
TAAGTAATCTAACTACTAGCACGATAAATTCTAGTCCACTTACACCGATCACGCCTATTTATGACCCTTTAGAAAGTGACTCAGAAGTCAGCGAAGCAAATAAACATACGATAAAAATACAAAGTAACGATTGCAATAATTGTCAAGAGAAATGTCTTAAATGTGAACTGAAAGCAACTGATTTTGAAAATGTCAAAGATTTTACAGAACAAAATTTACATGATAGTTTAGAACACAGTCCGGTACATTCAACCGATATAAGCTACCATAATCTAAATAGATTGTCCGCTGTGTCGACCTCCTCGAATTCAGATCAAAATTCCGATAAAAAGAAGGAAGTGTGCGATGACGTAATGAAAGTAATGACGTCATCGCATGAAAGCTCTTCGAGTTACTCCAACGTGAGCTTGAAGCAAGACGAGCTTTACGAATGCTTTAATTTCACAAGACCTAATTATATAAACTTACAATCGTCTAGTACTAGTAAAAGCTCGCCAGGAAGCCCGTTGAAAAGTCCCCTGAAATCTACAATAAGTATAACATTTAGGTCGCCAAGCAAAACGAGCGATGATTACGCGGCCATAGATAATATAGAGACACCGACTAATGATAGAGATTCTGTTTACGAAGACATAGATTTAGAGAAAAACTTGTCTATTGTCGAAGAAGCTACCGTGCCAGAGGCAGATGCAAGTTTGCCCACACAGCAAGCTTGCCAACCGGATTTCGTAGAAGATTTAATTATATTAGAAACACCGACAGAAACTGATGTCGAAGACGATAAAGATGTTTACAGTCAAGTTAAATTCTTCAGAAAGAGTATAGAGGAAGTAAACGCTATGATATTAGAGTCTCCTGAAAAAGAAAGACATTACGAGAATATAGCCTTTGAACCGACGCCAGATTATGAAAATATCAATGTAGATACATTAAAAATCTGTGATAAGGAACTCGAAATTGATACCGTGGATAACTTAGATCAAGAAACTGAGAAAGACAATGGCAATTTAGTGAAACCAGCAAAGAATTTAAATGTTAGAGAATTGGCGATACGATTCGAAAGTCCGACTGAACAAAAGGGGCCGTTTACGTTTGAGAAATTTAAAACTGAAGTCAAATACCCGAGTTTAGAAAGAAAAGACGATGAACGAAGAGTCAGTGTCGAAGTTCGCAAGCTAGATTCTACCACTGTTAACTTACCGCCACCGGTTTCGCCGAAAACTTACAAATTGTCTAAAAACTCTTGCAACGCTAGGTCATTAGACGAAAATGCTTTCGTAAAAGAATTCGGAGGCGAAAAAACTTACGTAGATCGTAGGAAAAGTCTCGAAGTTCGAGATGTTAAGAAACAAACGAAATTCCAACCAGATTTGAATCTTAATACCGAAGAAAATGAAAGCAAAGGTAGCATTACTCCTACTACTGAGAACAAAATATCTTTAGTACAAAGATTTGATAGACCAACCGATATAAAACACTTAATAAGTTTCGATACGGAGAAGAAATTGAGTAGGGAACGTATAGAAAAGTATAAGGAAGAAAGACGAAACTTTTTTAGAGAAAAATACATTTCGCAGTCATTGCGGAGCAAACCTGAACAGTTAACGAGGATTAAACTAAAGAAGGACCAAGAAGACAAAATAGAAGTTTGCGAGAGGTTAAAAGAGGCGCCTAAATTTGAAAGGCGTAATACCGTGGATCTAGGACAGCGAACTAAGTTCTCGTTAGCTAGAAGCACTAATAATTTGGACACAATTCCCTCGCCGACCGGCCCTGTCAGGGATATAGATACTTCTAGAAAGGGCGAGAGTAGCAGAGCCAGGGATTATGAACGGTAAGGATTGTACAGATTGTTTTTGGTTTGGGTAAAATCAAGGATGAACATTTGTCGCCTGGCAATATTTGCTTTTACTGATTTAAGAATTGAGTTCCAAAATAATATTCCTTTATTTTATCCAGCCATCTTTTATTTGTTTTGATTGTGAGTCACCATAACACATTCTTAATTCATTGGAATTCTATCAGAATACTAAACTTATACTCGTACAAAATGAGTATAAGTGGTAGATAGGTTACCTGCACAAGATTTGAACTTCATAAATGGCACTAACGTACACATAATAACGTATTCTTGTTGTCTGACATGTTGTGTCGTTGACGCTCTGACGCGACTCAGAGCTCAAGTGAGCTAACTAGCACAGTTTTAACGTGCCACTTGCGGCGCGTATAACCTATCTACCTCTTTTACTTATAATATCATTGGTGTTGAATGTATTCAAAATTTAACTCTATGAACATGAAATATAAGTCCCACAATGTGGTGCAACAACTGTAGCATAGCTCAATACAATCACACTGCTGAAATATACGACGATTGTTGAGATAAAGTTTGATTAGAAATTCAGAATTAAATAAAGATCCGCCATTTTTTATTTTGACTGTGTCAATATCGACTAAAAAAAACAATATTTGAATTAAGAATATCGGATTGAAAAAGCAACTTTTAAATAAATTCTCTTTTGTACAGGAAGGAGAAAATGTCGCCATCATACAACATTAGAGATATGGCGGCGCTATTTGAACAAAAATCTAATACAAGCACGGGTTGAGTCTGTTATTAAAATTAATTGATAAGTTTACCATTAAAACTGTGTGAGACGATATGGCAATGGGTATTGGCGTGAAACTCAATTTTATAGAAGGCATAGATAGTTTTCGTGTTCTTGCCACCAAGTGTAAAAAAGCAGATCAAAATATATATAAGATGTACTAACAGCCAATTACATCAAAATAAAATGTTTAAGGCGCCGATCCCACATAGAGAGTTCTTGAGTTGCATACAACAATTAGTCTAGAGTAGCAATATTTGCATAGATTAGTGAACGCGAAACGCAGAACTCTAGAACTTTGTCTGTGGGATCGGCGCCTAAAGTAATACAGTATGCGGTAAAAGTAGACGTCAAACTTATAATACGTACAAGTAGTACCCAAATGATATGGCTTACCGATGTACCTGAGCAAAAGATACATTTTCAAAGCGCGAGAAATGCTATTGGTCGGCCGCTGCCGCCATGTGTGCGGAGGGGCGTCACTTGCGAGTGAGACGGAACTAACAGCTGCACTGTATTATTTACCTTATAGTAGCGATCTAAGGTTGATTGTAAGTTTTAAGCATTCTTTTGTTAATCTTCGGGCCATACTTTGTTTTCTGTGCGAACGAAGATTCACGACGCGCCTTATCAGTTGGGTACTACTGTACCTAATATTTTCGGTTGCTCCAAAAATACATTTGACATTCTCAAGTCATTGTGTTTGCGATTGCGATTTCGAGTATGCGTTTAAAATAAAACGCGAATGAAGTTTGATGCAACTGAATGCTTGCTTATGATTTGTTCGAAATGTGATTAAAAATTTTTGGTAACGAACGAGTTCAAAAAAATGTCGAAACCTTTATATTATGCGCTTTAAACCACAATACTTAGTGTATGTTATGGCACTTGAGTTCTCTTTAGCTTTGTATGCTTACCACCTTCGGGTACATCATCACTGACCATGGTTAGTGTTTAAAAAGGAAAAAGAGAATGTGGGCAATTGGTAAATGTTATCACAAATTCAAATAATTGCGTCGTCTCACAGCAGTAATGTTTTCTTTTTATTGTTATAATGTAATTTATTAATAAAAAACACTCAATATAATGTGAAATAAAGTAATTATTAAGTGATTTTATTACATGTACAGTATACCGCGCAAACGACGAATCTCTTTGAAGAAATGTGGAGCTGTTTATAACTTGCGTGTTTTACTGTACACGTCGTATTTTTTGTCGAATGACAAGTTTTGTTATGTGTTATTATTTATTTTATTAACATTAAACATCACAGTTGAAGTATTATTGGTTTATTTGGGTAGGAAATGTTTTTTTAATGGTATCGTCAAGTTATATTATAAATACACAAGGTATGTTTGATTTTTCACAAATATTCAACACATATTGGCAGATATAAGGTCCCGTATCGAGCTTAAATAACCAATATAGAAGTGTTCAAGTTATTTTTAAAACCAATAATTAATGTTGGGAAAAATATACAACTTTTTTCATTTCAATTTTAACGATGCCAAAAGATTCATGTATTAATATAGATTATAGTTTTTTTTTTTCGTATATCAACCCACCTAATTTTCCTCATACGGGCCATAAACAAACAAACCTGTACTGCATTTATAGTATAATTATTAATATTGCCCTTTTTAACTAGATATCATAATTATGTTTATATAAAAATGGCTAATAATGATATAAGAATCTCACTTCTTTGTTATTAAAAATAAGCAATATCTGGTCTTGTAAATCTTCAAAACAACTAAGGAAACTCATTATGTTATCACTTTAACACTTATTAGCTGTTGATTTGACAGTGATAAATTTATTAAATGAAAATCAGTGTATAACGAAGCAGGATATCGTTTTTCGTTCTTTTAACTCTTATGTCCCACGTTTGACTAGGTAATCAATTCGCTATTTTATGTGGGCCTGTGTCTTAATTTAAGTTGGCTCATTCATGAAGTAAACTTCAAAGGTATAATCTCGCTTCTAGTGAATTTTTGGTGGAACGATTATGTTAAGTGATAACAGAGTGAGTTTTATTAGTATCCATAAAAACGTTTTATAAAAATGTACGATTGCGTTGTTGCCATATGAAATAAATAAATGTATGATAAATAATAATGAAAATGCATTTATTATGTACTATATTTTTGTAAGCTGTATTTAAATGTCGTAGTTCTCACCGCATTGAAAATATGGTTTATATTTGTATGATACTTGTTATACGAATTTATTTATTATAACTACGTTTTCACCCGCCTTCGTTTCTTGGTACAAAATAAGTCGGTCAATTTTTCAGATGTAAAACATATATAGATACTGAAATAGTGTTGAAATCAAGGCTTTGAGTGCGTACTGTACCACATTCGACCACATTATGAGATTGTGGTAAAAAAAACGGCAAATGCGAAGCGTACCTACAATTTTATTACCTACGCAATGATTCAACGTTGCATCTCAGCGTTCGTTACACATTTTGTGAGTTCGGTCTCCATCCTGAAAGAGCGATAAGTAACTTCGCTTACAAAAAATAACCCTAGTGTTCATATAATAAACGATCTGAGCAGATAACTGTTTTTTTTCTTTTTTATGTGAAGTTTTTTTTTGTGTTTGATAATTTCCAAAGCATGTATAACATAGGGTTTCGTTCCCGGGTCCCGGGAATCGGGAATTCCCGGGAAATACGTCGTTCCCGAAGTCGGTTTTTTTTTTTCGATTTCCCGGGAATTCCCGGGAATTTCTTTATGAGATTGAATGCTCTAAAACACTGCAAATATTGGTCAAAATTAACGAAAACCTTTGAAACACAAAGATGTTGCATACGTTCTTAAAACAAATGTCGATATCTACCGAAATCTAACGAACTGAACTACAGCTTATGAGAAATCGCTGAAAGGAAGTGTAGGAAGTGTGTATTTGTGGACATAACGTTTTTATCATAGAAATATTTCAAGTTCTCCGAAAATACACATAAAACATGTTTGTTTGTAACCTATCAAAAGTCAAGTAAAATTCGTAATTTAATTTAATTACCTATTTGTGTCTCAACACAAACAAAAGTAAAAAATTAAAAATAATCATATCAAACTACAGGTCGTACATAGTTACTATGGGTTGTTTCTAAACTGTCGATTGTAGTGAAAATCTCTAAGAGCGTGTAATTTTGAAGAAAATGAAAGTTATATTAATATTTTTTTTAAATATATATTTTTGGAGATAAAGCTTATCAGCGCTTTTGTATTAAAAAATATAAATATTGCCGAAAATCCATTTAAAAAAAAATAATAAGTATTATTATTTTTACCGACCAAAAGTCAAGTAAAACACATCATCGTCATCATATCAGCCTAAGGATGTCCGCTGCTGAACAAAGACCTCCCCAGTTAACTTCCACTTCGAACGATTTTGGGCCGCTTGCATCCAGCGGCGCCCAGCGACTCTGACTTGGTCGTCGATCCGTCTGGTGGGATGTCGTCCCTAACGGCGCTTTCCTGTACGTGGTCGCCACTCGCGTCGTCTTCGAGCGATGTGGCCTGCGCATTGCTATCACATCAGCTTACTATTACTACGAGCTATATCGGTTCTCCTACGAATGTCGTCGTTTCCCTGTCTCGTAGAGAAATTCCGAGCATGAAAAAAGAATTTACTAATTCACAAGGAACGAACTTCCTTGTGAATTAGTAAATTCTTTTTTCAACACATGCTCGTAATTTGACATTTATTGCACCGTTTTTAGTATCATAATGTAGCTTATGACGTACTAGTGCTTTTTAATTTACATTACCGCACAGTTTTATGATAGGTATAATCCCGATTATGTTAAGTTTGTAACTCAATGCTATTGTGCGTAGACGAAGCATTCTCAATTTAAACGGTTAAAACAGTTTTGCTGTCAAAAAAGAACTTGCGTGCCATTGTTTGTTTTGTTGACGTTCTCATTGACTATTATCAAAAAATCTAGTTAAAAAAATCCTAGTTTTTTTTTCTCACAAGTGTGTTGAAAAACGTCGTATGACACGCGTGTACATTGATCATTACACTCTCGGGTTCCTTTGCTTAATAAGTACCGTCTCGTGTGTTTTGCACACTTCTCATAATGCACTTTTATTTACTTTTGACAAATAAATTGCTAATTTAATTAAATTACGTGGTTTACTTGACTTTATATACGTTAAAATAACAAAATTAAAACTTTTTAAAATTTCCCGGGAATCGGGAATTCCCGGGAAGTCATTTTTTTCATTCCCGGGTCCCGGGAATGGAAAAAGGTCGGGAAAAACGAAACCCTAGTATAACAGTATCATTCGAATAAGTTAGCTTTCATGTAAATAATATTCCAGCACTGTATAAAATAATGATTCTCCAATAAATATTTAAATATAATAATGTATACAGACAATAAATATGTAAAACAAATGATTTTGTGATGGTTTTTGAAATAAAAGACCCCCTCGATATTCGTGTCCCAACGGCACATTTCAAATTGTTCAAAAATCGTCATTAATCTGAATTGTCTCTATAAATGCCTCTAAAAATTTGTATCGGCGCTTGATTTTGTATAAAAAATAAAAAGAATTCTGAAAAAAATATTGTAACGATATTCTTCCGAAATCTTATGCCATTATCAAAGTTCATTGTAAATTTGAAGTATGTGAATTAAATTTAATAAAGAAGTCTCTAAGAAAATTTTATTCACAAACTTTTAATACACATTTAGACTGTAAATTTGCCAAATAATGAATTTAAAAATCTATTTTTCATCATCAATTACATTAAATAACCAATTTTTGTATGTACCATGGCAGAACTTAAAGACGCAGTTTCCAAAAATTTGAATATTTTATATAATAAGTCGTGAATATTTGTATATTACTGGTTTGTTTTTGAGCCATATTTTGGACTATTTCTGGGCGTTGTTCAAATATTACAATATCCCAAACTACGCCTTTTACGATTGGCCCAAATGATCTAAAATATGTCCCAGTACAGACATTTTACTATAAAACCTGAGCTTTAAACATCTACGTAAGAAAGCGCGTTTATAATATATACCTAATACAAAAGTCATTTGAGTATTTAAATGCATTTCCAAGATGGCCGCGACCCTGTATTCATAGTGTATGATATTGATATATTAAAAGTGTAAATCCAAACGGCTTGTAATGTAGAGTAGTGGCGATGAAAACTATACACAATAAAAAGTATTATTGAACATTTGTGTGTGTTTATTTTTTACCTCTATTTAATGGTGTCTATCGATATTTCTCTTTTCTATTGTACAGCGCCTCTCGTGGAATATTCGCTAATGTAAGTTAGTTTGCTAATGTTAATTATAGGGGAAGTACCACGGAAAAACTTGGGGATGTTCCCTACTAAAGTACCTATTTTCAAAATGGATATGATAGTGGAAAATTAAGGATTCTCAAAGTTAGGTATATATAAAGAGTACTTATATATTATATATAAGGTCCACACGGTGCTCTGTGGTTTATACACGTACCTATGTTGTATAAAAACGATTTGATGCCTCTGAAACACCTAGTCCAATTTCAAAAATAATAATATAAAGGTTACATAAGTACCTATGATGTCTCCCACCAGAATAGCGTTGTGTGTACTCGCACATCAACTTCTGAAATAGGGCGCATCCTCCATACTCATCGTTCACATGGTTTCAGCAAGACGGGGCGACGCCGCATACCGTCAGAACGTCCATGAATTTGCTTCGTGAGCCTTTCTCAAAAATAACTTATCAGCCGCTTTGGGGAAATCCCATGGCCACCGAAGAGACTAATCGCAGTGGTAAAATTGTCGTGAAAACTCATAAAAAGTCCACGTGAAGGAAGAGACGGTTTCCGAGGAACTACCACGCTATCTATCGACAAAATTGAAAGTATTTTTATAACAATACGTTGTAAAGTAAAACAGTTACTTTTGCTACTCGCCAATAGATGTCACTTTTATAGACCATTTAGCTATTTTTATTCGTAATGCTTGTTTTACAGGTTGTACACCTAAATAAATTTGAAATATTAAGTAATCTTCGATCAATTTGATCAAAGCTCATAGTAATGAACGATATGGCTACGTGAAAGAGATAAATATCAGGTAGTTGAATGAGCATGCCGTTCAGTAGTAAGAATGCTCTCGGCAATTCGATCATAGATGGCGCTACAAGTTTCTTATTCTTACTACACTTATTTGACAAAATTAAGATTCATTATTTTCTTACTGTAGCGCATGTGAAACGAAATAACATGATAATATTATGGCACACACTTTCATGGCAAAAGTTTTATTATATTTTCCGCATAATTCTAGAGTATATCAGCTAGGGGATCATTACCATAAGAATATTAGAGCGTTGCAAGATATTAATACTTGAGATAGTTTTTGACCGAAGCCAGAAGAGCTTGGTGTCCCACATGTCGTGATACTGACTCCTCACAAGTCTTTGCTCACGGAAACTCTGGGCGAGCTATTCTGATCTGCAGAAAATAAAAAAATATAATACTTGTAACGTCCAGCACTACTGCAGAACGTTAAGCCGAAAATCAGCGCTGTAGTAATCCGCAGCACACACTAATTTATTGTATTGTTTTTACGTCTTTTAGTTTGTATATGTTGTATGTTATTATGCAATTTTTTTTTTATTGTGTTGTGTGTGTATAAAAAAAAATAAGTTCAATATTTATTGAACACATGGGTTCAATAAATAACATTTTATCTTTATCTTTTTTTTTTATCTTAAGTACGTTCTGCCTGGACCTACTCACCTCCTAGCTGCAGGAAAATAGACTTATAGCTACAGGCACTTCCATCAGGGAACACTGCTGCGACCCCTGTGGACAATGGCTGCTCTGATTTACTTTTTAAATATAGATTTAGTCAATTTTGTAGGTATTTAGTGCCTGTGGAGCACGAAATTCTTGTCAGGCTATTGTCGGCTCTTCTCAGCAAATGCAACCTTCCGGACCGGTATTAGAATCAGACTATTCACGAGTGCCTGCGAAGGTCTATTTGAAGAATTCCGCATCATTACAGGTGTTCGTCTTGGTGCCCCTAATATCATCCCCCACGCTTGTCACTGTGGTGCAGCCGTCAATAGCTTGGGTCATCGTGATCTTTCCAGGAGTGGTGGTCGCATACGGCACCAGTAGTAAAAAAAAAGCTTGCAATGTATACGTACCTATGTACTAAGTTCGGGTGTAATATTGCAATCTTACCCACTTCCAGTGGTCTGATTGACATGATATTTGGTATACATTAGTATATTGGAAGGCAAAAAAAGTACAGTCAACCAAAAAAGGATGTATTAAAAATGACATTTTTAACAAAAACTTATTTATTTATACTATAGTTACCTACCTACTTTGATTTAGAGTGATGTTTGTTGTTCTGAAATAAATAGAGCAAGACTAGCTATAGGTGTTTTAGGTACCTAGGTACCTAATGGTTTCAAAAATATCTAAAAATGTTCTTGACATGGTAACGTACACGGTATGAAATAGGTACCTACGCAGGTACAGATACATTATCTATGCTTAACTTACATCTCTGTACTACCTAAATTGTGGTTGTACCAAGGAGGTTCTTATTAGTCCATGGTTGTACATGGAACACGGCCTCAATCATAAAAAGTAATTTAAAAAAACCTTTTCAGTCCAAATCCAATCAAGCCAGTGTTGCCAGTTAAATCAAAACCACCGAATCGGTATTAAATTAAGGAAGCATGGGCTAACGTGTTTTTGACCGCGCCTAGGGCGGCGTCAGTCAAATACGTTCGGAAAACGGACGGCGGGAACCGTTAATTATTTGTTTCTGTTTTTGAACGGTAGACGAAAGTTAAGTAAATATGAATTTGAAATTGTTTTGTAGTTGTTTACTTTTGGTACGAGCGTGTGTGTTAATAGTATATTACGATACGTGTGACTTAAGTAGTCTATTTTTTTTTGCACGGCGTGTTTAGGGCCCGATTATAGCACGTATCAGTACACACGGCTACACATCAAGCTATACTATTCCAGTATATGCTGAACTCGCATTGTATAGGATTTCCAGCTGTAGGCATTGGGTAGATGCGTGGATACGTATTGGGAAGTGAGCGCGCATGACAGTTCCGGTACCATTCATGGAGAAATAATAATAATAATAATAATAATAATAATAATTCTTTATTCACATAAATAAAATGAACATAATTAAAACGAAGTCCCTGACTTCTGAGCTAGGTCTAAACCTGTGTTACAGAAGCCAGTACCCTCTCCTATGAATAGGATCAAATTTAAAATTTATGTTATAATGCAATAATAATAATAATAATTCAAATATTTAGTTATAATAACAAACGTGCGCATAAGCAGTGTGTGTGTGGGGGTGTGTGTGTGAGTGATGTGTAGTGTAGTGTAGTGTAATGTAGTGTAGAAGTGAGTGTATGTGAGGTATGTGTGTTGGGATGTAGGTGTGAGTGATGAATAAGAATAAGATTGTGAATTTCAGAAATACAAATCCATTAACATCTTTTCTATGCCTTCATAGTCAAAGAGTAGAAGCCAAGATTTTATTATATTTTTTATTTTATTATCACTATACTTTTTTATATTGCTTTGTTGGTTTAAAATATTGTATATGAGTGGAACGATTACATTCGACTGCTTTTGAGCAAATCTCGATTTCACTTTAGGTACAGGACATCTGTCAACTCTCTTGGGCACATCAGGTAAGTAAGGTACGATTTTTTTGTGGTAACGTCGAATACCTTCGTATATATATAGTTTTCTTACACTGAGAACGTTAGCTTTGTCATAAACAGCAGTAGTAGGGTGCCTGTGAGGTAAGCTTAGAAGCACTTTTATAATACAGCGCTGTGCACGTTCAGCAACTATAAGGTGAGATTTTGCAGCAGAGCCCCAAGCACAAATACAATATCTTATGATACACTCACATATAGCTTTATAGGTTTGCAAAACAAGCGTGAGGTCAGCAACAGCTCTCAGCGTTTTGAAAATGTAAATAAGTTTTCTAATTCTTAATGACAATGACGCTATGTGGGTGCTCCAGCTAAGTCTGTCATCTATATATACACCCAAGTACTTGACGGAGCCAACTCGAGATAGGGTCGAACAACTACATTGCGAAGGACGGCTGCTACGGTTACAAGGATAGGTATGTATTTTGACCACTATATGAGTTTCTGCATTACCTGCAGCCGTTTTACTAAAGCATATGTATTTAGTCTTGCTAGTATTCAGGGATAAAAGACTATTTTCTAGCCACTGTGTCACAACTGAAAGACAATCCTCAGCCAGCGCTACCACTTTCTGCCAAGTTTTATCATGGAGCAGTAACACAGTGTCATCTGCAAACATCAGCAAGTCCAGGCCAGGGAGGGTAGTACAACAGAGATCATTTATGTAGATGAGAAATAATAAAGGTCCTAGTGTACTACCCTGTGGCACGCCGTAGGTGCATACTGCGTCATCACTTTCATGACCGTCTACCCGTACACGCTGTGTTCGTCCAGTAAGATAGTCCGTGAACCAGCCGAGAGCCATCCCTCTGACACCTACATTCTCTAATCTTGTTAATAAGATGGGAATTGAAACAGTGTCGAATGCTTTCTGGAGGTCTAGAAAGATACCCATACACTTGTTGCCACCATCAAGGTGAGAAACAATTTGTATCGTTAGCGCCAAAACTGCGTCTTCGGTCGACATCCCTTCCCTGAAACCAAATTGGTTTTCACTTAATAATTTGTTCTTCTCAAGATATCCCATTACTCTCTTCTTTACTAACTTTTCCAGTACTTTTGATAGAGTGGAGAGAAGAGAGATGGGTCTATAATTAGAAGGATCTTGATTATCCCCTGCCTTATAGACTGGGCATACAATAGCTTTTTTAAAAGCTGCTGGAAAAATCCCAGTTTCAAAACTCAAGTTACATAAAAATGCAATAGGTCCAGCAAGAGTTACTACATTTAAATGGCAGTCAGCTTCTCTGGCGGGGATTGAATCCGCGATTCTTGCTTGCGTAAGTACTGGCACAGACGCAGCTAGTGGGGTGCGCGTGGTGAGCGACTTTTTACAGCTCCGGTACCATTCTGGGTAGTGAGCGATCACGGTGCGACTCACATTTTCTCAAGAGTACCAGGGGCGAGTACTCTGGCAGCGTGACCTACCGCAGATGGTCTCTGACGCTTCGTAAGGGGTTGCCAGGCGTAGTGTGCCGTCTTTTATGACCGAAAGGTTGGTAGAGGTGGCCACTATAGAAAATCTCAGTAAATTGATAAGGGTTTGTATAGGTTTTCCGTACAATGAGAGGTCAGCTTATACTGGATGCTTGTATAAGCTTGATATGTAGCCGTGTGTACATAGTAGGTACTTTTTTACACGGAGGGAGTAGGTTTTTTTACACGCAGTGCTATAAAAGTAGGTACCTATAGCTTATAAAATATGTTCCTGCATGAAAGACGAACTAACCAACAAACATACTTCTGAGTAGGGATTTTGGGACGCAAACATTGCTATAAATTTGTTACAGTTTGTGTAGTCTGAAAAAAGAACATAGTTTACAAAGTCAAAGTCATTTTATTCAGCTTATAGATTTTTTATGGTGTTACATATTATTGATCCTTCGATTCGACTAAATAACGGCTAACATAAAAAAAGAAATACTACGTGTTCAAAAACTACTATTTTTAGTTATCGAATATTTTTATAATTTGGTGGTTTATATTTTTTTCTATTTATAACATTTAACACATTACTTCGTCAGACCGTTTTATTTCCTCGATAGTTACAAGTTTTACTAAAAATGCTCGATCCCAAACAAACGTTCTTCCGCAGTAACACCGATATAGCATAAATCAAAATTCAGTCAAATGACTCGTGAAATCCCTTCGATATATTTATTAAACTATTATTATTATATATATAATGTTGTGATTTTCATTCTATTACCGTTAGTTACGACCCCACATATGGCGCTATTAAAATGTCGTAAAATATCTATCCCCTTTTTAAAACTGATCAATGTTGTATCAAAAAAAGGTTCATTTGTAAACACATCTTTGTACGAAAGAGTTAGGATTGTTATTTTTTTTATAAGATGTCTCTATACAATACTTGTCTTTGAACTCAAATGGTCTAAATATTGAACTTATATGTCTACTGCAAAGAAATTGGACTAAAGCAGTAGAAGTAATGTCAAAGGCGCAAACTTTATATTTATATCTGTCTCGATAATTTTCATACGATTATTCCATAAGATAAAAAAGGAATGAGATATAGTTGTGTTTTTCTGTTCATACCGCCTGTAACCCATTTTGAATTGTCAGTGGTTACGTTTGGTCTAATTGTACTACCAAATTGAATAGGTCTAAAAGTGAACTATGGTGTTGGCCCTCAGATGTTGTTTTTATTTTAGTCGTAGTTTGTTGACATACAGCAGACGGACGACGTCTACGCGAAAATTTAAAATTAATATTGTTTATTTAGATTCAAGCAAAACTAAATGTATTAAATTGTGATCTGTGATAAACACAAAAATGGTGTGTGTTGTAATCGAGTGCAAATATCATTCCTACCGAAAGGAAAATGAATCTGAAATTATTAGCTTTCATCGGTAAGACGGCATTTTGAACATATTTCGGATTTTATTCGTAAGATTGCTTTGATAATTTGTAGAATTGTAGACTAACATTTATGTATTATAGTATTATGCGTATTATATGTTTAAAACACATTAGATTACCAAAATATTGCTATATTTTAAATATTTTGGTATAGGCTCGAATAGTGCCGTACATTTCTTATCGACAAATCAATGAGGATAAACTTTCCTTCATGAGTCGGTGACTGTCGGGGATTTCGTATTTTTTTGACTTTTTTCATAATTTTAGATAGTTAAATAAAAGAAGATTGTTAATAAAATCACTATTTTGCGTCGTTTCGTTATGAAATGGCTGGCGACAGCTAGGCTGCGGTAATTCCTGCAGAGCCAGAGTCGGCGCATAAATGAATTTATATCATAAAAACTCATACTTAACCTCAACATCAACCATTAATATTGAAGGCCTTTCCCCCGCATCCCTTACGTTGCGTCCCGTCAATGAAAGTACCATAAATAATGAAAGTGTTTATAAGATTATATTGTTTATTTTAGATTCCCCGATGACGGTGGGTTAGCGACGCTTTGAAAATTGCTTGGGAAGAGATTCCAGCTGAAAACGTGAGGCATTATGATCGAGAGCATGCATTCCAGTCTTCAGAAGTGCATAGCTAAAAGAAGAGGGCATACGAATTATACAAAAACAGAAAAAGAAATAAAAAGTGAAGTTTTTTTTAGTTTTTAGGCCTTTTTCGTTGTTTGTGTTTTCGACATTTTTATTTAAATATAAATTTATAATTTTATTGATAATTTATTTAAACAATTACTTGCCTAAACGGTACACAAAAATATTGTTTTATGATTAATTTAATAATAAACGCGTAAATGATTTTTATTTTATTTTAAAACCTTATCTGTAAACTGTCTATAGTATAAGTACGTACTTGAAGAAAGTATGTACCTATTCATTTTTGTATGGGAGCTGGCATAGCCACCCACCGCCATTTAGATTTTAACAATTATTATAAACTAGCTGTCCCCCTCGGTTTAACCCGCGTTCCCGGGATAAAAAGTAGCATGTGTCCTTCTCCGTACCATAGGCTATCTGCATGCCAAATTTCATGATGATCCGTTGAGAAGTTGAGGCGTGAAGGCGTAACAAACAAACTCACTTTCGCATTTATAATATTTGAGGATTAATTTATTACGTGGTTGGTTTAAATATTTATTAGAGTAGAGTAGAACCAAGAAGCACGAAAAAACAATAGGATAAACTTTCTGGGACGGGACGCTGGTCTTGGTGCTAATTTTTTTTTACAGATGGTAGTTGATCTAAGGAGTCTTTCAGCGAAGTATTTTCAAGAAGCAACTTCATAGTCTTTGAGATTTTAATTATTGAAATGTGTTAATCAAAGTAAAACAAAGAATATCGTGCAAAAACGGCGGAAAAGCTTCCCCCCCTTCCCCGCGTCTCGTCCAGGAAAGTTTTACCATTTCTAATTTTGTCGATATCGATATCATTGTATTCAGAACCCTATTGTAAATTTACTTGATCAATAAAGTCTTGCAACAGTGTACAACCTTACTATTTTAGGATATAGTAAATATATAACTGTTTCTTTTTGGCACAACGAATTCCAATAAGAGTAATGAGTACAGCTATTCAGAAGTCGCTTCATTTATTAGCGGGGTTTCTTCGCTAGTCTTTATTCTATGGTCTACTGTTATTGACATAGATAAATAAATATCCTGGGACATTCCTCACACACGGTCATCTGATTCCAAATTAAGCAGAGCTTGTACCACGGAAAAGAGAATACATTTATATTGCTTTTCTCTGTGGCTTGTACTGTTACGAGCTGGGGTTCAGGATAAATAATGGTACACGAATTTACCAAAACACTGGTCACACTTTTATTAAAACTCTAATTAAAACACTCAGAAATTCAATAGTTCACTAGCACTTAACTGTATTTCACTTCGATGTTTACTCACTGTTATACAAAACCAAACTCCAACTCCCCTGCGCTTTGTCTCGTATTTATACTTCATAAACGGCATCTGGAACATTCCACAATTTACGCGCGTATTCTACATGCCTACAGTGCTATCGGGAATATTCCAGAAGCCGGTAGCTATTCGGCGATAGATGGCGTTGCTTGATAGATGTTTACTCCTATATAATAACAGCGTTACAGATAGTACCGCTATTCCATAACAGATGGCGTTACTGGTAGCAATTTATTCCTATTGTCGCGATGTCGTAACACTACCCCCTCCTTAGACATGCTCGTCCCGAGCAATGTGAAATCCACGGTACAGCGCCATCGAGATACCTGGGGCTCTTCGAACACCAGCCAGCACCCGCCCCGCGGTCCTGGCGTTTACTCGTGTTCCTGTTGCTGTTGCTGAGCAGTGTCACCAGTCACCGCTGGTCTTCCTTCTCGGGGTCGAATTTCTTCTTTTCTGTACTTTCTCCACTTCTGGCAACTCATCCGAAGGTGGCCCTTTTCTCCACAGTTGTAGCAACGGGGCGAGGCCACAACTTCTCGGGGTTGAACTTCTTCTTTTCTGTAATTTCTCCACTTCGGGCAACTCCTCCGAAGGTGTCCCTTTTCTTCACAGTTGTAGCAACGGGGCAAGGCCACAACTTCTTGGGGTCGAATTTCTTCTTTTCTGTAATTTCTCCACTTCGGGCAACTCCTCCGAAGGTGTCCCTTTTCTCCACATTTGTAGCAACGGAGCGCGGCCACAACTTCCCTGATGCGGTGAGGTCGGTCATCGCGTCGCACAGCCTCCACTTCTAAGGCATGGGCTAAAGCGTCTTTCAGCGACTCGTGGTGCCCTAATCTCACGGCAGCTCTGACTTCCAAGTCGCGTATACCATCCACGAACGCTTGCACTAGGTTACCGTTGATCATCGCTGGTGTAGACTGGTATGCTTTACGGACCAGCTTTTCTACCTCTAGAGCCCACTGTTGTATAGTTTCGGCGCTCCGTTGCACACGGTCCTTGAGTTGGGCACGGAATACGTGTTCCAGGTGTGCGTCCCCGTATCTAGATTCTAGAGCTTCCAATAGTTGCTCATACGTCACGTCCTTACCGAGGGCCTCCAGTATAGTGAGAGCCTGGTCGCGAAGACCCAAAGTGAGTGCTGTCATCGCCTGTGCACTAGTCCAACCATTCGCCTTCATGACAGCTTCGAACTGGATTCTATAGGCTGACCATGACGAGGTGCCATCAAATGGCGGTACCTTGAAACCACGTGAAGAAGCCACAGGTAAAGAAGTAGCAGTTCCAACCTTGAGTCCAACGAGGGCCTTCTTCACGTCTTCTATCTGTACTTCGGCCTTGGACATACGATTTTCGGATTCCGAGATACGGGACTCATGATGCTGAAGCTGTTCCTTCACCACCTTGAGATCCTTGCCAAGAGTTACTTGTAAATTTTCTAATAAAACCATCTGTTCCTCTTGGCGGCGAGCCTGCTCCTCCTTATCCCGCTGTAGCTGTTCCTCCAGTCGGCGAGCCTGCTCTTCCTGACGGCGAGCCTGCTCTTCCTGACGGCGAGCCTGCTCCTCCTTATCCCGCTGTAGCTGTTCCTCCAGTCGGCGAGCCTGCTCCTCCTGACGATGAGCCTGCTCCTCCTGACGGCGAGCCTGCTCCTCCTGACGGCGAGCCTGCTCCTCCTTATCCCGCTGTAGCTGTTCCTCCAGTCGGCGAGCCTGCTCCTCTTGTCGGCGAGCCTGCTCCTGTAGCATTACCATCAAAGCGCCAAGATCTGGGGTTGCAGGTACTGCTCTGACTTCAGGTGGGTCGGCAACTGGCAAAGAGCCAGTTGGCTGCTGGCCACCCGAAGTCTGCGACGGAGAACCTCCAAACCTCCTTTCATCCATCTCCTGCTGCCGCTGGCCCCTTGTACGGACACCCTCAGTGACTTCCTTTGGCATAACCGGCATTATTTATCCTACTACTTCTGACACCAATTGTTACGAGCTGGGGTTCAGGATAAATAATGGTACACGAATTTACCAAAACACTGGTCACACTTTTATTAAAACTCTAATTAAAACACTCAGAAATTCAATAGTTCACTAGCACTTAACTGTATTTCACTTCGATGTTTACTCACTGTTATACAAAACCAAACTCCAACTCCCCTGCGCTTTGTCTCGTATTTATACTTCATAAACGGCATCTGGAACATTCCACAATTTACGCGCGTATTCTACATGCCTACAGTGCTATCGGGAATATTCCAGAAGCCGGTAGCTATTCGGCGATAGATGGCGTTGCTTGATAGATGTTTACTCCTATATAATAACAGCGTTACAGATAGTACCGCTATTCCATAACAGATGGCGTTACTGGTAGCAATTTATTCCTATTGTCGCGATGTCGTAACAGTACTATGGAAACCAGATAACTGATATAATACACATACTACTTTTTGTTTATAAATACATACTTAATAAGGCGATGATAGCTCAGTGGTAGTGACGTCGGATACCGAGACGAAGGTCCCGGGTTCGAATCCTACAATGAGCTTGAGCTTTCGGTGAAGGAAAACTTCGTGAGGAAACCATAGCACGGTGGTAGGGTACTTTGTAGTACCCGTCTGGCTGGCTACCACCCTCAAGTTGAAAATCTGTCGCCAAGCACCTATCGGTGTGTTCCGTCAGCTGCACTTGAGAGCCAGTTCCTTCTAGGCTTTGTGTGCTTACCACCTTCGACCACATCATCACTTACCATAGTGAGATTGTGGTCAAACACAGGCCTATACACAATAAAAAAAAAAAAAAAAAAAATATACATAATTACACCCAGACTCAGGACATACACACATGCTCATTACACACAAATGCATTTCCTGTGTGGGAATCGAACCCACGACCAGCGGCGCGATAGGTGGAATCTTGACACCGCGCCAGCTGGCCCGTCAAACGGGAAAAGATATAACGCTATTTTTAGTAATGCTGAAAAATTGTAAATACAAAATACCTTTTATCTACAAAACGTCTTAGCTATACCGGGGCCCTAAGCACACAAGAATCTGGGGCCCCGTTGGAAAGTAAAAAAGTGAATAACCATTTTCCTGCTATGATTTTATATTTTTAATCCGTTTAATATTGAAAACTAATCTAGTGTAATAAAATTTTAATTCAGAATGTTGAAGGCAGTTCTTACTATCTATCGAAAACAGAAAAAAACATTGTGTAGTATAAGAAAATACTTATATCGGCATTTCGGGTCCCCGGGCTCTCAAATTCAATTCAAATTCAAAATCATTTATTCAAATAGACCTTCGCAGGCACTTATGAAAAGTCTGACTCTAATACTCTAATACCGGTTCGGAAGGTTGCATTTGCTGAGAAGAGCCGGCAATAAACTCAGCAATTACTCTTTTCAAAACAGGCTTAGATTAATTACATAATATTTACATTCTAATCGCACTGAAAACAATTGCGTGCCCCGGCGCGGCGGCAAAATTACAAAGTAGACTGAAAAAATATTTTATAAGTAAATAAATAGCAAACTTAAGCAGACCAGCCCCCACAAGCAGCACCTGTTCACAAGTATGACGCGTGTGGCAGCCATCGCCCTCCTCGCCATATTGGAGGGAAGTGAGCGACCCGTCACACGACGCCGCCGCAAGCAAAGGCCTTAAAGTGAGCATGACTTACTTAAGTCTGCATTAGAAATAAAAAATAACTAAAGGGAAACACTAAACACACAATTTGTTATCACTGTGACTATTGACAAGCTTAGACTAAATATCACAAAATAAAAAAATATAACAATTACACAGACATAATAAATCGATGCATTTATATCAAACTAAATAAATGAAGAACATTGAATTGAATTTATTTAATTACAATAGGTAATATAATCTGTAACCTAAAAATATAACTTATAATAATAATAGCATACTTTGAATTAAAATGGACCTTGAACTATCTGCTCAGTGAGGCAGGTGCAGAGAGAAGCTACTTCCATACATCCTTGTCGTCAATATAATGAGACACTTTATAATAAGCCCTACTCAACAGCCGCTTTTTGATATGTTCCTTAAATTTAAAAAAGGACATACTGGTCACGCTATGAGGAATTTTATTGTAAAATTTAATACAATTCCCAAGAAAGGACTTATTTACTTTAGCTAATCTAAATCTAGGTACAGTTATTTTGTCTTTGTTTCTAGTGTTTCTATCATGATAGTCACTATTGACTGGAAACAAATTAATGTTCTTGCGGACATACATAATATTTTCAAAAATGTACTGAGAGGGCAAAGTTAGTATATTAATATCCGGAAATATATTTCGTAGAGACTCGCGAGAACCCAAACAGTAGATGGCGCGAATTGCCCTTTTTTGTAATACAAAAATTGATTCCAAGTCTGCGGCAGAGCCCCACAGCAAAAGGCCGTAAGACATAAGACTATGAAAATATGCAAAATAAATTAATCTGGCTGTATTAATGTCCGTCAGTTGCCTTATTTTGCTGACTGCAAACGCAGCGGAGCTCAGTTTACCACCTAAGGCTTCCAGGTGAGCACCCCACTGCAATCTACAGTCTATAGTCAGACCAAGAAAAACAGTCTTATCTACTACATTAAGTTTATTACCATCCACAATAACACTGGTATCAACTTTTGGTACATTTGGTAATGAAAATCTTATACATTTTGTTTTTTTTGAGTTTAACATAAGATTGTTGGCAGCAAACCATTGAGACACAGTCTTCAGAGCGTAGTTAACTTTTAAAAGATCTTTGTCTTTTCTATCTACTTTAAATATCAGAGACGTATCATCTGCAAACAAAACGACATCTGATAGTTCTTTCACCATATAAGGTAGGTCATTTATATAAACTAGAAACAGAAATGGGCCTAAAATCGAGCCTTGAGGTACGCCTAATTTGACTAAGGAGCCCGATGACACACTACCATTGATTCCTACTTTTTGTTGGCGCCCTGAAAGATAGGAAACCACAAGATCGAGAGCCACTCCGCGAATTCCGTATAACTTAAGTTTAAGAGCTAGCGTTTGGTGATCTACGCAATCAAATGCCTTGGAGAGATCACAAAAGATACCAATAGCATCGTGTGAGCACTCCCAGGCCTGAAAAATATGCTTAATAAGTTTAGCTCCCGCATCCGTAGTGGACTTACCTCTCGTAAAACCGAACTGATCATCATGGAGTATCTTGTGGTTATTAAAATGCCTTAACATTTGGTTTAGCACAATCTTTTCAAAAATCTTACTTAATGCAGGAAGTACTGAGACCGGTCTGTAATCTGAGGGATTGTTTTTACATCCCGATTTAAAAATCGGAACAATTTTGCTGTATTTCATTAAATCAGGAAAGTTGCCCTGTTCGAGACATTGGTTAAAAATTAGGGCTAAAATAGGGGCAATATTAAAAATAATTGACTGTATAACTTTAACTGACAAACCCCATAAGTCTTCTGTATTTTTCATATTTAGTGACTTGAAAGCCGTGATAATGTCATAGTCACTAACCTGGGTGAATGCGAAGTCTGGAATGTTTCGTTGAAAAGTCTTCTGTAAAATCGATTCTGCTAACGTGGAAGACGAAGCAAGATTTTTAGTAGCCTCCACAGGTATATTTGAGAAAAAAGTTTCAAAAGCAGATGCTACTTCTAATTTATCTGATATTAGTTTATCATTAATTTTAAGACAAAAAGTATTATCTTTGATTTTATTTTTACCAGTCTCTGTATTAATAATCTGCCACACTGTTTTAATTTTATTATTAGAATTATTTACCCTATTGCCTATGTAGATGGCCTTAGCTCGAATTCATACCTGTTTAAATAACTTGGAATAGTTCCTAACATACGTATGAAAGTTTTCATTACTATTGTAAGATCTCTGATGGTAAAGATCATACATGTTATCCCTACTCTTCCTGATTCCTTTAGTTGCCCAGTTACAGAATTGAAGTTTATTATTTACCTTTTTAGTTTTGATTGGACAAGATACATTAAATTCGTTGCAAATATCTCTAAATATTTTGTCATAGTTTACATTTGGATCATCAGAAATATACATAGTGTTACTAATTTTATAATCCATATTAACACTGAAATTATTTAATCTTGTTTCATTAACTGACCTAAATGTTTTCGTTATGGATGACCTAAGTTTTTTACACGGTAATTTTACCAATTGTGCCAAATGATCCGAACGGACGCCAGCTATTATGGACTTCTCTAAAACGTTACCGTTAGTAATTATGTTATCAATACAAGACGAACTAGTAGCCGTTACTCTCGCGGGCTCATTAAATAGAAGAGACATATTAAATGATTTAAATAAAGTAATAAAATTATTTCTATCTAATGAGGGTATCAGGATGTCAATATTAAAGTCACCACAAATAATTACTGACTTATTACACCTAGATAATTTACTAAGTATTTGTTCCATTATAGAACAAAACAACGAAAAATTAGACGCGGGAGGCCTATACACACATATAATGATGGAGCTTTCAATCTCTGCACAAGCCACCTCGCATACGCGTTCCACAGAGTGACAAGTAATATCAGAACGATTTTTAAATTTAATATTATTATTTAGCAAAATGAGGGTGCCGCCACCCTGAGCAGTCACTCTGTTGAACGCGCTGGCAACAGTAAAGTTATTAACATTAAAAAGCATTGTATCTGGTTTGAGCCATGTTTCCGTAAAACATAATATATCAATTATCATTTCATCACATAATAATTCAACGTCAAGTATTTTGCCAGAGAAGCGATTTATATTCTGGTGTAAGGGCTGGTGTAAGGCTCTGGGCTACTCACTAGCCCCGATCATTGTATCATTAAAAAATTGCCTCTATTCAATGCTTCTATAAAAGACAAGTTTTATTATAGTACAGTTTCCTTATCAAAATAAATTCATACCTATTATATGAATAATTAATTATGAATTTGCATACTAAAATGCACTTCCTATTGTTGATGATCAGTTTTCGCACACAAAAGATGGTAGGTATAAAACCTATAATAATAATAATCTTGAGTGCCGTAGCACGGTCAGAACAGTAATTCAGAATTATATATTATAACTAAGTCAGAAATATATATTATAAGGGGAATATTATAGATACATTTCCCATAATAATTTTAAAATTGACTTTTCATTTCAATATTTTTAGTACTGGTTTTGGTGACTCGTGTTTGCGGGAAGGAGATGATGGGAAGGCCGGGTGCTGTAGCTCTCATGAGCAGTGATCTCTACCTGCTGTTTTCTTGACCAGCCAGTGGTACCTAGAATCATTCTTATATTTCTTACTTTAGAGTGTAAAGTGAATAAATAAGTTTGTTTAATATGATTTTGATGGTGACAATATTTCGTCTTCCTATCTTTATAGGCTAAAGTCTGCAAATAGCTACCTTTCCTGACCACCTAAGAACCCTCATGCCATAAGTTTTGAACCCTTGGTCACGGAGTCCCTTTCAGAACGGCTTCGCAGCTCTAGAAAATGGGCTTCGTTAAATAAAATATATCTGTGAATTTGTAATATGTTATTAGTTTACGATTTTCATTTGGCAATGAATGTGCGGGGGTACAAAAACCTAACGCGACGTTAAAAAATAAAAGTAAAAGAAAAAGTTTGTTTAAAATTCGAACGTTAGGCCGAGTGGCAGCTGCCCCGAGCACCCATGTCGGTTATGATTGAGTCTCGCGCTTGTTCTGTTTCAAATTTCGAAACGAACAACGGGTTTTGACGTACGGCACCGTGAAAAGTTTAGAAAATTTCGTGTTTTTATTATTCGTTATGGACAGAGGTACAGTTTTGCTTTGTTTCCACTGCTTACTTTTTTAGGTTGACGTGGATTATGAACTAATGCGGAACAAAATATTTGCAAAAAAAAACCAGTTTTTTTTATTAATATTTTTTGTGGGCAACAATATAAAATAATATAAATAAAATTAGAATGGACATTATTTTATAACAGCGTAAAAAATCCTATTGCATTACCTACTACAAATAATCAAGAAACAAGTTCTCAAGAACTTTATGTACCGGAAAAATATTTAATTATGACATTAAAAAATTAAAACCGGTTTCTAAACGTCACCGCCATGACAATTTGTAAACATCACCGTTCTTTGAAATGAACTGTAGCGTGAAAATACTGAGCATTCATTATTTATGGTCTACAAATACGAGAGAATGATTTTTTATTTATAAAAAGGAAACATTCATTAATATAAAGTTGAGTCTTTATCAAAACATCGATAAATTATCTGACAATTGCATTTGCGCGTTTTTTAATGTCAAATTAGTCCGCCATTTTTGTCGATTGTCAAACCTCTTTTGTTCGTTTATTTGGGTGCGTTCACGCGTTCATTTCTCTTACTAGGGTTCCGTTTAAACAGGGTTTAAATTTAATCTTTGACGGTAATGATGTAATTTGTTAGCATATTTTAATCCTTTTAAAACCTAAAATATAAATATATTATATACTATTTATATTACTTATATAAAAAGTTCATATCTAACGCCCTGAAATTGAACTTATATTTACGCCTTAAGTACAGTCGAGGACATAAATATGTATACAATTAGTAAAATTCAACAACGGTTTCCTCTTAAACTACTGATTGAAATTATGAGATATTATAAAGGCAGAATCTTCTAACATATACTATTATGATTTGTGTAATAGCTTAACACTTAAATGTTAAACATGCGAGAAAATCGCTTTTGAATTTCAAAAAGTGTATACATATTTATGTCCTCGACTGTACATAGTTGTTATAGGTTAGGTCCCCATTTTCTAAATTCAAGATCTGGTCTCCTGTCGGTGTAGCTTCCTCCACTCTGTTTTGTTTGCATCTTCCCGATCCTTATACGACACGACGTCTACTATTGCTTTTACTTGGTCGATATAGGTAGCTTATCTTTGTAGATATCTCGGTCTTCCTCGATTTCCGTCTATGAAGTTATTAATAAGTTCTAATTACTATTTAGAAGCCTATAGGATGGCCAAACATCTTTCCCCTCTATTTTAAATCGTGTCCAGTATGTTTCTCTTATACCGGTGCATCACTATGAAAGGAGATCATGTTTCGTTTTCTATGCGGAACTCTCGCTACCCAATTTAAGTTCACGCAATATTTTTTTCAATAAGAAGGGGTGATGAGTATGTTTGCATCGGGGTTTGACGTTATCCATTTTTTTTTCTCTTTTTATATTTGCGACTTGCGTGTGGCCATTTCATGTTAGCATTTTGAATTAAACGTAATCCTCAATGGAATGTTATGGATTTTATTTCAAATGTAAGTTGTAATTTTTTTTTGAGTTGGCGTGAGAACTTCTTTACTTTAAAGTTTTAGGTGCGTTCTGATTTAACAGGTACAGTTGCATGTAAATAAAAAAATGCTAAAATAAATACGATTAACGTTATGCAATATAATTTTAGTAGGTATTATTACCGAAGAACCGATATAATATACCTACTAAGGTTTTTTTTTATTAAACAATTATTTAAAAACGATTTACAATTAATAATACAAAACACGTTATATTACGAAGATATAATAATATGCATTTTAATTGCTGACCGCAAAAATATGCTCAGTGTCACTCAACGAGCTATGGAACGAGCTATGCTCGGAATTTCTCTACGTGACAGGAGGGTCCGAAATGAGGACATTCGTAGGAGAACGAAAACGACGGACATAGCTCGTAGAGTTAATAAGCTGAAGTGGCAAAGGGCAGGCCACATCGCTCGAAGAGTCGCTGGGGAAGAAAGGTTCTCGAGTGGCGACCACGTACTGGAAAGCGCCGAGCGGGACGACCTCCCACCAGGAGCTCTACCGCGTAACTTTGGTGGTAATCGTAACGAACACCATTAATGAATTTCATCTTCAAATGTGTTGTTCAGAGCTTTTCAGACAGAGAGCAGTGTTATCATCCGAAATATAATAGGCAAGGGCCCACAAGCATACAGCCTTGTTATTTTCACCTTCAGGTTTTTTTTTAACTTTGAAACAATGGCGCTAATTTAGTCTCACTCACGTCTCACTATATCTCTTTTATTCTAGTAATGTTGCGTTTTCGTTTTTATGTTCATAAATTCGTGTATTTTGAGTTTTAATGGGACTGGAAATTATAATATAACTCGACACTGGCAGAAATAAGTCCCAGTTTGGATTTGGCTGCCAAACTTAAAACTCAGAAGAAGAAGAGGATGCTAAAAATGTAATCCTGTAAAATTACTCTAAATGCTTGTTTTTAACATTTTAGTAGCCATCAAAATTGGTTACGTCATCTTTAAATATGTTTTATCCTTTTTCAATAATTAAAATTAAAATTCAAAAATTGTTTATTCAATATAAGCCCTAAAGAGGCACTTTCGAACGTTACAATTGATTTTACCACCGGTTCGTAATACACTTATACTGAGAAGACTAATATTTGTAAGACAGAGATGTGATGTGATTTAAATTAGTTTAGTGCGATTTACAACATAATAGGCACCAATGTGTTTTAATCCACAGTAAATACCGTATCCAAACTTCGCACGCTCTGCACTCATCAATAACACATACGTACATACAAACAGATGTAGTTTGTGTGTAGTGAACATGTAAACATGAGCCTTGACGTGCCGAGTGCAGGGCCGGGGTTGGGATTTAGTTTGATTGGGCTTAAATGCGGTAATCTAAAATTAATGTAGAATTTGCCATTTATATCCTGGGACATTCCTGACACATCATTTGTGTATATTATTATTGCTGTTGTTGGTCTTCCGAATGAAATAAAACTTTATTTTTTATGAAATAAGCCTTTACAATAATATAATTTACAGTTGTCTCATCAAACAATGTTTCCACGACAAGTTACACCTGTAACTTGTCGTGGAAACATTGGACAGGATACAGATTGTCCTAAAACTCAACATCAAGTGGGTACCATGCTACTTATCAATCAATAGCAGTCACAAATCAAACAAAGAACGTCATTATTTAGAAAAATTATAGTAGCCAATTTTGAAACGTCATAGTTTCAAAAAAGTACTAGGCTACCCCAGGCATGTATTTTCTATAGATGGCCCATTTATTCAAGATTTCAATATGGTACAACACTTGACACTTTTCATTCCACAGAAAAATATTATTGCTTATTTTATAGGGAGTGAACAGAGAACCTATACACTTTTTCGTGAAAGAGGCCGATTTGAGAAAAGAAAAGAATCTTTAAATAGTCCGTTTATTGAGGAGGCTATAAAAGAAAAGAAAGAAAGAAAGAAAAACATTTTATTCTTGCGCGCCATTCGACGCAGACATTAAATAACATAATTAAAAACAAACATAAAAGATACACACAAAATACACACTCTTATTTTATAATATGCTATGCTATATATATTTTGAATAACATAAAATGTTAGTGAACACCAAATGCCTCCCTGCTTCAACCACTTAAATTCGCAACGGTATTACGTTACACGAGCAATTTGTGCACATTTAGTACTTACCACAGACTATACTCAGCAGAGCTATGGAGTGCTCAAGTGAAGTTACTTGCATTTCACACGGTTTTCAACTTTAGATCATTTGCTATCTGTTACAAATTCAAGGAGCGTGATAAAAAAAATATAGTTATAAAATGAACTATGAACAAACGTTTTTTAATTTTCCGTACCCAAAGGATGCCAACGGGACCCTATTAGGCTATTACTAAGCCTCCACTGTCCGTCCGTCCATCTGTCTATATAAGATACAAAAACGTATCGAATTTTCTTAATATTTTTTTTCTTTTAAGTTTTCAACGAAAAGAACGATAAACAAAGAAAGAACTTGGAATCCAGTTTTTTTTTAAGTTTCTTTAGAATACATTCAGAACTATTTGGAATGTTCATAGTTATCTCTGGCCGGTCACACTAAAACGGTCACTGTGCAGCGCCCAAAGCGTGCAGTCACAGCAAAATGATACATACATAAAGAACCCCATAATTAGTGCAGAAAGCAAAAAAATAAATATTCAAGCATAAAAATGAAAATTGTATGAATTACAGTCGAATTTCCATCACTTTTTGGACAACTATACATATTTTATTAACTGTATTTATTAAATTTATTATTTTCTATTAACTATAGATTATTTATTCTTACTAGTGAGTAAGAATAAATAATCTACGAAATCTCGTAGTCGCTACGTCTCGTAGCACGTTCGTAGCGTGAGTCAAGTCACGACAATGGACTTATTTCGATATATTAGAAAGAAAGATTTATTGACAGCACGAATATATAGCAAGGGAGCAACAAACGTAGAAACCTAACTTGAATATTATAAATGAGAAAGTGAGTTTGTTTGTTTGTTTGTTACGCCTTCACGCCTCAACTAAAAAATGAAAATAAAAATGTTATACTGAAAGTAGTTTTTGACGACAAATATATTTTTTTCTCCATAAATGAAGGAATGTAATAAACAAAAATTTAATTTATGTTATATTTCCCATAGTGAAAATTTATTACCATTCTTGTTTTTTTTAAATCGATCCAGTTTTGGAGGAGAAAACCGGGAATTACGAAATAGCGATTTCGTCTAATTTTAATAGGTATAATCGGTCCAAGCTGTAGTTGTCTCTATCGCCCTCGGGCGGGATAGCTCGGGTACAGCGCGACAACAATATATATGCCATTAATAACACTTCATGCTTCCCCTGGTGTAATCGCGCGTCTATACGCTACGGTAACCGCTTAGCATCAGGACGGCCTCATGCTTGTTTGCTGCCTTAGCAGTATAAAACAAATACTAAGAACAGAACCCTATACCTTTACTCCATCCCCTTTCAACCTCAACGCCACAGTACCCTAAAAACACTTGCAATCTGCAACACAATCTTGTAAAGCGATACAACACAAAGTGCTTCAGCAAACATGTGGGGGTCAGCTGAATTGTGTGTTTGTTTGTTACATGTCAATTTGTACGAAATAGGATCTTGTTCGATGATATGAGCTTTTAGATGTGCAATGTTGTGGGATGTAAGGTTAAGCTGGGGAAGTATCTCCACCTTACATAATACCGTAGCGAAATAACTTTATGTTGTGTTCCTGCGCGTGAGTAAGGTCGCCAGTGCACATTCAAAATTCAAAATCATTTATTCAAATAGACCTTCGCAGGCACTTATGAAAAGTCTGACTCTAATATAATCTAATACCGGTTCGGAAGGTTGCATTTGCTGAGAAGAGCCGGCAATAAACTCAGCAATTACTCTTTTCAAAACAGGCTTAGATTCATTACATAATATTTACATTCTAATCGCACTGAGCCGATTCTCTTCGATGATCTTCTATTAGCCGTTCTTAATCGATCGGTAAAGTTAAGCTACGTCTGTCGTGGTCGGTACCTGGATGGGTGACCGCCTAGTGGTATTTCAAATCGAGCGTTTCCGTGCTTCGGAAGGCACGTGATAGTCGTTAAGCTAGTTGGATGCCTCCTAGGCGGATTGAAAAATTCCAACAGTAGGTTGACCACTAGCCTACCTCCACCAATCCGCAGTGGGCACGCGTGGTGAAGTATCGCCCAGTCCCTTTCACCCTCATTTGTGAAAGGAGGCCTGTTCTCAGCAGTGGGACATTATAGGCTGATGATGATGATGATGATGAATCGCACTGAAAACAATTGCGTGCACCGGCGCGGCGGCAAAATTACAAAGTAGACTGAATAAATATTTAATAAGTAAATAAATAGCAAACTTAAGCAGACCAGCCCCCACAAGCAGCACCTGTTCACAAGTATGACGCGTGTGGCAGCCATCGCCCTCCTCGCCACACCCGTCACACGACGCCGCCGCAAGCAAAGGCCTTAAAGTGAGCATGACTTACCTAAGTCTGCCTTAGAAATAAAAAATAACTAAAGGGAAACACTAAACACACAATTTGTTATCACTGTGACTATTGACAAGTTTAGACTAAATATCACAAAATAAAAAAATATAACAATTAAACATTGGGGAGGGGGCACATATATACATCTAAATAGATGACGCGAGCGTATGTAATTCGCGTGGATAAAGGGAGAGCAATGCTCTGCTTTTGAAACTGTTTCGCGCGGACAGGGAACTCGCATAAGGCTGCATGTCCAACAGAGATGTGTAGCGAGGGATATGTTTAGCTGACAAATAGAATAGCTTCATTTTCACGTTCAAAATCGAATGCCAGCCTAACTAAATCAATCTTGTGACATTATGGTAGGTACAAAAAAAAGATACACGCTTGGTTTTCATACGGATGGAGGGACTTGCGTTATGTATTTAGATTTATGTCTGTGGGACTGGTAGGGTTGGTTACTTATTCTCTCTATACCTAACCATTTCAATTGGTTTCCTCTATGAACGTATCTGCAGTAAACGACTGGAGTAGACGATAATACAGCAAATGCAACCTTCCGAACCAGTATTAGAGTATTAGAGTCAAACTTTCCATAAGTGCCTGCGAAGGTCTATTTGAATAAATGATTTTGAATTTTGAATTTTAACAAACGTCTCTATTACGTACAATTTAAAATCATTGAACTTCAAACGGTACACGCATGTATTGAAACGATGGAGCCCCATACA
This sequence comes from Achlya flavicornis, assembly GCA_947623365.1. Taxonomy (NCBI): domain Eukaryota; kingdom Metazoa; phylum Arthropoda; class Insecta; order Lepidoptera; family Drepanidae; genus Achlya; species Achlya flavicornis. The sequence goes on along the minus strand of OX392467.1, from coordinate 21,046,709 downwards.
GAACATCAAAGACGCAGATAAGACACCATGCAAATGACGGGTGCACAATGGAAGAATTTATTCTAACCCCTTTGTTATGGCGGAAATCCTTAACATTTTTACAAACGATTATTTAAGTTTATTTACAAAAGAGGTTGATTTAAAAATGGAAAACTCTTTGGTGGCTTTTGTAACTAGAATGTGGATAAAACTCTTTGGTAATGTTCGAAATTTGAAAGCACGTCGAATCAAAACTCAAGAATGATTGTGATAATTGAAAATAAACCTTATACTTTACACATAGAGGTATGAAATTCAATAGTTTTAATCGTGACATAAAACTTGAAATGATCGTTTGTCGTTCTCAAAATACGTGAAAGCCGGCTCTCTTTTTAATTATCTTTAAAACCTGGGTTTTACTAGACTTGCTATAAATTATGGTCCCCAAAAGTTTCGTTATGTCAACTCTGACACGTTATATATTAGTCCTACAAACTTATCTGACTCGGTGGTCAAAATAAGAACTCAAAATTCAAAATCATTTATTCAAATAGACCTTCGCAGGCACTTATGAAAAGTCTGACTCTAATACTCTAATACCGGTTCGGAAGGTTGCATTTGCTGAGAAGAGCCGGCAATAAACTCAGCAATTACTCTTTTCAAAACAGGCTTAGATTAATTACATAATATAGTTAATTACATATATAACTAGAGCTACGCCTTTTTGAAATGTCAATCGCCTTTGGTACGAAGAGGTACAATAAGAGAATATAAACACTACGGTCATTGGATGTTTTCTCCACCAAATCCTATAACAGCGACTCTCTCACCGGGCCAGATAAGTTTGTGGGACTGTAATCATATTATCCTTATAATCGTTGTATATTTCATATTCTATACATACCTATCCCTTTTTATACCAGGGGGCCAAGGCTCCTAAAATGTCTTACTAACACGATACTATTAACCATTATTGGTCTCATAATGAACGAAAAGAATGATACAAAAACTGTCAAAACTGACAACTAAAAGATCATTGTGGCACGATTGTAGTTTTACTAAAAATTCATCGGAAAGCTACTATGGCGCCATTGTGACGCTATTCTGTTAGTAGACTACCAAAGCTGTTAATCGTGTAAATTTTGACACATTTTACTGATCATTGGAACACAATTGTCATAACAGACTTGGGCCTTGGGCTGTTCAATAGGCAAAAATGGTTGACATCTCAAAGTACGGCAGCTAAAGTTTTATATTTTCGCGACATGAACACTGTTTAATTAAATAAGTTTTACGGGACGAATTTTTAAGACAGACTTCCGATCTCCATTCGGCCTTCTTATGAACTTATGTGCTAAGACTTTTTTTTTTTTTTTTTTTATGTTAAATGGGCTTGCGTTTGACCTTCGACTGACCCCAAGAGGAGTTAAGTCGAGGCCGAGGATGTAGCACGCTTACCCAGAAAAAGCCTATTCACTCTGGCCTTGAATACATCTAGGTTGTAGGTGTCGGGAAACACAGATCCCGGAAGAGAGTTCCACTCCTTTGCTGTTCGTATAAGAAACGATGAAGCGAAGCGTTGAGTCCGGGTTCGCGGGATGTCGACAACGTATGGGTGGAAATTCTCCCGGCGTCTTGTGTTTCGGTGGAGAAATGGGGATGGAGGAATTAGATTGAACAATACTGTAGCACACTCTCCAAAATATATCCTATAGAAGACCGATAAACACGAAACCTTACGTGGCAAGTGGGGCAGCTGCCTCCCTAGACTTTTTTTTTTGCCAAATGCAAATCAACCAAAGTCCTAAATCCACTTATTTGACTTGCTTGGTCTTTGTACCGTTCGCCGTAGGTAAGAGGTAGTAGGTAAGACTTGCACTATAAACAGGTGTAAAGTTAAAAGACTTAAACTGAATACATAGCATTAACTTTAGTGTAAGCAGGAGGTTTGTCTCGTCTTTTTGGCCAGATGACATCGAGCTGTGGCCACTGGTAGACGGAGAAATCTCTAATCTAAATAATATCTCTTCTAGATAAGTTATGTGTTTACTTTTTAAATAGAGCGATAACGGTTTATCCCAGAAGAACCCTTTTTTCTTTGGCCTTCAAAGTCCCTAAGTTATAGGCGTCAGGAAACACAGATGCCGGAAACGAACGCCGCCCCCAGTTAATTTATGGCACAATTATTTAAAGTCAAAACAATCTAAATAATAATAAAATATCCTAGGACATTCCTCACACACGGTCATCTGATCCCAAACTAAGCAGAGCTTGTACTATGGAAACCAGATAACTGATATAATACATATACTACTTTTTGTTTGTAAATACATACGTAATATACATAATTACACCCAGACTCAAGACATGCAGACATGTTCATGCACACAAATGCGTGTCCTGTGCGGGAATCGAACCCACGACCTGCGGCGCAATAGGTGGAATCTGTACCAGACTCTTAACCAACTGCGCCAACTGGCCCGTCATCCAAATGTATTTGATAAATTAATGCATTCAATTCGATGCGTCATGCATTTGATAAATTAATCAAAACAGACAAAATCGGAAATATAGGTAGGTACTTAAGTATTTTTATATATAGAGCGATCAACTCGTGACGTCAAGATGCATCCCACTCCCACCATTGTAAAGATCCTTTGTTTCAACCATAGTACATTTAACCAAAAGATGCGCAATGACGTTAATTTTGTTTCTTTGAAATATATTCCGCCAATTCTACACCACCGACCGACAATGCGCTCTGATTGGCTAATGGCCGATTCCTATAATTTACGTACCGTTATCGGTTAAAATTAAGACTCATATCTTTACTAATAAAACTACTGATTGAAATTATGAGATATTATAAAGGCAGAATCTTCTAACATATACTATTATGATTTGTGTAATAGTTTAACACTTAAATGTTAAACATGCGAGAAAATCGCTTTTGAATTTCAAAAAGTGTATACATATTTATGTCCTCGACTGTACACATTTTCCCAGATATTTCTGAAATAAACCTAACTTACATTTAAAAATATGCCTTTTGTCTATTATTCAATCTAGAATAAACAAGGTCAACGCTACAGAAGGTACAATACGTACCACTAAAGATAAGACTTGAGACAACATGTCTTTTGGCAAGTCTCATCTTTAGTGACACGTATTCGCAAATCAAATTAATAAATTTGACACAGAACATTAATAACGTATAGATAGACAACATCTGTCAACCCCACATATCTCCGTCTCCCTCGCACACCATATGACGGCCACGTGACCGACACGTGACCACTTGTACGGATTGTCCATGCATTTGTGCCTTCAGCTAATTTACTTGCTGCTTGTTTATTTGGCGTGGTAGGATTAATTTTATTGCTATAATCTTTACGCTTGAGGGCTTGGGAGCCGGATTGTGCTTGTTTTTTTAGAATAAAATGGGTTTTGGATAGGTACTGAGGAAACATGGGGGTCGCCAGGGGGTGGCAAGTGGGGCAGCTGCCTAAAAGGTCCTTATGCTTGTTTACCGACTTAATATATCTAATAATGTTGAATGCCTCTCGTCGCCAGTCATAGGAGCGAATTAGCATTCTTCCACGACCCAGGACCCATCACCCGGCCTGTTGAGGGCCGGAGCTATTCTCCTCACCTTCATCATCTTTTAAGCAGCGTCCAGAAGCCCGCGCACTACTACTTGAGCCCTATGGGTTCATTACGTGGGGGGAGGTGGTTTTCATTATGCCAATCTATCTGCTGCCTCCTGCGCTAGCATTGTTAACTCGTGCTGTTGTTAACCTGTCAAGTATAGCACGAACAGGTCGGCAGTGAGAGGTCGGTCCCTACTCCGTCGCAGAGCACACTTTGCTCACTCGCCCAAGCTGGGCACAGCTCCAGCGTAAGCTGGGCCTCCTTTTCGAGGCATCCATCATAGTGGTGACTCGGCGGTCGGCTCCTTTCCGGTTATGTAACACAGATGTCTCCATGCCATGTTCACCTAACCTAAAAAGATCATGGCATAACATATAGCCGATTACTCACTGTATGTTTGTCACACCAAACTGAGGGGCAAATAAACAGTTTATTTAAATCAATACAACGTAATTGCAAGATCAAACAGTTAAAGTACCATGTGTAAGTGACGCGGCTGTGGCGGGAGTGTGGCGCGCACGTGGCGCCAGTGACGTCAGTCACGTCTGGTGGTCATCGATCGATCGAAATGAAGAGGGTGATCTTTGTGGGATGCTTGATGTTCTAAGCCTGTCACTTTTACTGCAAAGAATTTGAATAAATTGTGTTCTGGGTTAGTGTTTTATCTCGTATTGTATGTAATGGTGTATCTACAAATCGTAACCATCAATGGAAAAATTTATCGGGACTTCCAACTGTTTTTGCACAGTATTATTTTTTACAAAACGAAACGTACGAAACGAAACTTAGTAATAATAAATGATTACTCAACGAACTGAACTGAACTTCTCAGTTAAGTTAATTCAATTGGCTCATTGGCTTTCACTGACCAAGCAGTATTATTTATCGATTTTTCAGTTAAGTTACCCGTTATTTTTTTCCGTGTAGGTTTCTCAAGAGGGTAAGAGGTCTACCATTAATTATGAAATGAAAAATAGTTACCGCGAGTGTTACCGCTACATCATCAAAAAGACGCTGTGGACTACCTGTGTACCTGTGTGCTGTGTGCAAAGTTACCCGAGCACTGTGCTGTCTACGAATAAGTGACGTCCAAAGGCCATTTAATAAGGTCTATCAGAACTGGGGCTCTACCGCGTAACTTTGGTGGTTATCGTATCGAACACCATTAATTATTTCATCCAATAACGCGCACGCGGTATGACGCGACGATGACCATTCGTGGGCCCTGATTGGATGAAATTAATTAATGGTGTTCGGTACGATTACCACCAAAGTTACGCGGTAGAGCCCCTGGGGTGTGGTAGCTAACTCTAGTACTTGGGATACCTACTTTCCAACATTGATCGATCCATACTTATAGTAAAAATAACCTATAAATAAAGGTGTGAACAGACATGCACGAAGCGAATGCGAGGTGCGAATAAATAAAGCCGCTAACGACAGCAACTGCTCGTGACGTGTGACGACACCTTTATAATATTTAATCTCGCTTTGGTGGATTCAGTGACGCCCACAGCGCGGTTTTGTTTGAAAAAAAAAGGAAAAAAGATTTTATTGTTTGTGAATGTAGTCCTGACATTTGTCTCTTTTATATGGAAAAGGATCGTTAATTCTTTTTCTAAAATAAAAGTAAGCTTTCCTTATAACATAAGCTATCTGCCAGTGAAAGTCCCGCCAAAACCGAACTAGCCATTTCGGAGATAAGCCGGACGGAACAAACAGACAGACAGACAGACACAAAAATAAAAAAAATTATAAGTACCATAAGTTTCATATGTGCATTTAGTAAAAACTTTGTAAATAGCTGTTATTTTGACATTAAAAACAATCCAGACACTCCTTTTTTATTTTATATGTATATATAGATATCGATTTACATATACTTTCGCAAATATAGAAAACCCCTTATGGAAAAGCCAGAACTGCTCGTAATACTTCTCATTTATCTTAGTATTTTATTATATTTGATGAATCTTTAGGCTGAACATTGAGTGGTCGGTAAGTTAGGACCAGGGGGCCAACCGTAAGCTCTTAAAACAAAATTAAAATAACCTTATATGTCTTATGTCCCTCTTTGACATCCGGCGTCAAAACAGGACAAAAGACAAATAAGGTTATAATAATATTGTTTTAAGAGCTTATGGTTGGCCCCAGTCTTATTATCGAGCCTAAGTATGTCGACTGACACAAATAGGATTCCCACAACCAATGGTCAGCCGCTTGCATCGAGCGCTGAACACCGAAACCGATATCTCTTTGGTGCATCAAGCGCTTTACGGCGCTTTCTTCTCCATACATTCTTCTAGGTTTTATTTAACTGTTAGCCAAGCATCTATTTTTTCGTCACACTTTTTTTTTATACAACTTAGTCGGTAAACAAGCATACGGCCCGCTTGATGGTAAGCGGTTACCGTAGCCATATGGACGCTTGCAACACTAGAAGCATCGCTCACGCGTTACCGACCCTTCCCCCCACCCCTATGAGCTCTAGCGACCTTACCCACGCGCAGGAACACAACTTTACACAAGATAAAGTTATTAGTCTGCGGTATTCTGTAAGGTGGAGGTACTTCCCCAGTCGAGCTGCTCTTTGAGCGAATAAACGCTGTGCTCTAACTCTCTCAAACTCCCAACATTGTAATGGATGAATGAAACAAATAAATGACTTTTCACGATATTTTTAATTCCACATAGATTTTATTACATTATTTAAGTTACAAAGTCTTGATTAAACTTAGAATTATTACAATAGTTGAGATCATATGACAATATTTTTATCTATTTACAATGTTGATGCAATTCTATAACATTTGGCATTTGCCATATCGTTTAGTAAATTATAATAGGTAATCCAGTATGATAAACTTGCTTAGGTATTTGGATGGTGATTATCGTCTCGTCATAGGAGGTATATCATAGACAAATCATCAAATCGAGAATATAATTATAGTTTGTGCTAAGCTTTAGTTTTAGGGCGGGTGTGTTTCAGCCAGTATTAATTTTCAACAATCGATTTAAACATCGAATGAGTTAACAACAAGAATACTACTGAAAAATAATAAACAGGACGGATTTAGGAAATGTTTTTTTACTACGTACCTATTTAGTACGTTGCTTGGGTCGGTATATTAAAAAAAATAGGCTTAGTGTTATTTATTACATTTGCCATTAGCTTTATTTCATTAAAAAAAATGCGTTCTGTTATAATTATTTACTTAGACTTTTATCTAGGAGATAATGTTTTGTGCCTTAACTATTCGTAATTTATACAAATTTAAACTAACTTTTTGTTGATTCAGAAAGGTTAGACAAGTAGCTGTCGATTATCATTATCGCTTTCATTAATTATCTCCATTTTAATCACGTAATTATTAATTAATTTAAATCTAAATTAATATGATACATTTTGTTCTAATATTTATGTATGTACACACATTATTTTACATGGATATATCGAATCAAACTATTTTTAATCGACAAAACAACTGTAATTTTGTTGACTAGGTTTAAAAAACCAATAAGGCTTTCATTTGACAGAGATTTTTTCCATATTTATAAGCTCAAGAACCAAAATGAACTCAAACCAAGTTGCAAGACTATTTTTAATTTAAAATAATAACTCTACAATAAAAACACGTCATGTTACATTTATTTCTTCATCAGAAGCGCTGGCATCGCTGTCAAAATCGTCGCCATCTTCCATATTCGAATACGACACATCGCGGGAAAATAACTGACCAGCGGCCATCTTGTCATCATAACCTCTAAACTCATTTTGACAGTTTGAAGTGGCTGCATAAACTTTTTTCATATCTTCGTTTTGTTCTTCATTTATGGGTGATAATGGTGATAATTTTGGTTTGTCTGCTTCAGCGTCAGAAAGGTCTGGGTGTGGGTTGTTTTTATTTGGTAGAGTTTGCTCCCTGGAGCCGCCTGAAGCGAGAAGTTCCCGCTCTTTTGAATTCCGCCATTTCATGCGGCGGTTTTGAAACCAGATTTTTACCTGCAGAAAATAAATAGGTTAGAGATTTAGTTGAGACAAATTGCATTCTCGAAGAACCTGAACTGCTGGGGCTCAAAAGTATGAGGATGCTTATTTTCAGAAGATAACAAGAGCCTAAAACTGCGCAGGTTATTCCAGACGCTTTGACTTTTTATTGGTTCCTCAAATCAAATCAAAATATTTATTGCGTAACTTTTATTTTATATTTTTAAGAGAGGTAGAGCGTAGCGTTTATTCGCTCAAAGAGCAGCTCGACTGGGGAAGTACCTCCACCTTACAGAATACCGCAGCCAAATAACTTTATGTTGTGTAAAGTTGTGTTCCTGCGCGTCAATAAGGTTGCCAGAGCTCATTGGGGAGGGGGTAAGGTCGGCAACGCGTGAGCAAAGCTTCGTGTGTTGCAAGCGTCCATATGACTACGGTAACCGCTTACCATCAGGTGGGCCGTATGCTTGTTTGCCGATTTCGTCGTATAAAAAGTAGGTACCTCACCATTATGATGTTTCCTTCTCCGATAAATAAGTAGGTATTATAATGTTTACCTATGCTATTGCATTTTTATAACAACCTCCGAGAGGTGGAAACCTGGTGACAGGTTCTTACAACCTAATACAGGCACCAGCGATCCTCAAATCCACAGATCTTAAACTGTATTAAACAAGTATTGTCATTGGGTTTGTGGTGTCAAATCTGGATTTTTAACGTATATTATTTTTATTCTTATTAGGCCACCAAAACACCCATAAAAATAAAAATATCGACAATAAGAACGCAAAAACCCTAAAATAACATTTCAAATCCAATTCCCAATAAAAAAGATCATTACCGTTAAAAAGGGGCTCAGAAAACATTAACTGCATTCACACATCAGTTTTTTACTTTTTTTCGGTAAAAATCGTATTTTTTCGGTATAAATAAGCAGTAATCGCGCATTGTGAGAATGTCATCGCATTTTATTGATGGCCGAAGGCGTGGCTGTACGCGGGTGTTTCTTTGACTGTGTTTGAGCTTGGAAAAAAATTACCGCGGTTATGATTTACTATAGTCTGGATTTGTTTATTTTATTTTTGTTAATAATGCCGCTGATGATCCTACCTGTATGTATTTAATTTTTTATATAGCATGGGACCTGTTACAAAATAAATGGGCTTTCCGATCATAGCGCCAATTTCGTACGGCAGTATAGCCTCGATTGCTAAAGCATCTAGATTACATAATCTAAACTGTATAAGGTAGGAGTAGGAGTTAGGACCGAGCCACAATAAGCGCGCATTGACGCGAATTTAAAGAAAAGGATTCCCTAATATTTTACTGTTCTGTTCAATATTATCATGAATTGGCGCCAAAACTAATCATAACTTTGTTCACAATTAAATAATAATCATTGACAGATGCAATGTCAAATCCCGCCCACGCATGCGCAAGCAACCGACCGATGTGTGGAAATGATGAATCATCGAATTTCTTTTATTTATTTTTTGTATTCTATTTAATATTGTCATTGGCACGCGAACATGACGTGTCAATTTTTAACCAGAATATGGTGAAGTCAAAGAATATTATCGTGTTGCTAAAATGAGTTAATGTGATAGATAGGAAACAGTTTTATTCTTACTTTCACTAAATATGCAAACTAACATTGACGTCTATCGAAATGTAATGAAAATATTAATTCATTTGCACTTATATCTCAGAACTCCTGACTGATGCATGTTGATATGAAAGCAGAGACAACCCTTATAATGAAAATGGTATTATATGTATTGTATGCAAAATAAGATCATTTGTATGATTGCGAGTCTGACCCTGGTCAATAGTTGTTAGACATTAGTTGTCTCCAATCGCAGCAAATGGATATTATGGAAGGTAATTCAACATAATTCTTAATCGGAGAGATTCTTCGATATCTTTCCTTCTTATATTTATATATTCACACAAAATTCTCCATCAGTAAGTATATTTTGAGTATAGTGATAAAAAAACTTGCATTGTAACATAAAACTAATTGTACCGTTGTAAATCAAAACGGTTTTTTCCCAAACAACTGACAGAAAGTCAGATACTACGTCAATTTATAAAACAAATTTGAAAACGGAATGACAAATAGCGCTCGCCGATTGGCCGTAACCAATTAGTTATTGATCGATGTTCGCGCGTTCGATTCAAACGTTCGAACGCGCGAATCATTTGTCAAATTTATTTTTTTAAATCACGTTCCTTTTTTAATTTTCCCGTGAAACATTTATTGTTGGAATTGAATCGTTAAAAGGTGACATTCTCGTATCATTATCGATTAAAGTGTATCTAAATTAATTGAATAGAGAAGAGCGTTTAATTTGAAAAACGAACACTATTCATAACTGAACATAATAAGATATCATGATAATAATAAAACCAAAGAATTTAAAACGTCCAGAAGGATAGTCGCCTCTATGGCAACATGAAATAAACAAGCCAGAATTTACAGTATTTGACAGCCGTGCGCAGTACGAACTGAGAGCGATTTGCTCAGGGAGCCCCTCAAGCGGAGTGAAATTAAATGTCATGCTTTAGTAAGGCGGATTATCCATCTGGGTAGAGGCACGATGCCCTATGAAAATCTTTGAATAAAACCTTTTCTTTTGCAGAACTAGAATGAATCTTTGGCGTTCTCTTTTACAACAGTAAGATACGAACATGGCTAAGTATTTTTCAATAAAATTGTATCGACGATAGTTTAGATAGAGCTTTTTAATTGCCCAGTTCAGCATTTTCCTCTTGTCCATACCATTTCTATACACTCGGTTCCTTCCTCCGCAAGACCATTGATCAAGTCATCCAGCTCTTCACATATCACCTATGTCATCACTGGAGCACGAGGCTGCCAGCAATAGTTTAAAACCTCCTGGTGGCTGAACCCCACTGAAGTTGAAAATCTGTCGCTAAGCAGAATAGGTGTGTTACGACAGCTGCACATCATGCAGGACATGCCTATGAATATCAAAGAATGCAGGATCTCAAAAAAGTATTTCCTTAAAACCCATCAATGAAACCATAAACGGCTTAAAAACCAGCCAAGACTAATCAGACTCGCACACGAAGGATTCTGTAAAGATGTTTCTTGCACGCCCCCTTTTCTTTTTAACTTTATTTCATTTTTATTATTTTTACCTTGACGGACGGACAGATAGAGGAAGCTTAGTAATAGAGTCCCCGAGTCCCGTTGGAATCTAAACTTATAATGTCCATTTTCAAGGGCGTCGCCAAGGGGGGGCAAAGAGGGGCAGCTGCCCCCCCCTAGAGATTCTAAATATATATGTATATAGTACTAAGATACTGTTGTTATTACAATCGCTGTAGATGTAAGGCTCGTAGTACAAGTGAAAAGCTTCATGTGCTGTCGACTTTACCTACAATTGATACCTACTTTTCTCAAATGTATGAATTGTAGTAGGTAAAGTCAACTTGCCCCCCCCTGCGCCATTGGCTGGCGACGCCCTTGTCCATTTTGACAGCACATATCAATATCCAAAAAAGAGCCAAAGTGTGGCAACAAGAGACTAGGGAATGCAAAACCGTGGCAAAATGAAAACCGTTTTTTTTTCGGTTATGGAGAAGTAAAACCGGTTAACCGGTTTTAAAACCGGTTTTTTTAATGTTCGCTCGTTTTTTTTTCACGTTATTTCTATAGCTCGAATTATAGGTAATAACCGTGCCTAAGATAAAAAAATCGCAAACTGAGGAATTATAGTCGGTTAAAGTTAATGAAGAGAGTATAAAAGAAAACTCAAATTCATCATCACCATCTGCCTGCCCTGTTCCCAACCATTTGTGGTTGGCGCAATATGTACGCTTCTTCCATTCGTCTATTCTATCCGTTATACCAACTTTCACTCCTTTCTTAATAATATCATCTTTCACACAATCAAAAAAACGAGCGAACATTAAAAAAACCGGTTTTAAAACCGGTTTTTTTAATGTTCGCTCGTTTTTTTTTCACGTTATTTCTATAGCTCGAATTATAGGTAATAACCGTGCCTATGATAAAAAAATCGCAAACTGAGGAATTATAGTCGGTTAAAGTTAATGAAGAGAGTATAAAAGAAAACTCAAATTCATCATCACCATCTGCCTGCCCTGTTCCCAACCATTTGTGGTTGGCGCAATATGTACGCTTCTTCCATTCGTCTATTCTATCCGTTATACCAACTTTCACTCCTTTCTTAATAATATCATCTTTCACACAATCCATCCATCTCTTTTTCATCAAATTGATGGAAATAATAGTTTATTTAACTCTGTAAATTCATCTTCATCAGATACTCGTTTATATAGACTACACGGTTCCTTTCCTTTTGATTATATTTTACAACGAATGAAATCATAAAAACATATCACGTTTGCTTGGTTTTTAATTTCTATGATATATGATGACTTTATGTTAAAAAATAGATCAGTAGAAGTACTTATATAAACATTTATTGAATTATGTTCCGTATGTTATAGTATTAATTTCACACGTAATATTATGAACATGTCATATAGTAGCGCCACAGCAACTTGCGACAGCGTGTACACGAAAACGTGATTATGATTATACGAATGTTTTACTTAGATAAATTGTTGTCGTGCAGATGGTTAAAAATAACACCAATCAGTCAGCTTGCTGTATGGCATACATAAGAGCCTTCGTTGACAGTAGTTGCTCCGATAGCATGAAATTAATGCTGGCATCCCGCAAGGCTCGGGATAATCCCCAACACTGTTCCACCAGCATATTAATGATATACTCTCTATTGCTAGCATTCATTGCTATGCAGATGCAGATGAAATTACAGGGGACGCTCATTACACGAGCCGTCCAAATATCCCTCGTTCTATATTGGAGAAAAGGCGCGAAGTACTTGTATTCAATCGAGAGTACACAAACTAGTGACTCCGATTGGGGTTGACTAAACCTAGTCTATTTCAACCCCACTAAATCACACGCAAGCCTGCGCATTCACCGTTGCGAAAAGTCTACTTTCTGTGGCTCCTCATTTCTAGAACATGTCCCTCAACATCACGAAAAGCATTGGGATCCTTCGCGTTAATATTTGTTGCGACGTTCTGTTCCAAGGTATACAAAAAAGTCCGGCCCAAGTGGAGTAATGCTGTCTTCTGTGGGCACCTGGATACCAGCTTTGGTATTTAGACTCAGTTCAACGACGTGCTGTTATAATTGTCGACGATCCCGAGCTCACAAGGGTTTTAAAGCCCCTTAGTCTGAGGAGAGACTGCCTTCTTATGTGTGTTCTATTTCTTTTCCAACGGACTGTATTCTGAAGAATTGTTTGACCTGATGCCCAGTTACCTTCTACTATCGTACTGTGCGGTTTCAAAGAAGCTTCCTATCGCGGACGCTCAGGCTGAGGAATTAGCTCCCCGCTTCAAAAAGTTTGAGGGTTGGCAACGTGCGAGTGATAACCGTTATGTTGCAAGCGTCCATAGGCTACGGTAACTGGTTATCATAAGGCGGGTCGTACGCTTGTTTGCTGCCTAAGTATTGTAAAAATAAGTTTAACCTATTTTATATCTATCATAAAAACAATCATTATTATAAGTTATTTTCTTACCAGCTCAACACAATACACATCAACACACCCCAGTTCATCACAAAAATACTCAATGCATTGCACTCAGTTTACAAAAAGGCGGCAAATCTTCCTTTTTTAGTTTTTCCAAACATTGAAAGAAAAACCGAAAATAATCGAAAAACCGGTTTTGGTGCCATGTAAAACCGGTTTTTTTGGTTAGTCAAAACGGTACCGAATAACCGGTTTTTCGGTTTTCGGTGAAACCGGTTTGCATTCCCTACAAGAGACAAGTATGGATTCTTAACTTGGCCTTAGATTAAATTGAAATCATTGATACACCGCGAATTTTATTTAAAAAAATACACACAAAAACTATCGTCTCATCACTATCCAGCTCATAAGATAATCACTCCAAACTCTTTCATCGCATGATAGTGACGTTGACCGCGGGATCCCGGGGCCCGGGGTCCGGGATTACTTCGCGACACGTTTCCGTGAAGGGCGTTATTTAGCGACAATATGCCGGCGGCAGCTGACGCCCGGCCCTTTTAGGGCTCTTAAGGGACGTTTAGGGGTGAGGTATAGTCGATGGATTATGTCGATATTTTCTTTGATATAAATGAGCAATTTATTGCATTAAAACGTTACAATTACAACGCTCTATTACGCATGAAACTTATAAAAGAGTTAGTTTGTTATTTGTATTTTAATGCAAAATTCTTTTAACTTTTATTTAGTGGTAAATACGGCTCGCTTGATAGTAAACCCTGCAAACACTTAATACCCAGAAGGGGTGTCGAGAAGGAGTTGACTGAGAGGACTCGCTGTGCCGGTGATGAGTAGTAGAGACTGTAGAGACAAGAGAGGTTCACGTTTGGCGTTTGGATTCTGACCCTGGTGTGCTTTGACCAGAAGATGCCTTGCTTAGTATGTATAAGTGACAGCTGACATAAGCAAAATATGCCACAATCATTGTAAACATTGTGTGTTTTTAAAATCAGATAAGAAAAACATGGATTTATAAAAAAGAGCCAATTGCCATTTGTTTTTACAACATCTTTATAGCAGGCAAAAAAAAAAATTTTTCTTTTCGGCGCCTGGAATTTTATCTTTTACAACCTATTTTTTATAAATACTTTTATTCTGAATAGATTAGAAGGTGTTAACCTCAGATAGCTTACAGCGTTACGCGGACAAATCGGCGAGCACAGAGGCATCTCAACCGTAAAATTGTACCTTCCTTAAAAATCTAATGCAAGATATTAAATGCCTTAAATATATAATTTTTATCTTGAATAAAGAAGGCAGTCTTCGTGCCTCAGAAAGAATTTCATCTCATTCCATCTCCCTTCAACACAAACAGTTTTAAGTTTCTTGCAAGTAAATGAAATGTCAAACTTAATTATCGATAAAATTTATATCGATACAATAACAATACTACCAAGAGACAGGGGCGCGCCGCCTCAGAATTAATTACTTTTTGACGTATTCACTTTTATTACAATTTATACGGTATAAAATGATAGCAGGCCGCACCGATTGGGGGATAAAATTCAGGAGCATTTACGTATAACTAACTTTATTACAGTATTATAGGATGGGTTTTTGAAGAAAAAAATATTTTTAGCAAGAAAATATCACGGCAACTACTTGGATATTGGATTGTCGTTATCCAAATACCTTCTAGCTTTCCGCCCCGCGGTTTATCTCGCAATTCCTATTTTGCCCCCTAAGGGATGGAATTTTGAGATCCTTCCTTTTAGTTGCCTACGTTATTTAAGGAACCTGTGTGCAACATGACCCGATTCTAAACCCTACCGCGTGAGCCGTGCAAGCATCTCTAAATTTCTCCTTTTCAACCGCCTTCAAAAAAAAGGAGGAGGTTCTCGCGTAGTTATTTTTTATTTTAATGTACACCAATTACTTGAAAATGGCTCATGCTATTTGGATGGTTTAAACTGTATTATATTACGAAAGATACCGAGGTGATCCCATATTTTTTTATCATGATCATGTAACAGCTACGTTTTACGCTCCCTTTGCGTCATTCTGCTTGTCATAGTGACGTTCATAATGATAGTAGTTGTTGAAATATTCCAATTTAAATCGAGAGAAATTTATATATTGAACATTATTTTGCATTTTTATTTATTTTTATTTGATTTAGCCTCTAACAGCTAGAGGCTATTTTTATCGACGCGTGCACAGCTGCGACACTCTATCTGGATGTATCCGGTTTAATAACTCTACCAATCTCTTAGGGTTAATTTTGCCCTATTCAAATGTGAATTCGGAAAAGTCAATCAAATATTGAATTAGAAACCACAAGAGAAACTGTCATGATATTTGCTAACAAGCCAAAGGGTTACAAAAAGTCACAATAAAATGTATGCACACTATTTGAATAACGAATTCATTTGAATACGAATAATAAGTTCTATTTGTCAACTGTCAATCAAAAAGTCATTTTAACAATAGTAAGAGATAGAGCGACACATAAAACTTTGCGTGCAAAAAAGACAAAACGTTCTAAAACCAGCGAGCAAGAATAACTTATTCAAAAAGTTCGAAAATGAAAATAAAAAAATAAATAAATGCAAATATTTGAAATTGGACCGCCGTGAATGTAAACACGCCGCGTTTGAATATTCATACCAAATATGAATATTTCAAATTTCGAACGAAGCTCGGCCGCGTCCGGAAATCAGATTCATTGGACTACACTATACGTTTATGTTGGTATTATGTATTATACAAATCACTTTAAATACAAAGGCAGCTAACTAAGAAAAACATTTTTGGTAAGTACCTATTGCCACAACAGAAAACAATTACAATAATGACGACGTAAACACTATAATTTAAATTAGGCATCGAATGAAACCTCCTTAAACGCTACCCTTAAGACAACAGTCTCACTGACAATCTCATCCCTTATCTATCTATTGTTCAAGTTAATTAATTGTCTAATAACAATAGGATAATCTGATTTAACCGCTTTTGATGTGGGACCACCCTCAGCCACCCGCTGAACGGGGGGTGAAAAAAAAATAGAACCATAATATTATTACGCTCGGCTAAATGAGTTTGTTCGCTGTGCATGATAAGTTCAGTTCAGATATCGGCTCTTTTAACCGATTAATTTTGAATTTCGAATTCTTTGTTTTTCATTCATCAGAGGATCATAATTTTGTACGAAGGTAAAATTATAAGAAATGAAAAAAAAAACTAATTTTGTTTTAAATACTAATTAGTAATTGAGACAATTGCCTGAGGATAATGGCTGAAGATATTTAATACAAATCGAACAGCCATAAATCGAATTTCAAAGAAAAGGAAGAAAAAAATATAGAATCGAACACCGCATAAAGCCGAGTGCACACTCCCGTATCCGTATCCGCACAATCTTGGCGCGCTGCTTGCGTTTGACGTTAAATAATTGTTGGGCGCCGGCCGCTCGGGGTATTTTTGCACTGTACACGTTTAGAACTGGCATTATATTTAATGTTTTTTTTTTATCTTGCAAGAAATCTATTTTCTCGTCTATCAAGAATTTGTACTACGTGATCAATTTCAAAAAAATAATTTAATTACAAAAAAAACATTCGTTTGAATAAAAAGAGAAATTTGACTCATTACACAGATGCGCGCACATTTTTCACACAGCTTCAGCACTCATTCATTCACAGCAATAATTAAGCTTCGTTAGTTTAAAAATAACTCCTAATTGGGTAAAATAGAGGATCACGGGTGAAACCCCGGACGGAAAGCTAGTAGATATGGAAATAAATCAATGCTAGTTTACATGTACTATTTTGAGTACGAGAGTAAAGATTCCAATAAGCTTTAGGCATCTCTTTATTGGTTTTGAAAACTTGCACATTATAGTCTTTCATAGTTACCTATGCTGTTAATGAGCGCGTAGTCGGGAAGAAAACACCATTTAATAAAAAGTACCAACAACCTCTTCAGGTGTTTATAATAATAAATCAACATAATAGTGATTGCCGTGTCTACAGATCAATAGCTCTTTCAAGGGGGAGTTTGGCGAGTTGAAATTTATTTAATGACGGCATCCCACGGGGTTGAGACGGGATGTGCCGGCGCGCGACGCCGGATTATTTCACTTACTACACTTAATATATACAATAAGTACAGTATGTTAGATATAATAATGATATCCTGTAACATTTCTAACTGTACTTGGCAGTAGATTTTTAACATACCAGCTTTGAAGCTTAAGAATCATGGCGAGATTTGTACAAAAACATAAAAATCCTTGGTGCCTAAGGATTTTTTTTAGATCCCCGGGATAAACATGCGACATTCTATGCCATGCCGGCAAATCGCGACCAAAACCATTATATTGTTGTTATGTTTTGCGGGTTTTATAAAATATTTAGGGTATATTAATATGCTGCTGGTAATGTAATCTCAACATTGGAAGTGATTCAAAACTCTCTAAAATGTTTTTTTTTTGTACAATTCAATGTATGGATCTCGCTATAATTCTTTGTATATTATCGTTTTTACGAAACATTTGATGATAGGTAGGTATATAAAGTTAGAGTCAAGATTAAAAACAATCTTGACATTATTCGTTATACTTATTCTTTGAGCTTTAAATAGATATTGCTTCCCGTCATTTTATGATTTTAAAAATTTTGTCCCTCCGAGATGGAATAATGGAACGATATTCTTCAACGACATGGAAAATTCACAGCTCATTTAACGTCAGACACAATGGTTTAGAACGTAGGTTTGAATATCGAGATGAAGTTGAGCTATCGATGAAGGAAAACATCGTGAAGAATACAGAACATGACCCATCGTTCACAAGTTCAAAACACACCGCCAATAACCTACTCAGCTATTCAAATAATTCTGCTGTAATTAGAATGCGACTCAATTACTTATAAGCTCTGTTTGTGCTCTACCATTGATAATTTCTCCACTTACCACATTAACATAGTGGTTAGATGTATGCCAAATTGAAGTGTTTTTGTGTCAAATGTCACTTTTGTCCATACCGTTTTGACGTTCTTTCACACAAATACCAATCAGTTGAGTTGGATCGCGATAAGAGTTGGTGAAACGGCCCCAGTACCAACTGAAGATCTTAATAATGTATTAATTGAAGAATAGACCCTAAATGCCAATGTGGGATTGCTTTTTATTTCTTGACCCTAACGGCCACGGCACTACCACTCGTGATGAAATTTGCCATGCAGGTAGATCATAACCTGGAATAACATATAGGATACTTTTTATACCGGGACAAAATAAGATATCTGTCGGGAGCACGAGCGAAAACTAGTACAATAATACCTAAATGATTACTACTACAATCGACTCATCTATAATATCTCTACGATCAACTCCTACGTAACACAAAACATAAAAACTCGAACCCAATTCTCACAAGATGTACCCAATAACATCGCATAATCTCAACATAAAACGGAAAATCACGCACCAAACAAAAGGAGTCAAGAAAACGCCTCGCCAAAGTAAATTGCATGACAGAACCATTCAACCTATCGCTTCAAGCAATAAAACGATATAGAAAACTCACAAATGGCTCACAATAAAAAAAAGAAAACAAACATATAACAATCTACTAAATATTCTAACATCTTAGACAAACCTCGCTCTCTCTTACTTGGACTGTATGTGTTAGAAAGGGATGGTTATATACCGGCGGTATCGTCTTAAAACGCGATTCTATTGGCCGATTTGTATCGAATAAAAGTGCGGTCACGGCTGTATTGGCTCGCGGATATTTTTGCCTTTTTATCCGCACAGTATCGTGGGCTTTTTATGTTATCTGAACTTTACGAGGCAATAGTTTGCAGGTTTTTCCGAATGTTAGACGGATGTTTTAGTCGTTTCATGTTTATTTATTGCTTAATAAATTTGACTGTGTACTCTCGAGTAAAGGAGTAACATAGGTATGGATTTACCTTTCGAAACAAAAAAACCGCCATTTTTTTAATGATGTCTTGATCCTTATATAAAATAAACATCACTTTTTTTTTATATATACCACTAAGGCCATAAGGTGGCAATAAAGCATACGGCCCGCCTGATGGTAAGCAGTTACCGTAGCCACAGAATATTTAATAGTACTACGTACCGTAGCCTATGGACGCTTGCAACACCACGCTGTTGAGCACTCCAAGCTTTTTGGATGCCAGCTTAACCTTATCTTCCAAATGACTTCGGAAATTTTCGCTAAAGATATGGACGCCAAGGATCCCGATGCTTTGACTGAAGTTCAAGGAAGTGTACTGGAATTGTGGAGCTACAGAACATGCGGTTTTCTTAGCAGTGAACTTACACTTACATAACGTTCCAGACATTTCTTTTTTTTGGAGAAGCACTCACGAATATTAGATACTTTAGATGATACACACTTTTTGGTATGTAAAGGAATTATAATAAAAGTTATGGACTATGCCCTAGGTAGGAAGGAATGTAGGAAGCGAAAGTCAAAGTCAAAGTCAAAGCCATTTATTCAATTTAGGCCCTAGAAGGGCACCTATGAAGGTCAAAGCTACTGAAGTTACCGCCAGTTCGTAATTCGAAAGAATATTGTATATACTTTTGTTATTACAATACATATCTTCTTGTACAAAATTATCCCATAATCTGGCTGATTGAAAACTAGGCAGGCGGCCCATTTGATGGTATCCGTCGCCTTCCCCTTTACTTTTATAAAAGGATGCAATAAGAAAGCATCAGTAGCTTCGATCTTCATATACTATAGGGTGACTGATAATTAGTAAACGATACATAAACACATGATTGTACTGATGATGACAAACAACTTTCACAAAGAAATAAATAGGGATAAATAACTAGGTACATTAAGAGGAAAGGATGGCTGCAAGAAAATTTTAATTAGACGAAATCGCCATTTCGTAATCCCCGGTTTTCACATCCACAACTGGATCGATTTAAAAAGAAAAAACAAGAATCATAATAAGAAGGGCTTTGGCTATGTCTGTCGGTTTTCCTTTGTTTTTTTATATTCGTCAAATTTGTTTTCTGGACGTCTGTTAAGTGCGTTAAAAATGGCAAGTTTTTGTTATTTTAGAAGGCTCCTAATTCTTATAATAATTAATTTATGGAGAAAAACCAACCGAAGGACATACAGTGGTACCTACAGATTGCATGGTAAAATAATCATTGCTCTAGTGTCATTATCCAGAGAGGAAACTAAGGATTACGTTTGTATGGAACAAACGCCACCAGCATTTCCTCTTAAATAAAAGCTGGTGGTGTGTTCTTATTCTTGTTAGGTACTAAATATTATGGGCTTATGTGCTAAGTAAATTAAAAAAAAAAACTTTGAGAAAGTTGCTTGTTATCATTAGTACAATACACGCGGCTCTAATAGAGGTTATATCTGAACGATTGTCATTTTAAAAAGATTAAATGGAAATTAAAAGCGTGGGTGGATTGGGGCGTCTTGTAAGCGTTTAAATTAATCGTCCCGAGGGGAGGCCGGGGATAATTGGCGGTGTTTATCGAATTAGGGGAGATCGAGACATATGGTTGTGTTGAAGACGGTCCGTAGATTATTGAGCTGTTGTTGTGAAATGTAGATGCGAGGTTATTTGTGACGAAAATAATCATAAGCCTGGATAATGTTATAAACTAGATATCGCCGCGCGGTTTTACCCGCGTACCCGAAGTGTTTTAAAAGATAAAGATAAAGATATTTATTTGCGAGAATATGGTAACAAATGGTATGGTATTATTAATATGTGGTATCACATATTCTGCCAGTTTTGGCATGCAAAATTTGCAGCTCGCAGGCGTGCTTGCTTCAAAAAACAAATAAAAAATTACATTAAAATTAAATTTCAATTATATTAATACAAATGTCCTAACTCATAAAATTAAATAAAATGTCTAAATTGTGCCTATTTTGTAAGAAGCTCTTTAACAGAGTAGAAATTCTTCTCGCCAAGCCATGGTTGAAGCCTGGATTTAAAATATTTAATTGGTAATTTTGTAATGTCATTTGGTAAACTATTATAAATTGTGATGTTTATCTTTTCCCGGGATAAAAAATATCCTATGTGTTAATCCAGAACATATTCTATCTGTGTACCAAATTTCATCTGCATCAGTTCAGCCGTTTATGCGTGATGGAGTTACAAACATCCAAACTTTCAAATTTGTAATATTACATTAGGGATAAGAAAGTGAGTTTGTTTGTTTGTTACCTCTTGCTTGACGCATCAACGGCATGTCCAATCGTTTTGAAAATTGCCACCCAGGTAGCCTGTGTCATGGAGAAAGACTTTTCAAGGAACGTGGGTGAAACAGCAGCAGCTCGGAAATTAGTTCTAGATATATTTTTCTAAAATTAAAACCAGTTACCTATATGGTTCACTCATTCACACACACACACAAACATCTTACAAATCACACAAACACCATCTTACAAATCACACACAAACGACCATGTTCGAGGTAGTTTCACACCAGGTATTATAGGAAAATCACAATTTTAATAGTTGTTTGAAGTAGTTAAATTGGTACATACTATTTTTATTTATTTAAGCAATAAAATGTTGTATGTAATGGCGGCTTTTTTTTTTATTATTTAATATAAACTTCTTTGTAGCTCAAAATAATTCAAAGACGGTACCTTTCAGTTTCACTTCACCTTATCAATTAAAAAAAAAAAACGAGTGGTGGACGGGATGAAAACCGATTACTTCCGCATTTTTCCGGTACGTCCCGGTTTATTTCAGAGGGGCCAGCTTTGGATGACTTTATAAAAGATTTAAGGGAAATATTTATTTTTTGATAGGTTCTGGAGTGAGGCCTAGAGGCCTTGTGATGGTCAATTAACAAAGGAAATAATAAAAAATATTTTACTTTCATTTTACATAATTGAGGGCAAGGACATTTTTAGAAAACAGTCCAGTAAATCCTTAAATTATTTCAACGATCACTTTATTATTTTAAAATTGTCCTATGTATGAGTCAATTGATGAAAATCGTTGTGCTGCTAATATTTCACTACTTCTCACTAGTAGGTACAAGTTTAAAATGTTCTTTTTTCTCTTTAGTTGCTCCATTTAATCGCATTCAAAAATAGAACCTTAAAAAACATACACTAATTAAAAAAGTGGCAAACACAACAAACCGATACAGCCAACTAAAAAAGGCTTAAAAGCCCAATATTCAAACTCAATCCAACCGGTAATTGTTTTAAACGATCCTTTTCTGAGATCCGGAATAAGGGGCGGGGTCGGCGCTCCCCTTAAACGACTGCGTCTGACAGTTCCCACCCCTCTTTGTACCCTTGGGGTAACAATTTTTTGTAACACCCTACGTTACTGCAACTCCCCTTCGAACGTTATCGGGTAACGCGAACGTTAACGTTTCGAATGATTGTGATTTTGCAATGCGATGGAACGTAAACGGGCTGGAGTTTTTTCGTGACTCGGTACGTTTGGCTTGACGTGTGGATTTAAGTGTTCTGTTTTTGAGTGTGTACTCTGCTTATTTATACATTTGTGTTTTATTTTGACACCTTGTTGTGAAAAGTATGTTTTCAATTTTTTTAAAGCTTAGGATATCCATTTAAAAAAAAGTTTTATAATATATACATAGTTAATATCATTTTGATTAATTACTTGTAGCATACCTATCTTTGCAGCAAAATATTTCCTATTTTAATGATCTTATCCGAATTTAAACTGTCGTAAAAAATACCACTCGAAATCATTAATTTATAAAAAATCTCTTTCCTTCTTACCTGACTATCTTTTAACCCTAGTTTCTCTGCCAACTTCTTCCTGTCAGGCTTGGAGATGTACTTCTGGACTTGGAACCTCTTCTCCAGACCTTTGCGTTGAAGGTCAGAGAACACTGCCCGCCGCATCATGCCGCGACGGGGTTTGCCTGTGAATATAGTGGTACTTTAAAATTAAAAGCTCAGGAGTCACATCAGGTTTTGGCTGACAATAAATACATTCTTCACACACGGCTAGCTGATCCCAAACTAAGCAGAGCTTGTACTTTGGAAACCAGATAACTGATATAATACATATACTACTTTATGTTTGTATAATGACTTCATATACATAATGGAAATGCATGTCCTGGGGGGCTAAAAAGGAAGCTAAAGCAATATTGCTACGCAATTCATTTTTTCGAATTCTCGGCAGATCCTAAGTGATTCCAATATTTTTTGATATAATAGTTACTCATTATATACAATTCAATTCATTAAAAGATATGGAATTGATGAATTGCATAAGATCTGCTTTAAATTCGAAAAAAATAATTGCTTTAGCAATATTACTTAGCTTCCTTTTTAGGGGGCCTGTGTGAGAATTGAACCCACGGACAATCTACGGCGTGATAACCATCCGTGATATCCCGTCATTTGAAAAATCAATTGCGTGTCCCGTCGGCAAAATCTATGAAGTAGACTCAAACAATATTTAATAAGTAAATAGCAATCATACATACATACATTCCATAATTATATCATCAATCACTAATAAATAACTCACACTCACTCACTGCTGGAGAATATGTCTCCCCTTACTTCGAAACCGATTGGCAAAGCATACGCGGACTTAGTGAAGATTGAGACTTCATGTTCCTTCGCATTTTTTCAAAACATAAGCATGTTTCAATGATGTTTTCCTTCACAAAAATGCTTGTGGTTTTATTCTTCTTAACTTTAGCATCGTTTTTAATATTTTGTTACATTCAAATACTACAAATATGCATTTAGTTGAATTTTTATTTGTACTGATGTAGTATCTGTCTTTTGTATCTCTTTTTTTCTATTTTCCTTTCATGCTTTCTAAATGCTTGTAATGGTTAACGAAATACCTCTAGATGATCACCTTAAATAATTTAATAATTAATTAATAATTGGTATAAGATTGATAAATACCTCTGGAACTGTGAGCCCATGGAAACCCTCCTGGCAGGGGAAACACCTGGGTATGCGCTTGAGCTGGCCTTACTGCAACAAAATAAATACCATTATATTTCTTTTTTAATAACCTAAGCTCAACAATAACTTGTATATGGTGAATGTGTAGTGAATGTGAGTGAGTAGACAAACATTGATTTCAATTCAATTTACTTTTTTTAATATAATTTCATAAAGCACCAGAAACTAATTGAATTTTGAATCCCAACTACGCTATTACACCATTTTTTTGTAACGGCTACCTTTTAACGCAATTTTCTAATTCCCAAAATAATAACTTTAGCACGGACTCCATACATTTGTGCAAAAACTACACAATATGTTATTGCCCTTATTGTAATCCAAACAAATGGCACAATAATACTGATAAAATGATCTTATTGATAGGTTCACAAAAGATTATATCAATCACAAAGCAAATCGCGTTGAAAAAACACTTGAGATGTTTAGTTTGCCTTTCTCGTTTGACTTGAATCAACAAAGTTTTTTTAATCTGGACTATCTTATAATAAGTAATTCAATTGAGTATTAGTTAGATTGATAAATTAACTGAATGCCCGGCGTGCTAGCAACGCGTCATTTGATTAGAGACCGCCAAAAAATAACAATGACATCAATTCCCTCGCGAGAAACAACGGGTTTTTTTTTCTTTGGTCAAATCTCGGAAAGGTCTGATCTGATTAAGCTGGGACTTTCATTAAACGATGCCTAAGAAAATACTGAACCATCCTGTGAAAGTCCCATCGCAATAGGATTAGCCATTTCCGAAATTAGCCCAATATTAAAAGGTATCAGGTACCCGCACTGTATCTAAAAAAATATAAATTTAATTTTAATAATCACTGGGTGGATGAATCCAGGCTAGGGTTCATCCAAAGAGTGTTTTTCGCAAATCTCTTCTTATTACTTCTTATTTATTTTAAATGCATGGAATATGTTATATGGTTTATCGAATAAAATAAATCTGCTACTTTATAACAGGCCCTATAAACATTTATTTTTCCAGCGCAACATCTATTAACAAGCAATATTTATATTACAGATTATCTCAACAATAGGCCATCCTTTGTGTTTACCCATCAAATTGGGCGTAGCATTGTACACAATAAAATGTTATTTTTTAGATCTGTTGCTACAAATAACAATAGGATTGGCTTTTTACCATTGCGGTAATGTTTATGGGAGGTCTTTATGGCAATAAAAAAACATTAAGTATCTAGTTTGAGAAAAATGAAAAAAATGAGTTACTACAGTTTTTGTCTGCGGTGACGTTAAGACGTTTGGCAAAATCCAAGCGTGTTTTATTTTTCTATGATCATGTTTTTTGCCGTTGGTTCGACCTTATTTCCAAATCCCTTCATATGACACTGGAAGAACCTTAATGCAACATGAAGCAAGAAGACTTCGTCATAATCATTTATTAAAATGAGAAGTATTGAGAATAGTAAAAAAAAAAAACTTTTTTTTTACTGTTTATAGGCCTGTATTTAACCGCAATCTCATCATGGTAAGTGATGATGTAGCCGATAGTGGTAAGCACACAAAGCCTAGAAGGAACTGGCTCTCAAGTGCAGCTGTCGGAGCACCGACAGGTGCTTGGTGACAGATTTTCAACTTGAGGGTGGTAGCCAGCCAGACGGGTACTACAAAGTACCCTTCCACCATGCTATGGTTTCCTCACGATTTTTTCCTTCACCGAAAGCTTAAGCTCATTGTAGGATTCGAACCCGGGACCTTCGTCTCGGTATCCGACGTCACTACCACTGAGCTATCATCGCATCACGGTATTTTATTAACCGATTATTCCCCATAATTTGATGTATAAACTGTGGATAAATTAATAAACTCACCAGCTAAATAAGGATGGTGACAATGTGCCAGTAGATGCTGAAGATGCTGATGCTGTACCGGTATTGGTCTGCTTGCAATTGGCTTGGCTATAGGCCATGGACTGCTTATCATAGGTTGACGGTATTCTGTAACAAAAATTCAAATTATAATTAGCTTGGTATAATATTGACTCTTACCGTCTTTATGGTTGTTTGGAGTAAACATTAAAATTACTAAATTATATGTTTTACTCTATAAGTGAATTTTGTAAATTCTTTTGGTTTTTTTTTTTTTTAACCGTAACGTAAAATTCATTTATACAGTGTATGTCCTGATTATTAGCATTGCAATTAAGCTGAGAAGACTATGGCAAGAAACTCTGTACGGAGTTCATTTTGGATTTTTATTTTATCACCCCCATTTTTCGTTCCAAATATAGATATGCTACGAATAATAAAAAGCCAATGATTTCAAAACTAAGGATAGGCCCACCGGAACATTTTGCAAAAAACATCTGCATACAAGAAAACAGTACCGCCATTTCTTTAAAATCGATCGAATTACGAAGTGCCGCGTTGCATAGGCGTACGATGTAACTTTATTTGTATGTGCGTACAATACAAGAAAATAATAATAACGGACGAACTGTTCCGCGGACCGCAGATGACTGCGTTGGCCCTAAACTGACTTTTTAGGGCCAGCTCGTTGGTGCCATTTTGTCACGCGATTGGCCTGGTCCTTACGCCAGTAATATATAAGTCAATGCATTTATCAAGTGCAGCAACTATTTATTACTATTGCCCCCTTACTCATAAAACGTTATTTAACTAATATACTGTTTAAACGGTCACGTAAATAACGTCACTCTATTGTCATTGTCAAATAATGTGACATTATTTACTTGACCATTTAATCAGTATATTAGTTAAATAGCTCTTTATGAGTAAGGGGGTTGGTGTTTACTACAAAAACCATAGATAATCAAAAAGTAGGACATAACCTCCAAAGTGACTAATCCGATTTCAAAAATTATTTCACTAATAGGAAGGTACAATATCCCCCGAGTGCTGTAGGCTACTTTTCATACCGCCGGGTACGCGAATTAACGCAGTGGATAGTGTTTACATACAGTAGAATATACCAATAAGTACATAATTTATGTATGAATATCTAATGTTATAAAACGGCCCCCTCATAGGTGGTTTAAATTAATGCAAGTGAAAGCGAAAGTCAAAAACAAAACGTTCAGTTAGTATGATTAATGACATTACAAAGGCAACGCCATATATTACAGGAGGCGTGGATTTGACAGCGGGGGTAAGAAATCGTTTCCCGAGCTACGGTACAAATTATGGGAGACTGGCTTTAGTATACTTTGAATCTAGTGGATTTAACACTTATTTGTGGACTGTAATTTATTGTTACTTCACGTCGAAATAAAAAAAACAAAATTGAAACAAAAGAGTTATAGCACTTTAGTTTTCGTCCCGATGTATTGTTTCAATGATTATAGGTTTTCAAGATCAAAGCTGAACATGCATCAGGAACGCTTACCACATTCGGAAAAACCAACGTATTAAAAAAGCAAAATTACGTTTAACTGCCAAAAGCACAGTACGAACAACTTAACATTGAAGTGGCAAAAAGGTATTATGCACCCGCTGCATACTATACTATTGTTGACTGACACACTGCTTGTTGTTACTTTCAGTGACTACCAGCGCCAAATTTTAATTCAGAGATAAATTGTGATGTTTCCCAAAAAAAAAAACTAATTAGTACGTCAGTTAGATTATCAAAAAATATTGGACACGTATTTTTTGGTTTACCAAATCATTAACTATTGACGAAGATAAAGCGCGACTAAGTTCGGTCGTGACGTCACTTGTTACTAAAAAGTGTACCACCACCGTGACGCACGCGGAACTTCAATAAACCATATCCTCGTTTTTTTTTTGTTTAATTGACAAAAGAAAAAATACGTGTCTAATATTTTTTTTATAATGTATAAATGTATATGACGGACTAAATAGATTTTTTCAGGAAACTAGCCCATTGGTCTTAAAAAAAACACCACGGAAGGGTTTATCATATACCTCTTATGCGGATGATACCGCAGCGCAAAGCTAGTTTGTCAATAAAATCGCTACAAGCTCATAACTTGCATAAGTTACTAGTAATTGGATACGATTTTCCCAAAACGTTGTACAACGGTGTTGTTGTAAGATTATGGCGATATACTATTTGTTTGACGGTATTATCGTTGAGCCCATAATATTTAGTACCTAACAAGAATAAGAATACACCATCAGCTTTTATTTAATTTAGTTATTTATCCCTATTCGTTTCTTTGGGAAAGTCGTTATGATGAGTACAATCATGTGTCTAAGTATCGTTTACATAACTCCAAATATAATAACTATATATTATAGTTTGTTTTAATACTCCATTATACTAGAAATTTGAATCGTTCCCCATCCCCATTGTTTTTTAGGTCAAATACCAGGGAGATTACCAATGTGTTGCCGACCTTGTAGAGCTCTTTTTACGCCTTTTTTGAAGAACTCCATATCGTAGCGCTGAGGGAAAACCTGGTCGATGGTTTAAAGGAACTATATAGCACAACCCTGAGTTTTTTAAAAATAGATACGATTGTACTAAAGTACTATATACAGTAGATAGTAGGAAGTAAGATACGATCTTGTAAAAACATTTATTATATCATAAATTCGCCTTAAAATCTTGTTGGCTTGAATCAAATAAAAAACCATTTATTCAATGTAGGCCCCGGAAGGACACTTATGAAGGTCACATTTACTGAAGTTACCACCGGTTCGGAACTCGGCCTTCAACTGAGAAGAATCCGGCAAGAAACTCAGCAAGGTTACATTTGGAGAATGTGACTATGTTGGCTTTTTTTTCCAAATAATTAACAATAAAAATAAAACATACCAAAGCACAGATACAGATGAAAAATATCGGCTCTCTGGTATACTTAAGATAATGATTAGCTCTGAGGTTACGCTCTGGCCATATACCGTCGAATAGTTTCACATTTTTTATGAAGAAAGTTGCTTCACCCAATTGTGTTGATTGCGGAGTAGTCGAAGATGTTCAACATGTTCTATGGGAGTGTGTACGAAATGCAACCTTTAGACAAACTCATTTCGGTGCGGATAGAGGTAGTGACATCGGTATTTGTAATATATATGTATATATGTATGTATTTTAGCTTATCCATCGTCCGACAAAGGCAAAATTTTGTACGAAATACTTAAATTAGGATTAAGTTCATAACTGTTATATTTAATTTCATCTGTTTGTCACTTAATTTTTTTTACCTTTATAAGGCGATATGGTCTATCGAGTGCCGGAAAACACTAAAGGTGCTTGACAGACTTTAAACATAACAGAGGCAGGCGGGTACAAAGTACTGTATACTATAGAGTCCTTTCTATCGACTTTATGAAAACACCTAGTTTTCAAAAGCGAATGAAACCGCAGGGCGTAAGACTAGAAATCTTTAATAAGGTAAGGTGAATTAGGGGGAATAAGAACCCTCCTGTAAGGGGCAGGAGAGGCGTTACGGTGGAAAACTTTACCCTAAAGCACCCCCAGTTTAAACCTATTTAAAATATAGGCGCGGGAGTGTGATTTTAATTATTTTATATTAATTTGAAGACGGTTCTTTGATCCCGTGTTATTTTGGGAACCTTTGTTGATTGGTTTAGCTATTGATAATTTGATTGGTGATTTCTTGAATTGCTTTTTATATGACTAGGGTTTGCCTGTGACTTCGTCCGTGTGGCTTCTAGCACCACTCAAAACTGATTCCCCTTTGATACTAATGTAATTATAAGCTGACATGAATTGGCTAATTTGAGTGCGAACAATTAGATTGTCATATCTCGGCTTTAGTATATAATATGAAAAGCTTTTAATATATAACTTTTTATCTAAATCGGTCCAGTATTTTGGCGTGATGCTCAAACGAATAGACATAGGGAAAATCCAAAATTCGGTGATGGACACCTTGGACCTTTAGAAAGTAAGTTTGTTTGTTACGCCTTCACGCCTCAACTACTCAACGGACCATCATTTGGCATGCAGATAGCCTAAGGTATGGATAAGGACATAGGCTATATGTCAACAACGTCAGCGCCTTCTACGCAGCCCATTCCTGAAAAGGCATCGATGCGGGCTCGTGATGATGATGGTTTTCAGACAGTGCAAAGTAGGAAGCACCGTCAGAAAAACAACAAGAACCGATGCGGCACGGCTCCTGTGGAGGCCAAGCAAACCATACGTGCCGCGAAGCCAAACACTCCGGTGTATATCTCCCGCCTACACTACACCACTAAGGCGGAAGACATTGTGGAGTACGTGCGCCAAAAGATTAAGTACACGCCGAGGGTGCAGCTGCTGGAATCGACCCGCAATGTCAACTTCATGGCGTTCGTGGTGCGAGTTCCAACGTGTTTTCTGCACCTCGTCATGGAAGAAAACTTTTGGCCGCAAGGCGTGGTGTTTCGTCGCTTCCGCGGACAAGTGCCACCCGATCGCACTGTGACGTAGTGCTTTTTACTAACATAGTTTTAAGGTTTTATACTAACAATAAGTGTTATATTTTGATATGTATGTTAGTTTGTAAGGTATATATCTATGGGCCAAAGTAGCCTGATAATAAAGAATTTATTATTATATATTATTATAGGCTATTTTTTATCCCGGTAACGCGGGTGAAACCGTAGGGGACAGCTAGTTGTTAATATATTCAATGTACAGACAGTTCTAGCACAGTCTTATAATAGTAGAGATACATTGCAGTAGAGTCCCTAGGTCGTAAAGGCTTTAAAATGATTAAAATTTACCTAAATTGAGGGTCTACCAAACACGCTTTGTCTGATAGGTAGGATAGAGGCGTTAATGTCTTTAGGAATAAAAAATAATATCTACAGAATAGGGCTTCAAGAATATTAGCACCAATGATTCAAAAAACATTCATCAACTGAGAGGAACAGCATGAACTCCTTACGTACGTAATTTATTATATTGTTAAAATAAAAATATTTCAGAATACTTTAAATAATAATACCAGAACTATACTTTGGAATTCTATTTTAATGTGAAGTATCTTTAAAAATATACGATAAGAGAGAATATCTCTATAGTCAGAATTTTTTAATATAATTATACGAATACTTAAATAATACAGGCACATATTAAAAAGCAATAAAAAGAACATCGCAAAATTAAAATTCGAACACTTGAGAAAACAACATGGCGGTAAAAAAAAGGTTGCAATAAAAGACCTCGTTACACGATCGCAAAATACAAAACACAACAAAGGCTGATCTCTATTATAAGCACAGCTTAAAAAAGATAGTTCTAAGCCGTGTACAATAGGCATTTTTATGGGTGCCGGCCGTGTGTAGGGCGCATTAAAATAATATTAGGTATTATCTTTAATACAGATAATATATTAACTGTTATAA
This sequence comes from Achlya flavicornis, assembly GCA_947623365.1. Taxonomy (NCBI): domain Eukaryota; kingdom Metazoa; phylum Arthropoda; class Insecta; order Lepidoptera; family Drepanidae; genus Achlya; species Achlya flavicornis. Next base: position 21,015,215 of record OX392467.1, on the reverse strand, counting down.
TTTAGTTATAGGGCTTAGGGATAAAATTATTTATGTCGATAGCGATTTGGTCACTTTTTGAATTACCAATGTAAAGGAATAGGTTTAATGACTTTTGTGGTTTGATGCTATAAAATTATGAAGTAACAACTACAACAGGATACTATTACTTACCTAACTTCATTTTAATATATAATAATGCCATTAAAAAAAAAACGCATATTTGATAGGTGTTCGGTATCTATGGTGATTTTAATGAAACCAAAAACGTACTTAAGCTGCTTGGGATACATCTTAAATTCCCTTGCAACAAAGAATAAGAACCATTTTGCTCTCATGTGCATTAAACCATAAACTCTTTCAATAATTTTAGAACAAATCCGCATGACTAAAAGAAGCACTAAAATCACAGCATACAACTAGTCACAACCCACACCGGCTCTGTAGGTATTGGACGTATTTTTTAAAAGTTATAAATTCATATTTAAAAATATTTATTTAAAAAATTTGGAACACTTAGTCACTCATCGAAATTTGATGATGAAATTTAGCCCAAGCTATTTTTGGTTAAAAATATTGTCCCGTCGCGTCGGTGGAAGTTATTCTCGATAAACGGCCAGTCCCCTCCGAAATCAATTATTTTCACACTTTCCCGCGTAAAAATTGGCGCCAAATAGCCGCGACACCCGGCCGTGTCGTTACAGTGCAGTCAATCGTTTCGCACGAATAGCAGTTAATTAAATAACACTGTTATTATGTTATACAAACGTTGATTATTTTATTTCGACATCTTTTTTATTGCTGTAAAATATACTTTTTTTTGTGTTGTTTATTGGAAGCCTGCTTTTCGTCAGATAAATACTACGTTAAAATACTATATTGAATTAATTATATTTCAAAAGCTATTTGAAAATCCAAGAATAACTCGGTAATCGAGTTTTTATTTTTGTTTTCATACATTTTGCCCGTAGATTTTGCCGTAATACCAAATCAATTTATAAATGCAAAAGTTACTCTTTTACGCCTATATACCACCACCTATCGGTGTGTTCCGACAGCTGCACTTGAGAGCCAGTTCCTTCTAGGCTTTGTGTGTGCACCACCTTCGGCCACATCATCATTTACCATGGTGAGATTGTGGTCAACACAGGACTATACATAATAAAATAATACAAAAAACTACACAAAACAACCTTTTAACCTGCTAATAAATAAATTTAAAACGCAACGAACGTTATATTCGATATTCATGTATAGTCAATTAAATTGTTTTCAACGAAATAAATTATGGAGTCAATCATTTCCAGACTCGTTACCAAATTGAATGTAAACATTTTTAAATAATATATATAATAATGTTAACAAAGTAACCAATTAAGTGTATATTTTAATTACTGAAATAATTTCAGCCATTGCGGTGAGCTCGGGGCCCGTGATTCTGACATATTATGTTTAACATCACGCATTTGTGTTTTTACACGGCTATTACATATATTAAGCATATTTAAATATATGCGATTATTTTAGTTATACAAAATTCAAATAGCCATTTTCAGAAACTTAAGAATAGTCTTCCTCTAATACCGGTTCGGAGGTTGCATTTGCTGAGAAGACAAAAAAACAAGCTTACCTTCATGCCTTCATTACATAAAATATACTATCTAGTCTGACTGACAACAATGACTACTGGAGGAGCAGCTAAGGCATTATATATATGTATGGTTAGCAACTTCGACCATATAAAAATAAGAAAAAATTTAAAGGGGTTCTCAACTCAGAATAATTGTAAGTATAATTTCTTAAATGTTTGAGCACAGATTACAGAATAAGGAAGATGAACAAAGCAAATAAACATTCAAAAGCGAATACCAGGTACGTGTTTTTCAATTTGTATTTGCTTTTTTGGCCTCACTCCCGTGTTCCGCGCGCTCCATCTGCCTTATTCTGTAATCTGTGTGTTTGAGGATAGATTTAAATTTCCAAAAATAGCCTCTAACTGTTAGAGGCTAAATCAAATAAAAATTAATAAAAAAGCAAAATAATGTTCATTATTTAACTTTCTCCCGATTTTAATTGGAATATTTCAACAACTATTATCATTATCGAACGTCACTATGACAAGCAGAATGACGCAGAGGGAGCGTAAATCGTAGCTGTTACGCGCAGCAGCCTATAAAAGTTGGCCTGTTTTATATATTCGTGTAGTATGGCAACGTTCTTTCTAGGTATATTTATTTCTATGGGCAGGGCATCTATTAGAGCACTAATAATATAATCAATTAATACGTTTTCATTTACCGTCGGATGAATGATTCATAACTTTATGACTGGCTGTGTAGTTATGTGAAGGAAATCTTAAACTATGGCCGAGATGGCTGAAGTTGGTAAGTATACGTATAGTATAAGTATTAAGTAGGCTTGCCTAGTGCGGGGACCAATGTAAAACAGTCACTGATCATAATAATAAAATATATTTGATTTGATTTTTACAAAGTCTCAGTAAGCAGTGAGTACCTATGATACTACAAAGTATCCACAGAAGTATATACAAATCTATTGTACAAACGTAACGTCCACAACAATTACAAATTCGAAATTTGAAAATCCACACACGAGCGTTAACTCGCGACCGCAATCTCCCATTGGGTCGTTTAAATTCAGAACGCGTCTGCGGTCGTGTTAACCGTCGTGTGGAGTGTACTGTTTCAAAATTAGAACGCGCTAGGGTTAACAGGTGTACATTGTAGTGTATTAGTGTCGTTCCCAACTATTTTATTGTCAAGCTATAAGCGATATAGCATATAATATCCAAGTTACCAACATAAAGCTTGAAGATGTACCGATACCGCCATGTCATTATTTTTCTAATGAGGAACAAGAAAAATGTTTAGGGTTCCGTACCGTGCCAACGGGACCCTATTACTAAGCCTCCAGTCCATCCGTCCTCCGTCATCCGTTCATCTTCCTGTAAGTGGGCTGTATCTCATGAACCGTAATAGGTAGACAGCTGATTTTTTTACGGAATGTGTATTTCTGTTGCTGATATAACAACAAATAATAACAAAACAATTAACGTATTTACGGTACCCTTCGTGTGCTAGTCCGACTCGCATTTGACCAGGTTTTATTTTATATGCATACTTCTCAAACTAAAATGGCCTAAAACGGCTGAAAGGATAGTAAAACATAGAAATGGGATAAATAATGGCATAAAGAACCTCCTAAGACGCCTGTGGAAGTGAAGCTGACTAAGCTTAGAGATTAAGTATCAAATAATTTTGTAACAAATCAGAAATAAATTATGTACAGACATGTGCACAGTTCCAGAACACGTCCCTGAACATCAGCAAAAGCATCGGGATCCTTGGCGTCGACATTTCTAGCGACGTTTTGTTCCGAAGTCACTTAGAAGACAAGGTTAAGCTGGCATCCAAAAAGCTCGGAGTGCTCAACAGAGCGAGGCAGTACTTCACATCGGGGCAAAGGCTGCAACTTTACAAGTCGCAAGTCCGGCCTCATATGGAGTACTGCTGTCATCTATGGGCGGGGGCACCTGGATACCAGCTTGATTCTTTAGACTCGGTTCAACGACGTGCCATCAGAATTGTCGACGATCCCGAGCTCACAAGCGGTTTAGAGCCCCTCAGTCTGAGGAGAGACTTTGCCTCCTTATGTGTGTTCTACCGCTTGTACAACGGACGGTGTTCTGAAGAATTGTTTAAGATGATGCCCACGGCTACTTTCTACCATCGCAACTCTCGCCATCGACGGGGAGTCCATCCTCACATATTGAAACCCGAATTGTTTCGTACTGTGCGGGCTCAAAGGAGCTTCCTTCCGCGGACGCTCAGACTGTGGAATGAGCTCCCCGCCGTGGTTTTCCCAATGGAGTACAGCATGGGGTTCTTCAAAAGGGGTGTGAAGAGATTTCTGCAGGGTCGGCAACGCGCGCGTGATACCCCTGGTGTTGCAAGCGTCCATAGGCTACGGTAACTGCTTACCATCAGGCGGGCCGTATGCTTGTTTGCCACCTAAGTGGTATAAAAAAAAAAAAAAAAAAAAAAAATGTACTTATATTATTTCTTCAGTCATAAGCTGGTTTGAATAAGGTTTATAGTGTTTATATATCAAATATTCAAAGAATAAGAAAGCAAAATCGAGAGTCAAGACGAGTTGCATATGGCTAACCTAAATATCTATAAATGAAAATAAGAATATTCTACGCGCCCACTAGTTCTACAAATGCGCTGTATAAGAGTATATTTGGCACAAAACACAAAATCATTCCCCAAAAACTAAAAGAAATGATAATAAAATACACCTGCGACGAACAATAGCTAACCTAACTCCATAACTCGGGTAATTCGATTTTATTTCAATCGCCAAGGTAATCGAATCGAAGTTTAAGTAAAACGATTTATCGGAATCGACATCACGACTCCCGACTTTATAGCATTCGCGTAAAAAAAGGACCCGCCAAATCTGAGTAATATAAACTTGGACCACTTTTTCTGTGCCATACCGAAAATCTTCTATTCAACCTTATCCTAAGGACATAAAGTATGTAATTCAATAGCAGTTGATTCAAATAACTGAATGTAATATTGGTTATAGCAAAACGTTGTGAGATCGGGCGAGTCGTTCGAAATTCGAATATTATCGCAATATGGCGTCCAATGACATGTTAATATGGGCCTCGGAGACCGATATGCATAATTTTATAACTCCGTGTGTTGGATTTGCGAGGGAATTTCACCAGTTATAAGCTTTTTATGTTAGATTTTTCGTATTTCATTGTCTACTTACGTTCAAATATGTTGGTCTGTACCTACATTATTATATGTATATATGCTAGCTGCTATGATAGCTTAGGGATCCTCTAGTTTAGCCATTTAGGGATGGGATTCAGAAAATCCATTTAGTACACCACTACGATCTTAAATAGTGATGACCTTCACAATGTTATACGAGTGAAAGAAAAGAAAAGTGAAAGTAGGTATTTGCTTCTCTTTTTTTAAGGTAGCAAAATGCAATACCCTTTCGTTATTTATTTCATTTATTTAGCTCTTTTCGTGTACTTACGACCGTGAAATCAACTAAGGCTTAAAACAGTAATTAGTCAGTCAGTAGAACCATGCTTTTTAACGGCACAGAATTATTGTTTTTTTTAAATATTGTTATATATTTACCCCCTTATTCATAATAAAGTTATCAAACGTTGATTAGCTAAAATTCCGAAGTCTTTATCTGACACGTGACATTTGGTGATCGAAAGAGTGAGACGGGGCACACTATTACACTGATTTACTTAAAAAGCGATTATGAATAAGGGGGTTATTCTTTAATGTGTTCCGTCATATAAATGTATTTACTTTCTTCTTTTAAACATGATGTTAAGCGGTCACCTAGCTTATTGACGCTAGCAACACCAGGGTTATCAATCACGCGTTGCCGATCCTGTAGAAATCTCTTTACACCCTTCTTGAAGAACCCCATGTTGTACTCGTTGGGAAATCCACGGCGGGTGTTTTCCGAATAGAGTGCAGACAGCACCATACTCGGAAAAAACCGAAGTATCTTCATCGTGTGAAGCGCGCTTTAGAATCTGCGTTGATCTTTCACTATCTATAAATGAATATCTATATTAGCTATTTCTTTATTTACAACAAATATGTACAAAATACAATCTATATATAGAAAATTTCCTCAAGCTTCCGATTAACGGGAAGGTTCCCAGAAGGCTGGCAGCGTTTCCTCTTTGGATAGCCAAGCTGACGCGTTGGCGGAAAAAGCTCCCCGCCCGCTGGTCTCCGGAGGTCTCGATCAATTTTGAAGACAAAGTGCGAGCAAAACGGCGAGCTTCGGACCCCCACGGTCCCAAGGTCTCGACCGCAAAAGGCATAAAAATATAATTGGGTCCAATCGATACATATTTTTAGAATTTTGAATTTCTGCTATAATATAGAGTTATGTACCAAAAAGAGAATACCTTGTGGCCTTTGAATAATATAAGAGGATCTCAAATTACAAACGCAGCTCAGTGAATATGGACCTTCGAACCATACTTAATCAATGTTATGTAAACTACTAAACATTCCACTTATCTCGATCTAGTAGCTATCAGTAATCCAAACTGGATCAAAAACACACCCACCCATCTACTGAGAGGCCTACTCTTTACCTACTTACAAGAAGACGAGCACCAAAAACCATAAACAAGAATCATAGACAATATAATAAAACCACAAAAGTATCGCGCAATATCAAAAAGTTAATTAACAGACAAAAAATAACAGCTTTATATAAACGTTAACGTTATAATAACACCGTTATTGGATATAGCAGTTTTCTCTATCCAGCATTACATCTTAATTTACTAACAGAATCTCACAATATGGCTGCCGACTTTTTCAATAAAACTTGCAACATCTGTTGGAGCACTTAAGCGCGGGGGCGGGAGTGAGACGGCGCTACGACAACGTTTATAAGCGTGAGAGAGAGAGCTATACGTGGGGGTCCAGAGCGGAATTAATATGTCCTTTTCTTAACATTTTCGTCGGACGCAAGTTTCTTTATTATTTTATTATTGATGTCGCCCCCTTAGTCTATATTAATATTTTTTTCCTTGTTTCCCGCCATTAGGCGCTGTTAGGGAGCAATTACTGACAAGGCGATAAATAATAGGATGGGATATGGATTGACAAGTTGCCTAGTTTTTGGCAATAAAATACGAATTAATTAATTTCATTGGTGGATGCTAGATAACATATTTGTGTTCACATCTATATCTGTGTATAGAAGTAGATGTATCAGGTGTCTTGTTTCCATAGTACAAGCTCTGCTTACTTTGAGGTCAGATGACAGTGTGTGAGGGATGTGACATTCTTCAGCTTGTTTGTACCTTGTACCATGGGAAGCAGATAACTTATTTACTACTTATAATACTTTTTATTAGAATATACTACTAGGGCCACATCGCTCGAAGAGTGATAACCGATGGGGAAGAAAGGTTCTCGAGTGGTGACCACGTACTGGAAAGCGCCGAGCGAGACGACCTCCTACCAGGTGGAACGACGACCTGGTCAGAGTCGCTGGGCGCCGTTGGATGCAAGCGGCCCAGAACCGTTCGAAGTAGAAATCAATGGGGGAGGCCTATGTTCAGCAGTGGACATCCATGGGCTGTATGATGATGATGATGATACTACTGGACTACGGGCCGTGAGCACGGTAACGGGCAAAATGCGTTGAAACGAAGTGCGCGTTCATAGTTTGAAAGAATCAAAATTCATATAATGAATGCTAATTACGGGTTTTTTATCGATAATTTTACCGAGAAGAAATGACAAGGAATCCATATATATAGACATTTTGTCTGACTGTAAATCGACTAGTGTACGAGATTTCTGTGAATGCATCTATATGGAAACAGCTCACGCTTCGCGCAAGCGGGAACATTGTTTACGCTATCACTATATAATATTCCAACTATATATATACATTCATAGTATATACATACTTAATATAGTACATAATTACCCCCAGACTCGGGACTGCATCAGGTATACAATTATAAATATTGAATTGAATAACACTGCATAATGCTCGCAGTTCGTAGCTTCGTAGCGATACTCGTAGACCTGCTACGCCGTAGCTGCCAGCTACGGATCGTAGGTTTATAACAGGGATGTTACGGAGCTCTGTAAGCATAACCGAAACTTTCGGATATCCGCAATTAAAATCTATCCGAAACCACAACCGAAACTGATATAATAATACGTATGTCAATTTACCCGTTCGATCGACAACCTAGCCGCGCACGTTTTATGGTCGGTAAGTGAAAATATTATAATTAATTTTTCATGACTATTGCAGTTGTTAAACATGATATTTTTTTTTGCAAATAACTCTGTAACGTGACGTTTTAGGACATAGAAACCCCAGTAATTGTTTGTCCTCAATCGATGTTTATAGGTTGAATAGTGCGCCGCCATTTAAAAAGAAAAAACAGACTGTCGGCCGAAAATTATGCCAAATTCTTCAAACGCCTTTCATATCTATAACATCACTCATTTACAATGTGATTGATAATATTATGTCCTCTCACTACAGTGCGACCCACCAGAGAATGCGTTGCTGAAACCTGATAATATTGGCCAAATCACGGTAACGGCTGATCTGAGATGGGACTGTCTCTAAGCTATGTCTTAGAAAAAGCTGAACCTTCCTATGAAAGTCCCATCGCAATATGATTAGCCGTTTCCGGGAATAGCCCAATTCTCTCGGCGGCCACACTGTATAATATTATATACTAGCTCTCCCCCGCATTCCGCGTTTCGGGGATAAAAAGTGTCTTAGAACCACACATTCTGTGAAAATTTCAACTGTCTTTCATGAGATGCATCCCACTGACAGACAAACTGACGGAAGGACGGAAAGCGGAGGCTTAGTAATAGCAGCCCTGCTGCTTCTGCCGATTATCGGCAAGGTTCATTAGCTTGGCCATCCAAAGATGTTTGTAGTCTCTACGATTTTTGTTTTTTGGCAACTGTCGTGTGAATCAGACCCCAGGATGAGTGAACCCTCTAGACGGGGGAGCATATGTCCCTCCCTACCCTCCGTAGGACAGGATAGATACCCCCCCTTTCAGAGATTCATTTTTTGCCCAATAAAGCTACCATAGTCCTAAGTCCACTCACTTGCTTGACTTTTGTATCGTTCTTGATACAATCGCAAGTAAGTAAGTAAGTAGAGGTAGTAAGACTTGCTCTACAAACAAGTGTAAAGCTTCATCTGCTCTTGACTGTACCTACAATCCATCATTTTCCCAACTTGCCCCCCTCTGGGCCATCGGCTGGCGACGGCGACGCGACGCCCTTGTTACTAACATACCTTTATTAAAAGGGTAAAAGCAATACCGGGAATCTTACTAATCTTATGAATGTGAATGTTTTGATGTTCGGATGGTCGTGCGAAACTCAATCACGCATAAATGATTGAATAGATTTGGATCTCAAGTGTCGCAGGCGGAACACCGGTAGGTTTTTAGCGACAGATTTCAACTACAGTGGTAGCCAGCCAGACGGGTACTATAAACAACCCTAAAGGGCTATGGTTTCATCACGATGAGATCGGTACAGATAAGATACTGTTTTGTAAGATACTTTGTTATACCCACAGTTATACCTACCCGACTGACTATCATCCTCTAACGAAGAGTTTTCTTATGATACTTCTATGGTCAGAATACCTGTCAAATCGTGCACTTAAGGTTCAAATTGGAACTAACTATCAACAGTTTATTTTGAGCATAGCTAGAAGTATCATAAGAAAACTCCTAATTGAAAAACTATCGCCAACAATACAAGAAACTATATTATAGGTCGGTTAACTAAAGCTGGCACGTTTCAACACATTTACACCGTCTCTCTCGCGCAAAGTCAAGCTTATGAGTATGAAGGAGACAGTTATTGTTTTGCTTTTGCTACTGCTCATAAATATAGAGTGGTCTATTTTTGCATTCGTCCATTAGACTTGACTGATTGCAAATTTATGAGTACTGTGAACGTGCCAGCTTTTGTTAACCGACCTGTACATCCCTATTTAATAAAATTAATAAACACTTACCATTATTACTGTTATTTTTCCCAACACTATCGTCCCGGTCGCCGAGTATAGCACTAACACTGAATTTCAGCATCGGTTTCTTCTGCTCAATAAACTCGTCACAGTTTCTGACGATATCATCTGTGGTAAATGGTTTCTCCTTCACCATATCCCCTTCATCACCAGAATTCTCCTGGTAACTGTGCAAGTTAAACCTTTTCTCTAATTCCTCTAAACGTCGTATCCCAGATTTCTTACAAGCAAATGGTGGACAATCGAACGCACCACAACTTTGACAGCGGCGAGTCAAATTCGGTATATTAAGAACTTCTTTCTCGGTCCTATCTTCATTTCTCTGGTAATAATCGTTGTTGTAATACATTTGCTCGTTTTTAAACGTCTCTTCCTCGTCTCTACTCTTTGAGTCTTCATCGTGTTCGATTTTAGCGTCCTCTATTGATTCTTCATTACGATTTTCATCTTCTACTTCAGGTATTTTTGATTCGTCAACGTCTGGGGTATTTTCTCTCGAACGTTCGTAATTCTGTCTGTGTAATACGTAGTTCTCGATTTGCTGATTTAAGTACTGATTGTGGAAGTCCACAGTCTTCTGCTGATGTAGAATGTTATCGACTAGAAATGGAGACGTCATATTGAAAGGGTGCGCGTTAGTTTTATTATAACACAAATTCTGTATTGTCTTCAACATAATGTTGTGGTCGAGATTTTTTTGCGTCACAAACGGATTTAACTTCAATGGTCCATGTTTCAAACTATCCGTCGGGTACATTATACATTCATAACTAAACTAATATAATAATCAACATAAATTAGCATATAACGTTATAGAAATAGCATTGTTATTTAATACACATCACTAAAAAGTTTTTGTCAATTCGAAATTCAAATTGCGAATTCAAAATTCGGACGTTCCGAAACACAATGCGTGCGTGTCACAATAAAATGTAAACTATTATGAACACGTGTGTATCCCGTTTTGTGGTTCAACAACGACTGGCTTGTAGGGAGTGGTTCTTCTAAAAGGGGCGGGTTTCTGTACGGGGTGGCTTTTTAGACGCGCTTTTGTGTACCCGCCCGTTTTATACTGACCTCCCGCGCTCTTTAGCGACTCAGTCTTTTTAGATCAGCGAGATGAAATTGTTCGTAACATCATGGGTCACTGAAAACTGGTCTTTATACCGACTTACAAATTTTATTATGCTGTTTGTACTAAACCAATCTGAGCTCTAACGCGCTATTATTAAAAATTATTTCTATGTTTTGTAAGTGCATTTAGTAGTTGGTGTTTCACATATTAGTGACTATTGTTTGTTCGCTATATTCATAAGTAAGGGTGAAAAGGATATATGTTCTTTTTTCTGTTTCATATTGAATTTATTGTCTTTAATCTCCGCTCGAGGATCGTCTGGGGGTTATACTATATTCTATAACTTAGCACACGTATATTGACCTGGTTTCTCTTGGTTTTATTGTACTTTATTTTATTAACCGATCGTACGTTAATTTGTAGTTTTTAACCGACTTAAAAAAAAGGAGGAGGTTCTCAATTCGGTTGTATTTATTTTTAATGTTTGTTACCTCATAACTCCCTCATTAATGAACCGATTTGGAAAATTATTTTTTTGTTTGGAAGTGTACACGTCCCATTGTCATCAGATCAGGATTTGATTATTTCTTAGTGTACTTTGAAGTCGGTTTAAGTTTTTTATAAAACAGTTCAATTATTTTCATGTTTAATTTTATATTTCTTCATATAGAAAAGTAAAATAGCGCCCTTTTTAAAATATTTATACATGTTTTAATATGTAAGATACTTTTTTGAATCTTAAAATAAATCGTTATAAACAAATACATATTAATAAGGTTTTTCTCATTTAAAAAAAAGTTAATTCGAATTTTAAAAAGTTACTCTGGCTTCTGAACAACTTTTTTTAATAAATAGCTACAGAGCGGCTACGGACAATGATTATCGTCTACAACTCGTAGCTCGTAGCTGCGCTGTAGACGGTCTACGGGAATTCATTATCCCAGATTTAAAAAACAAAAATAAAATACAAATCTTATCTGTTGAAAATGTAATACTGAACGAATAAAAGTAAGTTAATTTAAAAGTAAACTGTCTGTAATTTATGATGCTTAACTTCGGAAACTGTCGAACTTTTCCAACTTAATTTCATGCTTTATTAAGCTAGGGAGGTATGTGGTATTCATAAATATAACAATACAAGTAAACGCATTATATTGTTCTGCATTTAATATTTCATTTTATTACATACACTTCATATGAAATGTATCCATGTTGGGTAACCGCAAGCGTATTCAACCGCCATATTACCAAAGCGATGACATTCTCGGCACAGATAATAAACGTACATCACGCTAACTGTCAGACTCAAGACTGGCCGGTAAGAAAAGCATAGACTAGACGTGCGCGAAGAAAAAAGCATTCCAATTTTGAAATTAGCCACACCCCTACTTTGTTATTGGTTGTTTGTTCCGAATCCAAATGTCATAAATGCTATCATAGCCTTCAATCGATTTTCAACTGAATAGAACAGTAAATAAGATTAAATTTTCATTGAAGTTTTAATCAATTGAAAGTTATTATGAAAGGTGTTATGTAATTATTATTACACCCATAATAACCTAAATGTTACGTGCAAAGTAACATATCTGACAAAATGAAAACGTCCAGAAGTAATTTTTTCGGTGATTTTAAGACAAAAAAACTTGGTTAGCATCTTTGCTCACAAAAAAGGGGTAAAAATAAAATAATAAATAGTATTGTGACAGTTAACCCTTCCCAACTGTCCGCGACAAATCAGTGTAATTGCATAAATACAGAACTGATTTCAATAAATGTGGGGTGGCTCACGGTGGCTCGCTAATTCTATAATTAGTTATGGTTTTGTTAGCAACAACATCGGTTATGACTTATATGGATAATGTAGTTAAATGGTGATAGGTACTTGCAAATAAAATAAAGTTTTTGTCAAAAAATATTAAGGTGATGATAGCTCAGTGGTAGTGACGTTGAATGCCTAACGAAGGTCGTGGGTTTGAAGCGAACAATGATTTTGATTGAGCTTTTTTTGACGGTTAGATTTTCTTACTAACCTGAGCATATTGCTGAGACCTATTCCTGGCATCACGCAACATTGCATTTTTGTGTAGTTTTTAATTGGTTGTGCTGTTTTTTTTTATATTCTTATTTTTTTGTTATTACTACAGTCTTTAATTTAATGTTGTGTGTTGTCATGAATAAATCTTTTTTCATTTTTTTTTCTTTTTTTTTCTTTTCTTTTTCTTTCGGTGAAGCAAACCGTGGACAACTGTACTTGAGAGCCAGTTCCTTCAAGGTTTTGGGAGATGACCACTTTCGGCCACATCAGCACTGTCAACAACCTCTCCCAAATACCACTTTTAGATTTGTTTCAGTGGCCAATCATACCTAACCAAAGCTACAAAAGCCTGGCACACGATTCCTGGCTACCACTTATAATTATATGGGTTAAGTGGCTCTCTCAAGTCTTTCCAGAGCTTGTATCACTGCGACCAGACTAGATGGCATCCCCTTACGAGGCGGTAGGTCTTAAATTGTCGCCAGAGTATCCACCAAGTTGCACCGTGATCGTTCACTCCATTTTGTCCTGAATGGTACCGGACCTTGTACCGGACCTAATAAAAGTCGTTCACCACCAGTGGCGGACCTATAACAGGTGGAGATTTCGAGATGGCATATTTTCGAAACCTATGTTGGTTTAGTAATTCTTAACAACTTTTACTATGGGACCAAAAGTGAATTCTTAAATTAAAAATTTAAACGTTTCTTACAAAATGTGAACCTTGCTCGATCATAATGTATGAAAAGTAAAAAAAAAAATTGTTAGAATTCAGTGTTGGTTCAATTGTAAAAGTTGTTCAGCATGACTAATCCAACATAGGTTTCGAAAATATGCCATCTCGAAATCTACACCCAGTATAGGGTGCTGCGACTGCACTGGGTGCCCATGGGGGGTTCCGAAATAAACTGAGAGAGAGATTTAGAAGGATACAATATGGATACAATCCTATATTAATAATCGTAGTCAGGCACTTTCGGTCAAGCTAGTTATTTCAAATGTTCTTCCTATACCAGCCGGTATACCACTGGGAACTCATTCAGGCCCCTTTTTATTCACTTACTAAAATTATATGGTAACATCTTCTCCAACTCTAGATTTTCCAAATTAGCTGAACAACTGCTATGTTAAGATAAGACAGACAGCCTCCACAGTTTCTTATCGGCTCTTCTCAGTTGACCTGCCTTTATTATACGGAGAGCGTAGCACGGAGGCACTAGGTACCGGAACAGGAACATAAAACCTAATTAAAGTTGAGTTATTTGGTTAGAAGTTTCGTTTGACTGTTTGGCGAACCGCGCGGGCGAGGAAAACAATACAAATCAATTGTTATTTTTTAAGCGCATGTCAAGGGATTAAGATATTTTCATATGTCTAAATTTAATACCTACCTACTGACCCGGAACACAGCACGTAGGCATAGATTTACATAATTCTTTGTACGGGAACGGGAGCCTTCCCACGAGTGGTTTGTTGAGCGAGCGATGCGAGATGACGAAGATAATATAGGTGTAAGGTGTAATCAAATTACTTATTTTACAGAACTGCATTACCTTTGCATTTACCTTCGATTAAGGATACCTACATCCAGATTGAGTGTCGAAGCTATGCACGCGTCGAAAAAAAATAGCACCTAACTGTTAGGGGCTAAATCAAATAAAAAAGAGAAATTTAAAGTGTAATATTTAAATTTCTCCCGATTTTTATTGGAATATTTCAACAACTGCCGTCACTATGGCAAGCAGAATGACGCAGAGGGAGCGTAAAACGTAGCTGTTACGTGCAGCAGCCTATAAAAGTTGGCCTGTTTTATATATTCGTGTAATATGGCGACGTTCCTTCTAGGTATATTTATTTCTATGGCATTTACCTACTATTTTTAATCAGTATTATAAAAAATAACATGAAAAACTCATGGAAATCGATTCTAATGGTGATAGCTGAGCAAACGTCTGGAATATGTTATAAATTGAATAATCCTGTATTATGTCTACGCAATAGACAATATGTTTAATAGGATTGAAATTAGAATGCAATATAATATTTATGAACGCATGCATTTGACAGATGACACACATTTTGGCGGGAGTTAGTCCGCACGTGCCGCCATCTTTTGTCCGTTTCGTCACGCTTCCCTTGCATTTCGTCACGGAGATTTTGTTTTGTCATAATCATATTTATATCATTTTATTTACGAGTGAATCTTTATTTGTAGTTAAATGGCAAATTTTATGCTTTGGTTTAATTTTATTCAAATGTGTCACGGGTTAAGATTAAAAAATAACTGGGGTATTTTCTGGGAACCAGTTTGATTTTAAAATCATAAATAAAATGGAATTATACAGGGTTAATATATATTTCCACACTATGTAATAATTTCGGTGCAACAAATTATAGTTGTTTGGTTCATCATCATCAGCCTATAATCTCCCACTGCTGAGCATAGACCTCCTTTCACAAATCAGGGTGAAAGGGAATGGGCAGATCCGTGGGGCAGATACTTCACCAGTTCACCACGCGTGCCCACTGCGGATCGATGGAGGTAGGCTAGTGTTACTGTTGGAGTTTTCAAGCCGCCTAGAAGGCCTCCAACTAGCTTAATGACTATCACAATTAAGTGATAAACGGGACCAATGGCTTAACGTGCCTTCCGAAGCACGGAAAACGCTCGATTCGAAATACGAGTAGGCGGTCACCCATCCAGGTACCGACCACGACGGTGGTAGCTTAACTTCCCGATCGATTAAGAACGGCTTATCATGCTACACCACGAGCGCTTCAAAAGATCCCGGCACTCAATTCAACGGAAGAGAAGGGAAGATAGCAAGTACCAATTTAAACTACGGACATACTAATAGGTCACTTTTGACAGCCCATTTATATATATAGGTATCTCAAAAAGAGACAAATATAGCGCGGCAAGGAGAGACACCCTCTTGTCAAATATAATTTCTTAGCACAGCCATAGTGTGGTAACTGTCGCATCGCATATATAAAATTAACATGAAACCGCGGGCCGCAACTAGTGTTTTCATATGTGTAGTCTGTAGATCGACGAAGTAGGTAGGTACTCTGAATTTTAATTTATAATAACTTACCTTCACTTTTGATACATGTACCGTGCTATTACACTGATTTAGTTTAAAGCGATTATGAATAAGGGGTTAGATTTTTGCTTATGCTGGATCAAGGAGGTAGTCTGTGTGCTGGATTTTTCACCTTAGTTAATGTGTATTGAAAATGTTTAGAAAAAGAATGGTAATAAATATTTTTAAAGGTTTTTATTGCGTAAAATAAGCAGCATATCCTATGAGTGCTTAATGGGATTCAAGTCTTTCTTGCGATTGAGCAGACCATGGTAAGTAGAATGTTGATATTAGCTGCGGCAAGGGCGTCAAGTGTGTTTGCAAAGACTGGCAGTATGTGGACGTGCATTATCATCATCAAATTATTATCATAGACGAAAATAATGTTATCATGCAAAAGCAGAAATGAAGTACCAAATTGGATCCGCAAAGGAATCCATAGGTATCAGTTTGGTTCTTCCGCCAATCTAAATACCCGTTCTTCTGTCCAATAGTGTTGCGATTATTAAGTATTATTTGTACGTAGTATTTATATACTCAGTACCTCTACCATGAGTTTTCTACACCAACGTAATCTACAGTCGCCAGCGACTACGGCGAAACATTTTGTATGAAATGCTTCCAAAAGTATCCACTAGAGGCGGTGCTCGCTATACAAAATATTCACCGTAGTCGCTAGCGTGTGTAGATTACGTTAGTGTAGAAAACTCATGGTAGAGGTACTGAGGTATTATTAATTTATAAAAGTTTGATTCACTTATTTTATTGAAGTGCCACTGACAGAGTCATCTATTGTCGAGAAGCTATTAAAATAATTTGACCAATAAAATAGTACATTAACGCCATCTGTTATTGAATAGCATTACCTTATAAGTCTTTGATTTTTGTCTTTAGATACGATCAAGGTTATGTGGAACAAAGCCGCTAGATGGCGCAACTTCGCTATTGTGGAATAGCCAAGATGTCATTTTTAATGGTAGGTGGCATAATAATAGAGCATGAGTCGCCAATCCAAAAAAATAACAAGACTAGAGATGCAAAAACTGCGTCTTTTTGACTGTTTTCTGTTGTTCTCTCCGTACCATGACACTGGCAGAATCGTCACAATGGCGCCATAAACTTGCGCCATAAGTAACAACGTTGAAATAAATTATTTGTTATTGTAAAACATAGCTATTGTTTTTACCTCAGTTCCAGCGTGATTTGGCCGATTTCATTTAATTTTATTGAAAGGCGACAAGGACCAACATAACTGTTTACACTTTATGTAAAAAAAGGCCAAGTAGTCGACTCGACGTCTATAAGCTGATTTATACCTCAATATATAGTGCAGCAGCAAATAAAATAAAAACCGAAAAATAATCGAAACAAGCCCATTTATTCAATACAAAAATATTTTAATAGCAAATATACAAACATTTAATATCAATAGCATTTACACCTTTTCAATATTCCAACTTTGGTTACATCAAACGATTTTACAGTATTTTTATATAAACAAACAATTTTGTGTAGTCGTATAATATATACAAGAATTAATTTACAATAAGAACGCGTGCTTAGATCTTAAGCTATTTGTCTTTCATCTAAATATTTAAAAGGAGGACTATTTATTTAACTGGGAGGCCAGAAAATTGAAATTTTGCTCACAAGTGCCTTTTATAGGCACAAAGGCCAGGATAATTGCAGCTTCCAAAGTTCACCGATCAGAACCACTGTTTCGATAACTGAAGTGACCTTCTTAGGCCATATTAAACATGAATATTCTATTCCAAATACATCACTAGGGTATTTAGACATATCGACAAATAACTGTTGCCAAAGCATCGCGATCCATTTAGTATAGACTTCAAAATACACAATTTCACTACATGTAGTGAGACATTTGGATGTAAACTATCAAACAAACATGGCTTACCGTCAATTCTTAGAAGCCAAATCATTGATAAGTTTAGTCTTTAAAAATTGACGGCAAAGGTTTGATTTGTTGGTTTCATCTCGCTCACTCGCTGTCTCTTTCACACCAGTGAAATTCTGGTGAAGTCTGTACAATAAAAATCATATAATCGAAAATAATAATTTAGACAAAAATGTGATTTTGGTATCATCTCACTAGACTGATACATTACAGTTATTTTTACCGAAATCTAACATATCTTTACCTCGCCTGCATTGATTAACTCAATTTTTCAGATGGAAATACCAAAATGGCTGCCATATATTTACTATTAATTAGTTTTGTGATTACTAAAAAACTGATACTAACTATTTGTTTTGATAATGGTTTGGTCGATTTCGAAACTCCAAAAGCCATGAAAAATCCAAAATCGGATCACGAATTCGTATACAAGCTAATGATGCAAGCGAGTCAATCATTAAATTAAAAAAAAAGAAAAAGAAGAAAAAATGAGATCGTAAAACTAAAATTAATCAAATAAAGACTTACTCCACTACGTGAAATAGTCGATTAGTTTAGTTATAAGTTATTATAATTGTTCATTTTAGTTTACAAAATTAATTAAAATAGGCTTTCATAAGGGTTCGGGGAAACATATTAACGTTTAAAAAATGCAACGGCATTTCAAGTATACCATTTTTTTATACTCTACTAAGGTAGGTAAACATTCGTCCCGCCTGATGGTAAGCGGTTGCCGGTCGCCCATACACGCGCGACATCGCAGACAAAATACTATTAGATATCGTGCTAAAATGAATCTTCGGTATACTAGAAATAACGTTGTATGTCTAGATAGCAAAAAACACGTTTCAAGTCATCTAGGTACCTAATGATTTTCTAAGGAATAAATTAACTGTGACACAACAACGAATGGTGTTAACTCTACGCAACCGAAACAGTACTAAAGTAATAATGAAATACAATGATTAATTACAAGTTATTTGCCTTACGTAATAAAACTTAACTTTTACATACAATTTTACCGACTTAGGAGATATTTTTGATTAAATTTATAAGTCGATAACTTTACACCCGTTGCTCGTTGGAAAGAACTTTGACAGCTGTCAAATGACAAATGTGGGATATTGATGCAATATGAAAACAGGTAAATACTACTACCAGTAAAACTTATCATTGCTAGTAAATACAGACTTTGAAGCATAAAGTTACTAAGTTAAAACATTTGAATACCAAAAAGTAGTTTTTATTACTAATAAATACTTCTTTTTCATATCGCATCTCAAACATTATTGTCTAAGTCGTCGCTTCTAAATGTAACTAGTAAAATTATAAGTAACACTAAAACACGGTGGGATAAGAATTACACTAAAAAAAAGGCTGCTTACATGCAAAATAAACATAAAGAACTCTTTTCTCTTTTGATAGATTTTAAATTCAACCCACGAGTGGCCGGTGTAAAGTTGTCGCTTTACAAACTACTATAAACTTAAAAACTAAAGATAATATATTTTATACACTTATACAAAATGATTTATAGTTATAATATAAATATTACATACATTTATTTAATATTTTTCGATCACTATCATCTATATTCGGACTTTTATTATATTTACTATTCAAGCTGCCTTAATAATATACATATTTTGGTTTGAAATATGATTTTTTGTTTGATTTATTTGAACCATTAACTAAATTTGATTTCCGGAGGAGTTTAGATTTGGCAAAGTTAAAATTTATATGGAAAAGCAGAACTGCGGTCGAATTTCCAATGGGCGATTCAAATACGATTAAAAACTTGATAATAGAACCTACGTCGACACGATTAAAGGCGCTGAAATTAAACTAAAAATCATATTTCATAACTCGAATACATAGGTATACCGTTAAACACCAAATGATCTCTGCTTATATACCACATTAAGATAAGCAGTATACCTATAATTTTAATTAAATTTTTAAACATATCACAAATATATAGAAATGGAAGATATACTATTATTACTATTCATCATATATTACAGTTAAATTCGTAAACGAAGCACTTAAGAAATCACATTTTTTTTTATTTCATCTCTTTCTTTTCAAGGCACTATTCGAGTTTTCATGGTTATGGCATGGGGTTACTTCTGCCCCGTAATTTGGGGGCAAAAGTATCAGTATGTAGGGTTGAAAATTACTTTGACACCCTACTCAGAATGTCCAAAATTATTAAATAAACATGACCTTTAAGCTATGCAACCATTTAACATTTTTGACCACAATCTCCCAATGGTCAGTGATGATGTGGTCGAAAGCAAAGCCAGGACATGTGATTTTATTATTAATTTGATTATGTTATAAATACTCAATACTGAGAACCTACTCCGAGTAGTAAGAACACCAAATAATAAAATATTACTAATGGGATTGCAGCAAATTTGCAATTCTATTGTTTTTTTTAGATAACGATGATCAGGGGCTCTACCGCGTAACTTTGGTGGTTACGAAAACCATTAATGAATTTCATCCAATCAGGGCCCACGAATGGTCATCGTCGCGTCATACCGCGTGCGCGTCATTGGATGAAATAATTAATGGTTTTCGTTACGATTATCACAAAAGTTACGCGGTAGAGCCCCAGGCTATATTGTCCATCGTTTTTCTCTGACTACCCACCCCTTCTGGGATACTAGGCGTGTATATTTATCAAAGACTGGTTAATAACTGGTTAGTGAATAAACTAAACTTAAATACCACTGTATTTAAGCAATCAAATGTCATTTATGTCATCTATTTAGTTTTCATTATATTTAGTTTTGTTTAGTTTTTCACGCTTTCTATACAGGGTGTACTTACAGGATTTGATACGGGTCAGAAAGGGCCGCTACCTCAAGGGTTGAAGTCACGCTAATATGATCTTAGGAGATTATCCCTTACTTTTTGAGTTACCAGTTAACGGCATTTACATATTTTGAAAAAAAATGGCGATGTTCGAAAAATTCTCCTTCTACCATACATTTTGTTAGGAAATCTATCATACTGCCATAGTAAAATTTGTATCCTAACTAATATTATAAATGCGAAAGTGAGTTTGATTGTTTGTTACGCCTTCACGCATCAACTACTCAACGGATCATCATGAAATTTGGCATGCAGATAGCCTATGGTATGGAGAAGGACATAGGCTACTTTTTATCCCGGGAACGCAAGAGAAACCGCGGGGGACAGCTAGTAACATAATTCAAAGTTTTAATATCGTATTATTGTTTTCCGTATTCCGTATTTTCGTATTTTGTGTGGGTTTCTGTAATTAATATGTTTTTTTTTTCTTTAACCCTTAAGGTAAGCTGTCCTTACCGTCACGTCTCAAATTTCCACCTGTACAGAGGATTTAGATATTTCTTGATATATATTTTCGAAGCATAATGCTTGTAGTGAAATTTTTATTAACAACCTCTGTAATCGGTTTTCAACTGTTTTTTTTTGGGTTGATTATTCCCCAATCACTTATCAGATATCTACATTTAAAAAAAAAGATTTGCTTATAAAATTTAAAAAAAAACCCTTCAGAGCCAGTGCTTTTGAACAGTACCGTACCGAACAATCTCTGCAACTAAATGTTTAGTGTGTCCTTGACTTGACTTAACGTTAGGGTTATTTTTCTGCTGGGGACTTGATATTCCTCGAGTACCCTAGGGGTGCATTAATAAAGGATTTCCTAAAATTCAACCCCTAATAAGGGGTAAAAAGATAACTTATCAAATTAACTCCACTTTTAATCTGAGAATCTCATCCTTAGGCAATTCTAAAGGCCATTTTCTGATATAGCGAATGGGGAAAAATCAGCAATAAATAAATAATGATAATCAATTTATGAATATACATATTACAGTGAACAATATGTTCACAATCTTAGATAAAAACAAAGAAAGGAAGATACGGTAATTCACCGCGTGATACAACAAAACTACGTATATCTTACGCTCTACAATTCAGAATTAAGAAGACATTTAAAACTATAATTGCATTAAAGTTAAATAATACGATCCCACAACAAGAAAAAAGGCAAACGCTACATTTTCCGCAAGCTAAATTCGGGATTTTGAGTAGGTTTTGTATGCAGAAATCACGTGAAATATGTACTTTCTGTTAACGTGACTGACGTTAACAGAAAGTGGCTCTTAACTACTGATTCGCTACAACTGAGTAATACTGCGTCAGCTATACGTAGACTATGTACCATATCTTCCCCATTTTGATATAATCTAACTTCTCAATCCGGTTTTATAAATCAACCAAACAATGGTTGCAACTGTTAATGTAAGTAATTTAAACATGTCAATTATATTAATAATTTCTTACATACATAATATAATATACTCTAATATCTATGGGTATATATAGTTGTTTGATACCTTGTTTGTTTGTCTGTTGACTGGATGTAAGTACAGGTATAACTAGTCAATTCTCGGTTTTTGTAACCTCTTCGCCGATCGCGTGCGGAATTTCGGTGATTCTTGATTGACAACCAATTTTGGTAACGGTGTTAAAGATTTTATGCATCTGAGGACAAAAATATTGAATTTAGTTTTCAAAGTTAAACCTTCAATTTACCGGTTCGCAAAACAGCCAACTGAGAAGAACCGGCACGAAACTAAGCCCGACTACATCTCACAATAGTTCTTAACCCATGTGTGGCAGCCACAACAGCTTGTAACAGCATGTGTGGCAGCCACAATCAACATATATGAAGGTAAAACTTACTTGGCAGCCTCCTCGAGTTTCCTGGCAAGCAGCTCGTTCTTGAGCTTGGCGGCGGCGAGCTCGCGCCGCAGCTGCGACTTGGACTTGTTCCCGGCGGGGTGCAGCAGCGGGTGGCGCCGCAGCCGGATGGCGGACGGACGGACCGACGGATCCGGATCTACCATTTTCTGTTGATGATGTCAGATGGATTAATATAAATAAATAAATATCCTGGGACTCTCTTCACATACGGCTATCCGATCCCTCTTCATTTGTTATAGCCAGAATACTTTGAATGCTCACAGTAATGTCTTCCCGCATTATATAACCCGAATCAAAACTCGTCAAATTTTGAGCCGACTTGAGCTAACTTAGAACCTATACCAATGAAATAAAGTATATTTTCGATTAACACAATATATTCTTGTTACTTTTCGTACATAATAAACATACCTTTAATAGCTGATTGAACTCTCTAGATAAGTTGGGCAGGTCGGGTAGCTTGCCGTCTCTGTAGTCGTGCCATTGCTGACCGTTCTTCGGCAGTTGACCGCCGCCACCGACTTCGAAAAGCGTTAGGCCTGTATACAAATTATTTATTTACACTTATCTTTATATATAAAATTCTACTGTACGTGTGTATGTCATCACCAATCATCATCACAAATCAGCCTGGCAGATGGCGCTGCAGTCGATAATATAACCTAGATACTGACTGCAGCGCCATCTGCCGGGCTGATTTGTGAATATAAACCATCCAGGACGCCACCCAAACGCATACAAAACAATACATTCAAATCGGTCCAGCCGTTTAGGAGGAATTCAGTGACAAACACACATACAGTTGAATTTGCAGTTCACGAATCACGATGTCGTTTTGAACTCTTCCAAGTATAACGAACGGTGAACGAAAACAGTTCAAAAAGTCAATTGTGTCCACAATTTTCCAAATCGAACGCTGGATGTGATCGTTTTTAGCATTTTTAACTGTTATTTTTGCTACCGCACCTCAATTAGAACGCACCTTATTTAAGTTTTAGTGAGTTATGTGAACCTTCTTTATGCTAGTGCAGTAGTACCCAACTGATAAGGCGCGTCGTGAATATTCGTTCGCACAGAAAATAAAGTACGGCCCAAAGATTAACGAAAGAATGCTTAAAACCTACAATCAACCTTAGACCACTACTATAAGGTTCATAATACAGTGCAGCTGTTAGTTCCGTCTCACTCGCAAGTGCCACCCCTCCGCACACATGGCGGCAGCTGCTGACCAATAGCATTTCCCGCGCTTTGAAAATGTATCTTCTGTGCAGGTACATCGGTAAGCCATATTAGTTGGGTACTACTGTAGTATTAGGTATTCCATGGCACTCACCGAATGCAAATATGTCTGCCTTAGTGAGGTGTGTGAAGTCCTCGTGCAGCACCTCCTTGGGCAGGTAGCGGCAGTCGCCCTCCTCCACGCACGGGGACGATATGCACGTCACGTGACCGAGGTCGCCTACATGGGACAAACAAACAAAAAACCTTATACTGACTGGAGATTTCGAGATGGCATACTTTCGAAAACTATGTTGGGTTAGTCATGCTAGACAACTTCTACTATGGGACCAACACTGAATTCTCAAAAACAAATTTACTTCTCATACATTATGATCGAGCAAGGTTGACATTTTGTAAGAAAAGTAAAAAAAAATCCGAATGATGAGTAAATTAACCCAAAACAGCTGTTTTAGACATTACAGCCGAGGAGACATTTACCTTTTGTATGAAACAGCTGTTATTTGTTATCGATTACGACGTTGGTCCTCCCGAACTTTGATGCACTTTATCTATGTAAATTATTATTAATTTCATAACTGACAAAATTTTTTTAACCCAGGAAATATCCCTGTTTTACCACGAAATATTTTAAAATGGTTTTAAATTAATACTTTAAACAGATGCCAAGATTATTTAGACATTTAGAAGTATTTTGACATTAACCATATGGTATATATGTATATTTTCTTATTTTTTTCTACATTCATGCCTCAAAATTTAGAATCATTTATTCAAATAGACCTTCGCAGGCACTTATGAAAAGTCTGACTCTAATACTCTAATACCGGTTCGGAAGGTTGCATTTGCTGAGAAGAGCCGGCAATAAACTCAGCAATTACTGTTTTCAAAACAAGCTTAGATTAATTACAAACCCCTACAAACCTCCACAAAACATGAATCACAATATAAACTCACCAATTTTATAACTGTGTCTCGGCGCTTCGTCGTCGTCATACCCGTCGTCGGAGTCCTGCGAGGGGCAGCCCTCGCCGCTGCTCACGAATATGTTGCCAGGCTTCACGTCCATGTGGACTAGCTGGAGCGAGTGGATGTACCTGCCAAAATAAGTATTACCTTTAGTTATATACATCATTTTTATTTTATATCATACATAAATATATGAAAAACTAATCTATACTAATATAATAATCTATACTACATACTATAATCCTAACTAATATTATAAATGCGAAAGTGACTTTGTTTGTTACGCCTTCACGCGTCAACTACTCAACGGATCATCATGAAATTTGCATGGAGAAGGATATAGGCTACTTTTTATCCCGGGAACAGGGTGAAACCGATGGTACCAAATTACTGTATTGTCAATGGTTTTCGATAAGTGAAGTTTCAGTTCTGAAGTTTTGAAGTTGATGAAGACTCCATTACATACATAAATATAGCTGAAGCTAATAATAGTACATTATGATACATGTGTGCTAAGTTGATTATTACAATCGAAGCGGTATCAAGCCACACGCGGGTCATACGCCATTTTTCAACACACTTGTGAGGAAAAAAGCAAAGTTGTATTTTATGAAGTAGATTTTTTGATAATTATCAACCACACAATGAGAACGTTAACAAATATGGCGCGCAAGTTTTTTTTACAGTTATGCGCTGTCATACTGTTTTACCCGTTTTTATTAAGAATGCTTAGTCTACACACATATCACTTGCATTGAGGTAGAAACTTAACATAATCGGCATTATACATATCATAAAACTGTGCGGTAATGTAAATTCAAAAGCACTAGTGCGTAATAAGCTGCATTATCATACGTATCAAATGTCACTTTACGAGCAAGTGTGATGAAAAATCTCGTTAAAAAAAACTAGTTCATAAAGCAACTCACGCCAATCCATCAGCAATATGCGCGAGTAACAACAGCAACTCGCTCTCAGGTAAAGGTCCGTTCTCCATCATCTGTTGTAGGGAACCACCGTCGCAGTACTCGTTCTGTATTATCATGTGGTCGTCCTCCGCCCATGCTGAGTAGTATCTGGAAATAAAAACTATTATTAGTTACTTCGTTTCATCATGTCCCACTGCTGAGCACAGGCCTCCTTTCACAAATCAGGGTGAAAGGGAATGGGCAGATACTCCACGCGTGCCCACTGTGGATCGGTGCTCGGTAGGCTAGTGGTCAACATGTCGCCTAGGCCTCCAACTAGCTTTAAGACTATCACAATTAAGGGATAACCGGGACCAACGGCTTTACGTGCCTTCCGAAGCCCGGAAACGCTCGATTTGAAATACCACTAGGCGGTCACCCATCCAGGTACCGACCACGACGGTGGCAGCTTAACTTGCCGATCGATTAAGAACGGCTAATCATGCTACACCACGCTTCAATACTTTGTTTAATGTCAATAATTTTATTCAAATAGATCTTCGCACTTCTTCTTATTAATAGCCTGACTCTAATGCCTTCTAGGTCGTCTAGTTGCCTTCTGGGCTTTGTGTGCTTACCACCTTCGGCCTCGTCATCACTGACCATAGTGAGATTATGGTCAAACACAGGACCCACCAGGTTTGGAGATAATACCTGGGGACCGCGATCCAACTGTAAATGTTGCATAACCGTATGAATGTTTGAACTTCGTTAGCGCGATGAAGGCTCTCGTGGCTCCATCTATCCATTGGTGTGTGAACTTAATGGAGGTGATCGCTACAGACTTTCTATTAAGGCAGTGTACATGCACCCGTCCTGCTTGTTGACATAACTGAAAACATGCAGATGCTTCCCCAAGGCAGCATGCGGATGCTTCCCCTAGGCAGCATACGGATGCTTCCCCAAGCCAGAATGCGGATGCTTCCCCAAGGCCGTATACGGATGCTTCCCCAAGGCGGCATGCGGATAGTTCCCCAAGGCAGCATGCGTGGCCCTCTCAACCACTGACCGCGCCACCGGCCGCAGCGACCGCTTCACTTCACATACCTGACGACATGCGGATGCTTCCCCAAGGCAGCATGCGCGTACACCTCTGTGAGCGCGGCCCGCTCAGCCGCTGACCGCGCCACCGGCCGCAGCGACCGCTTGAGCGCGTACACGCACCCGTCAAGCTTGTTCACGCACTTGGCCACGCGACCGAACTGACCGCGACCTATCACGCACAGCTCCACGAACTCTATGTTGTAGCGGGATATGTTTGATTCCTGTGGGGGGATTGAGAGATATAATGGTTAGTGCTAACTGTCGCCCCCATTCCATGCTTTTTATCCCGGGATCTGCTTTTAATATGGATCTATATAAGAAATAAAGAATTTATTTAGAAGAAAAAATTAAATATGCCCTAAAATGCATAAAGAGTCTTCAAGGTAAGAATGAATAGGCATTTTCTGGTTGCTACATTATCGGCCTCTACATAACTCCTTCTGGAATCAGTCGACGGCCAAACTTAAGTCCATTTGAAGTTTAATAAAAGTCAGGTTTAGTGTAGGTAGGTACTCGAATCTAAGAATTAAGGACAGTCAGTAAAAAGACAGTTTTATTTACAAAGTTTTAGCTATGAAGGAAATTGGATAAAGATACGTACCCTAAGTCTCTTAGCAGGTTGTTCAGGCGTAGCATCCCACGTTGGCGTTTTGGACAACGCTCGCTTCTTCTTATTTAATGCCTTTTGACCTGTTCAAATAAATATTTTCCTTTAATTCCAATACAATATACAAAACAAATCCCTTCAAGCAGCAGACCAGCCCCCACAAGCAGCACCTATTCACAAATATGATGCGTGTGGCAGCCACACGACGCCGCCGCAAGCAAAGGCATAACATTACTTATTTAAGCTACCAAATAAATAAAAATAACGAATACGAATGTTTTTTTAATAAGCTAAGTCTGACGCGTGTGGCAGCCACCGCCCTCTTCGCAGAGCGGTGTAGGTGGCTAGTGTAGTGAACATACCGTCGGGCGTGAAAGGGTTGATATTAGCGACAGGCCGTGGGACCTGCAGCCGCGACTCGTCGAGTCCGAGCGCACTGTCGTCGTCGCCCACACCTGTCGTTGTCGACAAGCAGGTCGTGGCCGGCGGGTGCAGGTGGTGGCTCGAACCTGATGGCATGCCTGTATTACAAAAACACTATTAATTAAAAGAACTGGCCGGCACTAAAACACACGTCAATCTATGGGGCTACGGCTCCCAATTCTCGTTCTAACAAAGTGAGTGAGTGTGTCGCAGTTACCATAGCCTATAGACTATTGTAACACAAGGGGTATCAATCGCGTGCCTACCCTGCAAAATTGTTTCTCCCTTAGTAAAGCCACAGCGTTCGACTCATTTCACAATGTGAACACTCGCGGTAGGATACCCCACAGTGCAAGACGCTTTGGTTCCAACGTTCATACGTTCGTACGTTACGTTCATCGACGGGGATTCTATCCTCATGGATAGAATCCCCGTCGATGGTGAGATGCGATGGTAGAAGATAGGGCTTCAAGCACAGGGTTGCACAAGTGAAAGAACACAATATAAGGAGGCGAAGTCTCTCTCTGAGCTCGTGATCATCGACAATGCAAATGGTTTTGTCATCCTCCTTTAGGGGCAGTGCCTCATTTAATATAAAAGCTACAATATTAATTAACTTACCCGTCTGAGCGTTTAATTTGGGTGGAAACAGCCTTGTGCGTATTGGATGATGCGTCGGCGTGGAACATTTCTCAAGAAGAGACTTCGGAGTGTGAGGACTGTCGCATAATCTGTAACAAAGGCATTTAATACAAATGTCAACATATATGACTTACTTATAAGATTAAAAATAAAACTGCAAAGTCCTGTGCCGTGCAGTCCTCTCTGTGAGCGCCCGACATTTATTCATAAACGCTATTTAACTACTATTGAGGTGAACGCACACTTATCCGAGACGAACGCGCCGAACGCATCGAACGAAACGAATATTAGAATTCTGTATATGAAATCTTATGAAAGCTCGCACACTTGCCCGCGTCGAATCGTCCGAATCTGGAAGAACCCCAGAAATCCTAGACGAATTCGGATGACGTCATAAGATTCGGCGCGGCTTATGCGGTCGACTCGACCGATGCGCTCGCATCGCATCGCATTCTATCAGTTGCGTAGCAACACACGAGTTGTTTATAAATATTGTGCGACAGGCGTAAAGGAAGAAATTATTTCTTCGGCGCGGTCGATTCTTTCGGTGCGGATATGTGCGAGACTCCTTGACTTCGATTCGTTCGCCGCGTTCGGCTCTGATAAGTGTGCGTCCACCTTTGTAGTCACCAAACAAAGATATATCACGTCTGTAATTTCTAATAATCAACATTACAACACCATAATAAGGTGCAAGATTCAGCATCCCTATTTCGCTAGGACAGGCGAAAAATCAATTGACCAAACGCCAAAATATAAAAAAAAGTTAAAACGTTTTTTTAAATTATTATTACTTCCTCGCGTCACCCCAACGGATTCGAACTTGTTACAACAATGGACACAAGTTCCATTCACCGAACACCTGAGGTGTAGGCACATGTCTTGCAATAAAAAAATAAACGGGCGAAGATTTATTTTGTGTGAACAATTTATCGATATCTTTCGTAATATTTGGCCGGGTTTAACCCACATCCAGGGGGAATTTAATTGGTTTTCCCTGGATAAGGAATATTCTGGGTTATTCCAAGACAATACTTTGACTTTGACAATAATTATTAGTAAAATCCCAACAAAAAATAGGGACTTTAAGCATATTGCACACACAGAGGTAGGGATTGCAATCCGGATACTTCGAAATCCGAAAATGACTGAAAAATCCGGATTTTAGGGGCCTATTATAAATCCGAATATTGAGAATAAAATCCGGTTTTTTCGAATTTTAATCATAATTGATAATAGTTGATGTTTAACTTAAATAAATCATTAAATATCCAATAGATTTAGGTCAGTATTACTCTGAAATCTATACACCGCTCGGCTAACACGCGGCTAGCTGCTACCGCTCATCCATCTAGCTAGTAGCTAAGTCGGCCAGTGAGTTTTAGATGGAGGCGATGCGCGCGCGGCGCGAATAACAACTCTTTGCACAACGTAATATCAAGAATGCTTTCTCTTTTATTGTTAATTATTTCGAAAAAAAAAGCCAAACATAGTCAGATTGTCCAAAAAATATTTAAAAAATGTAACCTTGCTGAGTTTCTTGCCGGATTCTTCTCACTTGAAGGCTAAGTTCCGAACCGGTGGTAACTTCATTAATTGTGACCTACATAAGTGCCCTTCTGGGGCCTAAATTGAATAAATGGCTTTGACTTTTACTTTGAATGATAGTTCTAGTCGGGTTACCGTTGAAAGCATTTTGTACATCGGCTGATCTAAGAAAATTGTTAATTTTGAAAGGGTCTGACACACCAGCCTTCTAAGCAAGCTTCCTTGTTATGAAATCTGGTGGTCTGTGCGCTTCCATTTCCAATTTCCTGAGCGAATGGTCTATTCATGTAGTCATAGACGGGTGTTCGTCGGACCTTTTCGCAATCAATGCCACAGAGTTCAGTTCTCTCTGCAACCTTATTTCTGCTGCATATTAACGATCTGGTGAAGCCCGGTATCTTTGGGTACGTAGACGATAGCACCGTTGTCATATTTCCAGCGCGCGAGCCACCAGTGAGTAGATCCAATTGTTGCGAGAGGCCATGGTAGAGCGTTTGAACGTAACTTTACAGGCAGTCTCCGATTGGGGCAATGCCAATCTGGTCACTTTTAATGCTACCAAGACGCAGGTGTGTCTTTTCACCACCAAACGGAGTCCTTTCTACCAGGCTCTCGCCCTCGACTCAATAAACCGCCGAGCCAGAAAACTCATCGAATATGAGACTAATTATGACGAAACTCACGAGCATCGACCATCGAAGAAAGGTTGCTTGCCTTATCGGTTTTCTATAGGATATATTTTGGAGAGTGTGTGCAGGAATTGTTAACCTTATTCCAACCACCATTCACATTTTTACTCCGAACCACAAGAAACCGGGAAAATTTTCACCCGTACAATGTTGACATACTGAAAATACGGACAGTGTTTTGCATCGTCAATTATAATGCGAACAGCAAGGGAGTGGAACTTGCTCCCGGCGACTGTATTTCCTGACTCTTAGAATCTAGGGACTTTCACGCCGAATGAATAGGTTTCGTTTGGGTTAGCATGCTCCACCTTAGGCTTTGTCATTATCCTTTATGGACGGCTCAGTGGCCAAACACAAGCCCATTTTTTTTTAAATATTACTTGCAGTTTAATTGAATTTTTATTCAAAAGCAAGCAATGGAAAAACAATAAAATACAACACCTCTCTTCAAACTACTAATAATTTAGCATAAAACTACGCTTACAATTTAAAATTACAAAAGATTGCAAAAAAAATACTAAAATCCGAAAAATCCGGATAATCCGGATTTATATGTGATGATAAACCTTGAAACCGGATTTGAAAAAAATCCGGATTTTGCAATCCCTACACAGAGGTGTGAGGTGCCATTAATTTATTACTTTAAACTTAAATGAAATAAGGTCGAGTTTTGAGTACTAGTCTGTATACTCCTAAGCCGTTCCGCCATTGCGGCCTCGCGATGGAATCTCACATTCTATATGAAATAGATTTACGTAGAATTACATCTGTGTCATCTTAAACCTAGGTCAAAGCTACTGGAGATCTACCACCGGCTAGAAAGACGGCCTTCAAGTGTTAAGAACCGGCAATATTTTTGGACGATATTGATGATTTAGCTATTTTCCAAATGGTAAAAAATTCCGCTTAACGAATGTCTATGACATAGGTATTTTTAAAATCTAATCTATGCGTCTTGATCTACGAATACACATAACACAGCTTTTCTCCATAAGAACCCGAAAATGGCATCAATGTGTACTCAAGGTTCTACACAATCTTGATCGATTAATATCAACTGACTCACCCGCCAGACACCCAATTCACATTAATTACCACCTTATAATGCTAATAATAAGGTACCGAATGAATTGACGACAACTTTTCCTTACAGGTAACACAATTAAATTAAAAATCCCGTTGAAATATGTACTCTAAATCAAATTGTTAAGGTTGAATATTGAAAGTCTCAAGTCGTGACCTTACACGTTTTTTGTGTGGGTGTATGTATGCGTGTTTTTTGTGTGAATTTTAGCAGATGTCAGCTGTTCCAGCATTCAGATGTTTTTGTTATTGTCATTATGTAACTGTAGTTTAAGGTGCTATATTGGAAAAAAATGATATCTTTGTGTCCCTGTATCTTAATTAATACAAGGGTTGGGGTTCTGAGTTTTTATTATATGATTTTTGAGATCTTAATTGAGTTTGCCAATGAAGGAAAACACGTTTGATAGAAATTTTCTCGATAAAGTTTAATTCCAAAGTAGCCTCTAAATAAAAATCTTTTTTACTGTAACTCCGTCAAGCAGGCGAATTTTACAGTGAAATTTAATGCAAAAAATTGGTAATTCATTCTTCTTATGATGTGAAGAACAGATTTTCTATACATTGCATGGTTATTTTATAAACAATTTATATTTGGTTTGGTACTTACGTCGTTTATTAAAAGCTGCCGCTTGCCTGGGCGAGTACCTGAGAGCACTATAGTCATCTCTTTTTGGCACATACGAAATTACGGTGAACGTATTTATTACTACTCTTGCATCGCTAGGATTATTCGGCCGTAGCCTTTGTCGACGACGGACCTATGCTAGTTGTCGCGACCGGCTCTCGTAGTTTTAAACATAAAATATTTTCGTAGCATATTCTTTATTGTCTTTAAAGATAGTATTATAGTTTGTAATATCGTATTAATTTAAGTTTAGTGTGATAATCTAGTTCAATAGTGCTTGTAAATATAAAGTTAGTTGTGTAGTTTTGTTTTTATTAATTTTATAGTATTTTTTTAGTGTTAAAGTTGATTTAATTATAATTTCACGACATGGGTAATATAATAAAGACCAGGAAAATCAGCATTGGGAGCAGCATTTTAGCAATTATTTATTACAGTTACATCATTATCAGTTTATCGATAGATTTAAAACGAACTTATAACCCTTCTAAGTAAAGTTTACTGCTGATATTGTATGGTCTGCATTCCTCGTACCAACCAACTTGAATTAGACGGGCTACATCCAAGGGCATTGTACTCAACACACACACATAGATATCTCGCTCCCGCCCGCCATCGTCACACAAACTGCTATCCGTCCGAGTGCGAGTTACAGACCATAAAAGCTATGATAACAACTAATTTGTTATTATATTTACGGATTCTTATTCTATTACTTTATATTACATTTTATTACCAAATACCTATAACATGATTTGATTATTATAATTATTTCTTATGGTGTACTTAGCAGGGCCGCGCCGCCCCTGTGTGCGATGTGTGCGGCGCACACAGGCGCCAAGACAATAGAGGCGCCGCTATCTAAATTATTTTTGTTACACTTACACAACAAAACACAACAAACAAGATTCGTGAAAAAAAGAGGCGCTTCATAGATTTCGCACACAGGCGCTGTAGGAGGTCGGCGCGGCCCTGGTACTTAGGACAACTATCTCTTTTTATGCCTAATAATGAAGAATGTTCACTAATTTAGATTTTTAGGTCTCCGTATTTTCTATAGAAAATAAAAAATACGTGTGAAAGAATTATTTCGATACGTCAATTAGTTTCCGAGATATGGAATTTTAAAATGAGCGCGCGACGCTGGATTCCACCGGCCCGTACTCGATGCGTGTGACGTCATGTTCCAACGCTCGCTCAGTCAATGGCGCTCACAGAACAAATACCCTGACGGGGTCGCGCTCTTCCGTACGTTTCCCTAGATGATTATGACTTTTTTGGTTTTTACCCGACTGCCCCGAAAGGAGGGTTATGTTTTTCGAGTGTATGTATGTATGTATGTCTATTTCATTGGCACGCTCTGCAGCCTAAATGGGTTGATGGATTTAAGCATATTAGGTGCCGTTAGATTCGTCTTGACTGTGGGAGTGTCATAGGGTATATTATTTTTATATGGCGTCTACGGATAAAAAAAGAGGGGGGATATTCAAAACAAATATTTCGTTATTATAACAATATGGGTATCAAATGAAAGCTTGTGAACAGCTTATTCCACATATGTATACATTGTAATACTTTTGTGCTACCATTTTGACGTAAATTACAAAAAAACATGTTTAATGCAAGGACAGTAGGTATTGGTACCATGAGCGGTTACCGTACGTAACTCACAGAGTTGCGATGGTTGTTAGCGTTACTTTACCGTACCGCTCATTTACTTACTAATACAGCAAATACTTACAACTCATTCTGTATAAAACTAAAAAGTCTGAAATAAATTAAATTATTAAAAGAAACAAAACACAGAACACATGATTTTCTAGTATTTATATTGGAAATTTAATTAAAAGAAACAAATAACCCGACTGCGTGCGCTTGTTTTTCTCTTTTCAGTTAATTTTTGTTTTACGCAGTCGGGTTATTTGTTTCTTTTAATTAAATTTCCAATATAAATACTAGAAAATCATGTGTTGTGCCAAAATGTAATAATACAACCACCAGTCCACCGGAAAAGTTGATTTTATAATCGTTCCAATGAATGTCCAAATGTGAGAGAAATGGGTAAAAACTGTGAAGGGGTTGGATCTATTTAGAGACGAAAGCAAAGTTTATTGCTGTGAAGATAGTTTTGACGTAAGAATACTGACAGTCTATCTACTATGTACCTAACCACTTTTGTAGTGTGCAGTTATTTGATACCCCAGCGCAGCCGCGGTTTCACCCGCATGTAGCGTTTTAATTATTTTGCGCGAAACCCCTTATAAATTATCTGAAGTAAAAGAATCTTAAGTTATTCCTTATAACATCCGCTATCTACCAGTGAATGTCTCGTCTATATCGGTCCAGCCGTTTTGGAAATCAGCCGGAACAAACTAGTGTTTCACCCGGTTACAAATTGATATTTTGATATTACATATTCAATTTTATTTATTTGGATAAATAAAGTAGATTGTGTTCCTGCGCGTGAGTAAGGTAGCCAAAGCTCATTGGGGAGGGGGGAAAGGTCGGTAACGCATGAGCAATGCTACATGTGTTGCAACTATCCATTTGGCTACGGTAACCGCTTACCGTCAGGTGGGCCGTACGTATGCTTGTTTACCGACTTAGTCGTATAAAAAAAGATAAGACATAGAAAAGGTTAAGTACATCTATTCAACTCGCTACATTTGCAATATATCAATTTATTTAGTTAAATTTACTAAGAAGAGTATAAATAGGTATAGACAAACATAATTAATTTATTGTCTATAACATGAAACTTAAAAGGTAAATAAGTACCTACTTGCGTTGCAGCTATAAAATAATTATTTTAGGTATATTAGGCAGACAGGAGTAAGCATTTGCATTCTTTCTTCTTGCTTTTCGGCGGCAACGGAATAACTATTCGTCGATAAATAATAAAACTTTTAAAATATATATATGTGATTTGGACATCTTATTTAATTATGTTGTTTTATTATATTACATTGATTATTAGATTCAATTTAAAATAGTTTTACATGCTATTCTGTAGCGAAATGTGTAGACCTTATTTTAAGATTCCACCTAAATTGTACGACATTTTCTGGCGAAGTAAACAATTTCATTTCATTTCAACCAAAAGTCCATTTATTTTATGTAGATTTTACAGTTGCCCTTTTTCAAATCCAAAATACTTTCCACTAATAGCGCAAGATACCTACGTACCACCGCTAGCGGCTAATATGAGTGAACGGAGCGTTGGAACATGACGTCACCTCGCGGTCACCAGACCGTTAGCGGGCCTCGATATTTAGGGGAATTTTAAATGTCTGTAAAATCATAACTACTTGGTTTTTTTGAACGAAACAAAAACTAATGTATTTGTATACGTAATTGCTCTACTGATACAAATTTTCAAGCGCTTTTGCATACCTATTAACATTCCTCAATTTTGTAGATGCTATAAATGAAATAAAATATTTATGATTCACAGGGAACAATCTCCACAAAAATAATCCGTAGTGAAAAGATCATGGTAGAACCCATAGAATAATTTTTGGCATCCTTGGTATCGCCCGCACCGCAGCCAGCCTATGATGTCGCAGATAATGTACCACCAAAAGCATCGCATTTTTTTTTGCGATTTCATATTTGGTACCGTAGTAAAAGTTGACCGTATACAGGAGTACTTTACGTGGTTTCATTTAATTTCGTATTGTCGTATCCACCCCGTATACCCTTTTCATTACCCGCAGCATATATACTTCATCATCATCATCATGATCAGCCTATAATGTCCCACTGCTGAGCACAGGCCTCCTTTCACAAATGAGAGTGAAAGGGAATGGGCAGATACTCCACCACGCGTGCCCTCTGCGGATTGGTGGAGGTAGGCTAGTGGTCAACCTACTGTTGGAATTTTTCAAGCCGCCTAGTAGGCATCCAACTAGCTTAACGACTATCACAATTAAGTGATAACCGAGACCAACGGCTTTACGTGCCTTCCGAAGCACGGAAACGCTCGATATGAAATACCACTAGACGGTCACCCATCCAGGTACCGACCACGACAGACGTAGCTTAACTTTGCCGATCGATTAAGAACGGCTAATCATGCTACACCACGAGCGCTTCCTTATATATACTGATATATACTTACACAGTATAAACTCGTATTTACGTACAAATATGAGTAATTACTATAGCTTTTGGTTAAAAATCGTTTATAACAAGTGTAATAAAAAAATAAACTTTTACTGCTCTCCTATAAAATATACTTTGTAATTTAAACGATGGCGGTTCGGCTTTCGTGTTTCTACCGGCGTCGCCCGAGTCCGGCCGAACGTATCTAGCGGTGGCGGGATTTTTTAAAACTTTGATAGTTCTCTAGGGGCGGTGCCCCCCGCGCGGCCGGCTAGGCCACGCCTTTCAAGGAACGATTTATTTCCACGGTGTCATCTTAACTGATTTTAACCGAAATACGTTTTTGTTCGGGAGAAAGCTACCTACGTTTTTAATGCACACAATTTTGTGATAAATTAATAGCTAGAAGGATTAAAGGGGATAGCTCCAAGTTCGTGGGTTCGAATCCTACAGTGCCCTTCAGATTTGATGCAAAAAATGATCTAGTCACACACACCAGAGGCTAAATAATAAACTAGATACCTACCTACCTACGCAAGCCATCTGCTAAAGTGTGGCCGGCAAGTAGCTGCATTTATCCAGTCATGATTAACCAATAAAAACCCATCATTAAGTTGCATTTGATCTTGAATCACGACAACTAAGAGTATTCAGGTGATGATAGCTCAGTGGAATGCCGTGGCGAAGGTCGGGGTTCAAATTTTACAATGAGCTTGCAGTGTAGAAATAAATAGTGAATGCTAAATCTCCAATTAATTTGTAAAAGTTATTACAGAAATAGAGTTGGCTAGGTTCATTACATACCTAACTAGTATGAAATGAGCCTTAGTTTTAAACCAACATCAAAAAGGAGGTTCTATGTTTGACACAAATGTTTTTTTAATTCATGTTATTATGGTAGATCCCGAGGCAAACCCATAAAATTTTAATAGCTAAAAAGTTACAAATAGAATAAAGCAGTTTTTTTGGGTGTATAGATAGGCCTGTTTGACTGCAATCTCACCATGGTGTGAACCTTACCAGTGACCAGTATTAAATACCTACTGTACTGGTCCTCAGTATTTTAAGATCAATTTGAGATCAGAAACGATGGTACAACAAACGCCAGCCCAATACTAATTCCCAAACAGTTATAAGGAATGTCATAATATGTAACCAGTTATGACTTACAAAATATGGCATTTGAATAATCAGCGTAAAAACAAGTTTGCCAAAAAACCAGTTGAAGGCTAGGTACAATCAGGTCAACAATAGACTAAATGGTGAAAGGAACATGTTCTGGAATGCGTATGACAAGTATGGACATGTTTTAGGAGAAGCAGGAACACAGTAGAAGGTGGTAGAAGTTTACATCCTGATTCATATTATATTTCTTGCGGATTTAAACAAACAAAATACTCTTCAGCTTTATTATGTTAGTATATATCTATTCAATTCTATTTTTTAAACTGTTGACCAAAGGAGCATTGTAAATACAATTTCTCTTTCTCTACTATATTTTTCTGATGTTATGCACAGATTACAGAATTCTGTAATCTGTGATGTTATGATTAAGATTTAGAGACAAAATTGCTATGGATAACCTAAAGGAAACTGGTTATCAACAACAGTTACTAGAAAGGAAGTTAGCCACTAGCCAGATGATGATTGCTCATCTTGCAATAATTGGACAAGTTCAAACTTGTTTGATGATAAGGTCAGATAAAGGAAGTTTAGCTATGTATGCATACATGATTACATAATTGTAGTAATTGTAACCTTGCCCTCTGGATATTGATAGTAATAATTCCCAGATTGAATGGCTCTTCAATGGTTAGCATTAGAGTAAACATTTTGATACTTTTTTCGAGCTGTCTACAAATCTGTACTTATCAATGACATAGGTACTATTGTCTATTTTGGTTTTTTAAACCTCGGACAGTCACAACTCATCAGCCTAAAATGTCCTTCTGCTGAGCACTGGCCTCCTTTCGCAAATAACAGTGAAAGGCAATGGGCAATACTCCACCACACATGCTCACTGCGGATTGGTGGATGTAGCCTAGTGGTCAACCTGGTTGGAATTTTTTCAAGCATCATTGAATATTGGAGATAAATTAATTTATTATTGAATTTTACAAGATATGGGTTCATTTCACTTCATTATAATAAGATACCACAAATAATACTTGATGAAATATTGCTCTCATATGTGTTATTTCCTAAAAATAATCAATAATTAACAAGAAACTGGGTCAGGCACATACCTTGCCTTGACAACCAGTGTATAAACCATCACATTTGGGGTCAGCCGGGCTGCCTAGTGCATGATAATAATAAGTCTCTTGCCATAGATATTTGTAATACCAGTTGGTTTTCCAACGATTTGCTTACTCGGTGCACTCTTGAGCAATTCTGTCCTAACTACACGCCACAGTAGCATTTAAGGAGAACCACAGCCAAAGTGAGCTAAATGCCAATGTGGGGTATAAAACACATGGTTTAATATTATCTGTCATTTAACGGCCCTCCATGGTTTGGGATAAAAAGTAGATGCCGGTTGATAAACAAGCTTGCAAAAATGTATGTTGATCTAATAATGCGTGAAAGAAGGACCAACACGATGCATATTTGTGAATAACATACAAACTACTAAACTAAAAGACTGGTACAGGCTGGTCAAACACAAACTAGCTTAGCAAACATGGCTGAATACTCTTATAGTAACATAAGGCTGGTATTCCATCAGTGGGGACTTACAACACCTAGACTTATGTTCAAATTCATACACATTTATTACAAATTGGCTGATAATGAAAGACAAAGGTATTGATGTTACCCTTGGTTCAGACACATCTATATAAACTACAAACAAGATTAGTAATCTAAATTTACACCTTAAATCAGCTAATAATACTGCTTGAAATCGAATACCAGATAATTTAATTCACACACAACCTAAATTTAGTAAAAAAAACTCGTTCAGAAAAAGTGAAAGTATCTTGATCATTTTATTATGCACAAAAAAACGACAACAAGACAAATTGTGTTAATTATGTCGGATTTGACAATGTATTTGGGAAGGATTATGACGCCTTTGGAAGTATATTGGGAAGCATAGCATGGTATTTTATGCTTGATTTCGGTGGAGAAAGTTCCGACTTACCTTAGGGCTCTAACCCTTCTGTAGGGAGGACTGTGCGACAGAGGGGCTGGGGCAGCATCGCTCATGCCATCTTCGTCGTCAAAAGTAAAATCCAACTTTCTAGGCAGTATAGAAACTGATATCGGACTCAAATTGTCCGAAAACATGGTAAAAGAGTCTGACATTTCACTTGAAGTTTCAACAGACAATTCCGTCGAATTGTGCTTGTTGGTGAAACCATTCTTCATTCTATAGCACTCGGCCATTATCAACAACACATTAATTACACTTTACAATAACGATATCACAAAATTATCACTTTATTTTTCTAAAAACCAACAAAGCGCACTTGTATAGAATTCTATCATCGTTATGGCGGATGACGCATAGCACCTGTTCAATTGACCGGCCAATAACAGCGGAGTATTTGACCGGTGAGATGAATACTCAAATGTTATTGGCTGAACTTATTTTTTTAAATAACGATGAAGTTTCATTGATTGTCATTGGAGGATAAATAAATGCGTTCAAGATAACGTTTGATATAAAGTTTTATGTGATTTTGTTTTTGTAACTGTATCTCTGTGCTGTATCTACATAATTAAAAAACATAATGGTGCCGATTCTGTTGTAAATCGCACTAAACTAATTTTAGTCACATCATATCTCTTTCTTACGAACATTATTGAAAAAGGGTAGAATATCAAAGCTGTCAAATTTAATATGTATGTACTGTGACCGGGCGGGCCAAGGCGGGCGCGCAAATCTCTCGACAAAACATTTTTAAACATTGCACCCGTGCGAAGCCGGGGTGGGTCTGTGCTTTTATGGACGGTGACTGACTGAGTACTATAATGTGAAGTAATTTATTGTGACTGAAAACTATAATATAACTCGACACTGGCAGAAATGAGCCCTAATTTGGGCTTGGTTGCCAAACATAAAAATAAGAAGAAGAAGAAGAGAGATGATTTTTTCGGAGTTGGCAATGCTGCTGCCGTCAGTCAAATTCAGTCAATGTCAAATAATAAAAGTTTGGATCGTTTTATTTTATTTGTCTGCTTTGCAGTTTGAGGAAAATCATAAAAGTAACAAGTTAAATTGAAAAGTATCAGTTTTAAAATATTATATAATTTATTTGAATGTGACTAATGCTGCGAAAAATCAACAATGGACTGTACAATGTGGTTAAAATTGAGTTTTTTGATCTGTCTCCCATATTTATCGACACAAGAAATTGTAAAGAATGACGAAATTAACTTTCATTACAATAATACGTGAGTTTTATCATTATTTTAAACGTGAAGTGAACCTACACTATTAGTAGGTATACAATGCATTTGTTAAAAATATACACATATAAAAGAATGTTTCAATATGTTAGCAGTTGGATCCCCACTAGCTAGATTAAAATCTAAATTAACAATAAATAATATTTTCAATGTAGATCAAAAAGCATTTCCACTTTTCCTAAAAATAACTTGGCATAATAATTGGAAACAACTATGGAACCCTATAAATTTTTTACAATGGCTTTTTCATCCTAATTCTTCAAGAACTTTTCCAATTTTACACAACTATAAAGTGTTATCTATCTAGATCAAACTCTATATAGGATTCTCTCATCACAATAACTTTTTATGTCAAGTAAAAATGATTAATAAATATATATCTGATCCCAACCCAAGCAGATTTTGTACTATGGAAGCCAGATAACTGATATACCTACTCAATTTACTAGTTTTTGTTTGTAAATACATACTTAATTCACATGCAGACATTGATGCGCACAAACACATGTCCTAGGTGGGAAATGAACCTACAACCTGCTGTATTATAGGTGGAATTGTAACCAACCACCACACCAACTGGCATGTCATGTAATATTATTATTATTGTTAATGTACTATGCAGCTTAAAGCTGATGCATGTATATCACTTAGTGCACTTGTACTAATACAATTATCAATAATAGTAATATCCATTACGTTTTGACAAAGTAACTTTGTCTATCTACAGTACTCTGCATGCAAGCTAAAGAGAGGTAGAGCATAGCGTTTATTTGCTCAAAGAGCAGCTCGACTGAGGAAGTACCTCCACCTTACAGAATACCGCAGACAAATAACTTTATGTTGTGTTGTTGTGTTCCTGCGCATGAGTAAGGCCACCAGAGCTCAAAGGGGAGGGGGGAAAGGACGGTAACGCGTGAGCGATGCTTTGTGTGTTGCAAACGTCCATATGGCTACGGTAACCGCTTACCATCAGGTGGGCCGTATGCTTCTTTACCAACTAAGTTGTATAAACACAACAATACAATACAGTACAAGCAAAAAAATAAAACAAAATATATATTGATTACTTTATTTTTCTTGTCTTAAGTACATATGAATCATGGTACATTTATTTGTTATCAAAATGTACTGTTAATTGTGTTATTTACTGAGACATGATTAATAAATATATTTCCGATAAATACAGATAGCTATGTATGTTAATTAGTTTGTATACCTTATTATTACATTTATTTGTTATCAAAATGTACTGTTAATTGTGTTATTTACTGAGACATGATTAATAAATATATTTCCGATAAATACAGATAGCTATGTATGTTAATTAGTTTGTATACCTTATTCTTTAGTTTTCTGCCCTCCCACTCCTTGTTTTAAGGTCTACGACCCTACTACCTTGCTATGGTTTCCTGTAAGCTCAAGTGTCATGTAGGATGAAAGCCCACGGATGTGACGGCACTACCACAAGTTTTCCCTTTTCCGTTTCTGGGGTTTACTGGGGTTTCTTTCAAGCTTCCCCAATGTTAAAGACTAGTTTTACCCCTTAGGGCAGGGGTCGGCAACTTGCGACTCGCGAACTGTATGCGGCTCTTTTGGTGTAAAGTTGTCTGCTCCATTCAATTTTTTTTAAATCAAAACCCTTTAAATTTATACAATTGATCCATTTGAGTGCTGATGATCTTCAAGCAGACGTATTAGTGCAAGCAAGTGTTCTCTTGTATGAATAAAGTAATTAAAAACAGTATTTAAAAATCCACAATAAAAATTGTGGCTCTTTAAAAACTTTGAAAATTGGGAAATTATGAAAATTGTTACATTTGGCTCTTTGTCCGAAAAGGTTGCCTAGGGTACCAAATTTTAAATCTCTAGGTCAAATAATGGAGGCTGTGCATTGTCTTTCAGTCACTGTAAGAGTTCTATAAATTCTTTGTTTCTATTTCTATTACCTATATGGAAAGATATTTTTTTAGTTTTCCCACATGAGAGCTTGTTAACGTTCATATGTGCCCTATTAGGGCCTAAATTGAATAAATACTTTTTGATTTGATATTTAAACTTTTTTTTTATGATCTCATAGTTAGGTGAAGGTTGCCTTTGCAATGCATATAAAAAAATCTTACACTGGACGGCCTTGTTACTTTACATGTGTGGAAGTTGAATATAAATAAATATAATTTAGACATGAAAGAGATCAATAGTAAAATTAAATATCCGTTTTTTTTTTTCAGATACAAATACAACAAAACATACACAGTGTTTGTGAACAAAAACACTGAATACATCATGGAGTTTGCTGGGGTAAGGTTAATTCAACTATCCTACTAATATAATAAAGTTTCGGCTCCATGCTTTTTAGTAAAGTGGAGGTACTTCCCCAGATGAGCTGCTCATTGTGTGGAAAACACTCTCTTAATTCGTATTTTGTTATATATTTTACTGATATTGCATCAGAATACCATAATACGTGCAAATGTAATTTA
Source organism: Achlya flavicornis (assembly GCA_947623365.1). Taxonomy (NCBI): domain Eukaryota; kingdom Metazoa; phylum Arthropoda; class Insecta; order Lepidoptera; family Drepanidae; genus Achlya; species Achlya flavicornis. The sequence continues at coordinate 20,971,879 of OX392467.1, read as the reverse complement.
TTTCAGGATACAGAAGCATATGACACTCCAGCAAGAGTTACTGTGGCCAGTGACTTCGCAAACAGAACATACCCATTGTTCATTACAGCGAGACAGCAGAAAGGTATAACTGCTTGTTACACTAATTTTAATGCACCTACACTGCTTTAAGTAGAACTCATTAAAATGAAGAATGAGCGGCTTTTACACCTAACCAACTCTGAAATCACGAAATAAAAAACATACATTTTGATCAAAAAATATGGGCTTTACAATGGCCCTAGTTTAATGATCGAGTTTCTTGCAGAGTCTTCTCAGTTCCATTGAATCCCGAACCGGTGGTAGATTCAACGGTAACATTCATAATTGCCTTATTTCATCACCATCACCAGACTATATTGTCCCACTGCTGAGCACAGGCCTCCTTTCACAAATCAGGGTGAAAGGGAATGGGCAGATACCACCACGCGTGCCCACTGCGGATCGGTGGAGGTAGGCTAGTGGCCAACCTACTGTTGGAATTTTTCAAGCCGCCTAGGAGGCATCCAACTAGCTTAACGACTATCACAATTAAGTGATAACCGGGACCAACGGCTTTACGTGCCTTCCGAAGCACGGAAACGCTCGATTTGAAATACCACTAGGCGGTCACCCATCCAGGTACCGACCAAGACAGACGTAGCTTAACTTTGCCGATCGATTAAGAACGGCTAATCATGCTACACCACGAGCGCTGCCTTATTTAAGGCCTGATTAAATTTAATTATAACTTTTTTTTTTATTTAATTTACTCATTCATATTTTCTCATCGAAAATTGTATTAAGTATACGGGGTGGATACGACAATACTACATTAAATGAAACTACGTAAAGTACTCATGTATACGATCAACTTTTACTATGAGACCAACTTAAAAAAATCGAAACCATTTTTTTTTACAGCTTTTCATACTGTTTTGCCGAGGATACATGTACCTTTTGTATGAAAAGCAGCAACTTTTTTTTTGCTATTTCGAAGTTGGTCCCATAGTAAAAGTTGATCGTACTTTACTACGTCGTTTCATTGTCGTATTGTCGTAGCCACCGTTAAATATTTGAAATTTGTATATCTGAAAATGAGTTTCTGATATGAAGGATAGATTGAATAAAGTTACATTCATGTTCTTTTAGGTGTGTTCTCCTGGCAACTGCCAATGTTGGTTCAAACACCGATGAGTTTGGAACAGTTCACCAACATATCCAGGACTCTTTGCCCTCATAACAACCTGTTCTCCGAAGATGAAGATACCTGCGGTATGTCTTTATAATATTTATATTTATAAAATTAAGTATCTACCCTTTTACTGTGCTAATTAAAATATTAATCTTGTAAATAATTATTCTGTAAATTTTCAAGATATTAGCTCTTCGAGCTGAATAATTTAAGGTAATTTAATCACTAATTCAATTAACTGTGTGGTATTTCGTGTTAGGCAACCATCACGAATTTAGATTCTGAGGCTGTTAAAACCGTTTTAAATTTAATATTTGGCGACTTTCGACAAAATACAAACCCGTGATGATGGCCCTGCCACTAAATGCCTACACAATTAATCTAGCAGGTCTTCGACACCGTTTTACAGAGCACAAATTCGTCTAGTTTTTCAAAAACTTGATTTTGTCGAATTTCGTATGCGCTTGAAAACTCACTCCTAAAAGTAATTGAACAACTGGAAACTTATACACAGTTTGTCATTATTAAAAAAAATACGAATTTGCCACGTGAAAAGGGTGTAACAGTTTTAGAAAAGTCCTATATGAATACCAAAAGGTCCCATACAATAATCATCTTAAGAAGGCCTTTCAACCCTGTAATAATGTAGATCTACATAGCTTTATTTAATTATTTTTAATCTCTTTTTGTTCACGCCTTCTTAGTCAGTGGGAAACGGATTAAAGTCTACTGTGGGCCACTAATACGTAAATAATATATTTAATTATCACTACATATTATAAAACAATAACCCCTGTCTGTTTGCCTAACTAATCCAACCACTATAACCTGGCCCTGGGGAACTAAGACTGATTAAACCTACCAGAGGCATGGTTATAATGGTTTTGTATAGCTGCGTAAAGCATGGGGTTCAAAAAAGTGTGTGAAGAGATTTTGCAGGGTGGGAAACGCGCGGGTGATACCCCTGGTGTTCCAAGCTTCCTTAGGCTACGGCGACCTGTAAGCCTATTTGCTACCTTAGTAGTATAAATGTCATCGTATTTTTGTGAAAACCGGTGAACTGCTTACAATATAACGTATTCATTTTCGATAGTTTATAATCTAACGTTGTCAAACCGTCATATTGTGAACCGTCCCTGATTGGTCAGTCTTGGCGGTAGGTAGTTCGTTATGTATTCATAGAGTTAGAAAACAAACATAGGAGTTAAAATTAATGCACATTTAATTGTTTGAGATCAAAATTAAATATGTCAATCAATATATTTTTTTAATAAACAATAAAAACAATCAACTACGTTACGTATCGCCAAAGATGGCGCGGGACACATGACGTTTAACCAATAAGCGCGCCAGGTGCGTTCCGACTCATTCAAGTTTGATGCCAGTTTACAATATGACGGTTTTTCATGGATAGATTATAAACTATCGGAAATTAATACGTTATATTGTAAGCAGTATGATACAGTACACGATTTATCGGGGAGCTTATAATCTCGCTGGGTAGATTATAAACTAACGGTTTTCACAAAAATACGGTGACATAAAAACGACTGAACGGATTTTTTTCTGGTATAGATCCAATGATTAAGTGAAATTCAGTTTTCCACCTTATCGCTTCATACAACACTATTTTGTACGTAAATAATTGGACTGTTTTACAAAAAACTTAAACCGACTTCAAAGTACACTAGGAAGTATATTATCCCGATCTGATGATCAAATGAATCAATGGGACCAAACGGGAAGTGTACCCTTCCAGACAAAGAAAGAATTTTCCAAATCGGTTAATAAACGACGGAGTTATGAGGTAACAAACATAAAAAAAAAACAACCGAATTGGGAACCTCCTCCTTTTTTTGAAGTCGGTTAAAAATGTGTTCTCATAAATAAAATTAACCTAAAATATCCTTGAAATAATAAACACGATGTACTACCATGACATTTTACTAATAATCAATATTCTACCAAAAATGGTAGAAAATCATACCACAACTGTCAACACTTTCTCTTCCAGACATATCAGGTCTCAACACGCCGATCGTGCATTTAACATCATCCTCGCCAGACTCAATAAAAGTTAACATTTTGGTAGAAACCGTCATAGATTTTTACATAAAACTGAACAGTACTACCAATTTGACAACCACACCCAGTCAGCCGAAGTACTACTTCTACCCTTTCTACCAGGGGGGTAGTAGGTTTGATTTATCAATGCAAAGTGTTAAGAGAAAATATATGTGTAATGAAGATTTGGAGGATTCAGAACAGATTAAGCTTGATCGGTATATGGTTCAGAGTAACATGAGGATGGATTTCAACTGGAGGCCTAAGAGTGTGATACTAATGATAGAGTCCGATGATGATATATGCGCCGTTGTGTCTATTCAGAATTTTTCTGTAAGTATATTTTTATATTTGTGTAGTGTGCGGTGGCTGCCACACGCCTCATACTTGTTAAATGTGCTTCCAATTTATGTAAATCCTAGTAATAGTAATTTTGAGAGAAGTAGAGCATAGCGTTTATTCGCTCTAAGAGCAGCTCGACTGAGGAAGTACCTCCACCATACAGAATACCGCAGCCAAATAACTTTTTGTTGTGTAAAGTTGTATGCCTGCGCGTGAGTAAGATCGCCAGAGCTCATAGGGGAAAGTCGGTAACGTGTGAGCGATGCTTCTTGTGTTGCAAGCGTCCATATGGCTACGGTAACCGCTCACCATCAGGCGGGACGTATGCTTATTTACCGACTTAGTTGTATAAAAAAAAATATGTTAATGTTAAAGTAATTTTGTTTGGTAATCTAAAAGACTCAATTCGGTTATTTTCTGAGTAAATTCAGTTTTATGTTTATGTAGTGTGCGGTGGCTGCCACATGCCGCATACTTGTTAGCGGAGTTGCACCGCGTGAAAATTGAATATTACGTAACTTTAAATTTTTCAGTGTCCAGTTTTCGATAATGAACGGGACATTCTATACGATGGTTATTATTTGACAATGACGAGGCGCGGTGGAATTACTCTTACTGTAAGTAGATCTTTTCAAGACTTATTATACTTACCAATTTCGACCACATCATCACTGACCATGATAAAATTTTGGTCAAATACAGGTCTAAAATACAGCTTATTACATTCTAAATTTCCAGCAAGACACCTTCCCCCTCGGCTTCTACATAGTGTTTATAGTGAAGACATCAGATGAGGACTGTTCAGATAGAACCTTGAATGTGACGTTACCAAAGATGGCGCAGTACTTCTGGTGGGATGAGACTGTCGTTGATGTTACTACTAACGATGGCAGAGTAAAGAGTTTCAGGTAAGAATATAAAAATGTGTGAAAGTGTGATTTTGTGTAAGATTGTATTGAAGTGTAAAAGGGTGTCAAAGTGATTGTTAATGTATCAGTAGATATTGCGATTTATTAGTTTTGGTTTTTCAAAAAAAACCCATAGCTATTTGGGTATTAGCTATAGCATTATTAACCGTTAAAATAGTCTAATAAAAAGAAAATATATAAATACATTTCCTGGGATATTACTAAGTAGAGCTTGTATTATGGAAACCAGATAACTGATATTATACATATACTACTTTTTGTTTGTAAAAACATACTTAATATACATAATTACACCCAGACACAGGACATACAGACATGTTCATGCACACAAATGCATGTCCTGTGTGGGAATCGAACCCACGACCAGCGGCGCGATTAGTGGAATCTTGACCAGTCTTAACCAACCGCGCCAGCTGGCCCGTCGTATCTAGGAACATATTTAAAATAAAGGTAAACAGAAGGGCAATTAACTTTACACATTTTTTTCTCTTTATTAGGCTACTTTTGACCTACACATTCACGCGTTAAAGGGACCTCGGCTCATAAAGTTACACCTTTATATGCGTTTTAGGTCACGCGTACTTAATTATCTACCTCGAATACCTGTGAGTTGGATATTTGTTACCTCCATTTCAACTATAATAAAGTCTATATTCTGCGTCCAGTTTCAGGATAATAGAAACGATATCGTATCAAGAGTACATGATTGCCGCGGGGGCGGCTCTCGGGTTCTTCGTGTCTTTCTACGTGGGATTCATTATAGTAATCTTATGTCGACGGCGGCAGTTGGCCGCTATAGATGAAGTACCGTTCGCTTCCTCGTCTCATAGCGAGGGTGAGTTGATATTTACTAATCTACAATAATATAATCCTCTGTGGTATCGCTTTATTCGTAATTAATATGATAAGCCAACCTTTCTGTCTGTGTATTACCTACTGTTATAAATAATGAACAAATCAATAGTTGACACTCAAAGTCTACAATCTTAAGTTAAGATATACTTTGTAAAAAAATTACATAATGACTGTATGTTGTCAGAATGAAATATTTATTTACTGTACCCTCAGAAGGGCTTACACCCCCCACAATTCCCCACGACGAAGATAATGTGCCGTCAACACGGCGGCGTCACGTCAACATTAACGCGTTGGACACGAGTGCGGAGACCACTTCGAGACAATGTCTCGTCGGAGACGGAGACACTGTCACTCACTCTATGCGGAATGGTGAGTAACGTAGGTGGGTGTGAAATTGTGTAAAAGTGTGAAAATGTGTTAAACATTTGTATTAAATGTCTAAAAGTGGGTGAGTTTGTTAGTGTGAAAGTGTTTCAACATTTCAAAAAGTTTGATAATGCCTGAGTGTGTGAAAGTGTGTTATAATTGTTTGATGATCACTTATGACCTATACATTCATCCATTAGAAGCACATTTTAATTGAATCTCATTCCCTTTATTCTTCAGAATGCAGTTCATCATCAGACACTGAATCTGACTTCTCGTACCTCGACGATGTCAATACGGAGAAGGACATATTCAGACTTAGCGGGAAACTCTGCGTTGCTAATTTGGCCAGGTACGTACAGTCGAGGACATAAATATGTATACACTTGGTGACATTCAAAAATGATTTTCTTTTAAACTATTCAAAATTCAAATCATTTATTTCAAATAGACCTTCGCAGAATATGAATAGTCTGACTATAATACTCTATTGTTTGAAATTATGAGATAATGGTGCCGATTCTGTTGTAAATCGCACTAAACTAATTTTAGTCACATCTCATCTCTTTCTAACGAATATTATTGAAAAAGGATACAATATATTTAAAGCTCTCAAATTAATCTTTGCCGTCTTATTTTGCGTGTATTTAGGCGTAACCGCGATAGATGGCGACTAAATTTATATTGAAAACAAGCATTGGACTAATTTGACAGGACTAAATTTCTTACATCCTTTTCTTATGTACTTTGTTAGAATGAGACATAGTGAGATTAAAACTAGTTTAGTTGTAAATAACAAAATAACAAAGCACCATTATGCAGCCAGAAGAATTTTTATCTTTTCACAAAGTGCATATATTCTGGACGGAGATTTCGAGATGGTATATTTTCGAAACCTATGTTGGGTTGGTAATGCTGAACAACTTTTACTATGGGACCAATAGTGAATTCTCAAAAAAAAAATTTACTTTTCATACATTATGATCGAGCAAGGTTGACATTTTGTAAGAAAAGTTTAATTTTTTTTTGAGAAATTCTCCGTACTTTCAGCGATGGCAACAATTTTATTTTTAAGAATATATTAGATACATATTATATTAGAATGTTAACCGGACAGTTATTCAATTTAATGTGTATATTCTGTATAATCTAAAGGAAACCCGTAAATAAATGTCCATTTCATAGAGTCGACGCATTTATGATTTACCATTTTCAACCCAGTGAAGAACGAGTGGTGTCAAAACCGTAGTAAGTCCGCGCCTTAATAGATTTCAGGAAAGTAGCCATACATGTTTGTTAATTTGGATGTAACTCCGGAATTACTGATCCGATTCTGATAATTCTTTCAATAATAGGAAGTAATATAATCACAGAGTGTTACAGACTCAATAAAATATGTCTAATGTAAATGTGTATGTATGTATGTTATGTTGTACATACAGATGTCGCCCTCGAGTGCTATCGTCGCGATCCAAGCTGTACTTGTGGAACGTGTTGACGGTCGCGGTGTTCTACACGCTGCCCGTCATACAGCTGGTCGTCACTTATCAGAGGGTAAGTTAACACCCTACACATTTTTGAGAGAGGTAGAGCGTAGCGTTTATTCGTTTAAAGAGCAGCTCGACTGGGGAAGTACCTCCACCTTACAGAATACCGCTGCCAAATAACTGTGTAGCGATAATTATCAGCCATCTATCAGTAACACTGAGATAGTTCACACACGGAAAGATAGATGGCGTGGCGCCATATTATCCTGCATCGCGCCTACATCCTGCATCGCGCTTGCGAAGTTTTCTCGAGAATCTCCATATATACAAGTGTCCGACATGTACAGTTGGACCGCGGTCCCCAGGCACGATGACCCAGCCTGCCGGAAGATCTTCCCTTTTCAATGGAGGTGTCATCCACCTTGCACCTCCATAACTGTATGTTGTGGTGTTCTAGCGCGTGAGTAAGTGAGCCAGAGCTCATTGGGGAGGGGGGAAGGTTGGTAATGCGTGAGCGATGCTTCGTGTGTTGCGTCCATATGGCTACGGTTACTGCTTACCATCAGGCGGGCCGTAGGCTTTAAATATACCGACTTATTCGTATGAAAAAATGGTCTGTCAAAACGGCCTTCATAGTGTGAAAAGTTATAATCAGATCCCTAACCTAAGTAAAGTTGTATTCGTATAAAAAAATGGTCTGTCAAAACGGCCATCATAGTGTGAAAAGTTATAATCAGATCCCTAACTTAAGTAAAGTTTTAATCAGGTATATAATTTCTGTCGCGTTCATTATTTCAATGCGTTTTACGTTTTTTTTTAAATTCTTCTACCCATGCAAGTGAAGCCGCGGGCATAGCCTGGTTACTAATGTGTCCCCCTTATTTCAGCTGTTAAACCAATCGGGCAACCAAGACCTATGCTACTTCAACTTCCTATGCGCCCATCCACTGATGGTGCTGTCGGACTTCAACCACGTGTACTCCAACCTTGGTTATGTGCTGCTCGGGGTGCTGTTCCTGTGCCAAGTGTGGCGGCGGCACAACCGACACAGGGCTAAGAGTGCCATGCAGGTGAGCTGTGGCTGGTTTGTAGCGACTGGGGATGTTTGTGGCAAGTTTGGTGACGGTTGTGGCTAGTTGTGGCACATTTGTGGCTACTTGTGGCACGTTTGGTGACGTTTGTGGCTACTTGTGGCAATTTTGTTGATAATTGTGGCAAGTTTAGTGACGTTTGTGGCTACTTGTGGCAAGTTTGGTAACGTTTGTGGCTACTTGTGGCAAGTACGGGGAAGATTGTGGCTACTTGTGATTGGGACACGCACGTTCTTGGCAAGTGTGGGTTGTGAATCTTTGTGGCAAATGAGAATGTTTGTAATAGTGGCAAGTGTGATCAGGTTTGTGATTGTTTATAGCCAGTTTGTGCACGTTTGTGGCTATTTGTGGAAAGTGTGGTGACGTTTGTGGTGAATGGTGATGTTTGTGACTAATTCTGCGAAGCGTAAATTATGATGGTGTTAAATGGTCGACTGATGAAGACTAATGATGAAGTGTGGCAAATGGGTGAACATGATTGTATACGTTGTTGCAGAAAGAACTAGGCATCCCCCAGCATTTTGGTCTCCTGTACGCTATGGGCATAGCGCTCGTCAGCGAGGGTCTTCTATCCGCAGCTTACCACGTGTGTCCAAACAGCATGAACTTCCAATTTGGTAAGTCATAATGTTAATGTTTGACGGGCCAGTTGGCGCAGTTGGTTAAGACTCTGGTAAAGATTCTAGCTATTGCGCTGCAGGTCGTGGGTTCGATTCCCGCACAGGACATGCATTTGTGTGCATGAACTGCATGTCCTGAGTCTGGGTGTAATTATGTATATTAAGTATGTATTTACAAACAAAAAGTAGTATATGTATTATATCAGTTATCTGGTTTCCATAGTACAAGCTCTGCTTAGTTTGGGATCAGATGACCGTGTGTGAGGAATGTCCCAGGATATTTATTTATTTAGGGAGATTACCGACTAGCCCCCTTACTCATAAAGCGCTATTTAACTAATATACTGATTAAATGGTCACGTAAATAACGTCACATTATTTGACGATGACAATAGAGTGACGTTATTTACGTGACCCTTTAAACAGTATATTAGTTAAATAACGTTTTATGAGTAAGGGGCGAGTCTATATAAGACTCAAATAGACATTACAATTTTGTGTAAATTTTCAGTTTTTAAAAGATTTTATAACTACGCGAACATTTTTATAATGAATCTCCGGCCGATCTTTCTTTTAACAAAAGGGATCTCTCCTAGCCGTACTATCTTTAATGTGTTTCTTTTTGGCACATGGTTGGCTATGGGCTGCCAAAAGTGTCCCATTTAGATGGCTATAGTTTAAGATTAATAAAAAAAAAAAAAAAAAATATCTTTCTGGATTTCAAAAGTTTGTGTTTGACTACAATTTCACTATATTTAAATCGTGATTTAGCCGAAAGCCTAGAAGGGAATTAAGTGCAATCGCCAACCAGGCGGGAACAGTAGTACCCAACTGATAAGGCGCGTCGTGAATCTTCGTTCGCACAGAAAAGAAAGTATAGCCCCGAAGGTTAACGAAGAATGCTTAAACTTACAATCAACCTTAGATCACTACTATAAGGTTCATAATACAGTGCAGCTGTTAGTTCCGTCTCACTCGCAAGTGCCGCCCCTCCGCACACATGGCGGCAGCTGCCGACCAATAGCATTTCCCGCGCTTTGAAAATGTATCTTCTGCGCAGGTACATCGGTAAGCCATATCAGTTGGGTACTACAGTACCTCTACCATGAGTTTTCTACACTAACGTAATCAACACACGCTAGCGACTACGGTGAATATTTTGTATAACGAGCACCGCCTCTAGTGGATACTTTTGGAAGCATTTCATACAAAATGTGTCACCGTAGTCGCTAGCGACTGTAGATTACGTTAGTGTAGAAAACTCATGATAGAGGTACTGTACTATATAAAGTGCCCTACTCCTTTGATAAAATTTGGAGCTTTTCGTGAGGAATATTCCAAGGTAATAAGGCGATGATAGCTCAGTGGTAGTGACGTCGGATACCGAGACGAAGGTCCCGGGTTCGAATCCTACAATGAGCTTGAGCTTTCGGTGAAGGACAACATCGTGAGGAAACCATAGCACGGTGGTAGGGTACTTTGTAGTACCCATCTGGCTGGCTACCACCCTCAATTTGAAAATCTGTCGCCAAGCACCTATCGGTGTGTTCCGTCAGCTGCACTTGAGAGCCAGTTCCTTCTAGGCTTTGTGTGTGCACCACCTTCGGCCACATCATCACTTACCATGGTGAGATTGTGGTCAAACACAGGCCTATACATAATAAAAAAAAAATATATATAATGCGATGTGACGGCAGACACGTCGTTCATGTACGTGACGTCGGTACTGTGCATGGTGAAGATCTACCAGTCGCGGCACCCGGACATCAACGCGCGCGCGCACGCCACCTTCGGAGTGTTGGCGCTCATCATATTTGTTGGTGAGACGCTCTTTTTTACTCGTTTTATCTTCATTTTTGACGCGATTTATTTGCTCATTAATGGAATCGTTATGTTTTTTTTTTTTTTTTGTTTTTTATAAGATAACTAGCGACTTTTTGGCGGGAACTTGCAAAGTGACGTTGCGTTTTCGTTTTTTTTTTCATTAATTCGTGTATTTTGAGTTTTATTGCAAATTATCGGTGATATTTTATCCATTAAAGATCAATCCATGTGCACGAAGTGAAATGAAATGAATTATGTGTATCGTGACTTTTCAAATTGTCTCTAAAAGTTCGTGAAGACTTTTAGTACAATGACTACCATTGTAGTAAAACATGACTTTTATGGACGGTGACAGACTGAGGACTATATGTGAAAGTGATTAATTGTGACTGGAAACTATAATATAATGACACTGGCAGAAATGAGCCCTAATTTGGGCTTGGTTGCCAAACTTAAAAATAAGAAGAAGAAGATAAGTAGCTGTCCCCCGTGGTTTCACCCGCGTTCCCGGGATAAAAAGTTGCCTATGTCCTTGTCCATACCATAGGCTATCTGCATGCCAAATTTCATGATGATCCGTTGAGAAGTTGAGGCGTGAAGGCGTAACAAACAAACAAACTCACTTTCGCATTTATAATAGGATTATAAATTCATTTATTGGCATAAAACTGCTTGTAATCTATTTCGCCAATTTCCCACCACAGACAATGCACTCTCTGATTGGCTAAGTCAAAGACATATGCGCTCTAATTGGCCTAGTCAAGAAGACGCACACACCCCGCGCACACCTCCCTCTCCCCACACACCCACACAAACACACACATGGACACACACACCCCACACATACTCACCCTCTCACCCTTATACATACACACGCAAACAACCCGCACACACCTCACACGCACTCACCCTGACTCACTAACTCACTCACCCTCACCCTCTCACCCTAATACATACATACGCAAACAGACACACCCTCACTCACATGCACGCACCCCCAACTTGCCCATCACACTGACATAAATGCGAAAAATCTGAGAGCCTATCTCGATGTTTGGCACGTTCATAGCCTGTAGTACGGAAAGTTGAATGTTTTATATAGAACCCAATTTTACAGTCCACTATTTGGTTGATTATCCACAGGTCTAGTTGGAGTTCTAAACGCTAACTTCTACTTCTGGATCGCGTTCACAGTGCTCCATCTCGTCACGTGTCTCATTATGACCTTCCAGATTTACTATTTAGGAAGATTTAAGCTGGGTGAGTTAGATTACACTTGTATTGAGATGCATGGGTGAGTGTCAATGTGTTGAATTAATCAAAATTCTTACAAATTATGGTACATTTTTGTTTTTAGAATGTGGTGTGATTTACCGTGCGGTTCGCGAACTAGTGTCCCGTCCCCTGGCAGCCATCACGCCCACCTACTGCGGCCGCTGCGTGCTGCTCGTCATAGCTAACCTGGCCAACTGGGCCATCGCAGCATACGGGTATGTCATCACCATCATCATCATTATATACCGTAGTGTCTCGTCCCCTGGCACCCATCACGCCCACCTACGTGCTGCTCGTCATAGCTAACCTGGCCAACTGGGCTATCGCAGCATACGGGTATGTCATCACCATCATCATCATTATATACGGTAGTGTCCCGTCCCCTGGCAGCCATCACGCCCACCTACTGCGGCCGCTGCGTGCTGCTCGTCATAGCTAACCTGGCCAACTGGGCCATCGCAGCATACGGGTATGTCATCACCATCATCATCATTATATACCGTAGTGTCCTGTCCCCTGGCACCCATCACGCCCACCTACGTGCCGCTCGTCATAGCTAACCTGGCCAACTGGGCTATCGCAGCATACGGGTATGTCATCACCATCATCATCATTATATACGGTAGTGTCCCGTCCCCTGGCAGCCATCACGCCCACCTACTGCGGCCGCTGCGTGCTGCTCGTCATAGCTAACCTGGCCAACTGGGCCATCGCAGCATACGGGTATGTCATCACCATCATCATCATTATATACCGTAGTGTCCTGTCCCCTGGCACCCATCACGCCCACCTACGTGCCGCTCGTCATAGCTAACCTGGCCAACTGGGCTATCGCAGCATACGGGTATGTCATCACCATCATCATCATTATATACCGTAGTGTCCCGTCCCCTGGCAGCCATCACGCCCACCAACTGCGGCCGCTGCGTGCTGCTCGTCATAGCTAACCTGGCCAACTGGGCTATCGCAGCATACGGGTATGTCATCACCATCATTATATACCGTAGTGTCCCGTCCCCTGGCACCCATCACGCCCACCTACTGCGGCCGCTGCGTGCTACTCGTCATAGCTAACCTGGCCAACTGGGCTATCACAGCATACGGGTATGTCATCACCATCATCATCATTATATACCGTAGTGTCCCGTGCCCTGGCAGCCATAACGCCCACATACTGCGGCCGCTGCGTGCTGCTCGTCATAGCTAACCTGGATAATTGGGCCATCGCAGCATACGGGTATGTCATCACCATCATCATCATTATATACCGTAGTGTCCTGTCCCCTGGCACCCATCACGCCCACCTACGTGCCGCTCGTCATAGCTAACCTGGCCAACTGGGCCATCGCAGCATACGGGTATGTCATCACCATCATCATCATTATATACCGTAGTGTCCCATGCCCTGGCAGCCATAACGCCCACATACTGCGGCCGCTGCGAGCTACTCGTCATAGCTAACCTGGCCAACTGGGTCATCACCATCATAATCATTATATACCGCCTAGTGACCCGTCCCCTGGCACCCATCACGAGCACCTACTTTAGAACCCTACTTCTCTTGAAATTATAATCTGGTGATGACATTAGACCCTTCTGTTATAGAGTATCCCAGCACAGCCGTGACTTCGCGTCCCATCTACTCCTAGTGCTGATGAGCAACCTGTTCCTATATACACTCTTCTATATAGTCATGAAACTACTGCACAGAGAGTCTATACGGTGGTACAGGTATGTATCTTTTAAATCTATACTATAATAATATAATAAAGTGGAAGACGTTTTTTTGTTTGTTAGTTTAAACGGGATAATCACTGGAACTACAAGTCGGATTCCAAAAATTCTTTCACTAATAGTAAGCTACATTATCCCCGAGTACAAAGATTTTCATAGGGCATCGTGCCTCTACCCAGATGGATAATCCGCCTTACTAAAGCATGACATTTAATTTCACTCCGCTTGAGGGGCTCCCTGAGCAAATCGCTCTCAGTTCGTACTGCGCACGGCTGTCAAATACTGTCAATTCTGGCTTGTTTATTTCATGTTGCCATAGAGGCGACTATCCTTCTGGACGTTTTAAATTCTTTGCCCGAGTATTATAGGCTACTTTTTATCACGGGAACGCGGGTGACACCGCGCGAGACAGCTAGTTGTGTAATATGGAGACTGATCGTATTTGAAGAAAGCTGGTGAAACTTTACCAGGAAAATTATTAAGTGTAAAAGAATCCATTGGCAATGTTTATAGTTGTAGGAAATTAAATGATTTTTCAACACACTTCGCTCGTAAAGTGAAATTTATGGCACCGTTCTTAGTATCTCAATGCAGCTAATTACGCACTAGTACTTTTTACTTTACATTATTGCACAGTTTTATGACAGGTCCCGATTATGTTAAGTTTGTACAGTAGTACCCAACTAATATGGCTTACCGATGTACCTGCGCAGAAGATACATTTTCAAATGCTATTGGTCGGCAGCTGCCGCCATGTGTGCGGAGGGGCGGCACTTGCGAGTGAGACGGAACTAACAGTTGCACTGTATTATGAACCTTATAGTAGTGATCTAAGATTGATTGTAAGTTTTAAGCATTCTTTCGTTAATCTTCGGGCCATACTTTCTTTTCTGTGCGAACGAAGATTCACGACGCGCCTTATCAGTTGGGTACTGTATCATAATGTACTATTTTATTACGATTATTATAATTCGCACACTGCGCCTGCACGCGGTCCAGTCAGAGGTCTGCAGTCACATTAAATTATTTTGTTCACAGTTGGGTATTCATAGCGCTGACATACAGCGTTTGGTTCGGTTCAAGCTACTTCTATTTGGATCAGAGCACCAATTGGGCTGTAAGTACTGATGCCATTTAATTTCTAGAGTTAATTATATATATATGTTCCGTTTTAGCACAGTCTAATAACCATACAGTCGTCCGACGCCTTTGATCTTGTGAAAAATGCCGACAACGTCTAGACAGTATCGCGACGGCCAGGGTTGTCACAAGTGAACAATATTTACAAAATTATTTATTTATTGCAGATAACAATAAAACATTGTTAGCATTATTATATTTTAAACAATATTATAATAAATACTCCATCATCAGACCCTGAAAACCATACATGGTCAAAGTTCATCTCACGACACTTCCAACAACCCCAAACATGGCTAGAATACGATGTTCGACTATGGAGTTCTAGTGCTTACCCTCCTACTCCATCATCAGACCCTGAAAACCATGCATGGTCAAAGTTCATCTCACGACAATACCAACAACCCCAAACACGGCTAGGATGCGAAGTTCCACTATGGAGTTCCAGTGCTTACCCTCCTACATCATCATCAGACCCTGAAACCATACATGGTCAAAGTTCATCTCACAACAATTCCAACAACCCCAAACACGGCTAGGATACGATGTTCCACTATGGAGTTCCAGTGCTTACCCTCCTACTCTATCATCAGACCCTGAAATCATACATGGTCAAAGTTCATCTCACGACCATTCCAACAAACCCAAACACGGCTAGGATACGATGTTCCACTATGGAGTTCCAGTGCTTACCCTCCTACTCCATCATCAGTCCTATTGAAAAAAAAAAAAAACAAACACTCATGCCCTGTGCCTGTTACCTATACCTGTGTACCTATTAGATATTTTTTACCGTCCGCCATTCGGCCATTTTGTTGGCGTTATTAACGTGACACGACATGCCAAATATAAAATTATTATTGTATGCACTCTACGATAACAAACCATGATTTATTTACCTTTCGTCTGTGTGTGGAAGCTGATGAAACCGCAGATCTTTATTTAAATAGGATGAAGACTTGCAGTCTCTCACAGCACACGTCGTTTGCACCATTTTAAATAAAATTATTACAGACACAAACACGCGTTAGCCCTGAATGCTGTTTACCGAGCTACTAACATAATTTTGTTCGCAGGTCGGTAACGGCTTTCCCGCGTCTCGTCCCTCACACCCCGCACGATTGCCCTGTCTAGATGGCTTCGTCGACCGACTGTATGGTTATTAGACTGTGGTTTTAGTCAAATTGTGGCGGTTATGCTAAAACTTTTCGCAGACTTTTTAGTATTGGGAGGGGGGAAAGGTCGGTAACGCGTGAGCGATGCTTCGTGTGTTGCAAGCGTCCATATGGCTACGGTGACCGCTTACCATCAGGCGGGCCGTATGCTTGTTTACCGCCTTAGTCGTATAAAAAAAAAAAAAAAAAAAAAAAAACACGATTCATTTAACTTCACTAGTGCAATTTAATAATAAGCTTTATTTATTAACTCCATAAATAAATAAAGGTGAAAAATACATGTCATAAGACATTGTAAATGCTTAAAATATGTATTGTGGAGACTGGAGCCCGTACTAAGGTTTAACAAACTGTTTTACAGGTCTCCAGGTCCCCACATCTTGGACCCGGTGTAGTTTGTTTTAGACAATAGGTACTTAAAACTATAAATTAGGAGAAAAGCTAAGTCAGCCAGTAAACAACCAAAATTGAAATGCGAGAATATATTGTATGTGATTTGGGAAATTTGTGTGAGATGTAATGTGACTTTGATTGATCTTTATTTGAATCGATTTGGAAGTAAGTATGTGTATTGTTAGAATCCTTGTTATCCCTGTCATGACATGGGAGTAGGGATGGGCAGGGAAAGAAAAATATTGGGAAGAAAAGAAAAATACGGGAAAATACGGAAAGAATGGAAAAATACGGGAAAATTCCCAAACGGCGGGAAAATACTCAAATGGCTTTATGTTCCTCAAAAAAAATATTTGTTGATGCTTTTGATTGTTATTTTAATCATACTCGCTGTTGTATGTACCTACGTCACCTACGCGCGGACTAACGCGGACCTTGGAGGAAGTTATCACACATTTTTTTTATACTACCTAGGTAGCAAACAAGCATACGGCCCGCCTGTTGGTAAGCGGTTACCGTATCCTATGGACGCTTGCAACACCTCCCTCGGGACCCGGGACGGGCTATATAAGCGTCGTACATGTGCACACGTGCTCTTTCTGCACGAGACCGTCTGTCCGACTGTCCACCACAACTAAGGGTTGTGGTGGACACCCCAAAACGTCGCTTTTTTTAAAAACAACGCAACATTTTTTTTTTATTGTTTTTTTATTGTATGATATGAGTATGACCCTAATAGAAATCATGTTAAATGTTATTCAAACGATTTGGTAAAAGTATTTCTCGCTATATACGCAAAATCTACTAAATATGACCATTTGAGTATTTTCCCACCCAATGGGAAAATTCCCGGGTTCTTTCCCACTAAATTGGAAATTTACTCGAAGTTGGGTTTATTCCCGGGAAGAAACCCAACCCTACATGGGAGAGATCTAGACGTATTCAGCGCCTAGATCTAGATCTAGGCGCTGATCTAGAGATATCTTTTGAGAGAGGTAGAGCATAGCGTTTATTCGCTCAAAGAGCAGCTCGACTGGGGAAGTACCTCCACCTTACAGAATACCGCAGACAAATAACTTTATGTTGTGTAAAGTTGTGTTCCTGCGCGGGGGGAAAGGTCGGTAACGCGTGAGCTGCTTCGTGTTTTGCAAGCGTCCATATGGCTACGGTAACCGCTAACCATCAGGCGGGCCGTATGCTTGTCTACCGACTTAGTCGTATAAAAAATAAAATAAAACTAGAAATTGCGAAACCCTATCTACACTAATATTATTAGTAATGTTTTGATATAGGCGGAATTCTTCGGAACTGATCCGGTTCCGATTGTTTTTACAAGCCATTATTTAACTTGCAATGTATGTAACTATGTTCGGGTGGAATCTTGCAAGTCGAATTCCAAGTACGGTCACCAAAAATTGCTTGTATCAAAAATGAAATTTTTAACAGAAACTTATTTCACTAATATAAAGCTAAAGTATCCCTGAAATAACCGTGGAGAGACGTTCAGTGGACAATAGCCTTACTTGTCATGGGATGTTTATTTATCCATTAATCTATGTTTTCATTCCAGCTCACCCCAGCGCAATCTCGTCAGAACAACAGAGTATGTTCATTACTACAGCTATACGACTCTCACGATATCTGGCACTTCCTATCGTCGACAGCCATGTTCTTTTCCTTCAACATGTACTTAACCATAGACGATAATCTCTCTAACGTTCTCAGGAGTCAAATTATGGTGTTTTAAATATTGTGCGTAAAGTGAGGTATAAAATGTGATTTTGTGTTCAATAAGGACTTAAATGTTTACGCCCATATAGACCAACTAGCTTTCCGTCCCACGTCCTCTCCCGGAGTTCAAAAAACAGCAGTAATCTATACTACTAGATTTCCGTCTCCCTAAGGGGGTAAAATACCCTCTTAGGGGTCAAAAATACTTTTCTTAGTGGATGCCTGCGTTATAAAAGGAGCCTGTGTGCATAATTTCAAGAATCTAACGCCAGTGGTTTGGGCTCTGCGTTGATAGATCAGGATAAGTCTTTTTATGTCAAAGGAAAATCTGTCTGACTCGTATATCAGCGCAGATCAAATCGCAGGGTCTAAGTAATTACTAACAGTGGGGCGATTACGTAACTAGATTTCAATCATTTTCGAATCGAAATCGGTTCTATAAAGCGGTTTTCTGATAACTTTTTTACGTTCTGATAACTGCAAATACAAACAGTGGTTCATTAGAAAGGGAACTATTTCCGATTTTGTAATATTTCTGCCGATTCAGAGGTTATTTCAATCAGAATTTCATTGCAATAAAGTTACGTAATCCACGTACAGGAGACTTGAAATTTGCTTGATAACCTTACACACGGTTACTTTCAAAGGGTAGCCAAAAATTGCGGTGTTATTGTACTTTATCGCGAAAATAGCACACACCTATTTTCATGCACTATCAAAATGTATGAAATAAGTTTTTTTTTTCGAGATTTCACTGTTGGTCCCTTAGCAAAGTTGCTCATAATGACAAAAATAACCTGTGATAATTTGGCTACCCTCAAAATTCAACATGAAATAATAATCGTCGGTGCGAACTGCGGGGCAAAGTTACTATGTTATATCTACCTGCCAGAATATTAATTTGACTTATTGAACATACTTTATCACTAATTAAAAAAAAGTTTTTAAGAATAATGGTGGAAAAATGCATATCGAGTACAGGTGTATGCTTTTTAACTTGTGTGCAATCTCACCATGGTTAGTGATGATGCGGCCGAAGGTGGTATACTCACAAAGCCTTGAAAGAACTGGTATAAGTGCAACAGATTTTCAACTTGAAAGTGGTACAGCCAGGCGGGTACAACAAAGTGCCCACCGTTGTAAATATAAGAAAAAAACAAAATTATTTATTTAGCTAGACCTTCGCAGACACTTATGTCAGACTAACTACATAATATGAACATTCTAATCGCACTGACTACAATGGCGTGCCCTGGCACCTATCGATGATCAAAAATTCTGTAGGTTTTACATATTTAAATATTTTCAATAATTTTGGAATAGATACAACACTTTATTTTAATAAAAATTGTTTCAATAATTTATAAGGATACCAAGATTCACATTTTAATCTATTATTATTGTTAAATAATGATATGTCAATTTCGTCAACCATATGTATGTTTTTAACCCGCCACTATGTCCACAGAATTAATTTTTTAACTTTAAAAAATGTGAATGTCGAATAAATATAAACCTATAAAACATACAATAAATCATACATTTGACACGTATGTAGGAGCATTCTATAGGCCGTCCATTCGTCTTGTCTCAATCCCACATAGTTCTCTTTCACTCAAACATACGTTCAGTAATTTACTTAGGTAACATTTCTAATGTATGTAAAATGAAATAAGGTAAATTTTTCATAAACATTCTTAACATCAGAAAAAAAATCTTATGGACAGATTATAAAAATGAAGCGACCGTCATCTATTTGGTCGGCTAAAAGATATTCTTGGCTTAGTATCTCTCGTGAAGAGATTTCCACCTTGATCTCTTGTGAAACTTTAACAAGCTGTATTCTCGTAGAGTAGTACCCAACTGATATGGCTTACCGATGTACCTGCGCAGAAGATACATTTACAAAGCGCGGGAAATGCTATTGGTCGGCAGCTGCCGCCATTTGTGCGGAGAGGCGACTTCACTTGCGAGTGAGACGGAACTAACAGCTGCACTGTATTATGTAGTACCTTATAGCTTAAATTAAATTAAATTTAATACCTTATAGTAATCATTAATAAGGTTGATTGTAAGTTTTAAGCATTTTTTCGTTAATCTTCGGGCCATACTTTCTTTTCTGTGCGAACGAAGATTCACGACGCGCCTTATTAGTTGGGTACTACTGTACTGCATGTTAAAAGTAATTTGTTAATAAGTTATTAATTCATTAAGTGTTGCATCTCAGTTAGATTAATTTTGAATGATGTGATTATTTTAAAAAGTTTTAGCACAGAATTGTACTTTGAAACGAATTTATCAAATTTATTTGTAGATAAAATAATAAAAAAAAAAAACAAAATTGTACGTCTTTTAACGTCCATTTTGTTAGGCTATTAGATTTTCTGTGATTGTTTAGATTATAATTGTAAGATAAAAATATTCCCATTTTCATAACACGAAAATATTTATTAGTGTTGATTTTTAATCATTTTATGCACAACCGAAACGTGTTTTTTGTCATGGCTAGTGTTGACAGGACAGGAGTAAAACAAACTTGAATTACTATACTTGCCTTTATAGAAAAAGTAAACTTTACGTTATTGAATTACTTTTAGTTGTTTATTTGCTTATCCACATGAGTAGCTAGTTTATCTTTTGATTTTGAATTTTTATGACTTTTTGTCACTTGTTTGTTTTTGTTAATCGGAATTTGGCGTGTCAACACTAATTAAGGCCGTTATTAAACTTAAAATAATACGTAGTTTTATACTTTATTTGTTACTTTAAGTTGAATATTAAAATTATAAGAATCTGAATGATTCTTTAATCAGCTGTATTAAACAGTAATAGAGACACCTAGATTATTTTCCGTATTCCAACGATTTATAGGTACGATAGTATTAACTAGTTTTAAGGCAATCGCGCACTATGCGCAAATTTAACACCAAAGCTAAATTTAATATGTAAAGTCGAGCAATCTTAAAAATTAGAAATATTTTAAATGTGTTTTAGTAAAACGGTGCTATGAAAGTAAAATGTATTGAAGATTCTTTTCAAAATTAGATTTCGCAAATTATTGTATTTGTTTTTATCACTAAAATCTATTGTGCTAGGCACCGGCATAGTTTAAGAGAGTGACTTATGTCCACCTTATACCCAACTTTCCATAATACTCTTAAGTTTTTTTGTATACTTATTTTGTTTATTTGTCTGTGTTATTACACTTGCTAGTCTTTAAATAAAATGCTTTTGTATTAAAATATATTTTTTATTTTAGTCTTCTTCCTCACGTATTGAAACGCCAACATCAAGAAGGAAGAGTTTAGGACCTAATGGTTCATCCCTGTGGAACTCCTATATTAGGTTTTGGGTTCTCCTATCTTGTTATTCTTACGCCAACATCAAGAAGGAAGAGTTTAGGACCTAATGGTTCATCCCTGTGGAACTCCTATATTAGGTTTTGGGTTCTCCTATCTTGTTATTCTTACAGATTCATACTGTACCTTGATAATTGCTAAGATATAACAACATTATGATCAGTTTTACCAAATTTACTATAGTAGAACACGTCTGAACGAATTCTGATAAAGTTTTCGGCGTGGTTGAAACATTCAAAGGCCTTGAAAAACTCAAAGAATAAAATCAAACAAAAATACACTTTGGTAAGCGGCATTTAATTAAAAAAGAACATACAAAAATGATTAACGTAAAAAATATCACTAAAAAACCTTATATGTCTAAAAATCATATTTTAAATTCTATACAAAAAAATGTGATGTACAATCAAAAATCTCTTGGTAACGTTTTACATTCATTTCATTTATTATAATAACACATACATAATTGGAAATTCCGTCACAGCCTATAAGCATAAGCTATATTAACAAACTATATAAAATAAAATAAAAAACACAGAGTCAACGCTGTTAAAAAAGTGAGTTTCAAATGAATAATTTTCACTCAGTGGTCCCGTTTTAATAATATCACAACCAACATAAAGTCAAACATACCTTTCATTTAAGGATTACACTGAAAATATTACAGATTTACACATATTTGATGGACATTACCTTAATGTCCTCATTTTTAAATGATTATTTTTGGGTTTGAATTTATTACGCTTTTGAGAAGTAATTTTGTGGTTTGCGTATGGCAACTTTATTATATACATTGGTTCCTTATTACAAAATGTCCTTTAATTATTAATAAAGAACCGATGTATAGTCTTAAATACGTATCGTATCATAATTCATTATTAAAATAATCCATTCAAGTCTTATGCGCGAATCACATTATTTAATTGATGTCATAATTTATAGCGCAATATCTGTAAAAACAAAAGAAACAAAATGGCGAACGTCCATCATAAAAAGAAATATACAGCGCCCTCTGTGTTAGCATTAGGAATTAACGGTATTGGTAAAATTATTTATGTACTTTTACTAAAAATCTAGCATCATACCATTTAACTTCCTGCTGCGGAGGCTCAGATTGTGGAATGAGTTTCCGGCATGGTTTTCTCAATGGAGTACAGCATGGACTTCTTCAAAAAGGGTGTGAAGATATTTCTGCAGGCTACGGTAACCGCTTACCATCAGGCGGGCCGTATGCTTGTTTGCTATTAGTAAAAAAAAACAAGACTTCCCAAGATACATATTTAACTGTTAAGAGGCTCCCTACGAAGTTTTTCAACGAAGTACATTCGCGATCTTTAATTTGGGATTCATTTAAGGTTGAATATCGTACAGCAAACGTATAACCTTAAGAGCTATTGTTTTGAAGCTTTCGACCTTATGGCTTTATGAGTGTTCTAAGAACATACATGGGAAATGAGTCCCATATTAACGTTCGCGACTGTATATTCACATACATTAAATATTTCTACCAATACCGATTGCTAAGATCTACCTATTTTTAAATCAAGACTCAAAAAGTGTTGAATTCAAATTTGCTTAAGACAATCTCATATTTGGTCACTCATTTACTTTTTGATACTAAGATAGCCGGCAGTGACATGAAAGCGTATCTAATTGCTTTACTATAAGGTTCATTTCTGTGGTATCATTCGAGGGCTACATAAAAGGGCGTACAGTGCACGTCAAATAACTTGAACCTGCACAGTCACCGTTTTGTAGGTGTGCTTGGAGGTGCGGTATGAGGTGAGGTTGATAGCGTCCTGCGTTGTCATAGTAACGGCGAGAAGTATACACCCGTCGCCCGCACACGTGCCGCTGTCGCCCCAAGTACATTCGAGTTCGTAATTAATGTGATAGTTTTTTTAAGTGCTTCATTATAAAAAAAAAAACCGCCTTTGCGCAGACGTAAGAGTAATACAGTTTTTAAGAGACAGGCAAGACAACTTATCTACCATGTCTATTGCTATATAAAAAAGAGAATAGTGGTAGTAGCGAAACTCAAAAATAAAACTGCTAATATGACAAAAACATGGATTTCCACAGCTAAGAGGATTCAAAATTCAAAATTCAAAATTCAAAATCATTTATTCAAATAGACCTTCGCAGGCACTTATGAAAAGTCTGACTCTAATACTCTAATACCGGTTCGGAAGGTTGCATTTGCTGAGAAGAGCCGGCAATAAACTCAGCAATTACTCTTTTCAAAACAGGCTTAGATTAATTACATAATATTTACATTCTAATCGCACTGAAAACAATTGCGTGCCCCGGCGCGGCGGCAAAATTACAAAGTAGACTGAAAAAATATTTAATAAGTAAATAAATAGCAAACTTAAGCAGACCAATTATCAAGGCAGCCAACCAATCAGATTTAATTTAAGTTTTTCGAACTCCCGGAATGAAACGAGACAGAACAAAACCCATAACTGGCATTGATCATTTTGATCAAGGGGTAATAAAGAGATGCGTCCACAATTATCATATGAATAATAAAGAAAAGAGAAATTAAAGACCGACATATAATTGTAAACGAAAAATTATGAGCGCGACTGTACATGCGCAGGCGACGTCATCTTGGGTCTAGTTATATGACACGCACTACACGCAAATTTCTATTATTCGTTTTGTTTGCAATAGATAGTACAAAACAAGCTCCATGACATAGATAGTCTTATATTAATTTAATATATACAGCCAATAAAAATAAATCGCGTTATATTATTGCATGAGAAAACATGCACAACAAACAGACGCATAATTTACACATTTTTGCGTTTACGCCCTCTTTTTAAAGCCCTCGTATAATTAACCATAGATCAAATATGGCAAATCTTTCTGGTATCAAGCTCTATTTTTTGTCTGTGGTCATGTATTTTTTTCTACTGAACTGGGGGGTTAATGTTACCACATTTGCATCTCAATTTATGTTTAATCAGTATATATTTATATCTACGGGAGTTTCCTCAACGATTTCAGCTTAAAATTAATTATTTTCGTGTTTCAACACTTGATTAAACCTACAATAACAACACTCACAGGAACATAGTATCGTTAGAAAGAGAGCACAAATCTTATTGACTTCACAACTATATCACATAATCGTTTTGAGGGTGTATTAAAAATATCTATAAGTACTTTGAAGCGACCTGCGCTTTTTCTGTCCATGGAAGATATTTAACAGTTGAGTATGTGAGTTGAGCTGGAGAGACACTTGAGAGATATGCCTTAGAGTACGACTTCCTATGGAAGGATTTCCCGGAATTTGAATCCTAAGGGGTAATGTAATATCTGAATAGCATAAAACAAAGACGATTTTTGTGTCGTTCTGCTAGTCCAAGTAGTTCTAAGTACGCAACGGATTTTGTTGCAGTTTTCTGGCTGTCTAACACCGGTCTACAACACTCCAAGAAATTCCTAGGCTCTACGTTCAAAGCCTGGGAATGCATTTGGAATATGAGCAGGGGGTAAATCCGCTGCCTGCTTGGGGCATTTACTAGGCACTTTGGAACCAACGAAATGCTCATGAAGATGGGTCTAACCGTGACACCCATGTGCAGGTTGTGTGGGGAGCATACGGAACGCATGGAGCACCTTCTGTGCACATGCGATGCACTGGCTGGTAAGCGAATGAGTCTCCTAGGGATTGGATATCCAAAACCAGAAGACTATAGGCTCATATCTGCCTGGTTGTAAAACTCATGAAAAGAGTTTTCAACGAGACTGGTGAGGAGTAAGGTATCTAGGGGACCATAATAGATCCCAATGGGTCGAAGTGTCCGAGTTATTTGTCGGCCCCTCCAAAGATAAGATAAGATTGAAGGTTTACCCCTTTCAAAATCAGTTCAGTGGCTTAAGCTTTGTTGATCTCTCATTAATCAATCAGTCAGGCCATGTTCATTCACAGATTGGTGTATGGATATTTTTAATACACCATTTCTTACAAAAATATTAATTCAAATCTGAACTGTATGTCTAAAGTAAAAGAAATTCTTTTCTTCTTCTTCTTTTCTTTTCCTATCATATTTACAATATTATACGTTTAGGATGCATTTCCATTGAAGCGGAGCGGAAGTATAGATTGTTAAACATAAACAACAAAAAAAAATTTTTTTTGTTTGAGATTTACGGACGCATTCATAAGTTAATTTCAACTAAAAGAGTTATATCGGCAATTCGCATCTACTTCGTTCCCGTCTCGTTCATGTTCCAGAAGAATTTTAAATGCCTCCCCAGTGTTGTTCCATATTTGGAATACATAAGAAAATATTCTACAAAAAAAGCAGGTTTTGAACGTAAAGTATAAAAAAAAGATAATGTATTGTGCCAATGATATTATTCATGTTATTTAATGGATACAAAATGTATAACTACCCCAGAAAAAATATTTATGTACTGATATTTCAGTGACATTAGTTTTGTTTGTGAATTATGTTTTGTTTTACAGATACTAAGATGTTACGTAACCTATAATGTGATGTGAATTTCAATCTATCTCCGCTTCAATAGAAGAGCACCCTTAAGAGTTTTATTAACTTATCAAATCACTGGAAATATTGTTGATAGTGCTATTAACATGATAAATGCGGACAAACTCGCAGGAAAAAGCTAGCGAATACTAGTAAGAAAGAAGATGTCACAAGCGCTAGTTTGTCTGTTAGAACGTATATACATACAATAAGAACGAGTTTTCCATTTTCAACAATATTCAGATAAGTCAATAAAATCCTCAAAGCAAAAACAACGCTATACACTTACAACTATGACTGAACTTGCAATGGCTCTTTATCGTGGCACCCATCGTCGAAAACATCGTCTTTTTTCACGCTCAAATTCTGTATTGTATCATTATCATCCTTAAGACCATCGTCCGTATATTCCTCGACCCCACCATGTTTAAACTGCATATGTTTCTCCAAACTAGATTTCTGAACACACCTATACGTACATTGAGGGCATTTAACAGACTTCTGCCGCGGCCTGTACGGTTTAACCTGATTTTTAACCTCAACTTTATCACCATCTTTCTCGTTTAAATGCCTCTGTTTGTGTTTAGTTAAATTTGTTTTTTGAACGCACCTATAAGTGCACATATCACAGCTAAAAGGCTTTTGATCTGTGTGCAAATACATGTGTTTTACTAGATTAGGCTTCTGTACCGTGCGGTATTCGCAATATGGACACGCGAAGGGTTTGTAGCCAGTGTGTGTCCTTTCGTGTACCACTAGATTGTTTTTCTGCGCGCAACGGTAATCACAGTACTGACAGCGGAATGGCTTTTCTTTCATATGTACTAATATATGTTTCGCTACATTATTCTTCTGTCCGCTTTTATAATCGCAAAACGTACAACTGAAGGGCTTTTCCCCGGAATGAGTGCGTTCATGTATTTTTAATATGGCTGGAGATTGACACCTATAAGCACATTGCGTACAACCGAATTTACCGACTTTCTCGGTATTTTCACCACTTTCTGCACAAACTTTGGAATGCTGTTTCAAACCTCTTTTAGATGGGAATATGTCGTTACATTTGTAACAAACATATTCGCCCCTGATATTCATAGATAAATCATCGGAAATTTTTAGATCACCATCATTTTTTTCCGAATAATTCTGATTGTATTCGGGATAGTAAATTTTATTTTGATCCGTCGGTTTTAAATTTTCTTTGGGTTCCTCGTTTTTTGAATCTGCTTTGGCGCCATCATGTCCGCCATCTTGCCTTAACTTTTTAAACTCTTCCTGGTATGGGGTGACGTTTTCGAATTGTTTATGAACGACTAGATTCTGTGGGTTGTCTCTACTTACATTGTTGGTGACGTAGTTTTGAATGTAATTGTGTATTGGATTCAGGGCGGGAACTGACGCGTGGCCGTATACTGAATACATTTGATTGTCTTGATGCACCGGCTGAGCCGAATTGTGTTCTGCGTGTATGTGACCTGAAAGATGTAAAAATTGTTATGAAATATTTACTTTACCCAGCAAAGGTTGCTGTCCAAAGCTAATTCAGTATAGTAAAATATATTTTCTATTCTTTCACAGATTTATGTGTTTTTAAAATAAAAATTGGTGTCTCAAAGAGTAAATTAATCGGAAATTTCAATGGACTCCACCTTAACTTACGTTACGTTAAAATACTAAAATCATTTGCAAAAACGCCTCTTTCGTATGATAAGTCTTGATAATTCTGTCGCCGGTTATTAATAATTCAAATATATGCAGACGCATCGATCCGCAACCTGATAATTATTTACTGATGCTATCTAGCTATAGGTTATATCTGTGACAGTAGTCAGAGTTACATGAAAATTAACCTTACTGCTTTGTAATAAGGATCATCCGTTTAACTTTAATTTTTGGATCATTACATGAAGATTCATATGCACCTTATTGCAAAGCGTTAAGATTCATATTTACGTCACTGTAACGGGTATCAAGTTTTTTATGAATTACAGATACATAATATGTTTTAAAGTTCAAACTAATTTGGAAATGAAGTTTAAATAACGTCATATTATCTTCGAATCCTTACTAATACTATAAATGTATATGTTTAGTCTATGATTGATAGTATGATGATACAGATGAACTTTATGGTAAAGCAATAAGGTTCATTTCGTAACACTAACAACTGTCACATTCATCAAGTCATATTTTACGAACTTTACGCATATGACATAAGGTTTATTTTCAAATAACACAATCCATTCTTGAGACAAAATAACGCTATGCGGGGAGAGCATTGCTTTATTTTATTTTTATTTTTCTAATCAAGGACAGCAAGAGCGTGAAACTTGCTCCGACGTCTTTGTTTCCACTCTCAAAATCCAGGGTCTTTCAAGGCGAGAGTGGGCCCTTATGGGTGGGTCAGAGAGCAAACGCAAGCCCATTTAAAATTAAAATAAAAACGTTTAGACGCAATAACCGCTCGACAGCCTTAATCCAAATTGGAGCCACCCGAAACGGGTATACCGGCTCCCGAGCAGCCCCGAATACCTGATTGAGTGACTCACGAAAGGTTTACCTTGATTTATTTACCTTTTCTAGTTGTCTTAGACACTATTTTACATATTATTCACATTATTAAATAAAATCCGAGACATGCATTAATTTAAACTAGATTTTTGATAAAAACAGGATATTCAAACAAATTTTAGTTCAAAAGATCACATAATTTTTTAAATGATTTAAAACAAAATAAATGTCTGATAAAAAATATTAAAGTCTACCGCTAGAGACGATTTTGCACAATAATCTCAACCAGAATAATTATTATTACTGTGTAATTATGTAAGTACGTATGTATTTACAAACAAAAAGCAGTACATGTGGAGATTAATTTAGGCGGGCCGTATGCTTGTTTACCGACTTAGTAGTATAAAAAAAAACCCTTGTCTTCAAAATTTCATGTTTCTGGACCCTGCGGTTTCAATGTCAAAGCCAATTCAATTTAGGCCCCAGTAGGGTACGTATGAAGGTCAAAGATACTGAAGTTACAACCAGTTCGTAAGTCGGCCTTCAACTGAGAAGAACATAGAAGGTATCATATTTTTGTTTTGCCAATCTGTCTATATTGGTTATTTTTTCCAAAACATTTGACATACATACTTTTTTTAATTTTACAAAATAAAATACAGTTTCTTGTGTATGTAGATTAATTAATAAAGGAGACCGATAAAACATGTTAGGTAACCTTGAAACCTAAACAGGAAAAATATTACTTTCAAAGTGCTCCGAATTTGTCACCGTTTACTTTGTGTATATCTCGCCATTCATCTAGTTTTTAATGATATTTGACTACAATCTCACCATGGTCCGTAACAATGTAGCCGAAGGCGGTAAGCACACAAAGCCTAGAAGGGAATTTGCTTTCAAGTGAAACACTCTTTCACTCACTCTCTAAGTGAGATAGAGCATTGAGAGCACCTTACAAAATACCTTAGCTCAGGGCTTCCCAAACTTATTTTAACTGTGACGCACTTGGGAAATCGCCATATTTTTGCGACGCCCTGGCCTTATTGCAATACATTTACCTACAAGTTGTAGTTCTAGTCTAATAACAATTTGTTAGAAAAACTCCTGCCGCATGACAATGCGCATGGCACTCACTCGACTTGGTCGCATCGACACATACAGCCAACTAAACTAAACCTAGATATTTAGATCGCCTCACGACGACCCTGGATAATACGGCGTCGCGACGCACCGTTTGGGAAGCCCTGCCTAGCCAAAAAACTTTATGTTGTGTTTCTGCGCGTTACTCACGCGCAGAAAAAAAAAGTCTTCAAAGCTTATCGGGGAGGAGGGAAGTGTCGGTAATGCCCCGTTCACATATTTTCCAGTAGCATTCCAGTCCAGTGATTGAATTCAGGATTGGAATCCTACTGGAATAATGTGAACCGGCACTAGAATATACTCAGTGACTTCTTTCTGATTCCAGCCTGCTCTTTGATCCAAGCTCGCCCAATATCTGAGCCCTTTTCTTGAAATCATCATTAAAAATAAATCATTTATTTAAATAGACCTTCGCAGGCACTTATGAAAAGTCTGACTCTAATACCGGTTTGGAAGGTTGCATTTGCTGACAAGAGCCGGCAATAAACTCAGCAATTATTCTTTTCAAAACAAGCTTAGATTCATTACATAATATTTACATTCTAATCGCACTGAAAACAATTGCGTGCTCCGGCGCGGCGGCAAAATTACAAAGTAGACTGAATAAATATTTAATAAGTAAATAAATAGCAAACTTAAGCAGACCAGCCCCCACAAGCAGCACCTGTTCATCATTTAACAACTTAAATGACTGGAATAATGTACAGCACTAGACTGTCTACCGCTTATTACACTTGTTTAACGACTTATGGCCGATTTCTATAATTTACGGACCGTTATCGGTTAAAATTAAGACTATTATATCTTTACTAATAATGAAGCGAAGACCTCAAAGCTTTGCATAGCAGACCCTCCCATATGGAAGTAGGTATCACTAGTAAAATTAGCTTACGGAATGATCTATATGCCTAGTTTGGCAATAAAAAAATAACACCTATAATATATATAGCTTAAATTATACATAGTAAGCATAAATGCTATTAATGTACTAGCTGTCCCCGGCGGTTTTACCCGCGTTCCCGGGATAAAAAGTTAAATATAATAATATTCCTTTAGTGCACTAAGAGAGGATTTTACGAATTAAACCCCTAAAGGGTTAATAGGTACACAAACAAAATTGGATATAGACATATATGTTAATAAAATGCACTATAAATTTATAATACGGCGGCGCATTTTAATATATTCGCATGTATATTAATTCTAAATGTGAAAGGTCGATTTGAAACTAAAAACTGGTTGATAAGATCACTTGATTTTGCTTTCACGATATTTATAAATCCTAACTAATATTATAAATGCCAAAGTGAGTTTGTTTGTTTGTTACGCCTTCACGACTCTACTACTCAACGTATCATCATGAAAATTGGCATGCAGATAGCCTATGGTATGGAGAAGGACATAGGCTAGTACTTTTTATCCCGGGAACGCGGGTGAAACCGCGGGGGGCAGCTAGTATTGAATAAATTATACAATTAAAATATTCTAGTTTTCACCGCGCAATATTGCCTGCAGTTCATGACCTTTATATTGCCGTTTTTATTCACTTTGTTTATTTTTCTGTTCGGTACAAAAATTGCAATCAAGTTTGTAACTAACTTTCCGATGAGGTAGCTAGAAATAGCTTACGACTAAATGAAAAGTTCCTGTAATTTTATATGTTCCATATTGGACGGGCGTCCCATTTGGCAAACTATTGAATTCAAAAGAAAAATATGGCTAGCTCATAAAAACAGGCGCAATGACATGTAAGTACAGTAGTACCCAACTAATATGGCTTACCGATGTACCTGCGCAGAAGATACATTTTCAAAGCGCGGGACATGCTATTGGTCGGCAGCTGCCGCCATGTGTGCGGAGGGGCTTGACTTGTGAGTGAGACGGAACTAACCGATGCAGTGTATTATGAACCTTACAGTAGTGATCTCAGGTTCATTGTAAGTTTTAAGCATTTTTTCGTTAATCTTCGGGCCATACTTTCTTTTCTGTACGAACGAAGATTCACGACACGCCTTATCAGTTGGGTACTACTGTAAGTATATTTGTCTGACCACGTCAATCATACATTTGAAGAATCTATTGAAAAAAAAACTACTTACCGTTCAATCCATTAACAGTATCCAATCCAGAATTAATATTCTCATAGAAATAACTGTCTTCTTGTTCCGATTTTATATGAAAAGGCATCGGCAGAAAATGATCTGCCTGCTCTAACTTCATGTTATCATGCATTATGCTTGAATTTAGCAATCTTTGGTCCAACCTTTGCAATCCATTCTGTTCCAACCTTTGCACCAACGTTTGGTCCAACCTCTGTGCTAGATTCTGAGCCATATTATGCTCAATAATATTATCAGTTAAAATCATTGGCGTACGTCTGTCCTCCTGACTTAGAATATTAGAATGATGTGACAAATCAATCTCATGATTCAAATCATGCGGTAACTCTGCCCTTAGATTCTGAGCTATGCTTAAATCACTGCTTAAATTCCTTGCCAAATCCTGCTCACTTAAATTCTGGGCCAACGTTTGTGCCAACCCATTTGACATCTCCAATTCGTTACCCAAATTCCTAACTAGCGATATATCTAGGTTTCTACTTAAATTCTGGCCAATAATAATGTCATCGTGACGAGGTAAATCATTGCTTAGGTTGTGCATCAAATCCATCTCTGTAGACAAGTTTCTTGGTAGATGAGCAGGTATTTCGTTGAAGTTCAGATTGCGGCTTATGTGGTTAGTTTTTAGCATCAAAGTGGACATTTGGCGAGGTGACAAAGGCAGCTGAAAGTTGTGGACTAAGGAGCTAGCGTTGAGTGAGGACTGCATGGCTTGATGGAGCTGTTCCATTGATATTGGTGTGTGCTGGTAATCATTTTCGATTTGATGCGATTTTTGTAACTGGAAAGAGAAAAGAAGGTTAATTTAGGCCATCAAACGATTAATCTTAAGAAGCAAAATGACATTTTATTTTATTTGAGATCTATTCCCACCACCCACCACCAACAATGCGCTCTGATTGGCTAAGTCAAGGACACACTAAACTTTTAGATACAGTGATTGGTCAATACTGTTTTAATCAGTGCAAAAGCACTTACTTGTTGCGGAATTGGATTGATCGGTATACTACTCTAAAGGGATTTTTCCTCAATGATTTAGGAACTACAGATTTCGAGATGTAAAAGGCCCGTTTCGACAAGATGGTGTCTTCTTATCGGACTATGTTTGTCTCTTTTGACACATTGATCAATACTGTCAAAACACACCTGTCTATAAGATCTTTCAGACTTTAACTAGGAGTTTCGTCACCCATGGATTTATGGTGGTTTCTGTAGCCTATGGATCAGCAGGGGAATTGTCAATATGTTGAAGACCTGTTTATAAAATAAGGGAACTGGCTCTCAAGTGCAACTGCCGGTGCACACTGATAATTGCTTGGTAACAGATTTTCAACTTGAGGGTGGTAGCCAGCCCAGCAGGTGCCCCCATGACTGTTCTATGGTTATCCCACAATGTTTTCCTTCAATGAAAGTTCAAGAAGTTTTGATCCCATGTACCTACTTGAAAAGTATTTTATTTATTTTTTTATACCACTAAGGTGGCCATCAAGCGTACGTCCCGCCTGATGGTAAGCGGTTACCGTAGCCTATGGACGCTTGCAACACCAGGGGTATCACGCGTGCGTTGCCGACCCTGCAGAAATCTCTTCACACCACTTTTACTATTATGTAAATATAACATATTTTTATGACGAAAAACCATATGGCATGTTGGTAAACAAGCATACGGCATGTTGGGAAGCGGTTACTGCGTCCATAGTATGCACTAAGGAAGGATTTGTAAAATAACGGATCACGTGTGGACCGTTTAATTGTGAGCTAACTTAGTAGTTGGTAGCAAATTAAATAATAAGTAGGTCAAAATGCTATAATAGATTGTAATAGAAACAAATATTTTTATCACACAAGGATAATCCTACGTTGCACACAACCTAATAAACTTCCTATCAACAGTATCAACTAACTGACATCAAAACTCTTAATATAATTGGACTGATTTACAAAAAACTTAAACCAACTTCAAAGTACACTAAGAAGTATTCAAATCCTGATCTGATGACAATGGGACCAAAGAGGAAGTGTACCCTTCCAGACAAATAAAGAATTTTCCAAATCGGTTAATAAATGACAGAGTTATGAGGTAACAAACATAAAAAAGAAAAAAAAATACAACTGTATTGAGAAACTCCTCCTTTTTTTTAAGTCGGTTAAAAATAGGCATATAAGTGTGTTGATGTCAGTTAGCCAGTGTCTCCTCTTACATAATAATATAATATCTTACATTATCTAAATGTACTAAAATTATTTGGCAACCTTTTATTGATGTTATAATGGAAATATCTATTATTGGCCGTGCATTTTATTAATTTTGAAGCAATTTTTCATAAATGTATCCCTGTTGGTTTCCGTAAATAAATAAACAAATTTATCTATACATATATAATCACTTGTCCTGACTAAACAACTGATTCATCAATGCAGGGCTTAATAAACTGCTGCAGCTACAAACTTGAAATGTTGCACACAGGTTCCTTTTATAACGTAGGCATCCACTAAGAATCCCTCCTCCCTCTTTCCCCCCGAAAGATGAAAGAAAAAACGAAAGGAAAGTTATGGAGAAGGATAACAAAAGACAGAGTTATAAGGAAGGAGTTGGAGGAGGCCTATACCAACCAATGATTCATTGATAGCTGGTACTAAATAAAAGCTATAATAATTGATCTAAAAGTAGTTTTTTAATACTAACATTTAAGTCACAATAAAGGCTTTGCATATTAAAACCTTGCCTCTAGATTAAAAAGATAACAATGACATCAATTGTTATAATAGGATGCGTGTCCCTCGCGAGAACCAATGGGTTAATAGCTGAATGGATCCATGCATAGACAGATACTTAAGCAGGGCTACTTCACTCACTCAAGGACGCTCGATAAGTGCCTACCGCTTGGTGGACTGCCCGCAGTGCAAGTAACACAGGGCTGCCTAAGCCAATGCGAGAACTTGTACACAATTACACATGGCAAAATTTACTTTTATTCAATTTTCACCTACTTTTACATTTTATTGGTTTGTTTTATTCATAAAAATAGAATATTATTGAAGTTATTCACGCAATTTAATTATTTTCAATAATAATGTTATCTAAACAGTGATTTTAGAGTAGGGAAAAGAAATATCCATAATTATAAATACTTTTTATTCCTAATATGAATAAAGAAATCATTGTAATCATACAAAAATATAGAAATTCAGTTATATATAATTTATAATCTTTGTTCAACCATGACATCGATTTCTCAGGAGACAGCGCTCTAGAAAGAGTCGCGGTAGGCTAAGATATTGGTAGATTGTTAGATGTAGGCAGGTATCCAGCTAAGAACATCAGAATCTATACAACCTTATTACTGAAATTGACCTTAAAATAGCGTAACTTGTCTGATGAAAGAGAGGTATCTGTTAAAACTTTAATCTGTGACTTAAGATAGTTTTTCTCTAGTTTAGTTGAATCGGGTATTTCAGAAACCCCATAAGCCATATTTTTTCACCAAACGGGGTTTTTGCATTTTTTAAGATAACTTTATATCTCAAACAAAAATCACATAAGTCACTGTAATAATATCAAAGGAACACAATTGTGTCAAATATTGCATGTATTAGAGCATGCACTTTATTTATTTGCTTTAAATTCATAGATTAAAAAAGAGACCCATAAACGTTAAAAAGATGCAAGATCTAAAAAACTTGAAACTAACTTTCCTCAAGAATGAAAACTCAAAGTATTTTACGATATAAATGGCCAGTAACAGATGGAGAAAACAATAAGGATTAAATCTATTGTTGAATTTTATGTATCAAAACAGTTTTTAGCTTCTCCTGGAAAATTTAATTTGCTTGACTTATGTGGTTTCTGAAATATGCGATTCAGTTCTCTAGATAAAAATATATGATCTGGAAATATGGGTAAAACTATGCAGAAGAGGAGCAAGAGAAAGGTGAGAGCTAGTGTTTTTTTTTAAATCAGATATCTGGTCTTCAGAGTTTGAATAAGGAGCTAGAATCCCATAATGAGAATAGTATTCCATTGAGAGTTCTAGAAAACATATTTATTTGTAACAAGGACTTTTATCCTGCTAACCATAACATTGTTTACTGATAATTATTTATTTTAAGAAAAAAATATGTAAATAAAATAGCCTGAAGTAGGGTATACAACGGGCAGGTTCATTCTTCTGGATATATAAATTAATTATAATGTAATTTAATTCAAATTCAAAACTGAACTTACACTTTCCAAGTAAACCTTGTAGTTTTCCTCGTCAACAACATTCTGATCTTCCCGCTTTACGAAATCCATATTTGAAAACACATGTAACGTAAAAAATTCAATGTAAAAAAAATCTGTTTTTTTCCATACAGTTCAACCTATAACCTATGAACCGAATTACACATTTCAAAATGACTTAAAATAAACACTTTTACTGTTGGTAAATGCATGAATTAAATGTAATATTAATATATCACATGATTTTATATAGAAGAAATAGAATTAAATCTAAAAATAATGATGTAAAAAGGATTTTTTGTTCGTTTGACGTTGTTCTTGCGAAAGAAAGGAAGCTGGTTATAGACAATGTAGAGTTGCCGTCAACGAACATCTGTCGGGGATAGAACTACGCGATTCAAATTTCCCATTTTTCGTAATTTTTTAAACTAAGTTCTCTTGTTTTGCAATGCATTGTAATATTAATTGTTTTGTTAATTTGTATTATGTCGTATATGCCTATATTGTACTGCATGGTCAAACAGTATTTTTTTAAACTTACCCCATTTAGCAATGTAGTTTCATTCTGATTTCACTCAATACTTAAATCTTGTATGTATACAAATGGCTGAATGGAAATGATAGAAGATAATGTTCTCCAATAGCATATTTACAAGCATTACAACTTTTATTTTTAAATCTATACTAACTTTATTAATGTTAAATGTTTAATATTTTTGTAAAGATTTTTGTTTGATGGTTTTTTAGTTTGTTTAAACGTGCTAATCTTAGGAACTAAAATTCGGATTAAAAAAAATCCTTTTTGTATACGATAGCCAGATTTATGATGCATAGAATAAATAGGCTAGGACAGTAGTACCCAACTGATATGGCTTACCGACCGATGTACCTGCGCAGAAGATACATTTTCAAAGCGCGGGAAATGCTATATGTCGGTAGCTGCCGCCATGTTAGCGCGCGCCGTGTGGAGGGGCGTGAGTCACGAGCACAGACCACTATAGGGGATAATACGTATGTTACGAGTGAGACGGTACCACGTCAATATTAAACACTACAGAATATTATCTTTAAATACCGATAGGTATAATTTAATTCTGGAAAATTAAGCTAGGTGATAAAAAAATCCAGAGAGACATTAATGTTGCTGGTGTAATAATGGGAAAAACATACATTAGTACTGGTACGTGATTATATTTATTGAATATTGTCCTCGGACCACGGATTAGCGCAAGCCACATTTCGCGCGTTCAACAAAAAAATAAATACAAGTGATATCTCACTACACAGGGGGTATTTCGTGTATTCCCTGTGATATTTCGTGATTTTTTCAGAACCCCCTACTAAGCCTCATGTGATTATTGCATGTTCCCAAACCGATTTAAATTTATAAAGTGACATTGTTTTCTCGCGAAAAGAGCAAAAGATATATGTGTTGTTGAATGGGCTTGCGTTTGGGTATCAACTGACCCCAGGAGCTATAACGTGGCCGGAATGTAGCACGCTTACACAGAAAATGCTTATTCACTCTGGCATTAAAGACATCTAGGTTAAAGGTGTCGGGAAACACAGACCCCAGGAGAGAGATCCACTCCTTTGCTGCTCGATAAGGAATGAAGGAGCAAAGCGTTGTGTCCGTATAAGTTGTATAGGCTTTGCTTTAGGTTTTTCCATAATTTCCCAGTTTAATAAATTACCCTGGTTTAAACCGCTACTGTAGCGGCGCTACATAAAGAGTTCAATAGTCAGATATTTTCGGGGAATCGTTTATATCTAGCAACATATTCAATTCAAAGGCCATAGACAATACAGACTTAGCAATGCGTTCAGAATCGAATGTAGTTTTCTTCATCCCAAAATTAAATATTTATGAAAAATGATATTTCAGTCAAATAATGGCTTCTTTTCTAATAATTTTATTATTTTCCAAATCTAAATAAATTTGCATTAATGTCTTCTTTACTGAAGTCAAGGTTAAAATCTGTATTATATTACATAATCCCAAATTATCGATAGCCGGTTAGTTAGTGGTTAGTTACAAGATTCCTTCTGAATTTCGTTCAATTTCGTTCTAACTGTCAGTTTGATTTGATGATTTTTATTAGAAAAATTGTTGTAAAAACATTTTCTGCGATCCAATACTATCAATTTTCTCCCACAAAATTACAATTTCTACGGCGAAGGTTAGTCAATCAAGATTCAACATATTATTCATAATATTGACAGAATCAAAGTATAAAACTAAACACCATGACTAAACATCAGTTTTTTAACCTTTGATTCTGTTTATCTCGCCGGTAAGTATAAAAGTGCGTTTGATTTTTATTCTTTATCTCTCCTTTCGCATAAAACGGTATGAAACCATTTAGGTAGCTACTAATACCGTAATTTCGCGAATGGATTAAGAAGGCGCAGAATACATAGATAATACACTATAACATAATAAATAATAAAATATCCTGGGACATTTCTCACACACGGTCATATGATCCCAAACTAAGCAGAGCTTGTACTATGGAAACCAGACAACTGATATAATACATATACATACTTTTTGTTTGTAAATATATACATAATTACACCCAGACTCAGGACATACAGACATGTTCATGCACACAAATGCATGTCCTGTGTGGGAATCGAACCCACAACCTGCGGCGCATAAGGTGAATCTTAACCTTAACCAACTGCACCAACTGGCCAATAGTTCATTATTTTTGAAAA
Organism: Achlya flavicornis; assembly: GCA_947623365.1. Lineage (NCBI taxonomy): Eukaryota > Metazoa > Arthropoda > Insecta > Lepidoptera > Drepanidae > Achlya > Achlya flavicornis. Next base: position 20,933,080 of record OX392467.1, on the reverse strand, counting down.
AGTGCGCCATTTTCGAGAAACTATTTTGACATTATTACCGCAAGATGGTTTCAATACAACAACTGATGGGTTTCAAACGCATTTCAAATTAGTTGCGGCATGATAGTCATAAGTAACTAGGGTTGCACATTCATCACTAATCTGTTTTGGGGCTGTTTTTAAAATGCAGTATTTAAAAAGACCTTGCTCCATAGCGACCCTAAGGCTCTCTGAACCAAGCACCTTATAACTCTCTATATACTCTTATTATCATTTCAGCTTCAACACAACTCCAAAGATGTCCAAGACAGCGCTGATGATCCTGTCCCAGGGTGCGGAGGAGATGGAGACAGTTATCACAGTTGATATGCTCAGGAGAGGCGGTGTATGTATAGTCTTAGTTTTATACAATGTGTACTATCAGAAAAGATGGGTGACCGCCTAGTGGTATTTCAAATCGAGCGTTTCCGTGCTTCGGAAGGCACGTTATCACTTAATTGTGATAGTCGTTAAGCTAGTTGGATGCCTCCTAGGCGGCTTGAAAAATTACAACAGTAGGTTGACCACTACCCTACCTCCACCAATCCGCAGTGGGCACGCCTGGTGGAGTATCGCCCAGTCCCTTTCACCCTCATTTGTGTGCAGGAGGCCTGTGCTCAGCAGTGGGACATTATAGGCTGATGACGACGAGATGTCCCCTGCCGTTAAATCTGAATTCCTGAGATAATAAGTGGAATGTGTTTTTTTTTTATACAACTTAGTCGATATACAAGCATACGGCCCGCCTGATGGTAAGCGGTTACCGTAGCCATATAGACGTTTGCAACACACAAAGCATCGCTCACGGGTTATCGACCTATCCCCCCTCCCTTATGAGCTCTGGCAACCTTACTCACGCGCAGGAACACAACCTTACACAACATAAAGTTATTTGGCTGCGGTATTCTGTAAGGTGGAGGTACTTCCCCAGTCAAGCTGCTCTTTGAGCGAATAAACGCTATGCTCTACCTCTCTTAAACTGACTACATAGGTTATCTGAGTTCCAAATAACAATGTACTATTTTAATAACAATTCTGATTGGTTCAAAGGTTAGGCAGTGAAAAGACAACAATATAAAGATTTGATTTACTATTTTTAAAATAAAATGAACTCTTCATAGTTTCACAATGGTGCCAATTCTTTTGTAAATAGCACTAAACTAATTTTAGTCACATCTCATCTCTTACAAACATTATTGAAAAAGGATAGAACATATTTAAAGCTGTCAAATTAATCTTTGCCGTCTTATTTTGCGTGTATTTAGGCGTTACCGCGATAGGTGGGTGTTTTTTTTTAATAAAACCCATACGTGTCTATGGATAGGTCTTCAAAAATGATATTGAAGTTTCTAAAATCATTTTTTTTTAAACTGAAATGTTTGCGCGAGAGACACTTCCAAAGTGATAAAATGTGTGTCCCCCCCTGTAACTTCTAAATGATAAATCTATAACAAATATATGATGTACATAACGATGCAAACTTCCACCGAAAATTGGTTTGAACGAGATCTAGTAAGTAGTTTTTTTTTAATACGTCATAAATTGAAATTCATATCAAATACTCAGGTCTATACGGTAGGACCGAGGGTTCCGTAAATGGTAATTTACTTATATACCTACAGGTTTGTACGGAACCCTCGGTGCGCGATTCGGACTCGCACATGGCCGGTTTTGTTTATTGAAACCGGGCATTAACCAACTGGCCGTCAAAGTAATGTATGAATTCCGTGCAGTTATTTTTCTTCTGTTTTAAAACAGGTGACAGTGACACTAGCAGGCCTCGACAACGCTTCCCCAGTGCTCTGCTCGCGTAACATTACACTTGTACCGGACAAGTCTTTAGCCGATGCGCTGGCTGAAACCCCACAATATGATGCGGTGAGTATCCTTATATCCAACTAGCTGGATCTAAAACTGGTATTAAAGGTACCCTATGTCCTTCTCGATACCATAAGCTATCTTGAGTGATGATTGGTTGAGTAGTTATCGCGTGAAAGCGTAACAAACTCACATTCGCCTATATTAGTAAGAGGATTGAGATACTAGCTTTACGCCCCGCGGGTGCGATCTCTTTGGCCCACTTACTGTTTCTATATTCGATCTCTCTTTGACGGATAGATCGGGATATGGAAATTGGCAGTTTGGGGTTGAAATTCAGAAAAACATCCTTTTCGGGAGATGCATACTAAGAAAAACTTAAAAACCTACTAAAAATAAAGGAGTGAAGATTCGTGTGAAACGCATTTTATTATTATTAGCGTCCATAGGCTACGGTAACCGCATGAAAAATTTCAACACACTTGCTCGTAAAGTGACATTTATTGCACAGTTTTTAGTATCGCACTAGTGCTTTTTACTTTACATTACCGCACAGTATGATAGGTTAAATCCCGATTATGTTAAGTTTGTACCTCACTGCAAGTGTTAATGTGTGTAGACGAAACATTCTTAATTTAAACGGGTAAAATAGTTTGACAGCTCACAGCTGTCAAAAAAAAATCTTGCCCGCTAACATTCTCATTGTGTGGTTGATTATTATCAAAAGATACAATTCTACTTTTTTCCTCACAAGTGTATTGAAAAACGTCGTACGACACGCGTGTGCATTGATCATTACACTCTCGGCTCCCTTATCTTAATACCGCCTCGAGTGTAATAACCAACTTTGCACACATGTATCATAATGTACTATTAAATTACCTTACTTACATGTACAGGTATGTGTGTTTACATATAACGTGTTTTTATTGTAAATTACAGATAATCCTTCCGGGAGGTCTGGAAGGCTCCGATCGTCTCTCAAAATCTGAAGTAGTTGGCACTTTGTTGAAGGACCACGAGAAAAATGGCAAAATTGTTGCAGCCATATGCGCAGGTAACAAATGTTATTATAATATAATCTATCCGTTGTATAAAATACAAGATTCCGTTCCGGGATTTTCCACGTTCCCGGGGTAACACCCGGGAATAATGTATTAATACACACTACAGTATACAGGGTGGAACATTTAACCTCACCTCAAAGTACTCTAAATACTAGATTCCCGAGTGTAGCAAGTGAATTTTCGAAAATATATAAATGCAGATTTGTTTCTTTTTGAAAATAAAGGAATGTTTCCTTTGAGTAAAATTTGCTATCCCCAGGATTTAGAGGACTTCCCTCCAGGTGAGGTTAAAAAAATCCATCCTGTATACAAGATTAATTTCTAGTCTCAATCGCTTATTATGCGTCAAGCCTATTAACAAATTTGCATTTAATTTCCAACCATATATCCTTACCAATAAAGTCGTATTTCCACCAGCCCCCATAGCGTTCGTAGCCCACGGCGTGGGTAAAGGCAAGCGAGTGACGTCATACCCCACCACTAAGGACAAGGTGGCGGGCGGAGCCGGGGACTATCACTATGTGGAGGGCGAGAGAGTTGTTGTTGATGGCAACTTTGTTACTAGCAGGGTGAGTTACTAGATATATTCATAATATTCTGAGACATTCCTCACACACGGTCATCTGAACCCAAACTAAGCAGAGCTTGGAACCTTGTTACTATGGAAACCAGATAACTGATATATGATGGTAGCTCAATCCTACAATGAGCTTGAGCTGTCGGTGAAAGGGTACTTTTTAGTACCCACATGGCTGGCTACCACCCTCTTGTTGAAAATCTATCGCCAAGCACGTATTGGTGTGTTCCGACAGCTGCAGTTGAGAGCCAGTTCCTTCCAGGCTTTGTGTGTGCACCACCTTTGGCCACATCATCACATACCATGTTGAGATTGGGTTCAAACAGGCCCATACCTATAATAGATAGATGATTATACCCAGACTCAGGACATGCAGACATGTTCATGCACACAAATGTATATCCTGTGTAGGAATCGGACCCACGACCTGCGCCGTAATAGGTGGAATCTAAGCCAACGATGCCAACTGGCCCGCTGTTTTGACAGCTAAGAAATGATAGAATAACTTTATGTTGTGTAAAGTTGTGTTCCTGCGCGTGAGTAAGGTCGCCAGAGCTCATTGGGGAGGGGGGAAAGGTCGGTAACGCGTGAGCAATGCTTCGTGTGTTGCAAGCGCCCATATGGCTACGGTAACTACTTACCATCAGGCGGGCCGTATGCTTGTTTACCGACTTAGTTGTATAAAAAAAAATTTGGTTAGCACCGAAACAAATCAGTTTCGCAACAGCTGTATACAAGTGTGGACGTGTGTTTCAGTTGTTTATAAACATGGCGGTAGTGTGGGACGCGGCACCCAGCAACACTACCTCCTCAGGCTACATATTTGAAACAACTGAGATGTGGACAGCCAAGACCCCGAAACATTGTTTCTGTAAACTTCTACGCGTTGTTCCAGAAACAATGTGTCTGAACCATGTTTCTCAGTGAATACTTGGCTTTATACTGTTTTAACTTCTACATATATTTCCAGGGACCAGGCACCGCCTACTGGTTTGGCTTGACCCTAATCGAGATGCTAACTGGCAAAGAAAAGGCTTCGCAAGTTGAAAAAGGCATGCTCATCACAGGATACTAGACCTTATTCTTTAAGAAATAAGGGGCGATTTATCTCACTATATATAAGTGTAATTATTGGCTTAACATAAAATGTTGGGATTATTATAAACTTTGAATAAATATTTGTACATTTGTTTTTTTTATTTAATATTTTTTCAAACCATTCTGAACCTTATTGAATAGTATTTGGTCTGACAGTTGTCTGTATAGGTATTGTGAAGCAAACTTAAATAAAATAAATTATATAATTTTACATTATTTATTATCTAATGAGATTACAATATAATTTAAATACTATATGCAGACAGTAACATTTTATTTTACATTTCGCAAGTTCGATAATTTTTTCAAAAATCTATGAATGAAGGTCTTATTTCAGTATAATATACCAAAAATAAAATACCTGCTTAAAGTTATTTTTCTCAGTGTAGCATAGCTATGTATACTGTTAACCAAATATGATTGGACAGTCCAATTTTAACATACATATGTGAAACGAATTCAAAATCTGCATTCCATTTAATTTAACATCTTAAAACTATAAGAGAAAAGCAGTCTTTCAATATAACATAAAATTTTAATACGTATTTTGATCATTTATTGTAAAACCTTACTTCAACTATTTTATTGTGGAGATTAGAGAGACAATTCGTAAATTATATTTTTCAAAAGTTTTTTTTTTATAGTTAATGGTAACATTTTGAGAGTATCTAAATGTTTTACTCATGGTTTTTACTAGTGTGACGAATCCATTAAATACCTTTGGACGTTTAAGAATGTCAAAGCAAAAATAACCTTATTGCTTCAATATAAGTTTCATTGGTTACATCTATGCATATATGGTTATTTATATAATAATATAGTCGAACCTTATTGTAAAGAAATAAGGACAATTTTTATTTATATAATAAACATTTAGAAATTGCAGCGCGCCTAGTTGAGGCGACACGTTCCCAGAATGCTGGCTTATACTTCGGTCAGCAGATTAGCATAGCCATTCAACGTGGCAATGCTGCCAGTGTTCTGGGAACGTTACCCACTGGCACGGATTTAGAATAGTTTTATTTTTTAAATATTAGGTTTAGTTTAGAGTATTGTTTATTATTATTTCTTTTGTGTGTGTTATTAAATGAGCTACTTTATAAAAAAAAAAATAGAAAAAAAAAAATATAATAATAATAATTCATTTATTTCAGGCTACTAGTGGCCCATAGATATATACCTTACAAACTAACATAAATATTATAGTAAAACATTTTTTGTTAATATAAACACTTAAGCCTATGTTTGTTTATAAACGTCAAATGTTATTTCTTAGATTTGAAGGGCTGTAGGTTTGCTGTATATTGAAGATATTTTATACTATTGATGATATTACTATTTGGCAAGAATAATACTTCATATGTGCCTTATCAAGGCCTGAATTGAATAAATAGGTACATTTAGAGTGATTCTGAAATACTGGCAGTGTGTGAGTGAGAGAGAAAAAGTTCCAATTAACTAAACAAGTATATCCTATGGACATAAAATAATTGGACTGTTTTACAAAAAACTTAAACCAACTTCAAAGTACACTAAGAAGTAATCAAATCCTGATCTGATGACAATGGGACCAAACGGGAAGTATACCCTTCCAGACAAAAAAAGAATTTTCCAAATCGGTTAATAAATGACGGAGTTATGAGGTAACAAACATAAAAAAAAACACAACCGAATTGAGAACCTCCACATTTTTTTGAAGTCGGTTAAAAAACAAAATTTATCTAGTTAGACAGGGATATGCACAGTGTTATACAAGAAAAACTGTGCTATACAATAGCCCCCTTATTAATAAATAAGATGTAAGTCAAGTATAGTACACCTAGTATAGTATACCTAGGTTTTAAATATATCCGCCACTTTCTAATGTCATATAACAAAAAGGGCTGGAGTTATCTTATTACCTGTGTGACTTACTTAAACCTTATTTATTATCGTATAGGTATTAACTCTTTGATACATTAACATGAGATTTTCCGATTAAAATTTGACTACACTAGCATTTTAATACTTTTAATATCTTCATTTTGTTATTTTTCCGAAAGTATTTTTGAGTCCAATATGAGATTTACATTCCTAATTTTCTAAATACATCAATAGTTTTATCACAAAAATTTATAGTAGGGATATTATGGATATGAAATTTCGGATCTGGATACGGATATATGAATAATAAATATATCGGTTTCAGATACGGATATGAATTATTTTCGGATATCCGATAGTTTCAGCTACGGATATTAGTTTTTAAGGAAATCGCGCGGCTTGTCAGCTCGGCCGGGCAAAACGTATTGTAAAAACGTATCCCAGTTAGACTCCGCCCGTATACGAAATTTTTAGATCGGATATCCGATAGATTCGGTTACATTTACGGAGCTCCATAACATCCCTGATTTGAATATCACGTCAAAAAAAGACGCGTGGGATTCTAATTTCAACCATTTTCGTATGGTACCCCATCTTTATATTATATATTAGATTCCGCCCACCGGTTTCACCCGCGTACCCAAGGTAATCCAGACATAGATCCCGGGAAAAATCGTAGGGTGGAATTTAGTGTATTATATTGATATTACAATGATCTTGTCAAGCGCCATATTGTTACCAAACGCACAACATCTTCTGCTTTGATAATAAAATTATTAATAACTATTTTGATGCCATTTAAATAAGTGAAGTGCTCATTCAAACAAAAGTTTTTCATGTTAATAGTAAAATAATCGCGAGGTTAATAATAATAATAATATTGCAATATTTAAATAATAATTTCAAGAGTATAATCATGGAGTTGTAGTTAATACTAGAATTAGCTAGAACTGGTTACTAGTCAATACTAGTTTTATCCAGGATAAATCGTGATATATAAAAGTAGTTTTGGAACATTTACTTGCTCAAGACTATATTTAGAAAGGAATTCTTTAAAGATATTTATAAACTTCGAACTTTCAGTGTGACCGGAGCCATAGTGACCTTTATGTCTACGGCATAAGACCTTATAATAATACCTAGCCAATCTCAAGCCTCATTTCTAACCATTCTCCAATTGTGTAAATCTGGATAGTACTAGTTCTGACCAGCTAAAACCAGTCGTAACTGCGACTTAACATAAAATATCAGTGTATAAAATTACCAATTATCTAAGAAGTCATACCCAGTCTTTGGAACGGAGTCAGTGAGGGTTTCAGTCGATTGAAAGTCAGTGCCTGATGACGCTTGACTTGAGGATAGCAGGCCACGGTTCTCTTCTGAAAGGTCTGTGGAAAAAGGCAATCGTTAAACGTGTCGTCGCTGCCGTGGCGTTTTGGCTACTTTATGACATCAATTAAACACAGGATTACCTATCATAAAAAAATATACGTCAACCAGCCCACCCAGCCCACCTGAGTGAATATCTTCGGATATTCTTCATATTATTTGCTTGACTAGTCAGAGATAACACGAATCAATTTTTACTATTTTTTTTTATAATACCACTAAACAGTGAGTTGGAGGTGTTGGATGTATTATGAGGAGAAATGAACGACACTTGACGTGGTCTAGGTAGGTAGATGATGATCATGATGATAAACAGTGAGTTATCAAAGATTATTCACTGTACAGAGGACACCGGTGAGTGCTTGGCGACAGATAAATTCACAATTCAAAATTCCAAAAACAGGTGGTAGCGTGCCAGGCGAGCACTATAAAGTACCCAAAACCGTACTATGGTCTCCACACGATGTTTTCTTTCAAAGTAAGTTATTTATAGGATTCGAACACACGGCCAACACCATGTGGGACGTGCTATTACTATCATCACCTCATAACAAATAACTACTAATATAAAATATAGGAAAGTGTGTTTTTTTTAAATATTTCATTTTTAATATAAATTTTTTTTGGTGACTGTACTTTTTGTTGACTGTACTTTTATTTTCTTCCAATATACTAATGTTTACCAAATATCAAGTCAATCCGACCACTGGAAGTGGGTGAAATTCGAAGATTTGACCCGAACATACATACATTGCAAGTTTATATAAATCTTGTAAAATAGACGGAGTTAGATCATTCGGGTACGCGGATAAAACCACATACCGGAAGCTAGTCATAAAATTTTGTCACAGGTTCTCACTATCAGTTATAAAAGCATAATATTTACCATTTGACTAACAACACTATTGTTTGATTGGTGACCAATTGTGGCACAATTACATGTTCTATCTATGTGTAATCAAATCTAAATGTTTATATAATGTATGTGCCTACAAAATAATCATGCTTTGTTTTACGTCTAATTGCATTTAAATATAATCTGCTGGCTGCCTTTAATGTTAAAACGCTTTACAATAGTTATTTTAAGTGGACCTCGTTTTGTTCATGCTCGTATGAAAGCTATGTTTAGGTTATTATTTTTTATTTACCTACTTAATATTTATTTATTTTCCATCAGAAAATTCTTCCAAAGCAGTGGTTACTTCAGTAACTTTTACCTTGTGCCCGACAAGGGGCTAACCGAAAAATAGAAAAAAAAAGAAGAAAACTTACCGCTGCTAGATTTCACAATGCTGCTCCTATAATCTTTATCAAACTTGCTCTCACTTGCTGGACTCTTAAAATTCGTCCTAAAGAAGTTATCCGAAGAAGCCACAATCTGCGTTTGATGTCCAGACACCAGACACTCCCTCTCCTCATCCTTATTCTTAAAATTACCTATAAATTTACTTATAAAACCCGGTGACGTTACTTGATTCTCAACCTTATATGTATTACGCATCGCTTCATGGGATTTCAGTGCATTTTTCAATTCTGATACCACTTTGGAATGAGATAAAGCCAGTTCTGACATCACTGGGGGTGGTGTTAATGGTCTAACATCTTTTGCAGTACGATGCTCACTCAATATGCAGAGATTCAGCTGGCTTTTCGTTTGATAGATAAAAGGGGCGGAGTGTTCATCCCTGTAGGATGTGTTTTCGTCTTGTATGATCCTCTGGCCATGGTCTCGTCCGAAAAAGGACATGAGGTCATCTTTTCGGACTGGGGGGTCGTTTATATCGAACTCTAGTGTGTCTAGTAGAGCGTATTTGAGAGCTATCTCCGGTTTTATTATCGATTCGTTTATTATTTCCACCTGGAATGTTGTAAAAAGGAGACATGGTTTTAATGTTTGGTTAATGGTTTCGACCGCAATCTCTTTCTTAGTGGATGCCTATGATACATAAGGAACCTGTGTGCAATTTTTTTAAGTTTATAGGCCCTGCGGTTTAAGCTATGATGATGTGGCCAAAGGTGGTAAGCACAGAAAGTCTAGAAGGAACTGGTTCTCAAGTGCACCTGTAGCAACACATCGTCAGGTGCTTGGCAGCAGATTTTCAACATTAGGGTGGTAGCCAGTCAGACGGGTACTACAAAGTAAGTTTTGGCGGATCCCCATATTGATAACAAAAGTGATTGTACATTTTAGTTATCATTTTAATCAATTAAGTTGAATATTATCATATTTTACTTGAAAACAAAGAAAAAAGTATAATCAACCATTTATTTTTTAGTTATGACTCGTTTCTATAAACAATTTAACTCTCAAATATGTTTGTCTCATATACCTACCTATTTGTTTTATGTGGCAGATTATTATTCTCAATCGCATTAAAGATTTGGCAAATGAGACAGATAATCGCTTGCATATTTTATTTAAAATTGGAAAATCATTTCCATGGTAGGAGTAAAACTGGGAAAAGCCATATTGTCAAGTGCAGTTTTTTAACAAAAAATCTAAAAGTAGCTGACAATTATGACAATCTTAATAGAAGCTAATTAGATTGAAGATAATGAGATACCTTGCGGTCTTTTAGAATTCAGATCCCGTTTTCCCGGTTCCCGTAACGATTATCTAAGATCCCGTTATTATGATGACTAATATATGCATGGGATCTTAAGCGGAATAAAATTCGACAATGTCGATTTCAAAAGTTGCTTTAGAGTATTGCATTGTAGTATTTGTAGACTATCATTATAACATACAGGAAATAAAATAATGTACCTTTTCTTTTTCCGTTAGTGAATCCCAGATGTTTTCATAGGATGTTTTAGCTTCAATAATATCCTCATGAATTTTAGCGGCTAGCGGATTAATGGAACGGAAATACTCCTCAGCAGCAGCGGCCAGCGCCATTTTAGAGTTTGTATTCACCAAATAATCGCAAAATAATTGAACTTTTATTTAATTTCATGAATTAAATCAAGTTTTATAATTATTCTAAACACACAACCATGTTCCGTAAACGTAAACGAACGAAACATAAATAATGAGTGAGCGAGATAGAAATAATACTGTTTCAATTTTCAAAATGGCGATTTTATTAACTTTGTGGCGATTTGCGCGCCACCTATTTATTTAGTGCCTGGCCACAGCATTTAGTTCTGGCCGTTTGTGTTTACTTTTTATAAAGAATAATATTATTGTTTTAGGAACGCGCAAGAATCTTATATACACAGATTATAGAATAAGGCAGATGGACCGCGCGGAGCACGGGAGTGAGGCCAAAAAAGCAAATACAGATTGAAAAACACGTACCTGGTATTCGGTTTTGAATGTGTATTTGCTTTGTTTAACAGACTTAATTTAACAAAAAACACTCCTTTATTAAGAAACTGTGGTTAAACATTTTGAGACAACTTGAAAAGTCACGATACACATAATTCATTTCAATTCACTTCACTGGTGCACATGGATGATCTTTATTGGGTAAAATACCACCAAAAATACACAATAAAACTCAAAATACACAAATTTATGAAAATAAAAATGAAAATACTACGTCACTCCGCAAGTTCCCGCCAAAAAGTCCCATTCTGTTCTAATGTCTGTGGTTTGTGGTTTCTATAAACTTTGAAAAGCTTCTTCACTTTCTTCACAGTAATACGAGATTTTAACTAGAAAACTCAATAAATTAAAGCTGTGACCAAATTAAAATAATTCTGCATATAATATTAATACAAGTATATATTTCCATCAATTCTTTTAATTTTAGTTAACTAAAAATAGACACATACCTATAAGCTTTTTTTTTATTTCATTTGAAAATCTGATCACTTTAGGGATGGGCAAATGGAAAAAAAATATCGATATTTATCGTATCGATATTTTTCAAATATATCGATATATATCACCCAAGAAATATCGATATTTCGATATATCGATATTTTTTGCCCAATTTGCAATTATTTATAAAAATTGCCTAAATTATCGAAATTTTAAAGCAAATACAAATCTGGCTGTTTCAACATAAGTTTTATTATTAAAAAAAATCGAATTGCTTGACAAAAAAAAGAAACAAAAAAAAAAACAAAACAACGTTCGTCGTACCAACACTCTAAAATACTATACAGTCAGTCCAGTGCAGTGATACCAACCAAACCAACAAGCAATGTCATTATCATAGACAAGCAAGTCATAGAGAGTAATTTTTGTTTGTGTTTGAAGCAAAGAAACTAAACCCATACAGCCTACTGCATATTTTCTAAATTTAAGAAATCGGATTGGTCAAAATCATGATGTGAGCATGAGCAGACAGCAGAGCTTTAAAAATATATCGATTTTGATATCTGAAAATAAATATCGAAAATTGATATATCGCGGGAAAAAATATCGCTAAATAGTATCGATACTTTTCTGAAAAAATATCGATATTTTGATATATCGATATTTTGATATATCGATATTTTTTACCCATCCCTAGATCACTTTTGGATCGGATATTATCGGTTGCATCTCTAATCATAAAGTTACATTCTGTCCTTTAAATTTTCTTCGATATAAGGTGCGTTCGAATTGGGTATGGTAGCAAAAATAACAGTCCAAAATGCCAAAAACGATCACAACTGGCGTTCGATTTGGAAAGTTGTGGGCGAAATTGGCGTTTTGAACAGTTTTCGTTCACCGTTCGTTTTGCTTGGAAACAGTTAAAAACGACATCGTGAACTGCAAATTTTGACCCACCTCCGAGGCAGGGTCGTTTGTGATCATATTTTGACATCTTTGAATCTGACAGATAAGTTTCAGAAAATTCATACGGGAAGCGAAAATTCTAATTTTTATTGTAAAATTTTATAGAAATACTAACAGACAAGAGAATAATTTGTTAGATTAACTTTGTTTAATGATTAACTGAAGGAAAAAGGTAGGTTGAGACAAGTGACAAGCAAGCGATCAGCATGGAAATGTCATTTTTGTATCTAATCGTTCGATTTGGGAAATATCGTTTGTAGCAAAAGTTGCAAAATTGTTGAAATTTTCCAATTCGAACGCACAAACAAAAATGCCCATTTTGAAATTGTTAAAAACGACATCACTCCAATTCGAACGCACTATCAGTACCGGTTTTTTGTGGACTTTGATTTTGATTGAATGAAATGAAATGTCAAAATGCTAAAATGGCCTTCAAGGACTGTTTATTTTGCAATTAACGCAATAATGTTTTGGAGAAAAACGTAAAATACCAAACGCGAGTGTGTCGAATTAATTATGTTGCATAATACAGGGTCTTACGGGCCTAACGATGCTCCGTTGAACATGGGCCCGTCTTTAAACATTACTCCAATATCGAGCCAAAACAAAACTCATAACATGAGTAATTTGGGCAAATTAAGCCAGCAGACATCACAACCGCCTAGTGGACATTACAACCTGCCTGATTACTCCAATTACAACCAGCCTCCGTTGAATATTGGTGCGCAAATGAACCCTTTTCAGAACTATCAACCAATTGGATACCAACCAAGTTTTATGAATCAAACAGTCGTTCCTCATCAAGATACATGGCACAATAGTATGCTACCCGTGAGTTTGAATGTTCAGAATAGTACAGGAACCAATGCTAGGGTTAGTATGCAATTAGGGGGTGGTGAAAACTTTATCAAAGAAACAGCAATCCAGAAAAATATGCCATTAAACATACCATATGTACAAAGAAAGAGTTTCCAAAGAGGTACTGATAATGATACTCAGGAAGATAATGTCAAACATGAATCAGCTATAAGAACACAGGAAAAGTCATTATTAGACAATGATAGACGGAGAAGTCTAGAAAAAACTGTAAAATTAATTGAGAATATATTAATTAATTCAACACCCAAAAATAAAAGCACCGAAGTGATAAACAATGTTGAATCCGATCCATTATTACTGTCACCAAAGAACGAAACTGTAGACAACCTAAATTATATTAATAATGACAATACCTTATTTGAAAACGAAACCTCCAAGCTGGAAGATGAAAAACCAAAAGAATTAACGGAGAAATTGGTTTTGGAAGATACTAATACCGGTGTAGTATCAAAAGTGGTGATTAAAGTTGAGGAGACGAGTTGGACTGATGTAGAATATATGCATCCATTTGAAAAGGATGTGCACGGGATATTGAGAGAGAATGCTACAGACTGTGATATTGTTGATAGTGATAACAGTATTAGTGTTACTATGGAGATTATTATGAATGGTAACAAATGTTTATTATGCTATAACTTTTCCCCTTGTCTCTAAAACCAATACATGGCAAAGAAATTGAGACTGTTGCATATAGGGTGTTGTTCCCGAAGTCGGTTTTTTTTTTGCGATTTCCCGGGAATTCCCGGGAATTTCTTTATGAGATTGAATGCTCTAAATCACTGCAAATATTGGTCAAAATTAACGAAAAAACTTTGAAGCACAAAGATGTTGCATACGTTCTTAAAACAAATGTTGATATCCACCGAAATCTATGAGAAATATGAGAAATAATAAATAATAATAGCTTATGAGAAATCGCTGAAAGGTCCACAAATCTTATCTCCAGATAACGTTTTATTCTTAGAAAAATTTCTAGTTCTCCGAAAATATACATAAAAACATGTTTGTTTGTAACCTATCAAAAGTCAAGTAAAATACATAATTTAATCTTATTAACTATTTGTGTCTCACACACAAACATAAGTAGAAAATTAAAAATAATCATTTCAAACTACAGGTCACATAGTTACTATGGGTAGTTTCTAAACTGTCCATTTTAGAGAAAATCGCTGAATGCGCGTAATTTTGAAGAAACTGAAAGTTACATTCATATATTTTTACAGATAAAGCTTATCAGCGTTTTTGTATTGAAAAATTTCAATATTGCCGAAAATGCATATTTTTTTTAAATAATAAGTATTATTATTTTTACCAAAAGTCAAGTAAAACACATGATCATCATCATCATATCAGCCTAAGGATGTCCGCTGCTTAACAAAGACCTCCATTAACTTCCACTTCGAACGATTTTGGGCCGCTTGCATCCAGCGGCGCCCAGCGACTCTGTCCAGGTCGTCGATCCGTCTGGTGGGAGGTCGTCCCTAACGGCGCTTTCCTGTACGTGGTCGCCACTCGCGTCGTCTTCGAGCGATGTGGCCTGCCCATTGCTATCACATCAGCTTACTATCACTAAGAGCTACATCGGTAATTTTTGTTCTCCTACGAATGTCGTCGTTTCCCTGTCTCGTAGAGAAATTCCGAGCATAGTTCGTTCCTTGTGAATTAGTAAATTTGTTTTTAAACACATGCTCGTAATTTAACGTTTATTGCGCCGTTTTTAGTATCATAATGTAGCTTATGACGCACTAGTTGTTTTTAATTTACATTACCGCACAGTTTTATGATAGGTATAATCCCGATTATACCTATTAATATTGATTGATATTGATATGTGCGTAGACGAAGAATTCTTAATTTAAACGGTTAAAACAGTTTTGCTGTCAAAAAAAGAACTTGCGCGCCATATTTGTTGACGTTCTCATTGACAATTATCAAAAATCTAGTTAAAAAAATAAAAGTTTTTTTTTTCCCTCACAAGTGTGTTGAAGGTTAGGTACCGCCTCGTGTATGATTACCAACTTTACAAACGTCTCATAATGTACTATTTTTTAATTCTGAGACAAATAAATTGCTAATTTAATTAAATTACGTGGTTTACTTGACTTTATATACGTTAAAATAACAAAACTAACAACTTTTTAAAATTTCCCGGGAATCGGGAATTCTCGGGAAGTGATTTTTTTCATTCCCGGGTCCCGGGAATGGAAAAAGGTCGGGAAAAACGAAACCCTAGTTGCATATTAGGCGGTCCATGCACAGAATGCGGTCAAGAAGCCGTGAGGAGTGGGCAAGCCGCTCAAAGGACCACGTATTAGAAAAAACAAATTTTCATTAATTTGTTTGAATAGGGTGTAGTAGCCATTTGAGGACAACAAAAGTCTATAAAAAATTATTGCATTTAAATTTAAATTTATTTTATTTACTTTCACAGGATTAAAATATAGCCCCAACACATGCTACGAATGCCCGCACTGTGCACTCGTGTTCAAACACCCAAAGAGACTATTAATCCATACGAGATGGCATGCATTAAGTTTTACAAACGATAAAAAAGAAGAACAAGCAAAGGAAAGAGAACTCAAACGGAATCAGAGGAAAGAAGCTAGGGAATTGGAGAGGTTGAATGCGCAGGAAATTAAAGATCAAGATGGTATAGGAAAGTTTCCGTGTAAGGATTGTGAAAAGATTTTCAATGTTAAAAGTAGCTTGAAGAATCATAGACAGAAGTGAGTAACATTATTTTTTTGTTTAAGTCCTGTATTTGACCATAATCCCACCATTGTCAGTGATAATACGGACGAATATCGTAATTATACAAAGCCTAGAACAAAACTGGCTCTCAAGTGCAGCTGTCAGAACACACCGGTAATTTTTCGACGTCAGATTTTCGAATTTGGGATGGTAGCCAGCCAGGTGGGTACTACAAAGTACCCTTCCGTCATGCTATGGTTTCCTCAAAATCTTTTCCTTCACTAACTGTTCAAGCTTATTGTAGGATTGGAAGCCGCAATCTACCCTCTATGCTAAACCAAGTTATATATATTTTTTTTTTTTTTATACAACTAAGTCGGTAATCAAGCATACGGCCCGCCTGATGGTAAGCGGTTACCGTAGCCATATGGACGCTTGCAACACAAAAAGCATTGCTCACGCGTTACCGACCTTTCCCCCCACCTCTATGAGCTCTGGTGACCTTACTCACGCGCAGGAACACAAGTCTACACAACATAAAGTTATTTGGCTGCTTCCCCAGTTATTTGGCTCGACTGGGGAAGTACCTCCACCTTACAGAATACCGCAGCCAAATAACTTTGTTGTGTAAAGTTGTGTTCCTGCGCGTGAGTAAGGTTGCCAGAGCTCATAGGGGAGGGGGGAAAAGTCGGTATCGCGTGAGCGATGCTTCTTGTGTTGCAAGCGTCCATATGGCTACGGTAACCGCTTACCATCAGGTGGGCCCTATGCTTGTTTACCGGCTAAGTTGTATAAAAAAAAAAAAACTTACTTTCAACGAGAACAAATGAGCTTATCATTATCCTACCTATTATATCATTCACCCACTAAAATGCAATTCATTTTTTTTAATTTAAAACAGATCTTATGCAATTCATCAATTCCAAATCTTTTAATGAATTGAATTGTATATAATGACTATTTTACCAAAACATATTGGAATCAATTAGGATCTGCCTTAGGAGCTTCCTTTTTAGCCCCCAAGGAATTTATATCATATTTTTTACTGTTAATCAACTAGTGTATAATATATTTCTGTGAATGCATCTGTATGGCAACGCTTCGCACAAGGTGACCGTTTTAACGCTATCTATCAATTTATAATATTCTAACTCGGGTCGGGTCGCTCACTTCCCTCCAATATGGCGAGGAGGGCGATGGCTGCCACACGCGTCATACTTGTGAACAGGTGCTGCTTGTGGGGGCTGGTCTGCTTAAGTTTGCTATTTATTTACTTATTAAATATTTATTCAGTCTTATTTGTAATTTTGCCGCCGCGCCGGGGCACGCAATTGTTTTCACTGCGATTAGAATGTAAATATTATGTAATGAATCTAAGCTTGTTTTGAAAAGGGTAATTGCTGAGTTTATTGCCGGCTCTTCTCAGCAAATGCAACCTTCCGAACCGGTATTAGAGTCAGACTTTTCATAAGTGCCTGCGAAGGTCTATTTGAATAAATGATTTTGAATTTTGAATTAACTCTTGCCATTGTTACACAGATTCCATCCAACCCGTGTAAGAGAATGCAAGATCTGCTGTAAGCAGGTATTCGGTTGGATGGCGCTGAGGGCTCACGTAGCGGCCCACGCGGGCGAGGGCGCGGGCGCCTACCAGTGCTCACAGTGCCCCAAGCAGTTCAAGTATGCGCAGTCGCTGGCCAAGCATCGGGACACGCATCTGGTATCATAAGTTCCATATCTGTCTCTAGATTCTATACAAACAGGTTGGGGTTGTGCAGTCGGCTGGTTTAAGCTGCAGTCGAGGTAAGTTAGCTTAACTGTCAAGTGCAGTCTGTGCCAAACATTTTGATTGCATGCTGCAGTCGACTGCTTAAGACGACCATCTGGTATGATATATTCAACTTAAATTATTGGATATAGATATTTTACCTTGAATCGGGGTACTAAAAATAATTATCATGGTAATTTTATTATCTATGATGATAACGTATAATATCTGTGTGTGATATTAAGCATAATTAATATTCACTTTTTGGCTCCGATAAATATGTGATAATTATTATCAGTAAATATAATTATCTTGGAATTAGCAACCCTGTTTTGAATCATTGTGAAGAAGTATTATTTCAAAACAAATGAGCCTGCTGGCGCGGTTGGTTATCAATCTGGTCAAGATTCCACCTATCGCGTCGCAGGTAGTGGGTTCGATTTCCACACAGGACATGCATTTGTGTGCATGAACATGTCTGTATGTCCTGAGTGGTGTAATTATGTATATTAAGTATGTATTTACAAACAAAAAGTAGTATATGTATTATATCAGTTATCTGGTTTCCATAGTACAAGCTCTGCTTAGTTTGGCATTAGATGACCGTGTGTGAGGAATGTCCCAGGATATTTATTTATTTAAATAAATTAAAAATGAAAAAAAAAATGTTAAAATTGTGTTTAAAAAAATATCCCTATATTTATACAAGTAGTATATTAATATGTTTTTAAATAAGTATTGCGTGGTATAGGAGAAAACCCACGAATGCACGGAGTGTCCGAAGAAGTTCGGCTCCCAAGCGCTGCTGAAGATGCACAAGAAGACGCACGAGCGAGCGCAGCGCGGCGCCACCTACCGCTGCACCTACTGCGCTAAGGGATTCTTTGAGTCTTATAATTTACAGGTCAGTCAATGCTTACTATCAGTGGCGACGTAAGGCGTGGGCGACGTGAGCCTCGCGCCCCAAAATGTATGCATTACTTAAAAACCGCGAACGCGCCAACAAATTTTTTTGGCAGTATTAATATAATAAGTGCTAAATTTTTTATTTTATTTTTCATTTTATACAATCCGTCTTCTTGCGCTGGCAGAGGGCACCGCAAAATGAATCTTGCCCACATAAAATTTAAATCTTACGCCGACGCTGCATACTACGCCCAGAGGTACAGTGCACATATGCATATTGAATCATTTTTTTTTTATCAGGATTATTTTTAGGGTCCCGAACCAAATTGGTAAAAAAGAAACCCTTATGCTGCACTCCATCCCTCTGTCACAGTGGTATATTTTTAATTTCTTTCCATAAGGGGCAATGGCGGATTGCAAAGTGGGTCTACAAGATTAAATGGGGTATAATATGAAAGAGTCTCATTTGTATATTCCAAAATAGGCTATTGTTTTCTTTTGTGTTGCGTAGTTTTTGACTTATGATGAAAAATGACAAAAAAAAAATACGATTACCCCTTATCTCCGAATTTTGCAATGAAATAACTACCTTACAGTAGTACCGAACTGATATGGCACGTCGTGAATCTTCGTTCGCTCAGAAAAAAGTATTGCCCGAAGATTAACGAAAGAATGCTTAAAACTTACAATCAACCTTAGATCACTACTATAAGGTTCAGATTACAGTGCAGCTGTTAGTTCCGTCTCACTCGCAAGTCACGCCCCTCCACACATATAGCGGCAGCTGCCGACCAATAGCATTTCCCGCGCTTTAAAAATGTATCTTCTGCGCAGGTACATCGGTAAGCCATATTAGTTGGGTAGGTACTACTGTACCACAGTTTTTTGAAATCATCAAAATTCATTCACAAACAAATTTAGTTATGAGGTCCGGTTGTTTTCTACATGTATGGCCCAAACTAAGAAATTATACGTCTGAAGAAGATCAGAACAGTGCGTGATTGAGACTCACGAATCCTGGCCGGTATTTATTTAAATATAATTTTACTATTTAAACAACTTCTACTGAATGCTGTAGAAAGTTGCTCGTGACTAGGGGCTGGGGGACTGTACGGTTGCTGTACACTCAAAATTAATCCTTATTTTCTTTATTTCTTTATTGCACAATGTAGGTACACAAAATAACATATTATATTATTTAGGTACATGGACCCTGTTAGAGTATTGCATAACTTATTATACTTAATCATAAACTTATTCCATCATCAACTTATTACATAGGTATTAAAACAAAATGTGTAGGTCCACGAGCGCACACACCGCAACGAGCGTCCGTTCTGCTGCGAGATATGCAACACGAGTTTTGGCACCAACTCCAGCCTCAAGAGACATCTCAAAGTGGTAAATTTACTAATACTTCTCTACTATTCACTATAGAATTGTCTGTACTGTCCGAACGAAATTAAGATTTTGTTTGACCCTAGCCGACCGATTTTTGGACAGTTGTATACAACGTGTAACGGTAAGGGTATATCTATCCGAAAGGGGGGGGAAACTACATCAGGTATATACTGTCTATAAAAAGTTTCAGTTCAAAATAAATTATTCAAATTTGTATACCGAGTTTTTGCTTCCAAGTTGATTGAATTAAAATCATAACAAACGTGTTACCTTACCGCTCGATGAGGGTCATTATATTTTCACGTCACTTGCTAATATTATTATACAATTTTCTCTTTCGCGATCTGTGCGCCCAGTACCAAAGAAGTCATGTAATTTTACGGATCCTTTCCGTTTAGGGTCGCCATCTCTAAAATCTGACAACCAGGACAAGAAGCGTGAGAGTCCCGGCTTTTAGAACTTGTAACCCGGACATGTTAACAGTGTTTTTGTTTAATTACCCAGTAAAATAAGAAATTACCTGAAAACTTTTAAACCCGCACAAAAATGAAACCCCACCTAAACTAGGACAAAGCCGGGGAAACCTATTTCCGTTACACATTGTATATAGATTATTGACCCAATTTAGAGTGATGTACATTTTTTACACGGTCCGTTAAGGCTTAACATAACACGACGGTGAAACGTTGAAGCAAAGTATATCCATTGGAACGATATTCCCCAGTCTCACAGCAGCTCGAAGCCGCACTCGTGCCCAGTGTGCCGGCGCTCGTTCGTGAGCGAGTCCATCCGCGACAGGCACCACTTGCGGGCGCACGGGGACCCTCAACACTTCAAGTTTACATGTGACCAGTGTCCCTGCAGGTACCACAGAGATATGCAACGTTATTTTTAGTATACAAGCGGGGCGATTACGTAACTAAATTTCAATAATTTTCGAATTGAGATCGGTTCAATATATCGGTTATCTGATAACTTTTTTACGTTCTGATAATTGCAAATACGAACAGTGGTTCATTAGAAGTGGAACCATTTGCGATTTTGTAATATTTCTACCGATTCAGAGGTTATTTCAATCTGAATTTCATTGCAATAAAGTTACGTAATCCACGTACAGATAACAGATGGTTAAACGCTTCTAATTGAATTTATTTACTTGTTATTATCATCACGGGGCATATTTATCGTGATAATTATCGAGAAGCATATTTATCGTGATAGTTATCACGGGGCATACTTATAATTATCACAACTACAAGGCATGATTATCAATAGGCATAGTTGTTTTGATAATTACGGGGCATGTTTATAATTATCACAACTTAAGGCATGATTATCAATAGGCACAGTTATTTTGATTATTATCAGGGGCATATTTATCGTGATAGTTATCACGGAGCATGTTTATAATTATCACAACTACAAGGCATGATTATCACGAGGAAAAGTTATCTTGATTATTATCACGAGGCATAGTATCGTTTTAAGTATCACGCAGCCAATTGTGATAATTTTGAATCCTACTAATGCCTTTTTTCAACTTATTTCAGATATTTAAAACTAAAAGATCTACAGAAACACATATACAAGATACATCCGACTGGGAAACGAAGGAAAAAGGACAAAAGCGACAGCGAGTGAACGTTAATCTCAACGATATAGGGTATAATTTAGAATGGCACATATTCACTTTTATTGAAGAATCACATTGTAATATCAGTTTTAGAGAAATAGACTTTAATATGTATAGAATATTAGTTATTTTTGAGCGCGAGACACTGATCGCAGAGCCGCCTCACTAGCTATAAGATTAAACTTAAATCTATTAAAAAACGTTTAAATTTGTAAAAAAATATGTCTTTGTGTTTGTCACAATTTTACTAAATTGTAAAAAATATAGTTATGTAAATAAGGAATTAATATGGACATTATTATTATTATGAATATTAGAAAAAAATTGCAATATTTTTTATTAAATAATATAGTAATTTTAATCTACAATAGTAAATTATAAACAACATACATTATAAGATTTTTGAGATGTTTAAGAATGTCATTGAATTTTTTTGTAGCTTTAGTATTATGTGTCCTTAAAAGAAACGATATCAATTGGACTCAAAAAAGTTTTTGTATGAATTACCAATTTTCTTGCAGACTGTACATATTTTCCAAAATCCTGTGAATGCAGGGAAGGAAGTTTTTGTGTAGCTACTGCTCCGTCTTAAAAATCCACTCCGTTTAATCCAATTAATTATTAATTAATTAATTAAGGTTGATTTTTCTTTGACATTCTTAAAGGTCAAAAACAGATCTTATAATAGACATGTAAAATATCAGCATATTTATTTATATAAAATTTAATTTCAAGAATAATCGGAATCGATTGTACAGTCGCGGAATAAAAAGGTTCGTCACCTTAGAGTTGCTTTTCGCTTGCGCCAGATTTGCAAGAATCAATTTTATTATATGTACCAACATATTACCAGTGAGGTTCCTAACGGGAAGAAATAGTGATGCTAACATTCACATAAAAATGACGTTTGCTATCGAATAAGGTTTTGCTTGTTTTTATACTACACTATTTATGGCTTTTGCGGAATAAAATATGAGTATTTTTTTTTTCAATGATGACAGTCGAATAACTTTGATCTGAATAATTTTGAACTTTGATAACGAACAGTTAAGTCATTATTTTCTCTAATTCAGTGTAGAATACACTCTATCTGTCTATTCAGTTTCAAAAGGTAATATGTGCTCGTGATACGTTGAATGGATCAAGTTGAAAGCTAACGAACCTTTCCATTCCGCCACTGTACAAGAACGAACGGCATGTCATTTTTGTATCTTAGGCAAAATATAATAATGGCCTTTCTAAAAACTTCACCTGTATATTAAACCGTGTTTTTATTTTATACTATTATTTACTTTTTGATTTCAAAACCGTGTACCTTCTTGTACTTGTAAAAATTATTTAGTTTTATCTGAAGAGAAGAAATGATAACTCGCAAATTAACAGGTTATTTTTTAATTCTCAAAGTTTTATACTAACAAAGATTTTATAATTGCTTTTGAAAATATACACACGTATTTTGTCAATTGTAAACTAGAGTTAGAATACTCTAATCTGCATATTCAACGTATACCTACCGGAAAGGGTAACAGTACCCTAAAGCAGACTTTTCACTATGGGATATAATATAAATTACATGTTGAGCTGTATCCCGCGTTTGCCGTTCACACTGTAAGATGTATATTTTGGAAGTGTTGACACGTCGCCATTCAAATTGAGGGCGAGGCAGGGGGAGGCGCGGTGTGCGGGGACGGGAGGTAAAATATACTTCAAATATCGCTCGAAAAAATATTTATAGTTTGGGATGTAATGTATATTATAGCGCAGTGTGAACGGTGTCGTACAAAATGTATGACGAGCGATAAAATATTATATCTCAAGATGTAACATATTACATTATATCCCATAGTGAAAAGCCGGCTTAAAAGGACGACTTCTTTGGTACACACGGCTACAGATCAAGCTATACATTTCCAGTATAAACTGATCTACCATTGTATAGGATTTCAGTACAATGGGAGGTCAGCTTATACTAGAAATGTATAGCTTGATCTGTAGCCGTGTGTACTAGGCGCACAGATCGTGAAAGAGAAAATTTTATAATAATATTAGCAAGTGACGTGAAAAGAGTTCCAGGGAGACTATTCCGATACACGATACTTAGTCGAATTAGGTGCTTGGCGACAGATTTTCAATAGTGGGTGGTAGCCAGCTAGGTGGGTACTTTGTAGTACCCACTCAAGCTACGTGCTATGGTTTCCTCACGATTTTTTCATACACCGAAAGCGCAATCTCTTGTAGGATTCGAACCCGGGACCTTCGTATCGGCATCCGACGTCACTACCACTGAGCTATAGAATTAAATCCAATAGAATAGCGCAAATTTTACGTCTCGTATCGTATGTCGTTTTTCTGAGCAAGCTCCTACAATTTTGAATTATCGTCGCATTATTTGTTTCACGAAATAGAATCGAATTTATGTGTACCTAATTATTAGATAAATAGGAACTGTCTGATCATTAACTGTAAGAGCTCAAATCCACTGAAAGATGTATACCAAATGTCCTGTATTTAGGACATACACAAGGAAAGTATTTTAATTGAAGGAGAGGCTTGCCTTCGAGACTTTGTGTATTTAAGCAGTTTCGACAACATGATCACTTACCAAGTAATGTTAGATATTTGCCTGTGTTCGATAGTACGCACGGCTACAGATCAAGCTATATTTTCCAATATAAGCTGACCTGTCATTGTACGGCAATCCTATACAATGCGAGATCAGTTTATACTGGAATAGTATAACTTAATATGAAGCCGATTGTCTGAAAAATTTCCCAGGATATCTCATTATGGCTTTAATTTTTATTAACATGTCACTAAAATTATTTATAACTGTTAGGCTCCATTCAAACATCATAAATATTATGTAGCAGTCCATTATTTTCCCCAATAGTATAAAACCAAATCGCTATTCCAGTCTGATTGATTGTGCGCTTTGTTATTTAACCTTATTGCTCTGCAAAGTTTAATGAAATACTAGCGACCCGCCCCGGCTTCACACAGGTAGCAGTCTTCAACAATCGATCATATTTCAGCCAAACTTCCTCATGAATCACTCCATCCATTGGTGACAACCATGAAGCAATAACCGTATGACAATCCGTTCAGCAGTTTTTGACTTCTTCGCGTTCCGACAGACAGACGAGGACGAATAAAATATCCTGGGACATTCCTCACACACGGTCATCTGATCCCAAACTAAGCAGAGCTTGTACTATGGAAACCACATAACTGATATAATACATACACTACTTTTTGTTTGTAAATTCATACTTAATATACATAATTACACCCAGACTCAGGACATACAGACATGTTCATGCACACAAATGCATGTCCTTTGCGGGAATCGAACCCACGACCTGCGGTGCAATAGGTGGAATATTTACCAGTCTTAACCAACTGCGCCAACTGGCCCGTCAAATAAATATAATTAAAAATATTAGAAACTAACTTTGTATAAAATATCTACAATTGTTTTAGGACATTCCATCTGTATGTCCTACAAATAGGACAAGAGGTACCGGACCTATAGTAACGCTTCAAGTGGATGGCGAGTCGAATTGTTGTTTGTTTATAATTTTTATCTCTTGTATATGTAAATATTGTATCGATGTATGTAAAATGGATATTAAATATTACAATTCTAAATTGTGTTACTTTTTGTGTACCCATTTTCATATCCACGGTGTCCACGGGTTGGATGGATTGGACGGCTGTCATCCGCAGATTTATTTAAAGATCAACTTAGGGTGTGGAATTCGGTCTCCGAGTACTTCAAAATCATTGACGGGATATATTTGAATAAAATGCTTTGGTTTTTTAGGGTTCTGTACCCCAAGGGTGTCAACGGGACCCTATTACTAAGCCTCCGCTGTCCGTCTGTCTGTATCTCATGAACCGTAATAGGTATACATACCTATACAGTTGAAATTTTCACAGAATGTGTATTTCTATAGTCGCTATAACAATCTATACTAATATAATATATTAATAATAAAGCGGATGTTTTTTTTTGTTTAAACGGGCTAATCTCTGGAACTCCCCAGAGTAGTATAGGCTACTTTTTACTCCGGGATACGGGTGAAACCACGGGGAACAGCTAGTAAATAATAAAAATTAAGTAATATATAGGGGGCCCCATACAGAAGCCGGCTCGCACTTGGCT
This sequence comes from Achlya flavicornis, assembly GCA_947623365.1. NCBI lineage: Eukaryota > Metazoa > Arthropoda > Insecta > Lepidoptera > Drepanidae > Achlya > Achlya flavicornis. Next base: position 20,907,072 of record OX392467.1, on the reverse strand, counting down.
GGGGCTTATTGCTTGAACCGTGTTTCCATTTAAGAGATCTCTTTATAGGAAATTGCTACGGCACCTCTCGTAGAATACACATGGAACTACATAATTTATCCCATACAAAATTTTAGTTAACGAAAATAATCGTTTCATAATGTCTATTCAAATAGTCAGGGTACCATCTGGTACGTCTGATGTGTGCTTCTGGTACAGTTTTTTTTGAAGTAAATGAATATAGTCAATTTGCCCTTTTTGTGAAGTCTGTTAAAATAAAGTAGTTATTAAATAAAATAGAGAACGTACAATCACAAGTGTTTATTCTTATAATAGAGGTACTTAATCAGTATCTTAAACATTCTAATTGTTTAACAAGTAAGATAGATTCACACATGTGTCTTAACATATAGGGGAATTTTCTGTGAATTATTTTCAAGGTTTATTGCAAAGATTTAGAATGTAATTTTGTACGAAAGTATAACTCTATAAAATCACAAATATTATCAGTAAAAAATCCTTCAGATGTTAAGAACTAAATGGACATAATTCTGTGCTGCCAACTAATGTTAATTTTCAGTTAGGTTTAATGCCACCTGTAGACTTGCCCCGACAGCTCATGCTGTCTTTTACAATTTGATATTAAAAGATAAGGATGCAAATAGCGCTTCGGGACATAATAATAATAAACTAAATTAAATGTAATAACATTATTAAAGTAAAAGGAGACCTATCAGAGATTTCTTCACATAGAAGAGATGTTTGGAAACTGATAAACCACTGAATTGGAAAATTAAGAAGAGATAAGAGTCAAATGCATGTGCCAAAAAGAGACAAACATAGTGCACTACCTTTTGGCAGCCTAGAGAAATATAGAGCAACAAGGAAAGACTCCCTCTTGTCAAATATATGACTTCTTGGCATGGCCTTATTTAGTTCTGATAGATAATCTGCAGCAGTTTTAATAGCGGCCTTCAAAAGAACTTATAGAATGTGACTTAATACTGTTTGTAAGGTTGCTTTTCTGAATTCTCTTTCCCATTAAAAACCTATGGGTAACATAAAATGCCTAAACCACTGGAATTTGTAGGGTAATTTCTACTAATAGCATAGTGAACTAAAAGTGGTTTTGTGAAACACTAGGTGATTGCAAGTACAGGTGGGGTAGAAAGTGATCTAATATAATGTTAATTTGTACTGTATTATAATAAAATACACATTAATTGATCTTTATTTGAACATGTTGGTTTTGTGGTGGTATTTCCACAAAAGCCATAAATAAGAATTGAATTGAAATTTGAACATGTTAAAAATTAAATACAGTACTCTCTCACTAATCAGCCACTTTTCATATGCACATCTGCAGTTTTCAACAAGACTAGAATTGCCTAGATCATGCTCTGTAAGGAAATTGAATGAAGGATGAAGTTATCAAGAAATTATAATCTGGCAAGAAACATGCTAATTGGAACACTTATTGAAAAAATTGGTATAATTAAACCCATAGATGCGAGGGATGCACATCCTATGATAACAATTGATGTCATTGTTATAATTTTACCATGATCTAAAGGATTATGTTACATACTTATTGATATATACATAAATACACAATTTATTCATCATATTTTATTGTTTAACTCAATATCGTGATATCTGTACACTATTACCGGTTGGCTCGCAAATGGGACAAGACCGCTAACATATGAAAAAGATTCCGGAAGACTGCTAACTGATTTATCTGCCATTGAATTGGATTTTGTGGAGGCAGATTAGCAAGAGAGTGCTGTATCTTGCAAAATGATAATATTTTCAAACATCAATATTACTTGTTGCTAAGTACAGAGTATAAACAGCAGATCATACAGAAGTACTATGCGCCAACAGTGTACATAAAACAATAAGCTATATATCAATTTCCACAATTTCAAAACTGACTTATCAGTTTCCATACATTACATACTTATTTAGGTTTTATCTAGTCGCTCTGTCCAGCGGCTTGGCGTAGTAGCACATAGATCTTCTCTTTAATCCAATCTTTGTTGTACGGTGCATATGTGTTTGTTGATTTTTGGTATACAAGGCAGCTGAGGTCCGCTAACTGGAAGTAGATATGTGTTTTAGAAGGCTCAGGGTAGCATGTAAATATGAAAAACAAAATTCAGTAGTCGCTTAGCAACAGATTTGTGGAGCTTTCGAGCAACAAAGTATCCTACCATCATGTTTTCGTGCCTATAAGGTAAAGAGTAGACTAAGGTTAATCATTTTGGAATTTTAATCCATGATTTACATATCCTAGCTCCCATTTGGCCAGTCCAATCGTTACATACAATCAGGAACAGACGCAGGTAGACGCTAGCATTAAAAACAAACGAAACATACCTGGTCAACAAAATCAAACAACTGCGATATGTCGTAAGTAATCGTCGGCGTATTTGGATTCCTCCTCTTTAAATGCTCCTCGTATATTTTACATACGCCCTCCATACAGTCGTTTACGCTTTCGTAGTCCGAATATGTCCTCGTTTCGGGCCTTGGACCGGGTTGTACCAACAAAATTGTGTGAGACTGTAAGTAAAAAGTTAACCTAAATTACCGCCATTTTACAACACAAAATAACCAAGTTATGGATCGATAACCAAGCATTTACGTACCATTTTGATGATTTATATATGGTCGGGTTGTTAACTACAATTGTTTTGCTTTATTAATAAGTGAATAAGCAATAAATCGATGTTTCCGAGAAATATTTTCTACGCTCTCTTGTCTTGTCTAAATGAACCAGTGTGACCAGATTAAATTTTACGAAAATACCAAGGCTCCTCAAAAAAATACTGAAATATACCGACACATAGGGCATATATACCAATAAAAATACTGATTTTCTTAACACGTTTTATTTATTCATACTCACAATAAATGTTAGAGTTATATTTTAACATCCTTTTCGAAGGATTAAAATTAACACAACCTCCTTCTTCCTTAACACCTTGCTTTGTTTTTAAAATAGCTGACACATTTTTGTTTATAAATCTGTTTCTTTGGTTCGTTTTTATTGAATTTATCTGTGAAAATATGCTCTCGCATGCAGCATTCGACACCGGTATACATAGAAGAGATTTACTAAAACTAGTTATATTTTTGTATTTTAACATGCCATCACTTGTTGTAGATTTCAATACTTGTATGTTCTTTCTTGTTCCACTTCTTTCGTACAGTCGAGGACATAAATATGTATACACTTTTTGAAATTCAAAAGCGATTTTCTGGCATTTATAACATTCAAGTGTTAAAATATTACAAAATTCATAATGGTATATGTTAGAAGATTCTGCCTGCATAATATCTCATAATTTCAATCAGTAGTTTTAGAGGAAACCGTTGTTGAATTTTACTAAGTGTATACATATTTATGTCCTCGACTGTACTTTGTATTACTTGTCGTTCATTTTACAACATTTATTTCACTGTGCTTGCTGAGTATTTAAAACCTGGTATTCGTGCAAGGTGGTATTTTTCAGACCTGGTACGCGAAAACACGAGTACGACCCACCTCTAGTATAAACTAAATCCGGGAAAGTCCCTAAAAGTATTAAAATACTGAATCTGGTCACACTGAAATGAACGAAAACGAAATTGAAATCTGTGAAGAATGAGGGAGTGAATGTTATTGTAATGAATGAATGAAGGTTAAGAAGCTTCGTTCGATTTGATTTGATTAGATTTGATACTATGAAAAAGTTGACACATGTAAAAGTACTCGATGTATTGTAATGATTTCATTTCGTTTGTATTCAAGTTGAAGTTTTCCTTACTCTGAGATTGCACCTTACACAGAATCATCGAGGAACAATCCCTTAGAGTAGTAATACATAGCAATCCGATTCCGAAACTAGTCAGTGATTTGTCACTGATTTTGAACAGTAATGACCAATCACTGCATCGTGTGTGTTTGACTTGGCCAATCAGAGCGTATGTGTCTTTTTCTTAGCCAATCAGAGCGCATTGTGGTTGGTGGCAAATTGGCGGAATAGATTGCAAGCAAAATCAATGTCATTACGCTTCTTTGGGCTAATTGTTCGATGCACAGAATTAATATAAACGGAATAAAATATAGGTATGGAATCGTCTGCAAACAGCACTGCCAAACGATCTAAAAAGGATTATTTTTGTGATATACGATACATATGAAGTTACCAGTTGTTTAGAAATTTATTTTAAGGTATACTTAATCGTATCAGATTATTATAGTGTTTAATTTTTCAAAAGCAATCAAAATCTAATAGTTTGGAACCTCATTCTTTTTCTTAAATAAAAAGCCTTAATTACTCCTTATACTATCAGCTATCTACTTGTGAAAGTCCTGTCAAAAACGATCCAGCCGTTTCGGAGATTAGCCAGAACAAATAGACAGACATACAAAGGTTGTATAGGTATATTATGTACCGTAGTAGATACTTTCATATGAATTTAGTAGCTGTTATTATGACATTAATACACACTTCAATCATATTTATTGTTATGTATGTATAGATAGAGGATAAACTTGCACAGTGTTATCTCAATGAATTTAATATCTACACGTGCCTACTTGTTATAAGTTAACATTTAACAATTTCTTTACTACGATGCTATTATAATCTGAATCTGAAAATCTCATAGATCTTGTTCATGCGTTATTAGGTACCAATAACTTCGATCAGCCATTTATATGGCTGAACTGAACTAATAAGGATAAATCTTGGCACCTATAACCTAAAATAACAGGATACTTTTATCCTTAATTTGGCTTGATTTATAAGTATAAATTAATCTTTACATAGTCTATAAAATAGTTTTATTTTTTAATCAGAATATAAAGGAAAAGTTTTGAAAATTATACGTCCGTAATTCGTAAAAAAGCTGGCACCACTGAATTCAACTTCCTTCAATTTTGAAGTGTCAATTTGTCAAATAGATGTTTATAAAACTCGTAGATTGAGGATACATAAAACTAAATAATACACTCGCTAAACATTCACATTCATGCTATAGTATAATTACAGCCTAATAATTACTTGAGGTACAAAATGGATCAATCCTCAGAGGTAGCGAACTTTGAAGAATATCTGAGGAAAAATTTGAAGAAGACTATACCCATTCATAAACCTTTGTATAGAAACAGTAATCAGGTAGAAGAAACAATTTACAAACCGAGAGACGTTCTATTAAACATATCAACACAATTGAAAGCCATACAAAGAGCAGACACTGTGAAATGTGAAAGAAAACATCTGAAAAATCTCCAGAAGTATAGGAAATCTGGTTTCTTACCTGTAAATGAATTGCCAATACATGAAGAGGTAAGTTGAAGTCTTCAACTTTGCTTAACTACGAGACAGCAAACAAATTTATTACCTTAGAAAGGTACCTATATAACCTAATGGTTAGACAAAATTCAAAACAAAAATTGGTAATATTAGCCGTCCTACATTTTCACCCACTAGAGATATGTTGCCTATGTCACTTGGGCCCATAAATTATCTTTATGCTAAAATCAAATATATCTTTTTAATTATTCCACTTCAAAAATAGATGTTTTGGGTTGGTTTATGTTTAATTATAGAATACTAAATATTGCCGCTAGTATTTTTTTAGGTACCAAGGATTATTTCTTACAACATATCAACTTCTATATAAGGTGACCGGTAATTAGCAAACAATACTTAGAGACATGATTGTACTCATAATAACAAACAACTTTCCCAAATAAATAGATGTAGATCAATACATTTATTGAATAAAAGCTGATGGTGTATTCTTATTCTTGTTAGGTACTAAATATTATGGGCTCAAGGGCTAAGTAAATTGAAAAAAAAAAAAAAAAAAACTTCGGGAAAGTTGTATGTTATCATGAGTACAAACATGTGTCTAAGTATCATTTACTAATTACCAGTCACCACATATATACCATTATTTATAAGGTTAGTTATTTTAATGGATACATATTATGATATGTTTACATTTGAAGTTACTAAAATATGTATATAAAATATGTAATATATTTTTGTAACTTTTAATGTAAACATATCATTGACCTCGACTGTACACATCCTGCTATTATAGAAACTCCCTCTTTTCAAGGTACCAAAACAACCTACACCGTCAAACAAATTTGATACCCAATGTGTAACTGATACACAACTAATCAACATAATTGAAGATGCTGAAGCCCTTAATGCACATAAAGGAATGATGCAAGAATTTGATCAGTCTTTCTCTCATGCAGAATCAGGTTTAAAAGATAGAGTTGTTAATAATGGGGAAGACGTGGAAAGTCAAATTTTAGTAATAAACTGTAATAAAGATGATAGAAAATCAGACATAGGTACAGATTTAAATAATGTACAGGCATGTAATCTGGAACAAGATAAAGCTACTAAAATAGGTGATGTTAATAAAAGATTAGAAAATAGTATAAACACACACACAGATAATACTTTACCTGAATTACTTATCAATTGCATTGAAATTATTGAGGAAGATTCAGAAAGACCTCTTAGCCCTATATTTAATCATATAAAACCCATTATAAAGTCTCGAAACCCAAGTCCACTAGTTTACACCTTGAAATCTTTTGAAGAGTTTGAAAAACTAGCAGTTCCCCTTATAGAGGATAACATGGATATGGATAAAGCCAAACATTTGATCAATTCGCAAATATTGGGTAAAGAATTGTGTTTACACAAAGATACAAGATTTATGGTTGAACAACTGAGTCCTGTGCTTGAAATCAAAAAAGACAAAGACAAAAAGCTTGATGTAGTTAAAGAGAAAAGTAATGATGAAGCAGCTTCTAGTCAAATACACAATAACAGCTTGGAAGATGAAATACTATTTAGTAGTGATGAAGAATTAGATTATATTCATAAAGAATTTCAAGATTTGCCTTTCACATGTGCCTTAGAAACTTCATTCTATGATACTTCAGATGTTCTAGATAAAACTATGTATGTAGGGTTCCAAACAGCAAGTAATAAGTCTATACAAATAAATTCAGATTCTTTTACTAAGGCTCAAAGTATACTTACTGATTTTGATAATGATTTCAAGAGAGATCCTACTTTAACAGAACTGGTTGAAGTTTATGATGGTGTTAAATGTGATGATGAGCAAAGTGAAATAGAATCTATTGTGAAAGCAGTAGAGGTTGGTTATGATGAAGAAATTGAGACTAATGATAACAACATTAAGTCTAATGGCCATACAAAAGAAGATACCAATGAAAAATCTAATAAAATACTTCTTATTATTGACAATATTGTAACCGATTCAAATAAAAGTACTGCAAAGCGTAATTGTGATGAATTCATAACAAATAGTAATAAAAGAATAAAACTTTCAGAACAGGCTTTAGCAAAGTGTAGAAAAGTCATCCAAGATAAGGTATTAGATACATCAACTAAGCAAATAAATACAAAGAACAAAGAAGAAATAACATTAAAAAAAAATGATGTACCTAAATCACCTAAAACAAATATCGTTTTGAAATGTGCTTTTGAAAATGAGCTAGAGTTAAAGAATAAAGTTATAGATAACATAATACAAGATAAAATAAACGATGATTTAATAATACAAGAATTTGAGAACATTGAAATGTCACTTGAGGAAGATAAATCAGTAAAAGAAGATAATTTCGTGGGATTCAAAACTGCAAGCAAGAAAAATATTTCAATTTCAAATGATGCTTTAAAGAAATGTCAGCAGATATTTAAAGATATTGATTTGGACGAGCAAATAAATGAGAATTCGAGTAAAGATGTGATTTTAGAAACAAAGATTAATGCAAATAAAGGCAAAGATGAATTACATAAAAATAACATAGAGGTATTTAAAGAAGGCACTGTACCTAAATTTTCAGAATTTTCAACTGCCAGTGATAAAAATAATAAGATTTCAGTAAAAGCTTTGGATAATAGTATAAATATTTTCAAGGATCGTGATCATACAGACTTAGCTCCTAATAATATTCTTCAAGAAACTAAGCAAATTATGAACATTGACTACAATCAACCATCAACAAGTAAGGCTACTTTTGGTGGCTTTAAAACAGCAAATAACGAAGATATTAAAATTTCAAAAGTTGCTTTGGCTAAAACAAATAATATATTCAAAGATATAGACAAGAAAGAATATGCGCAGCTAAAAAATAAAGACACGTGTGGTTTAATAGGTTTAAATACAACTAGTAGCAAACAAGGCACCATTTCCGATGTATTGTTAGCTAAAAGTAAAGTGTTGTGTCAAGATAAAGATATTTTCCATCAAATAGATTCTACAAAAATACTACCTCCAAAAGCACCAGATCTTGATTTCCTAAAATCAAATGATAAACTAGTAAATATCTCTGAACCAGCTTTAATTAGAAGCTGTAAATTATTTCAATGTAATCATGTTATGAATAACGAAATAAGCACTTCACAAAATATAGTCTTGGCTGAATTACCTGCAGGTTTTGAAGGTTTTAAAACCGCTAGTAATAAAACTGTTAATATATCAACTAAAGCTTTAGCTAATACTAAAAAAATCTTTCAAGATATTCATATCAGCAATGAAGAACCAGTTAAATCTGTTTCTGAATTTCAAAGTTCTCAAACAGCTAGTAATAGAGTTGTTAAAGTTTCCAAAGATGCTGTAGCTGAAATTAAGGATACAGCGTTTGACAGTAAGGTTGATAATGCTGTAACCAAGTTTCAAGGATTTAAAACGGCTAGTAATAAAGCATTGAAAATATCGGATGCTGCTTTAGTTAAAAGTAAGAAACTCTTTCAAAATATTGATTCAATAAACTATGAAATACCTTTAGAAACTGAAAATAACTCTAGATATGAAACCAATTTAGCATTTCAAGGGTTTAAAACGGCAAGTAATAAAGCTGTAAAAATATCGAATGAAGCTTTAATTAAAAGTAAGAAACTTCTTCAAGATTTTGATTCAATAATTGATGAAATGCCTTTGGAAACTAAAAGTAATTCTGGAAATTTAAACAACTTAGCTTGTCAAGGGTTTAAAATGGCAAGTAATAAAGCTGTAAAAATATCTGATGAAGCTTTACTTAAAAGTAAGAAACGACTTCAAGATATTGATTCACTAAGCGATGTAATGCCTTTGGAAACCAAAAGTAACTCTAGAAATGAAACCAATTTAGCTTTTCAAGGATTTAAAACGGCAAGTAATAAAGCTGTAAAAATATCTGATGAAGCTTTACTTAAAAGTAAGAAACTACTTCAAGATATTGATTCCATAAGCGATGAAATGCCTTTGGAAACCAAAAGTAACTCTAGAAATGAAACCAATTTAGCTATTAAAGGATTTAAAACGGCAAGTAATAAAGCTGTAAAAATAGCTGATGAAGCTTTACTTAAAAGTAAGAAACTACTTCAAGATATTGATTCAAACATTAATGAAATGCCTACAGAGTCGAAAGTTTGGTCCCAAAATGTTGCTTCTAAAGGATTTATGACAGCTAATAATAAAGCTGTTAAAATTGATGACCAAGCTTTGGCTAAAAGTAAAAAACTCTTTGAAGATATTCATTTAGACATCGAAAATGATACAGAAATATCAAAGTTTGAAGGATTTAAAACAGGAAATAATAAAGCAGTAGCAATTTCTGAGAACACTTTAGCAACCAGTAGAAAAGTTTTTGATGATATAGGTTGTTCTCAAATACTAAATATGGGATTCAAAGGATTCCAAACCGCCAACAAACAGCAAGTTAATATATCAGAAGATGCTTTTATTAAATCTAAAAAGTTATTTCAAGATATTGATTTGGATGTACCTAAAAATAATAAAAAAGCAAATAAGCTTGATATTAATAAAGAAGAATCTTTGAAACAGACTACTAAAGAGAATTTCGCTCGAATTGATAATGATCCGACTGTCAAATCAGACGCTAAAACGAAATGTGATATTGTAGAAATTATAGATACTCAAGTTCTGAATGATTTTGAAGAAACTGTTTACACAGAAGATTTTCGAAATTCTCCAAAACGTAATAAAAGGTCTGGTAGTCCAATCCTATCTTGTCCTAGAGCAAAGAAACGAAAATTTGAAACTCCATATAAAGCTAAAGAAATTTCCCCTAAAGTTATTAAGTCTAAAGAAGTCATTGTCAATGAAAACCATATTAATTTTATATTTGATGGCAATTATAAGAAAAATAAGAGATATACTTTAAAAGATATACTGAAATTAGAAGAGGGTAGTACCAAAAATACAGATAAATACATTTTGAGTTTCAATTATGATAATTTACTTGATTTCGAATTTAATAGAGATAGAAATGATATTAATAATCATAATATAACAATTAATGATCTAAAAGACATTTTTCTGACATCAGTAAATAAAAAATTGATACCAAACGGATGGATAGAAAATCATTTGCAACTTATCGTATGGAAACTTGTATCGTATGAGATAAAATTTCCAAAGGCTATGGACAATGTGTGTACAGCCAAAAATGTGATAGAACAACTAAAGTACAGATATGACAAGGAGTTATATGATGCTCAAAGACCAGTACTGAGGAGAATACTTGAAAAAGATGACTCTTCTATGAGATCTATGGTCTTATGTGTTGTTAAGATATTTGTTGATGGTATAAACGTTGATAGGTATGTATTTAATTATTTCTAGGACTTTTGCTATAGAACTAGTTTTCGCCCGCGGTTTCACCCGTGTTCCTGAGGGATCTCATGTTTTCCCGGGTTAAAAAGTACCCTGTATGTTATTCCAGATTATGGTCTACCCTGTGAAAAATGTCATCATGATTGGTTGGGCTGATGCGCATGCGGCGTCAAGAGACAAACAAACTCACTTTAGCACTTAGGATTAGGATATTGGGAATGGGATATCAATGCTGTTATGGCGATGATAGCTCAGTGGTAGTGACCACCAGTGAGTGGGGTCCAGGGTTCGAATCCTGCAATGAGCTTGAGCTTTCGGTGAAGGAAAACATCATGAGGATACCATAGCAAGGTGGTAGGGTACTTTTTAGTACCCGCCTGGCTGGCTACCACTCTCAATAGGCGCCAAACACCTATCGGTGTGTTCCGACAACTATACTTCAGAACCAATACCTTCTAGGCGTTGTGTGCTTACCACCTTCGGCCACATCATTACTTACCATGGTGATATTGTGGTCAAACACAGGCCTATAACACAGAATAATAAATAGTACACACGGCAACAGATCAAGCTATACATTTCTAGTATAAGGTGACCTCCCATTGAACGGAAATCGTATACAATGCGAGATTAGCTTATACTGGAAATGTATAGCTTGATCTGTAGCCGAGTGTACAAGGGCGTGTGGGAGGAACGTCCCAGGATATTATTATTGTGCTATATCCTTCCAAAACTTTGGCCACGGCTCCTAACGCCCAAGCCAAATCAAGTCATTTGAATGATAAAAATAACCTTTTCTTTCCAGTGTTGCCAACACAACAAATAACATAGAACTCCTACTAACAGACGGTTGGTACTGCGTAAAGGCGACCATAGACAGGATGCTCGCTAAACTTGTATGCGATGATAAAATTGTGGTTGGCACGAAGATTGTGACGAATGGCGCTGAATTGGTGAACTGCGAGCAAGGTATCGCTCCTTGGGAGGTGAGTTTGTATTAGGGGCACAGTAAAGTTGCAACCATAGCAGTATAGCAAGCAAGGATAATGGAACAAATTCAAATCAAAATGTCATTTATTCAATTTAGGCCTTGGTAAGGCACTTATGAACGTTACACACAGTTGAATTTACCACCGGTTCAAAATACACTTAACCTGAGAAGACTCCGGCATGAAACTCGGAAGGAAGGAGAGAACCCTCAAAGGATCACTTTGTTGTCCGTTTTTCTCAGCAAACCCGATTGAATAAATTTGAATTGAATGGTATAAAATGCATAGCTTAAAAGGTATTTGGAAAATATACGAAAATTGAGTATATGGATCCCCTCCACTCGAATTTAACTCGCACTTTTTAACCGGTTTTTTTGTAGAAATGCCTTGATTGTGTCTTGCAATTCCACCATAGAGAGGTAGAGCATAGCGTTTATTCGCTCAAAGAGCAGCTCGACTGGGGAAGTACCTCCACCTTACAGAATACCGCAGCCAAATAACTTTATGTTTTGTTCCTGCGTGAGTGGCGGTCGCCAGAGCTCATCGCGGTGGGGGAAGGGTCGTTAACACGTGGGTGATACCTCGTGTGTTGCAAGCGTCCATATGACTACGTTAACCGTTTACCATGAGGCGAGCTTTAGGCTTCTTTACCGACTTCGCCGTATAAAAGATTTAAGTTGTCAGTGCGATTAGAATGTAAATATAATGTAATGAATCTAAGCTTGTTTTGAAAAGAGTAATTGCTGAGTTTATTGCCGGCTCTTCTCAGCAAATGCAACCTTCCGAACCGGTATTAGAGTATTAGAGTCAGACTTTTCATAAGGGCCTGCGAAGGTCTATTTGAATAAATGATTTTGAATTTGAAAAGAACTTAGTAAAAATGAGTATTGAATTTTTAGGACACATCGCTAGTCCGTCTCAAGATATTCGGCAACTCAACACGCCGCGCCCGGTGGGACGCGCGTCTCGGTTGCCATGGCAACGCGGCCATGTTGACTCACCTGTCAACCGTCAAACTGGACGGCGGGAAAGTGTCCAAGCTGAGGGTTCTCGTTACGAGGGTGTATCCAACACTTTATGTGGAGAAGTTTGAAGATGGCAGTACAGGTAAGTCTTTTTTTTTTATATGACTATGTTGATAAACAAGCATACGGTCCACCTGATGGTAAGCAGTTATCGTAGCCATATGGATGCTTGCAACACACGAAGCATCGCTCACGCGTTACCGACCTTTCCCCCTCCCTTATGAGCTCTGGCGACCTTACTCACGCGCAGGAACACAACTTTACACAACATAAAGTTATTTGTCTGCGGTATTCTGTAAGGTGGAGGTACTTCCCCAGTCGAGTTGCTCTTTGAGCGAATAAACGCTACGCTCTCATTGACTTATATATTACTAGCGTAAGGACCGGGCCGCGCGACAAAATGACACCAACGCGCTGGCCCTAAAATGTTCAGTTTAGGGCTAACGCGACTCAGTCGTCTGCGGTCCGCGGAACAGCTCGCTCGTCCATTGCTTATCTCTCTCCAGCATGTGTGCATTGTATGCACATACAAGGTTACATCGTACACCTATGCAACGCGGCACTTCGTAGTTCGATCGATTTTAAACAAATGGCGGTACTGTTTACTTGTATGAAGAAGTTTTTAACCGACTTCAAAAAAAGGAGGAGGTTCTCAATTCGATTGTTTTTTTTTTTATGTTTGTTACCTCGTAACTCCGTCATTTATCAACCGATTTGGAAAAATATTTTTTTGTCTAGAAGGGTACACTTCCCGTTTGGTCCCATTGTCATCAGATGAGGATTTGATTACTACTTAGTGTACTTTGAAGTCGGTTTAAGGTTTTTGTCAAAAAAACAGTCCAATTATTAGCAAAATGTTCTGGTGGGCCTATTCTGGCTTTTGAAATCATTGTACGCCCTACCTAACGCTCTCAAGCGCTCTCAATCCTGAAATTATTTATCATTTCAATATTCCAGTAACCCGCTCAGAGCGTCTAGAACACCTCCACCAAATGAAGTACGAAGCAGAAAGACAAGTTCTGATGGAGAAACTGTACGAAGAAGTTGAGAAGGAGTTCGCTGATCAGGTATCAAACCCTATATAACCTAAGTTCACGTGCATCGTTTATCAACCTTTTTTGTGTCCCGACCACAAAGCAAAGGCGCCAGTTGGCGCAGTTGGTTAAGACTCTGGTAAAGATTCTAGCTATTGCGCTACAGGTCGTGGGTTCGATTCCCGCACAGGACATGCATTTGTGTGCATGAAAATGTCTGCATGTCCTGAGTCTGGGTGTAATTATGTATATTAACCCTCCGGGTGTTAAAAATTGGTAAAGCGATTTTTTTTATCGACCTTGGTGAGAAAAAAAAAATATAACTCGTATTTCCTATAATTATATAAGAAACGAAGAACTCCCTAAGAATGGTAATGAGATATGCTATCATATAAAACCTACTGTAAAAACCTGTAATTTCTGAAAATTTAGAAATCCCGTTGTTTTTTTTTTTTTTTTGCAAAAAAACGTACCTTGCACAATAAACTACCGATATATGTAAAATAACTTTCCCTAAACATCATTCTTTATCACTAATCTGAACATCCATTAGTTTACGCGTCGATAACATTCACAATGTAATAACATAAATCACTCAAGCACTTCATAAAACAGCTTTGTTTATGCCATAAAAACCGGGCGTCAAGTGCCCCGCCATGACTCATTGCCGTACCTACCGGCCGCCACCCGCAGTTTGTTTACATCTATTTTTAGAACGAACTATTTTTTTATTGTTATGACTAAACTGATATTATAAACGAATTCCTGGATTAATTTACCTATATTTCACTATTGATTGATGAGAATAAACACATATTACAACCGAAAACATAAGTAAATATGATACGGTGTTATATAACCTACATTTTCACCGAAATATTCTATTTCGAACACTATTTTAGTAAAAATATACAGTAAATGACATACCTGATACTATAAATCCATTCCTGGATATATTTTGCAGCAACTTATATATGTTTCATGAACACAAAGACACATTTATAAATATCACAATCATAAACATTGGCAAACGGCCATAAAAAAATTCATTTTTATTGCGTCATCAAAAGTTGAACACTTTTTTATAAAGATATTTTACGAAATACCTACAACAACACTTATAAACGGATAATACACTATATTTCTAGTAATTTGGTATAAGAATATCAATACAAACACAAAATTTTTATTTTATTACACTTCACAATAAAAAACACCACGCGCGTCAAAACACGTTATAGCGCCGAATATGGCGGAGACCAACTGACTGCGCGCGTCGAGTGTAGATTTTATTTTTTCTTTATTCCGTTGGTTGGCAGTATTGTCATTCGAATATCGCTTTGAAAGGGCAACTAAATGACACACAATAATGAACTTTATGTCTATGACGTTAAGGTTCAGAAAAAATACAAAAAAATGCCCAATAAGGCGCTTGCGGCCGGAATTCCTTATACACAGGGGCTGTGTAAACGACGCGCCGGGGGTTAAGTATGTATTTACAAACAAAAAGTAGTATATGTATTATATCATATATCTGGTTTCCATAGTACAAGCTCTGCTTAGTTTGGGATCAGATGACCGTGTTTGAGGAATGTCCCAGGATATTTAAAGAATCCCGGGCCTACACGGTGACTTTTTAATAGTTTTTTCGCTAGAACAAACGTTGTTCAGACCATGGTCTACTAACATTCTATAACATCAAAAAAAGAAAGTCATTGGTTTTTGAAAGTTATCAAACTTGGCCTTTAATGGTAGGGGCTAATTAATTATGACTAGGGGGGCTAAAAAGGATGCTAAAGCAATATTTCTAACGGAATTGGTATTTTAGTATTCTCGGCAGATCCAACGTGATTTCAATATAAAAAAAAGTCATTACATATATACAATTCAATTCATTAAAAGATTCGGAATTGATGAATTACATAAGATCTGCTTTATATTTATAATTAATTCCATCAGCAATATTGCTTTAGCTTCCTTTTTAGGGGGCCGGGTCTGTAAAAGTATCAATAAGTTTTAATTTAAATAATATTAGTGTAATTAGTTTCTTGAAAAGCTGTACACTTGTACAGTAGCACCCAACTGATATGGCTCACCGATGTACCTGCGCAGAAGATATATTTTCAAAGCGCGGGAAATGCTATTGGTCGGCAGCTGCCGCCATGTGTGCGGAGGGGCGGCACTTGCGAGTGAGACGGAACTAACAGCTGCACTGTATTATGTACCTTATAGTAGTGATCTTAGGTTAATAAAATAAATAAATAAATATCCTGGGACTTTTCTCACACACGGTCATCTGATCCCAAACTAAGCAGAGCTTGTACTATGGAAACCAGATAACTGATATAATACATATACATACTTTTTGTTTGTAAATACATACTTAATATACATAATTACACCCAAACTCAGGACATACAGACATGTTCATGCACACAAATGCATGTCCTGTGTGGGAATCGAACCCACGACCTGCGGCGCGTAAGGTGAACCTTAACCAACTGCGCCAACTGGCCCGTCAAAGGTTGATTGTAAGTTTTAAGCATTCTTTCGTTAATCTTCGGGCCATACTTTCTTTTCTGTGCGAACGAAGATTCACGACGCGCCTTATCAGTTGGGTACTACTATACCAGGTCATTCTAGGCTATGTGTGCTTACCACCTTCGGCCACATCATCACTTACCATGGTGAGATTGTAGTTAAACACAGGTCTATCCACAGTTTCAAAATATAGGTATAAATATATGAAAAAGGGTTGAATTTTTCAGGAGTCGCAAGATTCAGAAGGATCATTCAATGCAAGTAACAAAAGAACATGTCTTGATAGTGGCTCGCAGATAGCCAAGATGATGAAGAGAAGCAAGGATCCTGAGGAAGTTAAAGTAAGTTTATAAAATGAATAAATGTGTAACAAACGCGGTGACACCTCACTAGGTTTTGTTATGTCGCTTTTTGTGTTTATTTGTATCGATTTCAACTTCCAGATGAGCTAGACACTTTAAACTTTAATTAAACATAACTAAGCTCTGTTTTCTTGTCTGATCCACATACGACTAAAATAATACTGTAAATTGCTTATTTCTATTTTTTTTTGTTTTTTTCACACACTGTCATCTGATCCCAAACTAAGCAGAGCTTGTACTATGGAAACCAGATAACTGATATAATACATATACTACTTTTTGTTTGTAAATATATACTTAATATACATAATTACACCCAGACTCACGACATACAGACATGTTCATGCACACAAATGCATGTCCTGTGCGGGAATCGAACCCACGACCTGCGGCGCAATAGGTGGAATCTTTACCAGACTCTTAACCAACTGGCCCGTAAAAATGTTGTTTTAATTATGTTCACTTTTTGAACACATTTAAAATCAAGGCCTTTAGGATTAGCTTTCGACATCGAAATCTCAGAAATTTGACGGAAATCATGGCGGATATTTGTCATCAGTTGTGGGACTATGGGTGTCCCACAAGGTACCATCCTTGGACCTTTTCTTTTTCTCATTGACATCAACGACTTACCATACCTTGAAAAAAACATGAGATAGTATTGTTTGATGATGACACTTCATTTTACAAAGTGAATAATATGGTTTTAATTCTGACGATGTTAACAATGCTCTTTCTATAGTCGCTGATTGGTTTACTGTTCATAATTTATAGAGACAAAAAAAAACAAATGTATATGAGTACTAGCTGCCCGGCGCGACTTCGTTCGCGTGGAGCTACCCTACCCTGTGGTGCTACCCTACACTACCCTACCCTACCCTACCCTAATACCCTACCCTACCCTACCCTACCCTACCCTACCCTACCCTACCCTACCCTACCCTACCCTATCTAAACAATCCAGGGAGTTAATTCTACTGCACGTGTGTATGTCACTGGACTCCTCCTAAACGGCTGGACCGATTTGAATGCATTTTTTTATGCGTTTGGGTGGCACCCTGGATGTTTTAGATTCACAAATCGGCCTGGCAGATGGCGCTGCAGTCGATAATATAACCTAGATACCGACTGCAGCGCCATCTGCCGAGCTGATTAGATTCAGTCAACCATTTTTTTTATTTCTTATTCTCTTTTAGGATATCTTAATATTGTATGTATTTATTCTTTTCACATTTATCTGTATTACAGAACAATCTATCTCGCTCCCAACATGCACTACTCAATCAATACACGAACGCCCACCGCGAGCGTATACTCCAAGATATACAGGATCGTATTAGACAGAAGATGGCCAACAACGGTGTATGTACTAGTAGAAACGTTGTTCCTGTTATGAAGATCAGGATCTCTGATGTTGGGGGAAGGAACGATGTGGAGGTTACTAAAGGTAAGACGTTTTAACTCATGGGCGTACCCAGTTATTGACTTAAGGGGGGGGTTAGGAGCAGCCCAGCAGACTGGGGTAGTGTCGAGAACATGTCTGCATGTTCTGAGCCTTGGTGTAATTATGTATATTAAGTGTATCTACAAACGAAAAAAGGGATGCAGTATCAGTTTTCTGCTTTCGATGGTTGGAAGCGCACTCTATAAAACCATATAGTCGTTCGATAAAGACGTCTAGACAGGGCAATCGTGCGGGCCCGACCTGCGAACAAAACGATGTTAGTAGCTCGGGACACAGCATACTTTATATGGCCATGTGGTTATAGGGGTCTAGTGAGGATGAAGGTTGTTGTACACGGGACCAGAGAAGAAGTACAAAATATTTTCTCTTCAATAGTTGTAGGGTACTTTGTAGTACCCACCTGATTGGTAACCCTAAAACGGTGCGTCCAGCAACAGCACTTGAGAGTTTCCTTATAGGCTTTTTTACCAGGTGGGTACTACAAAGTACCCACTGATTTCTATGTGTATAACACAGTGATGATTATTTTTGTCAGGTATGATGTCAATATGGAAACCAAATGATGCGATACAAGAGATAATCACAGAGGGCGCTTGGATCGACGTTATGAATGTCGTGCCTACCGCTATTAGGTAATTATTCATACTACCCTATTAAAATAAAATAAATGCGAAAGTGAATTTGGTTTTGTTACAGTTGTACCCAACTGATAAGGCGTGTCGTGAATCTTCGTTCGCACATAAAAGAAAGTATGGCCCGGAGATTAACGAAAGAATGCTTAAAACTTACAATCAACCTTAGATCACTACTATAAGGTTCATAATACAGTGCAGCTGTTAGTTCCGTCTCACTCGCAAGTGACGCCCCTCCGCACACATGGCGGCAGCTGCCGACCAATAGCATTTCCCGCGCTTTGAAAATGTATCTTATGCGCAGGTACACCGTTAAGCCATATCAGTTGGGTACTACTGTACCTCTTGCCGCCTCAATGGAACTACCAATCATGATGAAATTTAGTAAACGGATAGATCATAACCTGGAAGAGCATATAGGATACTTTTTATCCCGGGAAATCATTAGATACGAAGGCGATGATAGCTTAGTGGTAGTGACGTCGGATACCGAGACGAAGGTCCCGGGTTCGAATCCTACAATGAGCATGGAGCTTTCGGTGAAGGAAAACATCGTTAGGAAACCATAGCACGGTGGTACTACCCGTCAAGCTGGCTACCACCCTCAAGTTGAAAATCTGTCGCCAAGCACCTACCGGTGTGTTCCGACAGCTGCACTTGAGAGCCAGTTCCTTCTAGGCTTTGTGTGTGCACCACCTTCGGCCACATCATCACTTACCGTGGTGAGATTGTGGTCAAACACAAGCCTATACACAGTAAAAAAAAACCTCAGAAACGCGGGCTGTGAAAGTAAATCGCGATGAAATTTGGCATGCAGATAGCCTATGTTGTGGAGAATAAATACATAGGATACTTTTATCCCGGTAACGCGGGTGGAACCGTGGGGGATAGCTAGTTAAATACCGAGTATATTTATAAATAGCACTATGCTTTCTTTTTCAGGTATTCAGAAATTCAAATATCAGCCGGCAGACAATCAGTATTCAGCTTGGCAAAATACAAAGAACCTGAAAAACTAAAACCGTATACGAAATTATTAAAACGTACATGCTACCTCATAAAAGATCTAGCGTCTAATCCCACCTTTACAACCGATTATAACGAAATCGATACCGTAGGGATGATATTCTCAATCGATCCATCGATTACAGATTTCGAATCGATGAAAGCACAGAGTTTTCAAAATTTATACTTAGCGGATGCAGATAAAAATATAATTTGTGTCAATTTCTGGGGCGGTCTTAAAAAGTTTGGATTCGAAAATGTCTTGGATACGGGGCAAATCGTGTCGTGTACCAATTTACAGAAAAGAGCTGGCAATACTAAAAAGAATATTCCGCAGTATAGAGTGACCGAATTTACGTATTTTACGAAAACACCGAAACATCAAGCGGCGCAGAAAATTATGGATGACTTGAATAAGAAATTATTGGGATTAGATAAAAGAAAATTTTGTGAAGATTGTCTTGTATTGAGGAACAATTTTGCTATTTGCAAAGTACAGAATAATGAAAATATTTCTCCGTACAGATTAAATAATAGTGATTACAATATATCGAAACATAGAATGTTTATAGATACACCAAAGAGAATTGATGAGTTCAACCTTACTGGCTTGGATTTTGAGTCGACTTTCAAGCAAACAGAATCTCAAGAGCTATCACCGAAAAGCCTAGAACGTAAAAGGCGGGTTAACGAAAAGATATCGAAATTGAGAATGTACGGAGAACCGCCTCCTTTAAGTAAAATACACATACTAAACAAATCGAAAAACGTAAGCAGTACATACAAAAGTCCGTTAAATTCTGACGTTTCTAACAGTGTTGTCAGTATAAAAAAGTATTCTGAGGATAGTCCGAAAACTGCAATACTCGGAAGTAATTCGAGAATCGATTGTAGTCCAATCATATCAATGAATAAAACCTATGTTAAAAGGTGCAATGTCAATCCAGTGAAACTGAACTTTTCTAACAATGTTGCCAATGAAGAAAATAGTGTCACTGATGATTTTGCCGATGAATTTGACGCTAGTCCGCCTTTGAGTTTAGAATGATAGATTAATATTTCATTTCGTTATTTACATGTTACAATATAATTGTATGTGTAATTGTGGCCATACAGAGTTGATTATTTTTATGTCAAATCATTTTGAGTATTTGTATTAATTTTAAGTATGTGTGGAAGAATGTAAATATGTATTTATAGAATTAAATAATTCGTTTTTAACTATGACTTTTATTTTAAAATACATTGATACCATATTTTCTTGTTTCCCGATTCCCTGAATTTGTTATGATTCGTCTTAGCATGAAATAATGTTCCTTTTTAATACTCTAGCTAGAGCGTAGCTAGAATATCTTTGCTTATTCGCGAAATCATAATTAAAACCATAATGGTGAATCCATAACTGTTTCAAGAACGAGAGCACTTAGCGCAGAATTGTTTGCTTCTATCGAATTTTGTCGCAACCCACAAAACTAACTAAATGCACTTATAGCTTCCACCGCCTTTTTTTTCAAACAGCTTTTTTTTACCAACCAACTTGTTTGTTAACTACCAACTTCGGCTAGTAAGCATACGGACCCTGTGGTAAGCGGTTACCGTAGCCCTGTGGACGCGTGTAGCTCCTGGGAGCATCACACTACTTGACCGACCGTAGACAGAGAAACTATTCACTCTACGTTACCGACTCTCCCCGATGAGCTAGTATGGCGTTTATTAAGATAATCAAATATTTTACTTAATACAATACACTCTTTTGGCTTCACTGTAGTCGAGTTAATATCCAAAATTCATAAAAAAAACGTAAGTAGTAATTTGTACATACGTTAGATTTATAAAAAAACCGATAAAAATATTTGAAAAGCACATCTCTATTGATGGGCTGACAACATTTTGCTCTTCTGTCATTTCAAGGTGACCTTCAATAAGAACGAGTTTGACGTTCTAACCTATAAAATTATTTTCATTTGAAACTCCTACCCGCGTAGTCATGTATTATCCCGTAAAATCGTCGTAAATAACTTCGATACTCGGATTTTGTGAATAAAACCACCTTTTACCACGTTGTCAGTGTACTTTTCAGTGATAAAAGTGTGTATTGCAGTGGCTATAAGCGATCGGTGTTTGCTCTGCGCCTTTTTTTTCTAATAGGTAAGAATTTTATACTTTTTTTATTTTTTTCGTAAAGACACGTAGTTTCGTTCAGTGGTCGGCATGGTTAAAAATAGTTTTAACAATATTTTGCTCTTTGTTGTAGTAGCATTTTCAAATGTTTCGATCAGAATACGGTAAATTTTGAATTTTGAATAGGGGTCAAGTTAATGATCGAAACATTTTTCTTATAAACTGTGGTGCTCTCTTCGATAACGGGAATCCAAGATTTTTAGCCCCTCGACGTCTTAAAAATAAAACGATTTGATAAGGTGTTGAAGCACAAAATTTAATTGTCCAAAAAATAATTTTAATAAATAGGGAAATAAATTCTTTATTAGTTTTTTTAGGTACCTATTTTACAGAACGTTTTTATTACTTTACTGTAACTTTCTGTTACTTATGCTCATTACCATAGCTTATTTTATATTATGAGGATATTTAAAATAGAATTTGTAATACCTAAAACAATATAAATAAATAATTTTCCTAGTAAAACCCATAGCTCTTAATATATGATAGGTATTTCCAATATATAATATAATTCATAATTGAAAACAAAACCTCTGATATTCATGATTTTTCAGCGACTGATTTTCTGAACACTGGATAGCAGTGTTGCTAAATCCAGCTTAATCATTTTTAGATCTGTCCATTGTAGGCTGCAATAAAGGATTGTAATGTATAACAATTTATGTGTGTCTTCCACAATGCTCAGTATTAATACTTTGAAGTGCAGTTAAAAACATAACAATTACTACACATTGTTATCAGGGGATGTGCATCCCATGCGAAAACCAATGGATAGGTTAAATAGTAATGTAAAACATCACATAGGCAGTCTAGAATGTTAGAATCAAGTCAAGTTTTGATTAGCATGCATAATTTCACCCAGACTCAGGACATGCAGAGATGTTCATGAACACACATGCATGTCCTGGGTGGGAATCAAACCTAAAACCTGTGAATACTCTATTGTGTATAATTAAAAAGATAAATAAGTCATAATATCATATGATATATAATGATAAGGCCGAGTTCCGAACCGGTGGTAACTTCAGTAAATGTGACCTCCATAAGTGCCCTTCTGGGGCCTATATTGAATAAATGCCTTTGACTTTTGACTTTATAAGTATTCACTTTCTTTAGCATCATTTTGATAAGAGTCATTCATTATAATACCTACCTTATATTATACCTACTTAGTTAAATTAAGTTATCCCAATCACTTACTCAAATGTAAATATAAACATATGGATACACATTGCCTGTCTATCTTTTAAAAGATAATATATAGCAAGATATTTTAAAAGTAAAATTGGTATGTGAAAAAGATGAAAATATTTTCTTTTGCGTGGAGGTTTGATATTTCTATGCTTGCGATAAGATGTGGATTAGATTCCTTTACGGACGTATTAAAATGTTGTTTTGATTTGACCATGAACTGATATGGAAGACTTCCTAAACTGTAAAGAGCATGTAGGTATTTATTTTATTATTAAGGGGACAATAAAAAGCTAGTATTAACAATATAACATTGCAATCTGCCGCACCATCCCTACATTAAAATTACAATAATAAGTTAAAATATGCCACTAGAGCAGGGGTCGGCAACCTTTTGAGACGGAAGAGCCAAATGTTACAATTTACAACATATCCCAGATTTAAAGAGCCACTTTTATTGCGGATTTTTAAAAACTGTTTTTTATTATTTTATTCACACAAGAAAACGCTTGCTCGCACGAGTATGTCGACTCGAAGATCGTCATCACTCCAAATGGATCGATTGTATGATTTTAAAGGATTTGATAAAATTAATATTTTGCGTATGGATCTGAAGAGCCGCAACTTTACATCGAAAGACCCGCTTGCCGCTCGCGAGCTGCAACTACTCAATGGATCATCATGAAATTAGGCATGTAGATAGCCTATGGTATGGAAAAAGACATAGGCTACTTTTTGTCCCGGGAATGCGGATGAAACCACGTGGGACAGCTATCTTAATAACTATAATCGTCAAATTTTATCAGTTACAAAGCACACTTCTTAAGTTTTATAACGTGGGCACCCAGGAAGAAAGGAATTTTGGAAATTCCATCCCTAAGGGGGTAAAAAAGGGGGCGCGAGTAAAACCGCGGGCTGGAGAGCTAGTTAGTAAATAAAATAAGGAGGCAGTTACAAACGCTTGCACGCAGCAGTTGTCGTGCGTACAATTTCCGTTATCAGCTAATAGTAGGTTATGTATTATCTTATCTTTTATTATTAGGTACAATAACACAAGTTCAAGACTGACTTGATTAGCTAAACGATTACATAAATAGATGATAGGCACTATCGATTTAATATTACTAAAGTTAAAAAATATATTATACGTTTATATCATGTGACGCCATTAGTTGTTTTGCTATTCTAATTAGTGGACAAACAAGCGTACGGTGCGCGTCGTGGTAAGCGGTTACCGTAGCGCAATGGACGCTTGCAACTCACTCGTTAACGATAAAAAACAAGGATTTATTTGAGGGCGTTAAAAAAATAAGAACCTCCTTATACAGTACATAATATAGATTCACAATATGATCTGTAATAGATTTCTCAAAGGGCTTTGATTGTTTGAATCATTCGATCTTAATCCAAAAAGTTGATCACTTAGAAATTCATGTTAAATCACAGACGTATGAGTAGTAGTACCTACAAAAATACAGTGGCCGGCAAACAACTTGAGCCATGACCTTGAGTGCGCAGTAGACGATTTTAAGGTGTCGTTGGTGGAAAGAGAGGTGCGCGGGGGCATTCTGTCGGCACGCGTCCACGCTATTGGCCGAGCATGAGTGTACATGCGCGAACTTACCCCCACTACGTCGACTTTGGCTCAAGTTGTTTGCCGGCCTCTGTACTACTACTCATACGTCTGTGTGTTAAATTCAGTATTGGGCCCTCAATCCGTAGAACCGTAGGCTACATTAACAAAAGAAACAAGAAAATAACAAGTTGACATGTACTATTTATCGTTATAATAGTGAATACCTATCACGTTTTCGATATACGTTAATGTAGATAAAATATTTGAACGATAAATTGGTTGTAAAAGTCATCAATGGATATCTTTTCGGTGATATAGGGAGCTTGTTTAAGTCTTGTTTTATATTGCTGATAAAATCTGTAAAAGAATCAGCTGTGGGGTTTGGGCGATACCCAGAGATGTTTAAAGAGAGTTAGGTTACAGTTAAACACAACACAGATAGGCTAGGCAGGTCCAAAAACAAAAGCACAACACAGATCGGGTAGGGTAGGTAGGTACGATATAATTCAGAGGAGGCCGAGGATGTTCCTCCTTACAGAAGATACAGTTACAAATAACGTTACTTCCACAGAGAAAAGAAATATAAATAGAGACGCTATGCTAGCGGAGCCCGCGCGCCACACATAACATCAAATGGGCATATATCAACCAAAACACGCGTCAACGCTTCGTAGTATTCGCCATACTCAGCAGAGGTGCGTAGCTCCGCGAAAAATATTAATTATGTCGTGATGCGCTATTATTTCCTGTAGGAAACGAAGTGAGGAGTCGGAGTGTAACTCAAGGAGGGATTTCCTTTCATCGATGAGTCTACAAACCTTTATTTAATTGTGATATTTATAAAAATGTATTCGAGATTATGATAATTTTAGGTGTAAACGATAAACTCGGATACTACTGCAAAATTATACATTGAAGGCAATGTACTCACTTTATTTGTACGCAAGGTAGCGAGCGCAACTCCGCACGTAATGTATTGCGTTCTTTCACATTGGTCGTGAGTCGTGACCTGTCGTGACCCCAAAACATGTGCATCGATAGTTTTGTTCGATCAATATCGATAAAATACATCTTTTTATCACTGATTTCATTAAGGCAATAGTTGAAAGTTATATGAATATCCGCATTCATCTGTTAAAATTAAGCTTTCAAAACGAGAATTTCGAAACAAATAAATTTTATTTCAAGGGCAATAAACCGTGTAAAAATAACTTTTTTTTAATTTACTTCATCATGTTAAACGTTTTTTTTTTTACAATTCAGTATTCTTTGCACAATTATTCTTATCGAACGTGAATTTTCTTACGGAATTTCTAAAAATATATCGACGAAATTAAAATATCGATAATTTTATTGATATTTTATCGATTACTTTCACTGCATTAAGCGAATAGCAATAAGTGTTGCTACTCGACGCCAGTCGACGCAGCTATTACGCAATTATCAACATTATGTCTAATGCGTTTGAGTTCAAAATTGCGTTCCATGAAAATAAGGCCATCTAGTGCCGAGTGGCAGAACTTTTTCGTCGATTGAATCTAGTTAGTTTGTAGATTACAAAACGACGTAAATAATTTGTACGCTATTGAAAAATAAATTTTATGTTAACGTAAAAAGGTATATTTTCATATGTATGACCTGTGTGATTAAAGCTATTTTTGAGTAAAATAGAAACGACCAATCAAAAGGATTGTTTATTTGTAGTACAATATATGATTTAACATTTATTTGTGTGAGTTTGGCTACACTGGTTCCGATACAAATTCTAACGCATCGCCCTTCCAGTGTATTCTCTTTTCCGTGGTTACTTCAATGTGATGTTGTGTTCCTGCGGTGGATAAGGTCGCCAGAGCTCGATGAGGAGTCGCTGTGCTGCCAGTGTGCGGGTACCAGCGATGTAGTACCACAAGACTGCGCTATGTATCTTCCGCTTATGGCTGGAGGCGTTGCTGTCATCTTTTTTGTTTTTTATAAATTAATTGGGCTTTTGCGTTTGGCCACTGACTCGCCCATAACGATGACGAAGCCTTAGATGAAACACCTGAAAAACCTATTCACTCTGGCCTTGAAAGTTCCTAGATTGTAAGCGTCTGGAAACACAGACGCCGGAAGCAAGTTCCACTCCCTTGCTGTCTGCATTATAAATGAGGATGCAAAACGCTGTGTCCGTATTTTCGGTACAGGTACGGGTGAAAATTTTCTCGGCGTCTTGTTAGTTCGGTGTAAAAAAGGGGAAACCTCTCAAACCTCTTCTGAGTGTAAAGACATTTTTGTAGGGTCGGCAACCTAGAAGTGATATCGTCTATAGGTAACGGTAATCGCTTACCGCCAGGCGAACCGTATGCTAATTTGCTACCTTTACGCTTGCCTATCAGATAGTAATATGGAATATTCTGTTCCTAGACCTTTAAAAGTAAAGAAGACATGCGTCAAATCTTAAATGTGTTTTAAACAATCGCAAAACAGAACCAAAAAGCTTAGGCCCAGAAGGACCATTTAGCTCGTAAGAATAAAATATTGTATTTTCCGTTTGGCAAAAGTATGAATGACAGATTTAACTCTCATGAGCAAAGCAATATTGTTGTTTGCTTTTCTGACACCTTCATTGGCGCATTTACAAACAATCCTGACGTCAGAACCCAGCCCACTGTCGCAGTTCGAATCTAGTAGATTTTGGCACAACTACACAAATCCCCTCACCTCAAATCACTACCTATGTGAACAAGGAACTGATGACGTCACTTGTCATTAGTTCCTTGTTGACATTACGTAATGTAAGTATTGGAGTACATCCAAAATTAACTGTCAATAGTGAGAAAAGACGTAGTTTTTTGTTGATAATTATGTTAACTAATGTAGATTTATGCATACCGTTTAAACTATTTTAAAAACGTTGACACTTGAGAGTATGTTGTCAATTCTATGTATACTTATATGTGCTTCTACGCATGGTTGTGTGTGCGGGTCCGCTCTGCGGCTCAATCTTCACTATGCGCGGCCCGTTGCATCCTCTGTAGAGACATTGTCTTTCATATCTGTCGAGCGAACCAGAGCGTTTGATTCAACATCTAATTTGAACTTTATTTCCCTGTCTATAGGTCAAAATGTCGCGAGACAGAAGTTCCCGGCGCTTCTACAGAGCTGATTCCACTCATGACCTTCTATCATACATGGATAGAGGTCAGGCTGCTAGCGATGAAAACAGATGGACTTTTGAAACAGCTTGGGAGGCAGCTAATAAAGGTAAATATTATGGACTTTATTTTGTTGGGTATAAGAGTTGTTATTAATAACTTTGGTCGACGTTAAGAAGGGCCAGATAATGTGAAGGTGATGGCTAGAAACCCCTGGATGCGTTCAGCACAGAACAGAGCAGATGTGATTGGTAAATCAAGAAGAAAGTGGAAACTTTGACCTGATGGTCAAAGTTTCCACTTTCTTCTTCTAAGTGCCCTGCTGAAAGCGAAACTGGGGAAATGACTTTGACTTTGAAATTGAGGAGACATGATGTTAATGATTAGTAGTTAGCAGTCAAACTCATTTATTCAGTTAAGGCCCTTATAATGCAGGTTAACGTTACAATTGATTCTACCATCGAATCGTAATACACTTAAACTGAGAAGACTCCGCCAAGAAACAGCATGGGGTTCTTCAAGAAAGTGCCCGGTTTCAATTAACAAAAACGAATCGTTTTGCTTATCAATGGTAGGTTTTTTTTATTGCCAAACTGGGCATATAGATCATTTCGTAAGCTAATTTTACCTGTGATAGCTACTTCCGTATGGGAGGGTCTGCTATGCAAAGCTTTGAGGTCTTTGCTTAATAAATCGTAACCGATAACGGTCCGTAAATTATTGAAACCGGGCATAAATCGGAAGCATCTACTATACGTATCTACGGTAACCGATTACCATCAGGCGGGCCGTATGCTAGATTGCTACATTAGTAGTATAAAATTAAGTAGTACAATCGTACAATAAATCAAAAATGCATAGTTAACACTTAGGTAAGTATATTAAAAATGAACCTGAGACTTCGATGAAGGAAAACAGTGAGAACATAGTTAAACTAGAAAACCTACTCCCGTCAAGGCTCTCTGTGCCAAGTTTCTCGCAATGTCGACATTCAAGAATAAACTAATTACTTTTCAGGTAATCTTTTTAAAATGATAATCTTCAATGTCATTATGAAATCGTGCGCTATTTACTAAGCTAAGACGTATGTAATACAATATTCTATTGTGTTTGTTCATAACGCGTTTACAGAGACATCTAGTCTTATAAACAAGATGTACTGGTTTTTAGTTGAGTGTTAAGACGCCTATTTGGTCTGGTGCTTTCTTATCTAGGGCACTATACCCTGGAAAGATTGCATAATATACTTAACAGTTCCCTACGGTCACCCTCTAGGGATTGAATTTTGAGCCATCCTTAGTGGACCAAGTTATATAAGGTCCCACTGGCTTAAGCTCTGATAAGCTGATAGATCAGGCAGACAGCAGGACTACTCAGGATAGGTCTTATATGTATTGTCCGATCGAAGAGCGATTTCTGGCTGATTAAAAGCCGGCTATTATCACGGCTTTCGGCCGAAGCTGATAGTTTGATATCCCTACGAAATTTTGCTCAAACTTGTCTAAAAAGTTACAAAACCAACGTTTTTTTTAAAGTTAATGTTTGCTTAACGAGATGATTAAAATATGACTATGAATAAATGTTTATGTACCTAGTTCCTTTATAGAGTCAAGACTAGGATCGATTATTCGGTGTCTGGTGACCATTAATATAGGTTTTTAAGGGTTTTTTAAAACCTAAAGTAGGCACCAGCTCTCGCGCTAGCTGGTTGATTAACCTTTGTCAATAGGATGTTATGACTGCATTTATACTTAACAACCTTTTGTGAGAGAAATAAATAAAAAATATTATTATTATTTAAAATTACGTTCATCAAAAATAATAATAAGTTCTCGCGCATTCGTAACAGTTTCTCGTTACTGTTGGCTATAGTCGAAGTTGTTTTTGGCTGATGGTGGCATAAGCCGATGCTTCGATGGGACACTACTTATATGTATTGATTTAATAAATATAACCTTCCTTGATAAAGGAGCTATCTAACGCAAGTCCCCAAAAGCCTTTCAACATGAGGGTTGCTTGGCCAGGCGGTTGCTACGAAGTACTATCACCGTGCTATGGATTCCTCACGACTATCGTCATAACTATATACGTAACTACAACCGAACTATCATTAAAACAGTTACGGAAGTGATTTTAATGAGAATTAGCTAGGCTAGGATATCAGATAGACTAGTAAAAGTACGAGGTATATAGATTATATGTGCGCTCGTTTACTGCAGGGTCCGCGGTGAACAGGTGCTGCTTTGCTTGAGTCAGCTTTATTGTTATGTATCTTAAGCTTGTTTTGAAAAGGGTAATAGCTGAGTTTATAAGCCGGCAATAATCTCAATAATTCTCTCTTTCCGAACCGGTATTAGATAGAGACAGATTCCTAAGTCTGCGAATGTCTAGTCATCATAAGTGAATAAAAGATGAATTCGAATATAAATTACATTTTTTATTTTGTTTTCTTTCAGTGGGTGGTATTTACACCGTCATTAGATCCAAAGCGTATGTGTCGACTGAAGAAATGGGGGACAACTACTGTTTGCTAGGTAAGATGAGATAGAATCTCCATATAATTGTTATCTGTTCAAAATTCAGAGCTTACTGACTGGGTTAGTATCTCCTCCTTACAGAAGACTGCAGCCTAATAACATTATTATAACGTGGTGTTGTGTTCCTGCGGTGATTAAGGTCGCCAGAGCTCCATAAGAAGGCGATGTGTTGACCAACTAGTACACAGTGTAGTACCCGGTACCAGACTACTAGTACACAGTGTAGTACCCGGGACCAGACAACTAGTACACAGTACAGTACCCTGGACCAGACAACTAGTACACAGTATAGTACCCGGGACCAGACAACTAGTACACAGTACAGTACCCTGGACCAGACAACTAGTACACAGTATATTACCCGGGACAGACAACTAGTACGCAGTGTAGTACCCGAGACCAGACTACTAGTACACAGTGTAGTACCCGGGACCAGATAAATTATACACAGTGTAGTACCCGGGACCAGATAAATTATACACAACGTTGTCCCTTCCGCTGCCAGCACAGCGCGTCGCATAGCATTGCGACATGCCTTATGGTAACCGCTTACCATAAGGCATGACGTATGCTCATAATCTACAGTTATTTGTTTTAAAAATCTGTACGATAGAACAATGTTATTAACCAATAATTTGTGTAGGTCCATACAAAGAGCAGTGTGCCCGTACAGAAGTAGAAGAGGCGGACTTCCCACCGAATTCTCCGCTTACTACCGCCGTTAATGCTATGAGGAGCCAGGGTTACAAGGTATAATTCTACCTATCCTATTAATATGATAAACGCGTTTGTTTGTTACCTCTGAACGCCTCAACCACAGAGGATTATTATAGTAATTTGTGTCTCAACGGCGCTATAAATTTTTATGAAATTTGGCACGCGGCCAATGGCATGGAGAAGGACAGTCGTGGAACAGGTTTTAGAATACATATTTTAAATAGTCCCTTGATTTGATTGCAGTGACTGCAAATAAAACAACTTTTTTTGAAAGTTCGACGCTCTAATTGTTAGCTGTTGTTAGCTAGAACAATGAAATCTTCAATGTTTGTTTTTGTCGAAAAAACTTCGTCAGCGCGATGCAGGATGGTGTAACTGATAAATGTCGCTGCAAGTTTTCCCATATTTTACCGAAATAAAACCTTCCTTCCCATCAGGTCCACACTGGCACCTGGCTAGTAGACGGCAACCCTCAGATCATACTCTTCGACATCGGTTCAGGCGCCTGGCAACTGGATGCTTACAAGCAGGAGTTATGGGACACCACCGGGGTTGGCATACCACACCTAGATGTGGAGGCCAACGATGCCGTCATCCTGGGCTTTATGGTCGCGCATTTTATTACTGAGGTATGTGGTACCATAGATAAATAGAGAACAGACTCTTCGACATCAAGAATTTATTTTTATGTCCAACCATTAATGTAATTTAAAATTCAAAATTATTTATTCAAATAGAACTTCTTAGGCACTCATCAATAACTCTGATACCAGTTGTGAAGGTCTTATTTGCTAAGCCGGCAATAAACTCAGCAATTAATTTCAAAACAAGCTTAGATTCATTGCATAACATTTACTTTCTGATTGCATTGACAACAATTGCGTGTCCAATTAATATGTCTTTTCGAGGTTGGCTGTACATTGTCAATCCTCCTGGCATTGCAAATGTCCATAGGCGGCGGGGACCAATTACCATCAGGTCCGTCTGCCTGCTTGTCAACGTGGTGACATAAAAAAGAGGCTTTTTATTGAATTGAGGTCTTTAGAGCGTAGTGTTATAATATTATCTTTGTTTGGAAGGACTTATGGAGGCCAAAGCTGCTGCAGTTACGATCGTTTCAGAAGTTGGACTTCAAAGAAAGTCAGCAAAAAAAAATCTGATCTATATTGGCTACTTTTACTGCGTTTAGGCCTGTGTTTGACCACAATCTCACCATGGTCAGTGATGATGTGGCCGAAGGTGGTAAGAACACAAAGTCTAGAAGGAACTGGTTCTGTAGAGCACCCATCAGAATATACTTGGCGACAGATATTCAACTTAAAGGTGTAAGTCTGGCGGGTGCTAAAAAGTACCCTACCACCGTGCTATGGTTTCCAAAATATCTTCGTTATTTGTTTGGTATTACGTTGCTTTGGAATCTTTAAGAGTTAAATATAATGATATTTGTTCCAGTTCCGCAAAGCAGCGGAGAACTACAGCGACACTCCGCCGCGAGTGGTGACGCACTTCCATGAGTGGCAGGCTGGTATCGGATTAATCATGCTCAGGTCTGTCACCAACACCTGATACACTTTATTAGAGAAGTATAGAGTGGCCATAAGAAACAGCCTGACTGGTATAGTACTAGTACGTCCATACAGAAGATAAGCATTGAAATTTGATATGACATCAAATTTGCCTCCCAGTATATTGCAAAAAAAAAAAATGCAACTTCTTTTAATTCAAATCTAACAATAGTATATTATTTACAGAGTCCGTCATGTAGATGTCGCTACAGTGTTCACTACACACGCCACATTGCTGGGGAGATACCTGTGCGCTGGCAATACTGATTTCTATAATAATTTGGATAAGGTATGTCTCGCTCAATGTATTATGTTATTAAATTTATTAAACATCTTTTTCATTTTAAAATCTTGTTTTCGTAAACTAATTCGTAACATTCAGACTTTGAAAAAAAACTATATCCCGACTTTCGTTTTGTCCCTTTCTACAGTTCTCAGTGGACGAAGAGGCGGGAAAGAGACAGATATACCACCGCTACTGCATGGAGCGAGCGGCCGCACATATGACGCATATCTTCACTACAGTATCGGATATTACGGGTAAACTGAAATAGATATTTAGGTGTACTTCCTGACTCATGGTTTTTCCGGGGTTAAAATATTTCCTATTTTATTCTAGGGTCTATTTATGTGCCAAATTTCATTCAAATTTATTCTGTACCCATATCCACACAAACTAGGGATGTCGCGGATGTAGAATTTATGACATCCGCGGCACATCCGTGACACATCGGCAGATGTCAAGTGGTAACTTTTGTATCATAATAAGTGTTGCTTAATTTAGCTGCATAAATATATAATGATTATTTTTATAATCACATCTTTATTTGGGAAGATATGAAAATAATGCAAGAATTAAAGCACTGCATTTTTGATACCTGTTTCGTAGATATCACATATAGATTAAGATTTCATTTTTATAACCAATACTCTTCGCGACATTCGCATCAACTACGCATTTACTGCGGATCTAGATCCGGATGCTAAAATTAAAGCAGAAGTTAAATGAAGCTGTGTTACAGGTTACGAAGCGGAACACCTTCTCAAACGCAAGCCAGACATAATAACCCCGAACGGTTTGAACGTGAAGAAGTTCTCAGCGCTGCACGAGTTCCAAAACTTACACGCCCTCGCCAAGGAGAAGATTAATGAGTTCACCAGGGGACACTTCTATGGGTGAGTGTTTATACAACGTTACGTAAGGCGATGATAGCTCAGTGGTAGTGACGTCGGATACCTAGACGAAAGTCCCGGGTTCGAATCCTACAATGAGCTTCAGCTTTCGGTGAAGGAAAACATCGTTAGGATAGAAAGCCTCCAACTAGCTTAACGACTATCACAATTAAGTAATAACCGGGACCAACTGCTTTACGACCAACGCTCGATTTTAAATAGGCGGTCACCTATCCAGGTACCGACCACGACGGTGGTAGCTTAACTTGCCGATCGATTAAGAACGGCTAATCATGGTACACCACGAGCGCTTCACGGATATACCCTTTATATGTTGTATAGGTGGAGTACCTTACAGAAGATCGCAGCCAAATAACATTTGATTAATTTGATGTGGTGGAACTGTGAGTAAGCCAGAGCTCCATAAGGATGCGTTGTGCTGGCGTTGTATTCCCGGCGACCAGACAACTAGCACACAATGCAGTATCCTCGACCAGAAATCTAGTACACAGTGTAGTACCCAAGACCATAAAACTAGTACACAGTGTAATACCCAAGACCAAACAACTAGTACACAGTGTAGTACCCGCGACCAGACAACTAGTACACAGTGTAGTACCCATGACCAAATAACTAGTACACAGTGTAGTACCCAGGACTAGGCAACTAGTACACAGTGTAGTTCCCATGACCAAACAACTAGTACACAGTGTAGTACCCAAGAACAAACAAATAGTACACAGTGTAGTACCCGGTACCAGACAATTAGTACACAGTATAGTACCTAGTACCAGGCAAATTGTACATAGTGTAGTACCCAGGACCAGGCAACTAGTACACGGTGTAGTATCCAGGAACAGACAACTAGTACACAGTGTAGTACCCAAGACCAGACAACTACTACACAGTGTAGTACCCAGGACCAGAGAACTAGTACACAGTGTAGTACCCAGGACCAGACAACTAGTACACAGTGTAGTACCCAGGTTTTTTCTCTTCCAGGCACTTCAACTTCGACCTCGACAAGACGTTATATTTCTTCATCGCTGGACGATACGAGTTCGGCAATAAGGGGGCTGATATCTTCATTGAAGCATTGGCAAGACTTAATCACTATTTAAAGGTATGTAGTCTTGAACAATAATGGTGCCGATTCTGTGTAATTCGTTTTTTTTTTCTTTTTTTATACTTCTTAGGTAGCAAACAATGCCCGCCTGATGGTAAGCAGTTACCGTAGGCTATGGACACTTGAAACACCTGGGGGTGTCACTCGCACAGCTTGAGGGTGGTAGTCAGCCAGGTGGGTACTACAAAGTACCCTTCCACCGTGCTATGGTTTCCTCACGATGTTTTCCTTCACCGAAAGCTCTACCCGGGACCTGCGTCTTAGCATTCGACGTCAAGAAGAAGGGCGAAGTGTTATGAATTTAGAATGCTGCAAAACACTACCTACCTGAGTGAGCAATGTTAATAATTCCTCCCATAGTCTTCAGGGTCAGACATGACAGTGGTAGCGTTCCTGATCTTCCCGGCGAAGACCAACAACTTCAACGTGGAGAGTCTGCGCGGACACGCCGTCACGAAGGCTCTCAGAGACACCATATCTGATATACAGCAGAAAGTCGGCAAGAGGATGTATGATACATGCTTGGGGTAAGTTTATACTCGATAATTGTTCCCGGTGGCGTAGCTAGCATGGGTGGCACCCGGTGCGGCAATCGTGGTGTCACCCCAAAGAAAACTGTATAAAAGTAAACTAGGTAGGTAAGGGGGTAAAGAAGGTGGCGCAGGTGAAACCGCGGGAGGAAAGCTAGTAAATAATAAAAAAGTTATATGTAGGTGTATGTGTGCGTAATGCGTGACTGGGTGTTTGTAGTGTGTATGTGTTTGGATGAATAAGTGCATATGTGACAAACAGAATTATAACAAAAAAAATAACAAAAAAAAAAAACTACCGAAAAAACTGAAAAGCAGAAAATAATTTTGAATATAACTTGAATTTCATAAGGTTTTGCAGTCGGGGACAAACCAATATTACCTACGTAGATATGTAATATTTGTTAAATTTAATGTTTGTCTAAAAAGGAAGCTAAGCAATATTGCTAACGCAATTCATTTTTTCGAATTTAAAGCTAGGGTTCTACCGCGTAACTTTGGTGGAAATCGTATCGAACACCATTAATTATTTCATCCAATGTTGCGCACGCGGTATGTCGCGACGATGACCATTTGTGGGCCCTGATTGGAAGTAATTCATTAATGTTGTTCGTTACGATTAACACCAAAGTTACGCGGTAGAGCCCCCGGTCCCATAGTAAAAGTTGATCGTATACATGAGTACTTTACGTGGTTTCATTTAATGTCGTATTGTCGTCATAGCTTATGTTATTGGTTTGTCCCCGACTGCAAAACCTTATAAAATTCAAGTTATATTCAAAATTATTTTTTGCTTTTCAGTTTTTTCGGTGGTTTATTTTTTTGTTAAAAAGTTTTTATTTAATATTTTTTTGTGGCTATACTCTACTTATTACTACATGCTTAATTTTTTATTTCTTTTGATGTAATACACAACTCAGCATTAAAATCTGTGAGTGAACTATAAATCATCCCTATTTTACCACCCTTAGGGTAGGTATTTTTTATCCATATTTATATGGGACCACCTTCGAGGTATACCCTATCCAATAAAAATTATCAAAATCGGACTACTCTGTCAAAAGTAATGCGTGATCATACATTAAAAAAAAAATATATATACGCGTCGACTTGTAAACCTCCTCCGTTTTTTCGTCGGTTAACAAAATAATAACCTATGAGAGATTAACATTTATGTAGGATGACGGATTCTTCCAATAATACTTGATACTTTATTTTCTTTAGTTTTAACAATCTTATCTTAATCTTCACGTCTTTCGTCCTTCCGTCAAAGTCTCTATCTCTCTCTTTCACTCACTCACTCACTCACTCCACGTTCCATTCTATGCATCTTTTACACGTTCCATTCGTACATTTACATATATTTGTATGGACAGAGGGCACCTCCCCGAGCCGTCGGAGTTGCTGCACAAGGACGAAACGGTGCGGCTCAAGCGCTGCATATACGCGCTGCAGAGGGACGGCCTGCCGCCCATCACTACACACAACGTGGTAAGTATTACCCCATAGTAAAAGTTGTGTAGCATGACGAATCCAATGTAAGTTCTGAAGACATGCCATCGAGTAATAACTACTTACGCCGGAGACCAATACTCGATCCAGCCTTTATTTTGCGATTATGGATGATATTTGACACTAATTATGATAAATGTGATGTCAACTATAGCATCAGCACGCTCTGTATTCACATTAAATGTTAAACTATATATAATAGGAGTCCATCCTCACACATTGAAACCAGAATTGTTTCGAACTGTGCGGGCTAAAAGGAGTTTTCTTCCGCGGACGCTCGGACTGTGGAATGAGCTCCCCTCCGTGGTGCATCCAATAGAGTACAGCATGGGGTTTTTCAATAAGGGTGTGAAGAGATTTCTGCAGGATCGGCAACGCGCGAGTGATACCCCTGGTGTTGCAAGCGTCCATAGGCTACGCAACCGCTTACCATCAGGCGGGCCGTATGCTTGTTTGCCACTTAGTGGTATAAAAAAAAGTTATATTTGTTATTTAAGTTCTCATATTTAAGTGAATGTAAATTCTTATAAGATTAAATTTCTTAAACCATAAACCATAACTATTAATCCGCAACCGTGTAACCAATATTGATTTCGGGCTTTTTTACTAGTTAGTGAGATTGCAAATCAATTATGTAAGTGAGTGAACTTACACACACACACACCCCTACACAACCTCACACCCACATTCACCTTCTCACCCATACACAACCTCACACCCACATTCACCTTCTCACCCAAACACAACCTCACACCCATACACAACCACACTCCCATACACAAAAACAATATCCGTATATTGTGCTTATCATTCAATAAGAGATCCAAAAACCGGGTCTAACTTAGAATAATGTATTTATTTATTTAAATTATAAATTCTGACAGGTTGACGATTGGAGTGATCCGGCTCTCAATTCAATAAGGAGGTGTCAGCTATTCAACACCGTCAACGACAAAGTTAAAGTTAGTATTCTGATAAACGTTTACATGATATTACAGTAGTACCCAACTGATAAGGCGCGTCGTGAATCTTCGATCGCACAGAAAAGAAAGTATGGCCCCGAAGATTAACGAAAGAATGCTTAAAACTTACAATCAACCTTAGACCACTACTATAAGGTTCATAATACAGTGCAGCTGTTAGTTCCGTCTCACTCGCAAGTGACGCCCCTCCGCACACGCGTAGCGCTTCCCGCGCTTTGAAAATGTATCTTCTGCGCAGGTACATCGGTAAGCCATATTTGTTGGGTACTACTGTACCACAATACTTATAGCCTTCAAATGTATGTGTATGGTAAAAAAAACATCTTTTTCAGGTAATATTCCACCCGGAATTCTTAACGTCAACCAACCCGCTTTTCGGTCTGGATTACGAAGAATTCGTCCGTGGATGCCACTTGGGCGTGTTCCCGTCGTACTACGAGCCGTGGGGATACACACCCGCCGAGTGTACCGTCATGGGTATCCCTAGTATCACCACCAATCTGTCAGGTGAGGAGTGTTTCTAGCTAGTGACGAGTCTTTCTAGCTAATGAGAAGTATAACTTGCTAATGAGTAGTGTTTCTAGCTAGTGAGGAGTGTTTCTAGCTAGTGAGGAGTCTTTCTAGTTTATGAGGAGTATAACTAGCTAATGAGTAGTGTTTCTAGCTAGTGAGGAGTGTTTCTAGCTAGTGAGGAGGCAGTGGCGGATTCAGAATTTCGGTTTGTGAGGGGCTAATGGGCTTGACCCAACTGAGGGTTGACTTTAGTTTAGATAGATTCCCTGGATCTGCTACCGGAGGAGTGTTTCTAGCTAGTGAGGAACGTATCTGGTATGTCAGGAGTTTAAAGTCTATGTAAGACAGTTTTTTTTTTGTGAAAGTTGAGGTTATACTTAGCTTCGAAAAAAAAAACGATCACTGCGTATTAATTAATTTGGTCAGAAACATTTTAAATACATTAATAAAATACGCAGTTTTAAAATCACAAAATAAATCTTCAAACAATTTCGCCTCCAGGTTTCGGCTGCTTCATGCAGGAACACATCGCGGACCCGATGTCTTACGGTATATACGTGGTAGACCGCAGATATATCTCACTAGAGGGCTCTGTACAACAACTGGCGCAGTTCATGTTTGATTTTACCAAGTAAGTGGTTTTTGATTCTCCTGATTACCTAGATGGGGTATGTATTTACTCCTGATAAGTTTTTAAGTATAATTTTATAGAGGTAAGATGTGGTAAAAGTGTCCCTTTTCACCGCATTTTAAGTTCTATTCTAATGAGATTAAAAACTAATTTGTTTGCAGATTGACACGGCGGCAGCGTATCATCCAGAGAAATAGAACTGAAAGACTGTCAGACCTTATGGACTGGCGGAACTTAGGAATCGTATGTACTTTACAGTTTTTATTTAATAGTTATAAAACCGACCCCAAATTGGTTCAGATGATTTTAAAAATGGGTCCATCTCTGCAAAATACTGTCATATATCTATAAAATATACATAATATACACGAAATCACATCACACGAAAATCACAGCCGTTCAATTTAAGCCCCAGTAGGGCTCTTATGAAGGTAAAAGCTACTGATGTTACCACCAGTTAGTAAGTCGGCCTTCAACTGAGAAGAACAGGCAAGAAACTCAGCAAGGTTAAATTTTTTAAACATATTTTCAGACAATCTGACTTGTCGGTCAAAAACTCAGGTTTTCCATCATCGGAGTCCCATATGCTAACTCAACACCACAATTAAAACTCTTTATCTCCCCACAGTACTACCGGCAGGCCAGAGCTCAGGCCCTGAAGATAGTGTATCCCGACTACGTGGACCACATGGACCGAGAATTGGGCAAACGGTTCAACTACCCCAGACCGATCTCCGAGCCACCCAGTCCTACCCATTCGAGTGAGTATATGTCATTTTACACACTCACACTTACACACACCCCGTCTAACACTTAAACTTACCCCTAAACACAAACACACCCATAAACACCCCCCTAAGTGTTGATTTTGACAAATCCTTGGATTTGAATCCGTGGATGCCTACGGTATATAATAACTAGCTGTCTCGCGCGGCTTCACTCGCGTTTCCGTGATAAAAAGCCTATAA
This sequence comes from Achlya flavicornis, assembly GCA_947623365.1. NCBI lineage: Eukaryota > Metazoa > Arthropoda > Insecta > Lepidoptera > Drepanidae > Achlya > Achlya flavicornis. The sequence goes on along the minus strand of OX392467.1, from coordinate 20,867,029 downwards.
TACTCGGGGATAAAGTAGCTTCCAATAAGTGAAAGAATTTTTCGAATCCGACTGATAATTCCAGAGATTAGTCCGTTTAAACAAACAAAAACACTATAATAATATTATTCACAAAAAACACATGCCATAAAACAATTACTTGTGAATCTCACTAGTCCGGGCCTGTCCTGTGAGGTTATGTTACTAGCCCGTTTACAATTATATAAGGAAATTGTCTGCACAATGTAAGTTTCTCCTTTTAAAAAAATATATATGTGTATTTGTCCGTTGTAATGACAGCAAACATTTTGATCTTTTATTGGTAAACTTTTTGTATAGTCGTGTTTTTTATTTACCGACTTCAAAAAAAGGAGGAGGTTCTCAATTCGATTGTATTTTTTTTTGTTTCATAACTCCTTCATTTATTAACCGATTTGGAAAATTCTTTTTTTGTTTGTAAGGGTTCCCGTTTGGCCCCATTGTTATCAGATCAGGATTTGATTAGTTTTTAGTGTACTTACAAAAAACTTAAACATACTGTTTTTGTAAAACAATCCAATTTTTTTTTTTAATTCTATAGTATAACTTAGAAATGATTAAAGAATGCCAGGTTTTTTTTTACTACAATTTCTTTTCAATACATTTGGTACACCAAAATACTCAGTGCTAACTCATTGTACCCAGTACGCCGCCTCGCCCAATCCCTGTCCACCTCATACCAAAAGGAAGAGAAAGAGACAAAAGACGAACAAGTACAAACAAACGAACACACAATCGACGTCCAGAAAAAAAACATTATCAATCTTCAAAAATCGCTAGAAATTCTTGATATCACTGTCGATTGCGAAGACGACGGTATAGAAGTTAGCTTTGAAAAGCCGAACTTTACCGAATCGGAACACGAGAATTACCGAACGCCGAACGAGAACTTTCTAGAGCCGTTGAATGAAGCTGTCACGGATCAGATTGATCAACTCATTGCCAAGCTGAATGATTGTGCTGCCACTAATGATTAGGTTTCGTATTTTTATAGGTTTTGGTGTGGGTTGCCATCTTAGGTTGTGTTGTTACGTTTTTAGTTAAATAGTGGCAGCTGGCAGCACTGATTTATTACACATTGGTACCGATTCTGTTGTAAATCGCACTAAACTAATTTTAGTCACATCTCATCTCTTTCTTACGAACATAATTGAAAAAGGATAGAACATATTTAAAGTTTTCTCTGCCGTCTTATTTCGCGTGTTTTTTACAGGTTCTTATGTTTTTTGTTAGAAAGAGACATGGTGAGATTAAAATTAGGTTAGTTGTAAACAACAGAATCAGGTCCAGTGTGTTATTATGCAATCTTTTGAGTACTTTAGTAAATTAACACATTTTTTTTGTTCTACACAGAGTGTTATTACGATTTTTGAAGTATCAATTTGAGTGATGATTTTGTAGTTTATTTTATTCACTGTAGATCCACTGAACTTAATCTTACACGATGCAATGATATTGCGCAGGCGTATAATAGAAATCTATTTGGTTTTTAAATTGTCTTACGTTAGGCCATTTTTGAAAAGTAAATAGTTATATTTCCAATGGGTGTCTACAAAAATCTCTTCCAACTTTTGCGTTTACGACACCTAAAAGCACCGACATCTGTCAAAAAATTAAGTACTGCAACCCGCAACGCTTTTCGCTAAATGTCAAATGGCCCCTGTTATTTTGAAATTTGGATCTTAAAGATATATGACATAAGCTCTAATTTGCCATCTCTATATTTTTTATTCTCTCAGGAGCCACAACCCCTGCAGCATCAGTCCACGGCTCCGACGATGAGGAAGACGAGGTCGATGAGGAGACGGAGCTGGCCGAGTTGAGGATCAGCGACAAATAACCTATACTGTAAGATGTAGCACTTATCTTAATGAGGGGGGGGAGATGCTAATGTGGTTTATGCCGGGTTTGCCGAGGTATATAGAAGAAAAAAAAACTGTCTCGATATTTTTTTATGAACAATAAAGAGTGTATATTAAATGTTATTTCTCGAAAATATGTATCATAATTACTTGTCTTCCATCGCATTCAGACTCATACATGGCATTCATACATGAAAGTACCATGATTTTTTGACTCGTGTTGCTTGCAGTTTTCCTTAGGCCACATATCATACAATTGGCTTATTTTTAGATGTAGGTTTGAAAAAATTACATTTGAATATATTGAAAGTAAATATTTAAATAATAATAAAAAAAAAATGATTTCAATTTAATTGAAAAATGAGTTACATTAAATTCAAGACTTATTTCAGTTTAGAAACTCAAGGCATATTTTTACGATTTTCAAAGTGTGTGTGAGTGCAAGAGATTTCTTTATTGATGTTGTATCTATCTCACTCGCTCATATGGTAATAAACGCAATGATTGAGATGTTTATATGTAACTTTTATATTCGACGGTAAACCCGGCTTAAACTGGCGTCTTAGAAATATATCTTTAAATCATAATTTTAAGAAATTACGGTATTTCTTATAAAACGCTGTTAGACTTAAATATTGTTAAAATGGTCGGGGATTTGTCGACCACTTTAATGTCATTTTGAAACAAAATGAAGGGCGGGTTGCCGTGAAGTTTACGACACAGGATAAATATTTGTGTCTATGAATCTGTCTGTCCTGAGTCTGGGTGTAAAATTGTGTATGTATTATATCAGTTATCTGGTTTCCATAGCACAAGCTCTGCTTAGTTTGGGATCAGATAACCGTGTGTGAGGAATTTCCCAGGATGTTAAGTTAAAAAGCGTTTTATTTGTTAAACTGTAAACGTGTTTTAATATGTTTTATAATATTCCTTATTTATACGACACATACAGCAGGTTACAAAAGATTTAATCATTTTTTTGTATTTTTTTTATAATCATCTATTGCTAGAAAACAGATATTAATAATGATATTTATTTCTGTTATCAAATTGTTTAATATATTATTGCACTTTTAGAAATATGAATTAAATTAATTTTCATCATCATCACCAGTAAAGTCGATCACCATGAGTTTTTTGCCATGTAATTTTGAGCCAAAACTCGAAAAATATTGTGCACTTTTTGTGTGTATTTTTTTTACATCATTCTTACCTAATAATATTCTTGGTATACAAAAGCCTGTGTATTATAGAATGAGAATGAAGACTAAAAAGTCAGGTCTCAAGAATAGATTGTGTTAATTGAAAATAAACCTTACGTCAACGGTGTAGGTTTCAAATTCAATTGTTATAATCTTGACTGAACTTGAATAACTTCTGGCATGTCCATTTTCATTAGTATATATGCTTGCCTTTTATTTTTTACAGGGATTAAATTTTACTTGCCATTTTTATATATTTTTTCACAAATAATTTGTTTACTTATACAGCATGTTGAACCATCGAATTTTGTTATGTTTTTTTTAAATGAATTTTGTATCTTTTTTATGCAACGGTTTTTATATTTATTTGTAGTTCTAAATATAGACAATATCTCCATATTTCTTTTTATATTACATTCTTTTAGTAGTATAAGTAGTATTTTAGCACCTTGTGTCAAAATCGGAAGAAAAGCCAAGTTTTAAAAGAAAAATATCTACTCAAGCTACATTTTGGCCCAACGTTATATAAAATTTCTGTTTGTATTTATATATTGTCACTATAAATAGAAACAATATTAGGTGTATTAACATTTAATAAAAGCACGGTATCTTTTTAAATATAAGTTATATTTTTTTTATACTACGCTTTCACTAAGGCAAATAATAATATAATTAATGAAATTATTTGAGGCATATTATTGTTTAGTTTTAGATTTTTAATGCGAATATATATTTGTATACAGGATGTCCTGTAATTAATGGTAATAACCAAAGCCCTCGAAAGCTGAGATTACGCGCTATGAGAAAAATTAAAATATTAACAAAGAAGAAAACGAAAATTATCAAAAATCTTCAAAATAGCATAATTAATCAACCATTCAAAAAATCTAATTTACGAATATGTCTAAAACCATGAGAATTTTACTAAATAATGAATAATTATTTAACTTTTTCTGTTAGTGCACAATCTCAGCTTTCGAGAGTGGCCCATTAATGTCAGGACACCGGTATATAGGTATAGGAATGTAATATTGTTAGCAATTATTGTTTTGTATTTTTTCAATTAGAATTAAATTTATTTGGAATGTAGGCGAAATCAAGTTTTAATGAAATGTTTTGCAACTTTTAGCCAAATTTTCACGGTTTAATGTACTCATCATTATGATCAACTTTTATTTTGGGACCACCGCTGAAAACTCGAAAGAAGAAAGGAATTTTTCATACATTTTGATTGTACAGCGTTGGCACTTTTGTATGATGTTTTTATGATGATTAAAAACAAACAAAAATGCTAGAGGTTGCAAAATAACTCTGTATGTATAGGTAAATCAATAAACAAAATCGTCTCAATTTTTTATTGAATAAGAAGCAATAAAAGGAAATATATGTTTTATTTATGAAATGCTTATTTTTACAGATATCTTATTATACTACATTATTTAATATAAGCGGATTTAAAAATAGACAATGTCACGTTCTAGATATTATATTTTTAAATACTATTATTAATCCCTTAACGAAGGCCGTGGGTCAAATCCTAGAATTTGATATGCATAGTGGTTTTAATGTACTCGCCTGGCTCGTTAACAAGTTGAAGTCACGTAGAAGTCAGCAAGAAACAGTTTCTAGGCTTTGTGTGCTTATTATTTTCAGCCATATTTCTGATGACCTATCTATAATAAGTAGTAGCAAAGGTAGAAATTCGACCGTAATTTATGAAAAAATAAATTTTAGTTTTCTGCTCACACTCAACCGTGCGCGCCAGTTTGATTTAAAGATTTCTATGGATACATTATAAAATACAGCCTGTATATTATAACTAGAACTTGACATAGATTTTAAAGATCGATTCGCTGATATAATATTAAAAGTGTGTCCAATAAATACATAGTGTAATAAAGTCTGAAAAATAAAAGCATATTTTAATCATGTATTTGTGCCATACAATCCGGAATCGTTATTTAGTGAATTAGAAATAAATTGTGTTAATATATTTTATGCTTTTTCATTTATTTAATTTCCTTTTTTATTTGGCTAGTTGTGCCAAGAGCTTTATAAAGACTGGTAATAAAAATATTCCAGAAATATGATTAATGCAATGGTTTTTTTAGATTTCGTATCGTTAGAGTCTCGGATATAGATAGACAGATAACGTAACAGAAGAATATGGTTGATGAAGAAGATGGTTGTCGACAATCGTCATCGTCAGTAAACGATCAACCTTTTTATGGGATTGAGATTTCAAATCTAAATATCACCTGATTTTTAACAATCCCATACAAAGGTTGATCGTTTACTAACGATGACGATTGTCGATAACCATCTTGTCTTCTGGCACTACTGGCCCTGCACTTGTTTCGCAAGCCCAGCGTGAGTGTAGATCGCTCATGTGGCCACTAACGCTTACAGTTTGCGCCTATAGTCCGCTGTCATGCAGATCTTTTTGAGTTATCTAGGTATTTCTATATCGGTGGGTAAAGATATTGTAGAAAAAAAATGACAAAAAATCAAATTCTATTGAATATTTTTATTCATTTTCGATTAATTTAACATTTATATACTCCAACTATTTATACTATATTATTTATATTTAAAATCTTAAAATAAGTAAACTTATATCTCAGAGTAGATCAACTTATATTATTGTTATTAACTTGAAACACGTATTTTAATTTTTTGGTTTCTTGCCGGTTCTGCCATTGCACTGTTATCTGAACTTTCTTCCAGTTCTGTATCTCTTTTTTCCTTTTTCGAGTTTTCTGATTCTGGATTATCTGCTTTATCCTTTTCTGAATCATTTCCTTTATTATCAGAGTTTTCATTCGATTTTTCTTCATCCTTTGCTTTTTCTGGGTTTTTAGAATCATTTTTTTCGGATTCATCCGTTATCACAGGATTTTCAGTCTTATCTGAGCCTTTTTCCTTATCTGGATCCGAGTTAGACTTATCTGGTTTATTAGATTCATCCTTTCTAGATTTCTCTGTTGCGTCTACAGGTTTTTCTGTCTTATCTGAATCCGAGTTAGACTTTTCTGGTTTTATAGATTCATCTTTTTTCGATTTCTCCGCAGGCTTTTCTATATTATCTGAATCTGCCTTGTTATCTGAATCCGAGTTGGACTCTTCTGGTTTTGCAGATTCATCTATTTTTTTAGATTTATCCGTTTTCTCTACAGGTTTTTCTGTCTTATCTGATTCTTCTTTCTTATCTGAATCCGAGTTAGACTTTTCTGGTTTTATAGATTCAACTTTTTTCGATTTCTCCGCAGGCTTTTCTATATTATCAGAATCTTCCTTGTTATCTGAATCCGAGTTGGACTCTTCTGGTTTTGCAGATTCATCCTTTTTAGATTTATCAGTTTTTTCTTCAGGTTTTTCTGTCTTATCTGAGTCTTCGTTTTTATCTGAATCCGAGTTAGACTTTTCAAATTTTTTTGTTGGCGATTCATCCTTTTTAGATTTGTCTGTTTTATCACTAGGTTTTTCTGACTTATCTGAGTCTTCTTTCTTATCTGAATCCGTGTTAGACTTTTCTTTAGTGACCTCTGTATTTTTTGATTCATCATCTTTTACTTTCTCGTTTGTTTGCCTTTTTGTATTAACTTTTTCTGTATCACCACTACTCTCATTCTGTTCTTCTTTATCAGGTTTGATATCATCTTTTAAATGATCGAATCTGTCTTTTAAATCACTAAGCATTTCTTTTATGTTTTCAATATCTTTTTCAAAATTTTTGGTTTTCGTTTCCTCATCTGAATTGCTTTTGTCATCCTGAAAATTGGATATAAATACATAAAAAAATATCCTAGGAATAATATCACAAATGATATTTGTTTTATTAAATATAGAAGCTAGTTAGTAGTTAATGAAAGCATAGATCGTACTGAGATACGAGTATACTTGAGGAGGAGAATCTAGCGAGAACTTTTTCATACATTGTACATATGTACAATTTTTGAGAGTAAATTTGTATTTAAAAAAAATCTTAGATCTTACCTTTTTATTTGCCTCCTTATCCTGCTCTTTTTTTGTCCCATCATCTGTTTTATTTTCATTACCCCCATTATCAATCTGATTATTCTTATCCGTATCAGATCCTTTTTTGTTTTTGTCATCACCCTTTGCTTTACTTTCTTTATTTCCATCAGTAGTTTTTGAGTTCGATTTTTCTGTAGAATCCTTTTTATTTTCTGATTCATTGTCTTTTTCTTTCTCTATTTTGGGTTCGGTTGACGGTGCTTCATTTTTGTCCGTTTTCGGTTCTGTGGTATCGTTGTCTTTATTTGCCTTATCGTTTTCTTTTTCCTTCTCATCAACTTTTTTTGTATCACCACTCTTTTCGTTGTCTCTATTTACCTTTTTATCATCACTAACATTATCTTTCTTTTGGTCACCATCAGGCTCCTTAGGTGATTCGGATTTATTCTCATCTTTCTTTAACATGTCTTTTAAATCCTGAAGCATTTGTTTTAAGTCTTCAATATCTTTATTTGGGGTTTTGGATGTTGTTTCTTTATCTGGATTGCCTTTGTCTTCCTGAAAGTTGAATTTGAAGTATTGTTGAAAATTATGTCATATTGTTTCGATTCATTCGAATATCTTACTAATAATATTATAAATGCGGAAGACTGCGTGGATTAGTAAGCTATTAACTGGAAGTATAAGATCCTTGAGTAAAATGTTGGGGCGAAGTTATACAGTGTCAGACAACCGAGTCGGAGTTGTAAATAAATGTTGGGTTGTACTTATATATTACTAGTCTCCAGTGTCTCCACCCGGCCACCCGCGGTTTTAACCTTTACCTTTTTTTAAGATGATCTAATGTTCATCGTTATCGTTGTTTAGGCATGATTGAGTAACAGACACACAAACTTTCGCATTTATAATATAAATAGGATTCTTTATGCGTCTGAAAAGTATTGTATCAAAACTTACCTGTTTATTTGCCTTTTCCTTCTGTTCTTTATTTTCATCTTCACTAGGTTTATTTTTCTTCCCTTCTTCATCATCTTTCTGATTTGCCTTATCTGTGTCAGGTTCTTTATTTTCATCAAGAATCTCTTTGGGTTTTTCTGTTTTTCTTTGACTTTCATTATTATCTTTTGAGCCTTCAGTTTTGTTATCATCATGCGTTCCAGTTTCTCGTTTATCGTCACCTTTATTTCCTTCTGTTTTCTCTTCTTCATTATTTTTATTCGGATAGAAGATAAATATGTTGGTTATTTCTTTGTTACCAGCAGGTGTATCATTTTCAGCCTTAGCGCTGTTATTTTTGTCATCATCATTCTCGTTCGTTTTCGAGTTAGATTTATCCTTTGGCTGATCTTTCACACTTTCATCTTTATTTTCACTTTCATCTTTATTTTTTGTTATGTTGTCTGGTGCACTCTTATCTTCCTTATCGTTAGGTTTCCCTTTTTCATTATTCTTAGAATTATCACTAGAATCATTATCTTTAGATTTTTGTTTCTCGCTATCATTATTATCTTTGTTACTAGTCTCAGGAACTGCTGGTTTATTTGAATCCAAATACGATTTTATTTTCGATGCGACCTCGTCTTCAATGAGCTGTAAAAATAAATATTAATTTACTTGTATTAAAACACTGATTGATTGATTAAAACTATATTAGCTATATTACTATATAGCATAGTTACACACAAAAAGCTGGCGGAATTACAGGATTTCTTAGTAATATCCAATTAATAAACTCTGACAACAAACTAAAATATTTAGTTATTTTTTATTTCTAAGGCAGACTTAAGTAAGTCATGCTCACTTTAAGGCCTTTGCTTGCGGCGGCGTCGTGTGACGGGTCGCTCACTTCCCTCCAATATGGCGAGGAGGGCGATGGCTGCCACACGCGTCATACTTGTGAACAGGTGCTGCTTGTGGGGGCTGGTCTGCTTTAAATTTGCTATTTATTTACTTATTAAATATTTATTCAGTCTACTTTGTAATTTTGCCGCCGCGCCGGGGCACGCAATTGTTTTCAGTGCGATTAGAATGTAAATATTATGTAATGAATCTAAGCTTGTTTTGAAAAGAGTAATTGCTGAGTTTATTGCCGGCTCTTCTCAGCAAATGCAACCTTCCGAACCGGTATTAGAGTCAGACTTTTCATAAGTGCCTGCGAAGGTCTATTTGAATAAATGAGTTTGAATTTGAATTTGAATTTGAATAGCCAACAGCTTAGAATAACCAAGCTAATCTGACGGTGGGCTGGCCAGATAAACATTGGCTAAGCCGAGTTCTAGAAATGAGACCAATACCCGCAAGGTGACGGGTGTAGGGTGAAGACTATTGGAGGTTGTAGTATAGTAAGGGGCACGAGTCGTGAGCACAGATTGACACCTGCGCAGTAGTTAATTTTCGGTCTGTTTGCCGGAATGAAGCAGGGGGGAGCACCGAGCTGCACACGATTGGTTAGTCAGTCGATACTCGTCGTCTATTGGATTCTTGCGTGTCATTTGGCTACTGTGATTTGGCCAAAATGTACATGCGCGAGCTTGCCCCCACTACTGCCTATTTGTGCTCACCATTCGTGCCTCATACTGTACAAATCAGGGAAGGTCTATGTCCAGCAGTCTAGGTCGGTAAGCTGATGATGAATCCTAAGGAACATGGAGGTAAGCCTCCATTAATTCAGGTTTTCTATTTGCCAAACCAATACCAAAATTGTTGCTGTTGGTTGATACATTTATATTTAAACCTGAGCATTAAAGATCATTACTATCAAATCCATATCTTTACCGAAAATTCATGTTTTCTGGATTTTCGATTTTATTTTACAAATCAATTTCATTTAATTTCAATCAGCATCGTCCTCGTCATCTGTGGTTATTACAGTCCTCTACCTGTCTACTACTACTAGTCATTTACCTGTAACGCTTTAGGCTTAATATTTAAGTGATGGCTAGCGCTGAAGTAACTTTTAGTTAAAAATAAGATAATAATATAATACTAACATCTTTAATGAGATCACGAATCATGTCCTTGTCTTCTGCAGGTTTTTTATTATTTGTTTCTTCATTGTCCTGAAAATATGCAAATGATTATTGGATTGACTTGGTTCTGAAGGTTCTAGTTTAGGCATTATTAAAATTTTGTATGGAACACGTAATTTTTATATCTCAACTAGCTGTGTCTGCAGTTTCAAACGCGTTCTTAGTATAAAAAGTATTCTTTTTTATCTCCGTATTCTAAACTACTATTACCGACCGAGTCACTTTATTCATACTATTTATAAGGAATGGAATCCCTTGGAACAAGCTATACTATAATAATATAATAAAGTGAGAGAGTTCTTTTTTTTGTTTGTTTTGTTATGTTTCGGGCTAATCACTGGAACTACCAGTCGGATTAGATAGATTTTTATAGGAAGCTACATTATCCCCGAGTATTATAGACTTTTTATCACGGGAACGCAGGTGAAACCGCGCGACACAGCTAGTTATGATATATTTCTGCATTGGACTGTTCCTATAATGAATATAATTGCAATCGTTTTTTCACTCACATTTTTATTTCCTTCTTTGTCTTTCTTATCATCTTTTTCATTATCATCGCTAGCGCCTTTATGTTCTTTGCCGTTATTTATCTTTTCATCATTATCATCTGCCTTTGGCTCTTTTACTTTTTGATTATCACTTTTATTAAGTTTATCGGTCGTAGTTGATTCATTTTTGTTCTGGTCTTTTAAATTATTGTACAAATTCATTAAATTATTAAGAATTTCTTTTATTTTGTCAACATCTGAATATTCATCATTTTTATTATTTTTCTTTTCGTTATCAATGTCCGATTTTTGTTTCTTATCATCATCGGGGTTGTTTTCCTTTTCTTTATCATCCTCTTTCTGATGTTTGTGATCTGTAGCAGTTTCATTTTTGTCATCAACGGCTTTTTTTTGTTTATCGTCATTATTTTTCTTTTTGTCACTAGTACTATGACTTTTCTCATCTGTTTTTTGGTCTTCAGTAGGTTCTTTTGTCCTATCCTCATCAGTTTTCTCAGGATTATCAGTGACAGGTGATTTCGATTTATTCCCCTCCTTCAAACGATCAAATAATTCTTTTAAATCGTGAACTATTTCTTTAAGATTATTCATGTCTGAATCTTCGTCTGGATTTTCGATTTTCTTGCCTTTATCGTCCTGAAAGATTTTGTTTAATATGAATTTTTTAATAAAGTTTTTTTTTATTTATTTATTCAAAACACAGTTAAAAACAGTACAACAAAGTATTAAAAACCACACAACGCAAACCTCAACCTCAAGTGGTTTGGTAATGATATTTTTATAACACTATTTTGTTTCTTATAAGTTACTTATAAGCTCGGGTTTAACTTACATTTTTACTGTCTTCCTTCCCAGGTTTCTGTTTCTTATCGACATCAGATTTCTTTCCTTTATCATCATCTTTTTGATTTATCTTATCGGTAACATGTTTTCTTTTATCATCATTAGCACACTTCTTTTCTTCGTCACAATCCTTATGCGTTTTGTCTCCTTTCTTTTGGTCTTTAGCATTATGATTGCATTTCTCGTCCTAAAATTTGTAAAGGGATATTAAAACACTCTTTTGTCCATAGGTCTATAATATCGTTTTACGATTTATGTAATGAATAATGTGCGTTTTTGTTTGGCACCGGCTCAAAATTAGTACAATTCGCCCAAGAGCTTAGATATTACGACAAAATAAAATAATAGTCCTGACTGGCACTATGACAATTTTGTTTCTACCAAGGACAATTTATGAAATCATGTTTTCGCCATATACTTATAAAAAGTTGCTACGGTATTGATATGATTATGGATCATGCTAAGCAATGTGAGGTGAAGCGGATCCATGGTAGACCCAAGACCAAATTGTATATTTAAGACCACATTTTAACTTACATTTGTGTATTTTTTCTTGTGTTCTATTTCTTCATGAACTTTACATGGTTTTTGTCTTACCGTTGTATGGTCATTATTCAAATGGTATGGACACTTGTCTGCTACCTGGTGTGCAGTTTTCGGACATCTTGAGACGTATCCTGTATTATCACCATTGTCTATTTCCTCCTGAAATTATATTGCATTCAAAATATTATTTGCTGGATCGTTTCCTATTTTTTCCAGTTGAACCTCTTCACGAAGTCATCTTTGTATCTACATATAATTACAACCGAAAGGAAAGTGGAAAAGTACTTTGCAGCTATCACCTGAATTAGCTACACCATCAAATAACTCGTGGCCAAGCACTTGACCGGTGTGTTTAGGTCAGCTGGAAATAAGGTACAATAATTGCTTTCTGGGCATTCACTTACCACCTTACACATTATTTGCCTTTCTCAAATTGTCTTCAAATAGCATTAAAAAATTACGAGTACTTACATTATTATCAACAGGTTCTTGTCTATCAAGGTTGATAGATGGACTTGAGCCTGTGAGATCCTGTAAACAAAATGAATCGTCATCACCAGCTCCTAAGTCAATACTACTCTCCACAGCAGGTTCACAAACCTCCCAAAACCTTTCCGTTGCCGTTTCACAAAAAAGCCTGTGGTGGTTCAACTGTACTTTATTATATCGATGATTGATTTAATCAATATATTGAGGCGAATACCTTTTGAGTTAAATGCCTTGTGTTTGACTACATTATGCTTGTTGAGGTTTCTATGACGGAAAACAGGTGAGGAAAATCATAGTATCATTCTAAAGGTGAAATTCTACCGCTAGCATCTACCGTTGTGACAGAAGCTGCTCTAATCACTTGGCAGAGTTCCCTTTTAGGCTTCTAATTTGGTCTTATGATCTCTTTTAAATAAAATGTTTAATCTGTAGGTATACTTACATTCCAAACAATACCGTTATCTCCTCTCAAATGCATTCCATAAGTTCTGCCTGTATTGGGTCGTGGCTCATTTTTGCGATATTTCATCTCGCCTCCCATATCATTGTCGTTGCTGATTGAACTATCAAAAGTAGACTGCAAAAAACAGTATAGGATAAGGTGAATTGGAGGAAGAAATGCTTTTTATAAAGAAGAAAGGCTTATGTTTATCATTGTATTTCTATGGTCTATGAGGATCAGCACTTAGCTGTGGATTATTATGGGGTGCTTTTATATTTTTCGCGATTTCAGTGCTTTTGTTGAAATCGTTGTTTTTGTTGTTCGCATTAGGTACTTTCACCACACCGGTAATGCACACGAATTAAAATAGCTTTAAGTATGCTTCAGAATCCGATCTAGTTGTAGCAATGGCTTATTTTGTTTTCATTGTCATTATGTGGATTCCACTATATCAAATTCTTCATTTATTTCATTTACAGAATACTTACAGGCTGAGCTGATATATAATGCTTCCGTATGTAATCTGGTAGACTGTTTAAATCCAACTTCGGCAGCCTTGGAGCTTCTGGAATATTCTGGGGAATACAAAACATAAATATATTTTGTATTATGTTTACATGGACCAATTACAATAACATAAGTTGTACAATTACCTCATAACTTATTGTTCTTTTACGTCTGTTCTGCGTTTCGGCCTCCGGGGTCTCAGCCTGAAAAGATGTAGGTAGGCACTTTATTTTATGATCCCGAAATCCTGGTAAGAATAGCAAAAAACGTCAAGGCTTCAAATGGGTTCTTAAGGGGGCCCTTCATGGCCAAAGCAACTTCAACGCAAGCATAGCCTAAAAGTTTGTACTTTCATCCAACGTAATGTTTGACTGCGAAAAAAGAGAGACACCACCAGAGCCGTCGGTTATCAGTCGGTAAATTCCGTTGATCACTCGCGGCCAGCTACGCGCTACGCTAGGTCATCATTCATGATTTCGCATATCATTTTGTATATGTAATTAGTAATTACCTTTTTTGTAGTTTTATCTTTAGGACTCTGAACATTTTAAATCTTAATATATAAAATGATAAACTGATTGTTGATATATCAACGCACAGCCCAAACCGCAGGACCTAGAGATTTGAAATTTTGCACACAGATACCTGGTACAGTGGAGGCATCCACTAAGGAAGGATTTTTGGAAATTCCACCCCTAACAGGGTAAAATAGGGGATGAAAGTTTGTATGCAAGTCCGTCAGTTTTGAAGTTAGGATCTTCAAATTTTGTGTATAGGCTGATGAATGAAAATTAATGTAAAGTTGTCTCAGCGTTTGTGATAAATCCAGCCCCGAAGAGAGAAAAAGGGAGATGAAGTTGGGTATGCAAGGCCTTCAATTCCACGATAAACTTCACTAATTTTATTATTATACAGTGTAGGTATCCAGTAAGGAAGGATTTTTGGAAATTCCACCCCTAAGCGGGTAAAATAGGGGATGATAGTTTGTATGCAAGTCCGTCAGTTATGCAGTTAGGATCTTCAAATTTTGTGATTAGGCTGACGATTGAAAATTAATGTAAAGTTATCTCAGCGTTTATGATAATTCCACCCCCGTAGTAACAGCTCTCCGCCGCAATGTTATTGAGGCCAAAATATTAACTGGTTCTGCCAGAGGAGAAACAGTCTTCGTGCCGCGTATACCATTGATCCCAAATCACCTTCCGTTTAATTTAAAAGATTAGAGTTTCTTTATCGAGGTTTGTTTCGCGATGACTATTAATACATCACAGGGAAAAACTCTGAAATTTGCTAGAGTTTATTTGCGGCAGGATTGTTTCAGTTTTATGTGATATGCTCGCATGGAAGCTCAATCTACCTGAAATTTTGTCAAATATCACATGTAGTGGCGGGCAATAGCCATGAACAAAGCTCTATATTGTTACAATGATTAATATCCAGAAAAAAGAAATAATCTACGCGGACGAAGTCGCGGGCTAAAGCTAGTAGCTTATATAGTTTTAGTTTCATTGGGCGGTAAATGGTTTCTTAAAGTTTGTATCTACATCATAATTTTATAGAGAACCACTTTGGACTTCAAGTTTTAATTGATTTGTTGATACTTTAAATGACTGTATAACCCCTTACCTCATCTGAATGATAGCTACCATCATCATCTTCATCCGCTTTCTCAGTAGCAGTTGCTATATGGCTCTGAAAAGTTAATAATAATATAAAAGTCAAATGCTTGTTTGGTATTCATTCTACTTCTCTCGATACAAACATCGTGCATGAGTTGAGTTAGTCAGTTATAGTAGGTAGCATTGAAAAACGTATGTCGAGAGCACAGGTGATCTGTGGTCGAGAGCATAAAGAGTAAAATAAGATGGTGGAGAATGTGTTTATACTTCTATTTCATTTTACTGATAGCTATTGAAATTGTGAATACTTACATCATCGAATACAGTTTTTGTAACTGTTACATCCTCTTTTCTTTCATCGTCACCTTTATCTGCTTCTGCATCGCTTTCTTCTGTTTCACTTTCTTCCGTTTTGCCTTCTTCAGTTTTACCTTCTCCTGTTTCGCCTTCCTCTATATCACCTTCTATTTCGCCTTCATCTTTTTCGCCTTCTTCTGTTTCGCCTTCTCCTATTTCGACTTCTCCTGTTCCTCTTTCCTCTATATCATCTTCTATTTCGCTTTCTTCTATTTCACCTTCTTTTTCTTCTGCTTCATTTTCTTCATCTACCTCTTCTTTTTCTTCTCCTTTTCCTGTATCGATATCTTTGTCAAGATCAGCATAATCATCTCCATCTTCTTGTTTCTGAAAAATATCATATTATATATATTCTGTACCACAAAATGCTGCTCATTGATATTTGGCAGTATACTTACTTCATGCTCAGACTCTTTAGGTTCTATATACTGGTAGCCATGGCTACTGGTGCGAGGATGTTGATCATCAAACTCAGGACCTTTTACGTCTGCTGTTTTGCGGATCACCTGGAATTGATAAATGTAACATTGGAATAAGAAATGACTGTTAGAGCAGAAAGCAAATACCTAATGTTTGAAAAATCAAAATCAAAATCAAAATTCATTTATTCAAGTTTGGCCCTTATAGGGCTCTTACGAATGTTAAACAATGACTCTACACCGTTATACTTACATTCGATTCGTTTTCGTCGATTTGGATGGGTGATCGCCTAGTGGTATTTCGAATCGAGTGTTGCCGTGCTTCGGAAGGCACGTAAAGCCGTTGGTCCCGGTTATCACTTAATTGTGATAGTCGTTAAGCTAGGTGAATGACTCCTAGGCGGCTTGAAAAATCGCAACAGTAGATTGACCTCTAGCCTACCTCCACCAATCCGCAGTGGGCACGCGTGGTGGAGTATCTGCCCAGTCCCTTTCACCCTCATTTGTGTGCAGGAGGCCTGTGCTCAGCAGTGGGACATTATAGGCTGATGATGATGATAAACTACGCCTGAGGGAGCCCCAGGTGGGGCACGAACCTCGGCTCATGGTGTTACCGGGGGTGAGGGGACGGGCTTTGTATCACTTCTGCATATATAGCGGAATTTTAAGAGATTTTGTACCGGACTTAGGTATGGCGGATGCGTGTCACGCCGCTCCATTTTTCTCACGGCTAATACTCCCGCTTTATTTATTTGGTAGTATAGTTAGTAGTATATAGTTATAGAAGTCCAACTTACCTCAAATTTCGCTAATGAATGTCCTGAACTGAATGTTGTTTCACACAGAAACAGGATTAGAATAACCTGAAAAAAATTACATTTTGATTACATTTCACATAAATAAGAAATATAGAAGAGCGCATGAAAACTATTTAATTTCTTCTTTGCTCCCATTCTAAAAAGTGCTTAAAATTATGAATCTAACTTAAGTTTTGATAAGATGATATCGGAAACTATCTAGTTAGATAAGGTTAGATAGTTATTCCTCTCAGAATAATTATTGAAAAATTCTCAATAAGGCATTAGGCCACAAAATAATTGGCCTGTTTTACAAAAAACTTATACCGACTTCAAAGTACACTAAGAAGTATCAAATCCTGATCTGATGACAACGGGACCAAACGGGAAGTGTACCCTTCCAGACAAAAAAAGAATTTTCCAATTCTCCTTTTTTTGAAGTCGGTTAAAAAGGAAAAAAAATACAGCTTTTCATACATTTCTGCCGAGGAGACATGTCCTCGGCAAAAATGCGAAATTGTGATTTCGAAGTTGGTCCCATAGTAAAAGTTGATCTATACTAATATTATAAAGAGGAAAGATTTGATTGTTTGTTTGTTTGTTTGTTTGTTTGCATTGAATAGGCTCCGAAAGTACTGAACCGATTTGAAAAATTCTTTCACTGTTGGCAAGCTACACTATCCCCGGTTGACATAGGCTATATTATATTTTCAAAAAAATTAGGGATCCTTACTAAAACTCCAATAATGTAACCCAAGGTGTAAAAAAAATCCTAAAATATTCATTACATCGCGTGCGCTGCGAAAACTATTGATGATAGAATAAAATAATGTACTACGACTTTGTAGAACACTTTATTATTTACAAAAAGTGTCGGGATACCATATGTCTAACTATTATAGTTATGCCACAATAAGTGTTTTTCTATTTTAATTTTTTTATTGAAATGCCGCCGCCAGAAATGGCTCTCTATTTGTATCTTGGTATTAATCCTTATCAAAATAAATTACTTCATATTCAAGATTGCTTCAATACCTTTATATAACTTTTTGAATTATTCAATTCGGACATTCCATTCAAAAGATATCACGAGTTTAAAAATATAAGTATTAGCAGAAAAATCACGTCACTGGGCTACGGGCCGTACGGGCGTCAATCTCTTTGCGAGTGGCTCAGTGTTCGTAAAAAACGGCTTGGCCGATTCTTATGAAATGTTGTGTATATAGGTCTGAGAATAGGACGTAAACTATTTTTCATACCCGTAGGGTAGGGTAGGGTAGGGTAGGGTAGGGCAGGGTAGGGTAGGGTAGGGTGGTAGGGTAGGGCAGGGCAGGGTAGGGTAGGGTAGGGTAGGGTAGGGTAGGGTAGGGTAGGGTAGGGTAGGGTAGGGTAGGGTAGGGTAGGGTAGGGTAGGGTAGGGTAGGGTAGGGTAGGGTAGGGTAGGGTAGGGTAGGGTAGGGTAGGGTAGGGTAGGGTAGGGTAGGGTAGGGTAAGGTAGGGTAGGATAGGGTAGGGTAGCACCACAGGGTAGGGTAGCACCACGCGAACGAAGTCGCACCGGGCAGCTAGTCGTATATATGAGTACTTCACGTGGTTTCATTTAATGTAGTATTCATAGAAATAAATATACCTAGAAATAACGTCGCCATACTACACGAATATACAAAACAGGCCAACTTTTATAGGCTGCTGCGCGTAACAGCTACGTTTTACGCTCCCTCTGCGTCATTCTGCTTGTCATAATGACGTTCATAATGATAGTAGTTGTTAAAATATTCCAATTAAAATCGGGAGAACTTTAAATATTGATTATTATTTTGCATTTTTATATTTATTTTTATTTGATTTAGCCCCTAACAGTTAGAGCCTATTTTTATCGACGCGTGCACAGCTGCGACACTCTATCTGGATGTATCCTTAATCAAAGGTCGTATTGTCGTATCCACCCCGTATACCTACTAGATAGTTTCCGATCCGTCAGGACTCAAAGGCTCGTTTTTATGATCAAGAACGACCCATCTTGATGTTGTTTTTCAAGGATAAATAAAAGAAGTAGCAGCATCTATGTTGAAACGATCACGATGAAATTCGGTATGCAGATAGCCTATGGTATGGAGAAGGACTACTAGTAAGGCTACTTTTTATCCCGGGAACGCGGTTTAAACCGCGGGGGACCGCTAGTAATATTATAAACGCGAAGTTTGTGAAGATGTATGTATGTTTATGAATGAATCTGGATGAATTTTGACATACAGATAGAATATTACAGAATAAAAAACCGGCCAAGTGCGAGTCAGACTCGCGCACCGAGGGTTCCGTGCAAACCTGTAGGTATATAAGTAAATAGTAGTACAGACCTGAGTATTTGATATTAATTTCAATATATGACGTATTAAAAAAAAACTACTTACTAGATCTCGTTCAAACCAATTTTCGTTGGTAGTTTGCACCGTAATGTACATCATATATTTTTTATAGATTTATCATTCTCTTATTTTAGAAGTTACAGGGGGGGGACACACATTTTACCACTTTGGAAGTGTCTCTCGCGCAAACTATTCAGTTTAGAAAAAAATGATATTAGAAACCTCAATATCATTTTTGAAGACCTATCCATAGACACCCCACACTTATGGGTTTGATGAAAAAAAAAAATTGAGTTTCAGTTCTAAGTATGGGGAACCCCAATTTTTTTTTGTTTTTTTTCTATTTATGTGTGAAAATCTTAATGCGGTTCACAGAATACATCTACTTACCAAGTTTCAACATTATAGCTCTTATAGTTTCGGAAATAAATGGCTGTGGCTGTGACATACGGACAGACAGACAGACAGACATGACGAATCTATAAGGGTTCCGTTTTTTGCCATTTGGCTACGGAACCCTAAAAAGGTCCCTTGGAAGCGGAAGCTAGTTAGTTGATTACTCACCGCACAATACTTCATTTTCGATAAATATCACTTCTCATAGCACAGTCACAAGAACAAATGTAGACATAAACTGACCATCTGTATTTTTTCTCAGATTTATATAGTTCTGTTAATAGTATTATTATCTATGAAAAGTTTTATCTGTGAGTTTTATCTTTCTAAGAATATCTGTGATAGTTTAATTGATTGGTGAATTAATGTTACTTTAATGTTAATAAAGAACTGCATTCCAATTCCAGTCTGACTCGCGCATCGAGAGTTCCAACCTTACGCGAACCAAGAAATGTACTTTCTTGGTTTGGTTCATAACTGTTGTAAAAAACTCGCCCATAGCGAAGGTCGCAACAATGAGTTTCAGTTCGGTAAAGGAAAACATCGTGAAGAAACCATAGATTGTTCGTAGTGCCATCCTGGCTGACAGTCTTTGGTCAAAAATCTGTCACCAAGCACCTAATGCTGTCCCAGCAGCTGCACTTGAGAGGCTGTGCCCTTCTATTGTGTGCTTACTACCTTCGGATACATCATCACTGACCATGGTGAGATTGTTGTCAAACACAGGCCTATATTAAAAAAAAACTATTTCCCATCTTCTTGAAGTTACTTTGGCATTTAAAAATTGTATTTGCTAACAGTGAGCGATCACGCCCTTGATTTATAGATCTGCGTCGAGAATCGGGCCCTAGAATATGTATGTATATTATCATTATATTTCTATTTAAATTAACCTAATCTTATTTACAACAAATATGTACAAAATACAATCTATATATAGAAAATTTCCTCAAGCCTGCCGCTGCTTCAGAAGGCTGGCAGCATTCCTCTTTGGATAGCCAAGCTGATGCGTTGGCGGAAAAAGCTCCCCGCCCGCTAGTCTCCGGAGGCCTCGATAAATTTTGATGACAAAGCGCGACCAAAACGGCGAGCTTCGGACCCCCACGGTCCCATGGTCTCGACCGCAAAAGGCGTAAAAATATTAATTTTAATAAAATAGTCTTGCCTAATAGTAAAAAGCATACGGCTCACCTAATGGTACGTATTTAAGTGAAAGCTGATTCACATCGCCTATCATATTTTCGTCATATTTTATCCGATCATTTGCAGTGATATCTTATCGATAGAGTTTATGAATCATAAATACATTGCTCGTTAATTGATAGACGGTCATTTATCTTAATGATTTGGTTGTTACCGCAGATATTATCAATAATGCCATACTTGTTGCATTGTATACACTAACCCCCCTTATTATTATATAAGGTGTAAGTCAAGTACAGTAATACCTAGGTTTTAAATATATCATTCACTTTCTAATGTCATATAAATACCTGGGTGTTACAAGACTGACTTATACCTTATCTATACTATAATTTTATAATATTATAAAGCTGAAGAGTTTGTTTGTTTGAAGGCGCTAATCTCAGGAACTACTGGTTCGAATTGAAAAATTATTTTTGTGTTGGATAGTCCATTTATCGAGGAAGGCTTTAGTCTATATAACATCACGCTGCGACTAATAGGAGCGAAGCATTAGTGACAAATGTTGCTAAAACGGGGAAAATTATTCATATAGGGTAGGGTAGGGTAGGGTGGGATATCACCACAGGGTGGGGTATCACCACAGGGTAGGGTGGCACCACGCGAACGAAGTCGCGCCGGGCATCTAGTTTATTCATAAGGGGGTAAATATGCAGTTACTTAAAAATTGAGATGAATATATTTACAAATGGGATAAAAATACAAAGAATATTAAAATTTACAAACGAAATAGTTTTGCTTTTCTCCTTATTGATTATGATTTTTTATAACTAGATTACAACTTATTAATTACGAATAACTTAGTATATATTCACTAAGCTAAGCATAGCAGACCTCCGAAGCTTGGAAAAGAGATATCGGTTCGTAAACTATAGACGCTTGCATGCAACACCAGTACCCCGAGTGTAAACAATTGAAGTTCATAACCGCTTATATAATACGCGTTTGCGTTTACGACACTTCTCTATCTGAATTGGCACAGCGCCTCTAGCGGAATACTCATGATACTAATTTCTCCTATACTTTATAGTTAACGCAAACGCATTAGTAAGCGTTTAGTAACGTAAATTCTTTATGCGTCCATGCTACGCGAATCGAGCACGAGCCGAGCCACGAACGAGCCTACAACGAGTACAATGCGAATCCTTTTGTACCTGAAAAATCTGACAATCGCGCTCGTTCGAGGCTCGCGAGCCCGTCCACGCTACGCGAATCGTGCTCGCAGTGTGCTCGTTCGAGGCTCGGCTCGTGTTCGGTTCGCCAAGCATGGACGCACCATTACACTCGGGGTACAGAGGGGTATCACTTGCGCGTTGCCTAATCGTAACGTTTCAATATTCGAGGAAATTTTCTATGCATAGGGTCCTAAAAAAATAAGTACGATTCTGTTGAGGGAAGAACGTTTAATCTTATCTTATTTTTTAATGTGTGCAAAGTTTCAGTTTTTTTCAAGTCGATGATAATTACGTTTGAAGATTCCGTTCATAAATTGATACAGGTGCGGCAAGCGGCCAATAAAAGCGTCTTAAAAATCAGTAATATTTTAATAACTTATAAAAAATACAAAATTTAATGAGTAGTAACATTAGTTGCAATTACATGAACGGGTAATATCTCGGCATTCTTTTGCAGCGGCAGTGGTATAATTTTGTAATCGTTTACTATCTCATCTACAAAGAATCTTGTTTGATTTACATCTCATTTTATTGTATTGCTATTCTTTACAGGATTAGGTGGTTTGGGCTTTATATCATTTGGTGTCCATTTTTCCTTATTCGGTATAGTATTTGTATGTATATGACCTTGATATACTATGCTTTGCATAGGGTTCTTTAATTTAGAATCTGGTACGTGATAAGGTTGTTGATAAGCATAGACAAAAGGTATAGACACCTGAGTATTGAACTTCTGTGGATCCGAGATAGGTGGAGGTTGAAAGAAAAATGGATCGCGCATTTGCTGAAAGTCTTTCCAATTAGACATGGGCTCATTCAAATTTATCTTTGATGGTACATTTATGTCATTTAAAGGCATAGTTTTTTGTGTCGTATGCGGTGGTATACTATCTAGTAATTTAGTCAAGAAAGTCTGTAACAACTCAGCGTTTTTATCAATTTTCTTCAGTATTTCATTAGTTAAATTATCATTTTTCTCAATCGTATTTAATATTTTCATTTTATCTAAACCTATCATTTCAGATCTTCTTGATATTTCTATAGTTCTCGTTGGTACTTCTGTGGTAGTTACCGTAGTAGTAGGAGTAGTAGTGGTACTAGTTGTAGTGGCATTAGTAGAAGCTGTAGAAACTATTGTCGATATTATAGCTGGAGGAGCAGTCGTTACTTGATTATTCGTTTCAAAATACTGTCCCTGTGTTTGAGAAAGAGCCTGGACAGCTAGTTGCGCAATTTGATCTCTAGGCAATCGCATAACTTTCAATGGATCTTTAGACAAGATTAGATCAACTAACTCATTAGATTGACCCTCTGTTTGAATTTCTTTTTTACTTGCTAGAATCGTCTCCAACCTCTGTTTTTCTTTATTCAAATGTTGAAGCTGCTCATCGATTCTATATCTATGCTGTTTTAATAGTTTATTGATTTTTGATTGCTGTTCTTTCACTACTTTTACTATTGGTGAGATTGTCGTCACTTGTATTCTTGTCTTTGTCCTGTTAAGCTTTATAATTTTAGATATTTCTGAAACGTTAACTAAAGAAGAATACATCATACCATTTTTTTTATAACTCTCATTAATACTTGTGTGTATTTCTTTGAAGCCAGGATTTGAGTCTGATATGTTTTTGGGCAAAATTTTCACTGTGAGTTTATAATTTGATTTTGGTTCACTAACTACATTATCTACTATTGGTAGTAGATTGTTGTTTTCTGTGGCTTCTGTACTTTGTGTCGTTGTTATTTGTTCAGTATCAATAATATCTGGAGGAGTTTCCGGAATCGTTTTATCATACATCAAAGTATCATCTGGTATATATTGTTCTTTAGATCTAGACACTTCATCTAAAAAAATATGAGGGTATCTTGACATTAGAGAATTGTGTCTAGATTTGCCATCAAAAACGTTTGTAATATAACTTGGTTCTTTCGAGTCTTCATAGACGTAAGGAGGTAGGACATCATTGTGTTGTGCTTCTATTTTACCAGCACGACCTTCTACTACTTCATTTGGCCTCACTTCTCTGACTATTGCTCTGTCTGCAAATATGTTCTCGTCAGATACGAAAAAAATATTCTCATCTGATTGCCTTTGTTGATGTGGAGAGTCTGAAGCTATTATCCTTATTTTATTTATCTGTCTCTTAATTCTTTTTCTATTCAAAAATAGTTTCTTACTTGCCATCGTTTTGGTATTCAAATACTTATTCATTTTGATCTTACTTTTCAAATTCAATATCTGCTTTACGTTTGTTCCTCTCTTCTTTCTATCTAATAGATTTGCCAATCCAAAAATCTCAGCTGGTTTCAAATCTTTCTTCAAAATATCCTCATCAAGTATGAATGGCGTGTTCATATCTTTTGAGGTTAATTGGATGTTTTTGCGGTTATAATCTTTGACCGAATGTACTTTTCGTTCATCATATATCTCCTGATAATTTTTATAAGGTAAATAATCGCTATCGTGAATAACTTTATATTCATTTGAATGGTAGTCATGTCCTTTTATAGATCTCCGTGCAATAACGTGTTCAGTTTTACTATTTTCTGGTTTTTCATTATCATTATTAGGAGTATCAGTACTATCTTCTGGTCCTGTTATAGCTGAATCATACTTTTGATGATAAGTTTGTATAATATTTTCTAAACCTGTAAATAGTTTCATAGTTTCTGCATCTGGAGGTTCATCAACATACTGATTATATCCAACAGAGAAACCAGACCCATCAATTTCTTTAATAATAAATTTAAGATTCCCTAAATCAAAATAACTATTAGCAATATCTTCATTACTTCCCTCAGTGTTTAAAGGTCTTTGCATTCTCTGTGGTATACCATTTGTGTTGATAAGTTTACTGTATTGAGTGTCTACCTCATTTCTTTCAGCTGAATTTATAGATTTAGTAGCGGCTAGGAATCCAGGGCCTGTATATGTTTTCTTCCAACTATCACCAGTACTGTCATAGATATTAGGTACATCTTCATGTGAAGATACAGTTTTACTAATAGGATTTAATTGCCTATGAATTACAGCGTCAATTTTCTCTGGTGCATTCCTACGTGACAGTTTACTATTATCTAAAGGATTCTGTGTCCTTTTTTTCACATGCAAGTGTTTATGTTTTTTCTTTTTATCAGGACTCTTATTTACAGCTACAGGATCATGAAGGGCTTTTTGTATTTTCTCTATAAGATTTTTTATTAACTTCTTTTTCTTTTCATCTTTCATTCCTTTACTATCGAAATTTGTTTCTATTTCCACGTATAGTTCATCATCATCTTTTGGATTCTTCTTAACTTTGGTATATTCGGTTGTGGTTTCAACGTTATCATATCTTATTCTGACATGTCTTTTTAATCTTTTAGTTTTAATTTGATGCATTTCTGCGCTTTCTGAGTAATCAACCTTATGATGTTTTTTAAAGTAACTATTGAGTATTTTATTTATAAACGATTTTCGTGCATGTGCTTGATTGTGCTCTAAAGAATCGGACACAACTTCGACTTTAGTTTCTTCAGTTACAATTTTTTGACTTTGAGTTGTTGATGTTGTTTCTACAGTATTAGTCATGGGTGGAATTGTAATATCGTCCATATGATCAAATTTAATAGATTTTCCATTGTAAATAAGTTTGATTATTCCTTTGATATTATCTATTGAGTCTCTATAAGTAAAAACATATTAAACTAGCAATTTATTAAAATGTTATACATAAAAGTTTCAAAATTAGATGCTTACGTGTCATTTTTCTTATTAATTTTGTCGCCTAACATGGACTTTATGTCTATGACAGTGTTGATCAGTACTTTTGGTCCTGTAATATAACATGTAATTAAAATTTATTTGAATACATTTTTAACAAGTTGCAAATGTGTTTGTGTACCTTTATGACTTTTAGGATTATGTGCAATGTCCTTAACTTCATATTTCTCAGTCACTTCCATAATTTGATCCTGTAGCTCTTTACAATTCAGTAATTCATTGAAAAATTTACTTTCCTCATTTGCTGAAAGTCCGTTTGAGTTTAATTTCAACGGATGCTTCATTGCTTCTGATTTTTCTACTGAAACATTTAAATATGAAATAAATACATTTTTAATGCAATAGAATCTATTTCTAAAGTAAATTAATTGGTGGTAATTTAAGGTACCTTTTAAATTGTTCGACTCTTTAAAATTCTTCATAAAGGAATGGATACGTTTATAAATTTCATTTATATCCATATGCTCTATAATGCCCTGCAAAATAATATTATGCATAGCCAAATGCAAAAAGTTATCATCTGTAATCAACTGCGTAATTTGTTCACGTTTCTTTACATTTTTATCATCTAAAAGCTCATCATCACCCATTTTCACTATAGATTCTTTAGATTTCTCAGTTTCTTTATCGTTTTTAATGTAAGGAGTATTTTCTTCTTCATCTAGTTTTTCAAGAAGTTTAGCTAGTCGACTTGTTAGTATACTCTTCATTTTTGGATTCGTTATATGGAAGAGTACGTTTTGAGATTCTGGAATAGAAAGCTTAATTTGAATGTCAGAAGGCTGACCAGACCATCTTGTCTAGGGGGGCAGTTATCTGGTTCCCAGAGTACAAGCCTTGCTTAGTTTGGGATCAGATAACCATGTGTAGAGAATGTACCAGGATATTAGTTAACTTACCTAAAGATCTCTTAGTTCTGTAATTATCATCAAGTTCTTCGTAATCCTTATCTTCATCTTCATATCGGTCAAGTTGTGGTTCGGCATTGATTGTTAGACTGTTTGGATTGATCTGTGTAACTGGCGCGCTGTGTGATTTAGCTGAGGAAGGTCATTGTGAATTGAAAAATTACTTAATGCATTCACCACTAGGTTTTTTGAGAAGGATATCATCGTGATATTCTCATGGCCTCTTTCCATAACGATTTTGTACAAACTTTGTGCTCCAATTTGAAATGTAATTTCTTAATAGCGATATACAATTTAATGATTTTCGGATTTCCTCCTTTACAGTGTTGTGAGACTACTTCTTGCCAAATTTTCGAGGAAATTCGAGGAAGTTCCCTATAATAACCGATAAGTGGGTATGTGATCAAAATATGTGATAAAAATGGCCATTTATTTTGATTGCGTTGCCTTGAAGCCCATTCCTGAAAATATTGTTTCCATTTTTCCTTTTGAGGTACGGAATAATCGTCTAGGAAGATTTGCAAAACAAACAAAATTTAGATAAGAGCTTGTAAAAACGTACCTCTTCCCTTCAATGATAATAAGTCATCTATATCAATGAAAACATTAGTCAATATCACTGTAAAAGTCAACGCTATTGCCAACAGTGTTACACAGAACACCCTGTAGAACACCCCGTCGTAGTCGCGTGTCATCTCTCATGTAGCTCATACAGGGAACTGATGAGCTCGTGCTGAAAATAAAGAAATAGAAATAGGCTATTTTATGGCATTTTTATTTTCTTAAAAATTTTGCTCAGGAACCCCGAGCAAAATTTTTAGCGTTTTTCTCTAAGACCTTTAGTTGAGAAGTTGCCCTCACTGGCTGAAACAGAAATTCACCTATATATTTTTTCTTTCGTCAATTAAACAAAATATACAAAGATATATGATGAAGTCCTGCGTGACGCCACGTTGTGGAACACAACCAGTGTTAACTTTTTATGATTTGGTAAAGCACAAAATACGTGTCCAGTATTTTTTGATTAGGTATCTAACTGACGGACTAATTATTCTTATTTTTTTACCAAGGGTTCATCCCTATTCATTTAGTTCCACAAAAATGGCCTTGCTGAGTTTTTTGCTGGATTCTTCTTAGTTTCCATGGCTGTGCGATTTTAAAGCGTTGGACTAGTCCAAATAAGGATCAATATATTTTAGCACTATTTACTTTAATTTTACTTTTACTGTGTTTCTCCTCAAGCAGGTTAGCTGTGTGCCAATTTTAAGCATGTTGGTTGTGCCGTTCAAGAGTCAGAGAGGTAACGAACAAACTCACTTTCACGTTTATAATATATAGTAGGATTGCTATCGTGCTTTTAATTCAGATAACGCGTTGGTTCAAATTTAGGACGCGCATGCCTTAGACGAACTGGGACGACGTGTACGCCAGCAAAATTCCTCTCCATATCACGCTTCGTGAATTGAAAGAACTATTGATAGAGGAATGGGAGAATATTCCTCAGCATCAGAAATCTGGTGGAAATCATGCGAAAATTGTATAGCAGCTAGTGGTGGCAATACAAAATACCATACAATAATAATAAAATGTGTAAATATTGAAACCGTAGCAAATTTTTCGAAATCTAGTGAAAGATGGTCAGTTCCACATAACTTACTGTTATTCAAAATTAACTTCATAATCTTGAACTTTTATGATTTTGATTTAAGCACTATAGAACTGTCTATAATACAGTCTTTATTACATAGAGCTAGGTCTAATATTTTGGAAGTTATAGAGGTTTTTGTTACCAATCCGCTTTCTTTGCGGCCCCAGTGTAGTTTATGTTCGGATGTAGGAGAGAATGTCTGAATCTACTCATCCGATTTCAAAAAATCTTTCATTGATGTGAAGCGATCCCTGATTACTATAATTTTCATCCCGGTACGTGGATGAATCCGGGGGATGGCCAGTCTAAACATAATAAAGTAATATTACTTACCTATTTAATTTTTAATATTGAATGCACTTCTACAATGTCATTATTATTCTCTCCCCCTCTTACCATTCAAGTAACAATACCACTAAGTACAATCTCATGAAATGTCAATAAAATCACTAAGACTCTTATGTTTATCAAACAAATCATTTTTATCGCTAGTGGATGCATCTTTTTACTATTTTTTAACTTAAAAAGTAATAATAAAAAGCGTACTGTGTTTGCGATAACGCTACATTGTCAGTTTGTTTTAATTGCTTTGGTTCCATATTCAACGGGCCCTTTTTGTCCGCCATAGGGCTGTGTGAAGGAAGATTGCTAATTCAAAATGAAACACAGAAAAAGTATGACCTCTAATAATAAATAACCGGTCAGGCTCGCTCAATTCCCTAATTATATTCCCTGCCTTACTTAAAAAAGGTGTCGGCTGCGAACCGGCACCTTGATTGATACAGTGGACGTGTCAATGCGGAATGACAATAGGACGGCATGGTCACATGATGTAGGTACATACACGTGTGCGTAGGGATTGCATTCCAACCGGATCCGGTCGGTCCGGACGGATTAGTTCAATCACAAATATTTTGCCTTTTGATTCTGAAGTTTAAGAGACTTGCGATTGGCCACTGCCCCGCCCATAAGTACGATGACGAAGCCTAAGATGGAACACGCTTACACAGAAGGAAACTATTCAATCTGGCCTGGAAAGTCCCTAGATTGTAAGAGTCAGGAAACACAGACGCCGGGAGCAAGTTCCACTCCCTTGCTATCTGCATTATAAATGAAGGTACAAAACCCTGTGTCCGTTTTTTTAAATTAAGGTTCATGGCTCGGCGGCCTATTGAGTTGAGGGCGTCAAGCTGGTGCTTAACCGATCCATCCCAAAGATGGCATCAGTACTCCATGCATAACTGGACTTGTGCTTTATAAAGTAGAAGCAACTGTCCAGGCGTAAAGAACCGCTTGACCTTAAAGAGGATACCTATCTTTCTACCACTTTTTTCTGCCTTGGACTTAATCCAAACATCCAAAGTTTATTTTGGCTGTTTAGGTTTAGGCGATCGCATATTGGCAAGGATATATTGTGGAAAGTAGGAGCCTGGTGGAAAGGACTCAAAAGGAAAGGTTTGGCGGTGACATGTGTCTTGTTGGCGTTAAAAGTGACTAGATTGGCTTTGCCCCGATCGAATGCCTGTAATGTCACGTTAACGCTCTACCACGAGGTGTGTGGCTCGCACTCTCGGTGGAAATTTATCTCAGTGCTGTCGTCTGCGTACCGGGCTTTAAAAGATCGTTAATATGCAGCAGAAATAAGGTCGAGGGAACTGAACCCTGAAGAACGATGCCCTGCGGTTTAACCCGCGTCCCCGAAGGATATAGTCTCTTCGTGGAATAAAAAGTATCTTATATGTTAAACTAGAACATATTCTGTTTGCCAAATTTCATCCAATACGTGAAGCATGAAGATGAGCATGATTGTGTCACAAACTTTAAACACAACACTTTCGCATTTATAATTATAGTGAGAAGTGAGATGAGATTATTATAATAGGATTCGTTATATGGATTAACAGTTTATATAAAGTTGATTTCATAAGTTTTTTTTATAAACTCTGTAATATATTATACACTCAGTTACCTAGTTAATCTTATAAACGCAAAAGTTTGTCAGAATGTAGGTATTTATGTGTGTTACTCTTTTACGCATGAACGGATTTGCATGAAATATGGCACAGATTTTTGTTATGGCTCGTTGAAGGCTCGTTAAGTACGTCCACGCTTGAAATCGCGAGCAACGAACGAATCCTGTTCGTTCGAGGCTCGGCTCGTTCTCGTTTTTCTCTCGTTTTTCTTTTAATTCTAGTAGGTAATAAGATAATTTGCAGCCAAACTGACTGCCAATTTTACGACAAATTACTACGGATACGCCGGATCCGGATTGCAATCCCTATGTGTGCATGAGGCTTGTATTTACAAGACGGCGTAGCTACTCTCTTTCGGATAAGGTGACGCTCCATGTAGGGTTTTTAATATAATATGGCAAGAAAAATCTCACTTTATAATAATATCACATTTATTATATAATAAAAACACATTAATTATTGTTAATTACAAAATGCATTTGTTCACTAAATCTAAGCATAATTTATTAAAATTATTATTTATAATAAGCAATTGAAGACATCTCATGTAGGTATAGTATAGGGGCACGAGTGAGCACAGATTGACACCTGCGCAGTAGTTAATTTTTCGGTCTGTTTGGCGGAATGAAGCAGGGGGAGCGGCGAGCTGCACACGATTGGTTGGTCAGTCGATGCTCGTCGTCTATTGGATTCTTGCGTGTCATTTGGGTACTGTGATTTGGCCAAAAGTGTAGATGCGCGAGCTTGCCCCCACTACTGCCTATCTGTAATCACCACTCGTGCCTCATACATTAACAAATATTGTTTATATTTTTAGGGTAAATGTACATGTTAATTTGCATCGGACTGTCCATAAAATCTAATATTTTAAGATAATCTTAATACCATAATGTAGCTATTGAAAAATCCTCACAATTTCATATTGTTGAGTATATTTTCGTTGTATCTGTAACAAAATAAAGTAAATGATCAAGCACCGTAGGTAAATTTACGAAAATACATATACAGATGGTTTAAACCAAGTCTAGTAAAACCCAGGTCAAATATATCCGCCACTTTCTAAGATAGCAAAAGAACCGGAATTATCTTAAAACCTGGGTTTTATAAGACCTGCTTTAAACCAACTTATGTTTTAAGTGAATTAAAGTTGTAAATGCGAATGTCGAAAATCATTCTAGGGCGGTGATAGCTCAGCAGTATAGACATCGAATACCATGACGAGTGGGTTCAAATCCTACAATGTTCTTGATCTTGTAGGAAAACATCGGAAGCCATCGCACGGTGGTAGGATACCTTGTTGGGAAATCTGTCACCGAACACCGAAAATCTGAGCCAGTCATTACCCCGAGTGTAAACTGACGTTAGTAAACGCTTACTAATGCGTTCTAGGTTTAGTTTAGGTAGTTAGGTAGTTGTTCTAGGTTTGGTTGGCAACACAATATTAATTCCACTCACAGACATATAATTCTACTAGTATTATTAATGACCATGCGAATGGCCATAATAGCTTTCCAATGATTTTCCACTGAAATCGTGCCACAATGATCGTTTAGTTGACAGTTTTTGTACTAACATTCTTTTAGTTAATTATGAGACGATTATGAATTAGTAGACAGCGCACATCGGCTCAATGATAATGAATTCCATTATCATTAGTATCGTGTCAGTATGACATTTTAGCAGACTTGGCCCCCAGATCTATTTATCCCATCTATATAGGTCTAAACAGTACCTAAAAATAGTAATAATTTATTCTAGTCTATAATATTACCTCTGCACATAAGCTCTTCTCTTCAACTGAAGATCAAACGCCATAGGGTCCATGTCAACTTTTGAATTGCTGTCCAAACCTGGCATAAACCCTGAGAACCCCTCGCTATCTGTTGTTACTGTAAAATAAACGTTAAAGTTAAATTTTGTATTTTAACGCTGTTTTGGCGTGGTTATAAATTTGGCCACAGATAGTCAGAAAGATATACACATACCCCCTTATTCATAATGAAGTTATCGGACGTTGATTAGCTAAAATTCTGAAGTCTTTATCTGACAAGTGACATTTGGTGATCGAAAGAGTGAGACGGAGAACACTATTACACTGATTTAGTTAAGAAGCGATTATGAATAAGGGGGTTAGACACATTTATTGGTGATTTCTAGAACTTACAGATGACATACTATTTTATGCAATACATTTTTCCATGGGAAAATCTAAAGTAGTAGGATTAAAAGTAATGTATAGTAAGGTTGATGTATACTACGACTTTGACTTTGACTTTGATTATTATTATTCTATTATTATATTATTCTACGTAATAGGCTTTTTGGCAATATATACCTATATAACTTTTTTGTTTCCCAAATTGGGGTAAGCGGTTCGGCTGAACTAAGAGACTGAAATTGCTAATTATTTATTTGTATGGAACTGAAAGGCACTTATTCCGATATTTAAAAGGGGTATGCAGTCTTCTGGAAAATTGAACTCCTCTGGAAAATTAACTCCTGCACTAAAAGGTACGACTATATCTGGTACCGTACTGTGGGATTGTGAGCTATAAGATTGGTAGTAAGTGAAAACTTACTTAAATCGCTGCTGTGTACACTCCCATCATCATAGTAAAAGTTGCCTTCCTTGTCAGGAGTGAGCTCTGTAACATATTCTATATGAGTTTGATCACCATCTTACCATTTTCAGATCAAGTGGCCGAAGGTTTAACTTAAACATCAGTACCAAGGCGGGAAAGAATTCTTTCGAGTTTTTTTTTTACCTTCGTTTATCAATATTGATAGATGTTTCAGTGATTAGCGACAGTAGAAGTTCATTCAAGTTACAAAAAATTCAACATTCTAATGCTCTATCAACCGTACCCGATATACAATTGGCTACTTGACAGTTATAATGAAAAAATATGAAATATGTT
The DNA here is from genome assembly GCA_947623365.1 of Achlya flavicornis. Lineage (NCBI taxonomy): Eukaryota > Metazoa > Arthropoda > Insecta > Lepidoptera > Drepanidae > Achlya > Achlya flavicornis. Next base: position 20,834,059 of record OX392467.1, on the reverse strand, counting down.
AGATATGATAGCTAATAGGTTAACAATAATTACACAATATGTTTTTTGCATAATAATATTTTTTTAATATTTTATTTTAGGAAATAAAAAGTGAGTTTTTTTATCTGTGGATTACAAGAACCGAAACGCGGGCGGCCGGGATTGAGCATCTATGGTTTGTTTGGGACGTCAAATTTAACTAGAGGTGTGTAACTCATCAAAAATACGCGAGCTGCATAACAGCTCATAAGTTTAATAAATAATTGGACTTACCGTATTGTTTCAAATTCGATTCCAGCTCGTCATTATCTAAAATTATTACAAAATCTTATTAAAAAAAAAAATGATTGTGGCTTCGATTGTGTGTTCATCTTCTATGCATTCGTGCATCGGTAATAATTAACTTTTGTGTATGCAATGATGATCAACTTGTAGAAGAACTGATTGTTTCAAACATCTTTGACTGTTTGTTTGTTTTATTATGTTTCTTAAAGTATGTTTCGTACACGGGTCACATGTTTTGGACACATATGGTACAGTAAGCGGCACGACTCGTGAGCACACTTTTGAATATAAAGTTTAAACGTTTTTAGAGTTAAGTTATTAAAGTTAATATTGTTAAAATGTGAATTAAATAAGTTCATGTGACCTTATTTAAATACATTTCAATAAATGAATTTAAATGCTTGAACTTGTAATAACTTTTAGAATTTATGTTTAAAAGTGTGCTCACGACTCGTGCCGCTTACTGTACCAATATTCATAAACACAACTCCCCTTGCGGACGCTACCCCAGATTGAGAGCCGATGAATTTAAAGCTGACCTGTCATTGAATTACCTGGGAAGAACACGTTTGATGCTTGAATAGCCTCTGTCACCATTGTATACATAGGCGTAAACATTGTCGTTCCAGTTGATGTACTTGGAGTAGAACTTATAGTTGGCGCTGTAACAAATTTAAGTAAAGAAGTAGATAATAATCTAGAAGATTAAGAGGAAAGGATGGCTGCAAGAAATTTGAAAAATAGGTTTTCTACATATCTATTGCTGTCGCGCTATGCCCGAGCTATCCCGCCCGAGGGCGTTAGAGACAACTACAGTTTGGATCGCTTATACTTATTTAAATTAGAAAAAATCGCTAAAGAGGACCGATTAAAAAAAAAAAAAACAAGAATCGTATTAAGAAGGGCTTTGGGTATGTCTGTCGGTTTTCCTTTGTTTTTTTATATTCGTCAAATTTGTTCGCTGGACGTCTGGTTAGGGTGTGTAAAATGGTAAGTTTTTGTGATTTTAGAAGGCTCCTAATTCTTAAAAAAATATTTGAATGAGGCGAAAACCACGGCAAGAACGATGCTTGCTACAAAATGAAATATTATACAAGTTTACCTCCATTTACTTCATTCGCTGGTGAGTATTGCATATTATCTGGCACTTCACTTAAGCTTAGAGGCTTTAAAACAGTCTTCTCTTGAGATGGTGTGACTGGTAGTGGAGAGAATAATTTGATGTCTGAAAATTTTAAAAAGTCAATTTTAATAAATAATTTTGTTTTAATTATGTATTCATTGTATTAGTTTACAAATCACAAAGTGCTTATTATAATCACTTCAATCTGATAATGATTACTTATGATATACCTTAAAGTGATAATATAATCATACATAATATAGAAAGACCTGGGGTTTCTGGAATGCAACCGAAGATGCTTCTTGAGTTTCTTTACCTTGATGTAGCTAGTCAGGCGTGTACTATAACGTACCCTACCACCGTGCTATGGTTTTCTCACGATGTTTTCATTAACCGAAATAAAACGTATTCGAATTCGAATAATATTTAAATTATATATTTGTTTCAGTAACTTACCGATGAACTTCAATCTTCTGAGCGCTTTTTCAATACACCAATTCATGATTTGCATTGTTTTGTTCTGTCCGATTTCGTTGCAAAAACTTGTCGCCATTTTCATGAAAGGGTCATCTTTATTTTTCGTCACAGGTTCAGTTACTTCTAAAGCTTTTAGTTCTTCTACTATACTATCGTTTTTCTTGGGATTAATTCTCTTCTCATCATTTATTTCAGGATTTGGTACATTTGCTTTACCGCGAGTCTTCCTTCTCAATTTACGCTTAGAGTGATGGTGAATCCAACGTCTTTCTCTTTTTAACACGCGATTCTCAAGTTTATTTATATTTTCATTAGAAACTGGTAGTAAGATGGTCGTAGATAATTGATTTCTCTTATTTTTTGCGTTGCGAGTTATATCTGCATGCTGAGGTGCAGTTATAAAACTAGATAGAACTTTAGTTTTCATGAAATTATCAATGAAAGTATTATTGAAATAGTATTTGTATACCAAATCATCGATAGGGTGCTCGTCTTTCTCTTTTATTATTATGGCATCTTGATTTTCAATGCGGTTTGTTATCGGTATTGCAAAAAGATTTATTTTTACAGACTCTGTGCTAGGTGCTGATGTTGTAGTCTGCGTAACTTTTTTGAAACTGTCTGCTTTAACTATATTTACTTTGGCCTTTAAAGCTGAGTTTGTTTTAGTTATTCCAGGATTTCGACTCTCAAAATACATTTGTCTTGCCTTTTTAAGAATACGAGCAAAGTTATTCTGCCTGTGAGAAATCTCACTTTGTGTTTTAGCTATTAAATTTTGCTTTATACTTATATTTTCATTTTGGTTTAGCATTAACTTTTGTACATTATAAAACTGTCTTTGTTGAGCCAAAAATTTCTTCTGTTGATTCTCAAATTCAATCAAGTTCGTAGACATTGCCTTCTGCTGATTATTAAAGTATTCTTCTTTATTATTCATCAAGACTTCAAAAGATTTTAACTTCTCGCTGAATTTCATCAGAGACAGATACTTCGTATCAAATTCTTGGAACTTATTCGTCATAATATCACAATTTTTTGTAAAATCTTCATTCAAACTGTGCAATTTTTTATGTACCGACTTTATTTCGTGGTGTTGCTTCATTATCTTTTTAAATGTTTTTGTTAGCATTGATATGACTTTGAGAAGTCCTCTCTCAGTTACGGGCCTACCTCGATGAGACCCAGCTTTAGGTATTACGTTATATTTATCAGTGTCAGGCATACGTAAATTCTGTATCCATACTTTGTCATCTTTTTCAATTACATTGCGATCAGCTTTACTCACAACAAAATTATCATCTGTATCATTGATAGCTTCGGTAAATTCGATCTTTTTAATAACCTCAGACTCATAATCATGATTCATGCTGCGTTTCGGTACAGTCACATTATTATTTTCTTCAGTAATATTTATATTGTTAAGTTGACCTATTTCTTTTACAGCCAATGTATTTTCTATTCGTTTAAGGTCATCACGATTTAATTTAATTACATTATTTGCTGAATTTAATTTATTTCTATTGATTTTAGCTTGTATTGCATTTTTAAGCTCTTCATTAGGATCGTCAAGTTCACTTTTGTTATTGTTAAGTAAAATGGCGACTTCGTAGGGATAATCATTGAAAACGGATGAAGGCTTTAGATCGGTAACTATTTTAGATTTAATCATAGCTGAATTATCTTCTATACTGTTTTTACTAAGACTCTTTCTAAAGCGGCGTTTCCGTACATCTGGTAAATAAAAAAAACATTGTTGAATATTACAAATGAAATTTATGTATAAAGAAAATTTCCATGAGTTTTCCGCTTGCAACGTTTCTTTCCTTGATATTATATTTATTTGAAGCAATAAAAATAGAAATGACATTCCACCATACTATGAAGACATAGATGAAAACGCAACTGTAATTATTTTAACATCAATTATGACAAAATTCGATTCTACTACTAGATTTAGGATATTCTTTCACAGGATGTTATTTTTTTCCTTTTATACCCAACTATGGCAAAGCAGTCTAGTTATCGTTTCGATTCCCTAATAAGGCAAGCGACTTTTCACAAATCTTTGATTGCAGTCATTTTTCATCATTTATGTTTAATAATAAAGCAATGTTTCCTTCTAGTAAAATTTTGGTTACTTCCCGTTTTTTTTATACTAGCTGGTTTTTAGTCCGCATGCAGGCTATTTTAAAATATAAGGTTTTACTTACGTTTGGTCCCCCTCTTCGCCCTTTCAACATAGTTGGAAACAAATGGTGAATTTTGCATATTATTCTCACTAAACGCATCGAAGTTAGTCTGCTGTACATTTTCACCGTCCAAAGAGTTCGCCCCAAAAATGAATTCACCCAAACTGGATTTTTCAATGTGACGATCATTTAGTTTGTTTCTCATCCATACACCTTTATTGATAATATTATTCCTTTCTAATTTCGGCCTAAGAAAATTAGTTTGTTCATCTAAATAAAATGTCGAAACGATGCCGAATTTTAGAAGAACTATCGATATTATTATCAAGTTAAACATCACTGTTTCAGTACTTCAGTAACTAGTCATGTCGCGCATGAAAGTTTGGATATCGAATGAATGGAATTTGGTGTGTATTTGAAAGGTAATCTGAAACTGGTTCTTTAGTTTATTTGTAAACATCGATGTTGGTATTAGTGCTGTTGAGATGTCGATTATATGTTATGGTCATTTTATCGATATGGAATTAAAGTTGTATTAAAAAAAATTAGGGTCGACACAATGTATATGTAGGTACCTACATGTCTTAGCTTTTCTATCCATCATACCAGCATTCACTCCTTTCTTACTCAAATCATCTTTCACACGATTCTCAAATCATCTTTTTCGGTCTTCTTCTTCCCATCCATTTATCATATTATTTTGAGCTTTACTTTACTTTTTAGGGTTTCTTACCCAAAGGGTGCCCACGGGATCCTATTACTAAGCCTGCGCTGGTGATCCATCCGTCCGTCCGTCCGTCTGCCTGTAAGTGTTGACGGTTGAAATTTACACAGAATGAGTATTTCTATTGACACTATAACAACAAATAATAAAAATGTAATAACAATTAAAAACATGAGGGCCATGCAATTAACGTTTTCTTGGCGTTTTTAGTCGATTTTAATAATGGCAAGATGTTTGAAATGTTGTGTGTATGTGAAATGAGTGTGTATAGTTGCTATTAAAATAAACATTTATTGTGGCTTTTATCTCTCATCATACATTCTGAAAAATCCAACCTACATCAATTCAGGAAACTTGTATGTAAAATTTCAAGTTCCTAAATAGTTTTTTTTTTATTTTTTTTAATGGACTACCTTAGGTGGCTTCACTCTTACGCGGACAAATCGGCGAGAGAAGATGGCTCTCAACCAGGGCATCTGCCAATCAGTCAGTTGCTCCTGCAGTGCCATCGATTTAGTCGATAAAACTATCGACATGTCCCATCACTAACCGACAATATTTACGTTTCTCAGCATGAGTGCGAAATTTCTGTTATTGTTTACACTTTTAAACACTTACTTTTATTTTTATACACATCTCTTTAATTGTTAACTGATTAAGGATTTTGACCTACTTTTTCTATACGGCAAGGGCTATATTTGTAAACTTATGAATCATACAGAAAACCGAATTAGCTACTATCCGACTCGCATTGGTCCGATTTTTATAAAAAAAAACCTTATTATTACTACTCTACACCAACAAAACTCAAAAAAAATATCCGTAGGGTCACGCAGAACAACTCCATATTTGATTTGCGTTCAATTGCTGGTGTGGAAATACAGGAAAATTTTGGTAAATGATTTGAGCACGTGGAGCACGTGGAAATTTGAAATAATTGTTGGCTAACCGATCGACCAACCGATGAACCTTTTATACAACTTTTTTTATACAACTTAGTCGATAAACAAGCATACGGCTCGCCTGATGGTAAGCGGTTACCGTAGCCATATAGACGCTTTCAACACACGAAGCATCGCTCACGCGTTATCGACCTATCTATCCCCCCTCCCCTATGAGCTCTGGCAACCTATACCGGTCGACCACCGATCGGCCAACCTATTGCCGAACCGTTGAGCAACCGACCAGCCAACCTTATGGTCAACATTTTGGCCAACCTATTGATCAACCTTTCGGTCAATCTACCAACTTACCAACCGGTCAACCGATCATATGCCACATGCCGGAGCCGTATGCGTACCAAATTCATTGGGAATTTGAGATCCTCTTCCGAAAGAGATAGAGCTATGCGGTAGAAAGAGAGGTATTTGATTTTACTATGGAGTGAGCCTTCAAGAGGCCTACCATCAACTCCTACCAATTCAGCTGCCCCACCTAGAGATTTACAAATCATCAATCACACAAACTAACCGCCTAACTCATAAAACGTTGACTAATATACTGTTTAAAGGGTCACGTAAATAACGTCACTCTATTGTCATCGTCAAATAATGTGACATTATTTACGTGACCATTTGATCAGTATATTAGTTAAATAGCGCTTTATGAGTAAGGGGGTAAGTGTAAAGCTTCATGTGCTCTTGATTGTACCTACAATTCATAATTTCCCATCCTTCATATATCATGTGGCCCCTCTGGACCATTGGCCTTGCACCATGATATGAGTAATTAAAAAGAAAAGATTCAATGTTTGAAGCGTACAATATTGCGCCGACGACAAATACTTGGGCAGGCAGCTGGTGATGATGATGAATTCAAAAGCACCTTTGTATTATAAATAAATAAATAAATATCCTGGGACATTCCTCACACACGGTCATCTGATCCCAAACTAAGCAGAGCTTGTACTATGGAAACCAGATAACTGATATAATAAATATACTACTTTTTGTTTGTAAATACATACTTAATATACATAATTACACCCAGACTCAGGACATACAGACATGGTCATGCACACAAATGTATGTCCTGTGTGGGACTCGAACCCACGACCTGCGGCGCTATAGGTTAAGACTCCACGTCTTAAGCAACTGCGCCAACGGGCCCGTCAAATTAAAATATTAACTAAAATAAATATAATTTAATAATTAAATTATTAATGTTTATTAACTGTAAATACATTTTAAGACTTCAAATTAATAAAAAAACCCTTTCTTCGTTAAATATATCATGGCGTCTTCTAGATTGGATGCACTTTGTGATTTTGTCTGAAAAAGAAAAAGTTAATTCTTTAAGAAATCAGATTAATATTGGGGTGGGTCTACGCTACGTGAACCGAGCACGAGCCGAGCACAAGCGGATCACAAATTCGCGTAGTGAAGACGGACTTGCCAGCCCCGAACGAGGGCTCGGCTCGCGGTAGAAAAGAAACATGGTCTACCTCCCACAAAACGGTATATCCCAAAACTTGTGGTCGGTTCCGTATTCTTCTCCATCACGCAATGTTTGGGGCATGTCCTTCCCCATACTCTCAGGCAGGAAGAGGCACAGGAAACCACCCAGCACGCCAAGAGTACCCAGGATTAGCAGGGGTATTTCTGTAGCTATGCTTGCCTGGACAAAAAGAGGACCAAGTCCATACAAAACGAACATACCTACTTATTTTAGACATTACGAGAAACTCAATGGCACACCATCCATTGACCAATGGAAAAATGGAACGGGTATGAAAACAATATGAAATACAGATTACCATTTAGCTTTAAGGTTTCAAAATTACTAGGGTTCAAAAACTCGCATTTTTTTTATCAAAATAGACCCATTTGACAGCTGTTTAGGTTGTCTGGTTTGTGTGGGCGTGTTTAGTGTGTAAGTCCAGCAATAAACTGAAAAATATCTATATAGGTGCACCAGAAAAGTGAAATGTGAATTGTCTTTTATTTAACGGTCTTCATTTCCAGAATTTTGGTTTGGGGAGCTGAACCAATTGAGGGTTTATAGAGATTTCTCAGGGGATTACTCAGATGCTTTTCAAGCCACCCCCGGCTTGAGCCACTTAACCCCCCTGGATCTACTACTGGCCATCATTTTACTAAAACCTAACTACACTTGTACAGACTAATTTAAAATATAACTCGACACCGTCAGACGTATCTCAATTACGATAGTCATCAAAGAAGAACAAAGCCAGGGTTATCACTCACCATATAAACGATGTACGGGACGAGTATAGTGGCAACATATCCACTGATATGAATTAGAGCGAGACCCTGAGCTCTGACCACTGTGGGCAGTAGCTCTGCTGCGTACTGCATGCCTATGTTGTATGATATGTTCACTGCGAACCTGCCGACTATCGCCAGGGAAGCTGATGGTAGACCTGTAATTTAGGAGACATCAATCTGGCTATTCTTGCAGGCAGACTATATGGTGAATGAACGACCGAAGGCTTGAATGGAAGAAGCGTATCTTGCGCTGACCAAAAATGTTTGTACCACGGTCTATTCCTGAGACCAGAGGCGGTGGCTATTAGATTAAAGACGTAAGCCCCGCGGGTGCTCATGCCCATTTGATGACCCGCTTAAAAGATCTGACAAGCAATAGGTGAGGCATTTTATAATGTAAGAAAGATAAGTAAAACGAACACTTGGACACGGTTACATATTTCTTCTTTTTGGGGTCGAAACAATGGGTAGCTGGGATCCACTTTGTTAGGAGCTGTCTGTGTGTGAGCCTAATTGATGCTACAGGGGACCAAAGAGCTGGCGCTTACCTCGGGCAACGCATAAGCCTTCCAATTCAATGAGGTAACGTTTTTAGGGTTCCGTAGCCAAATGGCAAAAAACGGAACCCTTATAGATTCGTCATGTCTGTCTGTCTGTCTGTCTGTCTGTCTGTCTGTCTGTCTGTCCGTGTATGTCACAGCCATTTATTTCCGAAACTATAAGAACTATAATGTTGAAACTTGGTAAGTAGATGTATTCTGTGAACCGCATTAAGATTTTTACACAAAAATAGAAAAAAAACAATAAATTTTGGGGGTTCCCCATACTTAGAACTGAAACTCAAATTTTTTTTTTTCATCAAACCCATAAGTGTGGTGTCTATGGATAGGTCTTCAAAAATGATATTGAGGTTTCTAATATCATTTTTTTCTAAACTGAATAGTTTGCGCGAGAGACACTTCCAAAGTGGTAAAATGTGTGTCCCCCCCCCTGTAACTTCTAAAATAAGAGAATGATAAATCTATAAAAAATGTATGATGTACATTACGGTGCAAACTTTCACTGAAAATTGGTTTGAACGAGATCTAGTAAGTAATTTTTTTTTAATAGGTCATAAATTGAAATTAATATCAAATACTCAGGTCTATACTACCATTTACTTATATACCTACAGGTTTGTACGGAACCCTCGGTGCGCGAGTCTGACTCGCACTTGGCCGGTTTTTTAAAACTAAACTAGTTTGTTTGGTAATTAAACGCAGTTTTTTATTTATAATTATTTCCATGTATACATAATTTTAATTTTTATGTATTTTAGTAAATAACTTCTTTATGTTTGTAGCTTAGTATTTGCTCCTTTTCTTAGATATTGTAAAGTAAAAAGAAGTATTTGAAAAAACCAAAAGTGCACACTTCAAAAGCTCATGTAATATTTTGAATAAACATTTTATCGAACTGCGTTTTCTTTTCGACTTCGGTCGGGCATTCAGTTTTCCGTAAGTAAGTAAGTAGTAGGTACTAAGAGAAGATAGTCTAAGAAGTAGTAGATGTCTTGCCCCACGAGCGGGTGATTACTGATCAATTTTAATGTATGTGCTCATTTGTGCTGGAGCCCCCGAGCACTCACGGACTCGGCGCCCCTCTGAGTTTTGATTCTCGTTATACAGACCTACCGCTGTCCAAAAATTACCGTACAAACGTTTCTTCACTCATAGTTAAAGTTCATGATAGTTGTTCATTCGACACGACACACGACACGCACGAGCAGTCACTTTTTTTTTTTATTAAATGGGCTTCCGTTTGGCCACTGACCCGCCCATAAGGGGCGATGACGAAGCCTAAGATGAAACACGCTTACCCAGAAGAAACCTATTCACTCGGGCCTTGAAAGTTCCTAGTTTACTACCACTACTTAAGCTATCATAGGGTAATTTATCGTGAAAGCAGAATATTTACCAATAGGCACTGTTGTTGCCAGCAGACTGAAGATTCCACTCATCACCATTGTGCCGAATGCCAACCAGCGGCGCCCTAAGCTGAAATGGAAATAGTTGAGTTGATTCTCTGTACATGTACTAATAGGAATTGAGTTCAGTTAATATAATGCTCTTAACACACGTAGTAACTTATAAACAGAACTGTTTATTTTTATTTTATTTTTTTATGTCAATAGGTTGACCACAGAACAGAAAAAACAGTGAGGTTGACAAACAGGCAGACGGTCCACCTGCGGCGGTAAGTGGTCACCGCCGCCTATGGACATTTGCAATACCAAGGGGATTGCCGATGTGTTGCCTACCTTGAAAAGCTCTTTTCACGCCCTTTTTGAATTACTAATAAGTTAATTAAGTTAAGTTAACTCGAAGCAAAAAAAAACAGTAATTTTAGTCACTTGTCGACAAAATTAGATCACATTATTATTATTATTAATTAGATCACAGTATTTGTCATTATAAACAAAAATAATTATACGTAGTAATCAGTTGTCTGGTTTTCATAGTACAAGTTCTGCTTAGTTTGGGATCAGATAGCCGTGTGTGAGGAATTTCCTAGGATATTTATATAATGGCTTGCTGAATTTCTTGCCGGAGTCATCTGTTTTTTCCAAGCGGGTGTTAGAGTCAACTATACCGTCCATAAGTTCCTTATCAGGGCCATCAGGGCCTAAAATGAAGAAATTACTTGTAGATTCTTTTTCAATTGAGGTTTGCGCAGCGCTATCGGTTGGTTACTAAGTAGCTATGATAAGCTAGTAGTATCTTTTGAGCTACGTGTGTGAAGGAGCTGGCAAACAAGCATACGGCCCGCCTGATGGTAAGCAGTTACCGTAGCCTATGGACGCTTGCAACACCAGGGGTATCACTCGCGCGTTTCCGACCCTGAAGAAATCTCTTCACACCCTTTTTGAAGAACCCCATGCTGTACTCCATTGGGAAAATCACGCCGGGGAGCTCATTCCACAACCTGAGCGTACGCGGAAGAAAGCTCCTTTGAGCCCCTTTGGGCTTAGTTATTTATTTATTTAAATAGGACAGAATTAATAACTTACATATCCAAAGTCAAAATTAGCAGAATATCAGCCGGGAACTCAGTAAACGTGGCGACAGTGAACGTCATGAACATATCCAGCCCTAAAGAGCCAACATTCCTGACGTGGCCGTCGAAGACCATGGCTATGGACATCCAGATGACCACCAGCAGGATGCTGTGGCGGCGGAGGCGAGGCGTCCTGAAGAGGTCGAGCACGCTGTAGTTTTTGCACTCTTGTTCAGCTTTTGCTATTTCGGTTGCGGTTTCCTGGGAAGATTGTTTTAGTTTCTCTTAGATCTCTCAAGTGCAACACTGATTAGTTCCGGAATTGGATTTTTCCTCGATGCGTTGTGAATGCGATGTGAATATGTAACTTACTCTGAATTCCTTCAAAATATCATCAGGTATTTTCTTCCCGTTCATCCTCTCACATTTATGCATTATAGTGATCGCTTCGTCGATCCGCCCTTGAGCTATCAGCCATCTGAAAATTAAACAATAGTATTAAGAAAGAGTGCGAGCAACTCAGTAAAAATATAACTTTCTCTTTAACTCTTTAGCAAATACATTGTTTCATTTTGAAAGTTGCGAAGTACTACTTTAAAAATATCAATTTATTTCTATAGACACTGATACAAGACGACCTACTCTTCACACACTTCTCGAAGAGTTTTAAGAGGTGTTGAGATTGAAAGAAATTACTGTGTCGGCAGCGGAAGGAAAACATGGAAAAGGGAAAACTAGCACTCTTAGGAAGGACGCTAAGGTTGAAATTGCTTTGATGAAATACTTCTATAGTCTATATCTCACCTAGCACTCTCAGGCACGATGCAAGGCGTCAACACAGCCAGAACCAAAGGCACGCTGATGATCAGAGTGTACATCTTCCAGTCATTCATGCCCAGTGCAATCCAGGGAAGAAGGCAGGCGGCGAACGTAAAGTACACTGCGATGGACATGTTAGCGACGAACGTCCGCCATTTTGGTCCTACGTATTCTACCACTGTAAAAGAAAATAGGGATCTCTTTCGACCACTTTTTTATTTTATTTCTTGGGCTTGCATTTGGCCACTGACCCGCCCATAAGGGACGATGACGGAGCCTAAGATGAAACACACTTACGTTAAAGACACCTATTCACTCTGGCCTTGAAAGTTCCTAGATTGTAAGAGTCAGGAAACACAGACGCCGGAAGCAAGTTCCACTCCATTGCTGTCCGCTTTATAAATGAGGATGCAAAACGCTGTGTCCGTATTTTCGTTATGTCAACAACGTACGGGTGAAATTTTTTCCGGCGTCTTGTGGTTCGGTGTAAAAAAGGGGATGGTGGAATAAGGTTGAGTAATTCCTGCGCTCACTCTCCAAAATATATCCTGTAGAAAACCGATAAGCAAGCAACTTTTCTTCCATGGTCGAAGCTCGTGAGTTTCGCTTTAATTAAAGCTCTTGCGCTCTTGGCTCGGCGGTCTATTGAGTCGAGAATGTTAAGCTGGTGCTTAGCATACCCATCCCAGATATGGCAGCAGTACTCCATGCATGACCGAAACTGCACTGATTACAAACTGATATTACTAGCAAGTTAGTGATTAATCATCGAATACGAAGATACTCAAATCCTGATAATTCAAGTCACATGTCATGTCAAAAAGAAAGTCCGTTGCCAAGATTTCTAGGATTATGTTACATACAGTGCGTCGCCAAGAGAACCATACTGAACCATCCACTGAATTCTCTCGGCTACATACAAGTTGGTACACTTACCAACAATATACATGATGATGAATAAATTATCATACGCCAGCCCTACGATGAATCTGCACAGTGAGAAAGACCAGAAGCTATTGGTGAAGACTGTCCCTACTCCTCCCACGAAGCCAGCCAAGTTTGTACCTGAAAATGACAAATATTTGAAGAACAAAGTTGATGATAGCTCAGGGCTTTCGGAGGATGTGAGAACGTGAGGAAATCATAGCACGGTGCAGCGGTGGTAGGGTACTGTGTAGTACCTACCTGACTGGCTTCCACCCTGAAGTTGAAAATCGGCAAGCACCTACGGCGTGTTTAGACTGTTGCACTCGAGAGCCAGTTGCATTATATGCTTTGTAAAGGTCGGTAAAACATTGTCGATCATTGCTAATGTCTATAGGCGACGGTAACCGCTTATCATAAGGTGGAGCGACTTATCAGCTTTTTGAAATTTATTTAGTTACAGTGCGGCCGCCGAGAGAATGCGTTTCTAACACCTGTTAATATTGGGCTATTCAGGTGCAATGCAGACTTGGCTTGTGTTGGGGTCAGGGATGTTACGGAGCTTCGATTCCGAACGTACGACGATATACAACGTCTACATTCATTGACTCAAACGGCTTATTTATTATATGGAACAATCCACCTGCTCTTAGTTATAACACATCTCTCTTCTGCCTACGCCTCCGATTGGGGTTTCAGTTTCGCTTCTGGTTTCGGTTCCGACTCCGGTTCCGATAAGCCAAATTTAAAAACTCCGATTTCGACATCTGTTCCGATAAAACCACCACCGTTACATCCCTGGTTGCGGTCACCGTAGACGTTTGGAACACGGCATCACACGTTACCGACCCTTCCCCATGCTGAGATATGACGACGTTACTCACGCGTAGAAACACAGCATTCAGGTATTAGGCTGTAGTACTCTAGTAGTAGGTGGAGGCTCTCTCCACGCTCTTCTTAAAAAGTTCTGACTTACCAACTAAAGCCGGTATTCTTCCGTATTTGTCGGCCATCCATCCGAAAATGAAGCCACCGACTATGGCACCGCAGAAGAAGATGGACTGAGCTGTTGCTGGATAGTTGTCTCGGTCGCACACCCAGCCTTGCTGTTAGTCGGAAAGAGATGAGTCAAATTATCACGATTAGCTATGTTTTAATTTAGGGATCATATTTTGATCTCTAGCTAAGATTAATCAGTTTTAACGCCTGATATTCTAGATCGGTAAAATAGACTAGGTACTTAAAATTATAGTGTTATTGAATACAGTAAAAAATACAATTTTCTTTAATATTTGTAAAATTATGTATTCGAAAAATCTCCAGCTATAAGAATAAAAGTATTTTGGTACCGAAAATAAAAAAATAAGTTATAATAAAAAATTTTTTTTTCACAAAACGTAACTAACTTCACAAACTCTACACAGTAGTCAAAATATGTGGCTTAGCTGTTTTGATACTACAAGAACTATTGTACTACAGAAAAGTAATTAATAGTGAATATTTTTTTCATATTACGCCCATGTGATGGTAACGAAACGGCCAAGCCACATATTTTGACTAAGGTGTAGAGTTTTTGAAGTTAGGGCTTGTAGAGTTATAAGCCTCCACATGAGGGCTGATAACTTTTTGACAGTGCGAGCCCTATGGTCTCGTCTTGGCAACATTTTACACGAAAATGTTTTTGGTGGGATATCTAGATATCTATAAGTGGCACGAGTCGTGAGCACAGATTGACACCTGCGCAGTAGTTAATTTTTCGGTCTGTTTGTCGGAATGAAGAAGGGGGAGCGCCGAGCTGCACACGATTGGTTCGTCAGTCGATGCTCGTCGTCTATTGGATTCTCGCGTGTCATTTGGCTACTGTGTTTGGCCAAAAGTGTATGCGCGAGCTTGCCCCCACTACTGCCTATCTGTGCTCACCATTCGTGCCTCATACTTGTATCTATTCTTTATTCTATGTACTACATGCAGTGTACCCATGACAGTGTATTATGTACACGGCAGTATCTAAAACCAAGTTAGGAATATAAAACTACAGTATAACTTACTTGTGTAGCAATCGTTTCATATGGTACATCAGTGAAATTAAATTCCCATCTATTTTGACATTTCTTTGTCGGCCATGTTGAATTTGGTTGTAAATCGATATTTTGTAAAATTGTACTCCAATCGACGTCGTAAACTAAGCATTTCTCGTAATTATTATCGTTCGTTAGCGGTATTGAGAGATGACGTCTGAAAAACGGGATTGTTAAAGAATTCGCCAAGTACGAATTTAGCTCGCGACGTTAAACTTTAACCACCTTACTTATAAAGCGCTATTTAACTAATATACTGATTAGAGCGTCACGTAAATAATGTCACATTATTTGACAATGACAATGGAGTGACCTTATGTTACGTGACCCTTTAAACAGGTATATTAGTTAAATATCGTTTTATGAGTAAGGGGATAAATTCTTACATATTGGATAATTATGTTTAATTTTATAACTTGCTGTCTTATACTTAACCTAGTCTCTTATAACATATAACAAGTAAGTTATTATAATAAATTATGAGGTACAAAAATAATCATTCTTAGTTTAAAAGCTGACGTGAATGTGACATCTAAATTCCACTTCAGGCATATGATCACTATTTAAAGTCCCTCACCTCTCCTCCACAGTCAAATTACCAAGCTCCTCAACATAACACCAATGCTCAGCTGGCACCAGGGTCATGAATATCTGGCCAAAGTACACGAAGGCGAAGAAGAAGGAGTACGGTATCATTAGGATGAACAGAATCCGCTGGTACCAACCGAAGCCACCCACGTAGGGAAGGAGGTCGTCTAAGTCCTTGAGCTTGGGTTTAGGTGCGCTTGGACTGCCATTAGAGTTTGAATTTGCTGCTGAAAAAAAGTTACAGAGATTAGCTCTTAAGTTTAAATCTCATCTTCTTGTTTATTTTGAAAATATACTTTCTGATCTGTAAGTGAATGCTGTACAAGCTTAAGGATGGCAACCAGGGCCGTCTTTAACCTATTTGAGGCCCTGGGCAGTTTAGTATAATGAGGACCTCCTATGATCGTTAAAAATCAAATTCCCGATCATTGAGGCTTAGGTGGGTGCGTCCCGTTCAGTTTTACATCGGTTTTGGATAAATACAATTTAAAAATAATTATTAGGAATAACTTTGACTGTCGCAAAATAATGGTAATATCAGTTATCGGCTGGTGGGTGACCTGGCAGGAACAAGGGGTCCCCCAACGATCGCGAGGCCTTGCCCAGAGTGCACGGTGGAAAAGAGGGGCATGATGGCAAATAGCAGTGACTAAGGTTTGCCCCTTTCCTGATCATAATGTATGAAAAGTAAAAAAAAATTGAGAATTCAGTGTTGGTCCCATAGTAAAAGTTGTTCAGCATGACTAATCCAACATAGGTTTCGAAAATATGCCATCTCGAAATCTACACCCAGTATATTTACCTTTAGATATACTTTATCAAACTTCCATAAATATGAATGTTCCAAATAAATTAATACAAAGACCTACAACTATGTACATTTATATAAGATGAACAAATAGCAACACTTCAGATCATTCTCTCAGGACATGATACAAGTTAAGGCTACATGTTATACCTACACGTCATTTGCAGCTAAATACAAAAGCAAATATGCTTATATAACACATCATAATTTTATTGTCACATTATTCTGGTGTTTCCACTAATTATTTGCTTATTGTAAACATGAGGAGCTAATTTCATTGCTTTGTGCTAATCCTTTTATGATTTGTTTTCCACCGGTACAGGACCTGCCAACAGTGGCACAGAATACGATTATACTAGAGTATGAACCGTGACACGGGTATTATAATTTTATTGGTATATACTCAGACCAAGAAAAAATTAAAGACGGAACGGTCTGTGTTCTTAAGTGACGCAAGTAATAGGAAGCCGGCGTTCTTGTAAATACATGGTCTCACACACATATATAGACCATAGGAAGCCGATCGGTTGTCATTCCGTATTGAGACGTTGACAGTGACAATAAGGCTCAGTACCATTTGTGCCTGCTTGGGCCAGTACTGATTTTACTCACGCACACGTAGGAATATTTTTGCTTCACTTTCTTATAAGGTGCTACTCCGTCTTGATTTTTTTATATTTCTATAGGTATATATTCGATCTTTAAATACCCCGTTAAACGCAGACTTCGGGACTACCGGGCCTATGAAACTATTTTTCCCATCTGCCCCGTTAACGAGGCACACTGGAGTGGCTGACCAAATCCTATTTTCCCATCTGTTAACAACGGGGATTAACGGGGTAGGGGCACCGCAGTGGATGGGACCAAGTCTCTTTAATAGGGGCAAAATCGGAATCGCGTCCTGGGCACTTTTTTCTGCCCCGTGGACCCGCAATCACGTTTTACTATCTTAGATTCCAGGATTGGTCCCATAGTAAAATAAATTTTTTTTTTTTTTTTTTGGTATTCTGTGTAATGAACCCTGTATTCTTTAGCCATCTTCTTCTACCTTCATGTTAACCACTCAAGCCTTTTTTTTTCGGTAAACAACATACGGCCCGCCTGATGGTAAGCGGTTACCGTAGCCATATGGACGCTTGCAACACAAGAAGCATTGCTCACGCGTTACAGACCTTTCCCCCCTCCCCTATGAGCTTTGGCGACTTTACTCAAGCGCAGGAGCACAACTTTACACAACATAAAGTTATTTGGCTGTGGTATTCTGTAAGGTGGAGGTACATCCCCAGTCAAGCTGCTCTTTGAGCGAATAAACGCTACTCTTTACATACTCTTTATACTCTTTCGCTTTTTGTTACTCTAATAAGGTAGCAAAGCATAAGGCCAGACTGTTAGCTTAGCATCAGCTGCCAAGAGACCCCTTTACCACCATCAGTTTCCAACACAGCAAAAATCTCTTCACACCCTTTTTGAAGAACCTCATCCTGTAGGTAAAATATATAATGAGAGGACACTTACCTTTCAAAGTCTTCTCCTGCATTTCCAGCACATCATTTTTGCCCTTATCTTGGGATTCGTAACCCTTGACAACGATTTTCTCATGTGATTCCATTTTGGAAAAGTGTTTCCGCCTTAAAAGACACTTTTTGAGACGTGATTTCGGCCTCCGGAACCCTTAAGTTGGAAGCGTTGTGCTGAAAGTGGAAATATATTCTATATTTATTTTAATAATAAAGCAGAAGGGTTTGGGCTAATCTCTGGAACTGCCAGACAGCTTCGAAAAATTATTTCACTAATAGGAAGCTACATTTTATATCGGGAGAATACGGGTGAAACTGCGCGGGACAGCTAGTATTTCATATTGTTATGGTGCGTCCATGCTTGGCGAACCGAGCACGAGCCGAGCCTCGAACGAGCACACTGCGAGCACGATTCGCGTAGCGTGGACGGGCTTGCGAGCCTCGAACGAGCGCGATTGTCACTTTTTTCACGTACAAAGGGATTCGCATTGTGCTCGTTGTAGGCTAGTTCGTGGCTCGGCTCGTGCTCGTTTCGCGTAGCATGGACGCACCATAAGATTGTTGTGTGAATTAGATAACAAAATAATTTAATTTATTAAGCTGCATGTTAGTTTTATTCGTCGTTTTATAGATAACGTACTTCTTACATAATTTTATGTCAAACTAATTTACATAATTATCTTTTGAGATTGGCTTATAGGTACATATTTTAATAAATAAATGTCAATAGAAAGAAACGTGTTAAAACAATAAACTTTGCCAAGTGGTAGCTGGCTCACTGCCGTTTTTTTTTATTTTTTATTTGACTAAATCTGTAAACAAGCATACGGCCCGCCTGATGGTAAGCGGTTACTGTAGCCATATGGACGCTTGCAACACACGAAGCATTGCTCCTGCGTTACCGATCTTTCCCCCTCCCCTATGAACTAGCTCACTTACTCACGCGCAGGAACACAACTTTACACAACATAAAGTTATTTGGCTGCGGTATTCTGTAAGGTGGAGGTACTTCCACAGTCGAGCTGCTCTTTGAGCGAATAAACGCTACGCTCTGCCTCTCTCAAAACGTCGTTCTCTGCCGTGAACCCAAATAAATGTTCTTATTTCCACAATGAAGTTTATTTAAAGATGATTATAGATGACATAAGCCCAGCGACACGTCATCCGATTTATTGAACAATTAAATAATTATTGTGCAATTGTTGTGCAATATTTACCTTCTCATAATACTACACATCTTATAATCCCATATATGCCTGAGCCGAAAAGAGGTAAACATAGGAGAGAAATAGAGAGAGATAGATAGATAGAGAAAGAGAGAGAGTGAGAGAGAGAGACCCTTATGTCAAAACAGCCATCAAAATAAAAATAAAAATAAATAGCTAGCTAGTACATAAGTTCTTTTTTTATCATGAATCGTTCTGTGTATGACCACAATCTCACCATGTTAAGTGATGATGTGGCCGAAGGTGGTGCACACACAAAGCCTAGAAAGGAACTGGTTCTCAATTGCAGCTGTCCGAACACACCGATAGGTGTTTGGCGACAGATTTTGACACAAATTGAGGGTGGTAGCCAGTCAGCCTAGGTGTGGGTACTAAAATTCCACCGTGCTATGGTTTCCTCGCACTCGTGGTGTAGCATGATAAGCCGTTCTTAATCGATCGGCAAGTTAAGCTACCACCGTCGTGGTCGGTACCTGGATGGGTAACCGCCTAGTGGTATTTTAAATCGAGCGTTTCACGTCAAAGCCGTTGGTCCCGGTTATCACTTAATTGTGATAGTCGTTAAGCTAGTTGGAGGCCTTCTAGGCGGATTGAAAACTCCAACAGTAGGTAGAAGCCTACCTCCACCGATCCGCAGTGGGCACGCGTGGTGAAGTATCTGCCCATTCCCTTTCACCCTGATTTGTGAAAGGAGGCCTGTGCTCAGCAGTGGGATGTTATAGGCTGATGATGATGATGATGATGGTTTAATCACGAAGTTTTTTCACCGAAAGCTCAAGCTCATTGTAGGATTTGAACGGGGGACCTTCATCAAGGCATCCAATCCCATCACTTTGTGCGATATATGAATTAAATAAAATATTAAAGCGTCTGATCGACGCTTCTCGTGAACAAAGGTCTGGCGAAATCCTCGGTCAGAAGATAAGCATATTTTTTTTAAACGACTAAGTCGATAAACAAGCATATGGCCCGCCTGATGGTAAGCGGTTACCTTAGCTATATAGACGCTTGCACCACACGAAGCATTGCTCACGCGTTACCGACCTTTCCCTAATGAGCTCTGGCGACCTTACTCACGCGCAGGAACACAACTTTACACAACATAAACTTATTTGGCTGCGGTATTCTGTAAGGTGGAGGTACTTCCCCAGTCGAGCTGCTCTTTGAGCGAATAAACGCTATGCTCTACCTCTCTTGAATACTAGCATTGCAATACAGCGTGGCAATGCTGCCAGAGTTCTGGGCGCACTACAAACCCAGCAATTTGGATCAGCTTTCATTTTGTAAAGGGCTGATCTCTTATTTTAATTTGGTTTATTTTTAACCGACTTCAAAAAAGGAGGAGGTTCTCAATTCGGTTGTTTTTTTTTTATATCTGTTACCTCATCACTCCGTCATTTATCAACTGATTTGGAAAATTATTTTTTGTCTGGAGGGTGACACTTCCCGTTTGGTCCCATTGTCATCAGATCAGGATTTGATTACTTCTTAGTGTACTTTGAAATCGGTTTAAGTTTTTGTAAAACAGTCCAATGAATGTAATTTAAGAAAGGGAATAAATATCAAAATAGCAGATACTACATACAACAGACTCCGCAGTGATGTGTGATGTCGAAAAGGATTACAACCCAGCTTATTTCTGATTGTACCATTATTTGTTTAACAATTTACGTCAAACTGGTGATAACTAGATCCAAGTGCTAGGTATTAGAAATGTCAATAATTAATTTGTTCAAAAATTAAAAGATACGTCATAATGCCGCCTATAAATTATAAAAAAATAGCATCATCATTATATGTTTAAAATATATTTTTTTTATTGAAATTATGAAACCAAGCTTATTTTTCAAAAACACTAATATTGATATATTGATATGGTGTTGTTTTTCGATCTAGGTTATAATTTTAAAGCCGGCCAAGTTCGAGTCTGAGTCCGAATAACTCACCGATGACGTTCCCTGGATGATGATTGATGATGATTTTTTCTTGGACATTTACAGGCCGACTAAAAATATTATGTCATCTATCATACATATATTTTCCACTGTATGTTTTTGTGATTATAACTATGGTAATGGTGTACCTACTTATGTTATGGTAACAATAAGAATAGTTGACAAAAATACTTACTCTATATTTAGAGAGTAGGTATGCTATGCTATTTATATGTTCCACCGAGTGCGTAAACTGTTCATCAGTTTTTGATAAATAAGGTGACAGTAATGTTATCGAGATCTAAGAGGTTCGTTTTGAAAATAGGGCCTATTAGATCTTGCCGACTTTTACATATTTGTCAATATTTTGCTATGTAGATGTGTTACACTTTTTATGTAGTTAAATCCATAATTACAACAAAAATTAAAATTATATACCTATACCTAATGGAAAGAAATATAAATAAAAAACTGCGTTTAAAAACCGCCGCCTGCAGGTAGACACTGCCGAAAAAGCTGGCGGACGTTACCTCGTTGAATTGCAAGGCTAATGCTAATCCATATTTTATTTTTTAACTACTTTGTTCAGTCTGTGTATTGAATTACATAATGGTGCGTCCATTCTTGGCGAACCGAGCACGAGCCGAGCCACGAACGAATACACTGCGAGCACGATTCGCGTAGCGTGGACGGGTTTTCGAGCCTCGAACGAGCATTCGTAGCGTGCTCGACTGCGCTCCGCCCGATTGTCAGTTTTTTCACGAACACAGGGATTCGCATCGCGCTCGTTGTAGGCTCGTTGAAGGCTAGTTAAGTACGTCCACTCTTGAAATCGCGAGCAACGAACGAATCCTGTTCGTTCGAGGCTCGGCTCGTGCTCGCTTCGCGTAGCTTGGACACACCATAACATCATGAACCATTGAAGTGATAACTGTCGATATGTATAAATGTATTAGAATAATTTATTTATTGCGCGGACCAAGATGTCCAAATTGTGAAAATTATAAACCATAAAATTTGTAAAAAAAATATTATCTAAAAAGAGTATGGACCACGTGTCTGTAGTAAGTAGTTTAAACCAATAAAAAAAAGTGATAACTGTACTGAAACGATGAGAAAATAATAGTTAATCTGTATTAATTTACATGTCTGGCCTAGTATTGTGTATTTTTTTTGTAAAGTAGATAAAAAGTTGGAAAAAGTAGGTATTCTGCCCCATCTGCAGTTATTACAGGCTTTGTGCCGAAGGATGTAAAGACGGATCTACGCTACGCAAACCGTACCGACTCACGTAGTCCCTACGTGAGTCGGTACGGTTTGCGTACGGTTTGCGTCTACCGTGAATTCGTCCTCCACGTGGGCTCGACTGCGCTTCGCCAATTATCAGTTTTTTGACGAACACAGGGATTCGCAACGCGCTCGTGTTGTAGGCTTGTTGTACGTCCATACATGACATGACATCGCGAGCGACGAGCGAAAAGCGGCTCGGCTCGTGCTCGATTCGCGTATCGTAGACGCACCATTTCATTATTGTTTACACCGGGCAATCGAACTCCGAAATAAATGATCTTTCTTTCTTTCTATCCCCCGCGTCTGTACTCACGGTCTTGGATAAAAAGTGGCTCGTTTTCCTCTGTCATAGGCTCAGCTCATCATCACGATCAGTTTTGTCGTTGAGACATGGAGAGGTAACAAAACTTTCGCATTAATTCAGTTAGTAGAATATTGTAAAAAAAAAAGGATTATTATTATGAGAGGGGTAGGCCATTAATCACGTGAGGTTTTTAGACCCCTGGTGATATATGGTGAGGTTTGAGGCTACCCCACCCCAGGAGGAGTCACACGACTAAAGATGTCGCATGAGTACCCAGAAAATGCCTGTTCCCTCTAGCCTTGAAGACCATCTACATCTAGGTTATAGGTTTCAGGAAACAAAGACCCCTGAAGTGATTCCTACACCTTTGGCAAGCAAGTGAAATTTTCGATTTTGCGTGGTTAGATTTGCGTGGGCGCATCAAAAAAATACCTACCGTGATTAATCATAATAGTGATATTATCCGAGCCCCCTCCCCCCTATTGGGGACTTACGTGGTTAATGGACGGCCACAAAGGTGTCGAAACCTAAGAGGCCCGTTTTGACAAGGTGTCGCACTTCTTTTCGCACTGTCTCTTTTTGAGACAGTGTTGTCAAAATGGCCCCATTACATTTGCCGACTAATATTAGCATAGTAGAATATTTTAGGCCTAATTTTATACAGGATTAATTCTTATACCTAACTAGTAACTACAATGTACTCGGAACTATTACCATAGTAGGTACTTACCAAAGATTGTATTGTTTTTCACCAAGAGACACTATGACACTTTCAATTTACCGAATCTCCGAAGGAATCGAACGTGTACTCCCGCCTCTACTAATTCGCGAAATGAGTAGCAATGTACAGACGTTACACTTTATATCAATTCATTATTTGCTACACGCGTGCCTTTGTTTAGAGACATTAGCGATGATAGCAAAGAGATGGTGACGTCAAATACGTGATGGGTCGCGGGTTCGAATTCTTGAAGTTCTAAAAGCTTCGACTTGGGCTTTCGGTGAAGGAAAATTTCGTGAGGAAACATATTAAATATCCTGGGAGATTCCTCACACACGGTCATCTGATCCCAAACTAAGCAGAGCTTGTACTATGGAAACCAGATAACTGATATAATACATATACTACTTTTTGTTTGTAAATACATAATTACACCCTGACTTAGGACATAAAGACATGTTCATGCACACAAATGCATGTCCTGTGTGGGAATCGAACCCACGACCTGCGGGCGCGAAAGGTGGAATCTTAACTGCGCCCGGTCTGACTATAGCACAATAGTAGGGTCTGTAGTACTGTCCTACTTTTAAGTTAAAAATCAGTTACCAAGCACTTAACGGTGTGTTCCGACAGCTGCACTTGAGAGCCAGTTCCTTCTAGGCTTTGGGTGCATACCAGCTTCGGCCACATCATAACTGACCATGGTGAGATTGTGGTCAAACACAGGGACAAAACATTTACCTTTCAAATAACTATTCCTTACCTCGAATTTAAAATTAAGGTAAGGGTACTGATGAGGTCAATCACGATCTCATGCCAACTCTTAAGAGAGGTAGAGCGTAGCGTTTATTCGCTCAAAGAGCAGCAGTGCTATTCTGTAACGTTCATTTGAAATATCACTTGTGAATCCGCGATGAGATTAAAGTTTCATATTCTTAAAATGAGTGAGTTCGACACTAGCGCCACTAGTGATGACGGAAGTGAGATGAATCACGACAGGTGAGTATTTTGACGTTACGATTATACTTTTGAGTTCTCGAAACTCACTTCACTTGGCCTTGATTTTATCTTGACAAGCGAAGACGAAGCGGGATGACCATCGAAGTGAGTGTGAGTTGCGAGATGACTTTCGAGATGATTTACCTTTTACAGAATAGCATAGCAGCTCGACTGAGGAAGTACCTCCACCTTACAGAATACCGCAGCCAAATAACTTTATGTTGTGTAAAGTCGTGTTCCTGCGCGTGAGTAAGGTCGCCAGAGCTCATAGGGGAGGGGGGATAGGTCGGTAACGCGTGAGCGATGCTTCTTGTGTTCCATATGGCTACGGTAACTGCTTACAAACAGGCGGGCCGTATGCTTGTTTAACCACCAAGTTGTAGAAAAAAAAAAAAAAAAAACAGTGGGCCTGCGTGGTGGATTATCTGCCCAATCCCTTTCTCCCTCCTTTGTGAAAGGAGACCGGGGCATTATGGGCTAATGATCATGATGTTTACAATCCTTGAACGAGTTTCCTTGAGACCAGAAAACTGCCCTTAACTTTTTTTGTTGCTAACTAATCTTCTGACCTAATGATGCCGGCTTTACATGCCTTCCGAAATACGGAAAACGCTCGAGTTGAAATACCACTAGACGGTCAACCATCCAGGTATCGGCCACACCGGTGGTACCTCAACTTTGCCGATCGATTAAGAAAAAAAAGGAAGTTTTTTTTTTTAATTTTTAATATCTTTAAACCTTGTATTTTGTTACATGGAACATATTTCTTTAGGATGAATCATCACCGAACCATAGACGTATTGTTTTTCATCCTAGATTTCATGACACCACAGGGTGGGTGCATGCTTAAGTATATTGTATCCTTTAAGCAAGCCTGTAAGCATGGACAATAATGATGTTTGATTGAAAAGTACACGCGATGAACTGTGATGAAGACCTTGAAATGATTAGAGGACCCAACTGTGATATATATAGCATAGCAGTAAATTGTTAAGTGTCTATTATATTTAATGTAGAGCTCGATAACTAATGTAGAGCTTATTTTCGTAGAGCTGTCCGGCGTGCGTGGGGAAAGCAGTGCTTGTACTGTGGAATATAATTGATAGCTGTTCCCCGTGGTTTCACCCGCGTTCCCAGGATAAAAAGTACCCCATAATACTCGGGGATAATGTAGCTACCTATTAGTGAAAACATTTTTCGAATCCCACTGATAGTTCCTGAGATTAGCCCGTTTAAACAAACAAACACAACAACAGTCGATAATATAAGCTAGATACCGACTGCAGCGCCATCTGCCGGGCTGATTTGTAAATCTAAACCATCCAGGGCGCCACCCAAACGCATACAAAAAAAAAACATTCAAATCGGTCCAGTCGTTTAGGAGGAGTTCATTGACAACACACGTACAAAACCCTTATCAATCTACTGAGATTTTCTATAGTGGCCACCTTGCCCACCGTTAGGTATAAAAGACGGCACACTATTCCTGGCAACCCCTTACGAGGCGTCAGAGACCCTCTGCGGTAGGTCACGCCGCCAGAGTACTCGCCCCTGGTACTCTTGAGAAAATGTGAGTCGCACCGTGATTGCTCACTACCATTTGTCCAGAATGGTACCGGAGCTGTTAAAAGTCGCTCACCACGCGCACCCCACTAGCTGCGTCTGTGCCAGTACTTACGCAAGCGCAAGCACTAGCACAAACACACCCTAGGGTGCTTGCGGATTCAATCCCCGCTGGGGACGCCAGAGAAGCTGACTTCCATTTCTCCATGAATGGTACCGGAGCTGTCATGCGCGCTCACTTCCCAATACGAATCCACGTATCTACCCAATGCCTACAGCTGGGTTGCCGGAAAACTAATCCAACGGGTAGCCCTCTACTTTCTATCCAGGAAAGTGCCGGAGATGCAGTTCACTCACAGGAGCTCATCTGCTTAAGGATTACTCACGAACCCCGCGTCTGAGTAATACAAACACTCGTTGCGCGCGAGGAATGACGCTCGGTCACACATACCGAACAGACAACATGCCACCCTCTGCAACTAACCACATAGACCACCGCGAGACCAACACCAACGTCAGGTACCGCCTTAATAAAGGCAGTGGCCTACCTGACCCCGCGTACCCTGATCCAAACAGCCGGACCCGTAGTTCCAGCTGCGAGCCCCAACTACCCGGGTACCTGTAGATAGGGACAACACACGTACAGTTGAATTTTTTTGTATGCGTTTCCGTGACACCCTGGATGGTTTAGATAGGGTAGGGTAGGGTAGCACCACGCGAACGAAGTCGCGCCGGGCAGCTAGTATTCTCTATAATATTTCTGGGGACAACCATTCCTTCTGTTATCTAATCAGCGCCATCTATTGGCAGCATTGCCAAAAGATAGCGCAAACAAAATAAAAAAAAATCAACAACAAAAATAATATAATATTTTAAGGTAAAAAAACAAGCATATGACCCATGCACCTGATAGTAAGCGGTTACCGTAGCTTATTTACCGAATCACTTGCGCATTTCCCTACAATAATCTCTTCCCACCATTCTTGAAGGACCCCATGCATACCCCCCGGGGCACCTCATCCCACAATCTAAGCATCCGCGGTAGGAATCTCACTTGAAACACCTCAGCACGGGATCATTTTGATTCTAATGTGTGTATATCGCTCGCGAGTCGAGTCACTTATCTTATCTAAGTTAAACTATGCAGACGTTGTTTACGGACCCTGTTTACTTTCTAGAACCAAAAATCTTATCCAACGTGTCCAGAATGCTTGTGCTCGCTTCTGTTTTTATATTCCTCCACGTAGTCATGTCACGCCTTTTTTAAATCAGGCAAACTTGATGAAAATGTCATCTCGTAGGAATCTCCATCTTGCTGGTCTTCTTTTTGGGATCATCAAAAATGAGGAACCAAGCTATTTATATGAGAAACTCGCTTGGAGGCAGGGTAAGCACGGTATTAGAAGTTGTGTCGGGAAACTTATTACACCACGTCATAGGTCCGCAGCATTCCGTGGAAGTTTTAAATTCTCAGCGACCCGGTGCTGGAATGATTTGCCGCCACCAATTTGTGCCCTAGGCAACATAAAATTATTTAGTAAACGACTGAAAGTTTATTTTTTGAATTTGCAAAAGTTATAGGAATATGTTCTCTCGGCATGCAAGGTAATCACAATAATGTAATTAGGTAATTTTGTTATTTGGTTTTCATAGTTGGTCTAGTCTGCCTGTTTTGCTAAATGTTAATCGTGGGGTGTTATTATGTACCTACCTTTAAATTAAACTATTAATTCTGTTCTATCATATAATATGTTCACATTTTTTTCTGTTTATGTTAATTCAAATAGTCTTTTTCTCTATGTTAATTTAAATAATGATATGTATATATTCTTCCGTCCGATTGTATGTTTTTTGTTGTTCTATCGTGCGTTTACCCACTTATGTCTTTTTCTGTATGTTAAATTAACTGTTATGTCTTTCGTGTTCTGTCCAGTTGTGCGTGATGTCACTAATGGCAGCGACTGAAAACCAGTGCTGTTACCCGGTTTCGGGATAACTGTGTTATACTGAGTCGCTGACCAATTTTGATATAACACAACACTACTCTTTGTTTTTTTTATGTGCTATTTGTTTCATATTTATAATATTTTTGTAGTGTTGTGTGTATTTTTCAAAATAAATATATTTTCATTTCATTTCATTTATATGGGCTCCCCATAGATGGCGAGACGTGCGATAGAAGATGGTAGCCGTGGCATAGTAACTATTTAGTAATCTGTGGCCGTGTGCATCAAGATAAATAATCCCTCTCCGTTTTACAGGCGGTATAACACAATGGAATATTTCGCCATTTCTACAAACCTTCCATAGTCTATCTATATCACTGCGAATAAATTACGTCATTGTTTAAATTAAAGCGGCATGTGGCTTCGGTCAAGGGTTCTATTATATTCCATAACATTGTCTCACTTATTTGTTCCTTTTGTGACAATCAAAGAGAAAGTAATCCATATAAGTACTTGACAACAGCGCGGCAGCGCTTACTTCAAAGTCAAATTCAAAGCCATTTATTCAATTTAGGCCCCAGAAGGGCACTTATGAAGGTCACATTTACTGAAGTTACCAACGGTTCGGAACTCGGCCTGCAACTGAGAAGAATCCGGCAAGAAACTCAGCATTTTTTTTATATTTTTTGGACAATCTTTTTGTTTGGCTTTTCTTTCAAATAATCTATACATATAAAATGCTTTGTCCTGAATGACTGAGAATCAACGCACAGCCTAAACTGCTGATCGTAGAGACCTGAAACTTGGAGAGTGTATTCTTTGTATGACGTAGACATCCGATAAGATAGGATTTTCCGAAATTCTACCCCTAAGGGGGTGAAAAACGGGGGCAAAGTTTGTATGGGACAACGTGATTCCTTGATCCAATCTACTTCAAATTTTGCATAAACATTCCTTTACAGAATTGATGGAAGACGTGTTTCATATTTTATTGAAACTCATCGCCAAACGGGATAAAATAGGGGTTGAAAGTTATTTTAGGGGTGATTTGCATCGAAGTTGATATCAATACTCCGTAGTGCTTTTGATTTAAATATTCTTTGAAATTTGACATTCCATTTTTAAAGATTATTTATTGCATTGCACCGTAGACGGAGAATTACAGGTAGACAGGCCAAGATACGCATATGTCAAAACGTGTATGTGTGAGCAAGACTGCGCGTATTTCTTTGTCCCTATCTAGCGTACAGACTGTTATTGTTTGACCTCAGTGTCGTTGAGGCCAAAAAAGTTTGGGTATTATGATATTTTTTATGAGAGCAGTGAAACTGTAAATTGTATTTTATTTGTGACTTTGTATCAGCGTTGCCAGACGACCCGATTTTTAGCCCAAGATTGAATGTTCCGCGCGTGACAGGTTCCCGCTTTTTGAGGATTACTCGACGGTGACATCATTTTTGGACATAGAAATCGGAAATTATAAAGACACCACTGCACAGAAATGGTACCTGCTTTTCCGTGACGCGTCTTAAACAATTGTTGTGTAATTGGCTGTAAAAATAATTAGCGTTCCGCGCAAAAAAATTCAAACCGTTCGCGGGTGAAACCGCGGGGGTCTGCTAGTTAACAATAAAAAAGAAAGCATATACTGCATATACCTAAGCATAGATACAGACGAAAAAAGAACAATAAAATGAATAAAAAATAATAACCTACAAAATACTGGCTTTCGTATAGGCATGAGCAAGGTGCACTTGTGCAGAGTGCAGCTACCTACTTCCAGACATCTTTATCTTCAATATAATCAGCTAGGTACTTTATAATAAGCTCTTTCTTTCAGAACTTTTTTATATTTAATTTAATTTAGTTGACGCGGATGCAAAGAACCGCGGATGCGGGAGCAGATGAAGATTTTTCTTACCTACATAATAACAAATGAAAGAGGTGATTCTTAATAAACATTAATGTGTTTATTTTTGTTATTAGACAATAAAAATATTGTTAGAGCAATGCACTGACTGCATTTTAAGATCTATTCAGCCTGTTTCAGATTCATGGATGATCGCCAAAAATAATCCTGTTTATGGACTCTACCATTACCACCACTAACTTTTTTGGTGGATTTATGAATCCTTTTTTGTGAAAAAGTGGATAGACCAATTCCCCTACAACACTTTAATTGTTTCAAGTTTTATCATACCATCGATTGCTCTGTACAGGCGGGCCGCAGCTAGCCGCAGCGCGACGCACTCGCGGATGAACCTGTATCTATACATAGTAAAACTGTGTCTCTACCATGAGTTTTGTACACTGACGTAATCTACAGTCGCTATCGACTACGGTGACACACTTTATTGAAATGCTTCCAAAAGTGTCCACTAGAGGCGGTGCTCGCTATACAAAATATTCATCGTAGTCGCTAGCGTGTGTAGATTACGTTAGTGTAGAAAACTCATGGTAGAGGTACTTAACATCTCTACGTCTGCGTCACAAACTAAGTAGAGATGGTCTGCGTTGCGTACAATATAATAAAAATGCGCGGCCAGTCTCATGTGAACGAACAGTCTCAAGCATAGATAAAAAACACCATAAACTTACGCGCTTGTTTTTCGACCAGATGGTAAGTATTATGGACGAGGACTACATGTAGGTATAATATTTTTCATCTTCTACTATTTATATTTTATATACCTATGGGGTGGATACGACAATACGACATTAAATGAAACCACGTAAAGTACTCATGTATACGATCAACTTTTACTATGGGACCAACTTCGAAATCGCAAAAAACAATTCAGCTTTACATACATTTTTGCCGAGGAGATATGTACCTTTTGTATGAAAAGCAGTATTTTGATGTTTGTAGGTAATTGTATGTAATGTAAGTATTCATAAAAGAAGGAACTGACTTATTGTCATATATATATGTCGGAGTCAGCGACAGCCAAGCGATACAAAGACCACAATTAGGGTTCAGTGGTATCAGGATTCAGTGGGCGCAGTGCATGCAATAAAACAACCTTATACCATCGCTTCGTAAAAGTCCCGTATGAGGAGAAGAAGCGACGCAACAAACTCCTCACGGGCCCAATGTGTTTATTGTCGTAATATTACAATTAAATAATCTCATAATGGGCTTCAGAACCGGGTGTAACAATGATTGCACTGAGATGAGTACAGCTCGAGAGCTTGTGATAAACTAACTGTCCCAAAAGCAATACGCATCCCCTTATTAACTTTGTTATTCACGTTATAGTCAACTCAGTATTCTTACTTTTTACGCATACCCTCATTAAATCTGTCATTTACGTTAAATTCAAATTAGTGTTGCTACTATTTCACCCAACCCTTGTAGGTACCACGATAATATCATAATACAACTGAGTCCGACGAACTATCTTACTCTCCGACATATATATATCTATTACTAGTTGAAACTAACATGCTTTCATTTACGGACTTCCTACTTTGTGCTATGGATTCGAATGCTCAGGTAGACGTCGTGTACACCGATTTCTCGAAAGCTTTCGATAAAATAAACCATAATCTACTTCTCAACAAGCTTTCTGGACTCGGTGTGCATGGCAGCCTGCTCAGGTGGGTCGAGTCAAATATACGGAATCGCAGTCAAGCTGTTTATTTAAAGGGTTACCGCTCTGACTTCTTAACAATATCGTCAGGAGTACCACAGGGCTCCCACCTTGGACCTGTACTCTTCTCGCTATATTTAAACGATATTGGGCCCGCCTTACGCTCTGCCAATCATCTTTTATATGCGGACGATACGAAAATATATACAGTTGTAACCCGCCCTGAAGATTGTTATAAACTACAGTCTGATCTTGATGCTCTTGGTAAGTACTGTTCCGAAAATCAACTCTTTTTGAATGCGGATAAGTGCAATGTAAATATCTTATACTAGAAAAAGGTCACCAATTCAACATAATTACACCATATATAACAATTCTCTAAATCGTGTTAAGCACATTCGTGATTTGGGAATTGTTATGGATGATCAATTATCCTTTAATCTCCACATAGACTCCATTATACAGCGAGCCTTCAAATGCCTTGGTTTTATTAATAGGATAACTAAACCTTTCGAACAAGCCACTACTCTTAAAATTTTATACTTTGCATTTGTTAGGTCAATCCTGGATTTTGGCTGTGTTGTGTGGTGTCCTTTTTACAAAAAGCACATTGAGAGAATTGAAATGGTCCAAAAAAAGTTTATCAAAATGCTAAATTTTCGTTCCAATGAATATGATAGACCATATAATGTTTCTCTTTATAAACACAAACTCTTAAGCCTCAGTGATCGCCGAAAGCAATTTGACATAGCCTTCTTATATAGAATTGTTAATAGTAATGTTGATTGCCCCACACTGCTATCGCAAATACATTTTATAAGTAAAGCTCGTCTTCCTGCTCGCCCCAATCGTATTTTACAGATATTCGTACCCCCAGTTCTTCATAAAAATTACACTCGTAATAGTTTCATTTGTCGTTCATTAAACTTGTATAACAATGAATTCACTGATGTCGATTTGTTCAATAGCTCTTTGAAGGGACTTAAATCAACAATAGTAAAAAAACTGTGTAACCGTAATTTATTTAATGTAATTTATTTAATAATACCTGTCTTGTTATGTTTAAATGTTGTATATTATGTTACGTAACTTCCATGTTTTATCATCAAAATTTTTTTTTGTTTGTGTAATTATCATATATTTGTTATTCCTGTGTTTTAAATTCTATGTTATGATATATCTATTTTTCTTCCTATCGTATTGTAAGCCAATGCTTTATAATGTTAATTAACCTAAATTTTCATTTTTCGGCACTCGTTGTCTATATTCTGTGTAATATGAGCTTATGTAAAAAATTCTTTATAATGACTGTTTGTTGCCAAAATAAAGAGAAAAAAATAATAATAATAATAATTATATATCAACATATATAATCGCTATGAAAGTAGCTGAGCATGAGCGGAGCGATAGTGTGAAATGGCCTTAGTAACAATCATATAATATAAGGGTGGTGTTTTATTGAGTAAAGTGTAGTGAGTTTCTACGTCTCAGTAAAAAAGGCATTCAAACCTCATTTATTCAGAATAGGTACTCTTATGAATGTTACAGCTGTTAACTCTACCACCAGTTTGACCAGTGATCTAAGAAGCTAACTATTATACCTACCCGATAATACTAAATGTGATTCAAGTTTTTTTTGCTGTTGTTCAGCATGATGAAGACACATTATTAACAACAGATAAACAAAAAACACCTAAGTAAATCATAAAACACGAATCATAACAACTGAGAACAATTGCAAATTCCTAAAATTATGGGTTCACAGAAATAATCGCTTCCGCTTATTAGCTCCCCGCTAATCGATCATCCTTGTAAAATCAAGCTTAAACTGATATAGATTCAACAGACGAGAGCGAGTGAGATAGAATACCAACTCTCCCTTTCACTCTTGTATACAGAGCCTGTGTGTGCGACCCCGTCAGTCACCTTGGAAAACGGTTTCAAAACGTCACAACTCAGAATATACCTATAAACTGAAAGGTACTTTATTATTTAGCGTTAGGGATGAAAATTGAGTGTGCAGCTATTATTGTTTTGAAAAACAACGCGCGAAAAGCGACGTTGCCGTACCGGTGTATGGCTGGTGACCGCCCGCGTACCTACCGCGTGTGTACACCGTTGCAAACGCGATGTTGCCTATCTGCTACCGTAGTGAAACGGGGAACGGACGTGTTCGCAAATTCTTTATTCAAAATCCAAATTAGCGAATAATAAAAAATTAAAGATGGAGGACGAAAAGTTGATTTATTTGGTGCAACAATATGAGTTTCTCTACGATTTAGCACATCCTAAGTATATGGATAATACAAGGAAAGACGCAGCGTGGAAGGAAATTTCCGAACACATGAAACAACCAGGTACCCAACCAACCTAAGATATATGTTAATTTTCCTATTTTGTTTGTACACAAGTGTTATCTTGAAAAAAAAAACTTTATTTGTGTATAAACTCGAGTCGACGGGTTATTCTAAGCAAGGTCACTTGATTAGAAATTGTATTGGATTAAATGATCGAACGATTGGAATGACAGAGATCTCATTTGCCTGCGTGAATGAGATCGTTCAGTGAACTACTTCACTCACTCGTAGATCTCCGGCCATTTTGAATGAATGATTTGCTTTGGCGCCACTTTTAAAACTTTTTAATTAGGTTAGGTAGTATATTATTTAATTCTATATTTTTGTAATTTGTGAGTCAAAATAATTGTAGTTATGGTAAGTAGGTAATCGATTAAGTCTTGGTATTCTATGGCCGTTTGTAATAACATTTTTTCACGCCTACCTTTTACCTAAGGAACTTTGTATTGTGCCGGTCTGGCTTGGCTACCACCCTCAAATCTTTAGCCATGCCCTTCTCGATGTGATCTCTATGATGATGTTCCATCTACACTTCAGTGTCCTCCTAATCTTTAATGTACCTACCTTATTGATACCATCTTCGTTCGGTCGTCTAAGTATGAGGTCGACATAGCATAGCATCTAAAAATAGACCACGCAATATTATAATAAAACTCATTAAAAATACTAATTTAAAATTTAAATATTGATCAAGTTTTTAAAACGAAAAGTACCTACAATGACCCTACTGTAACTGTTGACGGCGCGGTTGGTTAAGACTGGTCAAGATTCCATCTATCGCGCCGCTGGTCGTGGGTTCGATTCCCACACAGGACATGCATTTGTGTGCATGAACATGTCTATGTCCTGAGTCTGGGTGTAATTATGTATATTAAGTATGTATTTACAAACAGAAAGTAGTATATGTATTATATCAGTTATCTGGTTTCCATAGTACAAGCTCTGCTTAGTTTGGGATCAGATGATCGTGTGTGAGGAATGTCCCAGGATATTTATTTTATTTTTATTTTACTGTACTGTAACTGTACTGTGCAATGTACCTAATGTTCCTACATGTAAAATGCGTTTGTAAAACGTGGTATTTTTAGTCGTATGTGTGAGATAAATTATATTGCAATGGCATCTATGTTTTTCTGAGCTATGCTAAATCAAGTCATCGTCAATTAATCGATGGTTTAACTTAATTAACTTCTACAGAGCAGACAAACACACAACACAACAATGCGAGTACATAAAAACGTAGTATAATACAATAAGAAACGACATAATCTATGCTTGTATCATATCCCTTAAATAAATAAAAAAAAATGCATTTTACAGCTTCAGCATGCAAAACTCGGTGGCAAGGTCTCCGCGACTCATACAGGCGTGTTTTAAACAAAAGAAAATGCAGAGGTCCAACAACAACCAAAATAAAGAAATGGAAATACGAAGAAGAAATGGCTTTCTTAGAACAGTATTTCATTGAGAGGAAAGCTTATGTTTCCAATGGGGTGAACAGCGATGAAGAAGTATCTGACAATGATCTGACGAGGAATGTGGAGACGTTGATGGATGTACCTGATATTAAGGTTGAGCCTCATGAACCTCAGCCACAGATTGGAGATATATTTTCTGGTGAGTATTTTTACTACCTGGGTACTAAGCACATCTGATTGAAATATATTGGCGACTGTGAAATTAGGTGCAGAACGCTGCGCAGTAGCGAAAATAGAGATTTTCGGTCCATCCGAGATGACTGCGCAAAGCCATGGTCGTAGCGCACTTCACAGCCGCCATTAAGTTTGGTTCAGATTCTAGCAATCAAACAAACGAACCTGATAGAAAACCGTTAGCTACATAGCCTATGGACCCTTGCAAAACCAGGGTTAGTAGTTTTTTTAGTGCTCTTATAACGTAGCAAACAAACATAATATGACCTCGGGCCATGTCTGATCTTACACTTGTGTTCCAATGAACTATCAGTGGTGTCAAAGTTTACACATTTTAAAATGTTGGTAGTATATTAACACAATAGTGTCATAATAGCTTTCCTATGATTTTCCACTGAAACTACAATCGTTCCAAAATGATCTTTTAGCTGTCAGTTTTGACAGTTTTTGCACCAAAATTCCCTAGAAGGCAGTTTTTATTACCTGCATAGTACCTATGTATTGCAATTTTTTTTTATATCACTAAGGTGACAAACAAGCATACGGCCTGCTTGATGGTAAGCAGTTACCGTAGCCTATGGACGCCTGCAACACCATTCAATGTGTAAGGATGGACTCCCCGTCGATGGCGAGAGTTGCGATGGTGGAAAGTAGCCGTGGGCATCAAGTCGATCAATTCTTTAGAACACTCTTCATTGTACAAGCGGTAGAACACACATAAGGAGGCAAAGTCTCTCCTCAGACTATGGGGCTCTAAACCGCTTGTGAGCGTCCATATGGCTACGGTAACTGCTTACCACCAGGCGGGCCGTATGCTTACATACTCGTATCGTAATCGTATACGTGTTATCAGTACCCCGAGTGTAAAGAATTGACGTTTGCAAGCGCCTTACGGGAGATAATATGACCCTCTCTATGATCCTTTCACTTTCATTTTCAGTTTCTCCATCAGCAATAGAAGATAAGAAACCAAAGCCACAGAAAAGAAAAAAGTCCACAGATGCAAATTCAACATCAGCAGCAGCCATTATCTTATCCCATTTACTAGAACACAGAACGAGTCCAGAACCACAACAGGACGACATAGACCTGTTCTTCCTAAGTATTGCCAGTACAGTCAAGAAATTCTCCCCATACTTACAAGCGCTGGTCAAAAATAAAGTTTTTAATTTAGTGTCGCAAATGGAAATACAACTTTATGCGCCGAAAATTGAAAAGTCACCGGAGAATTTTGATTTGTCTTTGGAGAATGGAAGTTACACTGAAAATTGGAATGAAGGGTAGATTTACGGGTAGAATTTAATATGCGTAAATAACGGAGAAATGCCTAGATTATTAGTTTGGTCTAATCTGATGTTGATTATTAGAGACTTCTGCCCAAGGCAGCACAATTGTTAGGTTAAGGACTATTATTGATAATATCTTGGCCATATTTGATGACCATTTAAAAGTAAAGGTTTAAAATTATAAATAAAAAATACCGCCATTTACTGAAAGCACGATCAATGTTAGAGTATTATTGAAACTATTGCCGTCTCTGTCATTTTAAATGTCGGTAATAGAGACGGGTATACTCATGCGGGAGGGTTGGCGGGGACGTTAGCAATCCAGACTGCGATGGCACAGGTGGCACTGATCCCAAAGTATTTATGTGAAGCATTACATGCAACATAACTGTCAACTCCAAAAGTATTTCGGAGTATTCCCTCAGATGGCTGTGTGAGAAACTGGGAGTGTTAATAGTTTTTAGGAACTCATTAATATTTTAGACTGTATTATGAGAATAACCCTCATCCTTAATTTGGTGACTTGGTAAGTTGGTACCAAAGATTTTCATAGGGCATCGCGCCTCTACCCAGATGGATAATCCGCCTTACTAAAGCATGACATTTAATTTCACTCCGCTTGAGGGGCTCCCTGAGCAAATCGCTCTCAGTTCGTACTGCGCACGGCTGTCAAATACTGTCAATTCTGGCTTGTTTATTTCATGTTCCCATAGAGGCGACTATCCTACTGGATGTTTTAAATTCTTTGGTTGGTACATATATTTTTTATTGGGTTTGGGATGTGCTATACTAGTAAAAGTGTTTCCGGCAGAGCTCTTAATATTATTTTTCTGGTCTCTGTGCGAGACAAACTAAACTCAAAGTTTATGTAAATTCATACCACGATTTGTGCTAGAGTTGTAATGACGTTACATTATTGGTTCTTGATGTCTGAATATCTTGAAACTTTAATATTTTTAGAAGGCCGGAATAAAACTGTTAAATTCTATGTAAATATTATTTAATAGTTGGATCAAGAGTCGAGACCAAAACTACTATTTTAATTTAACTTTAGTTTTAGGTTAAAAAAGGAGTCGCATTAAAAATATCTAAATAATTACTGAGATAAGTATGGCTGATTCAATCAATAATTTAGTTTTAAGTTTAAAAATGTTAAATAAAGACTGAGCTACTACGTTATTAGTGTTTTACTTACCAAAACATATATATTATTTAGGTTCGTTCCACTCGTTTTTTTTTCTTTGGGTTAAAATTGTATTTGACCCTAAGTTCACCAAGATAAGTGATGATATGATGGCCCAAGGTGGTATGCACGCGGGGTGGAATGGCGTTGGCGATGTCTCGATATCGTCGACGCCTTTATCTCTCTGTCTTGGGACGCAATCAGGAGGGCTCTGGCATACCATCAGGTGCCCTTCTACCTGCAAGACATAGTCAGGGACTACTTGCACGACGGGAACATCTTGTACGTGGAACAATGCGGTTGGAAAAACTGGAGGGAGAACACGTGTGGGGTTGCTGAGCGGGATCGGGAGAGGGCCGATCCCACTTGGAGACGACGCCGCCGAGGTGTGGCCGTGCGAGGCGACTAAACCTTCGGGGTCATGGGCAATCTGAATGCCCAGAAGCGGCCCCGAGGATGACGATGGGTCGTCGCGGCCATGCACGACTCATCGTGCGATAGCACCGCGAGGGTGCTTGCGGGAGATATCACACATCCCCCGATACGGGCTATCACAGCGCCGCGCGTGGCCTTTCTCGCGTAGCAGGTACGCGATTTGCACGAGACCCTGTCTGTAGCGCAGGTGGCGACCACCGTGGAGTTTTTGCCGGAAAAAGTCCGGCATAACCTGGCCGCTCTCCCCCAGGGCGGTCGGGTATCCTATGAGGATTTCCACACGCTAATAAAAAAAGCTGGTATGCACACAAAGCGTAGAAAATAACTGTCTCTTAAGCGCAGCTGCGGGAAAATGCCGACAGGTGCTTGGCGACAGATTTTCAATATGAGTGTGGTGAAAGCCAGACGGGTATTACAAAGTACCCTACCAATGTACTGTGTTTTCCTCACAATGTTTCCATTTATCGAAAACTACAAGCAAAACGGACACCGTAGCGTGCCGCTAATTTAATTAATCATATTTTTATTGAACGCAGCTCTAACCAGTTTATTCACGAACTATCATTGAACATTAACTAGTTATATGGAACCAGTTAAATTGGGTATTTCTACCAAATTTAACTGGTTGCATTTAACTAGTTATAATTTATTTTTACTGCATTTAATTGTAATTGAGTAAATTGTTGATCAACAAGTAGATGTAATTTATACTGACTTCAGCAAGGCCTTCGACCGTGTACATCACTATGTATTGACTGCAAAGCTCTCATGTATGGGTTTTCAGGAAGTCTTATAAATTGGTTGACCTCCTATTTGAACAATCGATCTTTCTTTGTTGTCTTGGATGGGTTTAAATTTACAGAATCACATCTGGCGTACCCCAGGGCTCCCATTTGGGCCCTATACTGTTTAATATATTTATTAATGATATCTCTCGATGTTTTATAGGTATGCGGATGACCTAAAAATTTCCATGGGAATAGTTCCAGACCTCGATTTTATTCTCTTACAAAGTGACTTAGACAGACTCAGCGAAGCTCAATATGATGACCTTTAATATCAGTAAATGTTTTCACATCATATTTACTCGTCAGATTAATATCCGGAATTCTCAGTATCATATTAACAATAATAACATCAGCGAGGTAATACTTTACCGAGGTCTCTAATACTACCCATTAGAGACCTCGGTAAAGTATTGTATAGAAAATTAACCTTTATACCACGTATAGAAAGTGTTGTAAAGCGTTCGTCCTGTGCTCTGGGTTTTATCATAAGAAATGGTAAGGTATTTCTTATTTCTCTTATACAACACACTCGTGCGGAGCGTACTTGAATATAGTAGTGTAGTCTGGCGACCGCACTACGCAAACCACTTGAAAGAGTCCAAAAAAGTCCTGCAAAGCTAGCAGGCGTTTTACTTATAATGATAGGCTTTAGCATTTTAGTATGGAATATCTAGAAAAGCGCAGGGCATTATACGATCTAGTTTTCTTATTCAAAAATTTTCATAATAGTGTAGGTTGTCCTCTATTACTGAGTAGTTTTAGTTTTAGAGTTCCGCGAATATTGCCACGTGCTCCGATTAGGCCTTTAATTCCTCCGTTTCTCATTACTGTTTTGGGATTCAGCTCCCCTATATTTAGATTATGTAAGTACTTTAATGAACACGTATAGTCAATCAGTCGACATCTTCGCCGTTTCGTTATATGGTTTTCGAAAGTTTCTGCTTGAGTATATTCCTAATGAAGTAAATTTTTAAAGTTATTTTAAATAGATTGTACAATAAGGCTAATTAAATGTATACTGTAAATTAATTTTCATATGTAACCATTGTAACAGTCATTGGTAAACGAATAAAACAAAATAAATAAATCGCTGAATGCATATATACGAGTTTGAGAGAGGTAGAGCATAGCGTTTATTCGCTCAAAGAGCAGTTCGACTGGGACTTCCCCAGAACCTCCTGGACCTCCACCTTACAGAAGACCGCAGCCAAATAACTTTATGTGGTGTAAAGTTATGTTCCTGCGCGTGAGTAAGGTCGCCAGAGCTCAAAGGGGCAGAGGGAAAGGTCGGTAACGCGTGAGCGATGCTTCGTGTGTTGCAAGCGTCGATATGGCTACGGTAACCGCTTACCATCAGGCGGACCGTATGCTTGTTTACCGACTTAGTCGTATAAAAAAAAAAAAAACTATGACTGAATGACATGACATTAACCCATTTTAAAGTCCAAACAGAAAAATTAACACATCGCACTGTTACATCGCAAAATATTATCTGAAATCTACGTGAAAATAAAAACAAAGATGAGGAAGAATCTACATACTGTCCAATGCACCCTCCATCCCGTCAGTTGGTTTCATAAATGTACTAGCATTCGACCTCACGGTTTCTCCCCTGAAATTTGAAAAACTCTTCCTGAATGGATACTTTTGTTAATGTAAAACCAAAAAACTATTTTCTAGAAAAAACTATTTGTCAATCAGTTAGATTCTTGTTTTATGTATGGATAGAATAATATAGAAAAGAAAATAATAATTAGAAGAATAAGATAAAAGGAAAAGAACAAAAAGAAAACGGTCAAAGATTTTTACGGCGATATCGGCGTTTACTTTGAGGTGGTTCAGGGACAACCACCAACCACCTTGATCTAATGAAGTCGTATCTCGGGGAAAGAAAACAAAGTGTTGATGTCAATCGTATTAAATCATCTGGCTCTGCTGTGCATATGGGGGTGCCGCAGGGCTCTATTTTAGGTCCTTTTATATTTTTAATTTATATTAATAATCTAACTTCTAATGTCAAAATTATCTGTGGAATTGTACTGTTTGCTGACGATACGACTGTTTCCTCACTGGTTTTTTGTGTTGATGGACACAAATCTAATTTTGACGATGTTATCGGTGCATTATCTCGGGGATTAAATTGGTTAACTGTAAATAATCTAGTTTTAAATGCAATGAACTAGCACTACCAAATGTTAAAAAAGTAGGCTGTAATTTAATGATAAATAATGAACCTTTAGGTCTTGTTGAATCATCAGTATTCTTAGGGATTACTTTAGACTCGAAACTTCAATGGGGCAACCAAATATCATGTCTTTCGGGAAAGCTCAGTTCAGCTGCTTATGCAGTTAGAAAAATTAGACAACTAACAGACGTAGACACAGCTCGATCAGTTTATTTTAGTTATTTTCATAGTGTTATGTCCTATGGCATTTTAATTTGGGGTAAAGCTGCTGATATAGAAACCATTTTCACTTTGCAAATAAAAGCAGTGCGAGCTATTTATAATATGAGTTCTCGAGCTTCCCTCAAAGATAAGTTTAAAAATATAGGTATCCTCACAGTAGCATCGCAGTATATTTATGCAAACATATTATTTGTACATCAGAATATTAATCTTTAAAAAAGAGACGTTCACTCCTTTAATACTAGAAATAATCATAAACTTGTGACCTCTGCTTATAGACTCCAAAAAGTGCAAAGTTTACTTTTAGGACTGAGTGTACAGTTTTATAATAAGATCCCTAATGAAATTTTAAATTTAGCACCCCGTTTTTTTTTTTTTAATAATTACCTATCGAGATTTCTTGAATCCACAAGTAATATGTTTCACCACATTCCGACATGTGCTTGTGCCTGCACTTCACAGTAGGCAGGCTCCGCTTCCTCCTTGCCAACATGACTGTTCACGTAGCTGGGTCCTTGAATAATACTGATATTTTCATAATTACCGCCATCTGTACTCGTTTCAGTGTATCGTACTTGAGAGTAAATCAGTTCATCTGCTTTTTCAAAGTTTTTCACATTATTCACAGTTAAAATGTCAGCGTAAATTAGAGTTGGCTCCATGACGACGTTGCGACTTGTGTTGTCTACATTTGCGTAGTTACTATCACTATCATCCTTCGATGTTTCGGTATTCATTTCCTTAGCACACTTTTCATTTATAATTATTCTATTTTTATGAATAGGTTCACTATACATTTCTGGATCTATTAATTCTGTGGCATAAGCTTCATCCCACTGTCTCGGATGTGGCAGTGTACCATTCCTATTGTTTGGTGAATTCAAGAGGTCCATATTGCTGGAGTGTCTCTGGAACATTTTGAATACGTATATAAGTTGTTTTTTTTTATACTATAAATACGGCGGCTGCCTGGTGGTCAGCGGTTTCAGTAGCCATATGGACGCTTGCAACACACGAGGCATCACTCACGCATTACCGACCATCCCTAATGAGGTCTGGCTCACTTACTCACGCGCAGGAACACAACATTAAGTTATTTGGCTGCAGTATTCTGTAAGGTGGATTTTCCCAGTCGAGCTGCTCTTTGAGCGAAATAACGCTATGCACTGCCTGTCTTAAACGGAATTGCTTTTCTTTACATCATACGACACTAGTACAATCCCGCAGACTTTCTAGCGTTATATAGGTATATCAAGTTTTATCGACTCTATGCAAGCACAAGATTGAGGTAAGGGTAAACATCAGTTACGTGGCGGGAAATTTGAATTTTGTCGAGTTTTTTTTAAGCTATTCCGTGTGTGAGGAATGTCCCAGGATATTTATTTATATTTATTTATTTTATTTATTGCATAGCTTCTATCGCGGGCTTTGAGCGTGGAGACCGAATCCAGAAATTCCGTAACGAAAATAACCTAACACCCCCACTCCGACCGGCACAGCGGTGATACTTTTTAGTTTTGCCATCTGTCGATGAATAGCAGAACTTTTAATGACTTTTTGAAATATCACGCTTGTCTCTTTAGTTCAGCAACCCGACTCTAGGTGGCATTGATGCAATAGCTTTACCGCGGCAGTCTCCGAGTGCCACACGTTTTTTAGGGTTCCGTAGCCAAATGGCAAAAAACGGCACCCTTATAGATTCGTCATGTCTGTCTGTCTGTCTGTCTGTCTGTCTGTCTGTCTGTCTGTCTGTCTGTCTGTCCGTGTATGTCACAGCCATTTATTTCCGAAACTATAAGAACTATAATGTTGAAACTTGGTAAGTAGATGTATTCTGTGAACCGCATTAAGATTTTTACACAAAAATAGAAAAAAAACAATAAATTTTGGGGGTTCCCCATACTTAGAACTGAAACTCAAATTTTTTTTTTTTCATCAAACCCATAAGTGTGGGGTGTCTATGGATAGGTCTTCAAAAATGATATTGAGGTTTCTAATATCATTTTTTTCTAAACTGAATAGTTTGCGCGAGAGACACTTCCAAAGTGGTAAAATGTGTGTCCCCCCCCCTGTAACTTCTAAAATAATAGAATGATAAATCTATAAAAAATATATGATGTACATTACGGTGCAAACTTCCACTGAAAATTGGTTTGAACGAGATCTAGTAAGTAGTTTTTTTTTAATAGGTCATAAATTGAAATTAATATCAAATACTCAGGTCTATACTACCATTTACTTATATACCTACAGGTTTGTACGGAACCCTCGGTGCGCGAGTCTGACTCGCACTTGGCCGGTTTTTTTTTTACTTTCTTAGAACTTATTAGTTACTGTAACCGATTGCTATCAAGCGGATAAGGCCCGCTTGATAGCAATCGGTAGCAATAAGCAGGTTTGTAGACATAAAAATTAAGGAGGTAAGACCTAGAAAACACTCGCAAGTGTAGCTCCCGCAACACATGAGGCAGATTGTTTACTTGGATCTGGATTATTTATTTAGTTCCATAATTATATTAAACATATATAAAGCTCACAGCTGAACATTTTGAGTGACTTTTTTTTAAGTCAGTTGGCTGACAAATAGCCAGGCGATCCACCTGGTGTTAAATAGATCACGGGGACTCACCATTTTCCTCTTGTTCTTGAAGTTTTTGATGATGCAAATGATGATGATAGTGATTACTATCATGATAATACCGCTACTGATCCAAATCCAATACTTTGAAGCAAAATCTGAAAGAAGAAAAATATAAATACTCAAAGAGCAACTTTCATACTACCGAACGATGATTTTTATCTTCCTTTTGTTATTGGCAATATATCTAAGTCTAAGGATTCTAATCGGTACTATACTTAACTGAGAATCACCATGGAGGACTGTGTGCCAAACACCAGGCTCATGGATAAGTTTTGTTTTAGATAATAGCATAGATGGTGCACTGAACACGGTTCCATGTTGTCTTCTGTTTATTGAGTCACCTCTGCTAGGTAATTTAAGTAAGCTTATACATATAACATCAAGGTTAAGACCAAGGTAAGACCAAAAAAGTTATGGAAGACACGTGCTTCCGGCGAATGTTTTTCTTGATCCCTATAACCTAGGGATCTTCAAGAATAGAGAGCAA
This sequence comes from Achlya flavicornis, assembly GCA_947623365.1. Lineage (NCBI taxonomy): Eukaryota > Metazoa > Arthropoda > Insecta > Lepidoptera > Drepanidae > Achlya > Achlya flavicornis. The sequence goes on along the minus strand of OX392467.1, from coordinate 20,789,470 downwards.
ATTAACTTCATCCCTGGATTCTGGATCGCCCCTGGTGAGGCGTGTAGCACATAAATTGAAAAGAGGGAGAGTGGTTTTTAGTTATTTTGGAATGTCACCAAATCCCGCATTTGGTTACTTTCAAACTAGTAGGACAAGAACTTACTGTTCTCACTGTTGTCTGCACTTTGGGACATAAAAAATAACCGCGTCACTGATACGTCTTCATGTAAATAATATGTTTTATTGATATCGATTTTGTAATAACAATCGATGTAGTTATTGTGACTATCCTGCGATAGTTTTATAGGAACTTCGACGGTGATCGGTGAATAAGCTGTGTCCAACAGTATTCCGCCTGAAAATCGAATTAGTAAACATAAATCCACGGAAAGAAAATTTTCAGGTAAATATTATTTTAGAATCTCTAAAGAGGTTTAATCTCGCCGTTTTTTTTACCTGTGTTGTTGTAATAAGTAATCTTCGAATATCCTATTTGCTGAGACCGCGTACAGCCAATAACGATTGTTTCATTATCCTCAAAATAGTATGATGCTGCTGCATCATAGTCCCTCACATCAAGAGGCGTGGGTATGGCAGCCACCTTGGTGGAGTTCAGATACATTTGTGCGACAGGAGCTGTGAATTAATGTAAGTGAAATTAGTCACGTCTATTTTAGTCAAAATGGCAGAGATTTATTCGATAGCTTTAAATATTTCCTATCTAAAGAAAGAGAAGTAATGGGATAAAGATAAAGATTTTATGGGGATTAATAGTAGTTGCGATTTGAATCCCCCTGGTATTGCAAATGTCTGTTATAAGCGATGGTAGCCAATAACCAGTAGACCGGCCAGACAGCTTCCCAGTCTTTTGAAAAAAAAAAATAAGAATAAAGGTGAGAAAGTAAAGTCTAAAATCATGGCTTAGAGCTTTTAGTTTTTACTTTATCACCTCCTTGGCACTACGATTCTTCTCGTTCAACTTACAAATATCATTATAAAGTTGGGTTAGATCTAATAGGTCCGTTTTGACAGGACATGTACATCAATGTGTCAAAAAGAGAAAAACATTGCGACAAGAAGAGACACCCTCTTGTCAAAACAGGCCTCTTAGATCTCGACAATTTTAGTATACTGGGTGGAGATTTCGAGATGGCATATTTCCGAAACCTATGTTGGATTAGTCATGCTGAACAACTTTTACTATGGGAGAAATTATAAATATTAGCACATAAGCACTGCTGGTGCACAACCCTGAAACGTTGAAAGGGGTTCAAAGAATCATGGCGAGATTTGTACAAAAAAATAAAGATATTTAGAGACGTTAGAATGAAGTTATAATTGATCCTTGGTGCCTAAGGAATAACTTGAGCCATTTAAAATAATTTTAGAACCCCGGGATAAAAATGCGAATTTCTATGGCAAGCCGGCGGATCGCGACTATTCGCGACCAAAACCGTTATGTTGTTGTTATGTTTTGCGGGGTTTATAAAATATACCATGCATACATACCAGCAACATATTAAAATATGTTGCTGTGGTAATGTAATCTCAACATTGGAAGTGATTCAAAACTCTCTAAAATGTTATATTTTTTTGTACAAATCAATGTATGGATCTCGCCATGATTCTTTAGGGTTTTAGTTTCTCGAGCTGTAGTCTGGTTGACTTGATTCATAACTTATCTGGCATGTGATTTTCCTTCTTATTTTTTGTTGAAATTGTACGTTAAGACAAAAAAAAAGATGCTCACTTTTAGTTCTTACATGAATTAGAGTTTCACACGCTAAGATTGGTGTATTCGGGCTTGTTCTAGAAAAATAGCACGTCCATATATAATAGTTCGTATTCTTGAATACATATTGTTTCTGAAATAATTTCAATTATCATTAATTTGATTTGGCTTAATAATAAGTAAAAAATACTTGTTATTAACTAATTAAATACTTTTTATTAAATAATTTATTATAATGCCGAACGTGTTTTACAACGCCTTTTTATCTTTATATTTTTTTCTGTTTCTGAGACCTTTACCGCTCCTTGCGCACAAACATGCTTTAGACCCTGTCCAGAAGGGGGGGGCGATTCTCTCGCGCGCGCGATGCTAGTAGTGACTATTAAATATTCTGTGGTAGTGACCAGTATCTCGCCGTACGCGCGTAATGCATTTGCGCGAGTGAATCGCCACGATTTCGCCCCTTCTGGACAGGCACTTAGACCCTGTACAGAAGGGGCGATTTCACCGCGATTTTTTATTTTACTTTCAGAGATTCGTTTTTCTGTCGGAAGTTTATAATTTATTATTACTACTAGTTTAACTTACCTCGGCAAAAAATGTATTTTTGTGCTTTATATTAATGAGTTCAATTCTTACGGGAAGTAGGTCAATACAGCTGAAAAAAAATATATACTTACTTTATGCTTTTTTTGCTGCTATATTTTTAAAGCCACTGAGTGGAAATTCTTAACAGACAGAAAAATTACAAAAAAGACCGTTAAATTTTGGAGTAAACATTTTAATTCAAATAATTTTATTGAAAAACATTGTTTTGTTGTTGAACTTTTGGTATGGAACACTTTTTCCCGATTTAAGTTTGATAAAGTTGTTCTGAATACTAATATATTATCTACTAGCTGTCCCCCGCGGTTTTACCCGCGTTCCCGGGATAAAAAGTAGCCTATGTCCTTTTCCAGACCATAAGCTATCTGCATGCCAAATTTCATGATGATCCGTTGAGTAGTTGAAGCGTGAAGGCGTAACGAACAAACAAACTATACATATAAAACTGTGTACATAATTATATAGTTGGGATATTAGTTAGGATTCTGTGCTAATGATGACTTCCACCCCTGAGAAGATTGCAGGGGAGTTGCAAATAACTCTGTATAAATAATAAATAAATATCCTGGGACATTGCTCACACACGGTCATCTGATCCCAAACTAAGCAGAGCTTGTACTATGGAAACCAGATAACTGATATAATACATATACTACTTTTTGTTTGTAAATACATACTTAATATACATAATTACATCCAGACTCAGGACATGCAGACATGTTCATACACACAAATGCATGTCCTGTGTGGGAATCGAACCCACGACCTGCGGCGCTATAGGTTAAGACTCCACGTCTTAACCAACTGCGCCAACGGGCCCGTCAAATAAGAAGCATTATTCAGCCGAATAAAACAAAAATAAACATACTATCCACTGGTGATGTCAGCGCTGCTGTTAACATATACTCGTACTGACGCTGCATTATCTTCAACTGCAATTGGACGATATGCTACACCGCATATATAGACATCAATAGATATTTTATACTCATTGAATAATATAGTGATATCTGAAATAACACGTGTTTTGGTTACGATTTAATGGCTTTAAAGTGCGTGACTTTCAATAATTATAAATTGGTTCAATATATCGGTTTTCTGGTAACTTTTTTACGTTCTGATAACTGCATATACAAACAGTGGTTCATTAGAAATGGAACCATTTTCGATTTTGTAATATTTCTACCGATTCAGAGGTAATTTCAATCTGAATTTCATTGCAATAAAGTTACGTAATCCACGTACTGAACAGCATCTAGAAATAGTAATAATGTTTACTTAATAAGAAATTAAATTATACGTTATTGTAGCTAACTTTAATATGATTATCATTATTATAACTTTATCTTTCCATTTTACTTTGTCCACTAAACAATTTTACTGACTACTAAAAGGCCCAAATCTGCTATTTCAATTGTGTTCCAATGAACTTTCAGTGGTGTCAAAATTGTGACATTTTATAGTCTTGGTAGTCTACTAACACAATAGCGTCATAATGGCGTCAAAAAGGCGCCATTTTTTTTTTACACAAGGTCATCTGATCCCGTCTGATCCCAAACTAAGCAGAGCTTGTACTATGGAAACCAGATAACTGATATAATACATATACTACTTTTTGTTTGTAAATACATACTTAATGTACATAATTACACCCAGACCACAGTATTACAATCTCTAACAGTAGGGAAACGCCTTTGATGTCGGGCCGTGCCGCCGTCCGTGTGAGTACCTACGCTGTCACGAGCAGATACGCAAGGGTTGTCACAAAATGTAAAATAAAATAATTTTATTGTTATGATAATGTCATCATTTATTTATGAGTAATAAACATTTACATGTGTAGCACTGTACTTATCTAAGCGCACGGGAGTGCGCAGGCCAAGTTCCTACAACAACGCCCCACGCACACCGTGACCTACTTACACAAAAAATGTCTTAGTAAAGTTCAGTGCGCTAGTTCTACTCGCACTTCAATCAGCATAGACTATAGACTTCCTCATTGCCGCCGGGGCACAGGCCTACCTCCTATACAAGGCCAAATGGGAAATCCATAGTGATCACAAGGGTCCAATGCATGCAATGTAAGTGACTAACTACACACCCGTAAGGAATACTACTTTATACGTCACAAACATCTTAAAAAGGCTTCCAAGGCTTGTGCAAGTTATTTAATCTAATTACTTTCTTGATTTTGATTAATATAACCAGCCAAGTGCGAGTCGGACTCGCGCTCCGAGGGAAATAGAAACTTATTGGTAGGTATGTACAAACTGAACTTTGCCATTGGAAAACTGTTTACCCATACCTCGCAATAGGTCGCACAAAAAATTACGGTTTTCGGATAGTTTCCTTCATTTGTGCTATCAGACGGAACCCTAATAATCTGAAAAATCATCAGAATACTTTCAATTATATTAAAGTTGTAAATTTAATCATAATAAACGCATTATTTGACAAATTCAAACCTCTCTCACTTAACTATTTACTAATACAAGGTAGGTTAGGTACCTACCTACTAAAATGTTAAATTACTTCTGCGTTCGTCGACTGTACACGCAGAATAAATTATATAGGTTTAACTACAACGGTATATAAATCCTGGGACATATATAGGAACAACTTACCTCGCGTCACGGGGAAATCTATGAAATTTTAAATACCTATTATATTTCGGCGTTGATTTCCAGCCGTATACAGAACAGTTTGTGTGCTGCGCCATTTAGATTTTGAGCACTGAACAATACCTATAAAATTCACTGAACACTTAGTACCTATGGATAATGTTTAAATAATAAGATAAACACGAATGCGTCTTCCTTCCGCGGACGCTCCCGTCATCTAAGCGCGATGGCGGGACGCGGTCGCGTCGCTCCGACACCCCGCGAGTTCCCCTCCGTCTCTCTGCGTAAGTACATTCGTTGCGCAACTGTATGCATAGTAAAACTGTGCCCAGACTTAGGACATACAGAAATGTTCATGCACAAAAATACATGTCCTGTGTGGGAATCGAACCCATGACCAGCGGCGCAATAGGTGGAATCTTGACCAGAGTCTTAACCAACCGCGCCAGCTTGCCCGTCTCCATATGCCATCTCATAATGACTCCATTACGACGCCATAATTTTGGCATTGGCACAGCGACTCCTCTCAACCCCTCCCTAGTACTATTTCTTATTCTGTGACACCCCTGGTCTTACAAGCATTTAAATGCTACAGTAACCGTTTACGATCAGGCAGGCCGCACTTTAATTTCAGGATGCATAATGGAAGAAAAAATAATTGTAATTAATACCTGTGCCTGTTGCGACGCTACCGTATAACATGACAAAGATTATGATAAACATGTTGACTTCAAATCTTGAACAATATTACTTCAATTGAATATGTTACTAATGGATGACGAACCAGTGAATCAAAATAGCTTTTGATCCGTTGTTTCGAGTAGGTTCACCATGATGTTAGAATATTACGTGAGATTTCTGACTCAATAGCAGCAGAAACCGTGAAGAGACTACGGAGTAAACTTTTACAGCTATAAAGTTTTCTTAAATTTTCTACGCAACTTTCTGATTTTTTTTCCGTAAGGAACTCCTCCAGATTTTAGAGAACTTTAAAAAATTGATGGTCGAACTCGGTAAAGTCGTTCTCAATTTAATTTATGGCGTGACCAAGGGAAATAGGGATTCATTTTTATATGTTAGAGATTATAAAAAATAAATATCCTGGGACATTCCTCACACACGGTCATCTGCAAACTAAGCAGAGCTTGTACTATGGAATCCAGATAACTCATATAATACATATTTTTTTATTTATTTGTAAATACATTTATTATATATTACCTATACTAATTAAAGTAGCCAATAAACGTACGCCCCATCTGATAGTAAGCGTCATCGTAGCCTATTGACGCTTGCAATACCAGGAGGGCTAACCACCATTACTTATTTTAACCTTACTTGAGTCCTTCTTTGACATCCGAACGTCAAAAAAGGACAAAATTCAAGTAAGGTTAAAATATTAATGTTATTCAGTCGCGCGTTGCCGACCCTAACACCATCATAAACTTCCTTACCTGCACCAATTGCTCAAAAGCTTTATAGGATTCCAACCCACAAAGTCGCCTGCTGCTGCACATAAAGGCCAGCTTCCTTCTAGTTATTGTGTGATTATCATCTTTGGCCACATCATCACTTACCATGACGAGGTTCTGGCCAAGCACAATTCTTTTATACCTACAAAATATAAACATAAACAATTTAGTATCCTGCAACCACAATAACTCATGGTTAGCGTACAGATGTTTTGTGCGGAAAATATTCTCGTTTTCCTCAAGTACAACACAAATTATAATATGAATAATGTTATAACAGATATTATTAATGCTAATGATAAATATCTTGATCCCAAACTAAGCGGAGTATTTTCTATAGAAACCAGAGAACTGACACACTATATAGTGATATACACATAATAGAGATGATAAAAAACAGTGAAATTATTAAAAACAACACAGAAGATAGGTAGAGCATAGCGTTTATACGCTCAAAGAGCAGCTCGTCTGGGGAAGTACCTTCACCTTACAGAATACCGCAGCCAGATAACTTTATGTTGTATAAAGTTGTGTTCCTGTGCGTGAGTAAGGTCGCCAGAGCTCATAGGGGAGGGGGGAAAGGTCGGTAACGCGTGCGATGCTTCTTTTGTTGCAAGCGTCCATATGGCTACGGTGACCGCTTACCATCAGGTAGGCCGTATGCTTGTTTACCGACTAAGTTGTATAAAAAGAAAAAAAGAAGGAAATATATACGGAAAGCGAGGAAGAGGAAGACATAGGATAACCTATATACATTAAGTTAAAGCAAAAGTAGACGTCGCGTCGTATAAGGAGGTGCAGGAAGTTGCAAACGATAGAGAGCGCAGAAAACTACTACTACAAAACGTGTAACGGAAAAGGTCCACAACAGTACACACTTCTTTGGTATGCCTAATACCGAAAGAGATTACAGCGCAGATCGCGAGTTTTTTTTTTTATAATAATAGTTTTCGATGCTATTGAATTGGTACACTACCAAAAACTATACAATATTATGGTGCGTCCATGCTACGCGAAGTGAGCACGAGCCGAGCCTCGTACGAACAGGATTCGTTCGTTGCTCGCGATTTCAAGCGTGGACGTACAGTCGAGGACATAAATATGTATACACTTAGTGAAATTCAACAACGGTTTCCTCTTAAACTACTGATTGAAATTATGAAATATTATAAAGGCAGAATCTTCTAACATATACTATTATGATTTGTGTAATAGTTTAACACTTAAATGTTAAACATGAGAGAAAATCGCTTTTGAATTTCAAAAAGTGTATACGTATTTATGTCCTCGACTGTACTTAACGAGCCTTTAACGATCGCGATGCGAATTCGTGAAAAAACTGACAATCGGGCGGAGCGCAGTCGAGCACACTACGTATGCTCGTACGAGATTCGCAGGTCCGTCCACGCTACGCGAATCGTGCTCGCAGTGTGCTCGTTCGAGGCTCAGCTCGTGCTCGGTTCGCCAAGCATGGACGCACCATTAGGTTAGGCTTTTAAAAGTCATATTTTATTTTGTTTTCCTCCCCCCAGTTTCTCCCGAGTCTCATTCGTTTATTTTGTCAAAATATGAGAAATGAAAAGTCATTGTTAATTTATTACTTTATATTTATTTGTCATATATCACAGAATTTAATTCGAATGATCAACATTTTTGAACGATACATCACATTAAAAATGGCAACAATAAAAAAATACTGCTAAAATTTGACACAATAATTTTTCAAATACATTTGTCATGTGTTACATTTACTTTATGACAATTTTAGAGTAAATTTTTGTATCATTAAATTATTATTGTTTTTAAACACAAAAGTTTCAATTATTTGGTTCGTTTATTTAATGGAAATTTACTGTAAAATGTACATAAAATAACAGTAATTTCATACATTTAAATTACATTCATTTAATTATATTTACACTTATTAATTTATTATAGTAAAATTTAAGTGGAATAACTTACTATTACTATAAACTTAAAAACTAAACTTTGAGCTTAGAGGACTAACCCTATATTAATTTTTTTACACTTTTATGACAATTGTCAAAATTATTTGAGATTTTTGAAAAAAAAAACAATAGTTCAAATCCCATTTTTTAGTTTTCGAAATTCATTTATTTTTAGACACAACCATATAAATAATAATAATGAATAATTGTACTTTTATTTAATTATCAAACCATGGTAACTATATCACATTTGGTAAGGCAAGATTATATACTAGAAAATATTAAATTGATTTTGAAAAATATAAGAAATGTGTATAATAGGAGAAATATAGAATAAGTAGAGAATCAAAAATAGACTATCGAAAAAGAAATAAATAGTTTTGAAAAATACAATAATATTTACATAACAACCCCCTTACTCATAAAGCGCTATTTAACTAATATACTGTTTAAAGGGTCACGTAAATAATGACACATTAGTTAACAATGACAATAGAGTGACTTTTTACGTAGGTAACCATTTAAACAGTTTATTAGTTAAATAACGTTTATGAGTAAGGGGGTAAATAATTCAATACTCTCTAAGGATCATAATTTACCCAAATTAATGATTTTCCTACCAATTTCATTCTACATTTAAAAATTTCATCGCATTCATAAATTAAGATCACATACATTTTGGCAAAATTCTTTTTATAAACACTAATCACTTTTGTCTCTTTTCCTCTATTGGACTATTTTGAAAGCCAGAATTTTAAGAATACTTTTTTAATTTGATCACTTCAGTGGCCAGTGACACAGTGCAGTGGTACTTGGTGACCAAAAATATAGACCATATTTTAAACCTTTCTAGGCTTTGGCCATTTTATCAGGGAATTACAGTATGGGGTTCTTCGAGAAAGGTGTGAAAGAGAGCGTTGGCAACGAGCTCATGCTCTCTCTCTCTTGTGTTTATGCTTGTGTATAGGCGAAAGGTAACACCTTTTTGTCCTACAAATAAACCTAGTCCAATAGAGAGATGTAGCTACCTTAAAATCACACAACATTATCCTCCGTGTTCTCCCGTTTTCGAGATCTCTGCGAAGCCCTAATGGAAGCTCTGATGGAAGCCCTAGAGCTGACGGTACTGGGTAGAGATCTGACGAAGTTCTGGTCCTCGGTGTTGAGGGATGGTCGCTTGGCATAGCGGCCGGGGCTTTCGGAGTCTCCCTTTTGTTTTCTGTAGAGAAAATAATTATATTATTGGAAAATTGTGTTTTTATTTTTATTTTGGTAAAGTGAAGAGACGTTGCAAAGCATGCAGCTATTTTTATATACGGGTCGCCTAATAGTAAGCGGTTACCGTAGCCATATGGACGCTTGCAACACACGAGGCATCACTCACGCGTTACCGAATCCTTCCCCCCTCCCCAACGAGCTCTGGCTCACTTACTCTCGCGCAGGAACACAACATAAAGTTATTTGTCTGCGGTATTCTGTAAGGTGGAGATACTTCCCCAGTAGAGCTGCTCTTTGAGCGAATAAACGCTATGCTCTAACTCCCTTAAAAGTACACAATCATGAAAATATAATTTTAAAACCACTTTTCTCATACAAAAAGTGCGGTCAAAATTGTTTTTGATTAGTATATATTTATTTACCTAGGAAAACATGGAATATCCCAGAACTTCTGGTTCATTCCAAAGTTCTCTCCGTCTTGTAGCGTCTGTGGCATCTCAGTGTCCATGGTCTCCGGCAGGAACAGGCACAGCAGCCCTCCCGCCACACCCAGGATACCCAGGATCAGGAGTGGCAGGTCTTGGGAGATGTTGGCCTGGAAGAGTAGTACGTGCCTTTGAGTTTTATGATCATTTAGGATATCATATCATTGCTTTGTCTTGGTGGTTTTTTATGGTTTCGAACCGAAAGGGTGCCAACGGGACATTACTAAGCCTCCGCTGTCCGTCTATCTGTCAATAGGATGTATCTCATGAAAAGTAATAGGACAGTTGAAATTTTTAAAGATTATGTATCTGGCTGTTACAACAAACACCTAATAAAAAAAGAAATAAAATTATAAGTTAAAGGGAGTCCCCAAATAAGAAACGTCTTAAATTCTGGGCAAATTATCCTCTTCTTCTTCTTCTTCTTATTTTTAATTTTGGCAACCAAGCCCAAATTAGGGCTCATTTCTGCCAGTGTCGAGTTATATTATAGTTTTCAGTCACAATAAATCACTTCACATTATAGTCCTCAGTCAGTCACCGTCCATAAAAGTCATATTTTACTACAATGGTGTCATTGTACTAAAACTCTTCACGGACATTTTAAGACAACTTGAAAAGTCACGATACACATAATTCATTTCATTTCACTTCACTGATGCACATGGATGATCTTTATTGGGTAAAATACCACCAAAAATACACAATAAAACTCAAAATACACAAATTTATGAAAATAAAAATGAAAATGCTACGTCACTCTGCAAGTTCCCGCCAAAAAGTCCCCTCTTCTTCTTATTTTAAAGTTTGGCAACCAAATCCAAATGAGAAATTATTTCTGCCAGTGTCATGTAATATTATAATTTCCAGTCACAATAAATCACTTTCACATACATCTAGTTCTCAATCAGTGACCGTCCATAAACGTGGTGGTTATTATACTAAAACTCATCACGGACTTTTTGAACTTGAAAAGTCACGATACACACAATTCATTTCACATCACTGGTGCACATGGATCGATCTTTATTGGATAAAATACCACCGATAATATGCAATATAACTCAAAATACACGAATTTATGAAATTAAAATGAAATGCATGTTCCCACCAAAAAGTCCCAAAGTGTCGTCAGTTGAGGCAGAACAGTTACCAGATAAACAACGAAGGGCGCGAGTATGGAGGCGACGTAGCCCATGATGTGTATGAGCGCCACGCCCTGCGCGCGCACCACCGTGGGCAGCAGCTCGGCCGCGTACTGCAGCCCGATGTTGTACGAGATGTTCACCGCGAACCGGCCCAGGATCGCGAGCGACGCCGACGGACCGCCTGGTGGAATCAACACTCTGTCAACACAACTTCGGAAAGAAAGAGCTTAAGAGCAGTCAATCCGCCATACTTTTCATACAAAAGCTCTGTACTGATGATGGCGTTGTTAAAAATTTTTCGTTAGTTGTTAAAAAGTGTGAAACAAATTCAGTAAAAGCCTCCGAAAAACAGCTCCGTTTTTGCACAAATTTTACCTGAACTTTGGCCTTGTCTAATGTAACTATAAATTGAAAAAGTAAAGAAAACATCTAGATACCAGACTTGCAAATGAGAGAGATTAGAGATTCTAAATAACTAACTTTTTTTTCACAAACTTGTAATTTTTTTTCACAAGAAGTATACTCCGGGAACAAGTTTTATAATATGCGAAATCATGAATGACGACCTAGCGAAGCGGCCGCGAGTGATCAACGGAATTTACCGACTGATCGTCTGTATCTATGCTTAGGTGTATGTTTTCTTTTTTATTATTTATTATTTGGAAAAAAAAAGACAAAAACATACTCAGATTGTCCAAAAAATATTTAAAAAATGTAACCGTGCTGAGTTTCTTGTCAGTTGAAGGCTGAGTTCCGAACCGGTGGTAACGTCAGTAAATGTGACCTACATAAGTGCCCTTCTGGGGCCTACATTGAAATTTATTTGACTTTAACATCTCATTTTCGAAATTCGGAGAAGCCCGACATGGGAACTATCTCCTTCAAGAAGTCCCCACGTAAGCTATGCTTTACCTGTCACACAATCTCACCATGGTAAGTGATGATGCGGCCGAAGGTGCTAAGCACACAAAGCCTACAAGGAACTGGCTCTCAAGTACAACTGTTGAGAGAACAAGCTGTTTGGCGATAGATTTTCAACTTGAGGGTGGTACAACGTACCCTTCCACCATGCTACGGTTTGCTCACGATGTTTTTCTTCACCGAAAGCTCAAGCCCATTGTAGAATACAAACCCGAGACCTTCGTCTAGGCAACCGACGTCATAACCACTGAGCTATCATCACCTTATCGCTGGCAGCAGACCTGTTCAATACACAAAAAAATCTCCTGGGTGGGAGTCGAGCCTCCGTCTATGGGTGAATAGGTAAGGTATCTTACCAACAAATCCAACTGAACAGTCAGATACTAATAAGACCTTAGTAATCATAACTTACCAACAGGCACAGCCGTAGCTAGAAGACTGAAAATACCACTGACGACCATAGAGCCACAGGCAAGCCATCTTCTACCCCATCTGAAATAGAAGGATGTCTTCAAACACAAAATTTTCTACAATTAACTGTGTGGCTCTCGACCAACAGAGTCACATCAGACGGTCCCTTAGTCCTGGTTGGAGACAGTGTTGAGTTTACTCTTAGAATCTGATCATTAGAATACCAAGAACCTTTATATTTTAGAAGCTTTTGTGAGACATGTCCCAAATTTCTCCAGAATTCATACAGCCGATTGATTCAAATTAAATAACAACCATTGATTGATTGAACGTTGAGAGTTCAACTATCACAACCACGCTCTGCACAGGCAAACCACTTCTGCACACATGTGTGTGGAGAAGTGGTTTGTTTACATACTAACTAATGCACCTCCACTCTCTCATACTCATAAACCACATATACACTCATAGATTCATACACACTCATACACACTTGCACATATTATTATTCTAACATGTGTTCCTAATTTTTGTTAACAATATTTTTATTTTAAGTTTGTCTTTCTTTTCATGTCATATATGTGTTAAAATAAAATTGTATTATCAATCCGTAGAGTGGGTTCCTGGTGACTTGTACAACAGGTTTTTTTAAACCACCAACGGACAAGCACCAGTCTGTCACATATCAGGTTCGCATAATGCGTAGGCAAATAAAAAAAAAGTTTTTTTTTTTAAGTTCAGTCTTCCCAAAAACAAACTAACACATACAAATGAGTAGAAGAAGCTTACCGATCCAGAACTGCAGTCAAGAAAGTATCAGCAGGCAATTCAGTAGCAGATGCAATAGTAAACGTCAGGAATATATCCAGACCCAAAGACCCCACGTTCCTGACATGACCATCGAATACCAGGGATATGGCCATCCAGATGATGATGAGGAGAATGGAGTTCCTCCTCAAACGAGGTGTTCTGAAGAGGTCCAATACTGAATAAGTTTTAGAAGATGCTTCGGATTCTTTAATTGTCTTCATGGAGGCTTCCTGCGGAGAAAAATGATACTTAAGTTCTTTTCTTCTTCTATGTCTTCTTTTTTTAGAAGAATTTGCACAGGAACTTCTTCTGATATCGCAGCAAGGATAATATACAAATAACGAATATACAAAATTCGAATCGCACCGATCTAGTCTTCTTTAGGCAGCTCGATGCAGCGATTGAACGCTAAAACGCGATGCATCGTGTGTCCCGGCTCTAAGTATATAAATGACAGAAGATGACTCACAGTAAATTCGCTAAGAACTTTGTCGGGTATCTTCGTCTTGTTGATTTTCTCAAACTTCTTCATGATGATAAGAGCCTTATCTATTTTACCTTGAGACACCAACCATCTAAAAAAAATAACAATGTTACTCAATATCACCAGTGGAAAAGAGCACCATGATTTTTATATCGTCTTAATTAGTGCTAAACTGATTCCAAACATAGCACTTTTGCTAGTAAAAATCTATTTTTAAAATGCATACATGGTAATGCGGGCAACCATTTCTGTGGCCACCAGTTGGCGCCACTAGCGAGTGGGTCCTATCGCTGTCATTGATAACCAAATAAATAAAACTTTGATTATGCTTTCATGATGCGCAGTTCCGTTTTATTCCGAAAAAAGGTGGAAATACGTTTCTGAAAGACCTCATTAGGTTGCTGGTAGCGCCCCGGGTATGTCTGCCATAAATCAGGAAGGGCACATCTTTACTATTATCATGAATAATTAGTGAAAATCCGTAATCAATAGCTCGCAAAAAAACAGTATTCGTTCAGTAACATTTGACATTTCTAAAGACCCACGTTACACTAGCGCCTCTCGCGGATAATTCAAGTACGTTAGCTCTCAGACCACCACGGTTTTACCGAGAAGAAATGTACCCTATGCCCTTTTCCGGGACCTCAAGTAACAATACATAAAATTTCATCAGCACTTTTTTGTATGGAGCTAACTCGCGGTAAATGTTAAACATGACTAGATAAATCCTTGCATATCTTCGCGTAATAAACTCACCTAGCACTTTCAGGGACAACCCAGGGTGTGGCGATAGCCAGGATGAACGGCAGACTGGTACCAAGCGCGAATCGTCTCCAGTCATCAGCCCAAAGTGCAATCCAGGGTAGCAGTGATGCGGCGAGGGTGAAGAATAGTGCTATGGACATGTTCGCTACGAAGGTTCGCCATTTCGGACCGACGTATTCTAGAACTGGAAGGAGAAAAATTGATGAAATAATTGGACTGTTTTACAAAAAACTTAAACCGACTTCAAAGTACACGAAGATGTAATCAAATCCTGATCTGATGACAATGGGACCAAACGGGAACTGTACCCTTCCAGACAAAAAAAGAATTTTCCAAATCGGTTCATAAATGACGGAGTTATGAGGTAACAAACATAAAAAAAAAAAAAAACAACCGATTTGAGAACCTCCTCCTTTTTTTTAAGTCGGTTAAAAATTGAAGAAGGTTACATATATTTTAAGTAAGTATGTGTGGATTATATTAATACTTCGTGTATTGGTGCTGATTCTATTGTTCACAACTAAACTAATTTAGTATCTCTTTCTAACGAGGAACATAAGAAAAGGAGGTAAAAAAAAAACCTGTCAAATTAGGTCAATGCTTGTTTTCAACGTAAAACTCGCCATCGAAGTTGGTTTCGTCTAATTACCCGCAAATGAAAACGGCAATAACTAAGTTGACAGCTATTATAATCTATCCTTTTTCAATAATGTTTGTAAGATAGAGATGTGATGTGATTAAAATGAGTATAGTGCGATTCACACCAGAATTGGCACCATTGTTGCTGGCAGTTTAATCGTAACAAAACCATATATTTTTAATTGTTTTCCTAATTAATGAATCTACTACTTACTCAATCTAACCTTAACTATGTCTTTAAACATAATACTCGTTGAATAATAAAATAAAGTCGTGTTGTATTAACCGGTGACTCATCAAACACAAGGTTACTACCATGACACTACGTGATTTGGTTCAGATTTAACTACTACAGTTAAAATCTCAAACCTTGGTGTTATGTTAATGGCATGCAGGTTAACTGTATATAGTAAACACTACACAATATAAAGTTATTTGGCATTTATTTTTGTCTGTCTGTCTGTTTGGTCTGGCTCCGAAACGGCTGGACTGATTTTGACGGGACTTTCACTGGCAAATAGCTGATGTTATGTGGAGTAACTATGGAACAACTTAAACAAACTTTAAAACAAACCTTAAAAGACTTTAACGTTACACTCAAAAGAAATAAAACTGCACGCGGGTGAAACCGCGGGGGTTAGCTATACTCTATATATAGAATGAGTCGTCAAGGTCAAGGGGTTTTTACCAATATCTAGTGAAATTCCATTTGTTTACTCTGAAATAGTACTCACAATATTTCATGAAACCTCGCTCTATCATAGTTTATTATATAGAAATGAACATTAACCATTGAGAAATCTAATAAAATACCATGTGTCACCGAACTCATGATATTTGAAATCTACTATAGTTGATAATATAGAAGAAAGATATATATATATGAATAAAAGATAGATTTAGAGAAAACATAAATTGACACGGATAAAATAAAGTTCTGGTTATAGCATAGTAGGGTACTCTGTAGTCTGTAGTACCCACCTGGCTGACTAGTAGACCTTCAAGTTTAAGTTCTGTTGCGAAGAACCTACCGACAGTTGCACTTGAGAGCCAGTTTCTTTCTAGGCCTTTGTGCGTACCACCGTCAATCAGAAACCTTACCTACCTAACTAAAATAAGATACAGATGATCACTTACCCAAGATATACATCATAGTGAAGCAGTTGTCGAAAGCCAGGCCGACCAAAAACCGGCAGAGTGCGAAAGTCCAGAAACTGTCGCAGAACGCCGTTCCCACACCAGCCAAGAAGCCGATGAGGTTCGTTCCTGAAATCAAAACCGTTTATATTAGGTACATTTTTACAATACACTGGTAATAAAAAAAGCATACGGTTAACCTGATGGCAAGCGTGCCGTGGCTTATAAACGCTTGTAACATCAGGGCTATCAACCGCGCATTTAACGAACCTGCAAAAATCACTTTACAACCTTCTTGAAGTGCCCCACTCGCTTGAGAAAGCCATGGCGTAAATGACCTTAGCTCAAATGCATTGTAAGATTTGAACCAGGTTTAGGACCGACCTATGTTTAAGCCTCTGTATTATTTTCATAGAGAACAACGGGTTCTCCTTTTCCTACAGACCTTAGAGAAGATCGCAACCAAATAACATTAGTTTAATGTGGTGTGTTTCTGCGGTGAGTAAGAGGTGCTTCTGGCCTTCGCCTTCGCTTCTAAAGAAGATGCTGTGCCGACAATGTAATACCCAGTGGCGTAGCTTGGTAACCAAAGGCCCTGGGGCAAAAAAAAAAACTAGGGCCCATGTAGGGCCGCAACTAAACTATTTAAAATATTCATATAAAGCGATCTCGTTTTTACACCTGGAGCAAGACTACACCCACACATTAAAAAAAGACATATCGTAGCATGTTCCGTCATCTTGTCCGTCATGATAATCCGTATGAAGGGTCAACAGCTCTTCGTTTTTATGCGAAATATTAGGCACCGATCCCACAGAGAGTTCCGCGTTCAGTTCTGCGTTTGTTTCAAGCTTGGGGGCCGGGGCACTGCCCCGTCTAGCCCCTAGGTAGCTTTGCTACTGGTAATTCCCGAGACTAGTAATAGTGTATTAGTAATTATGATGACCCTTCCGCAGTCGGCATACCGACTCCGCTACCCTTCTGCAACCCTTTTGAGTGTGATGAGATATTTGTAGGCATTGTAGCTGGTAACGCGCGATCCCCTGGTCTTGCAAACTTCTATTGGTTACGGTAACCGTTCACCATCAAGTGGTCCGAAATGAAACCCAGCGCTGACACTCACGCCAATGATGCTGTCCTCTCAAAACTTACCAACTAAAGCAGGTATCCTCCCGTACTTGTCTGCGATCCATCCGAAGACCAGTCCACCGACGATGGCACCGCAGAAGAAGATAGCCTGAGCTGTTGCTGGCAGGTTGTCTTTCTCGCACACCCAGTCCAACTGAAAGAGATAGACAATTGTTTTATTCATGATTTTTGTTCACTTTTATTGGTTGGTTTCAGTTCCTTGTATACTAAGGTCGGATTTGGAGGGGAGGGGAGGGGAGGTTAAAATTAGGTGAAATTGCCGAGCGTAAAGCTAGTTCCATATATTTAGAGCACCATGATCAGGGATCTAGTATAACCTCACCTCAGAAGCAATAGTATGATAAGGCACATCACTCCGATTATACTCCCAGCCGTTGGTGCAGGCGACTACCGGCCACTCGTCATCAGGCGTGCTGCGACCTTCGGCCAGCGCCTTGCTCCAGTCAGCTGAGTACATGCGGCATCTGTCGTGAGGGTACGGGCCTTCGGAGTTAGGTGGGATGGCTAGGGCTCGTCTGTGGAAAATACACAATTATGTTCATTTATTTTTGTCGGGCTTTGGAAATTCTTTATCATTTCTTACAATTTCTTACGATTCCTTACTCTACTTTACTATTCCTAACTATCATTTACTATTCCCTACTTATTTGTGCAATTCCTTAGTATGCCATACTATTCACAACATATTTTAATTTATTTTTATTTTATATTATTTATTTGGAATATGAAACAACAACATTTTACAAATAGAGTTACATAATAAAAGTATAAAATAATGTTGTCCACTGCGCTATCCGCGTAAAAAACAGAAGAGTAGTTTAGGCTACAGAGACGAGCGTAGAGTACGCATTTGTAAGTCTATTTATGCGTTACCAACTTATAATCCTTACTAAACTAATATTATACATGCGAATGTGAGTTTTTTTGTAACGCTATGTAGTACCTACCAATAAATATTCTGTGGTAACGTTTTCACGACTTAACTTCTCAACCGAATACGAGGAAATTTGGCATGCAGATAGCCAATTGTATGGAGAAGGACATATGCTACTTTTTATCCCGGAAATTAGACACGATCGAGGGCTGTGTGAGGCCAAAAAAGCCTCTCAGAAAGAAAGCTAGCAAAGGTGTATCATGGTATTATGTTATGCTCAAATCTAATGGTGCGTCCAAGCTACGCGAAGCAAGCACGAGCCGAGCCTCGAACGAACAGGATTCGTTCGTTGCACGCGATTTCAAGCGTGGACGTACTTAACGAGCCTTCAACGATTGCGATGCGAATCCCTGTGTTCGTGAAAAAACTGACAATCGGGCGGAGCGCAGTCGAGCACGCTACGAATGCTCGTTCGAGGCTCGCAAGCCCGTCCACGCTACGCGAATCGTGCTCGTTCGTGGCTCGGCTCGTGCTCGGTTCGCCAAGCATGGACGCACCATAACGTGTTTTTAGACCGGGTTTTCCCTTTCAAATATGTCCATAACAAGCAAATGTCTGGGAAAAGTTTACAAAAAGACCAAAAGATGTTTTATACAGGAAAAATGTTATGAATAAGATAGCTCTTTTCCTTTTGTGTCTATGACTAACCATTTATCAAAAAAAACAGCCAAGATAGAGATTCGGATGCCTGCACGCGTTCTGTACAATATAATGTGCGTCTATGCTACGCCAACCGAGCACGAGCCGTGCCTCTATTCGTTCGTTGTCGCGATGTCATATTAAAACATCACAAATGAACAGTTAGACATTTTTAAATTAAAATCACGATTCCAACAAAATGTTCAGAAGATCGTTTTTTTTTCGGTTTTTTTAGTCACTATTCGTGACCAGCAGTCGATTACCGGAATCTTGCGGCGTGACATAAATTTTCCGGTACAAAAAAATCGGTTACAATGGAACAAGATTTGAATTTAATCGATTCATTTGCTGAGAATCGATGTTATTGTTTTGTTTATTTGATAGTCTGTGGATTAATATAAATACGTAATTATTTTCGTTTTTTATATTGATTTGACCTTTTCATGCAAAGATGATATCTAATATAGTATTTTTGTTAGTTGATAAAGATTTTTTTAAACAATTCATTATTTTATAATTAGTTTTTTAAGTACTAGACAAACCATGGCCCTGGAATTTTATAGAAAAATAGGTTACCGCCATGTTACCGCAACTTATTTTACAGGTTTGTACTGTAAGCAATCTAATAATAAAAATCATTTAAATAATATTTTTATCTATTTATTGTATGAAACGAAAAACTGACTACTGGACAGATGCATGCATAGCTGAAACCGCAGGGTTGTGAATATAACTTAGCGACCTGCTGCGAAAGCGGTATCCCCTAAGGGGCGTTAAACATATATAGGGCGTTAAACAGCTAGAAAGAAAGCGAAAACGAGATAAAGCTACCAAATACCAAGTCTGAAGCCAACGTCACGACCCAAATCAAACAAATACAAAAAAACCGGAAACGCTCAATTCATTTGAGAACCGGTAATATTAATCGCACCATTAGACACAGCCCTGAAAAATAAATTGCACGAATTCGTCGACCTTTCTGCTTTTGTTTAAAATGACCTTTCTCATTAAGGTCACTGGCCAATTCTGAACTATGGCTATTTAAGATTTATCACATTTTCGTAGTTGTTGAGACAAAAAGACATAACTATGCAGGCTGATTATTTCAAATGGACGTGGATGGCCAAAAAGTATAGGGAACTAGCTGTCCCGCGCGGTTTCACCCGCATTCGTATGTTTTCCCGGGATATAAAGTATCCTATATGTTAATCCAGAATATATTCTATCTGTGTGCCAAATTTCATCCAAATTCGTTCAGTAGTTTTTGCGTGAAAGAGTAACAAACATCCATCCACACATTCATACTCACAGACTTTTGCATTTATAATATTAGTAGGATACTGAAAAATGCTCAAAGGACTTCAATGGAGTGGAGGAGACTTCGGGGCCGATTTGGATAACAACTGAAACTGTATACTTGGATTTTGAAATAAATATCCTCGCCATTTATCTAACGCGATGATTTTGTAAAATCATCCCATAGTGCCCGCTTATCAAATTCTGCGGAGTAAAAACTTCTTTAGCGGCGTTGTGCACTTTTTTGGTACGGGTAAAAAAAAAAAACGCGTCAGGTGTCACGTGACCTGATCGAAAATTCGTAAGACGGAGGAAGCATGGAGGAAGAGTATTTGCCACTAGACTTTATTTATAATGGGGTTATGGTCAAATTCTTATAATATTCTCTAGCTAGCCGGAAGGTAGGTACCATTTTTCTTCCCATTTTAAGTTAATAATAAAATCTTATTCAAAAGTATTATATGTACATGTATCTTGAACTAGCTTTCCGCTTCGCGAATTCACTCGCGATCACCTATTTCACCACCAAGGGGTTGAATTTTGGAAAACCCCTTGTATAAAAACACTATGTGAAAAACTGCAAAACGTTTTCACTTCTGCCGGCACTCTGTTTTTTTTTTCAGTATACTATTAGCTATTTATTACAATTGTTATATTAAAGGTGTTGTTCATAACAAAGTTCAACAGACCCTTACAATCGGGCTGTCTACTTCATAGGGTTTGTCAGACTTTTAAGGCAGATAAGGCTCTCAATTAGGAGAGTCTTAAATAATAATTCACCATTCAGCGTTCACCAAATTGACCAAGTCATGAGCCAAACGTTTTAGCATAGAAATAAATATACCCGTTTTAGTTTATTTTTTCTTTCACCATTGGTTCTAGTTATGATAAAAGAAAAAAATGGCAATAAGAAAAACTGGCATATATACTAATATAGTAAAGTCGGCTGTTTGTTATTAAATAAGAACAAAAAAAAACAAATCTAAATAGCCATAATTTTAGCCTAATCCATCAATTTACTCAAACCCGGAAGCCATACATTGTGGGTACAAAAAAAGATAAATATATACGTATAGTTTCACCACAGATGATTAATAACAAAAATTACACTGTGTATGTTGGCAAGGTTGATAGGTTAGTGCCGCAGGCGAAATATTCGCGAACAAAATCGGTCAAGTTCATTTTGGACACGCATTAAAAGTTCTGCTTCTGTTTATTTTTTAATACAGTCTGTAGAATTTGACAACTGTGCAATTAGTATGGACTTTTGCACGATTTACGAGCTGAACAGAATCTTTTTTAGGATATTTTTCTACCAATATCGATGTTATTACTATATACCTATGTAAGTTTAAAATTTCGCCATAGTTTAGTAAAATGTGGAAAGTAGTCAACTTTTTATCCAGCGAAAACACTATACATCCCCCTGGAAAAATGACGTAGCGTCTTCTTATTATCCGGCGAAAACACTACATACCTCTGGATAAATGACGTAGTGTCGACTTATTATCCGGCGAAAACACTACATCCCTCTGGATAAATGACGTATTGTCGACTTATTATCCGGCGAAAATACTACATAAGTACCTACCTCTAGAAAAATGGGATCTGGTAGCACCGTCTTATCCGCAAGTCAAGCCACCCAAGTATGATAAAGATAAAGATAAAATGGTATTTATTGAACACACAGATACACACACAACACAATAAAAAAAAAAAAATAAACAGCATAATAACATACAACATATACAAACTAATAGACGTAAAAACAATACAATAAATTAGTGTGTGATATCGTGGGTCCAAATGGCCCCAGCTCAGCATGTGCTGCAGATTACTACAGCGCTGATTTTCGGTATGCTGGTCTATCTTATACAATACTCACGCAGGGTCACTTGTGTCTCCGTGACTCACACATACGTAGAAAATATTGTGCTTCACAATCGAAGGCGATGCCCTGTCCTAATTTTTTATACGTCTATGACACAACATAGCTAGACACACTTTGATAATCCCTTTATTAAAACCTTGACAGTAAACGCAGGCTGTTATAGACGAACAGACGGACGGACGGACATCCGGCTAACGTTCGCAAGGTAAGCCGGCTAATTGCAAACGATAGGAACTAACCATTTATGTGCGTAATAGATTATATAACAATGCGTAAGTCTATAGATATATTAATTTAAAGATTTTGTAATCTTATACAAAAAATGAAGCGCTCGTGGTGTAGCATGATTAGCCGTTCTTAATCGATCGGCAAAGTTAAGCTACGTCTGTCTTGGTCGGTACCTGGATGGGTGACCGCCTAGTGGTATTTCAAATCGAGCGTTTCCGTGCTTCGGAAGGCACGTAAAGGCGTTGGTCCCGGTTATCACTTAATTGTGATAGTCGTTAAGGTAGTTGGATGCCTCCTAGGCGGCTTGAAAAATTCCAAGGTTGACCACTAGCCTACCTCCACCGATCCGCAGTGGGGACGCGTGGTGTAGTATCTGCCCATTCCCTTTCACCCTGATTTGTGAAAGGAGGCCTGTGCTCAGAAGTGGGACATTATAGGCTGATGATGATGATGATGATGATGATTATGATACAAAAAATATGTTGCAATTAAAATAGTTTTACGGGGTTCACGGTATTTGCAGAAAGAAAAACTAATCATCCTTTGACTGTTTAACGACCCGCGGCGGCGAAGAAAACAATTGTCATTTTTGAACCGCAAGTCAACGGATTATATCAAACTTATTTGTTGAATATAAAGATGATCTTATATATAAAATTCTCGTGTCACAATGTTAGTTACCTTACTCTCCGAAACGGCTTGACTGATTTTTACCAAATTTTATATGCATATTCAGTACTATCTATTTTTCATACCCCTAAGCCTAACCTAAGTAATAAGGGGAGGCACCACGCGAACGAAGTCGCGCCGGTCAGCTAGTTATAATATAACATTGACCCTAATGATCATGACTGGTCCCTTTAATGATGTCAACCACGTGCCATCATAAATCATCATCAGGGTAACAAAGTAGTTAGTAAATTTTTGTAATTACTAATTAATTTGACCCCCGTCTCGATACATAAAACAGGCCCTTGCAATTTTACTAAAACTACCTAGTTATGCCGAAATTGGACGGTAATTCATTACATTTTAAGTTTTTTTTTTTTTTTTTATATAGATTTCTACGTTCCTTCTCCATAATAAACTTTAACCATGACAAATGCTATGGAGCCGAGCCACGAACGAATACTGTTCGTTCGTGGCTCAGCTCGTGTTCGGTTCGCGTAGCATGGACGCACCACACTCCTCTCTACGTGCGCGCAATATGCTGCTTATGATTCTTCTCTCTTATGGCCGCATCAAGTTGTGGTTACGTTTCGTAGAATATTTTTTATCATTAAACCATCGATGGATAATAAAAAAAAACACATTAGATTGGATGTTCCTATACTATACTAATGAAACACTCAGATTTATCTACTACATTATTCTCACAGACAAAAGAAATAAAATTATTCTAATACTAGCAGACCCCCCGCGGTTTCACCCGCGTACGGTTTGAATTTTCTCCTTCGAAAACCAATGCACGCCACTGATTATTAGACAATACAAATCAAACACCGATATTTTTACAATTAAAACTAAAAACCTATAAAGTTCAATTTTTTAGTGTAGGTATAACACTAAAAAATTGAACTCAAAAAATCTTATTTAATTATTATAACAACAAATGAGAAAGAAATTATTAACTACAATCAAAATATTCTAATGAAATAGAGAAAATGAGCTTTTTTTTATTTCATTGGCGTCACACGCGGTTTGTATTTTGCCAATTTTCAGTTATATTATATACCTAAGTTCTAGTCACAATAAATCCCTTTCACATAGTCCTCATGCAGTCAGTCACCGTCCAAAACTCAAAATACACGAATTTATGAAAATAAAAATGAAAACGCAACGTCTCTCTGCAAGTTCCCGCCAAAAAGTCGGAGAAAATGAACTTCCAGACTTTCGAATCCTAATCCGATTTAAATATTCTTTAATATTTGACATTCCAATTTTAAAGAGCATTTCAGTTTCCAGAACAAAAGGCAGATAGAGCGCGCGAAACACGGGAGTGAGGTCAAAAAAAGCAATTAGGTACAGATTGAAAAACATATACCTGGTATTCGCTTTTGAATTTGTATTTGCTATGTTTAAAAGCTGCTGTGTGCTAATTTATTAAAAAGAAAGTGTTTTCGTTAAATAAAGATTTTTAAACAAAGCAAATACAAATTCAAAAGCGAATACGTGGATTACGTAACTTTATTGCAATGAAATTCCGATTGAAATAACCTGTGAATCGGTAGAAATATTACAAAATCTGAAATGGTTCCATTTCTAATGAACCACTGTTTGTATTTGCGGTTATCAGATCGTAAAAAAGATTTCAGAAAACCGTTATATTGAACCGATTTCAATTCGAAAAAGATTGAAATTTAGTTACGTAATCGCCCCCCTGGTATGTGTTTTTCAATTTGTATTTGCTTTTTTGGCCTCACTCCCGTGTTCCGTAAGCTGCATCTGCCTTATTCTGTAATCTGTGAAAATCGGATTGAGATTTCAAACATGTGTCAAAATAAAAAAAGATAATTAAATCTAAAGTACTAAGGAGTATTGATATCAACTTCGATGCAAATCACCCCTAAAATAACTTTCTACCCCTTTTTAACCCCGTTTGGCGATGAGTTTGAATAAAATATAAAACACCACTTCCATCAATTATGTTAAAGAATGTTTATGCAAAATTTGAAGTAGATCGGACCAAGGAATCACGTTGTCCCATACAAACTTTGCCCCCGTTTTTCACCCCCTTAGGGGTAGAATTTCGGAAAATCCTTTCTTATCTGATGCCTACGTCATACAAAGAACACACCCTCCAAGTTTCAGCTCTCTACGATCAGCGGTTTAGGCTGTGCGTTGATTGCCAGTCAGTCATTCAGGACAAAGCATTTTATATATATAGATTATAAAGAGATAAAGTGTGTAAGTTTGGGTGTTTTTTAAATTTCCGAAATTACTGATGTGATTCTGAAAATTCTTTCACTAATAGGAAGCAACCTGCTATAATATAGAAGTCGGGGGTTGCGTAATAGCTTCGAAAAAGAACATTATGATACATGTGTGCAAAGATTATTAACACTCGAGGCGGTATTAAGCCAAGGGAGATATTAAGATAAGGGAGCCGAGATTGTAATAAATCAATGCACACGAGTGTCATACGACATTTTTCAACACACTTGCAAGGAAAAAAACAGACTTCATTTTTGCAATAATTGTCACTTTACGAGCGAGTATGTTGAAAAAAATATTATTTTCAATTAGGTAATTTTGTTTACGAATTCGTAACTATGATAAGTATAAAGTTTGCGTATAATTAATGTAAAACGTTAAATAATTTTAGATGCAAAATGTATCTGATCTCTTCCAGTAACCTTTGAGTATTCGTGACAAGACAAATCAATTATATAAATCGTGTTCTTATAGGTTTTTATTATGCTATGGTCATCACGACTAACATTCTGATTTGTGGTTTACACAAAAACCATAGCTAAAGGATGTAGAGCCATTGTGTTCTGCGGTTTATGATTCTATAGCATTGATTTATTTTTTAATTTTATCGGTTGGTTACACGTTATGCGGTACACGCCTAGCTTGACGCAACGGGCTGATGCATAATGTACGTGCCTGGGACGCAACTGTAAAAAAAAATGTTGTATGTTCTAGACTACATCGCAAATGGGAGGCTCATCTTTGCGCTCGAGACCTTGGGACCATGGGGGTCAGAAGCTCGCCGTTTTGCTCGCACCTTGTCTTCAAAATTAATCGAGACCTCCGGAGACCAGCGGGCGGGGAGCTTTTTCCGCCAACGCGTCAGCTTGGCTATCCAAAGAGGAAACGCTGCCAGCCTTCTGGGAACCTTGCCGTTAATCGGAAGCAGCGGCAGGCTTGAGGAAATTTTCTATATATAGATTATATTTTGTAAATATAGAAGGCTCATCTTATAACAACATGAAAAATCCACAGAATACTTAATAGTATGCCTGCCCATAATCTGCCAGGCCGTACGTGAGTTTGATATTTCTAATCAGATACACGAATGCCCGAAATAAGGGTAATGTTGTCACATTGAGCTATTATTACTACTTATAGAGAAGACGCCACACATCACACTATGTTCCGTTCAAGTATGAAACGCGTAAGCGCCGTGATAATCACGGTGTGTGAAAAATACTTCTTTAAAAGCGTTCTGATAGCGATTGTTTCTACTGTCTGCTTAGTCGACTAATTATTGTTTCAGCGCGAAAGAGAACTTTTAGTTGACTCTAAAATAATTGGACTGTATTACAAAAAACTTAAACCGACTTCAAAGTACACTAAGAAGTAATCAAATCCTGATCTGATGACAATGGGACCAAACGGGAAGTATACCCTTCCAGACAAAAAAAGAATTTTCTAAATCGGTTAATAAATGACGCGGAGTAATGAGGTAACAAACATAAAAAAAAAAAAAAGCATACAACCGAATTTGGAACCTTCTCCTTTTTTTGAAGTCGGTTAAAAAACGGCACATAACCTTTGCTTATGATAGCTTCTCTATACGTAGTAATATGTTTTCAGGATTTATGTAGGTATGTTTGTTAGTCAATTTCTTTATTCTAATTGCTTGAACCGATTTAAAGAACTTTAAAACCCTTTTGTAATTCCGAGTAATAGAGTGCGTATGTATGTCTATTTAAATACAATTGGAAAGTAGATACTTTGAACCCTAAGTAGAAAGATATAAGGACCAATTTATCGTTGTAAAATAATTTGCTGCATACGAAAAGTTGGTATAACCAGGATATGGCTAGAGTCGAAACAATACATAATATTTGTGTATAAATCGAAAACCACAGCATGGATTTTGATGCAGTTTTCACAGTTACCTAGGGAATTTATTGAGGAAGATTTTAAGTATTAATATCATTGCGCTGTGACTAAAGGGAGCTGCGGAGTGACCATTTTAATGTAAACAGGTCAGCAAAAATACGGTCAGAACCGCGACCATAGACTAATTTATTAATATATTCTTCTTCCCAAAGAATTTAAAACGTCCAGAAGGATAGTCGCCTCTATGGGAACATGAAATAAACAAGCCAGAATTGACAGTATTTGACAGCCGTGCGCAGTACGAACTGAGAGCGATTTGCTCAGGGAGCCCCTCAAGCGGAGTGAAATTAAATGTCATGCTTTAGTAAGGCGGATTATCCATCTGGGTAGAGGCACGATGCCCTATGAAAATCTTTGCTTCTTCCATAGATTATATAAATAAAGACGCCATAAAGATATTTGAAATATCCATTTAATTATGCATTATTCCAATTAATATATTTTTCTTATAGTTATTTTTTAATTGGTTTAAAAACATGTTTTATGATAATTAAGTTGTTATTCCAATAATTAGGTCACATAGTCACATGACTTGTCAATTGCCTTGGGTATTTATCATTACATCGTGATGAAATATATAGGTATAATATAAATATAGGTATCTGTATCACCATCGTAAGTGATGATGGGGCCGAAAGTAATAGCCATCGAGAAAAAATCCCGAGCAAATACCGATCAATCCAAGTCTGTCAAGTAGTCAGAGCTCTTGCACTGATTTTGAACAGTGAGGACTACCTTGTAAATAATTTTATAAAATCTGTATAAAATGAGAATTCTTACGCGACTTTCATTAAGTTTTCGGAAGCTTTGTTATTCATTAATTTAAAATAACAAGGCCATTGACAATTGTTGTGAAAATACTTAATCAAAAGTTATGTAGACTAACACTCGTTGTCAAAACCAGTTTTAACTTATATGTTTCAAGTCAAAGTTTTTTTTTAACTTGGAACAACAAAATTGGATCATGTCATATAATAATTTGCATAAAATCAACGTCCAAAGCCAAGGTGAGCGCGAAAGACAAAAAATCAATCCTAATCCTGCTTCCGCATTGATCTCTTATGTACTAATCGTAAAAAAAAATATATAATGGTGTAATTGTTAAAACTAATTTACCCATGACGCGCGGCGGAGATAGTATGTACACTACAGTTTGACAGATCTAAATATTTCCTTCTGACGTTTATCTGTAAATACCGACGGCAATAACTCAAATGGGAAGGCACCTTTAAAGTAGCTTCCCCTTACTGGGGGCCTACCACAAGCTCTTAAAACAAGGTTAAAATAACCTTATTTGTGTTTTGTCTTGTTTTGACGCCGGATGTCAATGAGGGACAAAAGACAAATAAGGTTATTTTAACCTTGTTTTAAGAGCTTGTGGTAGGCCCCCTGACCTATCTAAAATTTTCACCTGTATAAAAAGTAAAATTTTCTTTTATTATGTAACCGCTTGTACAACGGAGAGTGTTCTAAGGGCTTCTAGGTACTTGCTGCCCACGGCTACCTTCTACCATCGCAACTCACGCCATCGACGGGGAATCCATCCTCACACATTGAAACCAGAATTGTTTCGAACTGTGCGGGCTCAAAGGAGCTTTCTTCCGCCGACGCTCAGGCTTTGGAATGAGCTCCCCGCCGTGGTTTTCCCAATGGAGTACAGCATGGGGTTCTTCAAAAAGGGCGTGAAGAGATTACTTCAGGGTCGGCAACGCGCGAGTGATACCCCTGGTGTTGCAAGAGTGCATAGGCTACGGTAACTGCTTACCATCAGGCGAGCCGTATGCTTGTTTGCCACCTTAGTGGCATAAAAAAAAAAACATTTTTATCATGAAAAACTGCCGAATTTCTTAAGCAGGTCGCATTAGGCCCTCTGAATTAAGAAAATGTGCGGAAGTCTTTGTATTTCTGTCAACAGACATACTTAATATACACCTTTTACTTTTAAAATCATGTCCTTACTTTTTAATCCTTATCTAAAATATCAATACAACATTTACTAAAATAATGTAAATAAACGAATGCCAAGGTTATATTATAGATTTTACATTTATATTAAATAAAATGTTTATTCATATACATTATAGACTTCCGGTAAGTAAGTAGCAATTTTATAATAATTAACATGTTTGAAAAAAATAATGTGAGCTATAATTTTGTCCAAAATTCTAAATTCTAAATCATTTATTCAAATAGACCTTCGCACTTATGAAAAGTCTGACTCTAATATCGCTTCAGAAGGTTGCATTTGCTGAGAAGAGCCGGCAATAAACTCAGCAATTACTCTTTTCAAAACAAGCTTAGATTCATTACATAATGTTTATACATTCCAATACACATGATCATGATGTGAATAGAGCATAGCAATATTTCGTACAAAGAGCAGCTTGTCTGGGGAAGCACCTCCACCTTACAGAATACCGCCAGATACAGCCAGATAACTGAATGTTGTGTTCCTGGCTCCTGCGCGTGAGTAAGGGCGCCAGAGGAAGAAGGGTCGGTAACACACGTGAGTGATGCCTCGTCTGTCAGAATTGTCACAAAGCGTCCATATGGCTACGGTAACCGCTTACTACCAGGCCGGCCGTATGCTCGTTTGCGGATTTAGTTGTATATAAAAAAGTGGAAAAAGAACACTAAGCCGAATGGCGAAACTTTCTGCCTATGATCTATGTATGCAGATACAGGTTTGATTCCCTGGCCTGAACCTTGTGAAATCCTCATGTGATGGGTCAGTTAAAATGGACAGATACCACGTTTTGCGGGACACGCAATTGTCAGACTGCTTGTTTTGAAAAGGGTAAATGGCTAGTTTTCTACACATGATATTTAGTCCGTCAGTTAGATCTCAGAGTATATAAATTAAATACCTAACTTAGTATCAAATAATATTGGATACGTATTTTTCTATTTGTCAATCAAACAAAAATTATGAAGATTGACCCATTAGTTCCGCGTGACGTCACATTTCTATTTTTTTTTTGCGAAATGTGTCGTCACTTTAACGGGCTAAATCTTCATAATTTTTTGTTTGATTGATGAAAAATAAAAAATGCAGAAAATCCAATCTTCCGAACCGTATTAGAGTCTTTATAATATATTTTTTATGCTCTTAAAAACCGTCTGTGCTGTCACTTCCTAAAAAGGTAGCATGTCGTTTTTTGCTCAAGGGCTATCAGATCACGAATCAAGAAAATCCATATTCGATCAGTAATTGCTATAATTATCATTCCATTTCAAATATGTAGGTACGTAATCGTAAAATCTTAAAAGGTTTTATTTAGTACAAATTGTATAAGTATTTGCGACATTTGGGACATTTTTTAAATTCCTTAAAATATTATTTTTAAAATGTAAAAGTAGATTGCTCTAAATGATCTAATTGATGGAGATTGTTGCGTTGCAATGCTTTTTTTAATAGTATGTTATGTTACGATACGTGTGACCTAAGTAGTATGCAGTAATAGACTTAGGTCACGAGTATCGTATACTTCGTATTATAACAGGTGGAGATTTCGAGATGGGATATTTTCGAAACCGATGTTGGGTTAGTCATGCTGAACAACTTTTACTATGGAACCAATAGCGAATTCTCAAAAAAAAAAAAACTCATAGTTAATTTTCTTACTCGATCGTAATGTATGAAAACTAAAAAATTTTTTTTGAGAATTCAGTGTTGGTCCCTTTGTAAAAGTTGTTCAGCATGACTAACCCATCATAGGTTTCGAAAATATGCCATTTCGAAATCTCCACCAAGTATATTGGGTTATCTAAGTTATCTCTCTGTGGTCATTTCTTCATGGCTGAAGATCGTGATCATCGGACGTCTTTGATAGAGCGTGGGCAGCATGCCTCCAGCGACTTCTGTTGGTGGCTAAATGGACCACGTCGTAGAATTTGGCGCCTTTTTCCCGTAGTTGACCCGTCCATCGAGTAGAGGATCTTCCGCGTGATCGACGAGCCTTCGACGTTTCCAACAACGACCAATTTTTCCAAGCTTTAAGTTATACCTACTATCACAGATTACAGAATACTAAGTATTCTGTAATCTGTGCCTACTATGAGAATTAGATAACTGATATGCTACTTTTAAATATTCTGTACCAGCAAGATGAGCATAAAAAAATTGGAATTTTGTCCAAAGACTAGATGCTTATTAATATAATAATATATTTTAGACACGATACTATAGTTTTATTAATATAATCATATATTTTAGACACGTGCTTTCAAATAATAAATAATTGGACTGTTTTACAAAAAACTTAAACCGACTTCAAAGTACACTAAAAAGGAATCAAATCCTGATCTGATGACAATGGGACCAAACGGGAAGTGTACCCTTCCAGATAAAAAAAGAATTTTCCAAATCGGTTCATAAATGACGGAGTTATGAGGTAACAAACATAAAAAAAAAAAAAAAAAAAAAAAAAAAAAAACATACAACCGAATTGAGAACCTCCTCCTTTTTTGAAGTCGGTTAAAAAAAAGAAACAAAGACGTGCAATGCTTATGTATTCGATACCTAAAATTATAGCTATTATTATTGCGTTTTTTGGTATAGATATTATCAGATATTTAAATTTTAAATTGTTAGTATTCAGTTTTTTTTTATAGGAGGATGTTTAGCTTTAATGTTTAGATATGGTTTGTCTGTATATGTGAGACCTAATGTCAGTCAGTCACGAAATAGGTATTATATTTTTAAATATAGATAAATAGATATCCTGTTGTAAAAGCTGATGTTGGAGACGATTAATGATAAAATTGCGGTAATATATGGTTGAAAACATTCCAATGAAATAATTGGACTGTTTTACAAAAAACTTAAACCGACTTCAAAGTACACGAAGAAGTAATCAAATCCTGATCTAATGACAATGGGACCAAACGGGAAGTGTACCCTTCCAGACAAAAAAAGAATTTTCCAAATCGGTTCATAAATGACGGAGTTATGAGGTAACAAACATAAAAAAAAAAAAAAAAAAAAAAACATACAATCGAATTGAGAACCTCCTCAATTTTTTTGAAGTCGGTTAAAAATACGTATTTTGTTTGTTTTTTTTATACCACTAAGGTGGCAAACAAGTATACGGCCCGCCTCATGGTAAGCAGTTACCGTAGCCTATGGACGCTTGCAACACCAGGGGTATCACTCGCGCGTTGCCGACCCCGAAGAAATCTCTTCACGCCCTTTTTGAAGAACCCCATGCTGTACTCCATTGGGAAAACCACGTATTTTCCTGTGAAACGTATATTTTGTGGGTTTCTTTCTATGAACTCCACAATTGCCCAAGGAATAATTTAGTACAATGCTTGTTTTCAACGTTTTAGTCGCCATCAAAGTTGGTTACGTCTATTTACCCGCAAATTAAAACGGCTATGACTAATTTGACAGCTTTAAATATGTTCTATCCTTTTTAATATAGTAAGAGATGTGGTGTGATTAAAGTTAGTCACACACTTTTCTAGTTTTATTTGCATTTTAATTATTTTTATGAAATCAAATGGTGCGTCCATGCTACGCGAATCGAGCACGAGCCGAGCCACGAACGAACCTACAGCGAGCCTACAACGAGCACGATGCGAATCCCTTTGTTCGTGAAAAAACTGACAATAGCGCTCGTTCGAGGCTCGCAAGCCCGTCCACGCTACTGTGACGCTACGCGAATCGTGCTCGCAGTGTGCTCGTTCGTGGCTCGGCTCGTGCTCGGTTCGCCAAGCGTGGACGCACCATAATCAAACCACACTCGCGACGCTATGGCCTCTTACTCTAAAAAATATTGATTTACTTCGAAATTTTGTAGGTATACATCTCTTTCCCTCGCGCAAGTGTTCATAAGGATTGTGAGACCTATTTTGGTCTTTTTAGCATGGCAAAAAAATCTTAAGTTTCGTATAGGTACCATAGACCTATTATATATATAGAAAAGGAAGATCAATTGTTAACACAAGCAAAACAGTTTGTGATGTTTGAAAATTGGTATGAAGAATAGGGCCAGTAGACAAGATGGTTATCGACAATTGTCATCGTTAGTAAACGATCAACCTTTGTTAGGGATTGACATAAGGGATTGTTAAAAATCACGTGATATTTCGATTTGAAATGTCAATCCCGTACAAAGGTTGATCGTTTACTAACGATGACGATTTTCGACAACCATCTTGTCTAGGGGTGCAGTCGTGGGGTAATAATAATTTACTCTCGTTATTTGAATATTAGTAATAATTGTGCTATTATTAAAAGTAAAATATTAAAAAAACACTTACCTCTCTTCAACAGTCAAATTGGCTAATTCTGGTATCCAGCACCAATGCTGTTCAGGTACTAATGTCATAAATATTTGCGAAAAATATACGAATGCAACGAAAAATGCGAAAGGTATCATCAGTAAAAACAACATTTTTTGATAAAGTCCAAATTCTCCTACGTATGGCAATAAATCGTCGAAATCTGTAGCTTTTTTCGACTTCTCATTTTCTTTCTCATTATTATTAACTTTTTTTAAACTGGCAACATTTTCTGCTTTGTCATTTACGTAGGCTTTGTTGACGAAACCTCCGCTAAGGTTTATGTTTGATAGATTATTGTCTATGGTTGCGTTTTGACGGGAATCGTCCTCTTGCTCGCAACAAGGAGTTCGCTCTTGTGGCGCCATCTTGTTTATGGTTTAATGTTTTCTTTTTTCAAACTTGCATGCTCTTCTGGAATTCCGGCCGATCTCACTATCTGTAACAACGAAATTTAAAATTGTGATTTAAGTTTACAAGACTGTTAGGTACAAATCCTATTGGTGAAGGAAACCATTATATGATGGTAGGGTACTTTGAAGACTACTCACTTGCTAGCCAAGCTACCAAACAGAAGTTGAAAATCTGACTCCTGTTTCAGACTACACTTAGTTCCTTCTAGCCCTTCATTGTGTGCCACCTTTGGCCACATCATTGACCATGGAGTGTCGCTGTGTCTGTGGAACTTTACTCTTTTCTACTCTGAATTTTGAGAGAGAGAACCACTTATGCCCTTTCTGTATGTTTATGCTTAAGTATGGTATGTATGTATGGGTCCGCAATGAGGACATTCGTAGGAGAACGAAAACGACGGACATAGCTCGTAGAGTTAGTAAGCTGAAGTGGCAATGGGCAGGCCACATCGCTCGAAGAGCCGATAACCGCTGGGGAAGAAAGGTTCTCGAGTGGCGATCACGTACTGGAAAGCGCCGAGCTGATATGATGATGATGATGGTATGTATATTATTTTTAATAGAATTTGGAAACTGCTCCTATGATTTAAGGTTTATTTTCGATTAATACGATATATTTTTGAAACCTGGGGGCCTACCACAAGCTCTTAAAACAAGGTTAAAATAACCTTATTTGTCTTTTGTCTTGTTTTGACGCCGGATGTCAAAGAGGGACAAAAGACAAATAAGGTTATTTTAACCTTGTTTTAAGAGCTTGTGGTAGGCCCCTTGATCTACTTAGGCTTTATCTTTGGATCTAGGTCAAAAACCAACTACATATACATCCAAAGAATAAGACATAGACAATATTTCAAATCGAAGGGAACGTTCTAGTTCTGTCCTTCGCTGAGACTATACAGCATGATACTACATGACCCATTAGGTACACTCGGCTACTGATCAAGCTATACATTTCCAGTATAAGCTGATCTGGTATTGTAAAGGATTTCAGTACAATGGGAGGTCAGCTTATACTAGAAACGTATAGCTTGATCTGTAGCCGTGTGTACAGTTGCGAAAGATTTAGCCTTGTTTAAAGTTATTCTGAACTCGTTTTATTATGGTCATTCATTTGAATGTTTAACAATACCTACTAAACGTGTTGATAAAATGATAAATTAATTAAAAATGCCCAGAGCGTGTCGTAACGAGGGTAGTGCGAGGTTCCGTAGTCAATATAGAGCTTTTTCCCGAATTCCCGACGGATCGTACTTTTCCTGGGATAAGTATCATATGTGTTAATCCAGAACATATTCAGCTGAGTGCCATATTTCATCCAAATCCGTTCAGTAGTTTTTGAGTAACACACATGCATACATACAAACATTCGCGTTTATAATATTAGTAAGGATGATATCGGTAAACTAGCGTATGACCCGCCTGGTGGTAAGCGGTTGCCTTAGCCATATAGATGCTTGCAACACATCGGCCCATGGGGCATCACCCACACGACACGAACTCTTCCCGAATCCCAATGATCTCTGGCTCACTTACTCACTCGCAGGAACACAACATAAAGTTATTTGGCTGCGGTATTCTGTTAGGTGGAGGTACTTCCCCAGTCGAGCTGCTCTTTAAAGTAAATAACGTTATGCTCTACCTCGCTTAAAATCTAGCCAGTAGGATGGAAAATAGTGTTGTAATAATGAGTACCTAATTAATCAGTCTAGTGAAATACCACACTAAATATTTTCTGACAGTATTGTTACCGTGCATTCAAATTGCTTGAGACTTTATTAAACTGTTAACACCTAGCAAATGAACGTTGCCTCATTGGCTCGCGGTTAAAAATATAACATTGACATCAATTGTTATAATAGGACGCGCGTCCCTCGCGAGAACCAACGGGATATCCCTAAGGGATGCAGGTGGAACCGCGGGGCGGGAACGAGTACTTTATATCCTCGTCAATACATTAAATCCCTAGAAAACGCGACCGAAGCCGCAGCGCATAAGCCAAATGATTTTGATATTTAAAAAAAACGACTGCCTTGCCAATAATAGACTAAAATGTAAAAAAAAAAATTGCCAGTGTCACTCAGGATAATGTAAGGATTCTGACGTTCCCCCGTACATCCAAACCTGTTCAGGAGTTTAATAGTTATGGCATAATAAAGAAACTCACATACATACATGAAGCCTGAAAACATTACACTCCTTTTTTAACCGACTTCAAAAGGAGGTTCTTAATTTGCTTGTATTTTTTTTTTATGTGTGTTACCTCATAACTCCGTCATTTATTAACCGATTTGGAAAATTCGTTTTTTGACTGGAAGGGTACACATCCCGTTTGGGCCCATTGTCATCAGATCAGGATTTGATTACTTCTTAGTGTACTTTGAAGTCGGTTTAAGATTTTTGTAAAACAGTCCAATTATTGGGCAGTCGTGTCATAAAGTCCTGACGCTTGACACAGCACGGGTGGTAGAATTTTTTATAGTTTCAGTTCTACTGTGAAAATCTGTTGTCAAGCACCAGTCGGTGTGTTCCGACAGCTGCACCCACGGAAAAGAGAATACACTGGAAGGGCGATGCGTTAGAATTTGTATCGGAACCAGCGTCGCCAAACTCACACAAATAAATGTTAAATCATATATTTTACTACAAATAAACAATCCTTTTGATTGGTCGTTTCTATTTTACTCAAAAATAGCTTTAATCACACAGGTCATACATATGAAAATATACCTTTTTTCGTTAACATAAAATTTATTTTTCCATAGCGTACAAAGTATTTACGTCGTTTTGTAATCTACAAACTAACTAGATTCAATCGACGAAAGTTCTGCCACTCGGCACTAGATGGCGTTATTTTCATGGAACGCAATTTTGAACTCAAACGCATTAGACATAATGTTGATAATTGCGTAATAGCTGCGTCGACTGGCGTCGAGTAGCAACACTTATTGCTATTCGCTTAATGCAGCGAAAGTTATCGATAAAATATCAATAAAATTATCGATATTTTAATTTCGTCGATATTAAATTGAATTATTTTTTGAAATTCCGTAAGAAAATTCACGTTCGATAAGAATAATTGTGCAAAGAATACTGAATTGTAAAAAAAAACGTTTAACATGATGAAGTAAATAAAAAAAAAGTTATTTTTACACGGTTTATTGCCCTTGAAATAAAATTTATTTGTTTCGAAATTCTCGTTTTGAAAGCTTAATTTTAACAGATGAATGCGGATATTGATTGTGAACTTTCAAATATTGCCTTAATCAAATCAGTGATAAAAAGATGAATTTTATCGATATTGATCGAACAAAACTATCGATGCACGTGTTTTGGGGTCACGACAGGTCACGACTCACGACGAATGTGAAAAGAACGCAATACATTACGTGCGGAGTTGCGCTCGCTACCTTGCGTACAAATAAAGTGAGTACATTGCCTTCAATGTATAATCTTGCAGTAGTATCAGAGTTTATCGTTTACACCTAAAATTATCATAATCTCGAATACATTTTTATAAATATCACAATGAAATAAAGGTTTGTAGACTCATCGATGAAAGGAAATCCCTCCTTGAATTACACTCCGACTCCTCACTTCGTTTCCTACAGGAAATAATAGCGCATCACGACATAATTAATATTTTTCGCGGAGCTACGCACCTCTGCTAAGTATGGCGGATACTACGAAGCGTTGACGCGTGTTTTGGTTGATATATGCCCATTTGATGTCATGTTTGGCGCGCGGGCTCCGCTAGCATAGCGTCTCTATTATATTTCTTTTCTCTGTGGCTGCACCTGACCAAATCTAGAATTGAAACGTAAGCTTGTTACTAAGATATCGTACTCATCCATCTTAAAAACTCATGAACTAATAAATCCAGTTTTAACTGCATAAAACAGGTTTTAACAATGTAGACTTTACACATCAAATAGTAATTAATGGTCACCTTAGTACATTTACTCTCAAGGATCAAGCCGCAGGTAATTTCGCAAGACATTAGAACGAGGTCAAACATTTTATAGTGACCATATCCTTTATTTAGACTAGGATCCAGCCCGTGGTTTGTCTGACAGATATATGTATTGTCGGCCTAAAAAATATTGGCTCATATTCATCGAAATAATATTACCCTAGAATAAGGTGTAAAAACGGCCGAAGAAATGAGACCACGGTGTCGCTATTTCAGTTTCAGTAGGTCCACGTTTGAACGTAGAACATTCATTCATGAGTGACATAATTTTGTTTTATTGAGTTTCCAAGCGGCCAGTTTCACGATGTTGTCTTGTACGTAACCCTTAATCTAGACAGAAGATAATATATCGATGCTCATAATGAGGAATGTTCCTTTGGTCAAAATACCTCTAGTCAAAAAAACATTAAAAAAATTAACCTTCTTAATTTTCTTGTCGGTTCTTCTCAGTAAGGCAGACTTTATCTTCGATCTTACCACACACATGTGATGCAATAAATGAATAAACTTTGACCTTCATGAGTGCCCTAGCTCTACTAGGGCCTAAATTGAATTAAATTAGACTTTGACTTTGATTCGTGACTAAGATATACACGCAGTTTCGGTATCATATGAGGTGGTAGTTGGTAGGATCTCAAAATTTGGCGTGGAAAAACTAGTAAACTTGTCTGCTTAACAATAATAATTCACAATACAAAGCACGATAACACAATTTTGATTGAGGACCCAATCATCTATAGTTAAGGTATATATAGGTATGTAGGACACTGTCAAATGTGTTCTATGGATGTTCTTTGACGGATAAAATAGTGATCTAGAAATACTACTTACCTACCTTCTTCTTCTTATTTTTAATTTTGGCAACCAAGCTCAAATTAGGGGGGCTCATTTCTGCCAGTGTCGAGTTATATTATAGTATCCAGTCACAAAATCACTTCACATTATAGTCCTCAGTCAGTCACCGTCCATAAAAGTCATGTTTTACTACAATGGTGGTCATTGTACTAAAACTCTACACGGACATTTTGAGACAACTTGAAAAGTCACGATACACATAATTCATTTCATTTCACTTCACTGGTGCACATGGATGATCTTTATTGGGTAAAATACCACCAAAAATACACAATAAAACTCAAAATACACAAATTTATGAAAATGAAAATGCTACGTCACTCTGCAAGTTCCCGCCAAAAAGTCCACTACTTACCTACCTAATTTTACTTTTAACGTTTTATTTTTAATATAGTAAAAAAAAACATTGAAAGAATATATACTTTTAGATAGATAATAATTGTAATATATGCTGTAAAAATAGATATTAACGTGGTATGTATAAGGTTGAATCTAGATAAACTAAACTCAACAAACTTGCATTCATTGACAAAACATGAAGGTTTCATTGAAAATACCAAACTATTTTTTTTCCAATCAAATAATGTGATAAACACTCTTAACACTAGGCCATTATGTTTATTTTTGAATGATAATAGTGTGAACGTTAACTTTGCAAGACTCAACCATTCCAATTAAAAAAAAATCAGCTATAAAATGACATGATAGCTCATACTACAAGGTAATAAGATCTATTTTATATTGGTTTTATATTCACTAAACGGTAATTAATGCAATGGCAATGACCTCGATGGGTGCCGATCGAGACTAAAATAATTGTTTGTTTTAAATTGAATGTAGAAAGTAAGTGGATATGACATTATTTTGATTGATTAATTTGCGATTCAATTAATATTCTTTTGATTCGTGACTAGTTGCAAAATTACAATTTAGAGGCCAAATGTAAATAAAATTATACTAATCGTGCTCAAACATCGTGTATTATTATCAACTCGTAATTCAGAATCCCAATGTCATTAGTAGCATAGCTCATAATACCACATCCATTTAAAATAATCGTCTTCTCACATCAATGTTCTCCTAATATCCGATGCACACTGAGGTTTTCAATTTAGTTGATGTTAAGATAGAGTTTTAGGGATGTGACGAACATATTTGAAAGATATACGAATGCGAAAATGCATTTGTCATACACAAACCCGAAACGTGACTGAAGACGAATTTTTCATGGCTTTTTTAAATGCTATAATTATATAATATTATTTTAATGCTGAAAGATAAAATAATCACTTCACTATATGGGAATTATTTAGAAAGAAAATTGAAAGAAAGAAAGAAAGATTACACACGCGCCACTTTTTTTAATTTTATTTATACCACTTAGGTGTCAAACAAGCATACGGCCCGCCTGATGGTAAGCGGTTACCGTAGCCTATGAACGCTTGCAACACCACCACACAACTTATAGATGTTCCTCAACAAATGAGATAAGTATAAGGTGCTGCTTGTGGGGGCTGGTCTGCTTAAGTTTGCTATTTATTTACTTATTAAATATTTTCTCAGTCTACTTTGTAATTTTGCCGCCGCGCCGGGGCACGCAATTGTTTTCAGTGCGATTAGAATGTAAATATTATGTAATTAATCTAAGCCTGTTTTGAAAAGAGTAATTGCTGAGTTTATTGCCGGCTCTTCTCAGCAAATGCAACCTTCCGAACCGGTATTAGAGTATTAGAGTCAGACTTTTCATAAGTGCCTGCGAAGGTCTATTTGAATAAATGATTTTGAATTTTGAATTTTTGAAGTATCTAACTCTTTTATTCAATTCTTTGAAAACGAACCTAGATCATTTTTTATAACTTAAAATAACTAATTTATTAATTTCAATATTTATTAAATATCAAACACATGAATAAGGCATAATAATATGAAAACAACCGAAAATTGATTATAATACAAACAGATTATGGGTTTAAAGCTATAATTCGTTCTCTATAATTGCAATTCAACATTACAAATGTAATTATCATGAATTATGTGACAGTAATGATTTCAATTATATAAATTGGGCATTTCCAATTGGAAATTCGCGCTAAATCGATTTTACAACTCATTTTGTAGTCATCCGCATGTCGGATGTCCCTAGTTATCGACTAACTGAAACTTTGTAGGCGGACTTATTGATAATCGTTTGAATAGTTTCTACCCCGCGGTTTACCTGCATTCGCAGGAAAATAATAGTTCTAACGTATAGAACGCTAATCTAACCACAAAATTATGACCATATAAATCTATCGTTTTGCCATTCAATCAAAAATATCTGATTTGACATGCCAGTGAAATCAGTGAAATACTCTTTCAAAAAAGCGAATAAATTGCTGTACTATGCTTTACGCACCTTGGCTATATAGTTAGTGACCATGTTCTATAGACCCAGCGATAATTACTCAATTAAAATAAACAATATACTTCCAAGTTGTTAAACAAGAGAACAAAAGAACTTGATTGGTAGTCAAGTGTTCATTTGCAAAATCTGTAAAAAAATAATAAACCCTGGGAAGTCTGATACTCGGTACCTAAGGTAAAAAAGTCGATAAACTAAATTTTATCAATCTCGAATGTGCTTCTCCTCATAGAGTTGTGTAGATTTGCCGAAATATTCGATACATTTATTCATCGATTCCTAGGAGGCTATGCTCACTCGGTAATTTTCAATTATCGAATCCATACCAATTAATATTCTAAATGCGAAAGTAACTCTGGCTGTTAGGTACTCTTTCACGCCTAACCGCTGAACCGATCGCAATGTTTGGCATGCTGAAAGCTTATGGTATAGAGAAGGACATAGGCTACATTTTATCTCGTGAACGCGGGTGAAATCGTGGGGAACAGCTGGTTATCCTTGATACTAAAGCTAAAAAGAGTCTAATCAATCACGTTGTAACGACTCAATTCGAATGAAAATCGACAGATAGATATAGATCTAAATTAAACATATTTTTTTATCTAAACGAACCCCTTAGATGCGGGTAAAACAGGGCGGAGTTATTCGGCAATTATTTTCGCAGCCACATATTTTTGTGTATGCGAGCTTTTATATTTTTTTTCCATGTGGACAACTATTTTTTCCACTCAGAAATGGCTTTGATATAGACCAGCATGATTAAAAGAACCATAAGCGTCTAAAATTACATACGAATATTAAAGTATTAATGTAATACATAATTAATTGAAGTAGTTTTACTTCCTCATTTCGAAAAATTAACATTTTGTAAATATACATGCATTTAAAAGCATTGATATAGCTCAGTGGTAGTGACGTCGGATACCGAGACGAAGGTCCCCGGTTATAATCCTACAATGAGCTTGAGCTTTCGGTGAATGGAAACCATAGCACGGTGGTAGCTACCACCCTCAAAGTGAAAATCTAAGCCAAGCACGTCACGACATTTTTACGGTGTCGTTTCGCCTCGTGTGAAAACGGCTTTACCATGTTTTTGGACACTCAAAGTTCCAGAGGACCGGACCTATTGTTTAAACTTTAGACCATTATGTCTGTCCGTCCGTCACTCCGCCTGTCTCAGACAACTACCTCATAACCAAAGTAAGATATGCTTAAAATTTTAACATTATATACATGTAGGTAGGTACTTATAGGCCCAAAAACAAAGAAAAAACTGATAATTATTTAAAAATAAAGTAATGGGA
Organism: Achlya flavicornis; assembly: GCA_947623365.1. Taxonomy (NCBI): domain Eukaryota; kingdom Metazoa; phylum Arthropoda; class Insecta; order Lepidoptera; family Drepanidae; genus Achlya; species Achlya flavicornis. Next base: position 20,746,868 of record OX392467.1, on the reverse strand, counting down.
ATAAAGGATGCCTAAAATTCAATATATTCTACAATTCAATTTTTTTTTAGTTCGAAGATCTCGAATAAATTATCATCCTTTTTTGCGAACTTTGCCTAAGGGCTAAGGTTCTCAAAATACTATATTTAATTCTGGATCAAAATTGCATTGAATTATTAGTTTGTTCTTACAATATTGTCAATAATTTGTAGGTTAGTATTATAACCTATTAAGTATTAGTTTATATATTTTGTAACGATTTCCTTGATAACTACGGGATTTTAACATTCATACATAAAATATATTATATAATTACTTAATTTGTTATTGAATTAAATTTTTTGGTCTCCTGGAATATTCAGTATGTACCTACCTATTTAGTAATTTAAAAAAATGGGGGTAATATTTTTTTTCGCTGAGCAAAATTAAAACTTAACATTAGCTAACAAAGAAACGTAAAATTAAAAATATTAACAAAATAACAAACCTGCGTTCCCTTTTCGAAAAAAACTTTGAATTCGAAGACTGGAACACACCGAAATTTAAAAAAAACACAACACTAAAAAGTATTATTTCAATGGCGTAAAGAAAATTCAAATTTCGAACCAATTTAAATAACACTACAAATTCACAAGTACTAAACGATTGCACGTAAAATTACTTGTTTTTTTTAATCGGTGCTAACACTATAGCAAACACGGCCAGTACGCCGCGCCTACTGCAACTGACCGAGTACAAAACTAGCCTTGCTTTTTAAATAACTGCATAAAGTTATATTCATTGGACATTTACCATTCGTCCTGACCACCCAGCCTTGTAATACCTCCATTTTAGTTATCTAAATAACTAATTAGAGGTCTCAAAGTGTTGGGCGGTAGAATACGCAAACTTTATTCCTGTCCCCACTTTTACTCAATATATTACGGATTTGTGACGTCATCAATTGACATTTAATTAAACAAAGAGCATTTTTTTTATTTATTCCATTTTTAAAGCACGATTTTCAATTTTATTAATAAAATTAAATGTTCTTATTATTGATTTTATTGATGTATAAGTCCGTAAACGGTAAGCAAGTACCTACATTTACAAAGTTTATAGGTACGACCACAGATTAGTAAGTTGTATATTTGGTACGATTATCTGATTTCTATAAAAAAACATTATCAACTTTGATTAAGGATACATCCAGAGTGAACGTCGAAGCTGTGCACGCGTCGAAAAAAATAGCCCCTAACTGTTAGGCTAAATCAAATAAAAATAAATAAAATTGCAAATAATGTTTAATATATTTAAATTGCTCCCGATTTTAATTGGAATATTTCAACAACTGCTATCATTATGAACGTCACTATGACAAGCAGAATGACGCTGAGGTAGCGTTAAACGTAGCTGTTACGCGCAGCAGCCTATAAAAGTTGGCCTGTTTTATATATTCGTGTAGTATGGCGACGTTTTTTCTAGGCACTTTCTAGGCATATTTATTTCTATTATTATCAATACCTTTCAAGTAATAGTTGTTTTTTTGTATACTACTCAGGTAGCAAACTATCATACGACCACCAGATGGCAAGCGGTCACCGAAGCCTATTGACGCTTGCAATACACCAAGGGTATCACTCGCGCGTTCCCGACCATGTGAAAATCTCTTCACTCTTCTTTCTTCTTCTTGAAAAACCTCATGCTTCGGTGGACCACTGCCGGGAGCTCATGCTACAGCCTGCCGCGATAGGAAGCTCCTTTGAAACAGTACAGTACGGAACCATTTTGGTTCCAATGACTGAGGATGGACTCCCCGTCGATGGCGTGAGTTGCGATGGTAGAAGGTAGCCGTGGGCATCAAGTCGAACAATTCTACAGAACACAGGACAGTTGTTCAGTGCACTACAAACTCGTAATTAGAACAAAAATTATCCATTTGATTTGGTCATCCATGGATTGCTAGACATATCTTAACATGACGAGAAAAATTCATACGACGTAGACATTTGCGTACACCATACCCTTCTTGCCTTGGTGTGCTTACCACTTTTGGCTAAATGATCACTTACCATGGCGAGATGTGGTCAACGTGATTAAAAACGCAAAGTAATCATAGAATGTCGGCAAGGTACTTTTTATTACCACGAGTGCTCCGGCAGTTAGCAATTGAGAGCCAATTGCTAACTGCCGGCCTTCTAGGCCTCATAAAGATCGGCAATTGCCTATCCCCCTGTTTATTCTAAGACCCTGTACAGAAGGGGCGATATCGTCGCCTGTCACCAATACGTTGCGTCCACAAGGATCGCGCGAGTAAAAATACGCGCATATTTTACATTCGTACGGTGCTTGTGAGTTGTGGACGCAATGTATTGGCCATGGATCCCAGTACCTCGCCGTACGCGCCTAATGCATTCGCGCGAGGGAATCGCCGCGATTTCGCCCCTTCTGGACAGGCGGTATTAATCAATGGTAGACACTTATCGACTTGACCATCTGTCTGTCAACTGACATATGTGAATCAACATAAAGATGATGATGATGATTTTTGATAGAATTGAAACTAAGAAGGGCAAGGCCATACTTTATGATGTAATTATGAGTATAACCTTGTACTACTTCCTATAATACGGCCGCCGAAAGAATTGGTTTCTGACACCTAATACTGGCCAAATTACAGAAACGGTTAATCTGGTTGCACTATGCCTAATGTCTAAGACAATACTAAACATTCCTGTGAAAGTCGCATCGCAATAAGATTAGCCATTTCCGAGATTAGTTTAATATGAACAAGTGTCAGAGCAGCAACGCCTTCTCTCAGGCTGTATGTGGTTATCTAGTGGGGTAGGTCGTGACAGGTGGAATGACGTCATAAGGTGGAAAAGAAAGCAAGACCGTGTCGTGACCGCGCTGCCCAGCTTGTGTAGCAGGAAATGTTAATTGGTCTCGATTGGCAAGACAACAACAAAAAAAGCAAGCAAACAAACATTTTAAGCCGATCATAGCTCAGTGTTAGTGACACGTCGGATACCGAGACGAAGGTCTCGGGTTCGAATCCTACAATGAGCTTGCGCTTTCGGTGAAGAAAAACATCGTGAGGAAACGATAGCACGGTGGTCAAGCTGGAAATCTGTCGACAAACACCAGTCGGTGTGTTCCGACAGCTGCACTCGAGAACCAGTAGCCTATGGACACTTGCAACACTATCACTCGCACGTTGCCGACCCTGCAGAAATCTCTTCACACCCTTTTTGAAGAACCCCATGCTGTACTCCATTGGGTACGGCGGGGAGCTACCCATTTATTATACTTCTTATATTAATATTAATAAAATCAATATATTAATATAATAAAATAATTAATAGGAAGTAGCATTCGACAGAAATGAACTTGAGTTAGCAGGTTTTTGGTAATTTAAATAATTTTGTGCAATCGTACGAATATATTGACAAATATTAATATATTCAAAATTAATTATTCAATGCATTTATTTACAAAATAATTCGGCGACCTTGAAATCAATATAAAAACACATAAATTACTTGAAACCAAAATTATTCAGAATAGATTTTAACTCGTTTTTACTCTAATTTATTATAATTAAAGTAAAAAAAAAACTTCCGTAACTACTCATAGACTAAGAAAAAACTGTGGGTGCTATAGTCCGTTCGACTGGCCACGGCACCTCTGACATGACATTCAATGTCAAACTTGTTATAGACGTACTTAAAAACTGTTACTGGTTCATTGAGTTTTTTTAATAGATTGAGACGTTGCGTAACTTCCTTGTGATGTAAAAATCATTAGTATATCCTGGGACATTCCTCACACACGCATCTGATCCCAAACTAAGCAGAACTTGTACTATGGAAACCAGATAACTGATATACCTACTACTTTTTAATGTATAAACAGACGTGACACAAATATTTGTGCTGGGCGGGAATCGAACTCATTACCTGGCAGTCAGGCGTCCTAGCCAACTGGCATGTCAAAATCTCAGCTATGTCTGTAGGAAAATTATTTTGGATTAAATGTAGAATAATTGGATTGTTTTACAAAAATCTTAAACCGACTTCAAAGTACAGTCGAGGCCATTAATATGTATACACTTTTTGAAATTCAAAAGCAATTTTCTCGCATGTTTAACATTTAAGTGTTAAACTATTACACAAATCATAATAGTATATGTTAGAAGATTCTGCCTTTATAATATCTCATAATTTCAATCAGTAGTTTAAGAGGAAACCGTTGTTGAATTTTACTAAGTGTATACATATTTATGTCCTAGACTGTACACTAAGAAGTAATCAAATCCTGATCTGATGACAATGTGACCAAACGGGAAGTGTACCCTTCCAGACAAAAAATAATTTTCCAAATCGGTTAATAAATGACGGAGTTATGAGGTAACAAACATAAAATACAACCGAATTGAGAACCTCCTCCTTTTTTAAGTCGGTTAAAAATGCTGTAGAGTGTAGGACAGTGCCGGATTTGAAATATAGTAAGAGTTCCTCGATCCTCAGAGTGCCCCGCGTTTACGAACAAAAAATATTGTTGTGAGGATTAGGGTTTTTTAAGCTGAAATTGCGGTAAATCTCACAGATTTAATCTATCTCTGAATCAATTTACATACAAATCTGTTCAACTCTCGAATAACAAACATAAATATCAAAGTCCGAACTTTCGCCTGGTGCAAATAAAACCATATTATTAAACTGAGTTATTAATTTTAAACCATATTCCAGAAATTAAGTAGTTTGCTCAGTAGAGTTTAATCTCATGTTATTTTGTGACAAAACTGGTCAAATCCATAGTATCCAATCCAATCCAATAATTCGTAACTCTGTTTGTGAGTTTGTTACCTTTTCACGACTAAACAACTGAACGGATCGTAATGAAATTTGGCAACGATGAAATGGTATCGGGAAGGTCATAGGCTACTTTTTATCCGGAGACGCGGGTGAAACCGCGGGGAACAGCTAGTACATTATAAAGCGCACATTTTGTACGAAAAAAGGATTTTAAAACGACCATAATTATCTTCGTGATCTTCACCATCGATATATTATCTTCTGTCTAGATTAAGGGTTACGTACAAGACAACATCGTGAAAGTGGCCGCTTGGAAACTCAATAAAACAAAATTATGTCACTCATGTATGAATGTTCTACGTTCAAACGTGGACCTACTGAAACTGAAATAGCGACACCGTGGTCTTATTTCTTCACCGTTTTTACAGCTGTCACCCTTATTCTAGGGTAATACTATTTAGATGATCTTCACCAATCTTGTTGTTTCAGTTCTTTGGTACATATCTACTTAACTTATGACGCAATAAGGCAATTATTTCTCCTTTCTTTAAGCGTCAAAATGTATTCCTTACCTATTATAAATCGATTTACACAGTTTTCTATCAACTTTTTGCAGCATTCATCCGTCCCCAACTATCCATCCATAACTTCACGCTATTCATTTTGTCTGTATGTTTTTGTTCCAATCTCGAAAACTATGTCCATTAATTAGTTTAGGTCTTTAATTATTGTTTTAGACCTTCATGGTAAAAGATTCGGTTATATAAGGAGTTATTTAATTTAACTGTAAAAAATTGGCGATGTTCCGGTTGGTTTGATCTGTTGAATCATGCTGGTCAAGACGGTCAAGACACCTCGACCGTGATATTGTCAGCCATCGTGTTGTTTATTTATTTGTTTGTTTGGGTCTATCGAAATTATCCAACACTTCGAGAATATCTCTTATTATCTCATCTCACTATCTCAAAAATAATATAAGTAAGTAGTATGTGAATGTTTTGATTTTTGAACATTTGTGGCTCAATCACGAACAAACGACTCAACCGATTTGGATAAAGAATCATGGCGAGAACCATACATTGATTTGTACAAAAAAATGCAACTTTTTAGAGAGTTTTGAATCACTTCCAATGTTGAGATTACATTACCAGCAATTAATATACTTGAAATATTTTATAAACCCTGCAAAACATAACAACAACATAATGGTTATGGTCGCGATTAGCCGACATGCCATGGAATGTCGCATTTTTATACCAGGGATCTAAAAATATTTTAAATGCGTCAACTTATTTTTTGACGGGCCAGTTGGCGCAGTTGGTTAAGAGTCGGGTAAAGGCTCCACCTATTGCGTCGTAGTTCGTGGGTTCGATTCCCGCACAGGACATGCATTTGTGTGCATGAAAATGTCTGTTATGTCCTGAGTCTGGGTGTAATTATGTTTATTAAGTATTTATTTACAAACAAAAAGTAGTATATGTATTATATCAGTTATCTGGTTTCTATAGTACAACCTCTGCTTAATGACCGTGTGTGAGGAATGTCCCAGGACATTTATTTATTTATTCCTTAGGCACCAAGGACCAATAATAACGTAATTTCAACGTCTCTAAAACTATAATTTTTTTATACAAATCTCGCCATGATTCTTTGGCACACGGATAGAATATTTTCTAGATTATTTCTATATAGGATACTTTTTATCCCACGAATGTTCCGCTGTATTTTGGCAGATGCTTAATTTGATAGCCAGTTCCCTCTATCCTGACCTGAATAGTGATATTTGTCCAATGGCTACAAGTAACTAATGTTTTTTTATATGACGAAACACGCGTTCGGCCCTCTTGATGGTAAGCGGTTACCGTAGCCTATGGACGCTTGCAACTCACGCGTTACCGATGGTTACGAGTTATTAGGCTGCAGTATTCTGTAAGGTGGAGGTACTTCTTCAGTGGATCTGCTCTTTGAGTGAAATACAGCTAGGTATGCTTTTTCTGTCATAACTACACACGTAAATACAAGAGATTAATTTATGTACAAAGAATAGTATAAGTCTATAAGTAACTCTGTCTTTTTGTTACCTTTACACGACTCTGAACCGAAATTATTGGGCAGACAGGAAACAGGTATCTAAAGAAGGACACAAGTTACATTATATATCCCGGGAACGCATGTGAAACCGCAGGGGACAACTAGTTTATAATTTGTCAGGATATCTCATGCGTTATTTAAGGTCGTTACTCAGAACCTGATCTGATAAGTCATCTGGAAAACTGTTGGAGTCACGCTCGACTTCATCCGGATAGTAAATAGGGTTACCACTTTACAGGTTGCATATATGTATATTGCAGTTCCAATAATATCACATACATACGTGTCGAATTGATAATCTCTTTTTTTAAGTCGATTAATAAAAGAGTTCCCGCCGTGGTTTTCCCAATGGAGTACAGCATGGGGTTCTTCAAAAGGGGTGTGAAGAAATTTCTGCAGGGTCGGCAACGCGCGCGTGATACCCCTGGTGTTGCCAGCGTCCATAGGCTACAACCGCTACTAACCGCTTACCATCAGGCGGGCCGAACGCTTGTTTCCTCATATAAAAAAACATCCCGTTACTTGTAGCTATTGGAATGTATCACTATTCGTCCGTATGCTTGTTTGCCACCTAAAAAATACACCTTATTTCAATGATCCTAAAGAAACTCTATTTTTAAACGCGTATCAAAATATGCTTTTCTCTCCGAGCCGTGGTCCGAGTCAGTGTGAACGGACCCTTATTAGGGGTGTGTCACTGTCAGTGCCGGATTAAGCAAGCGCGGGGCCCGTACCAAAAGTCAAGGGCCCTTGGTTCACGGTACTTAATCTTATGGATCCAGCCACACAAGACTGAGACCGATGCGACCTATGTTAACAAATTAAGAAAAGAAGAAGACCGTAACCTCTTCGACGCTATAATTTAATATATTAGAAAATTATTTGTCAAGTTATTGTATCGTGTATATTTCTGTTTAATATACACATTTTATCATTTTATTTTGTTATTATTTTCCCCTAAGATTTTCTCTCCCATCGCCTACAACAGAGCCCCTGGGGCGCCTGTAGCATTTGCTAACTTCTGCTGCTTAGCTAAACCGGCATTGGCGTGTATGTGCCATGTCCTGGAGACCTTAGGCAGATACTATTCAATAGTACTACCATACCTTGGCGTGCCTTGGCTAGAGCGAGTAAGTATCTATTTTCTGGACAATCTTCCTACAGGCTCCATTTTGTGAATCCACAGCCACGCTTTAGCCCATTACAAATCGAAAAGATATAACAAGGAAATACTCCTGTTTAGAATATAATACAAATTATTAAATAGTTTATAATCAAAGCCTGATATTATTATTATGGTTTATTATCAAAGCGTAGAGCCATTATACTCTAAACTACCATCATTGTTAATATTCTGCTAATAAATAACTACTTACAAAATAAAATAATATTTTTAAAAACTTTTCGATCAATATTTTTTTTTGTGATAAAAGAGTTGAGACAACCCTAGCATGTTACCTACGTGTCCGATTATCTATGCCCCAAATAGCTTCATGTAGACGCAAATAAGCGACCTTCTCTGTGTGAAATTACATAATCTATGCAGCTCTACGGACTTCGCTAAAAACTAACTAAATCTGAGCAAAGCACTATGCTAGGGTATTTTTTCTCCATGATAAGTGGTAATGAGGTCGAAGGTGGTGGCCATAAAGCCCAGAAGACTCTAAAATGTGTACTACTCTCTACTACATACTACTCGGTACAGTGTTGTATGTATGTATGTACAGTACACAGACGTAATTTGCATCGACTTCAAAACATAAAACCTTGCACAGTTGTCAAGGACCGACGAAAAGACAATAATTTGGTAAAATCGTTATTACTTTTTAGTACATCTTTTGTCCTGTTTTGACGTTGAATGTCAAAACAGGTCAAAAGACAAGTAGGTTATAATAATATTGTTTTAAGAGCTTGTGGTTGGCCCCCAGGGCTTTTTAGTTTTTTTATACTGTAAGGAGAAATTATTTATCATTTGAATATAGCGACATTAGCGACACTATTTTGCCAAATGGAAGTCTAGATTTGCAAACAGCCTATATTTATTGTTTTTCTTTTATTATCTTCTAACCCCCTTATTCATAATTGCTTTTTAACTTAATCAGTGTAATAGTGTTCTCCGTCTCTCTCTTTCGATCACCAAATGTCACGTGTCAGATAAAGACTTCAGAATTTTAGCTAATCAACGTTCGATAACTTCATTATGAATAAGGGGGTATATCTTTATCTTTAAAAAAAACTCTAATTTTCCATTAACAGTAGCCTAACTGTTTTTTGCCAACACACCAAATATTGATTATTTGATTCTACTCGTATGATGATCATTTGACCAGAGAAATGTGACGGGAGTCTGAATTTAGGGGACAAAACACAGGGTTTTAGTTTTTAATACTACCATGGCATCAAACTAGCATACATCCCACTTGATGGTAGGTTACAGCCTATAGACGTGCGAAAACACCATGGGGCAAAGTCTGCTATTTTACACAAAAACTACATTCTGAAGTGATCCCATTACAAACTCCATTACCATCAATGATTACCATTGAGCCAATGTAATAGCTACTACATTAAATGATTTTTGACGTTATTGAATAAGAATAGACTATCAAAATTGACAAAATCACAAAGATGCTGTGTAAAATTGAGTAATACATGAGCTGAGGGCCAACCAAAAGCTCTTAAAACAATATTATTATAACCTTATTTGTCTTTTTTTTTATACCACTTAGGTGGCAAACAAGCATACGGCCCGTCTGATGGTAAGCGGTTACCGTAGCCTATGGACGCTTGCAACACCAGGGGTATCACGCGCGCGTTGCCGACCCTGCAGAAATCTCTTCACACCCCTTTTGAAGAACCCCATGCTGTACTCCATAACTCCATTGTCCTTCTTTGACATCCGGCGTCAAACCAAGACAAAAGACAAATAAGGTTATAATAATATTGTTTTAAGAGCTTGTGGTTGGCCCCCAGTATTGGATACCCATCTAAAGGCTGATGACAATGGTTCTAAAAAAAAAGAAAAGATTAGTCGCATTCAGTATGATACATATAAAAAACAACTTCCAATTCTGTATTTATAAATACAGCGTCAAAGTAAAATAAGCCGCCGAATATAAATAATACGATATTAATTGTTATTGTACAATTATAGGTATTATAGTTATTATATAATGGATGACCAACTAAATAGAGCAAGGTCAATGCACTGTATTGTCAATTTTTATTGCGTAGTATATGCTCACGTTGCAGATAATTCAAATAATATTCATTTGTTATTTTAGCAGCATCCGCACAGTTTCCTCTACAGCTGTTTCTAATGCAAATCACACTAATCATTTTCTTATCTTCTTTGTTAGAATGAGATATAGTAAGAATAATTTAGTTTGAAAAAAAACAGAATCTGCACCAATGTCAATGTCACCACAGAGGATGCAACAGACCGCGCAAAGTGGAGGTTGAGGCAGAGAGTGGACCCGTACACACAACGATACGTAGAAGCGCTGTTTCGCTCGACAGAAATGAGAGACAATGTGTCACCACAGAGGATGCAACAGACCACGCAAAGTGGAGATTGAGACGGAGAGCAGACCCGGACACACAACGATACGTAGAAGCGCTGGTTCGCTCGACAGACATGAGAGACAATATGTCACCACAGAGGATGCAACAGACCGCACAAAGTGGAGTTTGAGCCGGAGAGCGGACCCGCACACACAACGATACGTAGAAGCGCTGGTTCGCTCGACAGACATGAGAGACAACATGTCACCACAGAGGATGCAACAGACCGCACAAAGTGGAGTTTGAGCCGGAGAGCGGACCCGCACACACAACGATACGTAGAAGCGCTGGTTCGCTCGACAGACATGAGAGACAACATGTCACCACAGAGGATGCAACAGACCGCACAAAGTGGAGTTTGAGCCGGAGAGCGGACCCGCACACACAACGATACGTAGAAGCGCTGGTTCGCTCGACAGACATGAGAGACAACATGTCACCACAGAGGATGCAACAGACCGCACAAAGTGGAGTTTGAGCCGGAGAGTGGACCCGCACACACAACGATACGTAGAAGCGCTGGTTCGCTCGACAGACATGAGAGACAACATGTCACCACAGAGGATGCAACAGACCGCACAAAGTGGAGTTTGAGCCGGAGAGCGGACCCGCACACACAACGATACGTAGAAGCGCTGGTTCGCTCGACAGACATGAGAGACAACATGTCACCACAGAGGATGCAACAGACCGCACAAAGTGGAGTTTGAGCCGGAGAGCGGACCCGCACACACAACGATACGTAGAAGCGCTGGTTCGCTCGACAGACATGAGAGACAACATGTCACCACAGAGGATGCAACAGACCGCACAAAGTGGAGTTTGAGCCGGAGAGCGGACCCGCACACACAACGATACGTAGAAGCGCTGGTTCGCTCGACAGACATGAGAGACAACATGTCACCACAGAGGATGCAACAGACCGCACAAAGTGGAGTTTGAGCCGGAGAGCGGACCCGCACACACAACGATACGTAGAAGCGCTGGTTCGCTCGACAGACATGAGAGACAACATGTCACCACAGAGGATGCAACAGACCGCACAAAGTGGAGTTTGAGCCGGAGAGCGGACCCGCACACACAACGATACGTAGAAGCGCTGGTTCGCTCGACAGACATGAGAGACAACATGTCACCACAGAGGATGCAACAGACCGCACAAAGTGGAGTTTGAGCCGGAGAGCGGACCCGCACACACAACGATACGTAGAAGCGCTGGTTCGCTCGACAGACATGAGAGACAACATGTCACCACAGAGGATGCAACAGACCGCACAAAGTGGAGTTTGAGCTGGAGAGCGGACCCGCACACACAACGATACGTAGAAGCGCTGGTTCGCTCGACAGACATGAGAGACAACATGTCACCACAGAGGATGCAACAGACCGCACAAAGTGGAGTTTGAGCCGGAGAGCGGACCCGCACACACAACGATACGTAGAAGCGCTGGTTCGCTCGACAGACATGAGAGACAACATGTCACCACAGAGGATGCAACAGACCGCGCAATGTAGAGATAGAGCCGGAGATTTGACCCGTACACACAGCGATACGTAGAAGCGCTGGTTCGCTCGACAGACATGAGAGACAATGTCACCACAGAGTATACAATAGACCGCGCAAAGTAGAGATAGAGCCGGTGAGCGGACCCGCACAAACAACAATACCTAGAAGCGCAGACTTTTATGAAATTAAAAAAATTACACCATAGAGGATGAAAAAAACGTTACAGTATACTATAACAACATAAAATTATAATTTACGTTTCATAAAATTTATAAACGCAAACATTAAATTTCGGGACCTATCTGAAGCCAATCAGCTTTCAAGGTGGCTTACACCTTTTTTGTTAATTAAAACGTAATAAAACGAGATACTTAATATATTTAATTTACTTTAATATTACTGTTTATATGTATGCGTCAAAATAGATTAAGCAATGTAATGATTGGGTATAAAATGCCTTTCAAAAATCAACTGAGGTTGTCAGTCAGGCAAAATACGTGATACGCGCATGTGAAATACGGAACTAATAAAAAAACCTAGATAGGACAATTAGAGTCACGGAAATATCAATCAATCCTCGTTTTAGGTGGCCATCAGGGCCATCTTCAGCCATGCCGGGGCCCTTGGGCACACAAAAATTTGGGGCCCCATGGGAAAGTAAATAACAAAAACATGTTTCTACTATGTTTTTTTTGTATGGTTAAAATTAAAAACTGATCTGGTGTCCGATTAATATTTTATTTTAGAATGTTGAAGTTGAAGGCACTAACTATTGTAAGCGAATTTTCCTTTCGGGGCCCCTGTGAGTGTTGGGCCCTGGGCCCGGGCCCCGTGTGCGCTTTATTAACTGTGTAGATTAGGCCTACTTTTATTAGCATAGTACCTATACTATGCTAATAAAAGTATCAGCTTTGACGCTAGGTGAGTTGGGCTGTCAAATGGTCGCAGACTCGCAGTTAATTTCTATCATACTCGACATTCACGATTTATAGTATATTATCCATTTTATTATGATCTGAGATTGTCTAAATTAATTATTAATATTGATATACCCCCTTACTCATAAAGCGCTATTTAACTAATATGCTGTTTAAAGCGTCACGTAAATAATGTCACATTATTTGACAATGACATTAGAGTGACTTTACTGAACCTTTAAACAGTATATAAATTAAATAATGTTTTATGAGTAAGAGGCAAAAGGGGGTTAATGTTTAGACATCAGCAAGTATTCAATTCAAATAAGAAATGATTTTTAATCATAAGTTTCTAAGTGAAAAGAGGACAAAGGTCATTGAATTAAGCGTAATAATTCAATGACAAAGGTTTAATTATTTCTTTATCATAGTTTTGTTTGTACGTGTTGAGGCTTCTACTTATAACGTTAGGGTGTACTATAGAAGGATGGTGAAAGGGAATGGGCCTATACTCCACCATACATGCCCACTGTGGATCGGTGGAGGTAGGCTAGTGGTCAACCTACTGTTGGAGTATTCAAGCCGATAGCCGGATAGCCGGGACTTACTTTACGTACATTCCGAAGCGCGTCTATGGAAATCAAAATTGTTACACGCAAAATGTTCGATAATGCCACACGATAATTGAATGGTCAATAACCCTATCCCATTTAACCAGATCGATTCATGCAGTCTCAAATAAGTGCAATATGATATGTTTAATGTATTAAGCGGTTAATTAAATGGACAAGGCTGGCTGTGTAGCCAATACAAGGATTGGTAGAAAGGCGATGACCTCAGATATATCGATCGATTTAATGCGATTGAAGTCGAGCTATCCTATGTTACAAAGAACTGGATATTTCCAAAAAAAGTTTTTTCTTGTGTATTTGGAATAATAATAATAATAATAATAACGTTTATTGGATAAAACAACAGATTACAGTGCATGTATCGTTGGTTCCCAAACTAGGTAAAACCTGTATCTTGCCGGAATGCCGAAATGTATTTGAAATGTATTTTTAGGGTCGGCAACGCGCTTGTTTTACCCCTGGCAAGCGTCCATAGGCTACAGTAACTGCTTACCATCAGGCGGGCCGTATGCTTGTTTGCCACCTTAGTGGAATAAAAAAAAAAGGCCGATTTTTCCTTGGTACTGAGGTGGGGTTTTCACCAGATATACGTAACTAGAGATGGTTGGACTGTCCTGACTGACAAATAGAGTTCCCTCTGCAACAAGAGACAAGCAAGCAGTTAGCGGGCCCTGATGACAAGTGGGTACAGTCCCAGGCCCGCAGGCAGTGGGGTCTACCCCGCCGAAATCTCCGAATAATGTTGAAATAAATTACTGTTCTAATTTGGAATAGTTTTAAATATTGCTTACCCAACCAACTTGCAATATTTTTTTCAAATAATTTGCCAAAGCGGCCTGGGGGCCTACCACAAGCTCTTAAAACAAGGTTAAAATAACCTTATTTGTGTTTTGTCCCTCTTTGACATCCGGCGTCAAAACAAGACAAAACACAAATAAGGTTATTTTAACCTTGTTTTAAGAGCTTGTGGTAGGCCCCCTGAATTGGGGACCGACATTTCAAAGCACAACAAGTTTAAGTGGGGTATACGAACGCTGCATTTGTAAAACAGGTTTTAATATTTTTTATGATGCATAGTTTTATATTATCTATCTCCGAAGTTCGCAACCCCAAAAATCAGAAATAATTACGGTAGATAGGCATCGATGTACATATTACAGGAAAAAAAGGGTGTGAAGAGATTTCTGCAGGGTCGGCAACGTGCGAGTAACACCTCTGGTGTTGCAAGCGGCCATATGCTGCGGTAACCGATAACCATATTAGGCGGGACGTATGCTTGTAAAAAACGATGTTTGTAACTAGCACAGATTTTCGAAATCATCATAATTCCATCACAAATTTAGTAGGCGGTCCGGTTTTTCTACAGAAATGGCCAAACTAAGAAATTATACATCAGACTCAGACTCCTGGCTGGCTTTTATTCTTGTTTATGTTTGTAAAAAATAACAGTTAATAAGTCCTTGATTACCAATAACGTGGTTAACAGTTCCTATGCCAATCATTATGACGACAATATGTTCCGGCAACGTCAGAATTGTGCGAGGTCGTAGTTCTGTACTTACGGATGTTACCATACAAACTAACATGTTTTTTATGCTATGGTGTGGCCGAAGGTGGTAAGCACAAAGACGAAGGAAACTTGCTTTCAAGTGCAGCTGTCGGAACACACCGATAGGTGCTTGGCGATAGATTTTCGACTTGAGGGTGGTAGCCAGATAGGTGGGTACTACAAAGTACCCTACCACCGTGCTATGGTTTCCTCACGATGTTTTCCTTCACCGATAGCTCAAGCTCATTGTAGGATTCGGACTGTCGACCTTCGACCACTGTACTATCATCGCCTTCCAAGGATTACCCCTGGTTTTTACGCTAACCGCTTACCATCAGGCGGAAAATATGCTACCTTATTAGAAAGACCAGTTGGCGTGGTTGGTAAGACCCCACCTATAATGCTGCATACGTGGGTTCGATTCCCACTCAGGTCATGCATTTGTGTACATGAACGAGTCTGCCTGTCCCCAGTCAGAGAGTATTATGTGATGTTAAGTACGTATTTTCAACAAAAATAATACCTAGTAGGTAGGTAGTTATCTGGTTTCCATAGTACAAGCTCTGCTTAGTTGGGATCAGATGACCGTGTGTGAGGAATGTCCCAGGATATCCTACTAATATTATAAACTAGGTTTCCGGCCGCGGTTACACCAAAAAGAAGGGGGCGCGCCCTTCTTTACCCCCTTACCTACTCTACCGAACCCTACCCTATAAAAAGTATCCTATGTCCGTCTCCCTCCTGGTTCTAAGCTACCTCCCCAAAAATTTTCAGCCAAAACGGTTCAGCCTAAGTTATAAATTTAAGTAGTGTAACTAACACGACTGTCTTTCATATATATATATAGATAGATGCGAAAGAGATAAGTTTGTATGGATGTATGTTTGTTTGTTACTCTTTCACGCAAAAACTACTAAACTGATTTGGATGAAATTTGGCACACAGAGAAAATATAATCTGGATACATAGGATACTTTTTATCCCGGGAAATCATACGATCTCTCGGGAATGCGGGTGAAACCGCACGGGACAGCTAGTTATTAATATAAAAAAACTTTGTCACGAATTTCGATGAACAAGATAATAATGACTAAATGCAGACCACCATGTTTTCAATTAAATAATTAATCTTTTTTTAATTTAACAAGGCACCCGTGAGAAAAACATCCGACTTTAATTATTACTAAAATATATATATCAATTAATATAGATCGTGAGATAAGTAATTTGTATGATGACAACATTTGGCCGCTCACTCGCTTCAAGGGTAGTCGTGGGTCGTGAAATTGTTGCCAAGTTCGGTGCAAAAAGTATGGATCGCTGTTACTGATAAAAATGATTGGGATCTATGTAATCCTACTTCCTACTATTCTATTTATATAAAATGCGAAATTTAGTTTGTCTATTACCTCTTGACGCCTAAGCGGTACAACCAATAATTAAGAGAGGTAGAGCATAGCGTTTATTCGCTCAAAGAGCAGCTCGACTGGGGAAGTACCTCCACCTTACAGAATACTGCACCCAAAGAATACTGCACCCAAATAACTTTCTGTTGTGTAAAGTTGTGTTCCTGCGCGTGAGTAAGGTTGCCAGAGCTCATAGGGGATAGGTCGATAACGCGTGAGCGATGCATCGTGTGTTGCAAGCGTCTATATGGCTACGGTAACCGCTTACCATCAGGCGGGCCGTATGCTTGTTTATCGACTAAGTTGTATAAAAAAATAAATAAAAGGAATTTGGCAAGCTGGATCATAACCTAGAAAAAATTTGATCCTTCGAGAACGTGGGTTAAACGGCTGTGTTAAAACTATAAAGTAATATAACAAACCTATTTCTTGAAGTTGTGTATCTTGGTTTGTTATATTACCCCTAGGTAGAATCTTAGGTAGAATCGATTCCCATACATTTTTGAATGACAAAAAATTCTCCTTCAGTTAAAAAAAACGCTTTAAAAAGCCCTGTATAAAAAAGTAGTAACGAATGGTACCTAATTATTGTATTGTCACCGTTCTTTGATAATCTTATAAGAAATAATGAGCAAAGTTACAGTTTAAGCAGACGTTTTGAAATCCAGAATCGTTAAAGAAAGTTGTTTTAATACTCTATTTGGGGTGGACGGAACTTCCTAATTTAATTAATAAATATAAATAACTAGGCATTTCACTTGTCATACCTATTTCTTACCCGTGCAGTACAACAAAACAAACATAATACTCGATGTCGAACTTGGGTTAAACACTGCCATGCGTCTAGATGACTTACTGCCAGCAGTTTTATGAATGTGTTAAGAACTTATTCGAGCAAATACAAGATTGAGTGGTTATTTTAAAGGGAAATTACGTAAATCGTTTTAATTTATGCGTTGCTTACATACACACACTTACACTTGCAATCAGATTGTGATGTAGGTACACCTGTTTTAATATACACTACTCAGTCCCCATTATGAATAAACATTTTCCCCCTTACTCATAAAACGTTATTTAACTAATATACTGTTTAAAGGGTCACGTAAATAACGTCACTCTTTTGTCATTGTCAAATAATGTGACGTTATTTACGTGACCATTTAAACAGTTTATTAGTTAAATAGCGCTTTATGAGTAAGGGGGTTTGACGACAATTTCGTTCGTTTTAAGCAGCCATACCCAAAGGGTGCCCAACGGGACCCTATTACTTTGCCTCCGCTGTCCGTCCGTCCGTCCGTCAGTCTGTCTGTCAGTGTGCTGTAGCTATCTCATAAACCGTAATAGGTAGAAAGCTGAAATTTTCATAGAATATGTATTTCTATTGCCAAATAATAACAAGGGAATAAGGCAAAATTTTGTGTATTATCTCTGATTATTTTTGCAATTGTTAAACCCTTCGAAGTTTCCGTTTCAGTTAGTTAGTAGTTAGTCGTTCAGTTTTCAATAGTTTATCTAAGAGGCATATTTAGGCGTGTATGGCTATGATTTCTTCTGCCTACCTAGTCCGAAAACCAATGCACGCCACTGAGTTTTGCCAAATTGTAACCTTGCTGACAAGCATTGAGTTGCTTGCCGGATCTTCTCAGTAAAGGCCGACTTCCAAACCGGTGGTAACTTCGGTAACTTTGACCTTCATTAGTGCCCTAAGGCCTAAACTCAATAAATAATTGATAGGTTTTTTTTGTAGTGTTATAGGTTAGCTAGATACTTCCTTAAAACAATATTATAATAACCTTATTTGTCTCTTGTCCCTCTTTGACATCCAACGTCAAAACAGGACATAATAAGCTTGTAGTTGGCCCCCTGTGGCCCCCTGTCAGCCTTCAGTACCCCTACCCTGAGTTTGCTTCGGTAACGTACTTGCTACTCGCTAGCAACTGGTAGAGGTACCTACTGACATAAAAAAACCGTACAAGTGCGAGTTGCACTCGCGTGGAGAGTATTCGGTACAATCAATGCTAGACAGCATAGTAGCTTCTAGCTTCTGAAATGACAAAGACGGCAACAGTGTTGATTATAACTTTGATTTAGCTTTCAGAAACTGGCAGTTCTGTTAATCTATACATATATAATGCTCTGTCCTGAATGACTGACTGAGAATCACACACAGCTTAAACCGCTGATCGTAGAGACCTGAAACTTGGAGCGTGTGTTCTTTGTATGACGCGATGACGTAGTCTTCCGATAAGAAAGGATTTTCCGAAATTCTACCCCTAAGGGGGTGAAAAACAGGGGCAAAGTTTGTATGGGACAACGTGATTCCTTGGTCCGATCTACTTCAAATTTCGCATTTTATTTAAACTCATCGCCTAACGGTGTCAAAAAGGGGTAGAAAGTTATTTTAGGGGTGATTTGAATCGAAGTTGATATCAATACTCCTTAGTGCTTTTGATTTAAATTACATTTTGTTATGACACATGTTTGAAAAATGAATCTGATTTTATCAAAAAAATTGGTGCAATATAATACTCTTTAAAATTGGAATCCTAACTAATATTATAAATGCGAAAGTGAGTTCGTATGTTTATTTCTTTGCTACTCAAAAAATAAAGATGTTTGGCATATAACCTATGCTTGAACGATTTATGGGGAAGGTTTTTATCCGGGGAACGCGCGGGTGAAACCGCTGGGGACAGCTAAGTAGTCTTTCAATATTATCCGTACAAACTTAACATTCATTTGTTTGTACGGATAATATTGACAGATTTAAGTACCAATTTATTTTAAGACCATAAATTTTCTTATAATTCTTCCTGTTATCTGTAAGAACTGATTTCTATATTGTATTTAAGATATATCACACGGTAAAACATTCTTTTTTTTTTAGTTTTTTATTTTTTCCCCCATTAAGTGACCTCCATAATCAAAATACATATTTACATTACACGTCCGTGTTCGGATCACTTGTACAGTCGAGGACATAAATATGTATACACTTTTTGAAATTCAAAAGCGATTTTCTCGCATGTTTAACATTTAAGTGTTAAGCTATTACACAAATCATAATAGTATATGTTAGAAGATTCTGCCTTTATAATATCTCATAATTTCAATCAGTAGTTTAAGAGGAAACCGTTGTTGAATTTTACTAATTGTATACATATTCATGTCCTCGACTGTACCTACCAAAAATAAAGCAAATTGGCGGTGACAGACAGACAGATGAACGAGTGATCCTATAAGGGTTCCATTTTTATTTCTTGCGGAACCCTAAAATTACCGTTTAGTGAATTGGATCGAAAAATAACCTCCAGAAGCACTAAGTAGGTATAAAAGTAATGAAATACATAATATTTCATAAGTAAATGATCTTTGTCCATAATAGTGTTATTACGACCGGATAATTGGGCGTGCGACTGTGCTGTGCTGTGAGTCGATTTAATATCAAATCCGTTTCGCACTCGTTATTTTTTAAGGGGCGATACTTTTTATATATATTTTTAAGTCAGCTTTCTTCTTCTTATTTTTAACCGACTTCAAAAAAAGGAGGAGGTTCTCAATTCGGTTGTATGTTTTTTTTTTACCGACTTCAAAAAAAGGAGGAGGTTCTCAATTCAGATGTTTTTTTATGTTTGTTACCTCATAACTCCGTCATTTATGAACCGATTTGGAAAATTCTTTTTTTGTCTGGAAGGGTACACTTCCCGTTTGGTCCCATTGTCATCAGATCAGGATTTGATTACTTCTTCGTGTACTTTGAAGTCGGTTTAAGTTTTTTGTAAAACAGTCCAATTATTAAGTTTGGCAAACAAGCCCAAATTAGGGCTCATTTCTGCCAGTGTCAAGTTATATTATAGTTCCTAGTCACAATAAATCACTTTCACATTATAGTCCTCAGTCAGTCACCGTCCATAAAAGTCATGTTTTACATAGTACAATGGTGGTCATTGTACTAAAACCAAACTAAAACTCTTCACGGATTTTTGAGACAACTTGAAATGTCACGATACACATAATACATTTAATTTCACTTCACTGGTGCAACATGGATGATCTTTATTGGGTAAAGTACCACCAAAAATACACAATAAAACGATAAAACTTAAATTACACAAATTTATGTTTTTTTTTTTTTTTATACCACTTGGGTGGCAAACAAGCATACGGCCCGCCTGATGGTAAGCGGTTACCGTAGCCTATGGACGCCTGCAACACCAGGGGTATCACGCGCGCGTTGCCGACCCAGCAGAAATCTCTTCACACCCTTTTTGAAGAACCCCATGCTGTACTCCATTGGGAAAACCACGGCGGGGAGCTCATTCCACAGTCTGAGCGTCCGCGGAAGGAAACTCCTTTGAGCCCGCACAGTACGAAACAATTCAGGTTTCAATATGTGAGGATGGACTCCCCGTCGATGGCGAGAGTTGCGATGGTAGAAAGTAGCCTTGGGCATCATCTTAAACAATTCTTCAGAACACCGTCCGTTGTACAAACGGTAGAACACACATAAGGAGGCAAAGTCTCTCCTCAGACTGAGGGGCTCTAAACCGCTTGTGAGCTCGGGATCGTCAACAATTCTGATGGCACGTCGTTGAACCGAGTCTAAAGGATCAAGCTGGTATCCAGGTGCCCCCGCCCATAGATGACAGCAGTACTCCATATGACGCCGGACTTGCGACTTATAAAGTTGCAGCCTTTGCCCCGATGTGAAGTACTGTAAAAATGAAAACGCAACGTCACTCTGCAAGTTCCCGCCAAAAAGTCCGAGCTTTCTTAATATGGAAAGGGTATATAAATTCTGCACTGGGTGACGGAAATTATCATAATAAGTATTAATATACGGCATTTTTAAATTCATTGGGTCAAAAAAAGTTCAGAAATTCAAATAATATACCATTTTATTTCATTAATAGCAATATATTTAAATAAGATGGCGCTCGACTGTTCCCCGAGTGTAATGAATTTACCAAAGAGTATTCAATAACTAGGTACGTAAGAAGAGACGGGACTCCATAGAGCAAGATAAAAATGATAAAATATCATTTGGGAACCAAAAAAAGCCACAATGAGAACAACGTGAGAATAATAAATAGAGTCTGGCAAACGAAAGTAGATACTCGAATTATTTGCAAGCTTTTTATATGGCAATGCAAAACAGAGCAAAAATTTTCTTTTTTTAATATTACAGGTAGGTATTCTATAGTAATTTTGTTGCCATGTTGATATTTTTTTAAATTTACCGCGCTTTTTCAGTATCTACTTTCGTTTGCCAGACTATAACAATCAGTACTACCAACCTTAGAACGAAATAGAGATGCGCTACTTAGTAGATATTTAAATCTATCGATATCGATATATATATACTGTTGTAAATAATATAGATATTTAAGATCCTCTGATTTTGTTTTAGCACTACCAAAACAAAACCAGTGGTACTTTGTTCAGATTATGACTTGTATATAAATATAATATACCATACAATATATTAATACACAAGGTTACATAATAATAATAAATATTAATATGTTTACTGTATAAATATAATACTATACAGATACTATATATATATATATATATATGGAACTTTCAAGGCCAGAGTGAATAGGTTTCTTCTGGGTAAGCGTGTTTCATCTTAGGCTTCGTCATCGCCCCTTCTGGGCGGGTCAGTGGCCAAACGCAAGCCCATTTAATTTAAAAAAAAAAAAAAAATTTAATAGGAAGGGGATTTAGATGCATTTTTTCCTGTTGATAACAGACCGGGGTATTTAAGAAAACCGTAAAAAGTCGAGACAAAGAACTAACTAATACAATACACATTGTATTAATATACAGTAAGGTTTGTGATTGGAGTTTAATTAAAACTACATAATATTTGAAACTACACGTTTTATCAAAAAAAAAGTAAATTATCCTGTTTAGGACCTGATAAGGCATTTTTTTTGTGAATCCTAAAAAAATATGTTGTATGTAGGGACTCATAGCTTTATCCCTGCAATATAAAGCGTACGCCGTATGCGCCGCTTGCAGTCGTCACACGCAGTCGTCACACTCAGTCGCCATAGAACAGTCGCCATAGAGTTCCCATTCTCATCCCAGTCTCAACGTAGCCTTTTGATAAACGTGTCATGTTATTATTATTGTTGTGCACTCCTAATATAGCGTAATAAAATATATTCGCAAGTTAGAGTTTTGTTGACTCTGCCCACAACGTAACCTTAATAATAGGATTGGCTACATAAGAGTCCTAAACTAGGATTAGCCTTAAGAAGAATCCTAAATTGTATATGTTATGTAACATATTAGATAAGCACAGAATATTATTTTGCTGAACTCGTTAATTGAGCAATTTTATTTTTGTCTTTTGTCTTTGTCTTTACGACATTAATTTCTGATTAATAAAGCTGCCAATCGAGACAGCAAAGCCTCAGATTCATTTTTAATGTGCTTCTCACACAATCATGATAAATTTATGTCTGTCATCATCATTAACTGGCAATATTTGCCAATATTGATAGAGTGATGATTTTCTCTTACATTATGCTCAAACACAGAAACACATGAATCAACAGTTGTACATAGATCCAGAGTCGAGTCGGGTACGTAAGAGATAGTGTATCCCACCATTCCCTTAGTGCGATATAGTCGTATATTTTATCCTTTCCAGGTGTAGTTGCGGCACGTCTCGTCGCGTCTCGTCTCGGTGTGAACTGACCCTTAAAGACCGAAACTTTCAACGCTTTACACTTAACAAAATTTTCCCCAATGACCCCTTTAGCTCTACCGCTAGCAGGAACAGTATGAATTTGCGGAATATCTGGAATAGAAGTTGATCATTATTTTGTATCAAATTGATTTTATAAAGTCTTGTGAAATAAAATCAAAAAGTGGCTATATACCTTGCAGCTGCTCACTTGTATGGCTCACCTCTATAGTATATTCTACTGGAATATCATACTCGCTATAAATTTCATTGCAATTTACTGATAAATTATCATTTAAATTTATAGATTGTTCAATATCCAAAGAAGCATTTGGGGCCGAAGAAGTAGGTGGATAATCTAGATGAATGTGAAAATATTTAAAATTTATATAATAAATTATCGTTTTATTTGTATTGATTTTAAATATGTGTGTTACTGACCTGACCTGATACTCACTGTTCTTTATAAAGGTAGCAGGGAAATCCCTTAAAATTGTCTTTAGAGAGTGGCTTAGCTGAGATTCTTATGGATGGAACTGCAGTCTTCTTTAGCCGTGTTTTTTTTTTCTGAAAGTCCTTCTCAACTTTCTCTCTCAAGTTTCCGCAAATATATTTTAATTCATTTAGTTTCTCTATTGGAATGTAAGCCAAGTCCTCGTTGCCTGTCATTTTCACCCATTTTCGGCACCTAAAAATATCGATATCGAATTCGATAAAAAATGTTGCACAACTCTATTTTCTTATATATTATTATGGTATATACCTTAAGATACTATTTAGATGTTTTTATTAAAGGAATTATAGAACTCATTAATAATATGATATTCTACTTACCGAACTGCATCCAGGGGAAATTTGGCCATAAAAACACGTTTTTTACCATCTTTCCTTTCCGATTTTAATCCGCACACTTCGCATTTTCTATACTTCAATCTTAGTTAAAAAAGAAACGGTTTCGTAAGCAAAACACTTATTATTCTACTTAGCAATTATATTAACCAATATCCTGTATAATATTCTGTAATATAATATAATATTCTCAACTTATCAAAATGTTTTCATTTATTTAAAACTGGAGGGAAACAACAAGTGACAGATGACGTTTAATCATAGAGCGAGACAGACTACGGAAATGACAGGGCACCATAAAAGTTCTACCAAACTTCATTGACTTTTTTCTTCTTCTAAGTCGCGACAGACTGGAATTTACGTTAATAAACGGTTACTAATTAGTTTGCGTTAACTATACACTTGTATGGAAGAAATTGGTACCATGAGTATTCCGCTAGAGGCGCTGTGCCAATTCCCATAGAGAAGTGTCGTAAACGCAAACGCATTAGTAAGCGTTTACTAACGTCAATTCTTTACACTCGGAGGTACTGTATTCTAAACGAAAACCAGCTTTGCTCTCTTTTACATAACTATGTAGCTTAAAACCAGTGAGCAAAAGTAAATTTTCCTTTATTTTTCATACATTTTGTGTTTTCTCGCTAGTGTGGTGTAAAATTTAATGTGTTACACTAGACTCGGGTGTAACACATTGAATCTAGTGACTAGAGCAAAGTGATGAGCCTTTTAATCCCTCACTAAGCTTAGGATTCAATTATAGAATCCTTCACTTGCTCAGGATCTAAATTCAGCACTCGCAACAAAAAAGAACTTTGCTGTCTGGTTGCACACATATTATAAATATTGTGAAAAAGTGTAACGAACGCGACGCCGACGATGCGACGCATCCATAGGTGCGTTGTGCGCATAGAACATTTATACTCTCACGAGGTTGTGCGTTTAACATAGTAAAAAAAAAAAAACAACAAAAGCGAACTAGGTACTCCAACCAAAAATTTATTGAATGGACCATGACCAGGGTAACCGTGCATGTCATTTCTCATTTCATGCTCACTTCATTTTGTGTGTCGACCATCTAACTTTTTTACATGTTTTGGTGAAGTGCCTTTATAATCCTATTAATATTATAATGCGTATGTTTGTATGTATGTTACTCAATTAGGTACACCGTAATAGCTGAAGTGGAAGAGTGACATATAAGTATTTACTATTTTACTAGTTCGACAGAAACATAACTTTGAGGCTACTTTCAAAAACTGCAGGCTATAATCATAGCATTATGTAATACACAGAACACACACACATAATATACAAACACGCATTTTTTGTGGAGTTATTTGGGAGTATGGACTTTGTATAACTTTTTTTATCTTTAGTAATTGATATCGTATTTCAAGCTCATTTTCTTTTTTTTTTAAATCTAATTTTTGTGACCCGTTTTTTTTTCCTCGGTAACTATTTATCTCGGCGAAAATCTTAGTCCGACTACAGGGGTAGGCTGAAAAACAGCGTAGTTTGCATATTGTGTACGCTACATTCGCTGAGCCTACCCTATTGCCATATTTTTATATATTATATTGTACCTAATTTTAAGCTTATTTGTAATTTATAGTGGCAATAAATTAATTTTCTTCTTCTTCTTCTTCTTCTTAAGTACGAAAGCGTTCTCCAGTTTATAATCTATCTACGTATCAAATTGCATCTAAATCCGTTCAACCGTTACGGAGCTAAGTCGTAACAAAAATTAATCACACACATAAACTTTCACATCTACATTAATATGTATTTAAATACGATCAAATAGCGCTCGCCCTTAAAAAAATGTTGCTTTGATCTTGAGCCGTCAACTCCTGCGCACCGTCGCCGCGGCGCGTGGGTGTGACGTAGGTATATGACAGACCTTGATAATAATTCGCTAAACCTGCCACAAATAAGTAACAATAATTAAATAATTTCAAAATAATAACAGTGTCTTTTTGTAATAAAATTGAGATCCTTGCTTATCGACAGATGCACGCACAGCTCACACCGCAGGAGCTAGGAACTTGAAATTTTGCACACAGGTTCCTTATGTAACGTAGGCATCACCTAAAGCCCATCACACACGTAGCTATAATATATCTATAATATAAGTGCCAGTACAAGTTGGTGAAGTAACAGAAATATATATTATAGCACTCAAAGATTAGTATTGAAAATATATCGTAATATGCTTTGCTATGATTCATATTAATATATATTATAGCTACGTCTGTGATGGGCTTTAGGAGGGATTTTTCAAATTTCTACCTCTGTTAAGGTAAAATAGGGGACAAACAGGTACTTTAACATAATTCGGATGAAATTATGCAAGGGGCTTTCAGGGGAGGGGTGAAATAAGTTAAATACTCAACTTGAAAATACGTACTATTTTCTGCTTCGTGGATTTACCTGATTTCAATTAATTAATCTTTTCCCTGGATGAGTTTTTTTTTCAAAGGATTTCAAACTGTACCAATTTTTTTTGTATTTCAAAATATATTTTTTTATTTATTTACTTACTTACATCTACTTTTACAGGGATACCCTAATACAGTAGTGTAAAACTAACTTAGAACTAACTTCACAATTATTTAATTACATTTCATTTTGTTGCACGTAAATCAATATTCTATGGCGTGATAGGTAGAATCTTAACCAACACGCTAACTGACCCCTCATAACATTAGAATAATGATAAAAAACATTCGTAACATGTCACCTCGTAAAAATGCGGACACAGGAAGTTCTACACATTATATTAAGTTAGTTACTTCCTAAGTTAATTGGTCAATGACACTCGTTTGTAGTAGTAATTGTACATAATACATTTCCGAAAGCATAAAAACTTGTATGTATTGAATTATTACGCTCTTGTATGTAATGTTGTATATAACTATCTACATCAGTTCCCATCAGTATGGGTCGCGACTCACCATTAGGTTAGTGAATATTGAATTATTGAGTGGGCCCTGAAATGTCCTTCATTCATATAGGTATGTATTGGGTGGGCCCTGAAAAGTCCTTCATTCATATAGTCATATATTGGGTGGCCCTGAAAAGGCCTTCATTCATATAGTTATACATTGGGTGGGCCCTGAAAAGTCTTTCATTTATATAGTTATATATTGGGTGGGCATTGAAAAGTCCTTCATTCATATAGCTGCTCTATGCCCCTTTTGCCTTCATGAAAACCAAGAGGTGAGTCTCGAATTCTGAACTTTGTGTTAGGTGAGTCGCAGTCGAATCAACTTTGCGAACCACTGATCTAGTTTGTATAAGAGGTAATCTCCGGATACTGATAATTCTTTCACTTATAGCTTAGAATTAAAAAAAACGACAACTACTTAATAGAAAGCTACATTGTCCCCGACTGCTATAGTATAGGCTACTTTTCATCCTGACAACGCGGGTGAAACCGCAGGGGAGACCTAGTGTAATTATATCGCAAGAGTGGTAAAGAGAGACGTCGAGGGTTCGAATCCAACAAGATAAAGAAAATCATCGTGAGGAAACCATAGCACGGTGGTAAGGTACTTTGTAGTACCCGCCTGGCTGGCTACCACGAAATCTGTCGCCAAGTACTTACTGATGTGTTCTAATAGCTGCACTTGAGAGCCAGTTCCTTTAAGACTTTGTGTGCTTACCACCTTCGGCCACATCATCACTTACCATGGTGAGAATGGTGTCAAACATAGTTAAAAAAACTATAACGTTATTTAAGTTAAAGTTCTGCGAATGTTTTGTGTTTTTGTGAAGCGGAAACTATGTTTTGTGAAACTCAAACGCATTGGCATCGGGTGCTAACTACACTCGTAGAATGTAAGGAATCGCTCATATTGGTTAGATAGTCTTTTTAGAAAAAAAAAGAAGGAATAAAATCTTTTATGTAAGTTTATGTATGTAGACTTGAAAACTCCAACAGCTGAACTCCAACAACTAGGTTGACCTACCTCAACCGATCAGCAGTGGGCACGCGTGGTGGAGTATCTGCCCATTCCCTTTCACCCTCATTTGTGAAAGGAGGCCTGTGCTCAGCAGCATGATGGTGATAAATTTTATGTAAGTCAAAAACAAAAGTCATTTATTCAGTTTAGGCCTGGTATATATTACAGTTGAAAATACCACTGGTTCGGAATATACAATATTAAGTACTTCACGGAAAGGTTATACTTATACTTATATACTTTTTATAGAGGGTCTATATCTGATTGTAGTCTTCCCTTTCCGTAACACGCTGTATAAAACACAAACAAAATATTATCGGTGACGATTAGATCCTGGTACAATGGATATTGTTAATTCCAACAGTAAGAATGTACCTTTACATCAAACAATGGTTATCCAACACTTTCGATACGATTACCTCAGTCTAGATTATTTCATTCTATAAACGATTTTCTTCAAACATCACACTTTTAAGAATCTCCATAAAATAATCTTGCTGTTTTTATTCAAATATGACATAAATATAATAAAGTTAAAGTGGGTCCAGTTAAAGTTTTAAACAATGAGTAAATTAATTTGGACTGTTCTTTTTATTTTTAATTCGAACTGTGTTTTAACTTTGAAATCTAAGATTGAATGTGGATATAAGGTGAGCTTGTCAATGATAATACCTATTTGGTAAAAAACTTAAACCGATTTCAGAGTACACTAAAAACTAATCATATCCTGACCTGATGACAATGGGACCAAACGAGAAGTGTACCCTTGCAAACAAAATATTCCAAATCGGTTAATAAATGACGGAGATCTAACGTAACAAACATTAAAAAAATACACAGCCGAATTGAGAACCTCCTCCTTTTTTGAATTTGATAAAACATGCGACATGGTTGCAGCTGTTCCAAAAATCTCTTGAGCAAACGTAGGTTTAAAGATGACATTTAGATACCGCTGATCTCCGCACACTGTCAGCACAGCGCCTCCTCATGAAGCTAATGGAACTTCTTGGTCACCAATAGCGCAAGCTTGTGTGGTATCGGTAGACTTAGGCTTTTCATATTCAATTTGTTTCCAGCAATGTCCACAAACAAGAGATGGAGCCCTCAATGTACATCTGGTGCCTCACTCGCACATGGACGCTGGCTGGGTGAAAACATTCGATGAATATTATTTTGGAAGTAAGATACTCTAAACCTAGCCTCGTATTCAGTTCCCTTTAGTCGCAACACTATATTATGATACCATTTGTGTAACTTCTCAGGTACCGCGCCGTACGTTTAAAAACATAACTGTGACAACTCATCAAAGTCCTGCAGTGGTTCAGGAGCTATAAGCTAAGCAGAGTAAAACAGAGAGATACATAATGTGCAGAAGGTGCCAAGGTGACCCTATATCTACGCCGTCTATCTGTCACAAGGCTTTATCCATTAATCCTATCTGGATATTTGCTTCATGAATCCTATGGACCGCGGTTAAAAATATAACAAAAAAACAATTTTTATTATAGGACGCGCGTCCCTCGCGAGAACCCTTTGAGAAAACGTTCACATTTGTGTTTCTTTTCAGCTAAAACTGCAGTGAGCACAGCAAATGTCCAGCTCATTTACCACTCCGTGCTGTCTGAACTATTGCATGATAAACGAAGGAAGTAAGTGCCGATTAGTTATTGAGATAAATAGATCGTCTCCTGCCTGCCTGTTCCCAATTATTTATTGTCCGCGAAATATGTACGTTTCTTCAATTCCAGTCTTCAATCCTGGTATCCGTCATGTCGACATCACTTCTTTCTTACTTCACACAATCCTTCCATCTATTTTTCGGTCTTCTTTTTCCCGTGTACCAGAAGTCTTTTGGAAAAGCATCTTCTGAGCATCAGGGTGTTCTTCAATCCTCTCTTGATTTCAGACACATAAAAATAAGTGGCGTTGCCAAGCATTCAGGTTATTAAGCTAGTATGTAAAATTTAGGAAATGCACAGCCAAATTCACAATTTGTCCCCTTCTTCTCCAAGGTTCACCTTCTCCGAAACAGCGTACTTCTGGCGCTGGTGGAAGGAGCAGAGGCCCACAACTCGGGCCACATTCCGGTCCCTGGTGCAGGAGGGCCGGCTGGAGTTCGCTGGAGGCGGCTGGGTGCATAATGATGAAGCTACTGTTGATTACTTGCAGATTATAGATCAGTACACGTGGGGATTAAGGTAGTTAAAGTTTCGACATGTCCAACTGAATGTCACAGCAAGTTTACTCGTCTATTCTTGACCACCATAACCACAACAAAAGGAACAGAACATTTGAAAAAAAAAATCTAGTGCATAGGTTAGGTAGGTCAAAATGTTGACCTACCTATAATTTTGCATATTTTCTTACAGAAAGCTCAACGACACCTTAGGTCCATGTGGGAAGCCCAAAGCAGCGTGGCAGATCGACACGTACGGACACTCAAGAGAGCAGGCGTCCTTGCTGGCTCAGATGGGATTTGATGGGCTGTTTATTGGTATGTTTAACAAAATGGAGCACGCCACAGCTAATGTGATTTAGTAATCTTGGGTGTTCAATGACATGATATCGGATTCATGGGTCAGTGGCCAATGGCAAACCCAATTATATAAAAAAATAATGGTTATTCTATGGAAACAAGAAAAAAACAAATTCAGAGTAGCACGAAATGCCATTGGAGAAGGCATTTTAATGAAATTCTATTTAATATCAAGCAAAAATTGACCGTGATAAATTGCCACTTCTATCTAACAGGCGTATAATAAAAGCAGTATTTATATACTCTGAGATATAAGTAACAATAAATGTGTTGTCATGTGTTTAACATAATATTCAATACAACTTCCTACTGGTAGTTTTATTGAATATTATTTGAAAGTAGGTACGGATAAAGATATGCCATTGTATCAATCTATTATAGTAAAAATAGGTAACGTATAAGGATCTATACTTTCTGCTCGAATATTCGCAGGGCGAGTTGATCATAAACAAAGAGAATCTATGATAGAAGAGGATAGGATGGAGTTCATGTGGAGAGGTAGTGACGTGTTGGGTAAGTGTAGCTAAACATTTTATACCTACACAATGCAATACCACACACAAGACCACACATTTAAGTTTTTTACACCCCATTCAAATCATTCACTTCTATTATGAATATTTGCAGGTAAAATGTCAGATATAATGACGCATACATTATTCAACCTGTACAACGCGCCAGATGGGTTCTGCTTCGATTTCCTATGCAATGATGAGCCGATTATTGACGATCCTGATAACCGGGTGTACAATGCTGAAAAGCGGGTAAGAATGTTACATAACTCGGCACAATTTGTGTCACTGTATTCTAAGTCGTTAATTACACCTTGATCATCGAAGAAAGTTTGCTTGCTTATCGGTTTTTGATCTATTTGGAGATTCTATTCAGTAATTATCAAACCTTATTCCACCATCCCTATTTTTACACCGAACCACAAGACGAAAATTTCACCCGTACCTACGAAGTTGACATACTGAAAATATGGACACAGTTTGCATCCTCATTTATAATGCGGACAGAAAGCGAGTGGAACTTAATTCTGGCGTCTGTTACCTGACTCTTACAATCTAGGGACTTTCAAGGTCACAGTGTATAGTTTTCTTCTGGGTAAGCTTGCTCCATCTTAGGCTTGGCCATCGTTCTTCTAGGGTCAGTAGCCAAAGGCAAGCCAAAATTTTTGAAATTGCCCATATATAGGCAAATGTTTGGTTTGGTACAATCTCATACCTATTGTATCCGTCCGAACAAAACTTTAATCTTGATATTATACAGGTAAACGCCTTCGTATCCCAAATCGAAAGACAAGCGAAGTACTATGACCATGACAACATCATGGTGACTATGGGAGGTGACTTCACATACCAAAGCGCTGCTAACTGGTATATGAACATGGATAAACTTATTAAGTAAGTATTTGCGTTTTTAAACTCACTTTCGACCATTCACTTACATTTGTAAACTGTGTACAGAGGCCGGCAAACAACTTGAGCCAAAGTCGACGTAGTGGGGGTAAGTTCGCGCATGTACACTCATGCTCGGCCAATAGCGTGGACGCGTGCCGACAGAATGCCCCCGCGCACCTCTCTTTCCACCAACGACACCTTAAAATCGTCTACTGCGCACTCAAGGTCATGGCTCAAGTTGTTTGCCGGCCACTGTAACGCATGTAGAAGTGCCTTGATTAAGTTTGTTTTATGAAATGCAGCAAGCATTTTTTTAGAACGGCAAAGGAATGTGCTACTAGAAATAAAAAAATAAAAAAGTTTTTCAATGGAGTTTTTTTTTTATAGATGTTTGTTCCAATGACCGGATCCATAAAAATTTTGTTTTTACATTTTTATGGATTAAAAAGAACTACAAATAAAAGTATTTTGCAGCCACGTAACGACCCATCCAACAAATATGTCCGACATAAACATCTTCTATTCAACGCCATCGTGTTATCTGAAGGCAATATATCTTTACGGGAGAAGAGACAAAGCCGTTCATACTGAAAGAGTGAGTACGATATCACTCTTGCCTTAATTCCCATTACTTTTGGACCTGGATTCAGCAAAGCTACCATGGTAAGTATTGTGGTTAAGCACACAAAGTCTAAAGGGAACTTATTATTCGGTGCAGCTGCCGGAAGACACAGAATACTTGGAGACATATTTTTAGTATGAAGATGGTAGCCAGTTAATAGGGATTGAAGATGAGATATGGAGAAGGAGCAAAGTGCACTGCCAGCACAGAGCCCCTTCTTGAAGCTCTGGTGATCTTACTTACCGCAGAAACTGTAATCTTCTGTAAGGACTTACTTCCCCCCTTGGGCTGCTCTGAACTTTGAACGAGAGAACCCGTTTCCTTTCCTAAAAGCGTTTCTCAAATAAACTCAAAACCTTTCCAGGGTGACTTTTTCCCATACGGAAGTGACGCTACAACCTACTGGACTGGGTTTTATACATCTAGACCAAGTTTTAAGTACTTGGCTAAGAGAACACACGTATTTCTTCAGGTAAGTTTACAGAAGTTTTAGAAGTACAATCAATTGTATCAACATCCAACTTAAATGAAACGGGACACCATAATAACTATGAGACCGTACAAGCAGGCAGATGATCCACCTTATGGTAGCGTACACCGCAATGACCAGGGGAAACAGTGCTTTGCCAACCTCGAAGACCTCTCTGTATAATTCTCTTCCTGAAGAACCCCATATTGCCAATACCAGCATAATGGGAAATTAAGTCGACGAACCGAATCTATAGACACAATGTTTTGCAAACGAATGGAACATCCTTCCTTTTCTGACTCCGTGACACTAGTTATTTTCAATGCCAGAATGAAAAGGAGTCCCTTTGACACTAGCAATTATTAAACACCATAACTTTTTTATTCTGCAGGTAGTTAAACAACTGACAGTGATCGCTCGGATTGGTGACTCTTACGAACTACATCTACTAAGACATGCTGTCAGCCTGGTACTCCACCACGATGCAATCACAGGTTCACATAATTCTAAGACTAACTGCCACTTTCAGTTCCTGCTTGCTTAGTTTCTTTCTTTTCTTTATTTTCTTTCTTTTCTTTCTTTTCTTTCTTTTCTTTCTTTTCTTTATTTTCTTTCTTTTCTTTCTTTTCTTTCTTTTCTTTCTTTTCTTTCTTTTCTTTATTTTCTTTCTTTTCTTTCTTTTCTTTATTTCTTTAAGTTAATAATTACAGTAACGACTATATATTTTTTAAATAAAATTTTCTGCTTTATTTCAGGTACCAGCCAACAGCATGTAACAAATGATTTCATAAGAATCTTGAGTGAAGCAATTGACGCTTGCACCAAGAAAGTTTCCAATTTATTAAGGTCAGTTATTGTTATGAATATACTTGATATGTCATGTGATTGTTGCATACAAAACTCACACATAATATCGAATTCCGCATGCGGCATTTGCAAAATGTCTCATTTGGCTTTTGCCCAGATCTACAAAAATGATACATATGAGGACCTTTAGGACTTCGTATTCTGTTGCTTATTACTGTAACTGGTAAAGAGTATATAGAACCTATATACTAAAGTTGTTTCATTTCAGCTACCTGACTCCAACTTGGGGAGGCTCCAGGAGATCTAAGAACAATCAACAATTCGTTATTTGTCATGAACTTAACATGACACAGTGCCGAGTGAGTATAGACCAGTACTATTTTTTTATCTAATATGACTTGTGCTTTACAACATATATTATTCAACTTAAGTACCTATTGATAGTGTGGAAGCTGGTAGGTGGGTATTTCATAGTACTAATAGTAAAAAAAAAGTAGTAAAACAAAAGAGCAAGAAACATACAGGAAGATTTAAAACTAGGTAAAATTAACAAACACAAAACAGACAAAATATAAAAATAATAATAATAAGTTATAATAATTTATAACATTATTAGTTTTATAGAAGTATTGTAAAAGAATATAATCGTATTTGTTTATAGGATTAGGTTTTTTTATAATATTTAAAATTTTAATGTTATAAAAAATATATTTTTAAGATAAAAACTAAATAAAGAGATAATAATAAAACAATTTGTTTCTCGCATCGTCTAAGGGTGGGTGTGCTGTCAAAAGGGTACCAACTCAGCATGTGCTGCTGTATATCAACAGCGCTGATTTTCAGCTGGCACCTGGTAGTGACTCCGGAATGGCACAAATGGCACCATGCCATAGTTTCTTCACAGTATTTTCATATCTGGAAGCGCTCGTGCCTAACATGATTCGCCGTTCTTAATCGATCGGAAAAGTTTTGCTACCACCAGTGAGGCTGGTACCTGGATGGGTGACTACCTAGTGTTATAACAACTCGAGCGTTTTCCGTGCTGCGGAAGGCAGGTAAAGCCGTTGGTCCCGGCTATCACTTAATTGTGATAGTCGTTAAGCTAGTTAGAGGCGTAGGAGGGTTGAAATCTCCAACAGTAGATTGACCATTAGCATACCTCCACCAATCCGCAGTGGGTATACGTGGTGGAGTATTTCCCCACTCCATTTCACCTTGAAAGGAGGCCTGTGCTCAGCAGTAGGACATCATAGGCTGTTGATGATTTTCATTTACCGAAAGTTCAACTATTGTCACATTCGACGATACTAAGCTATTATCGCCTTATAAAATTAAAAGCACAGCATCATCATCAGTTTCTGTCAGCTGTTCCCAATCAATATGTTCACATCTTCCATTTTTAGCTATTGGTAGTTAATTAGTTAATGATGAAAACTAGTCCTTTATTACTTTAGTATATGTCCCAGGTGAAAATGGTATGATAAAATAAAATAAGTTTTCTGACTCCAAATTTGTATTATTACGTTAACACAGTTAGTACATTTAATTTAATAGGCAACGCGACAGGGCAGTGGGATGTAAGCGACTGGCGAGACTCTAGCTGCATTCGTTACGCGATACCCAATTTGCTTACTTGCATTACGAGCTCGCCGTGACGCCACATCACACCCCCCCTTATTTGAATTTTTTTTGACAAAAGTAAAAAAAATAAAAATATAAAAATTTATACACACAAGTACAACAAAAATATTAAACATTATGTTTCCGACTGTACCTAGACATTTTATGCTTACAAGTAATACGATCAAGTCACAATATACTGATAACCGCATGGTATCAGGTTTCAGTACTGGTGTATACAAAATGACACAATGTATGTCGATTAATTTACATTCAATTATTTTGCCTTTATAATTTTTAAACTATATGACCAAAAAAAATATAACATGTGTCTCTCTTTTGGGACATTAAGTACATTATTTACCTCTATACTTATATTTCACTTATATTTATACTTCACTGCAATTCACTTAGGTATTAGCTAAATACCATAAAAAATAAAAGAAAAAATTAACACTTTTGTTCACACATAACCTGCTGCTGGCGCAGCGACCGTAGCGTTGGCGGGTTGACCCCCAACCGGCGCTATTTTATTTACTTCTTTCCTGAGCCATCCCTTACATAGCCATTCCGGATTGCGTAGCATAAAAACAAAGCTAATATTACGACAATTGCAATCAGAATAATGCCAAAATAATTCAATTTACTCTCCAGTTGTTGTTGTCCTTCTACAACTGAAGCTTGAGCTGAGGCTACAATTTCTTTATTGTGATAGTTACCCATTTTGACGATTTTACAACACAATTATTTATATAATTAACTGTATACTGTATTGCAGTGAAGCTTCTAAAGACTAATGTTTATCTTATATTCATTTCCACAATATATGAATAGTTCAGTTGACCTACAAATTACTTGTCTAGTTGAGCAAAAAACGCACCGGCTGCCTAACTATACGACCACTGCGCGTCGTCTTAGTGATAGGCGGTAGCGGTTTTTGCTCTTCTGACCTAACAACTACATTTTGATCTAAATTACTGTTGTCGTTATTACAAACATTCTCATCACTTATGTAATATGCAGGTTTTAGTCTGTCTATGCTAACATTTGATTGTCGGTCTCCGATTTTTATAAGGAAATGTTTTTGTGACCTATTAAGAACCTGGTATGGGCCGCTATACGTCGGTGTTAATGGCTTCCGTACCATATCATTTCTCAAAAATACAAAAGGGCAAGTATACAAATCTTTATGTACAAAAATTTTCCGCGAATCGCTAGTCGATCGTGACTGTGGTCTTAGGTTCTTTAATATTTTTCTTAACTGCTCTACGTAAGTATGTTGGTCACTTACCTGCTCACTCACAGCGGCGTCCGCATAAAAATCGCCAGGCAGACGCATCGTGTGACCTAAAACTAATTCTGCAGTGCTGACATTATTGTCGCTTTTGCTAGCTGCGCGAAGTCCTAACATGACTGTCGGTAGCTCATCAACCCATGACCTATTATCTAACAAACGAGCTTTTATTGCTACTTTCATGGAACGATGCAATCTCTCAACCATCCCATTTGCCTGTGGATGATACGCGGTAGTGCGACTTTTTTGTATACCTAATATTTTCATTAAACTACTGAATAGATCGCTCTCAAACTGTCTACCCTGGTCGCTTGTTAATCTGCTAGGGCAACCAAATCTGCAAATCCAACCTTCGTATATCGCTTTGGCTACTGTATCTGCTGTAATATCCATTGTTGGTATAGCTTCTGGCCATCGCGTATATCGATCTATTATCGTCACGCAATATCTATAACCTTCCTTAGATGTAGGTAAAGGGCCCACAATATCTACATGAATGTGCTCGAACCTGTCCGCTTGTGGAAAGCTACCTAGGTCCGACACTGTGTGTCGTTGTACCTTAACCTTTTGACACTTTATACATGACCTTGCCCATGTAGATATGTCCCTATTCATACCTGGCCAAAAATATCGTTTTGTAACCATTTTTCTCGTGGCTCTAATTCCTGGATGACTAATGTTGTGAACTGTATCAAATGCTAATTTTCGGAATGACAAAGGTAGGTATGGTCTTACATCATTCCCTGAAATGTCGCAATAAATATCTCTATTACACAACGGCGAATGTAGTTTCTTTAGTGATACATTACCTTCAGTTTGTGCTAACATGCGCGAAACTTGAATATCTTTTTCCTGTGCCTGCGCTACTTCATCGTAATTAATAACGCTTGGACAAACAATAGACTCAACTACTCGTGATAATGCGTCAGCAACTGGGTTCTCGTTACCGCTTACGTGTTGTATATCGCTTGTGAACTCGCTGATATACAATAACTGACGCGTCCGTCTTGGTGTTTCGCGATCCGTACCTACTTTAGAAAATGCGAATGTAAGAGGTTTATGATCCGTCATAATCGTCAACTGTCGTCCCTCTATCATATTACGAAAGTGAATGATTGATAAATAAATAGCTAACAGTTCTCTGTCATAAGTACTGTACCTTTGCTGAGCTTCTGAAAGTTTTTTGGAATAATAACCTAATGGCTTCCACTCGTTGTTAATTCTTTGCTGTAAAACTGCTCCGACACATTTATCTGACGCGTCGCACATAATAGTTAACGGACCTTCTGATTCCGGATGCGTTAAAGTTACGGCGTTTTTCAAACTAGCTTTACATTGCTCAAACGCGTCTATAGCCTTGCTATCCCAATCGATCCTAGTCTTATCTTTTTTCTTGGCACCATGTAAGAATTTATTGAGTTCCGCTTGAATTTCTGCGGCGTGTGCTATGTGTAACCTATAAAAATTAGTCATGCCTAGAAATCGCCGAAGTTGCTCAACGGTTTCCGGCCTTGGGTAGTTCTGAATTGCGTCAACCTTAGATGCTAAAGGTTTTATGCCTTCTGTAGAAACCTCGTAACCCAAAAATTCTATTTTCGATTGACCGAATTCGCATTTAGACAAATTAATAGTTATTCCAAACTGTTCAAACCTTTTAAAAACCTGTTTTAAATGCTCTTTATGCAGAATTTCGTCATCACTTGCCAGTATTACGTCATCAATATAACAAAATAGATAAGAATTTTTGTTATTGCTGTCGCTATGATTTCCTAAATAATCTAATCCTTGCAACACCGAATTGTTCATGAACCTTTGAAACGTCTGTGCGGCGTTTCGTAAACCAAACGTCATCCTAGGAAATTCAAATAAACCAAACGGGGTTATGATTGCCGTTTTCTCAATATCCTGCTGACTTACACTAACGTTATGGTAGGCTCTATTTATATCTAAACGAGAAAAAATTGTCTTACCTGCTAATCCGTAAGTAAAATCCTGTAGTCTCGGAATCGGGTACCTGTCTGGCTTCGTGATCGCGTTGAGTGCACGATAGTCACCACAGGGTCTGATCTGTCCGTCTTTCTTAGGGACAACATGCAAAGGACTGGCCCAAGGACTCTTTGAGGGCCTGCAAATACCTAATTCTTGCATTAACCTAAATTCCTCTTTCACTAACTTATATCTCTGTGGTGGTAAAGGTCTAGCACGAGCGAAAACTGGAGGACCTGTAGTCTCAATATGATGTAAAGTATTGTGACTTGATGGTTCTTTGTAAGAAATCGGCTTAGTAATTTCTGAAAATTCCTCCAATAAATCGCGATATGGATTATCATTTTGTATACTTGTCAAAGAAGGTTCATCGTACTTAATAATTGATCCTTTCCTATATAAATTCGTGAGACCGTCAACTAATTTTTTGTTATGCAAATCAACAATTAATTGATGAGTTTTGAGAAAATCAGCTCCTATGATGGGCTGTTTGACATCACAAATTATAAAAGTCCACTTATAATTCCTACGTAAGCCTAAATTAAGTTCAAGGTTCACTACACCATAGGTTTTAATCATAGTGTTATTCGCTGCAAAAAGCTTATAACTACACTCACTCTTATGTTTATGCAAATTAACTTTACTCACGGGAATGACGGATACGTTGGCACCTGTGTCCACTAGATAAGTAATGCCACTTGTAAAGTCCTTTACGCACAATCGGTGGTTTCCAGCGGTATGATCATCCACCGTCGCTGAAAATACCGCTCCTAGTTTTCCTTATTCTGTTGATTTTTGGACCAATTGCACGGCGACTCGCACGCCCTTGCATTCTCCTTGTACCGATAGTGAAATCTGCACAACCAATCAGGACTGGTTGTAGCTCGTCGTGGTGCCGACTTGCTCCTAGACCTGTATCTATGTTGTGACCAACGCCTATCTCCTCGTCCAAAACTCCTTCCACGTGACCGTATTGCATTAACCTCACTATATAGCTGCTGAACTTCCATGGATAGTGAACGCATGCAGCTCACCAGCTCTGTATTTTCGTTCGCTGAAGCCGAAGTACTTGCTACTGAGACGGAAGCGATCTCGCCACTTCCCAGATTCTCCAAGATCTTGTCTGCTATGGCTGCCAGATTTTCTAACTTGGTATCTCCACTCACAGTCAAAACTGCCCTTACACTTGGTGGTAAGCGGTTAATCCAGAGTTTTTTTAATGGATCATCGGTGATGCCGCAGTTTTTTGCTAAGTCCGCCATCCTACGCAAAAGCTGTGAAGGTTTTTGCGTTCCTAAATCCATCTCACTTACTAATTTTTGGAACTGTTTCTCGGCGCTTTCTTCATAAACAGTTAATAATCGCTCCTTCAAAATAACATATTTCCCGGTTGCAGGTGGAGACTGAAGCAGGTCGCTGACTTGTCTCAGCGCCTCCTTAGGTAGTTTTGATATTACCATATCAAATTTGGTATTGTCGCTCTGCTTCTGCGGTGCCATTATGGATTCAAATTGAGCGAACCATAACCTTGGCATGTCTGCCCAAAATTCTGGTACCCTCATTTGCACAGTGACCATTGCCACTTCCGAAGCTCCGCCTGATACGCTGCACGCTGGTTTTGCAGGGTCGGCGCTGCTCGTGCCGAGCATGCCGGCCGCACCAGGAACGGACATTTTCCCGGGCACTGTTGTCATTACTTTTGCACTCGCGCGTTTATGTTCTGCCCTGCCGGTTCCGTGAGCCGCTTACTACGCTGTACTATTTATCAGAAAGTTACAAGTTCGACGGTGGTCACCACTTTGGCTATTGGTAGTTAATTAGTTAATGATGAAAACTAGTCCTTTATTACTTTAGTATATGTCCCAGGTGAAAATGGTATGATAAAATAAAATAAGTTTTCTGACTCCAAATTTGTATTATTACGTTAACACAGTTAGTACATTTAATTTAATAGGCAACGCGACAGGGCAGTGGGATGTAAGCGACTGGCGAGACTCTAGCTGCATTCGTTACGCGATACCCAATTTGCTTACTTGCATTACGAGCTCGCCGTGACGCCACACATTCATCTCTTATATCCTTCTCTGGATTCTTTTACTCATACCCTACTTCGCACAATACATCGATCTCTTCTTAATTTCTCATATGCCCCTATGCTCGTCCCAAATCTTATGTTCCACTCGTTCAGTTCACAGAAACCCAAGAATCCATGATGCTAATGGTCTACAATCCACTGAGCATCAAGACTTATTTCTACGTGAGGCTGCCCGCTACAGCACTGCATTACTCTATCAGGGATTATAATGGTAGGTTCCGGGATATTCTGTGGAGAATGAGTTCTCCGATGCACCTGGACTTCATGATGTAGCTAGGACAGTGAGAATAAATTTTCTTTGTGTCGATGTTGCCATATGCCCGTAAAACCGGGGGTTGACAGCTAGTTCAGCTAGACGAAGCGATCCCACATATTGCCCTGTAGGAGATTAATTTAGTAAACCCTTATTAGATACACTTATTAAAAAGGCTGTCCCTGTAAATATAATTAATAATGCCTAATCATATTATTATATCATGGCTTTATCCAACTATACCTACCCGTTCTTGTTTTGACTGTTCAAAAGTAATGATTTTGGATTTCTTTTAAAGTGCTTCATCAAAAGTAATTTCAACCCCTGATAAACCATATTGGTTACCATTTAGATGAAGAAGTGGAATACCAACTAATTCAACTGCCAGAGGCAGTGCTGACCCTGCCAGGTCGCTCCGCCTCTGCCATCCAGGAGTTGTGGTTCGAAGCCGAGAATATACCGCCGTTGGGCTACTCTGCCTATTATATCACACCTGTTAGAGATCAGCTGGTGAGTTTAGAGGCCTTTTTATATGTCAGAAAATTGTCAAGCAAACAGACAAGCAATGATAACATGCCGATGAGCCAGAATCTCTTAGAGGTGGCAGCAATACTCCATGCAACACCGGACTTGTGCTTTATAAACTTTAAAGATATGCCAGAGGTTTTAAATACCTCGCGCTTTAAATAGTTTATTCTGTAACTTGCTGTTTATCGTCTTTCGAACTTTCTTTGAGCAATTAAATACTATACTCTAGAAAGAATGAAAAGAGAGAAAGAAATAACATTTATTTCGACAGACACAACATTACAGAACAATACATACGCAACAAATTAGGAAACAGATAAAATACATTCAGTAATATTGTGTGATGTCGAAAAAGGATAACGACTCAGTTTTACTCCAAGATATGAACGACATACCTTGGAACTGATTTTCAGTCGAACCCTTTTCGACATCACGAATATCCGATCCATAAAATTATATCCTTCTTTTCTGTACTATTCATAAAATTAGAACTATTAATTTGAAATCTATTACAGGAAGAGAATGAGTTCTCAAAGAAAGTAAAAACATCACCACCACCAGATGAAGAGATATACACTTACATTTCAAATGAGGTACGTAAAGAATGACGGGCCAGTTGGCGTGGTTGGTAAGACCCTTACCTATCGCGCCGCAGGTAGTGGGTTCGGTCCCCAACCCAGGACATACATTATGTGAACTAGTCTTGGTGTAGTTCTCTATAAAAAAAGTAGTATACTTAGTATATCGGTTATCTGGTTTCCATAGTACAAGCTATGCTTTTTTAGTATCAGATGGTGAGTCAAGAATATCACAGCATATATGATGTATTATTATTTGCAACAACTGCACAGGAATACCTTTAAAACGAATAAAACAGTATTTAATATTTTTCAGTACCTAAAAGTAAATATAGACAAAACCACCGGCCTCCTGGAATCCATCCAGCACGTAGATGGCCTCAGGATTGAGGTGTCGCAGAACTTCTTCTACTACAGCCAGTCGCAGCAGCCTCTGCAGTCTGGCGCTTATAGCTTTAGGCCGGAAACATCGAGGCCTAAGCCGGTTAGTTAGCTAATGAAGTAAAGAGTATGTATAATCGAATCACGCGGCAATCCATTGCGCTCATTTTAAAATGTTGAGGTTAAATTACCAATTTAAAAAAAAGCAGAGTATAGTATATTTTTGCTTAAAGAGCAGCTCGACTGGGGAAGCTCTTTCTTACAGACTACCGCAGCCAAATAAACACATGTTGAGTTCCTGCGCGTGAGTGGCGGTATTAAGAGCTGATTGTGTCGTGGGCGCGGGTCGGTAACGAGGGAGTGATGGCTCCTGTGTTGCAAGCGTCCGCATATGGCTACGGTAACCGCTTTCCACCAGGCGGAAAGTATGCTTGTTTGCCGAAAAACAAGCAGCATGAAATTTAGGACCTTGCATAATTG
The DNA here is from genome assembly GCA_947623365.1 of Achlya flavicornis. Lineage (NCBI taxonomy): Eukaryota > Metazoa > Arthropoda > Insecta > Lepidoptera > Drepanidae > Achlya > Achlya flavicornis. Next base: position 20,703,858 of record OX392467.1, on the reverse strand, counting down.
AAGTGTGCTTAACACCTTCGGTTACATTGTCTTCAGTTAGTATAGCGGTGATACAATTTTCAAACACAAACCTACAGTACAAATAAAAATCCGGTCAAGTGCAAGTCGGATTCGACTCGCACACGATGCGTTCCGTGAAGACGTTTCTCGTATTTTTATTTTTTCTTGCTATAGCGGCAATAGAATCAATATTACGGTTCATGAGATACAACCCACTGGCAGACGGACGAACGGACGGACGGACAGCGAAGGCTTAGTAATAGGGTCGAGTGGCTCGGAACCCTAAAAATTGCATTTTCTCTATAGTACGTAAGATACCAATGATCAATAGAAACATCATTACAACTTCTCTAAATAACTTATGTAACGATTATCTGGTATTTAGGTGACAGACAGAGTGAAATTCAACTGCATCCGAGGTTCCTTGGTGAAGGAGATCAGACAGCGGTTCAACGAGTGGATCACGCAGGTCATCCGGCTGTACCGGGGCGAGGAGTTTGTGGAGCTGGAGTGGATCATTGGACCTGTGCCCCTTGGGTAAGAGATTGACTGATTGTGTCACTAGTTTAGTCTTAAGAAAGTAATTCTGTTTGTTAGGTACTTCCAAGAATTTTCTAAACCAAAAATGTTGTGCCACTGACGATTGGTGCCTCCTAACAGATTTTGAACGTGCGGATGGTAGCCAGCCAGGCAGGTACAAAAAGTACCCTAGCATGCACCCTAACATGGTATACTTACGATCTTTTCCATTACCAAAAGTTCCTGTTCATTGTAGGATTCGAACCCAGGACCTTCGTCACGGGGTTCGATGTGACTACCAATGAGATATCATCGCTAGCCCCTACGTTACAGATCCATCGATATTTTTGAGAGATTTTTATTAACTTTCAAACTACTTTTGATTGTCCATTATCAATCTATTAGGGTCGGCTACGAGCGAGTGATACCCCTGGTGTTGCATGCGTCCATAGAATACGGTTTACGGTAACGGGACGTACGCTACAGATTTTCAACTTAATATTATTATTGTTTTGCCTTTACAGGACAGATCTTGGCAAAGAGGTGGTGAGCATCTTCAAAACGAACATAACAAACGGTGGGGAGTTCTTCACCGACTCCAACTCCCGACAGATGATGAAGAGGACTTGCTGGAATGAAACAACGAGTGGGTTTTTTGATCATCAATCATCATCTTCCTGTCCTGTTTCCAATAATTTGTGGTCGACGCAATGTGTACGCTTCTACCATTCCGCTCTTCTATCCATCATATCGGCATTCACTCCTTTCTTACTCGAATCATCTTTCACACAATCCATCCAACTCTTTTTCGGTCTTATTCTGAAAGGCACACACAAAGCCTGAGCATTGGCCCTAGCAGGCTAACCTATAAATTCGAAAGAGAAAATATTCCTTAAGTACCCAAGGGGTGCACTAAGAAAGGATTTTCTGTAGATCAACCCCAGAGGGACAAAAAAGCGAAACGGGGGTGAATCCACTATGCGGTCTAGCTAGTCAAATCATGATCTGAATCTATGAGGGCATGCAAAATATCCGTGCTTCAGAGGGCACCCGTTGGTTCTGTTAATCACTTAATTGTGATAGTCATTCAATTAGTTGGAGGCCTCCTACGTGGCTTGAAATCTCCAACTGTAGGTTGACCACTAGTTGAGCCTACCTCCACCGATCCTTGCAACCTCATTTGTGAAAGGAGGCCTGTGCTTAGCGGTGGGTCATTAATTATACGCCGATGATGATGGTGCAAAATCTCGCTCGTAGGTCAACAACAAAAGAAGCCCTTAGCAGCATGCTTCTACCCGGTAACGTCCCGCGCGTGCATCCACTCGCTGAACACCAGCGCGGAGCTGTGCGTGCTCACCGACCGCGCGCAGGGCGCCACCTCTTACAACGATGGGGAGCTCGAGCTGATGGTAAGTTACAATAGCTTGTTCACTTTTTAGCTGATCGCTGTAGAGGACTTTGTTTCCAGGAGTTGCTCTTGAGAGCCAGTTCCCTCCTAGGCTTTAGGTCGGCAACAGATCGTCAATCCTTTGGTATTGCTAATGCCCATAGGCGGCAGTGACCACTTACCGCCATGCACCGCCTGTTTTATAGCCTTGTCATAAAATAAGAACCAGCCAAGAGTCTGAGTTTGACTCGCGATTCGAGGGTTCCAATCTTTCTTGGACATCAATGTCTATCAAATGTAATTATTTCAGAAATTTACCTTTGCAAAGTTCTGCGGTAAGAGGGAGGAGGGTGGTATTTTTCATAATAAGTTATAAACTGCATTTCATAAAAGAAAAGAACAAAAACGCAGCAATTCTTAGAGAAGAATTCTTAGAGAGAGGTAGAGCATAGCGTTTATTCGCTCAAAGAGCAGCTCGACTGCCCTGCGCGTGAGTTAGGTCGCCAGAGCTCATAGGGGAGGGGGGAAAGGTCGGTAACGCGTAAGCGATGCTTCTTGTGTTGCAAGCGTCCATATGGCTACGGTAACCGCTTACCATCAGATGAGCCGTATGCTTGTTTACCGACTAAGTTGTATAAAAAAAAAATTACTTATGAAGAGATTTCTTTTTCGCAGGTCCACAGAAGGTTGCTAACTGATGATGGGTTTGGTCTTGAAGAGTCATTGAACGAAGAGGCATATGGAGTCGGTCTCGTCGTGAAGGGGAAACACAGGGTTCTGTTCGGAAACTTCAGACATGATGGTAATTTCGTTTAAATGATAATTGTGTGTCCAGTAAAATGTGGTAATTATCGAGAAGGTTATGGAAATGAGGTCACTATGTTTAATCTCATAGTTTATTCCTATCCTATCTAATGGAAAGTAGGAATTAATCCCAACTTTAGTATACATGAAGATTGTATAAGACCCTGATTAGCCATATGTGAGTAAGAAAGATGTAACTACCCATTAAAGGATTTTGTGCGTAAGATGTTTTTCTTCAAACTCTTTTTACTTTGGTAGGACGTCATTTTTTGAAAGAAAGAAAGAAAGAAAAATTCATTTATTCCTTACAGCTTAAAAATATAAAATAAACAAAGAATAAGTTTTTAAATCCAAAAATAAGCAGTGGGTAAGGAAAGGGACTTGTCATCAGCATTTGCTAAGTAAGCCCCGTGAGTGCAAATTACTCAGTGCTGGTTTTCAGCCGAGCCCTTGTACCACGTGAAGTTTATAAAGTGTTTGTGGCAAGAACTTCTAAATTAATATAGTACATCAACCCAAAAAAGTAACATAAAACCATAATATTTATAATCATTATAGAATAATAATGGGAAATGTGATCATCTTACCATGTTAAGTGTCGATGTGGCTGGAGGTGGAAAGCCCTCAAAGCTCTCAAATGCAGTCGTCGGACCACACCGGTTACAGCTTGGAGACAGATCTTCAAATGATGGTGGTAGCTAGCCAGACGGGTACTTAAAAGTACTCTATCACCCTGCTATGGATTCCTCATAACTGAACAAATGTCATGTTGAGAAAAACAGTGAAAATTAGATGTAGATACTAGTGTTAATGCAGACCTTCGTTCCAATTCCAGTGGACGAGCAGACCTTCTCGGAGCGAGTGTCCCACGCAGCTCGCAGGTGGCAGCTGGAGCCGTGGCTGTTCCTGACTGCCGGCGACAAGGTCAACAGAAGGAAGTGGCAGAACGTCAGGAATAAACGGGTATGCATCACGGTGAAGTCTTCATAATATCACAGTCTATACAACCATACAGACCGTCATCCGACGCCTTTGGTCTCGTGGAAAATGCCAACAACTTTTACTTCAATATGCTGTGTCCCGAACTACTAACATCGTTTTGTTCGCAGTTCGGGCTCGACTTTCCCGCGTTTCGCCCCTCACACCCCGCACAATTGCCATGTCTAGACGTTTTCGTCGGACGACTGTATGGTTTTATAGACTGTGGTAATATCATAAATGAATATTATACAAAACAGAGATCAAAGAGACACAAAGTGAAATTACCGAAAACGTATCGAGATTTTTTTAAGTAACTGGGCATCTAAAGATTTAAATTTTCAGTTCTCAGCCCTACGTCTCCATGGTCTACCTCGCCACATCCATGTCCTGACCCTGGAGCCGTGGAAAGCTGGGTCAGTGCTCATCCGACTGGAAAACACGCTGGAGAAGCCTATCAGAGGTAATCTAATATCCTCACCATCGTTCGAAGGGTGACTTCCAAGCCGGTGGTAATCTGGGTAGCTTTGACCTTCATAGCTTTGCTTTCTTGAGGCTTGACCTGAATAAGACTTTTTTGCTTCATTAAAGTATTTTTTCGCTCATCGGTCGCGGTTTTTTTGCTGTTGCTGTCAAAAGGGTTGTTAGACCACAATCTCATCATGGTAAGTGATGATGTGGCCGAAGGTGGTGCACACACAAAGCCTAGAAGGAACTGGCTCTCAAGTGCAGCTGTCGGAACACACCCTGCCACCTGCTATGGATAATTTGGTATGGCCGTGTGAGAAGAAAGTCTCAGTATCTTTATTTTAAATGTGAAACAGGGCGCTACAGAGCAGTCTCCGGATCCCAGAACCCTGACGACTTCAGCAATAAGCCGTCTCACATCACAGTGGAGCTGAAGAAGATATTTCTTCACATGCAAGTGAAGCTGGTCAGAGAGACGACCCTGGCTGCCAACCAGTGGCTGGATGACGCCAGGCAGATGGATTGGAGCACCAGGTAAGAATTGGTGGGTCCGTAGGTTTAGCCACAAGAATTTAGTTACTCTACTTACATATGTTTATTTTTTCAACTTGAAAATTTAAATAACATGCAATACGAATCCACACATACACGCGATAGGTATAGAGTTATCCCGCTCTCGTGCAGCTTGACTAGAGGAGTACCTCTCTACCTTACAAACTACCGCAGCTAAATAACTGAATGTTGTGTTCCTGCGAGTGAGTGGCGGTCGCCAGAGCTCATTGAGGAGGGGGGAAGGATCGGTAGCGCGTGAGTGATTCTCCGGGTGCTGCAGCCATTCATAAGGCTGCAATAACCGCTTACCCCCAGACTGGTCGTATGCTTGTTTGCTGACAAGACACAAACATACACACGACTATACTGCGCGCTCATATTCTGCGATGCTTATTTGAAAATAAATTGCAGGTACGTGTACTCAGGTGCTGATGACGGAATCATGGCAGAAGATAACGTGGAAGACATGGAAGAAAAGCTACATAAACAGACTGAGAAAGATTCAGGTAGATTTTTATTGGCCTGTGTTTGACAGCAATCTCGCCATGGTAAATGATGATGTGGCCGGGTGATAAGCACACAAAGCCACGCTTCTTCCATTCGGCTCTTCTATCCGTCATATAGGCATTCACTCCGTTCTTACTCAAATCATCTTTCACATAATGCATCCATCTTTTTCGATCTTCCTCTTCAAGTACATCCATCCACTTTCATATTCAGAACTCTTGTTGTTACATCACGAGTTTCTGGCTAGAATCTAACCGTTGGTAAAGTCAACTGTAACGTTTAGTGCCCGATCAGGGCCTCAACAGAGTTTTTGATTTGATGGCTTTCATCTCTCTTCTTAACATGTCCATACCAGGACAATCATCAACGGCTGCTTGAACTAGATTGCTCAGGAACTGAAAACTTACTTCTGTAGCTTTTTATTTCCTTTTTAATTCATTAATTTTTATTATATTGTCACACGGTCTGTTTATTTTTCTGTTACTCTCTGTCACCTCACATACACAACACATACCAAACAAAAACATCCATACACCCCATCACACTCTCTTAGCATCACACTATCACACCACACAATATACTTCCTACAAAATGTATTAATAGGTAATTTGCAAGATTGTACCCCTGTCTGTACTATATACTAAACTTAACAAAGCTGTTCGGAGGAACTCTTTCTCCCATATTACAGATTGATTTTGTCAAAAAAAAAAAAAACTGTTCCCTTTAAATTTCTTTCTTCATGATTTTAAATAATATTTTACATTCTTCAGCTCACTACTCGGACGAAGAACAACCTTTTACTCGAATGAAACTATCAGCGCGTCCGAAATACACTGCGAAAACCAGACCCAAAATGAAAGAAACACCATACGAATACTACGATAGAAAGAAACGATCAGTCAATTCAACGGAAAATCTTATTGACACTGTTATTAAAGATACGACTAATGATGAACAGGTGATGAATAATGATACAACATCATCACCATACGAAACAACAGGAACAGACACCACAACAAAAAACACAGATACGACAAAAGCAGCTCAAGTGAAAAATAGAGTGACCAAAATGAGTTTCCTAAGTAGAGCTAAGCCGACAAAAGTGTTGTCTGATTGGGTAGGAGAGGGAGAGGAAGTTACGTCATCGGAAGAGGATTTCTCTTATAATATGAAGAAGAGATCGGCGAGTAAGAGGGCTAGAAATACGAAGAAGTTTAGGCAGGAAGGTAAGAGCTCTTGAAAACATTAATAGACATAGAATTACTAATACCTTATAATGCTATGAAAGTAAAAACCTCTTTTGCGTGACCGAGATAGCAATATGAATAGAACGAGTACATACAAAGGGGTTTATCAAAGCATTCCAATTAGTCATCCTTCACGGAGATAAGTGAAAAGTGAAAATAATCTAATCGGTTCAGCAGATTTGAAGAAAATTCCGAATATATGTACGTAACGTTAGAAGCAGTGTTATTATACCGTATTTTTTATTTCAGAAGTGGCAGACGACTGCGATGACGGAATAACAAAATCAATTTACGAAATGTACTATAAAACAAAAACGCAGAACATTATCAAACCTCAAAAAGGACATTCCGAAGAGGACGAGAAACCGAGAAGAAAAAAGAAGAAAGTGAGAAGATTTAAGAGTAACACCGAAAACAATAAAAGGAATGATAATAAAACGAGGAAGAAGAATAGAGGACGTACTGTTGATATGCCATTCTTTATAACAGACTCTGGAAGACGATATAGAAAGATTGTGGAAGATAGCGTCGAAGAGAGACACACAGAGAATGTGGAAGAGGACGGAAAAGGTATGCGTATTTTACGTATTTTGCATAGACTTGTGTTTTACTTGATAAGTCATGCTAGGCGATGTTACAGACACACAAAGCCTAGAAGGAAGGTACCTGGCAAGAATGGAAGAATTTACTTGAATACCAAATTCCATGTTATTCCCACAGTTCAAGACGAATCTAACGATTCCTCATATCATATATGTTTAGGCTACAAGTGTGCCAAAGAAATAGACATACATCACACACTCGAAAAGATGACCCTCCTTCCAGGTCGGTCGCGTAAAAAGATAGTTCTTTTTATTTATAGAAGATATACTTTAATAAAGTACAGACATTAGAATCTACAAAAAGTACTAAGACGTCTGCAGACTCCCATAATTATAGTGGAAAATGAATTTGTAATTTTTTATTCCTCAGCTCCACGACATAAAAGGAACAGAGAACACGATGATACTCAGGATTATCAAACCGAAGAATATTTAGAAGAAAATGACGAATATCCTGACAAAAGAACAAAGAATAATAGAGAGAAAAGGTTAATCTACTAAACTATATTCCCACAAACTTATCTGGTCGAGTTTGAGGCCAGTTGGCGCAGTTGGTTAAGACTCTGGTAAAGATTCCACCTATTGCGCCGCAGGTCGTGGGTTCGATTCCCGCACAGGACATGCATTTGTGTGCATGAACATGTCTGTATGTCCCTGAGTCTGGGCGTAATTATGTATATTTTAAGTATGTATTTACAAACAAAAAAGTAGTATATGTATATTTTAAAATTTTGTGGGAAAGACGTAACATATAAAAACTATACCAATCGATTATCACTATAGTTACTGCTAAAAATAATGTTGTATGACAATAATAAATGGGTGTAACTTGGGTGTAACACTTGCTCTTTCAGAACTAATGTAAAAAAGAACTTATTTCCATTGAAACGAGTATTTGCAGAGTTCATTGACTACGGGCGGCGTACCGCGTAAGAAAATTGTTAACTTCACTGAATATGAATCCCATATATTATGGGATAAGATATCAAACGAGTCAATTTACTCATCCAGTGTGGGGACAAACTATTATAGACTCCAGAATATTGAGAGCAAAATACAAGGAAGTTAATTAATTTCCTAACACGGAACCCGTTTTTTGAATGCCGTAAGAATCTGTCTTGCATAATCATCTTGTTTTTGTCTTCCAGAGCCTTACCAAAGGACGACATGGATCCAAATAACTCGGAGCCCATCGAAAACGAACCTGACTACATAGTCACACTACGTCCCACTCAAATTCGCACCTTCGTTGTGTGGTTTGAGAGTAGTAAGAAATCTTAAGTTAATTGTTATGAGATTCAAAATATAAAGATATTGATCAAATCAGTCTATGTTATCTAAGTTATTATTATATTTTGTTATTTGTTGAAATGTACTTTTAAAATGTAGGTATTGTACGATCGAGCTGTTTTTAAACTATTCTTCACAACTCCACTGACAAGTGTTGATGTGGAAATGTTTGACTATACATATTTACATTGTAATGTCTTAGAGTTAAGTGTTATTGTAATGATGTTGAATTTATCGTAAAACTATAAGTGATGTTTAATTTTGAAAATATACAATTAAAAAAAGGTATCGAGTTTTTAATTATTATGTCTATATATACACACAGAATATTCAATAGTACTACATACCGTAATCTGCATCCACTAGGGCCTGATTTCAGCCACCTCTATATCTCAAGAACTAAAGCACGTTGATCTGTTTGCTCCCAGATTTTGTCGCTAATATCAGATTTGTATTTTGTGTCCATGCCATGTATACCTACTAATGTTTTGGAAAAAATAGCCAATATATAGTCAGATTGTTAAAAAAAAAAAAGAAAATATTTAAAAAGTGTAACCTTGCTGAGTTTCTTGTTCTTCTCAGTTGAAGGCCGACTTACGAACTGGCGGTAACTTCAGTAGCTTTGACCTTCATAGATGCCCTTCTAGGGCCTAAATTGAATAAATGGCTTTGACTTTGACTTTGATGCCGATATCATCCGAGCCTAATCGTAGTTATGGGACGCGCGTCCCGTCAATGTCAATGATATAAGCTAATAAAAAATCAATGTAAAATTATATAAAACATTTATTTCAACAAACATTTTATACAAATCTGATAACCGAACCCGTACTATTCAGATATATTCGGAATAAACATACACTCACCACGAAAGAAATCCCATTTATTTTATCATAACAATAATAACCATTGTAAAAAGAAAACAAGCAAACTGAAAACATTATGCAGACAGAAAAACGATTAAGGTGTTTTGATAAAGATATGGTGAAAACAATACGCGGTAAACATAATAATCTATGAATTAAGACAGAAAATGGTTTGAAGAGATTTTTGCAGAGTCGGCAACGCGTGAGACCCCTGGTATTGCAAGCATTCATAGGCTACGGTAACCGCTTACCATCAAGTGAGCCGTGAGCTTGCTTGCCGACATTGTGTGTAATCGACAAGTATAGGTCGACATTATAGGTCTTAATTTATTTTCTTTTTACTATGATTAAAAAATGCAACCTATTTTACAAAAATAAATAGGCACAGCATTATTGCGGGTCCACACGGTCGAAAATTTCACGTGTGAACCAGCACTTCGTGATTAATTTGAAGAAAAAAAATATGAGTTCATCCTATATGAAGATCAGAGAATGTCAAACTTTTTTAGCTTGTCCCCCTTTTTGCACAAACTCTCAAGCTTATTTGAATAGAGTATACCAGAGGTAATCAAACTTAAATGTTAGTCCTCTTATTTTGTTTAATAAGATATGCAACATAAGAAAAAAAAATGGATGATCTCATATAAATAAAAATAAAATAATCTAACTACAAAATAAACAACAAGAAAGGAATATTATAGATATAGGAATGTTTATAGTTCACAAATTATTTTGTACATTCGACAGGTTTCAATGGAAAATGAGTATATCTTCAATAATACAAGAATCATAATGAAACGGCCAAAAATGGACCCAATCTTTATTGATTGGATGGTCATTTTCGACTGTCACAATTCTTGTATCGGAATTCAACCACGGAATAACTTTAAAGGTGATTTAAATAAAATAATTATACTGGCAAGTGGAAAAGTATTTGATATTCCAATCAACGGATTTTTATGGCTTTCGGTAGTAAATTGCCTATATTTTAAATTAATACATAGGACACATTTCAAATGGAATGGCCACGCAAAAAAACAACTATGTAAATTCAGTAAGAAATAAGTTAACATAATCAGGTAACAGATAATGGCACTTTTCTGGTTACTTCATATTTGTCAATAAACATGGGGAAAATATAAAAGTTTGACAATCAAATACCTGTCACAAGAGTTCTCAAATAAAATTGTTACTTAATTTTGAGGCAAAAGAGTTCAATATAAAATTGATTACTTTCACACCTGCCAGTAATACACATTTTTTACATTATTTGTAAATAAATAAATAAACTAATAACACTTTTATACAACTATACATAATTTTAACCCCAACATAAATAATATTAATTTATATAAAAAGGACGGACGCGAATCCATACTATTTTTGTATACCAAACGGTAAAATAGAATAAAAATATAATACATAAATATAGGAATAGGTCATGGCTTTAAATTATTTTATAAATGATTTCGATTCACAGTCTTTTATCAAAAAAATTGCACAGATACATTTCTCAGAGGTGCTTTAGTTAAAATTTTGAGAAACACTGACACCTTTTTCACACTTTGAAAGTTTTTCAAATCACATTTCAAACCAGTGAAAAGACAATCATTTAAAAATATAACAACACATTCTCAACTTTAACTGACAACTCAATAAGAACTATAATAACTTGCACACTACGTAAGCCCCATTATACTTTGTAATAATATTATTTTTTCCCTAATAACAATTTGTTCGTCTAATTATGTATAATATTTATCAACTAGTTATCAATTCACTAAGGTCCCTATTGCTCCATTTCTAACGCCGATACCTTTCTTATGAATTCGGAGCGTTGTGAGGGATTCAATTCCTGAGAACATAGAAAAAAAAACATATTTATGAGACGGGCCAGCTGGCGGGGTTGGTTAAGACTGGTTAAGATTCCACCTATCGCGCCGCAGGTCGTGGGTTCGATTCCACACAGGACATGCATTTGTGTACATGAACATGTCTGTATGTCCTGAGTCTGGGTGTATTTACGTATATTAAGTATGTATTTACAAACAAAAAGTAGTATATGTATTATATCAGTTATCTGGTTTCCATAGTACAAGCTCTGCTTGGTTTGGGATCAGATGACCGTGTGTGAGGAATGTCCCAGGATATTATTATTATTTATACTTTGTCTGGCATATTTTATAACGACTTCAAAAAAAAGAGGTTCTTAATTTGCTGTATTTTTTTTATGTTGTTGCCTCTTAATTCCGTCATTTATTAACCGATTTGATTATATTTTTGTTTGGAAGGGTACACTTCCCGTTTGGTCCCATTGTCATCAGATCAGGATTTGATTACTTCTTAGTGTACTTTGAAGTCGGTTTAAGTTTTTTTGTAAAACAGTTCAATTATTGTAATGGCTGATGCTGATGATGATGAGCTATTATTCTAAAGCTGTTAGCAACATAAGACTAGGTATAGTGGGTACATACCATAACGAGGTTGTTGACGGCCTGCATGATGGCGTCCTGCTTGATGGCCCTGAGGTTCCTCTCCAGCACGGAGTTGTCGTCGGCGGCCTGCGACTCCAGCCACTTGCACACCGCCTCGTTGTCGTGCTCCCACTGGTGCGACTGCGCAACAATATTTATGTTTATACTAGCATTCCGCCCCGCGGTTTCATACGCACCCCCTTTAATCCTCGGGAATGGTATGTCCAAAAATCCTTCCTTATCCTTAGCATATAATAATATTAATCGAGACCCGCAGTAAAATCCTCTCCTTAAAACATTATGACCCCCTTTTTGACCCGTTAGGGGTCGATTTTCGAGAAACCCAAAAATACGTGTTTCTTTATTTTCTGTCCAAAGTATTAATACCGAGTTTCAAGTTAATCGGACCGTTAGGTTACTTCCATAAAAACTTTTAACTACCCCTAACTACCCCTAATAGGGGGTGTTAGGGGCAGTTTTGAAAAACTAATAAAGATAAACTTTATTATTTATTTAGGTAAGTAATCGTGCTAAGTTTCAGATTTATGATATACCCTACCCTACCCGACTCTGCTAAGGTTACATTAGAAAAGTTTATGTTGTCATTGAGTTTTCTTCATTTTTTTAAGTTTCTGAGCAATTTTCTTAATGTATGAAAATTGTTCCCTTCTCCTGACAATAACAAACAACAAAAAATAATTAGCGAAATCAGTCCAGCCGTTCACGCGTGATGGCGTGACCAAGGGAAATAGGGATTCATTTTTATATATATATATAGATGATAGGCACCTGTGTCTCCCCCCGGTCCTCAGTGAACCACCTCCGGAGCGTGGCGGCGGCGGCGCCCTGGTCGAGCGACTGCGCCACGGCCGCGTTGCTCTGTACTCGCCGCTCCTGCTCGTTCTGCCGCAGCAGCCGACGCAGGCGCCAGTGGAACAGCCGCCGGGAGTCACGCCATGGAATTATGTCCTGATCAAAGAAAAAACACGTTTAGCCAACGAGCATGGGCTTTTGTTTAACTTTTTTTGAGAGATGTAGAGCATAGCGTTTATTCGCTTAAAGAGAAGCTCGACTGGGGAAATACCTCTCCACCTTACAGAATACCGCAGACAAATAACTTTATGTTGTGTTCCTGCGCGTGAGTAAGTGAGCCAGAGCTCATAGGGGAGGGGGGAAAGGTCGGTAACGCGTGAGCGATGCTTCTCGTGTTGCAAGCGTCCATATGGCTACGGTAACCGCTTACCATCAGGCGGGCCGTATGCTTGTTTACCGACTTCGTTGTATAAAAAAAAACAACTCAACGCAAATCAAGTTCAAAATCATTAATTCAAATAGACCTTCGAAAATGAAAAGTCTGACTCTAATACCGTTTCGGTAGGTTGCATTTGTTGAGAAGAGCCGGCAAAAAACTCAGCAATTACTCTTTTCAAAAAAAGCTTATCTCTCAAATACACCAAATCTCACACTCCTCCACAAAGATATCTTTTAACGTATTAATATACAACGTGTCACAGAAAGTGTTACATCTATCTGAAATTGGTGAAGACTACAACAGGTATAGATTCAAAAAATCTTCAGTTCAAATTGCTGCTGTTGAGGCTTCCTCCTTGCTGTAGTGCTTCAGGCATGTTTGCGGATGCGCATACGGACAATTTTTTCACCATAATGCGCAAAAAAAGTGGCCTCTATTTTATACAGGGTGAGAGAGAGCACCAACAGCATTCTGAACGTGTTTGCTGTGAGGTAAGATGGGCCTACTTTAGGCAGGTTTATGAAGCTGCATGACATGCTTCATAAACTGGCTGTCAATTATTCTGTTGTTTTAATGTTTTAAATTTGCACTAACGTAGCTCTTAAGATTTGTGTATTTACTAACAATCTATGGACCCTGTTGTCTGAAAATAAATGTATTTTATTTATTTTAAAATAAATTACTCAAAAAATCGTACCAAATTTAGCCTCCACCGGTTTCTGTCCAACGCGTCCCTTACGACCGTGTACAATTTGGAGGACGATGAGTCTTTTATTTGATCGGACCATCTAGTTGGTGAACGAGCGTGTTCTCAACTATGATCAGTTATTCCGCTAGTTAATATATCGAGGATCAAAAAGTACTTACGAATATGCAGCCTTTCTCCAGCATTCTTTCAGCGGTGTCGTGTAATTCAGCGAATTGGACCGCGATCTATAAAAACATTTATAGACACATGTTGAAAAGAGATGGATATACGGGACGAAAAAGACCAAAAAGGGATGGATTCAGTGTAAGATGATATGAAGGAGTGAATACTGGCATGACGGATAGAAGATCAGAATGGAAGGAGAGTACATATTGCGCCCAACAACAAAAAAATTGCAACAGAAGATTAAAGACATTGTGTCCAAATTTCGAAGAAACCACGGGTTTTTTTTTTAACCGACTTCAAAAAAAGAAGGAGGTTCTCAATTTCATTTTTTTTTTTTTTTTATGTTTGTTACCTCATTACTCCGTCATTTATCAACCGATTTGGAAAATTCTTTTTTTGTCTGGAAAGGTACACTTCCCGTTTGGTCCCATTATCATCAGATCAGGATTTGATTACTTCTTAGTGTACTTTGAAGTCGGTTTAAGTTTTTTTGTTTTTTTAAAACAGTCCAATTATTTTCAACAAATGACGAAAGTATGTTCAATTACTCATTCTGAACAACCAACCAAATTTTCGCATTGGTTTAAAATTTATTCTGTATATGGCTCTATTTGGAATCAGATGGCCGTGTGTTAATAATGTGCTAGGATATTAATATATCCAAAGAAACAAGACTACATACCTCATGGTAAATAGGGCTGAGTTCCTTCTCTTTTACTTTAACAGTTTTCTCCGCTGCTAATAATTCCGTTTCTAATTCGCGCGCACGACTTTCGGCTGAAACAATAAAATGTACACTGAATTTTATCCCACATACGTCTGTCTTGTTATATACATAGATCGTGTTAGTCGAAAATAAACCTAATGTGATTAGTTCAGGTTCAAAAATTCAATTGTTTAATCTTGACTCAAAACTTGAATTAAGCATTGACTAAAGATCTAGTTTTTTTTTTATACAACTATGTCGGTAAACAAGCATACGGCCCGCCTGATGGTAAGCGGTTACCGTAGCCATATGGACGCTTGCAACACACGAAGCATCGCTCACGCGTTACCGAACTTTCCCCCTCCCCAATGAGCTCTGACTCACTTACTCACGCGCAGGAACACAACTTTACACAACAAAGTTATTTGTCTGCGGTATTCTGTAAGGTGGTGGTACTTCCCCAGACGAGCTGCTCTTTGAGAATAGACGCTATGCTCTACCTCTCTCAAAAATCTAGAATACGGACCTAAGTGTAAATTAGGTCAATCAACTTTTTTGTTTGTTATTTTGGTCCGTTGTCCAAGAAACAGTGCTAAGGAGATGGTCCATAATAATAGTCTTAAAAATACGACAAATATCTACATGAGTATTAAACAACGTAGTTTCAAGTACCACAGACTGATAGATCCAAACAAGATTGAAAATCCTTTTTTATATACGCGGGTGAAACCGCGGGGGTCAGCTAGTATTAAATATATTTATAACCTTGTCGTCCCGCTTCAGTCTTGACGAGTACATCATCAATTGATCCTCTCCTGTCGAAGTTCTTTGATATGTCTTTGATTTGTTCTTTTAATTCTGCAACAAATAGTATATTATTATACATGTGTGCAAAGTTGGTCATTACAGACGAGCCGGTATTAAGTGATGAGGAAGCCGAGAGTGTAATGATCAATACACACGCGTGTCTTACGACGTTTTTCGACACACTTGCGAGGAAAAAACAGACTTGTATTTTTTTAAGTAGTTTTTTGATAATAATCAATGAGAACGTCAAAAAACATGGCGCGCAAGTTTTTTTTTTCTGTTTAAATTATGAATGCTTGGTCTACACATATATCACTTGTAGTGAGGTACAAACTTATCATAATCGGGATTATACCTATTGTAAAACTGTGCGGTAATGTAAAGTAAAAAGCACTAGTGCGTAATAAGCTGCATTAAGATACTAAAAACGGTGAAATAAATGTCACTTTACGAACGAGAGTTGTGAAAATTATATTATAAAATTAAAAAACGTCATCCAATAAATTTTACTGTATTATAGCCACAATTAATATTTAAAAAAGTCCTATAATATAGGACTCCTAACGAGTCTAGTCTAGTACATACCGTTAATCCTAGAGCTGAGCCTCTGCAGTTCAGGGTCCAACCTGTGCATAGTCTTCACTATATCCCGCTGTTTGAACTTCACTTCGACGATACCCTCCGCTTCTAATACACCTCCTCTGTTGAATGAAATTATACAGTAAATACAAAATATTATTCCTATTTTATTATACAAAAATAAACCACATTATTATAAAGTTAATTTGTACTATCTTATCATTAACCCACAGATTACAGAATACTAAGCAGATAGAGCGCGCGGAACACGGGCGTGAGGCCAACACACCAAATACAGATTCAAAAGCAAATACAAACTCGAGCCAGTACGAAACAAGGTCTCGTACTGTTAGTACCTACGTCACAAGTGTCAAAATTGATCTAATTATGCCGTCCTGCATTTTCAAACATTGTAAAAATTGTTCCCAAAAACAAAAAAAAGGAAGACGCAATATCGTTTCATAGGTAAGTATAGATATTTTCACTAATTTTCATTATTTTACCGTGTATTTGTTACTGATGACTAGGAACACAAAACCTCAACAAAAATCTGGTGGTGTTGCTAGATTACATTGAATGTATTTTCCTTGAATTGGTGGTATTCATAGATTATGGGGCCTTGTAAGATCGATCGATTATAAATACTAACGCAAGCATCAAGTATAGTCATCAGAAAGAGTAGGCGCTTGGCGATAGATTCTCAACTTAAGGGTGTATCTAGTCAGGCGGGAATGGTTTCCTCACATGTGTTTAAGGAGTAAAGATATTGACTAACTACATCGTCTTCATATCGTTTATATATCGTCTTTATATCGTTTATATATCGTCTTCATATCGTTTCTATACCGTGTTCATACCGTTTCTATACCGTCTTCATCCGTTTCTCCTTTGTTTCTATATCGTCTTCATATCGTTTCTATACCGTGTTCATATCGTTTCTATTACATCGTCTTCATATCGTTTATATATCGTCTTCATATCGTTTATATATCGTCTTCATATCGTTTATATATCGTCTTCATATCGTTTCTATACCGTGTTCATACCGTTTCTATACCGTCTTCATCCGTTTCTCCTTTGTTTCTATATCGTCTTCATATCGTTTCTATACCGTGTTCATATCGTTTCTATATCGTCTTCATACCGTTTCTATATCGTCTTCATATCGTTTCTATATCGTTATTCCCCCAATCGAAGCCGTGACTCACCTAGCCTCCGGGTCGGCGTACATCTCCATCCGTAGCGAGTTGACGCTGGGGTCGACGACGGCCCACGCGCCGCCCCGCAGCTCGGCGCCCGGCGGGATGTACACGAGGACAGGGGCGGTCGCCCCGCGGAGGGCTCGGACTATCTCCGCACCGAACTTCAGGATTTGTTCGTACATGTCTGTTGACAAAAAATTGTTATAGAATACTTTGCTGTGACATTTTGTATAAAAAACAATAGGGATGTTTTGGGGGTAAAAAATAATTCTATTAAGTCAGTCAGTTACATTTTCAAAAAATATTTGTCACGCATTTATTGCGTTACCAAATATTTAAAAATAGACAAATATGCAACAGCCATTTTCAACCCCGATTTCTACGCAACCGAAGCTGCTAGCTTGTCCTACTTTTGGTAATAAATGCCGTATTCCGTATACTGTAAGTATATTACATACAGTATACTTGCATGATGTTTATGACTGAATCGCACCGAACGGAAATTAGATACCTTGATATTTTTTTTATAAAAGAAAGTCAAATTGTATAAAAGAAGGTAAAGGTTAGAAAACACACAATCGACATACCTTTCTGTCCACCACTGAATCCTCGCCAGTTAGCGAAGATCATTATAGGTAGGCCCTCACGAGAGAAGTCGTTGATCGCTTGCGCCGTCTTGTACGCGGAGTCTGGGAACCATACCTTGTGAACAACACAACAAGATATAAAACTGCTCAGCATAGGGGCACGAGAGGCCAGAGTCCTCTACGAAGGCCGAGTATAGACTGTGGAGTCCAAAATACATTTGAAATGAGATACTACCATTGAAATGTATTTTCTTTGTTTCTTTCTATATCGGTACCATCTCGACCCCATTATTGGTGTCATATCGTCACCAAATCACCATATTGTCTTTAATAATGCGGACAGCAAAGGAGTCAAACTAACTTCCAGTCTATGTTTTAGGATTTAAAAACTGATTCATCAGGGTAACACAAATAGGTACTTTCTGTTTGAGTATGATCTGTTTGACTTCGCCCTTTAAAATCTCTGGCTCGGTCAGATTACATGAACTCAATCAACGACATCGGGTTCTTAAAACAAAGCGCTTAAACAAAAAAACAAAACTGTTAGGCCTGTATTTATCGTGACTCAACTTTGATTGAAGATCATATACGGATGCAAAAGCACTGGACTTGACACTGGACACACATCGATAACCTCCTTGCTAATAAAGGTCTCCATAATGGGTGGAAATCACGTATACCGGCCGAATCCAATCCACCAAACCTTCTAGTCAACATAAAAAAGTTTAATTGAACATACCTGACCAGCCTGCTGTACAGTTTTAGACTCGGAGTCCAAGTTGGCCGGATCAGCTGGTAACGTGAGCTCTACTGTTCTGGTCTCCACTGCTATCACTCCTACTGGAATGCCTCCGAGGCGGGCTCGACCTGAGGGTAACATCATCATCAGCACATATTCGGATATAGCCCCACTACTGGGACTAATTACTGAGCCTACGATGCCGCCAGTCTGTATACAAGATTGAATTTACAGGAATATTCATAGAATGGAAGCCCAATACAAGATATTTCCTTCTAGGCTTTGTGTGCTTACCACCTGCCGCATCATCATTTCTTACCGTGGTGAGAATGCGGTCAAACACAGGCCTATAAACAGATTTTCTTGGTGACTTTTTGTTGTCTCTATGTAATGTAATGTATACCAAATTTCAGCTGAATCGGACACTGGGAAATGGGTCAAAAACATGGAAGTTTCGCTTAGAGACACCGGACATGTGAAACTAAAGAAAATCTTGTAATAGAGGTACCAGTGATGACGGTCTGCGCCCAGGGCTTCATGATCTCGTCGAAGGAGCCGTGGTCGAAGAAGCCGGCGCGCGCGCCGTCGCCGGTGAGCATGAGGCGCGGGTCGTGCGCGGCGCGCGGCGGCCGCCACTCCACCGGCCGGTCCACCGGGTCCGCGCACCGCATTATCGGCACTGTGCTCAGCTTGTCCTGGACACATTCAAACATTCACTTGTATAGCACTGGCGTAAGGACCAGGCCAAACGCGCGACGACATGGCACCAACGCGCTGGCCCTAAGAAATCCGTTTAGGGCCAGTTCGTTCATTGTTTATTTTTATCTTGTATGTGTGCATTGTACGCACATACAAGGTTACATCGTACGCCTATGCAACGCGGCACATCGTAGTTCGATCGATTTTAAACAAATGGCGGTACTCTTTACTTGTATGGAGAAGTTTTTTGCAAAATGTTCCGGTGGGCCTGTCCATAGTTTTGAAATCATTACATTCAAATCATTTATTTCAAACAGACTTTTGCAAGCACTTATAGTCTGACTATTAGTATTGGTATGGTATTTTTAGCATATAGGTATCATAAGAAAACTCCTCATTGACTGGACTGGTAGAAGGAATAAGTAATAAAATATTATTTATCGTGAAATTGCATACTGTGAACGTGCCAGTTATACACACATTTTTTCAAAAGGCTTTTCACCCATAAGTTTTACGCTAAACTTCAAATAATTATATTGACTTATGGTAATTATCGAAATCACCATATATATCAGTTTTGGATTGTTTAAATAAATATCGTCTTGATATCGGCTTCATATCGTTTCTATATCGTCTTCATAACGTTTCTATATCGGTTCTATATCGTCTTCATATCGGTTCTATATCATAACGTCAACTTACCTTCGGCACATAGGAGAGCCACTTCACAGTGGTCCATATAGCCTCAAGGTCTGAAGGTGCGACGGCATGTGAGACACCGTTGTTGTGCATGATCTGCATACCGCCGAGCTGGTTGTTACTGGCGTATACAGCTCGTCCGAGCACTTTGTTGAGGGCCGCGTACCCGGTCAGGATTATGTATGAAGATTCCACTTGGATTACGCGGTGGCCGAGACTGGAATAAAATAAGCATTTATCAGTCACAGACGTTTCAGTACAAACAACGACACCTCCACTATCCACAAAAAAACTGCCTTGCTGAGTTTCTTGCCAGAGTCTTCTCAGTTTAAGTGTATTCCGAACCGGTGCCTTACCAGGCCATAAACTAAATAAATTACTTTTTGATTTTAATTTTGATTTGACAGAGCAGCAAATTTCACTGAAAAACTTTTTTATTACTTTAATTAATGTTGTTTTTGCCTTAACGTCTTACGCGCTTAGCATCAGGTGGATTGTACGTCTGATCACCGACTTCGTAATTACATAATGTGCACTAACCGTAACACATAAGCTCCAATACCGATAGCCCGGCAAGTGACCACGGATATAGTGACCACGTCTTCATAAGCTTGCGCAGTCTCGCCTGCGATCAGACCAGCGTCGCGTAAACACTCCACACCGAGACCGTCTTCTTTACCTGTTGGGAGATTGTTGTGTTAGAGAGAGATAGGAAATATAGACATTTTAGAGGATTTTCAATGTCTTCCAATGTTGGGATAATATAACCCACAGACATAAATCTTAATAGATAACGCAAGTCCCTCCATCCGTGTGAAAACCAAGCGTGTAACTTTTTTTGTACCTACCATAATGTCACAAGATTGATTTAGTTAGGCTGGCATTAGATTTTGAACGTGAAAATGAAGCTATCCTATTTGTCAGCTAAACATATCTCTCGCTACACATCTGGTGGAAATGCAGCCTTATGCGAGCTCCCTGTCCGCGCGAAACAGTTTCAAAAGAAGAACATTGTGCCACATTTTTGCACAGATTTTGACACGCATAAATGTTGCGTCATCTATTTAGATCTATATCTATGATATTACCCTACTTTTTACAGGGTTATTGGAAAACGTTATCAGTTTCTCGGGATTATATTACTGACATAATAAACAACAACTTTTGTTCTATGACTTTGAATAATTCATCAGATTTTAAATCATACAAAAATTAAAATATTTAAATTCAAAGCTCTAAATGTTAGGAACTCTACGCAAAACAAAAGGCTGAGTGACCGTGCACGGGAGGCGTAGGTACAACAAAATACAGAATTGTAATGTGTTAGATAGAACAAAGAAATCTTGAAAATTTGTTTTTGGTAAATGTTTTGTAAAAAGTCATAGAACAAAAGTTGTTTTTATTTTATTGTTTTACCAATAACTCTGTATAACAGTACATGGGTGACCAAGCTTTGCTGGAAAACTCGAAAAAACGCGTTTTCCCACAGATGAGACCTAGCTAGATCGTTTTTTTGCCCCCAAAAACCATGGCGACTATCACAATTAAGTGATAACCAGGACCAACGGCTTTACGTGCCTTCCGAAGCACGGAAAAGCTCGATTTGAAATACCACTAGGCGGTCACCCATCCAGGTACCGACCACGACGGTGGTAGCTTAACTTGCCGATCGATTAATAACGGCTAATCATGCTAAACCACGAGCGCTTCTATAACCTAATATACAAGTATTGCCTATATAATTATAGGATTCCACAAAAACAAATTAGGTCTTAGTACAGTAGTACCCAACTGATATGGCTTACCGATGTACCTGCGCAGAAGATACATTTTCAAAGTGCGAGAAATGCTATTGGTCGGCCACGTGTGCGGAGGGGCGTCACTTGGGAGTGAGACGGAACTAACAGCTGCACTGTATTATGAATCTTATAGTAGTGATCTAAGGTTGATTAACTTTTAAGCATTCTTTCGTTAATCTTCGGGCCATACTTTCTTTTCTGTGCGAACGAAGATTCACGACGCGCCTTATCAGTTGGGTACTTATAAAAATATTTGATAATTATGTATTAAAAATAGCGTGTAGTTACCAATAATATCGGTGATCTTATATCTGGACTCCCCTTCGTCGTCGATGAGCTGCGTCTTGACGGAGCCGAGCGGGCCCAGCTTGGAGTAGGCCTCGGGCGTCAGGTACAGGTACTTGAACCCGCGCTCCGGCCGCTCCGAGTCCAGCCACGCCACCTTGAACTCGGACTTCACCTCCTCCGCTACTCCGATACGGGCGCCCGAGTTTACGCTTATGTATATCTGGGGGATTTACGTGTTACTCCATTTTTTATAACCGTGCACTTCGAGCTATCAAATTCGGTAAGGTTGGCAAAATTGAATTCATCCACCCGCTTCTCTTCTAGCATTATAATATAACTCGACACTGGTAGAAATAGTTCCCAATTAGGATTTGGTAGCCAAACTTAAAACTAAGAAGAAAGTTTCTGTTTTTTACGAGGAAAGCTATACTAGGCTTTATGTGCTTACCATCTTCGGCCACATCATCACTGACCATGAGGTGATTGTTGTCAAACATAAGGCTATTCACGAACGCCAAAAAAGCCAACGCGTTTCTTTCTTACTGACAATTCTAGGTGAGCTACAAACCCGAAGTGAAACAAAAGGAAAATATGACAAAGCAACGATTTAATACTAATGTCAACAAATTGATAAACAGACAGACGGTACTGCCAGAGTGGTACTGCCAGTACCGTCTGTACTGGCAGTACCACTCTGACGTGACTGATATTATTTCTACTGTTGATATGGAAAATTTATTTATTTTCCTTAGCGCTTCGATTTTTGTATGGGATACTTCAAAAAGGGCATAAAAAGATCGGCGACACCTCAACAATTCTTTTAATCAACTTCAAAAATAGGAGGAGGTTGTCAATTCGGTTGTATTTTTTTTTATGTTTGTTACCTCATAACTCCGTCATTTATAAACCGATTCGGAAAATTATTTTTTTTTCTGGAAGGGTACACTTCCCGTTTGGTTCCATTGTCATCATATCAAGATTTGATTACTTCTTAGTGTACTTTGAAATCGGTTTAAGTTTTTTTGTAAAACAGTTCAATTATGGTATTGCAAATGTTCTGAGGCGGCGATTATTTATAGTATTAACACTTTATTATTCCCAGTCTAAGTAAAGTAATAAGATAACAACACTCACCCTAGGTATCTTCAACTCCCGCGCATACTGCGATGCCTTATAGAACACCCAGTCCTCCTGGGGTCCAAACGAGCCCATGTAGTAGGTGAGGTCGTTCGCGATCACGATTATATCGCGCCCCTCGGGGCACTCCGGCGTGAACAGGGTCACGCGCCACGCTACCATACCGACCTGCAAACAAATATGTGCTTTAATGTTGAGGGGGTACAAGCGATTTTTGATTAGAAAAGTTTCTTATACAACTTACGTGCTCGATTTTGATATATATATTTTTTTTATTATAACAAAATATGTCCGTGATTGGTTCACCTAACTCTATATGTAGTACAATCGTGAACTTTAGGCTGCTTTTCCACCAGAGATGTGCTATGCAGCTATGCTGCGAGGATTTAATAGCTAAGCTATGAAACTATGTGACCGTTTCCACTGATACTAAGCTATGTAGCGGTGCGAGTAAGATGTGCTATGAAGATGCGCCGCCGCATTGTAGCTGCGCGAGGAAGATGCGCAGCTCGAGCTATGCAATGCACCACTCGCGACCATCCATAGCACGCATCCATAGCAACGTAGCATAGCATATCTCTGGTGAAGCACCCTTAAGGTGACACATTTAAGGTTGTATACTGCAGGCTATTATTTTAGCATGTAAGTTGGTATTAACAACGCGTTGTGCTCTGAAGTTACTAGGGGCAACTTACTCTCAGATATGTCTTTGAACATATCTGAGAAATGTCCTATATTAAAGTAGATCGTAGTAAATGAGCTGTGACAGACGAGACAGACAGACGCACGAGCGATCTTATAAGGGATCTTTTTCATCAGATATCTAGATACCCTAGAAACTACAAGAAAAGCAGTCGAGAAGGTCTCAATCTCAGATTACAGAACAAGGCAGATGGAGCGCACGGAACACGGGAGTGAGGCCAAAAAAGCAAATACAAACTGAAAAACCCATAGCTGGTATTCGCTTTTGAATTTGTATTTGCTTTGTTTAACAAATTTTATTTAACGAAAAATACTTTCTTTTTAATATACTTTGTTTAAACAAAGCAAATACGAATTCAAATGCGAATACCAGCTATGTGTTTTTTCAATTTGTATTTGTTTTTTTGGCCTCATTCCCGTGTTCCGCGCGTCCTATCTGCCTTTTGTTCAATAATCATTGGTATCAATAAGTAATATCCGCTATAAATGTGTAACTCACATTATTCTGTCCGGGCAGCCTGGTGACTTCTACGACGCGCCTCTCACCGTCCGGTTCAACGATTAACTCCACAGATTTCATCACTAATTCCGGTGGTGGGCCTGCAAACAAAAAACATAACAAACGATAGCCAGTTATAAAACTATTTTTTTTATTCGATTAGGCCTACTTGTGTTTCTGTTTATTTTTTTACCATTGGGGGCCAAGTCTGCTATTTTACCTAAAAATAACATTCTGTCAGGATTCCATTACAACTCCATTGCCATGGTTTTTGGCGCCATTGATTCAGTAGTCTACCAAATCTATCAATTTTAACACTACTTATAAGTTAATTGGAACAAAATTGCAATAGTTAACTTGGACCCTGGTGGTAAGCGGTTACCGGTCACCTATAGACGGGCGACTACATGAGAAGAGCACGGGACCCTGCGACAATGTGTTCACACCCAGAAGGGCTATAAATAGGGGTCGAGAGGAGTCCTCGTGTTGGCATCGATAGCTGCAAGGCCAACTTGTGAACTAGTTGTCTGGTCCCGGGTACTACAATGTGTACTACGAGTCTAGTCCCAGGTACTACAACGTGTACTACTATTCTGGTATCAGGTACTACACTGTGTACTACTAGTCTGGTCCCGTAGACTTACATTGTGTACTATTTGTCTGGTCCCGGATACTACATTGTTTACTACTAGTCTGGTCCCAGGTACTAACACCGTGTACTACTATTCTTGTCCCCGGCACTACACTGTGTACTACTAGTCTGGTCCCGTACACTAACATTGTGTACTAGTTGCCTGGTCCTGGGAACTACATTGTTTACTACTAGTCTAATCCCAGGTATGACACCGTGTACTACTATTCTAGTCGCAGGTACTACACTGTGTACTACTAGTCTGGGCTCTTACACTAACATTGTGTACGAGATGCCTGGTCCCGGGTACTACATTGTTTACTACTAGTCCTGGTCCCAGGTACTACACCGTGTACTACTATTCTAGTCGCAGGTACTACACTGTGTACTACTAGTCTGGTGACGTACACTAACATTGTGTACTAGTTGTCTGGTCCCGGGGTACTACACTGTGTACTAGATGCGTGGTCCCGAGTACTATATTGTGTACCAGTTGCCTGGGATGGCGGGTACTACACTGTGTACTAATAATCTGGTCCCGGTTTGTACTAGTCTGGTCCCGGGTACTACACCGTAGTGCCTAAATCCCTAATAACTGGACCTGCTCCAACACAGTACCTCGACAGGAACAAAACACTACATGAAACTAAAGTTACTTGTATATATTTGAATGTCATACCATCAACGCTGCCCTCTTCGATACACTCGTGCCACCTCCGCTCCACCATTTGTCGGAACATGTCGGGCATGTCGTACACATATGTCGTGCCTTGAGATGTCGCCTGCATTCAAATATTAAAACATTTTAGTTATTTGTATAAGTATTTCATTTCCTTCTATTCTGCGTTATTGTAATGTCTATTGAATTTGTTTTCTTTTTAAAACGTTAAATAACCTACTTGAGAATCATTTATCGGAGTCTTAACCAAACGCGCCAGCTGACCCGTCAAATAAAAATAATAATAGAATTCTTACCAGAAACCTCTTCTGCTGCAAGAAGTTCTTAGTGACGTACGGCGTAGATATAGGTAGACCGTGCATCGGGCCCTGTCGCGACCCGAACGACTGGAACATTATCTGTGGACAAACACATTTGATGATGAACGGGTGATGAAAGCTGCTGAACACAGGCCCCACACAAATTAGGGTTAAAGGAAATGGGCAGATACTCCACCACGCAAGCTTAGAATATACTATGGTCGGAAATTGACGATTTATCCAGAAAGACAAACGTCTCGTCGTAGTTTTTAATTGTACATTTTACAAAATAATGAGCCAGGAACTATGCCAGTATAATGATAGTAATGTACTCACCACACCGATCCTGGGATCCACAACTTCCTCGTAAGTGTACACGTCTAGAGAGTACCCAGAGCCGTTGGACAGACATAGTCTTATGTTCTTGGTCGGCGCACCAGGTCCTGTACAAACACACATACCCTGTTATAACCGGATTAATAATTAATCTACATATATGAAAGAAAGTCGTGTTAGTTACACTATTTATAACTCAAGAAAAAAAAAAAAAAAAAGAACGGCTGAACCGAATTGGCTGAAAATTGGTGGGGAGGTAGCTTAGAACCAGGAGACGGAAATAGGATACTTTTTATAGGGTAGGGTAGGGTAGGGTAGCGTAGGATAGCGTAGGGTAGGTTATAACTGATACACTACATATACTACTTTTTGTTTGTAAATACATACTTAATATACATAATTAAACCCAGACTCAGGACATACAGACTTGCTCATACACAAAATGCATGTCCTATGTGGGAATCGAACCCACGAATCTTAACCAACCGCGCCAACTGGCCCGTCAAATTGTATATTTACCTATACGCAGCATGAATCTGATCTCAGCTTGTAGTACTCTGAGCTTCCAAAGTCTGGGTCCGTATCTCCTCACCATACCCAGCACAGATTCCTCGATCTGGAGAAAATATCATTATTTTAACACTAGTTGCAACTTGCGGTTTTGCTCGTCAATCCCGACGGATCAGTGATAAAAGGATGCATTTTTTTTGCCATTTGACATTAATCATGAGAAATGTAATGTCAAATATGAATCAACAGTGGCAAAATCAAGGATAGATCGAATACGGAAATTTGGCGATAAATAAAACACATTATTCTAATCTAATTTATCGAACGAGAATCAAAACTTAAGCTACGTCTTAAGAACAGATTGTGTTAATCGAAAATAAACATTACATCAAAGGTCTAGGTTCCAAATATGTTTTAATCGCGTCTCAAAACTGTGGTGAAGACGCTACTACACTGAGTACTTCGGCGAGGTATTTCGAAGGAGTGTAGTGGAAGCCTTACCTTAGCTGGATCCATGATGACAGTAGGTCCGAAGTTGAGGAATATGTGGTTGCAATCCGTCCTCTTGGCAAGTGGGTGTGAGAATGCTACTTCAAGTTCATCCATCGCTTCTAGGAGCACCCTGTGATAATAGGCACAAGTTATAAAATGGTCCGGTTGAGAACCTCATAGCCTAAGAGACTTTGCCTGCCTATGTGTGTTCTACCGCCTGTACAACGGTGTTCTGTGGAATTGTTCGACTTGATGCCCACGGCTACCTTCAACCATCGCAACTCTCGCCATCAACGAGTCCATCCTCACACAGTGGAACCGAAATGGTTTCGTACTGTGCGGTCTCAAAGGAGCTTTCTTCCGCGGACGCTCAGACTGTGGAACAAGCTCTCAGCCATGGTTTTCCCAATGGAGTACAGCATCTTCAAAAAGGATGTGAAGAGATTTATGCAGGGTCGGCGCACCCCTGATGTTGCAAGCATCCATAGGCAACGGTGACCGCTTACCATCAGGCGGGCCGTATGTTTGTTTGATAGCAACTGGCTGACAGCTAGGAGAGTAAAGGGGAAAAGTACCTTTCTCCTTCATTCTGTAGATACTCGAAACTGGCTTCTTTGGTGATGAGATCTTGATGCCTGATGATGGAGCGGATGAAGAACCTGAAGTCAGTCACTTCTTGACCCTTCTTCACCTGAACACAATGTTTAATTTAATATTAGTTATTTCAGCTCCAAGTTTCATGATTCGTACTACTTGGTAACTCCCAGGCTGACATGGTTACAGTAAAAGGGAAATTAGCCCTTTATGTCACTGTCAAAAGGGGCAAAATGCAGTGTACATGCAGCAGAAGCTGGCTCCAGGTGCAGGTAGATCCCTTACCTTAGCCTTCCCCAGGTACAGGTGCATCTTCTGGTTGCTAGTGGGCAGCGCCTCCAGCTCGTAGCTCCTCATGCGATACAGCTTCAGCTGGGAGGCTGAAGCTGGCTCCAGGTGCCGGTGGATCCCTTACCTTAGCCTTCCCCAGGTACAGGTGCATCTTCTGGTTGCTAGTGGGCAGCGCCTCCAGCTCGTAGCTCCTCATGCGATACAGCTTCAGCTGGAAGGCTGAAGCTGGCTCTAGGTGCAGGTAGATCCCTTACCTTAGCCTTCCCCAGGAACAGGTGCATCTTCTGGTTGCTAGTGGGCAGCGCCTCCAGCTCGTAGCTCCTCATGCGATACAGCTCCAGCTGGAAGGCTGAAGCTGGCTCTAGGTGCAGGTAGATCCCTTATCTTAGCCTTCCCCAGGTACAGGTGCATCTTCTGGTTGCTAGTGGGCAGCGCCTCCAGCTCGTAGCTCCTCATGCGATACAGCTTCAGCTGGGAGGCTGAAGCTGGCTCCAGGTGCCGGTGGATCCCTTACCTTAGCCTTCCCCAGGTACAGGTGCATCTTCTGGTTGCTAGTGGGCAGCGCCTCCAGCTCGTAGCTCCTCATGCGATACAGCTTCAGCTGGAAGGCTGAAGCTGGCTCCAGGTGCCGGTGGATCCCTTACCTTAGCCTTCCCCAGGTACAGGTGCATTTTCTGGTTGCTAGTGGGCAGCGCCTCCAGCTCGTAGCTCCTCATGCGATACAGCTCCAGCTGGAAGGCTGAAGCTGGCTCTCGGTGCAGGTAGATCCCTTATCTTAGCCTTCCCCAGGTACAGGTGCATCTTCTGGTTGCTAGTGGGCAGCGCCTCCAGCTCGTAGCTCCTCATGCGATACAGCTTCAGCTGGAAGGCTGAAGCTGGCTCCAGGTGCCGGTGGATCCCTTACCTTAGCCTTCCCCAGGTACAGGTGCATCTTCTGGTTGCTAGTGGGCAGCGCCTCCAGCTCGTAGCTCCTCATACGGTACAGCTCCAGCTGGAAGGCTGATGCTGGCTCCAGGTGCCGGTAGATGGTGTCCTCAGTGAAGTCGTTGCGGGCGCGGAATGTGAAGAACTTGGGGAATTGACGCCTGTTGGACATTGGGGGGTGTTATAAAGGTATTTGGTACAGTCGCCGAATGAAAAGGTTCGTCACCTTAGAGTTGGTTTTCGCTTGCACCAGATTGCAAGAATCAATTTTATTATATGTACCAACAAATTACCAGTGAGGTTCCTAACAGGAAGAAACAGTGCTTCTAACATTGACATAAATGTGACGTTTGCTATCGAGTAAGGTTTTGCTTGATTTTACATCACGTCAAACACAATTTATGGCTTTTGCGGAATAAAATATAAGTATTTTTATTTTTCAATTATGACATTGCACTATTTTCAATTTTAATTTGACATAAATAACAATAGCAAGTTAAACCAACAAGAAGGTTTTATTTTATCAAAACATGAAATAAAAAAAACTTGTTGACAAGAAGCCAGAATGGCAGATGCAAGGATGAAGAGGGAGTTCAGATAGTTGTGGGTACATACTTGATGAGACACATGAAGGTGATCCTGCGGATCCGCTTGTGGTGCAGGTCGTGTCGGTGCGCGCGACAGAAGTTGGCGAGGCGGCGCGACACGGCCGTGTCGTCCGACTCGCCCGACTCGCGCACGCCGATCATCAGGATGTGGATGGGCTCCAGTTGCTGTGCCGGTGGGGAACATCCATCGAACAATTAACCCAAACAAGCTTAATAACGTTGATTTTGCTTGCCCTACGGAAGACCAGCTCTGGTTTCTTATAAACCAGTATTGCTGAGTTGGGACCGTTTTATGGCAATTTTACTTACTTTTATAATTTTATACTATATTTTTTTAAATTGGTTTATTTTTAATTTGTATTTTTTCAGTTTTAAGTTCTAACTTGTCATAAATAAATTTATTTTCATTTCATTTCATATTTTCAATCTATTCCGCCAATTTGCCACCATCGACAATGCGCTCTGATTGGCTAAGACAAGGACACATGCGCTCTGATTGGCCAAGGCAAGAACACACGATGCAGTGATTGGTCCTTACTGTTCAAAATCAGTGACAAATCTAAATTTGCCCATATCTTTTTATCGTGTTGACGCAGGACCTTGATTTTTATACACCTATTAGAGACTATAGACCTCAGTATTGCGTAAAATTTTCCTGAGAAAATCGGTTGTGACACACGGACAGACAGATGGACAAGAGAGTGATCTTATAAGGGTTCCTCTTTTACCTTTTGAGGTACGGAACCCTAAAAAAGGAAACAAAAAAGACAAGAGAAAGACGACCTTTAGGTGTGTCCAACTAGTCCCATTGATTTCATCATGAATTCTAAATTTTCCCGTAAATGACTAAAAGACCCACATATTTGACAGCTTTCAATATTTTCTATCCCTTTTCAATTTTTGTATGAAAGAGAAAGACTTACCAAGTCAACAACATCAGTGTTCTGCTTGAAATCAGATCCCACGTTGATGCTTGTGCTGTCTCTACTCTCGCTGCCTTCCTGAAGAGCCGCCAGATCCTGAGAAAATGAACCTTATTAATATTAGCGTAAAGTTCCACTGCAAACGCTTTTGGTTGGTATCTGGTAAAATATATCACGCCAACTACAAAATACACCCCATCACAATAACCTGAAAGATCACACTGACCTCTCGTCTAACAGTGGCGGAACTGGCGAAGTCATGCACAAGGTCCAACAGTTCATCGGCGTACTGCACGAACTGGTCGAAGGAGTCGAAGGCGGCGAGCGCGCCGGTCCGGTGGTGGCACTTCCTCATCGCCGCCGTGCACAGTTCCGCCGGGATGCCTTCCTGGTCCTCCGCCGCCGCCAGCTCGATCTCCGTCTGGCTTATTGGTATCCTGGTGGGATTGTGGGGGGATGACAAAGAAATTAAGGATTATGTACTTTGAATTGAAGTTTAAGTCGTTAATCAAGCATACGACCCGCCTGATGGTAAACGGTTCCCGCAGCCATATGGACGCCTGCAACACAAGAGGCATCATTCCCGCATTACCCACCCCTCCCCAATGAGTTATTCCCCATAAAGGTATTTGGCTGCGGTATTCTGTAAGGTAATTCCCAAGTCGACATATTTGAGCGAATAAACGCTACGCTGTTCCTCTCTAAAATAAAGCTGATGAACTTTTGAAAAATATTTTCTTAATTTACCGAAGTTATAAAAATCACCTATAAGTTAAAAGAAAACTCATGTTATAGTGTTAGTGACACCATAAAGAAAAGCAAATTAAATGAACTCCATACGTCCAACAGCTTAGAGTCAGGTCTAACCGAGACGCGATGTGGTAAGATAGCGATACAATATAGAACTTTATTTACTACAAAAAAAGGTATACATTTCAGTGGGAGAATTCGAATACGCCTCTCGGCGTCGCGCTACGCCTCAAGACGTCACGAATTCTCTCGCGGTGCATCTCGTACCATCATTGCTTCCGATGTGCTAAAAAAAGCTCTAAATTGTCTATTACCTGTTAGGATGTCCAGTAGGGAGAATAAACTGGAAGTGAACCATGCCCAGTTCCCCAGATAGCTCCAGATGTTGCAAACAGGTGATCTCGTAGGAAGTGTAAGCGCGACGCACGTATACTTCTAACGCTGCGTTGCATACCTGATGGTAAAGAATAGATTTGAAGATCGGGTGATATCGTAATCATGGCCGTGCAAAAAAATCTGCACAGAGCGTCGCCTTATGCTAGAACTTCACCTGCGTGGCGCTTAAAGTCCAATTAACGTGCAATAAATGATGCTCTAACCTATGCACTGAACGGGTGGCCACATTATCATTTTATTTCAGCTATCGCCTAACGTCTGGCGACATTAATAATGCCAGTAGCAAACATCTGTCCATATCTGCGTACTGTGTCAAATAACACGCTAGTCAATGGCACATAGAAGCGAAGCTAGATTAATACGAAATGAAGCACGCCACATATGCTATCTTGTAAAATAGAAAGCCTCATGCACACATGTACACCATTGTGTGCCGTTCGTCATTATTCCGCATTGAGACATTGACAGTGACAAAAAGACATTATCACTAGTTCCTGCTTGAGCCACTACTGATTTTAATCTTTGTTGTTATAGCTACTATAGAAACACACATTCTGTGATATTTTCAACTGTCTCAACTATTACGGTTCATGAGATTCAGTGGGGTGAATCTCGGACGGACGGACGGACAGATTAAGTTTCTAAATAGGGTCCCGTTGTCACTCTGCTTAAGTTTGCTATTTATTTACTTATTAAATATTTATTCAGTCTACTTTGTAATTTTGACGCCGCGCCGGGGCACGCAATTGTTTTCAATAGCGATTAGAATGTAAATATTAGGCTCCGGCTCTTCTCAGCAAATGCAACCTTCCGAACCGGTATTAGAGTATTAGAGTCAGACTTTTCATAAGTGCCTGCGAAGGTCTATTTCAATTAATGATTTTAAATTTTGAATATTTATATGCGGATCCCTAAAAATCCTTAGAACCAGCTGTAAAACATGTCAATTAAATTAATTAAGAGGTCGACAAAAGCTTAGAATCCAAATTGCGTTTAATCGATCAATTATTATACCTTTGCGATACATAATAAGATTCGAGGTAATTTTCTCGTAAATTTCTTCGAGGCCTTGTTGAGCTGATT
Source organism: Achlya flavicornis (assembly GCA_947623365.1). Taxonomy (NCBI): domain Eukaryota; kingdom Metazoa; phylum Arthropoda; class Insecta; order Lepidoptera; family Drepanidae; genus Achlya; species Achlya flavicornis. The sequence goes on along the minus strand of OX392467.1, from coordinate 20,671,079 downwards.
ACGTGATAAGTGTTTTAATAGAGAGATACAGGCTGTTCAAAAATAAAAAAGGAAATCTTTGATTTTGTACTCGAACACAAAAAAACATGCATTATGTAAAAAAATTAACAAAATCCTAAATAATTTGACCGGCCGTTTAGCGTACTTAGGCACCGTGGCTGCTACGCCAGGTTGTGGGTTCGATTCCCAGGATAAAGTTCAATTATATTTTATCTGGATAGACCACAATTTCATCATGGTCAGTGATAATGTACCCGAAGATGGTAATCACACAATGCCTAGAACCAAAGCATTAATTAAAATTTGATAGTTTGAAACTAGATAAAAGACATCCTGTAGCTGGTATAAGTTTATTAGACGAGAATTGAACAAAAGAAACGCAATTTCATTTGCGGTTCATAACTTGTGAAGCGACGTCAAAATGAACTGTTTTACCAGAAAACCTGATAAAATACCTAAAGAAGATACTTATACTGAAGGTAACGATTACTTAAGTTATTTAAAAACACTAATCTGATCTGGTATACATATGCATATCACCAGCTTTATGATAAGGAGTTACCGAAGCATGACTTGCAACACCAGAGGTATCACTCGCACTCTCACATATGATAAACCTTGGTCAAATTCTAGTGTATGTAAAGAAAACCATAAATTAAGAAATAAAAGAAATATCGACTTCAAAATACACTAAGAAAAAAGCCCAATTCAGCCCAATATTTTCAATGGAATACGTCATGCTCTTTCGCTGACTTCAAATCAATGTTAGATTAGAGTTATTTCATACTTTTCAGTGTATTTTGATGTCGTTTTTTTTTTATTTCGATTCAATTATTTAAAGCACTTTTTTAAGAACCTCATGTTTTTGCCAGGCCGATTGAATAATGAACATCAAAATCCTCCAAAATCTATACAAATAGACCACTGAAGAACAATATTAAATTGATGTTTCGTTCCAGAAATGGACGACGACGTACAATTTAAGCCATTTCACAAGACATACAAGATCATAACGTTCGCGATGAGCGTTGGTATGATATATCCTAATCCGAAAACTGAAATGTGGCGTCTCGCTTCTATACGTAAGTTTGGTATCTTCTTTCTCATATTACTAAGGTAGCAAGCATACGGCCCGTCTGATGGTGAGCGGGTACCGCAGCATATAGGCGCTTGCCCAGACCGCAGGGGTATCACTCGAGCGTTGCCGACCCAGCATCTCTTCGCACCCAGGAGGGTTTAAAGCGAAGTTCAGAGAAGTCACCGTACCGGTAGAAAGATTGTTTCCACGCCGATAGTCCCCGCACACTGATAGCACAACGCCTCCTTGTGGATATCTGGCGACTTTGGTCACCGCACTCGCAAATAGTTCGATGTCTCTGTTAAATATATTCCGAAAGCCAATCTTGAACGGATTCTTCAAGTCTTAGAGCCGGTCGATCGGAACACGATCGCGGTAAATGAAAACTGCCTCGAATAGAGACCCTCAGCCTGAGGAGAGACTTTGCCTCTTTATGTGTGTTCTACCGCTTGTACAACGGAGTGTTTCTGACTTTGCCTCCTTATGCGTGTTTTACCTTCCACCATGGCAACTCTCGCCATCGACGGGGAGTCCATCCACACACATTGAAACCAGAATTGTTTCAAACTATGCGGGCTAAAATGAGTTTTCTTCCGCCGACGCTCGGACTGTGGAATGAGCTCCCCGCCGTGGTTTTCCCAATGGAGCATGGGGTTCTTCAAAAAGGGTGAAGAGATTTCTTCAAGGTCGGCAACGCGCGAGTTATTCCCCTGGTGTTGCAAGCGTCCATAGGCTAACTGCTTACCATCAGGCGGGCCGTACGTTTGCCACCTTAGTGGTATAAAAAAAACGGCATAAATAAAATCGTTCCAAACGATCAGAATGACAACTGAGTAAGCCTGAATAACGATTATGTAGTCAAACCAGTAATTTCTTGTGATTAATGATCGATTAAAATCCCACAGCGCTTCTAATATTGAGCGTAGCCCCGCTCGCTATCATGATCTTCATCGACATGTATTATTCCGTATTCGAAAAGGACATCATAAACATCATCAGGCACAGCACTGTCATTGGCCCGTTCTTGGGTGGATTCTTTAAGGTACCTTATATGTTTTTAACACACTTTTATTAGCTTCACCTGTATGTATGTAACGGAATCTTCAAACGTAATACTCGTCGACTTCAGAACGTTAGATTAAACCTAAACTTTTATCAAGGACCTATGACATTACAATTTTAATGTGGTACAGTAGTACCCAACTGATATGGCGCGTCGTGAATCTTCGTTCGCACAGAAAAGAAAGTATGGCCCGAAAATTAACGAAAGAATACTTAAAACTCATAATCAACCTTAGATCACTACTATAAGGTTCATAATACACTGCAGCTGTTAGTTCCGTCTTACTCGCAAGTCACGCCCCTCCGCACACATTGCGGCAGCTGCCGGCCAATAGCAATTTCCACGCTTTGAAAATGTGTCTTCTGCGCAGGTACATCGGTAAGCCATATTAGTTGGGTACTACTGTACATCGTTATTTTTACTACATGGCTTTAAAGCGTGTTTTTTAAACCATAAGGAGATATTACTTAGAATCATTCCCAAAAAAAAAAAAAATGCTCAGCTCATATCTCTAAGTAAAACTTGTTATCAACCTAGATGTAACCTACTAATCCTTAAAAAAAATCATGAATTCCATCTCATATAGGTTTATTGTTCTTTGTTTCCTTCATTTTTCTGTCAAAAGGCTGACAAGCATGCAGGCGGTGCACCTGATGGTAAGTTTCCACCGTCGTCAATGGACATACCCAAGGGATTGTCAATGTGCCGGCTTATACAAAGCCTGGTCGACAATATGCTCTCAAGTACAAGTGCCGGAAAACCGCTTTTTTTCTTCACTTGATACTCATCTGTTGATAGTATTTCCACAGATGCTCCTCATGTATCACAAACGTGCCGAAGCAAAAGAGATCCTCGACGAAATCAATAGAGACTATGCACTGTACAACCACTTCTCGAAAGACTACAAGCAAATCGCCGAAGCCGGTATCAAAAACAACCTAATCTACAGCGAGAGGTGTTGGGCAATAACCGTGGTGACCTGCGTCATGGTATTCCCAATGATGGCCATCGTTCAGAACATATACAACTTCACATTTAAATTCGAGCCTACAAAATACATGGTACATGATTTGAATAAGCCGTTTGCAGATCTGGAAGCTCGTTTTGAATCTCCATACTTCGAAGTCGTATTTGTTTACATGCTGTATTGTTCTATAATGTATGTGATCAACTTTACGGGCTACGACGGGTTTTTCGGGTTGTCAATCAACCATGCCTGTATGAAAATGGATTTGTATTGTAAGGCTTTGGAGAACGCCTTTAAGAACGGTGTTAACGTACATGCATTGGTCGTTGAAGTTATACAGGAGCAATGTCGGATGTTTAAGTAAGTATTATTTTATACGGCGTGTAACAGCTGGCCGAAACAATATTCAAGGATATGCATGTACAAATAGTAAGATCGAAAAATATTGAATGGAACAAATTTTTTTTTTACCACACCAAACTTCCATCGGAGCGATTGGCTCCTATGTATTTAAAATTACGTATGATTTTTTCACGGTTTATGTTTAATTAACCACAAGATTTAGTTAACATTTTATAAAAAAAAATGAGTGAAATTAGAACCCAAATTATGATTGTTTAATTCAAAAATAGTTAATTACCACCAAAAATTTACACAAAGCACAAACTTGGATCACGCGATACTCACAGTTCTAACCTAACCTAACCAACTGTACTTGGAGTGCCCTGAGTCGAAAATAGCGCAACAATTTCCTCATAAAAATTTGGTGATCATTTACAAATGTTGGTCATCATTTACTAAATTTGGTTTCATAGTACAATTTTAGGTAATAGATGTTATTGGTCACAACAATCTTTTTGGTAGTGATTATATTTTCTAACTTCTTTTACTAAATTCAGGGGTGAGCATGAACGATTTTGTGTAAACTTTTAAGTATTATTTCGATCTGCCGTTACACGGTAATGATTGCCTGACTGACCTATCAAAGCACAGCTGTTGGGATTAGAAACTTAAAACTAAGAATGGATTTTTGGAAATTCGACCTCTAAAGTTCACGAACAACCAGTCACAAAAAAACAGTTTTAAGAACATAACATTGGTGTTCTTGCTACTAAATTGAATAGAAATAAAATTACTAAGAATGTTGAACTATTTGGGAGGTGTGATGTTTTGTTTTATTAATATAACTTTCAGATTCGTCGATCTGATTCAAGATACGTTTAACATCTGGCTGGGCATCATTTTCCTTGCAACTATGATACAAATATGTACATGTTTGTACCAAATCACTGAGGTGTGTGTTATTTATTTTGTACTCTACATAATACAGACGCTGAGTGGAGTACACGACACGTCATACTTGTTAACAGCGGCATGTCTGATTGAGCTGCTAATTATTTATTAAATATTGGAAGTTACTTTGTAGTTTGTGAGCACGCCATTATTTTCAGTGAGAATAGACTGTTTTTTTTCTCACCATGGTAAGTAATGATGTGGCCGAAGGTAGTAATCAACCAAATCCTAGCAGGGAACTGGCTCTCAAGTGCAGCAGGGCTGCGTTCAGTGCCTACGCTCCGGTTGCAACCATTAGCTCTATCCCGTTCAGAGGCTCGGTTAGAGCGTTCGGCTAACGTACGTTAAATCGCAAAAACGCGTTCAGTGCCTTAGAATAATCACAACCGAACAACTATCTAGAACGATGGTAAAACGCTCTGACGTTTCTCAACGTCAAATTTCGAGTCAAAATTTAAAACAAGATTTCGCGCTCAAGAAATATTGAGTTTCATTGGTTTCATTTCAAAGTGTCAAAATTATTTATTATTTATTTACACCGACAGGAGCTTGGCAGATTTTCAACATGAGGATGGTGGCCAGCCAGGTGGGTACTATGTTTAGAACCCTACCACCGTGATATGGTTTCCTCACGAAGTTTTCCTTCACCGTAAGCTCAAGCTCAGTGTAGGATTCGAACCCGGGACCTTCTCATCATCTGACGTCACTACCACCGAGCTGTCACCGTAACTTGTAATGAAACTAAGCTTTGATGATAATGAATATACATTTCCAGGGTTACGGATTCGACCTGCGCTACTTGATATTCGTCATAGGAACTGTCGTTCACATTTATCTACCTTGCCGGTATGCTGCCAAGCTGAAGGCAATGGTAAGTTGGACATGTTTCCGGACAGTTTAAGTGTATTCCGGACCGGTGGTAGAGTCATTTGTAAAGTTCATAGTTTAAGCGTTACCTTCGTAGGACAAAATGGATAGATGTTTCAGTGATTAGCGACAGTAGAAGTTCATTTGGCACATTGTGGTATGAATGTTTTTTGTATAATATGAGCCATATTTGAACATTTCTCACGGTTTCTCTAAAAACGGTAAAACTACCTATTTTGGGAAATGTACAAAAATAGTTAATCTTAAACAAAAAGTATTAATTCTACAATATGCTAAATGAACTACTATGGTCGCGAATCAATGAAATATCTATCCATATTGTTCTACGAAGGTAAAAAAAAAACAAAAACTTAAATGAAATGATTTTGGTTTTGGTCAAATTAAAATCAAACTTATTTAGTGGCAGTAATAGTCTTGTTAGAAACATTATGATGACTAGATTTTTAACTCTTATTGTGTGATTTTAATAAGATCTTTCTCCATCCTTTACCGGATTAATAAAGACGATTTGTAGACTATCTGCCTGCATTTGAGCCTTCTTCCGACATAAAAAGGCCCTGCAATTATTTGACCGTAAATGTACTCGTATTATGTTAGATTGAGCGAAGCGAGCGAGCGATACGAGCGTACATCTATCTATGAAAAAAAAACGCTTGTCAGTCGGTAGAGACATCGGAGCGCGTGTACTGCAGCGGTTGGGAGCACGCACTTGAGAGGCGCGTCACCGGGCTAGTGCAGTTCATGATCGCGCGCAGTCAGACACCTCTCGTGATCACCGCCTTCAATATGCTGGCTTTTGATATGGAGCTGTTTTTGTCGGTGAGCTTTTGAAGTCTTTTTTAAAGTCAACTTTCGGAGTAAGTAGGAGTATTTATAAATCCCACTGATAAATTATGGGATATATAGACACTTTTAGTTATTTATTCAAGCATTTGCTCCAAAAACAGGTCGACTACGTTGGCATCAAATCTATAATGCCCTCCCTGAGAGCATTAAAAGCGCGCCGAGTAAGAGTTCCTTTACCTATAAACTCAAAACACTACTGCTTGACAAGGCATATTATAATATCGATGAATTCTTTGCGGAAAAGTTCACTGATTCACACTAAAACACCTTTATAAACTTACGTTTAAAACTTAGATGTTTTAGTTTACCTACATATTGTGTAAAAATGTTTTAATAATATTATTATTATTTTTTAAGTATTAATTACAATTTCAAATGACATGTAAGATAATTCTTATTAATAAATGATGATATGATATGATATGATAAATCAATTCTATAAAATTTTAACTGTCTAGCTCGTTTGATTAAAATGAAATGTAGTTCGGATTACTAAAGCTGGCACGTTCAACACATTTCCGCGTTGCGCTTGTGTAGTGTCTGTGAATAAGAGCGCGGCGCGACGTCACACTGCACGCATCAAGAAAAGTATGTCTATCAATCTCGCGCGCGGTCAAGCTTATGAGTATGAAGGAGAAAGTTATTGTTTTGCTTTTGCTACTTCTCAATAATAGAGTGGTCTTTCTACGCATTCGTCCATTAGAATTGACTGACTGATTAGAAGCAATAATGTAATAAAACATACTGTAACGTGAAATTGCATATGTGTATGTACTGTGAAGGTGCCAGCTTTCGGTCTGTATGTTTACTGTTGTTTCAGATCTTGCAGACGTCTTACTCCATGTTCACGCTTCTCAGATCTTAAGCGGTTACCAAAAATTGCAAATATAATACTTCACCGTTTCAATTTAAGTCTTATTGCACACCTATTATATCAATTAATTGAATAACGGCTTATTTTGTTTTAATCTCAAGAATCTCATCATGTACTTAATACCAAAATGTTATCTTAGTGAGAATAAAAATCTGTCAAAAAAAGTATAATGCCTGTCTACTTGGAAACATTTGATGTTGAAGTATTTTTTTGTTTGTTTAAATGGGATAATATCTGAAACTGCCAGTCGGATTCGCAAAATTCTTTCACTAATAGGAAGCTACATTATCCCCGATCATTATAGGCTACTTTTTATCACGGGAACGCGGGTGAAACCGCTCGAGACAGCAAGTTTTCTAATAAAATACGAGGTAGATTCTATTTGAGGAATAAGTTGGTATTTGTGTCTGTCCACAAGGAAGTGCTAAGTGCTAGCCAGCCCTGCCTTATACTTTGAAAGTATAAGGCAGGGCTGGCTAGCACTCACGTAAAGTTAAAAAATTAAAGGAAAAATATAGTAATTGATAAACTACCTATTAATTAATCCTTACAAGAAGAAAACCTTTTTGTTAAATGTTGGCGCGCCACCTATCGACGGGCTTGGACAACTATCCGAACCAACCATAGAGAAGAGGGCGCCACGGACACGTACTTTTGCGCGCCAATACAAAACGTCAATACGAAAATTTTATTTGCAGAATTCGTACAATATTTTATAATTTTGTTAAATTGTAAACGAATAAACGTTATTTATGTAAACGAATAATAAATACGTCATTTCAACACTCGACAAAGAAGAACAGCAATCGACTGACACCTTGGCGCATCACATCACAGCGTAAACATTAAACGTGCCACGTCAGAAGAAAAGAAAGAAAGAAAAACATTTATTTATACCACCAGAACGCACAGAATACAAAAAATAGGTACATACAAAAAAAAAGTAACAATAATATTAAAGAATAAAACAGTAGAAACAAACAATAATAATAATAATCTGTGCGTCGCGGAGTAAAAAAAGGCCCCGACTCAGTATAAAGTTGTGGGAACTACCCACAACACTGGTATTCTGCCGGCACCTTGTGACGCGTGAGTCACGAACATCGGCGAGCAGGTCCTTACAAGAAATATAAAAAATCCAAAATCAAAGCAAAAAACCAGAACGTAAAAAGAGGATAAAAAATAATAATTGCGAATTGTGAATATTTAGCAAAAGTTGTTTTATAGGTGGAACAGAAATAGTTAAAATAAATTAAATAGTGAAAGATTTAGTGCTGTTAAAAGGAAAACTCCTATATCAACGATGAGAGCCCCGGTAAAACGACCAAACAAAACCTGCTTCCGCACCCTCCGAAAATTAATAAGTGAGTGAGTACATACATGCATTATACATTAAAATTGTAAGATAATTAAATAAATAAATAAGTATATTATATTTACATAAATTAGGTATAGGTACATATTATAATTCTAAAAAGATTTGTTATCTTTTTGTTGAGACAGTAGGTATCTTTTATATGATAGTTTAAACGTGTGTTTTGTTTTTAGGTCCCGAAGAGGTGGAGGAAGATTGTTCCAACATTTCGTTGCATTATATCTGAAACTGCCGCGGAACGCTGCAGTTCTATGTTTTGGAATAGAGATCCGATATAAAGAGGCGCGGCTTTGGTATGCATTTTGGTCAGCTAACCAAGTAATTTTTTTGTATAAGTACTCCGGGGACCCTGTGTTGATTATATCAAACAACATGGCAGTAAAATATAAACGCTGCCTGGCCGCCATTTTCAGCATATTTGCTTTATTAAAAAAGGGGGTAACATGTGCACGAGCAGGTACTTGGAAGCAAAATCTAGCACAAGCATTCTGCACGCGTTGAATTAAACGGTGAGATCTCACCAGTAGACACAAGACAAGAGATGTATACACTGAATGAATTACACTTTATTGCGTTGCGAAAAGTCGATGTTCACTTAAAAGTATTTGCGACTGATCCTTCTGCACCTATAACTATTATGTATTCCATGGTTAACTCACCGCAGCATTAGAGTGGTAGAAGAAATCGTGTAGTATATCAAAGATGGAGGTCTCCGAGAGGATCAACTTCTGAAGGTTCTCCGGATGGAAGTCATGTCCGTACATGTCGACTGCTGATAGAAAGATCGACTCCATCTGGTTGTGGCGGAGCTCGTATGCTGGCTGGTGAGCTGCTATTAGGACCTGGTGGGGAATTAAGACGGTTAGTGTGAAATACCCGACTGCTACGTACTCGGTTTGAATGGTCATCATCATCATCAGCCCATGTCCCACTGAGCACCTGTCGTAGGCCGAGGAAAGTACCTGACAGTAAAAAAAGTAATTTAAAACAATTAAATCGACTTCAAAATAAACTAAAAAGTATGAAATAAATAATCTGACACTGATTTGAAGTCAGCGAAATATTTTCAATGGAATACGTCGTGCTCTTTCGCTGACTTCAAATCAGTGTTAGATTAGAGTTATTTCATACTTTTTAGTGATGTTGAAGTTTTTTTTTTCTAATTCCTTTGACACCACACCCCTAGCTCGTATCAATAAGCCAGGCCGTCCCACATATTTGTCCATATCTTGAAAACTACTGAACAGATTTCGATGAAACTTACACTATTCTCTAAGTTGAAGTAAATGTAAACCAATAAAAAAAAATGGTTACAATCCGATTAATATCTTTGGAGATATGCATGGACAAACATATATACACCTATGAAATTTTGTGTTTGTTTGGAAGCCCTAATAGATTATCATATGTGAATATAATGCAGTTCCAATAATATTACATACATACGACGGGCTGGCTGGCGTGGTTGGTTAAGACTCTGGTTAAGATTCCACCGATCGCCCTGTAGGTAGTGGGTTCGATTCCCACACAGGACATGCATTTGTGTGCATGAACATGTCTGTATGTCCTGTGTCTGGGTGTAATTATGTATATTAAGTATGTATTTACAAACGAGTCGAATTGATAATGTCCTTTTTTTAATCGACTTCAAAATTCACTAAAAAGTAAGTAATCCATTGAAAATATTTCGCTGACTTCAAATCAGTGTCAGATTAGAGTTATTTCATACTTTTTAGTGTATTTTGAAGTATTTTTTAAGAAGTTTTTTTTTTAATTACCTTGTCTGAAGTTGATTATAATTGGACTGTTTTACAAAAAACTTAAACCGACTTCAAAGTACACGAAGAAGTAATCAAATCCTGATCTGATGACAATGGGACCAAACGAGAAGTGTACCCTTCCAGACAAAAAAAGAATTTTCCAAATCGGTTCATAAATGACGGAGTTATGAGGTAACAAACATAAAAAAAAAAACATACAACCGAATTGAGAACCTCCTCCTTTTTTTGAAGTCGGTTATAAAAGAGGTGTAAAGTAGTTAAAGTAGGTATACCTGTCTCGCCCTGAGCGCGACGCGGCTGTGCTCGGTGCGGTGCAGCGAGGTGAGCTCGTTGAGCGTGGCCGCCAGCTCGTCCGTCAGCCCCGGCTCGTTGGACCACAGGTGGTCGATCAGCAGCGTCACCTGACACGACACACACACACACACCGCTACACTATACCTACCTACCTTCCTACTACTCACACTGCACATGCACATTATAGTACACTCGAGGACATAAATATGTATACAATTAGTTAAATTCAACAACGGTTTCCTCTTAAACTACTGATTGAAATTATGAGATATTATAAAGGCAGAATCTTCTAACATATACTATTATGATTGATGTAATAGTTTAACACTTAAATGTTAAACATGCGAGAAAATCGCTTTTGAATTTCAAAAAGTGTATACATATTTATGTCCTCGACTGTACAGTGTGATACAGCATTACCCAATTGATAAGGCGCGGCGTGAATCTTCGTTCGCACAGAAAATAAAGTATGGCCCGAAGATTAACGAAAGAATGCTTCAAACTTACAATCAACCTTAGATCACTACTATAAGGTTCATAATACAGTGCAGCTGTTAGTTCCGTCTCACTCGCAAGTGACGCCCCTCCGCACACATGGCGGCAGCTGCCGACCACATTTCCCGCGCTTTGAAAATGTATCTTCTGCGCAGGTACATTGGTAAGCCATACTAATTGGGTACTACTGTACATGTGTGCAAAGTTGGTAAAAGCGCTAAGGAAGCCGAGAATGTATTTTTTTTGATACGACTAAGGTGGCAAACAAGCATACGGCCCGCCTGATGGTAAGCAGTTACCGTAGCCTATCGACGCTTGCAACACCAGGGGTGTTACTTGCGCATTGGCGACCCTGACGAAATATCTTCACACCCTTTTTGAAGAACCCCATGCTATACTCCATTGGAAAAACCACGGCGGGGAAACTCGTTCCACAGTCCGAGCGTCCGCGGAAGAAAACTCCTTTTAGCGCGCACAGTTCGATACAATTCTGGTTTCAATTTGTGGGGATAGACGAGACTAGACCCCGTCGATGGCGAGATTTGCGATGGTGAAATGTAGCCGTAAAATTGGCACCGTAGTGTAGACTTACCAATAGATTCTTCTTGGCGACTTGATTGTGTGAGAATATGATGTTAGACACGACTTGCATATCGTCCTTGTAGCGCTCGCGGAGTGCCACCACACATTTGTCGTACGAACCTACGGTTACAAACAAAAAATATGTTTTCTATATATACGGGGTGAATACGACATTACGACATAAAATCGTACTGTCGTATCCACCCATATAATCTGAATCTCAGAAACGGCTTGAACGATTTTCATGAAATTAGTTATTATTGCAATCTCAAAACTGGCAACAGTCCACAAAAGATATCTATATGAGACGAGAAAACTTGAGACCCCTTTGCATATTGCGCGCACGGAGGTCAAATTTAGCATAGTCTATCAATACATATAGATATAAAAAATCAACGGGTTGCACTCCGGGAGTGCCGGTAGAAGTGAAAACTTTAATATTAACGTTGTGCATTTTTGATATTTTGGAATGGTAAAGGGAATAATTTTGCACGAATTGCTTTAATTATCTCAGTATAAAAGTACTATCATTTATGTGGTAAAATACAATATTCATTTATTGCGCTATCGTACACAAACATGTCAATTTATATTACATTAAAAATTTAACACTTCAGAACTATTTGGCACGCTGTAACACAAACATACGAACATTCGCGCAAGCGCCCTGCGCCGCCTAATCGAAACAGCAGGCGCAGGCATACATTTTCTCGGCACGGTAGAAAGAGAGGGGGATACTTCCTCTCCTACGCCGCGCCGGCGGTCTACTCTCCCTCCGTCTTACGAATTTTCGATCATGTCACGTGTCCTGACGAGAGTTTAACATTTTTTACCCATCACACCAGTTTTCACTTCAAAAACATACAACTGAATTGAGAACCTTTCTCCGAAGAATTGAGAGTTAAAAAGAGTACAACCTCTGTATAATTTGGGATCAGATGGTGCGTGAAGAAGTCCCGAACTTACCTAACTGGAAGTTGCTTTCGACTTGATAGTACTGCTTCAACAAATCGTGAACGGCCGCCTTCATTCTGCCACGGATGCCATTCCTATACGAACAACATACACCTATTTAAATATACGGTTTTAAAACTATGATAAGTCACTCGTTGTGACGTCGACCTACAAAGAGCTTGAACTTTCGGTGAAGGAAAACATCGTGAAGAAACCATATCACTGGCTACCAACCCTCAAGTTGAAAATCTGTCGCCAAGTACCTATCGGTGTGTTCCGACAGCTGCACTTGAGAGCCAGTTCCTTCTAGGCTTTGTGTGAGCACCACCTTCGGCCACATCATCACTTACCGTGGTGATAATGTGGTCAAACACAGGCCTATACATAGTAAAAACAATTGAACTATTTGTTCGGCCGGGCCAGTTGGCGCAGTTGGTTAAGACTCTGATTCCACCTATAGCGCTGCAGGTCGTGGGTTTGGGTTTCCCACACAGGACATGCATTTGTGTGCATGAACATGTCTGTATGTCCTGAGTCTGGGTGTAATTATGTATATTAAGTATGTATTTACAAACAAAAAGTAGAATATGTATTATATCAGCTATCCGGTTTCCATAGTACAAGCTCTGCTTAGTTTGGGATCAGATGAACGGTCATCTGATCCCAAACTGTGTGTGAAAAAGAAATTGCCTTGGTATAAACATGTTTTGAAGAGGGAAGTTGTGACACAAAAATAGTGATAAATAAAAAAGTTGATGGATATACAAGAGAAAGACCAAAGAAGAGATATATGTAATGGAAATAATAAGAGTTGGATAGAAGAAACACATGAACCGTCCACAAATGTTTGGGAACATGGCTACCAACCTGTCAATTGACTCGATACCTAAAACTAAGGTAATAAAGTATTTATTCACCTGTATCTCTGCACCAGCACAACTAAAGCTTGAGTGCTCATGAAGAATACATCTCGGTCGGCTCGTTTGGCTAAGGAAGCTGCGTGACTGTGGACAAAAACGTTATTTCTTAATAATAATTGATACAAAATCAAGTGAGCTATCGTAGGATAATGATATGGTGGCTCACGGCCCGCCTGATGGTAAGCGGTTACCGTAGCGTACGCGCGACAAAACCACCATTTTCATATTGAAACTTTTTCTTACTTTACGTAAACGTTTGTACTTGCTTTCAAAACTCTTCATTAATATAAAGCATTATATCCTTGTGAACTTCTTATTTTCTTTGTAATAATTTGTATAAGAGCGGTTCCTTACTACATCCGATCCGAATCCGATCTGCAGGGCTATTTTAAATCGGATCTAGCTCGGATTCGATATCGGAAACAGATTCAAAAACTACCGAGGCGTTAATAATAATAGTTAATAAATTAAATTATTAAAAGAAACAAAAAACCCGACTGCGTAAAACAAATATTAACTGAAAAGAGAAAAACAAGCTTTTTAATCTATAGAATTTGGAATATAACTTGAATGTTATAAGTTATAAGGTATTGCAGTTTAATTTATTTCAGCCTTTTTAGTTTTATACAGAATGATTTGTAAGTATTAGTAAGTAAATGAGCGGTACGGTAAAGTAACGCTAACAACCATCGCAACTCTGTGAGTTCCGTACGGTAACCGCTCATAGTACCTATACCTACTGTCCTTGCATTAAACATGTTTTTTTGCAGTTTACGTCAAAATGGTAGCACAAAAGTATTACGATATATACATATATGGAATGAGCTATTCACAAGCATTCATTTGATACCCATATTGTTAAAATAACGAAATTTTTGTTTTTAATACCCGCCCTCTTTTCTTATCCGTAGACGCCATATAAAAATAATATACCCTATGACACGCCCACAGTTCAGACAAATCTAACGACACCTCATATGCTTAAATCCATCAAGCCGTTTAGGCTGCAGAGCGTGCCAAAGAAATAGACATACATACATACATACACTAGAAAAACATAACCCTCCTTCCGGGTCAGTCGGGTAAAAAAAATTGTTCTATATGTGTTTTATGTGGGTGTCAATAAATGATTATTATTATTATGTACTGACTGATCAATGACGCTGGCTATCTGCTGGCTGGGGAACTGCGCCAGCACGCTGGTGATGTTCCGCTCGTACAGCGCCATCAGCTTGCGCACTTTCTTCTCCACCGCCACCGGGATGCGGCCCGACGTCGACGACAGCACCTGCACGTAACAAACATCAAGAAATTGTACTTCGATGACCTTTGTATACCTATTCTACACGTTGAAATTGTTAGCATTAACATTATATTATTTAATTTCATACCATTGAATATTGATTAATTATAATTAATTGTCAGCATTATTTATTATGAAAGTGTAAAACGGTTTATTTTGATATTGCGTATTTGAATATCGAGGAATGGCAACACCAGAAAAGGATAATTGTAATAATGGCGGCCATTGGAGAAAGTGTTTTAATTCATTTTGTGGTAGTTACCAAGTTTACCAACGGTGTAAATACAAATTTAGCTTGTTTAAGCCAACTTCTTTTCAGTAAATAAGGGATGGTTAATAAAATACTCTTGCCCCCTTATTAATGAATAAGGTGTAAGTCAAGTATAGTAAGCGAGTACAATATGATACATGTGTGCAAAGTTGGTAATTACACGCAAGGCGGTATTAAGCGATAAGGGAGCCGAGAGTGTAATAATCAATGCACACGCGTGTCATACGACGTTTTTCAACACTACTTGCGTGGAAAAAAATGATTATTGTAAAAAAATCTACTTAAAAAAATACTATAAAAAAATGAGAACGTCAACAAATATGGCGCGCAATTATTTTTTTTGACAGAGATGCGCTGTTTTCTCGCGTTGAGATGAAAGGTTTTACCCGTTTAAATTAAGAATGCTTCGTCTACACACATATCAATTGCATTGAAGTACAAACTTAACATAATCGGGATTATAACTATCATAAAACTGTGCGGTAATGTAAAGTTAAAAGCACTAGTGCGTAATAATCTGCATTAAGATACCAAAAACGGTGCAATACATGTCACCTTATGAGCAAGTGTGTTGAAAACATTATAATTACCTCTTGCAACTCCAACAGCGGTAGGGAAGGATCGCGCAAGCTCAACATGAACTTTTCAACGATTTCCCGAAGACGCGGAGTGTTATACGGATCGGGGAGGCAGTAACCTGAAAGAAATTTGTTTATAACATTATACAAAATACGTCTACTTATATAATTAAAACGTGAGTCTATCTGTTTGTTTCTCATTCCCTCAGCTAAGAAATTACTTGTGCAAAACAAAGACAGATATATTAACAAGCTTTTACATGTATGGTCTACTCGGTCTACTCACGGTCTACTCAAAAGACCATAACACATACCTGCCAAAGTGTTCTCCAATATAAATCTGAACTTGTTATGTGCATGGTTGAGCTTCTCAGACAATTGCTGGTTGTCTTCCAATGGGAACTGTCCTTTATAGGGCTGTGCTGTCGTCACTAGTGATGGGTCGTCGAGTTCTGTTAGAAAAATTGCATTAAAAAAGTAATATGCACTATGTTATTTTAATTAAAAATAACTCTTATGGGCATATGTCCTGCCTGGTGGTAAGCGGTTACCGTAGCTTTTAAAGGCATGCAGCACCAGGGGCATCATGCACTCACGATTTATCAAACCTTCCCCCCTCCCCAATGAGCTCTGGCGCCCTTACTCATGCGCAGGAGCACAAAATTCAGTTATTTGTCGGCGGTATTCTGTAAGGTGGAGGTACTTCCCCAGTAGCTTTGAGCGAAATAAAACAATGCTCTACCATTCTTAACATTAGCAGTTCACTTACCAAGGATGCCCATTAACGCTCCCATATCCAGTACAGCACCAGGTCGCAGGTTCCAGGTAATTTTACCGGATTCAGGAGCCGAGAGGGTCATCACCATTTTCATGACCTGATCATAAATATAATTTAATATCCTGTCCCGAGGGCATACAAAATTAAAATAGCAGATAGAACAGTTATCACAAGTTGATACGATTCAAATTGAACCTTATGTAGTGCGCATTAAAATGCATTATTGTTCAAACTACACGCCAAATGTATGATAAAGACCGAAGAATCTTAGAGGTGGTAAAAGTAATATTTTACGTAGAAGTTTTATTTTAATTGATACATTTTGAATAGACGTATTGTATACTCATTCTACTAGGTCTACTCAGTCTACTCGGTCTTCTCAGTCTACTCAGTCTTCTCAGTCTACTCACCTCAATTTCAGCATAGGGCTGTCCCTTATCAACATGTCCTCCATCTTCCACTAAAGTATTGACCAGTTTGCCGGCAGAGGGCGCTCTGAGCTTGGAGGGATCCTTTTCCTTCTCAAAGACTACCGTTTGGTTTCCAATTACTATGCGGTATTTATCTACTTCCTCTTTTAGATAGGTCGTATATGACGCACCGTCGATCGATAGTAGAGTACCTGGAAAAGGAATTTGAAGCTTAATCTGTGGGGTGGAACGGTGGTTTTTGTTTGATCTTACAATTGCAATGAGTCAACTTTTTTTTATACCACGAAGGTGGCAAACAAGCATACGGCCCGCCTGATGGCAAACAGTTACCGTAGCCTATGGACGCTTGCAACACCAGGGGTATCACTCGCGCGTTGCCAACCCTGAAGAAATCTCTTCACACCCTTTTTGAAGAACCCCATGCTGTCCTCCATTGTGGAAACCACGGCAGCGAGCTCATTCCACAGTCCGAGCGTCCGCGGAAGAAAACTCCTTTTAGCCCGCACAGTTCGAAACAATTCTGGTTTCAATGTGTTAGGAAAATGACTCAAAAAACCCAAATAATGGGCATGTCTAACCTCAAATAATTACTGATTCTGTTGAAAATGGCAATAAACAAGTTTTTAACATTCATGAACTCCTTTGACAGGACTTAATTTGTTATATCATCTTCGGACTTAATGTTTTTTGTTCGAAAGTCAAGCTATTGATTCAAATTAGGCTCAGTAGGGCACATATGAGGGCCATATTTACTGAAGTTATCACCTACCACCCACATACTAGTTTGTAAACAACAGAATCAGCATATACATCAGCATAAAATAACTGGTCTTCTGGATATTTCTATCAGTTCTTACAACTTTTCTGTTACCTACACTATAAACCACACTTTTTAATCACAAAACATTAACGGTCTACTTAGTCTTTTCATGGTCTACTTGGTCTTTTCATGGTCCACTTGTTTTTTACTACTCACCACCATCAGTCAGCTTGTGCACCTCCATCTCTTTAAAGCTGCCATTCATGGCGAGGAAGTAGGTAGTTGGACCTGATTTGGTCGCAGTCACCTTGTATTTTGAACCGCTGTGTATTAGCTCCACGTCCACTGTGTTTGACAATTGGTTGCAACCTTGGATTTGACCCCTGAAAATTATGTATTATTTAATTGTATGGACTTTTATTTGAGCATACACGTCCCGACTGCTGGGGCAAGAAGCTCCCGTAACAATGAAGCCCAGGACATTAGCAGACACTCTGACTTCCTTAAAATTTTGTGAGTCGCAACCAAATTATATAGGTTAACTGGGGATACCCCGTGAACTGTAGACCATGGCCTCCATCCATACCATAGGTATTTCTGTAGTTTCTTTGAAGAGACAACTTACTTCTCCAAAGCACTCTTGAACTCCTGGAAGTTGGCTGTGATGATGTTATCAGCTATGAGGATTGAGCCGCAGAGAACGCCAAGCATTACGTCTGGTTTCTCTGATTGTACCTGGCGAGAGGAAATTATCAAATAATAAATCTGAAAATAAAATCAGTAGTTCTACTCGGTCTACTCATGGTCTACTAAGATTTCTCGCCGTCTACATTCAACCAGTTTAATGTTTATTCGGACTACTCGCTCCTATTTTAATCAGTCCACTCAAAGTCTACTCATTCTAGTTGGTCTACTCAGTCTTCTAAGGTCTTAAGGCCTGCTCAATGTTTAATGTTTATGATAATTCAAAGTTCATTTAGTTAAGTCAAGCTACGTTTCATTTACTCACGGTCTATTCACTCTTCTCACGGTCTACTTAAAGCCTTCTCCGTTAATAGTCTAATCGCTATATTCACGAATTCTACTCGGTCTACTCAGTCTTCTCACGGTCTACTTACGGTCTGCTCACTGTTTATGCATAGTCTACTCATTCTACTGAGTCTACTCTTGGGTCTACTAATTGTTTTCTCACCCTTGTCGCGGTCTACTCGGTCTACTCACTCTACTCACCCTCTCAGCAATAAGCGCGTCAAGCCAAGCGGTATCAATATCATTATTCTGGAAAGCAGGAGTCTCCAGCAGTGTGATTAGGTATTCCACAGTTGTTCGGAAGTCACCGCGGATGCTTAACTCTTTGAGAGCTATCACCAAGTTCCTGGTGATAAAAATGCCAATAACTTATGTGATCTCCCAACCATACTTTCGATGTAATTAAAGTCACAGAAGTCTTTTAATGGGTATCAAATACTTTTACTAAAAAAATTAAGATACAGATAACATATCGTGGTTCTTACTGCCAGCTCTGATTATTTTCTAGATTGTATGTATTGGAAATTGGTGGTTGTGTTTATATTTGACAGTCATATGACAAGTGTATTTTTATAGCCTAAACGAAATGGTTTCTGATATTATTTGATTTGAAAATGGATGACAATAAATTAAAATTTATTTTTGTTTCTAGGCAACTTTAGGTCTACTCAGTCTACTTGTCTTTTCATTCTACTCGGTCTACTCACTCTCTAGCCTGCTCCCTAGTCTCTCCCCAAGAGAAACAATGTCCAAACTGTGAGTCAGCGAACTCGTGAAGACCACCTGATGCTGCCACACTGAAGTATCCCCATACGTTCTTTGAAGAACGGAAGTTCAACTCTTGAACTGTACCTGATGATGGTTTGAAACCTAGGAAAAGAAAGAGAATTAGATTCGTTTCATATGGAATATTCATGCCTTCTCGCTCGCACAAAGCCCAGAACACAGGCCCAAACCAGATTACGTATTTCGTTCTCCCAGAAACGCTTTGGTGAAACCATTTTCTTTATATTTTCTTTAAAAACAGTGCATATTATTAAAAGCTCATTCAACTGCTTCCCACGTTTGGTCTTCTCACGGTCAACACCGTCTATTCATGGTCTACTCAAGTCTTCTCGTGGTCTACTACATCTATTTTTGTATAACTTATGGAGAACTCATGAAATACTGTTTTCTCGTGGTTTTCTGCGTCAACTCATGGTCTACTCTTAACATACCTTCATCAGGGTTCTCGGAGGTGATCCTAGCTGCAATTACGTGCCCCCAAGGTGATGGACGTTGCTTCGGCTCGTCGAAGTCAATCTGAGTCATACCCCACGGTGATTCACCGTACAGTAGACGGATGTCTTTTATTATGTAGAGGGGGAGGCCCATGGCAATCTGTGGGGACAATAATTGGTTTTGGGTCTCGAAGATGAATTTGTTGCTGGGATCTTCTGCTATTTTCTTTTGTAGGTTAATAGGTTGACAAGCATGCGGTCCTGATGGTAAGTGGTCACCGTCGCATATGGACATTTACAAAACGCCAAATTCTCGCACTTTCAACGTCTCATTAGACATTTGGCAAAAATCATGACGATCATATACTTAACCTCTCACTACCAGCCTAGCAGTCTTCTTGGTCTACTCCCGGTCTACTCGGTCTTTTTTGTCTACTCACCTGCAATTGAGCTGCGGGTAGATTGACATCAGCCACCATCTCAGTACAGGGATGTTCTACTTGGAGACGTGGGTTCAATTCCAGGAAGTAGTAAGCGCCTGTTGCTGGATCGTATAGATATTCCACTGTTCCCGCGCTCACATAGCCGACCATTTTTGCTAGACGGACAGCAGCCTGGATGAGAAAATTGAGGGTTAAAAAACCATACAGTTTTCGCAGGCACTTGACTAGTTCAAATCTAGTATCGGAAAAAGGCTCAGAAATACACCTTAAACAGTGTATAGTAGTACCCAACTGATAAGGTGCGTCGGGAATCATCGTTCGCACAGAAAAGAAAGTATGACCCGAAGATTTACGAAAGAATGAAACTTACTATCAACCTTAGATCACTACTATAAGGTTCATAATACAGTGCAGCTGTTAGTTCCGTCTCACTCGCAATTCACGCCCCTCTGCACACATGGCGGCAGCTGCCGACCAAGCATTACTCGCGCTTTGAAAAAGGTATCTTCTGCGCAGGTACATCGGTAAGCCATATCAGTTGGGTACTACTGTAATATAGTTTAATGACTAAGGGTGTAATCCGATATTAAGGTCAAATGACATACCTTCTCCATCTCAATGAAGACATCAGGTTTAGCGACAGCCGCGGGTGCTTCTTCAATGATCTTCTGGTGACGACGCTGGATGGAGCAGTCGCGACCGAATAGGGAGATTGCGTTGCCTGGAATGTTATCGTACAGTCAATCATTGCCGTTTAACTGTGACCCAAATAATTATAAGCTGTGTTGAAATTAAGACAATTTACGATTTTTTTATACCCACTAAGATATCAAAAAAGCAACAAACGGCCCGCCTGATGGTATGTGGTTCCTGTAGCCTATGGACGATTGATCATCACTCGCGCGTTTATATTTATTACATCAATTTTAAGCACCTATTCGAGGTTATTTTACTCTATGTAATAAATTATGTATTTAAACCACAGACATAAATCTAAATACATAACGCAATTCCCGCCATCCGTATGAAAACCAAGCGTGTAACATTTTTTGTACCTAACATGTCACAAGATTGATTTAGTTAGGCTGGCATTAGATTTTGAACGTAAAAATGAAGCTATCCTATTTGTCAGATAAACATATCCCTCGCTACACATCTGGTGGACATGCAGCCTTATGCGAGCTCCCTGTCCGTAAGAAACAGTTTCAAAAGAAGAACATTGTGCCCCATTTTTGCACAGATTTTGACACGCGTAGTACATACACTCGCGGCATCTATTTAGATGTATATCTGTGATTTAAACCATACATTAATTCCTTATAAATAAATAACGGACATTTGTAATTATAGAACCAATGTACAGTTTATAAATCCATATCACAAGATGACTTCTCAAAGGCCCTTCAAACGGTTTTTTTTTATTCAAGAGCTTATGAATGATGACAAAACTCAGGCCTTAAATAATTTTTAAGTTGTTCTTACCATATTGATCAGCTATGAGTTGCACTTCCAAATGTCTTGCGGACTTGGCCAACTTCATCACAAATATTGGTGACCCGGGCACTTCAGATTGTACCTAAAACATTATTCATTATATACTATAGGTATAGGTACACTTTAATAAATATGGAAATTTTACGTCGGGTTTGAGCTATGATATGTTCAAAATATGAGAAGATAACAAAAATTTTAAAACAAACCTGTCTAAACATGTTGTGGAAATCATCAGGGTTGTCCACCTTCCTGATACCCTTGCCACCGCCACCTTCCGAAGCCTTGATCATCACGGGGAACCCTGGAACAAGCACATGTATCAACTGAATGATAGCACAGCGGGTGCGGTTACCCCACAACTACCCGAAAAAAAGAGTAAAAACTAATTTAGAAGTGTGCTGTATTGTTATAATCCTTAGTAAAAAACTAATTCAGAAGTTTGATGTATTGTTAGAATCCTTAATAAAAAAACAATTAAGAAGTGCGCTGTGTTGTTAGAATCCTTAGTAAAAACCAATTTAGAAGTGAGCTGTATTGTTAGAATCCTTAGTAAAAAAACCAGTATAGAAGTGTGCTGTATTGTTAGAATCCTTAGTAAAGACCAATTTACTGTGCTGTATTTTTAGAATCCTTAGTTAAAAAAAAACAAATTTTGAAGTGTACTGTATTTTCCGAATCCTTATTCCATCGCGGGTGATACTAAACTGTGAAAATGTTAAAAAAAATACGATAACCGTAATGACATAATGAATATTTTAATTCACTTTTTGTAACAGCAGTTGCTTTTTTAATTTTTTGTAGCAACTATTTTGCTGTCATATATTTTTGGTTTGTTGGCGGTTTTTGCTGTTTTTATAAAAAAAAATGTTTATGTATGTTTTAATAGCAGTTAAATAATATTATATCATAAAAATCTAGGTTACTTACCAATTTTGTGGGCAGCCTGCAAACCTTGCTCGGGACTTGTAACACATCCCTTAGCGAACAGCTCTGATGATATCTTGATCTTCTTTGTGTTGTACTCCGCTTTCAGTTCTGTTTATAAATTACATTAATTGTAAATATTATATTACTCCCTGTCCCTGTGATCCGGGGATAAGAAGAATCAGTTTCAAATTACCATCTTTAGATATTATAGAGGGGGCATTATATTATTATTAAAAAAACCGGCCAAGTGCGAGTCAGACTCGCGCACCGAGGGTTCCGTACAAACCTGTAGGTATATAAGTAAATGGTAGTATAGACCTGAGTATTTGATATTAATTTCAATTTATGACCTATTAAAAAAAAACTACTTACTAGATCTCGTTCAAACCAATTTTCAGTGGAAGTTTGCACCGTAATGTACATCATATATTTTTTATAGATTTATCATTCTCTTATTTTAGAAGTTACAGGGGGGGGGACACACATTTTACCACTTTGGAAGTGTCTCTCGCGCAAACTATTCAGTTTAGAAAAAAATTATATTAGAAACTTCAATATCATTTTTGAAGACCTATCCATAGACACCCCACACTTATGGGCTTGATGAAAAAAAAAAATTTTAGTTTCAGTTCTAAGTATGGGGAACCCCCAAAATTTATTGTTTTTTTTCTATTTTTGTGTAAAAATCTAAATGCGGTTCACAGAATACATCTACTTACCAAGTTTCAACATTATAGTTCTTATAGTTTCGGAAATAAATGGCTGTGACATACACGGACAGACAGACAGACAGACAGACAGACAGACAGACAGACAGACAGACAGACATGACGAATCTATAAGGGTTCCGTTTTTTGCCATTTGGCTACGGAACCCTAAAAAATCGCGTGATGAATCTAATAACATAATAAAAAAAAAAGAATAATACATAATCTAAATAAATAAAAATATATCCTGGGATATTCCTCACACACGTTCATCTGAACCCAAACTAAGCAGAGCTTGTACAATGGAAACCAGATAACTGATATAATACATATAAATATACATAATTACACCCAGACTCAGGACATACAGACATGTTCATGCACACAAATGCATGTCCTGTGTGGGAATCGAACCCATGACCAGCGGCGCGATAGGAGGAATCATGACCAGAGTCTTAACCAACAGCACCAGCTGGGCCGTCGAATAAGTATTATAAAATATTCGTTTTGTAGGTATTACTCTTTCATAAGAACGTTTTATTTAACTCTCGGACAGAATCCGGAACCTTTGAGCCTTCCACGGATCCCCAGGGTTCCGCGGATGACCATGTAGGAAACGCTGCTGTATAAGACGGCTTGATGTTAACTTACCACTGCCACTCCAAGGCAAGGTGGGTATATTAGCGGTCTGCGCCACGATGGATGACGCGATCTTGTCTCCGAGGGCCCACATGGCCTTCTCCGGGGGCCCGATGAACACCACCCCGGCTCGGTGTAGCAGTTCTGGTAGCTTGGGGTTCTCGGATGCGTGGCCCCACCCAGCCCATACCGCCTGTCGTGTTTATTAATAGTTATTGAATTTATTAAAAACTAGCTGCCCGGCGCGACTTGGTTCGCGTGGTGCTACCCTACCCTGTGGTGATACCCCACCCTACCCTACCCTATATGAATAATTTTCCCCGTTTTTTTTTTCCCGCAACATTTGTCACTGATGCTTCGCTCCTATTAGTCGCAGCGTGATGTTATATAGCCTAAAGCCTTCCTCGATAAATGGACTATCCAACACAAATATAATTTTTCAATTCGAACCAGTAGTTCCTGAGATTTGCGCGTCCAAACAAACTCTTCAGCTTTATAACATTATAGTATAGTATAGATTTAGATAGTTATAGATTTGACCCTATCCAAAAACCAGCCTCGCGCTACAGAGTATGCTAAAATAGATGCCTTTTGACACACACATATCTTTATTGTATTAGCTTTTGTTTAGGGCCAAAGCAGACTTGCTAACTTAAAGCATCAGCCATTGGCGATTTCCTTGCTTTTCGGTTGCCAGTCGCAGTAATGTAGTGAACTTTCTGGAAGATTTTGAAATCGATATAATCACGGTTTTAACACCATCAAACGAAGTAATTCGCCAAAACACGATACGGCATCGACACAATAGCACATCACTAATCACAGATGCTCAAAGTATTGTGTGGTATTATGGCCCTTATACAAAACTGTCCTACAAAGCGTGTCTTATTCCTGACTAAACCGAGACAGACGTGCGTTTGTTCCTGTTTTGGTTCCGACACTTTTGAGGGAGGACCCTACATCTATATGTTGGAGGTCAGTATAAAAAACAAGTGAAATACTTGTTCTAGTTACAGTCTTGTACTAAGTTCTTCCTCCATATGAAACTAACCAGCTGAACAACCCACGATGACTCTTAATACCCTGAAAATAAAGCGCAAACTCACCTGAACCTGCGTCCTTATAGCTATATCCACAATAAGTTCGACATTGGCGTAGTTGTTGTTGTTTGAACCACCAGGTACAGGGACGTAGTGATCAGCCATTTTGATGTATTCCGCGTTCGCTTTTAAATCTTCTGGGGTTACCTGTGAACAAAAAAATATATATTTAGTTATGTGAATCCCCAAATAACCAGATCCCAGTGGAAATCGGGTAAACAATCTCACCATAACTACGAAGCGCACCGCCCGTTCGTTCTTGAACATCTCGTAGGACCATCTTCGGATTGAGCGCATACATTTCACCGCGCCAATACCGTTGTTTGCTATTAGAACCTGCGAACACAATTCAGCATGAGTTTTATTTTGTATCACAACAATATACTGGGTGGAGATTTCGAGACGGCATATTTTTGAAACCTAAGTTTGAATCTCAAAAAAAAAAAACTTTTACTATGAAGTAAAAAATTTTTTTTGACAATTCGCTATTGGTCCCATAGTAGAAGTTGTTCAGCATGTCTAACCCAACATAGGTTTCAAAAATATACCATCTCGAAATCTCCACCTGTTATAAGAATATGGCAATAGACCAATAATAATCTTAACATCTGTTGACTTACAGTTTTAGATTTCAGGTCATGCATATAGCAACGGGTAGAAAACATTCTGTTTATTTTTATGTTTGTACCTATGAGTGACGTATATACCTACTGTTCGTACCTATGCTTGTATACAACTGTTGTTAAAATCCCAACTATTATAAATGCGAAAGTGAGTTTGTTTGTTTATTTGTTTGTTACACCTTCACGCCTCAACTACTCAACGGATCATCATGAAATTGAGCATGAAGATAGCCTATGGTATGGAGAATGACATAGGCTGCTTTTTATCCCGGGAACGCGGGTGAAACCGCGGGGGACAGCTAGTAAATAAATAAAATTAAATACCAACCTTATTAATAGGCTTGGTGCCCTGGAACCTCCGTACGTACTCCTCTGGTGTGGCTACGGTGAAGTCCTTCTCTTGGAAACGCTGACTGTGAATAACTGTCCCCTGGGACATAGACGGCCTGGGGAAGAAGTTGGCAATGGTAAAGGAAAGGAAAATAACTGATAAAGATACTGGCCTTTGGAATAGCAGTTCTACTAACCTATACCCTACCCTACAACTACCCCTACCCTACCTTACCCTACCTTACCCCACCCTACTACCCTACCCAACCTACTCTACCCTATCCCTACGCTACCCACGCAACTTTCTTAATCTTTTCTTCATAAGAACCTTCTCCTGACAGTAACAAACATAACAAAAAAGAATTAGCGAAATCGGTCCAGCCGTTCACGCGTGATGGCGTGACCAAGAGAAATAGGGACACATTTTTAACCAACTTCAAAAAAAAAGGAGGAGGTTCTAAATTTGGTTGTTTTTTTTTTTATATATATAGATTGGTTAAATTAATGTTCTTTTCCTTTAACCTCGTTACCTAAGCCATGTGATTCTATTAAGTACCTATGGTATAAGTGATAATTAAAATACTTTAAGGGAAGTTGAATTCAAACCTTTTATTGATCCTACAAAGAAGCCTTGAGCTCTACCCTGCTATTAGTTTTGTCTCTAACATTTAAACTAAAACAGTCACCGCACAACTCTCTTTAGGTACAGCGCAATAATACATACAGCCCTTCAAATCTAAGAAATACTTTTTGACATTTATAAAATATACAAAGAAGAGTAGTCCTTATTTCTTTACGATAAGGTTCATGCCTATAATTATATAAATAATCATAGATTTAACAGATAAAGCATATTGTCACGCATTAAGGCTAATTTTGCTGTGAGTGTTCTCCGGGGAAAGCAATTAGATTATCCAGGAATGCTGGGTGGCAGCTACTTTAAGAAAAGTTTGTAATGGATGTGCTGGCAGTGATATAAATTCCATATAGGCAATTAGGCAGTGCCTGCCTCATAACATTCAATTAATCCATTTAAAGTGATGGGAGTATTTAATAAAATTTCCTGTTTTTTTATTTTTATTAAATGGGTTTTCGTTTGGCCCCTGACCCGCCCATAAGGGACGAAGAAGACACCTTAATGGGATACGCTTACCCAGGAGAAACTATTCACTCTGGCCTTGAAAGTCCCTAGGTTGTATGAGTTAGGAAACACGGAAGCAAGTTCCACTCCCTTACTGTCCACATTATAAAAAGGGATGCAAAATGCTGTATCTATATTTTCAGTATGTCAACAAGGAATGGGTGAAACAATTCCCGGCGTCTTGTGGTTCGGTGTAAGAATGGGGATGGTGGAATTAGGTTGAACAATTCCTGTACACTCTCCAAAATATATCCTGTAGAAAACTGATAGGCAAGCAACCTTTCTTCAATGGTTTAGGCTCGTAAGTTTAGTTTTTATTAACCAAATAGTATATTAATTATGATTAACTTGCCCCATCTACCAAGTGACAGCCTAACTAGTCCAAAAACCAATGCACGCCACTGTGTGCAGAGTAACAAGAAATTATCTGTAATAATTTTTGATTAAAAGATTGGCATGATTGCAATATGATCACATTATACAGTTACTTGTTTCTACTAATTTACTGTGGTATTTATACCAGTGGGGGAAATACAATAGTGTCAACTACGGCCTAACTCGGTGTAGGATATAAATAAAGAATATTGGGTCTTGCCTTTAGGGCAAAAACTTCATCATAGACTTATAGCCATGTTAAGCTCTTTTTAGCATGTTTAAGGGTTATAAAGAATGTCAAGTCTACAGGCAGTTTTCTGAGGATTTTAATTTGCCTGAAAGACTGAACTTTGAGTCTTTGACATGCAAAGTATGGCTTCTGTGTTAATTAACAAATAATTAGCATTCCAATCAGAATAATAAAAGAATAAAAACTATATAAAAAGATTATAGAGAAAATGTTCCTTGCAGTCTTGGGTAACTAAATTAGAGATTTCAACAATATATACATAATATGCAAATAATCTTTGCAGATATTTTTTTAATGTGTGCCGTGGCAAATACTAATGCAATCGTAAGGTAATATTAGCACATTACGAATAAATACGACTTTATTGATCGAAGTAAATATAACAAAGGCTTCTAGCAGGTTCCCAGTACAGGAAATGAAATAGTTGCGAAGAAAAAAGAAAAAACAGCAGTATTTTTTTTCTAACCTGTACGGCGCATCGGAGTATAAACCGTTCATCGTTGGGTACATTATCATAAAAAGAATACTTCGAGAACACTATTTTAATGAATAGCACAGTTGAAAGTATTATTTAAATACGTAACTAAAATAAATAACATTTCTCCGACGGTATACTATGACACTTGAGTTTTGTTTTCATTTTCTTTCGACGTGAGACGGAAGGATCTCCAATCAAAATCGGTTGACAGATCATACGATTAATCTATCTCGCTCTCGCTCGCTTATTAACTAAAGACAGAAAAGGATACAAGATTATTTGAAAAAGTTGCCATTATTAGATAATTGCAAGGAGTTTGCAAGTTAATTTATTATTATTTGCCCGCGCAATTTTTTTGTTTGTGTTAGAGTTGGAAAGAGTTATCAAATTTATCGATAAGTTTATTACATCGAGGAAAGATCCCTTTAGAGTAGTAATAATGAACAATCAAATTCCGAAACTCGTCAGTGATTTGTCACTGAATTTGAACAGTAAGCACCAATCACTGCATCGCGTGTTTTTGACTTGGCCAATCAGAGTACATGCGTGCTTGACTTAGCCAATCAGAGCGCGTTGTCGGCGGTGGGAAATTGGCGGAATATATTTCAACCAAAATGAACGTCATTGCGCTTCTTTGGGTTAATTGTTCGATGGTTTATTATTAGTAGAGATTTATTAGGATTGATTTATAAGACGTAGAAATAATCCGCCATACTTAAGCATTAATAGGTAGCTATAATCATCGAATCGATTAGAGATAATTCAAACTCAAACTCAAAACGCATTTAGGCATTTAGGCACTTATGAACATTACTCCTATCACACCGGTTCATACTACAGGTACCTCGTTTATTCGAAACTAATGTGGGGAGGGGGTAAGTATCTTTTTAATATATAAAATGATAAACTGATTTTTGATATATCAGCGCACAGCCCAAACCGCTGGACGTAGAGATTTGAAATTTTGCACACAGATACCTTATACAGTGGAGGCATCCACTAAGGAAGGATTTTTGGAAATTCCACCCCTAAGAGGGTAAAATAGGGGATGACAGTTTGTATGCAAGTCCGTCAGTTTTGAAGTTAGGATCTTCAAATTTTGTGTTTAGGCTGACGATTGAAAATTAATGTATAGTTATCTCAGCATTTGTGATAATTCCACCCCCGAAGGGAGGAAAAGGGGGATGAAGTTGGGTATGCCAGGCCTTCAATTTCAAAGTAAACTTAATGAAATGTATTATTATACGGTGTAGGCATCCACTATGGAAGGATTTTCGGAAATTACACCCCTAAGGGGGTAAAATAAGGGATGAAAGTTTGTATGCAAGTCCGTCAGTTTTGAAGTTAGGATCTTCAAATTTTGTGTTTAGGCTGACGATTGAAAATTAATGTTTAGTTATCTCAGCGTTTGTGATAATTCCACCACCGAAGGGAGGAAAAGGGGGATGAAGTGGTTTATGCAAGTCCTTAAATTTCAAAGTAAACTTCACTAAATATATTATTATATAGTGTAGGCATCCACAAAAGAAGGATATTTAAAAATTCCACCCCTAACAGGGTAAAATAAGGGATGAAAGTTTGTAAGCAATATATCAACGCATAGCCCAAATCGCTGGACCTAGAGATTTGAAATTTTGCACTATGATACCTTATACAGTGTAGGCATCCACTAAGGAAGGATTTTCGGAAATTCCACCTCTAAGGGGGTAAAATAGGGCATGAAAGTTTGTATGCAAGTCCGTCAGTTTTGAAGTTAGGATCTTCAAATTTTGTGTTTAGGCTTACGATTGAAAATTAATGTATAGTTATCTCAGCGTTTGTGATAATTCCACCACCGAAGGGAGGAAAAGGGGGATGAAGTTGTTAATGCAAGTCCTTCAATTTGAAAGTAAACTTCACTAAATGTATTATTATACGGTGTAGGCATCCACTATGGAAGGATTTTTGGAAATTCCGCCCCTAAGGGGGTAAAATAAGGGATGAAAGTTTGTATGCAAGTCCGTCAGTTTTGAAGTTAGGATCTTCAAATTTTGTATTTAGGCTGACGATTGAAAATCAATGTATAGTTATCTCAGCATTTGTGATAATTCCACCCCCGAAGGGAGGAAAAGGGGGATGAAGTTGGGTATGCCAGGCCTTCAATTTCAAAGTATACTTCATGAAATGTATTATTATACGGTGTAGGCATCCACTATGGAAGGATTTTCGGAAATTCCACCCCTAAGGGGGTTAAATAAGGGATGAAAGTTTGTATGCAAGTCCGTCAGTTTTGAAGTTAGGATCTTCAAATTTTGTGTTTAGGCTGACGATTGAAAATTAATGTTTAGTTATCTCAGCGTTTGTGATAATTCCAACACCGAAGGGAGGAAAAGGGGGATGAAGTGGTTTATGCAAGTCCTTCAATTTCAAAGTAAACTTCACTAAATATATTATTATATAATATTCCACAAAAGAAGGATTTTTAAAAATTCCACCCCTAACAGGGTAAAATAAGGGATGAAAGTTTGTAAGCAATATATCAACGCATAGCCCAAATCGCTGGACCTAGAGATTTGAAATTTTGCACAAAGATACCTTATACAGTGTAGGCATCCACTAAGGAAGGATTTTCGGAAATTCCACCCCTAAGGGGATAAAATAGGGGATGAAAGTTTGTATGAAAGTCCATCAGTTTTGAACTTAGGATCTTCAAATTTTGTGTTTAGGCTGACGATTGAAAATTAATGTATAGTTATCTCAGCGTTTGTGATAATTCCACCACCGAAGGGAGGGAAAGAGGGATGAAAGTTTGTATGCAATATATCAACGCATAGCCCAAATCGCTGGATCTAGAGATTTGAAATTTTGCACAAAGATACCTTATACAGTGTAGGCATCCACTAAGGAAGGATTTTCGGAAATTCCACCCCTAAGGGGGTAAAATAGGGGATGAAAGTTTGTATGAAAGTCCATCCGTTTCGAAGTTAGGACCTTCAAATTTTGTGATTAGGCTGATGATTGAAAATTAATTTATATATGCCTCAGCGATTTAATAATTACGACCCCGAAGGGGTAAAAAAGGGGGTGAAGTTGTGTATGGAATTATACTAAATTTATTATTTAAGCTTATAGTTGGAAACTAACGCAACGAATATCGGTGTTGTTGGAATCTGAAATCTTAAGGGGTGTAAAGGGGGATGTAATTTTGTATTGAAGTTGTTCTTTCACACAATTTTGTATTGAAGTAAAAATATTGTACACGTGTATCATGTTATTAAGAAGCCTACTGCCGCCATCTATCTGTCTGTCTGCCACGAGAAAATTTCTCGGCTGCCTGTTTGAGGAACTTTTGGATAGATCTCCGCCCGTCGATTTGTCCGTCTGCTACGGGCAATTTTTAAATTATTATTTCATATTTAAATTTAATACTAAGGTGTCACACAAGCATACGGCCCGCCTGATGGTAAGCGGTCACCGTAGGTATCAGTCGTGCGTTGCCGACCCAACAGAAATATCTTCACACCCTATTTAATGAGCCCCTGGCTATACTCCTTTGGGAAAACCACGGCGGGGAGCTCATTCCACAGCCTGAGTGTACGCGGTAGAAAACTCCTTTGAAATCGCACAGTAGAAACCATTTCGGTTCCAATATATGAGTATGGACTCCCCGTCAATGGCGAAAGTTGCGATGGTAGAAGGTAGCCCGTGGGAATCAGATCAAACAATTCTTCAGAGAACTGTCCGTTGTACAAGCGATACACACATAAGGAGGCAGTCTCTCCTCAGACTGACAGACAGACAGAAACATCTCAGCTGTCTGTAAATTATTGAGAAACTTGTGGATATGGTCCCGTGTTCCATAAGCAAATATCTCAGCTGTCATGAAATGGTTGAGGAAATAGGTCTCATAGCGCAATTTTAGATAAATAATCCCGACCTCGACACCTCCCAAAAAAAAACATATTTCACCTTCCCATACATACACGGTGCATATTCCTGACGGTAGATTTTCAGATCTTCTTCTTCAAATCAGGAACGTAAA
Organism: Achlya flavicornis; assembly: GCA_947623365.1. Classification (NCBI taxonomy): domain Eukaryota; kingdom Metazoa; phylum Arthropoda; class Insecta; order Lepidoptera; family Drepanidae; genus Achlya; species Achlya flavicornis. The sequence goes on along the minus strand of OX392467.1, from coordinate 20,638,771 downwards.
CTTTCCACAAATAGATGGGTTGATACAAATACCAACTTAGGTATAAATAAAATGTATACTGATGTTACAATGAACACAAACCGATAGAGTGGTTATGCGCGAGAGAGCCATTATGACTCCCAAAAATGACCAACCCGCTGCGATAAATGAAATGTTGATTTATTCATTTGAAGGTGGTTGCCACCATGGTCGATATGGATGAGTCGGTAAATTATCCTGTTCAATTTGTATAAACTAGATCTTAATCTGCCGGGTAATCCATATGTAGGTGCTCCTGTCATAATGATTAGAAATATACGGCCTCCAAAATTGTGCTGTGTAGACTTCAAGTAACAGCTCTCCGCCGCAATGTTATTGAGGCAAAAATATTAACTGGTCCTGCTAGAGGAGAAACAGTCTTCGTGCGGCGTATACCATTGATCCCAAATCCTTCGTTTGATTTAAAAGTGTAAAGTTCCTTATCAAGGTTTGTTTCGCGATGGCTATTAATAAATCACAGGGAAAAACTCTGATATTTGCTAGAGTTTATTTGCGACAGAACTGTTTCAGTTGTATGTGGCATGCTCGCAATCAGCTCTCAATCTACCTGAACTTATGTCAAATATCACACGTAGTGGCGGTCAATAGCCATGAACAAAGCTCTATATTGTTACAATGAATCATATCAAGAAAAAAAAAACGCTACGCGGACGAAGTCGCGGGCTAAAGCTAGTCTTGGATAAGCGAAAACACGGATAACATGGGGAATAAAAAATCCTTTTTTTTTTTAGGGTATTTGAAATGACAGAATTAAAAAAATCACAGAAGTCATTTTTAAAACAACAAAAAAGTTTATTCATATTTTCTAGGTAAATTAGGTACTTAGATTGTTTCAGAAAAATATTTTTAATAACTACCAGCTACCGCGGTGGCACCTGCATTCTCTAGGTGCGTTCTCTAGGGACCTATTGTTTTCCAAGCATAAAAAATACCCTATGTGTTAATCAGGGACATATTCTATGTGTGCCTCTAATTAGAAGATACATTATGAAAATACTTAGGACGTCATTAGAAAATTGAAGCGAAGTTTAACTGCGCATCTCTTTCATTATAATAGTGACGCTCATTTGCTTCAATAATTATCTGTTTTCTGCGTCAAAGCACTATTAGAGATTATGTGTCTTGTACTACTTACGTAGCACAAAGTTCACAGACAAAGTCAAGAAATCAACTTTTTAAGGTGCGTTCGAAGTGGGGTATGGTAGCAAAAATAACAGTCAAAAATGCCAAAAACGATCACATCTGGCGTTCGATTTGGAAAGTTGTGGGCGAAATTGGCGTTTTGAACTGTTTTCGTTCACTGTTCGTTTTACTTGGAAACAGTTAAAAACGACATCGTGAACTGTAAATTTCGACCCACCTCCGAGGCAGGGTCGTTTGTGATCATATTTTGACATCTTTGAATCTGACAGATAAGTTTTGGAAAATTCAAACGGGAAGCGAAAATTCTAATTTATATTCTAAAATTTGATAGAAATACTAACAGGCAAGAGAATAATTTGTCAGATTAACTTTGTTTAAAGATTAACTGAAGGAAAAATGTAGGTTGAGACAAGTGACAAGCAGGCGATGAGCATGCAAATGTCATTTTTGTATCTAATCGTTCGATTTGGGAAATATCGTTAGTGGCAAATGTTGCAAAATTGTTGAAATTGTCCAATTCGAACGCATAAACAAAAATTCCCATTTTGAAACTGTTAAAAACGACATCACTCCAATTGGGAATTTGAAGTGATTTTTTTTTTGTCATAAATCGAAAGATCATATATAAGTTATTATACAAAACTATTTTTTGTTTTATTTTTTTCGTTGTTATTAAAAAGTTATAACCAATTGAAAATATTTTTTTGAACTGTGTACCGAAAACGAACCGACATATACCGAACTACCCCGATGAGGGCGCGTGACGTCACAATGTTAATTGTTACTCACCATTACATACAATTGATACAGTTTTTTACGTTTTCATCAATTAAATCTTGTTATTATCGTCAATATATATATAAATTTATCACAGAAAGTAAATTTTAAAGATTACCGTCTTTATTTCGTACCATCGTGTACAAATAATTCACAAATAACTCCCAAAAAAATGTTTTTAAATTTGCTACAAAATGTCTAAAAGTTGAAACCATAGAAACATAGGGCAACGTGCCTCTAATCAGATGGATAGTCATCATCATCATCATATATAATGTCCCACTGCTGAGAACAGGCCTCCTTTCACAAATGAGGGTGAAAGGGACTGGGCGATACTCCACCACGCGTGCCCACTGCGGATTGGTGGAGATAGGCTAGTGGTCAACCTACTGTTGGAATTTTTCAAGCCGCCTAGGAGGCATCCAACTAGCTTAATGACTATCACAATTAAGTGATAACCGGGACCAACGACTTTACTTGCCTTCCGAAGCACGGAAACGCTCGATTTTAAATACCACTAGGCGGTCACCCATCCAGGTACCGACCACGACAAACGTAGCTTAACTTTGCCGATCGATTAAGAACGGCTAATCATGCTACGCCACGAGCGCTTCAGATGGATAGTAGGATAGTCCAATTCACCAAAGCATGAAATTTTAATGCCACCACTTTAGGGACTACTGAGCAAATAATCACGTAATCTTTGCTGGCCGGGAAGACGCCATGTTTTATTAAAATTTAATTTCCCTTCATCATTTTTTTTTATTGCCACCATTTTCATCTATTTAGTTGTTTTTCCAATTTCTCTCAAAATGGATATTTGAGAGGCCCTTGGAACCTCATAACATTTATCTCTTCACAAAATTCAAAAAGTAGCCGCCATATTGAACTATCTAGTTATTGTTCCGATTGCTCTCAAAATGGATATTTGAGAGACCCTTGGGCAACATAACATGAATCTTTGCTCAAAATTTAAAATAATGTCCGTCATTTTGAATTATTTAGTTACTGGTCCGATTGCTCTCAAAATGGATATTTGAGAGACCCTTGGGCGACATAACATGAATATTTGCTCAAAATTTAAAAAAGTGTCCGCCATTTTGAATTATTTAGTTACTGGTCCGATTGCTCTCAAAATGGATATTTGAGAGACCCTTGGGCGACATAACATGAATCTATGCTCAAAATTTAAAAAAAGTGGTCGCCATTTTGAATTATTTAGTTACTGGTCCGATTGCTCTCAAAATGGATATTCGAGAGACCCTTGGGCAACATAAAACGATACTTTCCTCAACATTAAAAAAAGTGGCCGCCATATTGATTTATGTAGGTATTGGTCCGATCGCTCTCAAAACTGATATTTGGGTCAATTAAAAACTTCAAAACGGCGGCAACTTTTTATTAATTCTAACAAAATATTCGTATTCAGTCACGACGCGGAACCCGGATATCAATTTTGAGAGATATCATTCAAGTAAGAAGTTTAATATGGCTGTCATTTAATTTAATTTTGAGCTTTGATCTATGTTATGTGGTCCAAGGTTCTCTCAAATATCCATTCTGAGAGCAATCGGACCAATAACTAAATAATTCAAAATGGCGGACATTATTTTTAATTTTGAGCAAAGATTCATGTTATGAGGTCCGAGGACCTCTCAAATATAAATTTTGAGAGTACTCGGACCAATAACTGAATAGTTCAAAATGGCGCAATTTTTGATTCTTGTTTAAGAGAGGAGAGAGAGCCACGGGGTAGAGCGTAGCGTTTATTCGCTCAAAGAGCAGATCGACTGGGGAAGTACCTCCACCTTACAGAACACTGCAGCCAAATAACTTTATGTTGTGTAAAGTTGCGTTCCTGCGTGTGAGTAAGGTCACCAGAGCTCATGGGGCATCAGGGGGAAAAGTCGGTAACGCGTGAGCTATGCGACCATATGGCGGTAACCGCTTACCATCAGGCGGGCCGTACGCTTGTTTACCGACTTAGTCGTATAAAAAAAAATAGTGACTCATAACATTTCACTTTTAATATTGTATGTGATCAATAATAAAAATTGCTAACCGCACCAATTTTCCCAATTTATGGGAAACTTTTATGATCTTAAGTCGATGATAGCTCAGTGGTAATGACGTCGTACACCGAGACGAAGGTCCCGGGTTCGAATTCTACAATGAGCTTGAGCTTTCGGTGAAGGAAAACAACGTGAGGAAATCATAGCACGGTGGTAGAGTAATTTGTAATACCCAATACCCATCTGGCTGGCTACCACCAAGCACCTGTCGGTGTTTTCCGACAGCTGCACTTGAGAGCCAGTTCCTTGTAGGCTTTGTGTGCTTACCAACCGCCACATCGTCACCAAAATCATGTCATTTGTCATGTCAATCCCAAATTAAGCAGAGCTTGTAATGTGGAAACAGATAACTGATATAATACAAATACCTACAACTTTTTGTTTGTAAATACATACTTAACATACATAATTACACCGAGACTTGGGACATACAGACATGTACATGCACACAAATGTACGTCCTGTGTGGGAATCGAACCCACGACCTGCGAGCTGCGGTGCGATAGATGGAATCTTAACCAACTGTATAGTAGAAACCGTTCGACCGTGTACTCACGTAGAGTTACTTTAACATTGTGACGTTTCAAGCAGGGCGCCCGGCCAGCCGACCCGTTTTGAGTCACGTGACTATTTTTCAAATTTGGTCCATTTTAAATATTTTATAATAAATTGATAATAAATATATTTTGGTTTTTTTGAATTGACTTTCAAAATTGTTCTAATAAAGTTTTAAAATATAAAATAAAAAAATGTTTTTTTTTTTTTTTTCAATAACCCAATTCGAATTCAATTCATATATATTCTTACCAAGAACTTTTGTTTTATTTTGTGCATGTTTCGCTCTTTAAAGTAAATTGATAAAATATGTGTCATAATTTAACAATTAAATAATAATTTTAACCCAATAATGTGGTCTAAGAGGTAACGTTATGTATGTACAATACATACCACTGCATGCTCTCAGCCGGTGATCTAATCGCGGTTTTTTGCTTTTATTTTATTTATAGTTGCATAGACAGACATATTGCTAGTGGTGTAGCATGATATGCCGTTCTTAATCGATCGGCAAGTTAAGCTATCACCGTCGTGGTCGGTTCCTGGATGGGGTCACCCATCCAGGTAGTGGCTAGTGGTATTTCAAATCGATCGTTTCCGTACTTCGAAAGGGACATAAAGCCGTTGGTCCCGGTTATCACTTAACTAGCTGTCTAGCGCGGTTTCACCCGCGTTCCCGTGATAAAAAGTAGCCTATAATACTCGGGGATAATGTAGCTTCCTATTAGTGAAAGAATTTTTAAAGTAAACGAACAAACAAAAAATCTCTCCCGCTTTATTATATTAGTATTGTGGACCGCACTGGTTCAACACTCGGAAGCAAGGACTTTGAATACAAAAAACACCTTATACTTTGAGGATCAGCTTTATTGCTATAGTTACAGCAGTACAGTTAGCAATACCAACAGCAATACAATGTAAGTGACTAGCACCGATGTTGAAAAGCGAATGCCCGGGCATACCACTAGAATGCTCGAAGCTTCATTATACTTGCTTGTGATTGGTCGTCGACAAATGTCAAAGCCTCGACCAATCACACGCAGTAAATACAACTACTTTTAATCATACAACTTCATAGAAATTATTGTTACTAGTCAACAAACATAAATAATGTATAGGCTATAATAATATAATTTAAATATTTATAACAGCTCGGCCATCCGGCTTCCAACGAGTCTCTCGTTGTCTAATTACTAGAAAAAAAAAACATTAAGCAGTCTATTCAGTATTTCATCATACATAAATTACAAAATGTAACTTATCGAACATACATTATCTCATTAGTCCTTAAATTAATAATTATGACCCTAAGTAATCATAGTAGCACATTTTAGTATCTAAATACATATTAAATACAATTACTTTACAATAGATTTACTCCTAAATGTATTTATTAATCCATGACTTTGATTAATAAAATGCTTTTAACCTTTAAGGGTGTCGGTTACCTGACACCCATAACTTAATCTATATCTTTTATATCGGCAATAGGTATATGTACCGGTCCATGACCTTGACCAGTAGATATACTGATGACCCAACTGCTAAAATGAGAGGCATCCGTTACCTGATACCTCACACCAACTCATCAGTACATGACCCTAACTAATGAATCGGTATTTACTGGTCCATGACGTTGACCAGCAAATATTTCAGCAAGTATTTCATACATGACATTAATCAATGTAACTTAAAACCAAATTATAATAACTTTTTACTATGATATTGATTTCTTATTCTTTATAATTTAATCGATTTATTAGAAATACACAGTGCAATTGACAGCCAAGATTATTATAGTGTCATTAATTGCCTTCTTAATTTTAATGCTATGTACAATATTCATCTTTATTATCTATTTACAACTCTTCACATTCAGATTCGCAATCATTACGTTCGGGTTCACAATCGGTTGATACGGGTCCGTTAAAGCAGATCCATGGGAATATTTTATCAATGGCTACCACAGCCTCGTACCTCTTACTAGTCCTTGTCAGGGGAGTGTCCTCCACCACGAACCTGTCGTTGGGGAGCACCTTTTTAATTCTGTAAGGGCCTTTACATTTAGGTTCGAGCTTCTTAGACTGTCCTTCTATTCCTGTCACGGCTCTTACTACTCTAACTAAATCACCTTCTTTGAAAGCCCTTCCCATTTTCCTGTACCTATCATACCGTTTCATGTCTTTGTCCTGTTGTGTTCTAATAAGCTCACCGGCCGTAGCCCTAACATCGTCCAGACTCTCCCCGACCTCAGATGTAACTTCGTTAATTACGTCATTTAACAAACCTTCAGATGGATTAGTTAGATTTCGCCCGAAAAGAAGCTCCGCTGGAGTCTTTTTGGTGGTAGCGTGGACTGTGGTATTGATACCCAACTGTATGTCTGGTAAATGTTCATCCCATAAACCATTTGATTTTTCGTGATTCATTGCCCCGAGTGCTGCCAAAATGGTGCGGTTGTACCGTTCCACTTGGCCGTTCGCTCGGGGTGTGGCGACAGCATTGAGCACGTGCTTTATACCACATGATTGAGTAAATGTTTTAAACTGCCTACTAGTGAAGCTTGTCCCTTGATCCGTAATTAAACGGGTGGGCACGCCGAAGTAACTAAAATGTTCTCTGAATACTCGAATGCTTGTGGCCGATTTGGTATTTCGCACAGCGGTGATGTCAACAAACTTAATAAATGCATCTACGATAACAAGGATGAATGTATTGCCACGCTTGGTGCGGATAAAAGGTCCGCTCAATCCGCATCAAAAGAGATGATCCGCATGAATGGTATGGAACGGTATGATAGCTTTAGGGATGGGGTGTAGTTCACCGGGCCTGGCACCACCCGGCAGCTTGTGATGTGCACACTGAAGGCAAGCTGAGACGTATTTCTTTACAAACCGTCTCATCTTTGGAAACCAATAAGTGGCTTGTAAGCGTGCAAAAGTTTTGTCAAACCCGAAGTGTCCCACATCGTCGTGATTGGCTTTCAGCAGTTGCCATCTAGTGCCACCTGGGACAACCCAACGGATAGTATTTTCGTCAATTATACGATAGACCCGCCCATTTACAAGCTTGTAATTTTTGAATATGTCAACGGCATCTTTACATTTAGAATCACCTAAAATCTCCGCGATATTTTTAATGTCTTCGTCCGTCTGTTGCACCGTTGCAAGCCAATCGTCAGTACCTACTGAAAGTACATCTAACACGTGATCAACGTCTGGAATACCGTCTATAGCACCCCTGCTGAGGGCATCTACGTGTGCCATTTTGTCACCAGGGCGGTATTCTATTGAGCAGTCGTATTCTAAGAACTGCAGCCACCAGCGAGCAATTCGTGGAACTAAGTCGCGTTTACTCAAAGTGGTACGTAAAGCGTTACAGTCTGTTACTATGGTGAATCTAATACCAAGTAAGTAATGCCTGAACCTATTCAGTGAGGAAATAATAGCGAGGGTCTCTAACTCGAAGGAGTGCAATTTTTGCTCATCCCGACTGGTTTGCCTGCTATAATAAGCAATAGGTTTGAACACCCCAGACTTATCATGTTGCATTAAAATGCCGGCTACCCCGTACTTGCTCGCGTCGGTGTGGAGTTGGGTTAGTGCGGTAGGATCATAAAGTCCTAGGACCGGTCTTTGTACTAAAATCTGTTTTAATTTCTCAAATGATTCCAGTTCTTCACTACCCCAACTCCAAGTAGAGTCCTTCTTCAACAGACCAGTCAGAGGACGTGCTATTAATGCGAATCCTGCGACAAACCTCCTGAAGAAGCTAGCAAGGCCTAAAAACCTCCTAACTTCGTGAACATTTGTTGGCGTAGGGAATTTGGATATGGCGTCTGTTTTGAGCGACCCTGGTCTAACACCCTCTGAACTGACTTCGTACCCCAGGTAATCTATTTTGTTGTAAAAGAAATTACATTTACTCATTTTGAGTGTTAGGCCGCTTTTTGCCAGTAACCGCAACACCTCCTCCAAACGTACCATCCCCTCATCGAATGACTTGGCAGGAATCAGAATATCATCCATGTATACCAAGGCATACGATGAAGCAGGCGAATTATGAATTATCTTATTCATAGTACGCTGAAAAACTGATGGTGCGTTCACTAACCCAAAGGGCATCCTATTGTACTCGTATTGACCCTGAGGGGTCACAAAGGCGGTCTTCTCTCGAGAGCCTTCAGCTATTGGGATTTGATAGTATCCAGACGCTAAGTCGAGGGTAACAAACAGTGAACTACCTGATAATAAGTCTAACTGATCCTCGATACGAGGGAGGGGATAGTGCTCTTTCTTAGTTTTATTATTCAGAGCACGGTAGTCCACACATAACCTCTTCTCCCCAGACTTTTTGTTAACTAGTACTATAGGGCTCGCGTACGGACTGTTAGACTCCCTTATAATGCCGCTTTCTAGCATTTCTTTGATCATCTTTTGAACCAGTTGGCGTTCGGTAAAGGACAACCGGTATGGGCGGTAAACGACAGGATCGGGATCATCCAGTTGAATCACCATTTCAGTTTCCGTTGTGAACCCTAGATCTTTTAAACCACTAGAAAAACAATATTTATATTTATCCAACAAGACCATTAATGACTCTTTTTGATCCATTAATAAATTTTCTCCGCAACTGATTGGTGATTCATCTATGGGTGACTGATCACTAAAATCTAATTTTTGGACTTGTAGGCTCTCAGCTAAAGTGTGGCTTCTAGTTATAAGACTACCCTTCTCCATAACCAGATGTTTGTCACTGATATTCTGAACGAGAACCCTACCCGCACCTTGTGTTAATTGATACTCGCCGGGCAACAAATAATGTTCATGACCTTCAATATTACGCACAGTTCCATTCACGAAGATTTTTCCCGAGAAAGAATTACGTGAGCTAACTGGGATCGCCCCTAATTCGCCCCGTCCTATACGCGTGTCCTCCACGCAAAAAAGCGGACAAATCAAAACAGACTCCTCACTAACCCGCTGAAAAATTACATCCGATTCAGTCTTTACTATTTTGACTGAGGGCCTTTCGGTGAATGTATGGCCTAGTAGTACAGAACAATTTATTAAGTAATCATCTACTACCAATGACTCCACTTGATTTTCTACTACACCTTGCACTTCGATCGTGACGTTGGCTTTGCCAAGGGGTTTATATGGCACGTTACCTATTCCTCTTAATAGTGGTACTTCTCCTACTTTCCAATCTAGTCCTAAACGCTGAGCTTCACTAAGACGAACCAAAGTACCCTCGCTCCCCAAATCGACGTGACATTCTGAAAACAACCCATTTATTTTAATAGGCATTTTATACTTGGCACTTGAATCGCCTGTGTTTTCTACTTTCAATATTGCTTTTGGCTTATCATTGGCACTTTGCTTCGTCCCAGGGCACTCAGTGTCCTTATGTCCTAATAAGTTGCATTTAGAACATTGAATCTTTGGTTTTGTGCATCGAAAGAATGGGTGACCGGTTTCTTTACAATTGTAGCAGACCATGTTGGATCCGGTTGTTTTCTGGGAGCTTTGACCTACTTTATTACTTGTAACTGCGTTATTTTGTGGTCGCCTATCTCTATCCTTAACCTTCTGCTGTTCGTTTGTGGACCTATCTTGACCTACTTTTACTGTCTTCAAAAATTTTAGTACCAATTCTGGTTCTGTAAATTCTGCTCCTTGTGCTCCTAACCTAACACCACGATCTTCTATACCTGCTATAACACAGTCAACCGCACGTTTTCCTGATATTTCACAACGATTAAGAAGATTCATTTTAGCATAGTAATATATCTCTAATGACTCCCCATAGCGTACCTTTTTATTAAGCATTTCCGTTAGTAAATCAGCATAATTATCCCTAGTTGGAAAAGATTCCCTCAGTTTTAATTTCCACTCTGACCAATTAAATAGTAGTGAGGGTAGACCCTGATACCAGGTTTTAGCTACCCCTGTTAATTTTGGTAGGGCATAATGGACTACTTGTTTATCGTTCCAACCATAGATCTGTGCACATTCGTCAACTTTATGAAGCCACGTATCAACCGTTTGTTCCTTACACAATGGATCAAAATCAGGAATTACATTATTTAAAACAGGAAACCTATCGCGATCGCTTGTATTATTCATACCCTTAAGCACATTAATAAAGTTCTCAATAAGCAAATTATTAACTGACTTACGATCACGATGTGTTTCTTCATGGGACGGTGTACGAAGCCGAGAATGCCTGGATTCCACGTGACGTGTATCGCGCCGCTCTGGAGTGCGCGAACGCGTCCTGGAGCGCCCAGTACGACGACGCCGCGAGCTTGTCCTTCTTGAATAGTGTGACCGGGAACGAGACCGACTAATCGTCAGTCGCGATCGTCTTCCTTTCGACCGCCTGGACCGCGACCGTCGGTGGCGGCTGCCACGATTTTCTACAGGTGAAGGTGTACGCCCACGGCCACGGCTGCGGCTTCGAGTTGCATCACGACACTTTAGTGGCGGCGTCAGCGTCTCGCGAGAGGTCCGTCTAGGTCCATCACATTCTCTTCGAGAACTAGACCTACGTTCGTCCATGTTCTCGCAGCCTCAATACATAACAAAGAAAGGAAAACACCCGAGTTAATAAACCTCGCAATACTAAACTTGTAAACATGATTTTTATTGACCTGCACATACTTTATTAACGACCATCAAACATGTCTATCTCCAGGGGGTACCCTGGCAAGATAAACATGCATGACTAACCATATAAACCTCCGGAATGTCTCCGTTACGGTAAATACAGTTCAGTTACTCAAACTAAAAACGAAAATATCAAACATGTTCATCTCCAGGGAGTACCCTAGCAAGATCAACATGCATGACTAACCATATAAACCTCCGGAATGTCTCCGTTACGGTAAATACAGTTCAATTCTGAAGTATCTCAAATAGGACTATCGAATCATTTAGTAGTCTGATAAATAGAGGCAAACTTGACGAAAGACAAAAAAAAAACGTTACAGGAATAAACTTGTGGCCTACTTGCTATACTTTGGTATTAAAAATTGCAATAATATAAATTCACTTATAACCGTATTCGATACACAGGTTGGTGAGGGTAGGCAAACAATTAAAATAAAATTAACAAAGAACACTTACGTTTTCTACGTACGCCGAATACTTTAGCGTATCTCCGATCCTTATGTGGGCACTAAGTTGCTAATCCCACTTCGGAGATGTGGACCGCACTGGTTCAACACTCGGAAGCAAGGACTTTGAATACAAAAAACACCTTATACTTTGAGGATCAGCTTTATTGCTATAGTTACAGCAGTACAGTTAGCAATACCAACAGCAATACAATGTAAGTGACTAGCACCGATGTTGAAAAGCGAATGCCCGGGCATACCACTAGAATGCTCGAAGCTTCATTATACTTGCTTGTGATTGGTCGTCGACAAATGTCAAAGCCTCGACCAATCACACGCAGTAAATACAACTACTTTTAATCATACAACTTCATAGAAATTATTGTTACTAGTCAACAAACATAAATAATGTATAGGCTATAATAATATAATTTAAATATTTATAACAGTATAGATTGTGATAGTCGTTAAGCTAGTTGGAGGCCTTCTATGCGGCTTGAAAACTCCAACAGTAGGTTGTTCACTAGCCTACCTTCCCATACCCCATTCCCTTTCACCCTGATTTGTGTAAGGAGGCCTGTGCTCAGCAGTGGGATATCATAGGCTGATGATGATGATGATGAGACAGGCATATTCACTTTTTTATACATTTTACATTTTTAACCGCAATACATTTAAATTTTTAATAGAATTTGAAATTCATATACGCACACAAAAATAATGAAATAACTATCCAAGTGGGTATTAATATTATCTTTCAGGTTTATAATTAATTTCGATGAGTCTCTAAAATATCAAGCAGGTAACCAACCATAGGAAACTACTTTTATAACAATTAGAGGATTACGAATATAAAGTTTGTAGGTATAAAATACAGATTAGATAACATTATTGCATATATCTGGGAGTCAGTATGAATCACGACACGATATATTATCATTATCATATTATAACACTGGTATCTGTTAAAATATGTTTGGTAATCTATTTTGCATTCAAACTATTGCAAGATATCAAGAAAAACAAAAACTCTATTATTTTATTATTACAAAATTCGGCGTTTAGTATCTAAGAAAAATATATACAAAAAATTAATAGCTTTAGGTATTTAGCAATATATATAAAAGCAACCACCTATAAAAAAAGACAGTTTGATGAAGTATTTATTTTACTATAATCTATACGAATATTCTAAAGAGGAAAGATTTGATTGTTTGTTTGTTTGTTTGCATTGAATAGGCTCAGAAAGTACTGAACCGATTTGAAAAATAGCAAATTTGGGGGGTAGCGTAGGGTAGGGTAGGGTAGGGTCGCACCACGCGAACGAAGTCGCGCCGGGCAGCTAGTGCATATTAATTTGCATTAAAGCATAATAATTTGCATTACATTAATGAAAATTATTATGCACTAAACTTGAGAATCACCTGTAAAAGTATTGAAAATAATAATATTTTTGTTGTCCGATTGGTTACACTTGGATAATTAAATAGAATAATAACGAACCGTACCATGTTCGACGGCAGTGACTGTAGACGGCATTACAAATCGTAGTCTACACATACGGCATAATTATTTGCTACATTATTGGTAACCCGTAGGTAAATTATAAACGTATACTTATATGTTAACAAAAAATCATACCTTATCATTGTTAGTTACTGAATAATCAAAATTAATAAGGAATCAGCAAACAAATAATACTCTACTTTTTGATTTTTTTATAATAATGAAACATTAGTATTTGCCAAACATTCTATTCAAACATAGCAATATTTTTTTTTTGTGTAATTGCAAAGCATGCCAAGCAAATAGTACCTATTCAAAAAACTTGCAATGAAACTGAAAGCTTAAGTAAGCGGTAAGTTTGCCAGAGCTTTATGAGGAGGCGCTGTCCTGGCAGTTGGAACCAGCAGGGAAATTTAATTATAAATAAAAAAAATGATAAAAATTGTTACCACTTATTTTCATCCAGGGGTACAGACCTAATGGAAAATTTTAAGAAAAACGTCAATACATAGTATACAATCAGCTTGAACTATCGTGAGGAAACTATATCACGGTGGCAAGATACCTACCTACTTTGTAGTATTCACCTGACTGATTATCATCCTCAAGATGAAAATCAGTCCCAAAGCCTCACTTGAGGGCCAGCACTTTTCAAGGTTATGTTTCTCTTCTCATATTGTGGCGAGATTGTGATAAAAGAATACAAACTGGCGTACACGTGCGAGTCTAGGTCTGAGGCACACCGCGGGTTCGACCTTCCTTGGACGTATATTTCTTGGTTTGAGCCATTACTGTTGTAAAAAACCGGACCGCATAATTAAGGTTGTTTTGTTTATAAACGAATTATGATGATTTCGAAGGAACTATGCTAGTTAATAACATTCTATTTCGCTTGGAAAATTTCTGAGAAAAGGGGGAATGGTGTTTTTAGTCATTTCTCGTCATAAGTTATAAACTACGCATCAAAGAAAATAAATACCTGTTTTGGAATGTTTAAATGAAGCCATGTGATACCCCATTTAAACTTGTAGCCCCTCTTCAAAATATCTGTCCTCCATTCCAGTCCCTTTTGCAATTAATACCTAATTGACACTTGATCATAAATTTTCTAATTTCATTAAATCTATGATATGTGCATGACCCGAGAAATGTACCTAATGTGAGCCTGGAGACAAGCCTGAGAGACAAGCCTATAAAAAAGGATAGAATACTAATCAAATTACTAAGTTATTTCAATTGGCATTGTAAAATTAAAACGATTGACATTTACCAAGTGTAAATGTAACCTACGCATGTATGTAACTGTATGTAAAACTATAAAATGTAAACAATTAATTATGCTTAGCCTGGTTTGGTAAACAGCTATCGATACCCTTTGAGGTTAACATGATGGTCATGTTAGAGTGAAGACCACGATCGGAATAATCTAATTAAAATGAAAATAATCATGATTAATTGATGAATTTAACAAGTTTTTTTGTTTATATTTTACTTATTCTCAAATGGCTTTGAGGATTATCATTTCACCATCAGCGACCCCTATTTTTACCCCTTTAGGGGTTGTATTTTAAATAACCCTGCGGTTTAAGCTGTTCGGGTATCTGTTAATCAGTTAGTTTTGCTTGTTATTATATAGATAGATAAAACAAAGACTATAAGTGTTAAGATGGGAGGCCTCGACATAGTTTTTAAATTATTCATGATAGGCACAGTTGAATTTCATTATAGGTAGGTACTAATATAAGATGTCGTGACGATGTACCTACGGATGCTCTGTTCAGTGATATGTTTCTCAAAGAAAGGAGAATATCCAATTTCAGATCAGGATCTTTTGCTGCGATAACAATTTCGACATAGGAAACTGCGCAATTTTAGAATTGATCAACCCGTGTCTCCGAGTGCACAATTAGCACGTCTACTCAAACACCGCATTATGTGCTCAGCAAAATGCTGTAGATCTGACCTTCAGATCAAAGACAATGCAAAGCTATACATTACATCGTAATTTAGGAAATAATCTTCAATTGGCCTAAGTTATGTAGAATTTCCAACAACTAGGAGCTAAATAAAAATTTCGCAACAAAAAAACTTTCCTGGTATGCATATGTCATGTAGAGTCATTTGTTAACATTCATAAGAGCCCTATAAGGGCCTAATTTGAATAAATGAATTTTGATTTTTGATTTTGATTTTATGCGTAGACAGATTTTTGTTAGGTAAATAAATGTAAAATAACTTTTAGCCTTGCGCTCCACAGTTTCAACATCTATTTTATATTCTTAGCGATTACCTAAGGTTACCCCACCCTGGAACGCGAGTACAAAATTCCAAGTAGGTAGGTACATAACCCCAGCAATTTTAGTCAGTCAGTCAGGACAAATATATTAATGTATAGAATATAGATAACTTCAACAGTGTCATACGTCCAACAACGATGCAACGCAAGTACTAATTATTAACCAGACGGTTAATGAATCATAAAACTTGACTACTTTTCGTGTCAAGGGCTCACTTACAGATTACCTCCGCATCTTATTATTACCAAAAATAGATTTCCTGTTGATCTTTTACATTCATCACCTTAAAATACCAATAGCCTTTATATATTGTGTGTGTAGAGGGGACGGATGGAAATAATTTAATTTAAATAGGTTATACTAAAAAATGAGATATAATATATCTTTTATCCAGTTATCTCACCATTGTAAACTAGCGGCCCTCTCGTAAAGTCAAAAAAAGTAAAAGCTAAGTGTCGCTATCTCAGACCAAAGTTGCTCGCTATGCGTTTCTCATTTGCAGATATAGAAATGGGCTGTGAAAACAGTCATAATAGGATGCCGCTACTTTAGCTGTCAATGTGGGCGAAGATGGTTATAAATGGTCAGCTTGAGGGTGGCATAGAAGTAAAACAGTATTAGCGGGTAGCCAGCTAGCAGACAATACAACTCCTCCACCATGCTATGATTTCCTCTTCTTCAGGTTAGCAGAAAGCTTATACCTTACGCTTTACATTGTGATCAAACACCAACCTAACAAATAAAATCCTATTAGTCATTTTTGTATACATCGTATTAGATACCCACGTAGATTTAGACACGACACGACACGTACTTGAGCAAATTTTGTGCCAATATTATTTAATATCAAAGTATCCAGCTAAGATAAGATTAAGATACCAACACCTCTGAACAAAAAAATAGGATAAGATGTAACTTATTACACCAATTGTTTTGAAGTTTTATTTCCTGTCACGCTTAATGTTTTGTTATTAATATTTTCCTTCTTTTTTAGTCAGATGTCCTCAGATCTCCTCAAATCGTAAGTTGTGGACAGTAAGCTAAGCATTCAACAATTTAACAAACCTAATTAAAACTTTTTATCGACATAATATTTTGAATATCGAAACAGGAAATCACTACAACATGGCAGGCATGGCAACATCAAGGATTTCATTCAAACATATTTTCGTTATAAGCATAGATTTACATAGGGCATCGTGCCATTAGTGTGCCGTTGGTGCCGCTATAACCATAGATTATATTTTTATTACGTTTATGGTTATAATAAAATAATATTGTTTTCATCACTTTTGGTAATATTATCGACAAACCACAAGCCTTCAAATTGAAACAAACTTACTGCAACGTCCCAGCAGGCAGCCGTAGCAATCTCCTGTCCTGCGCACTCATAAATTTATTCATATCTTCCGTCTCGCTCTCTTCAGTATCCGCATGTAATGTCATTTGGAATTTCTGGAGGAGATTAGAAGGCATAACTTCCACCGCTTCTCCATCATCATCGAATGACGGTTGTTCTTCGTTCGTATCGCCAAGAACGAAACGCTTGGATGTCCTTCTCTTCATCATATTGAATAGGTTCACTACGTAATCCACTGCGTTCACAATCGATCCGATTATATTCGATACGTTCATAAAATCACTCTTCACTGGATTTGAGTTTCATTGGGATTTCACTGAGAGAATTTAGGGTTTTAATCATTTTATTCATAGATGCTGTTATAAATTGAATTTCTTAGCATAAAATAAGAATATAAAACTCGGTTGGCCCCACAGGTTGGCCCATTGGGTTGGCCAAATAATTTGGTTTAACATTGATGACATTCTCAACGAATATACAAAAGGATGAATTGAAGTAGATTTTGTGATACATCCTGTATTTATATAGGTAATCCTGTCGCTATGTTTGCCTATAAATAATTCATAAATACATACCTACCTAAGTAATTATCTTAGTAGGATTTCGAAGGTTATATAAAATATTATGCCACGGATGACTTTGTCTGAAGCAAATCGCGTAAATGTCCTCATATTTACAATGTAAGCTCGATATTATGTCAATATGTGTGACCGAAAGTGATACACAAAATCCAGAAGGGAGCTACTAGCCACCAAGTGTAGATATGAGGGTGGCAGCCAGCCATGTTGGTACACTAAAGTACCCTTCCAGCGTGCTGGCTGTCGTTCGAATATTTTTTCAGCTGTAGCTATTTGTTAGGTGTAAGGTTCGAACTTCGACACGGAATATGACGTCACCACGCAGTCAGTCAATTATTTACATTCAATGTAAATAACTACTGATAGTTTAAACTTTTTATAGAAGATACCTACTTATACACAGTTTCATCCAGCTTGAGCAATATTCAATCTTCATTCATATACATATACTTACTCTAAAATTTCAAATTTCATTTATTGATTGATGATATTTCTAGTTAATCCTTGATTGGTCTGATCTAGAGGTGTGTAACTCAGCTCTGAACCAGCTCAATGAATCAGATCACACGGGTTTGAGCCGTTGAGCTACAGCTCAACAACAAAATGACTAGCTCACAGCGCAATCCAACTCCTATTGTATCTGCGACTCCCTCCATAGATTATTCTTGTGATTCTAATCTACGAATTATTATTTAGTTCTTAACCATTTAAATAATAATTTAATTCAATAAATAAATATGTGACATAACTAGATAATATAAAAAAACAAATAATTCCAACTCTAAAGTCGGAATGGAACGAATCGCGGCAGCTCAGTCGGCTCGATTGGACGCGCCATACGCAGTGAGCGTGCGCGCTTATCGTGGACTATAGGTACAAATTGAGCTGATCTGCGAGCTGAGTCATTGAACCGGCTCACACACCTGAGCCGTGAGCTGTTATGCAGCTCGCGTATTTTTGATGAGTTACACACCTCTAGTCTGATCATATCTCAAATCCGATTTCTTAACGATTTTTTAAGATGATTTTGATGACTAGTAATGACTATGATTTTTGAAGAGGTCAACTTGCTACCCACTGCTACCTAAGTACATAAGTATCTCGAGATAGACACTAATCTCTCACATTAAAATAACCACGGTGTTGCCAAATCCGGAATTCCGGTATTGCACGATCGATACCGAAACCAAGCCGAAACCACAGAATATTTAATAGTAAATACCGAAACCCAATTTTAGGTTAGGATTGCATAAAAAAAAAAAACAAATGTAGGTAAATATCCGCTTCATGATACTCATAAATAAATAATGAATTAAGCAAAGTGTAAAGTTCTTCGACGATTCCTTGAAGGCCGCTGGTTCAACTGTTTACTCTGTAACTGACATGCCAATAAAACGACGACATATTTTATTAGCAGCTATTTGTGGTCACTAATATTGTATTATCGTCTGTCATTGCCGCCATTTTATTTTCAGTCGGTCCTAAAACGGGGCGACTATACTTTGATAAATCAACCTTTATTTGTTTCGGTAAAAATCGGTTTTTTGATCATAATCTGGTGTCATTTCTTGGAAATGGATAACTGGATAATAATAATAACAATAAACTATGGATAATAACTATATGGATAATAATAATAAACTGGAAATGGATAACATTAGCTAATCGACTCAAATAATGCTCAGGGACATTTTGTTTTTTTCAATCATTACTTTTAGTTTTGTAAGCATTGCGATTTCAATGGATGCGAGTGTTTTAGTTCAACAGTTTAACAAGTTGGCAGACGGGCCACCTTATGGTAAGTGGTCACCGCCGCCTATGGACATTTGCAAAACCAGAGGGTTTGCCAATGTGTTGCTTATTACGCCTTCTTTGAAGAACCCCATATCGTAGTGCTGAGGGTAAACCGTAATGGGGTAACCGTCCCACTAAAACGTTGTGTGGATGATCGAGGCGGCTTGACGTTGTGAGGATGAACTCCATATCTCCGGCGAGCAGTGCGATGGTGAAAGGTGATGATGGTACCAGGACAAAAAGTTCTCGAGAACACTCCCCATTATATAGACGGTAGAACACACAGAGTGAGCCTATATCTCTCCGAAGGCTGAGAGGTTCTAAACCGCCAGTGAGTATGGGATCGTCAACGATACGCCCGCCTTTGCACCGAGGCAAGTGGATCAAGCTGATAAGCGGGTGCGCCTGCCCAGAGGTGCGAGCAGTACTCGCATATGCCTAACCTGCGCTTTATAAAGCTGTAGCTACTACAAAGTACCCTGCTATGGTTTCCTCACGATGATTTCTTTCACCGAAAGCTCAAGCTCATTGAAGGATTCGAACCCGGGACCTTCGCATCGGCATTCGACGTCACTCGGAGTTTAGTTAGATTTCAAGTTCTGAGAGTTTAAAATTTTGAACTGCCTGTAAACAAAGTTAAAATCGCTCGTAAAATAGAATATTGAATTTTCTAGCGTTAGGTAGGTACTCACATGAATACAACACTAAGAATAATTTGAAAATATTGTACCATTTGGACATAACTAAGACTATTAGTAACATTAACTCAACACGACAACTTTATTTGTGGCTTACTAACAAAACAGATTAAACATATTGGCAAGGACTCTTGACTCTACCCTTGAACTCATCAACTCTACAGACGTTACTTTCACCAAGTAAAGGTTGTTCATATCGGGATATCGGGAATGTCAAGGTCTTCGCGCTCGAGAGATCAAAATATAAATCCATGGTTTTAAGAAAGTGTACCTACTATGTAACCCTGCCAAATATAAAGAAGATTTCTTCCCCTAAGACATTCTGAGTTTCATTACTCGCTCCTCCCCATCATGGCTCACAGACGTAATGCGTGGTACTTCGTAAGCTGGCGGCTTCTTATTTAAATCTGCTCCTCATTAGATAAGAATAGACGCAACATCTGTCTATAAATTATTCACAATTTCTACCCATATCTATCATCACCCAATCGATTTCCTTCCCGTATATCTATCCACCTTCACTCATCAGGTGATGATCTAATCTGGTGACCTTTAAGACTAGAGTGAATAGATATTTACTATGCAAATGCACTACGTCCTTGACCTCCTTAGTAATAACTCCTAAAAAGTGTCGACGATAACAAAATCCGTGCGTAAATTTTACATAATAACATGGCTGCAATATACGTAATTGAGAATCCATAAAAAAAACAACACCTTGAAAATTTACGTAATATTTCTTATATAGTATTGTTATTCAGTGATTTACCACTTTTTTGCTACCAAAACATTATGAGCGATAAATTATGACGTCGTAAATTTACGTAATACATCATTATAAGACGAGTGGCTCAGAGTATCCAGTGGTATTATGAATAACAACCCTTTTATGCATTAATTAATAGATGTCGCTACATAAGTATTGATAATTTTATGGCTGTCATTTAACCTAAGATTAAAGGTTAAAGTGATATAAAAAAAACATATGTGCCGAACATAAGTTTATGAATCTTAAAACTGACATTCTATCATAGCTTTTTGTATTTATAATACCTACCCATCATCTACTATCATCTCAGCTATGTTTCAAATTATTTGGGGTCGGCGCAATATGTACGCTTCTTCCATTCGGCCTTTCTATCTGTCATACCAGTGTGTACTTATCAGAATCAGGAAGCACTAGAGCAGTACTGTTAATAATCAGATTTCAAGATCCAAGAAAATTCAGATTGTCAGATATTCTACTCATAAAAATTCCGAAAGCACGCTGTTGAATCGCAAAAATCAAAAATGTTATATTTTGTTCCAAAAAACTTGGATCAAACAGATTTCAAGAGCAGTTTGCATACAGAAACTATAGTGCTGAATCTGCTTGCAAATACTTTTTCAATAATGTTTGTAAGAAAGAGATGTGATGTGATTAAAGCGATTTACAACAGAATCGGCACCAATGATTAATATTTGAATAATTACCAACTACGATAGTTTCGAAACGATACTATTAGAATAAAAATCAATGTTCGTCTGTTTGTAACGTCCTTGTAATAGGTCCAAAGATAATAATCACTATGCACTCCTATACCATTGATCCAATTGCGATGATACAGGTGAATTGGCGTGCGTAGGTCGCGGAATCCGGACTTTAAAATGCCATGCATTAGTTAGTGAGCAAGAAAGAGCTTTTCTATACCACAAAAGCCGAATTTCTCAAAGTGTAACGTACCCTACATCCTTAAAAGTCTGGTTAAACATTTCAGTACAGTTCTATCACTTGTTACACACTACATACACAAACAACAAATAATGTGACACTGAAATGGTCCAGATGAATTGAAACGCTATCTTATATTATCTATCAATATACGTTTGCTATTACGTGATATGTGAATAAGGGTTTACGCTCACTATCGCACCCGGTTGAGACCTCGGCGATTACCGAATAGATTGAAAAATATATATAGGGTGTAAAACCATTTGAGTCTAATACTTTCAAGTCCTTGCCAAAAAACTATACTGAAGTAGATTTGTTGTTTTTTTATTTACCACTACCTTAGGGGTTGTATGTAGTCCAGAAAACCCAGTGCTGTAACAAAATTCCCTCAAAATTTCATGGTTCTATGACCAATAGTTCTATTTTTATCAAACAGTCAGTTTGTTATTTAGTATAAGTATAGTAACATACCTAAATATATTTTTCATCATAATCCGTTTATGATTTATGTATAACAAAGTGGTCAGTGCATAAAACATAGAAGGGAACTATTAATTATTAATTAATTGATAGATTTCATCTCGGGATTAGTAGCCAGCGGATTACTACAATGAAGAGTACGATCCTATATCAAATTGCGTTTGTTTGCAGACTTATACTGGGTGGAGACTTCGTGATGGCATATTTTTGAAACCTATTTTGGATTAGTCATGCTGAACAACTTTTACTATGGGACCAACACTGAAAACTAGTTTTTTTTCTTTCTTTATTATTATGATTGAGCCATCTCGAAATCTCCACTTATTATTACACGTTATATCTTTATTCTTTACTAATTAATATAAATGCGATAGATTTGCTACGTATTTTAATATTTGCGTAATCCTACTCTTGAAGTAAACGCGAGTGAAACCGCGGGTCTTAACTATTCTACTATTAGATATTTGTCACTAAATCACGTTGTTGTTGGAACAGATGAATTAGGTGTGAACAGATTATAACCTTGATCAGAATCCCTCTCAAAACCGGATGAAATCATAATATCAAAAGCTAGTGGTCTTATAAGAGCATATGATCACATTCCTTGATGAGTTAAACACAAGCCGAAAGATAATAATTGGACTGTTTTACAAAAAACTTAAACCGACTTCAAAGTACACGAAGAAGTCATCAAATCCTGATCTGATGACAATGGGACCAAACGGGAAGTGTACCCTTCCAGACAAAAAAAGAATTTTCCAAATCGGTTTATAAATGACGGAGTTATGAGGTAACAAACATAAAAAAAAAAAAAAAAAAAAAAACATACATCCGAATTTAGAACCTCCTCCTTTTTTTGAAGTCGGTTAAAAAGCACCGGATATCCGGGCTATCCGGCATGTCACTCATTCATACCTACCCTATCCTACCCTACCATACCCTTTGCGGTAGTGTACATAAACCTTTATTGTAATGAATTAGATTAATTACAATTGATGCTATCGTGAATGATAATTAGTCAATATCATTCGTTTTTGGTAACACTTTCACACAACACACTTTATATCATTGATATATTATAGATAAACAATGATAAAGCTAAATTACCTAATGTAAACGTTTAAGATTTAAAAATAAATAAAATTCACATTTACTAGGTACCTATGCTATAAAAAATCCCAATGAAACTGAAAAAAATAACTTGTGTGATTATATCTTCAACACAACACTAAACTTTTTTATGTTATTATTTATTACACTAAGCACACACACCACAACATTAGACACCGGAAAACTTTTTTTATTATTTTACGGTTTTTATCGAACACAAACTCCGTGTAATAATGACAGACGTTAAACAACTACTGAAGGTTTTGCCGCCAATTCTGGCACCTGTGGCACGTCTCTATCATTCACATCGCATATTGATAGTGATGCCACGTTTGAGCCTGATACGAGATCTTTTTATCGATTTTTAATATTCGTTCATCTCGATTCCAAAGTACATTAGGTAGTACATACATCGAAATCATTCTATCGACTAACTACAGACTTTTTCCGTGATTATATGGATTTCCTTGTAATATTTTCCTGTTCTATCTTCAATGCCACGTTTGTATAACAAGTTGTAACAGTGGACCAAAAACGTTTATTATAACTACTATTATTTTTACTTTATCACTCACCATGGTCAGTTATGACGTGGCTGAAGTGGTGAGTATACAAAGCATAGGCAGAGACGAAGGGCTCTCAAATGTGGAACAAAGTGATAGAGCTGCTTGTCGGCAGATTTTCGCCTGAAGGGGCAAGCCAGGTACTAAAAATGACCCTACCACCGAGCTTTATTTATGGTACTGTTATAATGGTATAATCATGACTGCGAGATTAGACAACTTCGATAATTCACCACCAATTAAATTACTTTGATGGTCAATATGGTATGGTCATAATAATGCATCATATTATTATTTTGTATTGCATGCAATATATTGATATTTTAAGTCTAATATTATTTGCTAGTTGGCGTGGAGATTAGATACGCGGTCTGCCACGTCAAAGGTCACGGCATCGATTCCCGCCCAAGACAAATATTTGTGTCCATGAACATGCCTGTTTATTCCGAGTATGGTTATTATAGGATTCTTTCTTAATCGGGTATGGTCGGTCAATTCCTAAAGTATGTTATTGCCTAAATAGCGAAATATACTCAAAAGATTACCGGGCCTGAGTCCCTTTTGATAAAAACTAAAATTACATATTGATAAATATATGTAACACAGCCAGTATTATTGCACCATGTCAGTGTTAATGGGGATGTTTCCTGGGTAAAAAAAAAAAACTAATTAGTCCGTCAGTTAGATTATCAAAAAATATTGGGCACGTATTTTTTGCTTTATCAAAGCATTAACAATTGACGAAGATAAAGCGCGATTAAGTTCGGGAGTGGGGGCTCGTGACTTCACTTTAGAGTAAAAACTGTACCATAACGTAATATCACGCGGAAATTCAACACACGATATCGTTGTATTTTTTTGTTTAATTGACAAATATTATTAATATTTTTGATAACTTAAATGACGGACTAAATAGATTTTTTGTTTTGTCTTGTTAAATATTAGATTATATTATGATAAGATGAAGTTCCATAAATGTAAGAAAACTAAAATAATCTATATCCCGTATATTATGTTATATCCCGTATGTTATACTAAAATAATCTATTTTAGTTTTCTTTCATTTGGATACGACATTAAATGAAACCACGTAACCACGGCATAAAAGTATGAAAAGCTGTATTTTTTTAGCGATTTTGTTAGTTACACTATATTATTGCGCTTTATCTTTGTAATTTTTTTTCCTGATTTGGTAAAGCAAAAAGAAAGTGTCCAATATTTTTATGTATATCTAAGAAATCCTCAAATCGTCTGTCATCGTCACTTATTCGATGAACTATCAATCGGACCTTTTTGAATAGATTAAATTGATACATCACTACATGAAAGTCCGTGACCACGAAATTACGTAATACGGCCAATACTGGTTGCATTTCAATAACTTGTTTGTTCGTTTAATTCTGTGATTTAATTCTATAATAATTTGGGTTATAATTTATGGTGGACTTTGTTTATTTATAATTTTTCACATTAATAATTACAATTATGAATAATTTATTAGTTTATAGTTAGTGTTACGTTTTTTTAAATACAATGGCATTATGTGCATATTAATAAGAATAATAAATAATTTAATTACCTAACTATCACTCCATGGAACCGCTTAGGATTTGAATATCGCAAAAATCTTCATCAATTATAAGTACGTAACCTACCTAGTTTAAAATAATAATAAATTTAACACGTTTTTGCGCATACTTCACTTTAAAGTTTGATACACAATTTAAGCATCAGTTAGAAGGCGAGAAATTTGAATATTTTCGAGTTTTTTTTTTACCTTTTGTAGAACAATATGGATACATATTTTAGTCATTCGCGACCATAGTAGTACAGTAAGCATATTGTAGAATATATACTTTTTGTTTAAGATTAACTATTTTTGTACATTTCCCAAAATAGTAAGTTTTACGGTTTTTAGAGAAATTTTGTGAATTGCTCAAATAAGGCTCATATTATACAAAAAACATTTATAGCACAATGTGCCAAATGAACTTCTACTTTTACCCTTAAGTATAAAAATAGGTAGGCATAGTTTGATGAAAAGTCTTAATATTTCTTATTCTTACGTTATAGTATGTATGGGTACCATCAAATTATGTCCGTAATCAATACCGGTATTTTTACTGGTTTTAATAATACGTGTCCCTTCCCTACATTATATAACTAACATCAAAAATAGTCGGTATTGCTTATCAGAGAGCAGGATTACTTAGTAATAAAACTGGCACTGCTTATCGAGCATCACAAAGATAAAGTCTGGCAAACGAAAGAAGAGATTGAAAAAGCGCGGAAAGTTTAAAAAATTTCATCCTTCGCTCTGTTTTGCATTGCCATATAAAAAGTTTGCTAATTTCGAGTATCTAATTTCGTTTGCCAGACTCTAATCGACGAACGTGTAAATAAAAACTATTTTCAGGCTAGGGTAGAAGTATATCAGTATATCTTCTTCTTCTAAAGTTCTGAGCTGTTTTTTCACTCAATGAGCGTTATCGGCGTAGAGTGAAGATACCTACATACGAGATACAGCTTTCTCTGTCTACGGTTATCAGTTTTTGAGAAGATTCGGAATTCATGAATAGCATAATTTCTGCTGTAAATTATGCAATTCATAAAAGTCAAAAAGGAATTCCTATAGCAATATTGCTTTAGCTTCCTTTTTAGCCCATCTGGTCTATGTTGCTTGCTATAAGACTGCTAGACTAATTTCGAGTATCTAATATCACTTGTCATGTTACTTTACTGTGCTGCCATCTATAATTCTGCACGGAAACTATAAATCGCCATTTGACCAGCCAGATCGAGTCGGTTCACGAGAGACAGAAAAGTCGCTACATGAATTTTTATTTACAATATTTTTTATTTGTGCAGATTATTTGGGAGTTCAAAGCAAAAAAAAGCCAGGTGGATTGATAATTATGTCGCCGACTTATACAAGCCTGTTTCGGAACACACCGGTAGGTGCTTGGCGACAGATTTTCAACTTGAGGATGGTAGCCAGCCCTGTGCCTACAAAGTACCACCGTGCTTTGGTTTCCTTGGTGTACTAAAAATGCTTTGTCAAGTCGTAAAAACGATCATACCTGAGTTTACTCCTCCTCTCAGCCAGGATCAACTGCTGTGCTGTCGTCATCTTCCTCCTAACGTTCGGTGGTGGTGCGTTGGGGAAGGAATCCCCCCCTTCGTGTGCTGGGCCGTCATCATCCACCCCATTGTCTGAGCCTTCCTCTCCTTCTTCGGACTTTGGGGTTTCAGCCTAGAATAGGAATAGTTTTAGAGAGTTGTTAGCTATATCAGTAATAGTCACACACTGCCACAGAGTATTTTCCGATGCCAAGAAACTACCATTTGTAAAAAAGCTGTTTCTTTTTATTTCTGTACCCCGAGTGTAAAGAATTGATGTTAGCTCAGAGTATATAAATACTAGTTAACGCTTACTAACGCGTTTCCCTTTCTATAAATAAGTACGGGAGAAATTAGTACCAGTATTTCGAGGAGTATTCCGCTAGAGGCGCTGTGACAATCCTTATAGAGAAATGTCGTAAACGAAAACGCGTCAGTAAGCGTATTTTTATAGCACTAGTTGTAAAACAAGCATACGGCCGACTGATGGTGG
Source organism: Achlya flavicornis (assembly GCA_947623365.1). Classification (NCBI taxonomy): domain Eukaryota; kingdom Metazoa; phylum Arthropoda; class Insecta; order Lepidoptera; family Drepanidae; genus Achlya; species Achlya flavicornis. The sequence continues at coordinate 20,611,355 of OX392467.1, read as the reverse complement.
CGCAACTACCGTTGCCGACTCTGCAAACTCTTAATACCCAGAGGAGAAATGATGAGGGGTTGCGAGGAGACACTGTGCCGGCAGCGGAAGTCACAATGCGGATACTCACATTCTCTCCCTGTCTCGCTTCCTCGGAGTCAATCTTCTCGAAATTATCACTTTCACTTGAAGAGCAACGCGTCTGCTCCTGCTGATCTGCCATTTCTTCACCTGGAAATAAAAAAAATGCTATTATTCGCCCTTTTAGTCCAAGTTTAAGGACATTCGATATTTTGTCTTACATCTATTGTTTGGGCCGGGTGATATTCTCAGGGGGTTATATGGACTGTGCTCTATGGTCTAAATACCGTATTATAAAAAGACTATATCCATTTGGAAAACATATTAGTTAGTACCTACTTTCGATAGGTTCCCGTATCTCGAGCCTAAAAGATACCTACCGTAGTACATGTACGTACATACTGTGGAATTGTACAAGTACTTAAGTAGGTACTGATAACATTCTTATGTATACTCTAGAGTTTATTTACCGTAGTTAAATAAAGGACTACGCATAAATATCTTAGTAAATTATTCATAGTGTTATTGATACTAGTTTTACAACTATTGCCAATTGACTGGCTGGAGTAATAATGTAATTTGCATAAGTTGCCTGACAAAATGTTAGGAGCAATTTAATTCAATTTATGAATTTGCTATACATTACTAATAGGCGTTATTTAAAAAATTATGTGCGTTTTATATTGACCTTGGTAGATTCTTCTTTTAACCTGGGCATGCTTCACACAGGACCATCTGATATTAAACTAAGTTGAGGTTTTAGTACTATTAAAACCAGAAAAAACTATAACCCAGCCTGAGAACATACAGAAATGTTCATACATGCAAATGTTTTAGGTGATAAGGGATCGAACGCCACGCTGACTGTATCGCCACGATCCGTGGCGTGACAGTCAGGGTCATGTAATCACGGACTGCCTTACAAATTATAAAGATTCACATGGGCTTCACACTAACTAGTGGCTATTTTCGGGCGTATGATAGATACCCTATCACTGATATGGTCCGTCTGGGCCTGGCCTCGCGGCCTCTACCGGTTTACATACTACACTATAACACACTCAGACTTAGAACTCATTTATTTAGTCCTTGATTGACCCTACCACCGCCACCGGTACGTAGTACAAACTAAGAAGACTCCGACAACTTATTTTTGTAACTTTTGAATACCTATACCTATTTAATTTCAATTTTTATTTCAAATATAATGTACAATGTATAATGTACTTGCTCATACAACATCTAAAGGGACGCAAGAGCAGAGAGGCAACCATTCTTGTCTTCCACGTAATGAGTTTGCGTACTTACGTCATTTAAGACTTGTGCCGTTTACCTTTTGCCGTGCCGCTTATTAAAAAATACATTATTTATTTCATGTAACAGTATGTAACATAAATTTAATCTTTGATTAAGGATACATCCAAATTGAGCATCGAAGCTGTGAACGCGTCGAAAAAAATAGCCTGTTAGGGGCTAAATCAAATAAAAATAAATAAAATTGCGAAATAATGTTTAATATTAAAATTTCTCCCGATTTTAATTGGAATATTTCAACAACTGCTATCATTATGAACGTCACTATGATAAGCAGAATGACGCAGATGGAGCGTAAAACGTAGCTTTTACGCGCAGCAGCCTATAAAAGTTGGCCTGTTTTATATATCCGTGTAGTATGGCAACGTTCTTTCTAAGTATATTTATTTCTATGCATTTACTTTGATTAGTTTACAAGTACTTAATTATAATAAAAATATAATAAGCCATGCGTTTCTTAGAGATTTATTATTTATTCAAATCAACACACTTCCACATTTATAATGCGTTATGAATAGATATCGATTCGCACCAATATTATAGGAGGCAGTACTATGCTGAAGTATTTGGTATGGAATGAAGCCGCTCCAGGTGGAATTCTTTAATGAAAAATCGATTAAATTCCATTTGCGAAGGCATGTCGAGAATTTCTCCTCTCTCACAATTTGCACCTGCAGTTACTTAGGTATAAAACTATACCTTTTAGTATCTAAGTTTAGTTTGGTCCTATAAAACTTGTCTAGATGTTGTCTAGATATATTTTATCTAGGTGTATAAAAAAATGTAGACTAACCCCCTTATTCATAATCACTTTTTAACTAAATCAGTGTAATAGTGTGCCCCGTCTCACTCTTTCGATCACCAAATGTCACGTGTCATATAAAGACTTCGGAATTTTAGCTAATCAACGTTTGATAACTTCATTATGAATAAGGGGGTAAAAGTTTATAAGTGTAGAAATAGAATGATCCATATTTTTTTTTTTGTCTATAGGTATTGTCATAAACATTATTGGGAAAATCCAAAGTAAAGATCGTAAATATGTATACTTATCCAAAATATACATAGACTAGCTTTTCCCCGCGGTTTCACTCGTGTTCCCGGGATAAAAAATCTATGGTACTCGGGGATAAAGTAGCTTCTTATTAGTGAAATAATGTTTCGAATCCGACTGCAGTTCCAAACAAAAAAACTCTTTTTTATTCAACTTAGTCGGTAAACAAATAGTAAGCGGTTACCGAAGCCATATAGGACGCTTGCAACACAAGAAGCATAGCTCACACGTTAGCGACCTTTCCCCCCTCCCCTTTGAGCTCTGGCGACCTTACTCACGCGCAGGAACACAACTTTACACAATAGGTATAAAGTTATTTGGCTGCGGTATTCTGTAAGGTCGAGGTACTTCCCCAGTCGAGCTGCTCTTTGAGCGAATAAACGCTATGCTCTACCTCTCTCAAAAACCCTCTCCGCCATGTGACCGTTGTCAATCATAATAATATCATATTCAGTACTAGTTGCACCCCGCGGGTTGCAACCGGAGGGATATCCGATCCTACCCTACCGTTAAGTTCTTTTTCTAATTTCTTTTCTAAATTTCTTAAATTTTCTAATTTCCTACGCAACTTTCTTCATTTTTTTCCTAAGAACCTTCTCCAGGGAATGAGGAGCTTTCTTACCTTAGAGTTTTGTTAAAAATACGTCTCAAATCGTGTACCAACAGTTTGACAGGTATTTTCAATAAAACTCTATGGTAAGAAAACACCTGATTAGAAAACATAAAAAAAAAGATGTATGAAATCGGTAAAGTCGTTCTCAAGTTATGGCCCAGGGATTCATTTTTTTAAATAGAGATTGTAAAATTTACGGATATTTATCGTTCATAACTTTTTTTCGGTGTTTACATAACTGTTTTAACTGATTTAAGCGTGCACATATTTATTATTTAAATAGGTTTTTGACTAAGGCAAGAAGTTGCGTCAACTGTCAAAATCTGCCCAAAAATAGTGTTAGGAAGAGTCGATAAAAAATGACGATATTTTCACCGCGTGTTATTTAAACGCTATCTAAATTAACGGTTATCAGTGTCAACGGTCAAACGTCAAATCGATGTCACAGCGTGTCCAGTAACGCATGCACATCATGAAGGTGAAATCGGACGATTGATAAAACAGACGGAAGGAGTGAAATAGAGGGCAAACTTTTAGATTGAGGACATAAATAATGTTAACTTAGACTATTAATGATACTCTAATTATAATATTGTACATTGTATGCTGTCAACCTTCATCTAAGAGTCATTCATAGATTATGACCGTGATGTCTGGAAAACGATACTGCATCTATGTGAACTATGACTTTAAATCATATACAAGTATATGTAGGTACTTATATTGTAGGTATTAAATAATGATTATGTGGTAGTATCGTACTTATATCTTGTGTTATTTATTAGGAAAACCCTCAATGTTGATCATAGACAACGTGATGATGATAGATGGAATACTTTATCAGTCGATATTTCAAGTTTTTGGCAGTCATCAAATATAATATGAAAAGAAAATTATTATCTACTAAAATTTACAACTTAAATTATCTATTGTTGTCTGTAAGTGATCGCTTGTCATTGATAAGGCCCTCATTGTGCAGTAATTTTAATATTAAGAATTTCTTCTCTTTCTTTTTAAATACTTGTTGGTGTACAATAATGAGTTATCTATCGATGGAGGTGCAAGATAGGTTACCCCTCAATTTAAAAGGGAAGATCTTCCCACAGGTAGGTTCATCGTGCCTAGGGAACGCGGTCCAATTGTACATGTCGGACAGTTGTATATTAATATTTTAAAAAATACAATTAAATGGAACTATTTATTAACAACAAATATGTACAAAATACAATCTATATTTACAAAATATAATGTATATATAGACAATTTCCTCAAGCCTAATGGAAATAAAACTAATTTCGCTGCTGTTTTAATTGAATAATCTAGATGTAAAATTGCAAAAATTATGTTACGTCACACTAGGGAGGGGGGACTCTCACAAATGTCACCAGCTGTCACAATGAAGGACGCGGGAAGAGTCAATAATGGAATTCGTGTGATGTAATTTATGGATTGCCCCTAATGTAGTAGGTCTGGTACTGTGGTCTGGTATTTATTTAATATACAAATTCATTATTTTTTGTAACTTTACAATGTTAGTCGTTTGTTAGTCCAAATAAGGAATTAAATATTTGTGATAATTTCTAAAATATTTATCTTATTTATTAGGTATCTACTGGACCCGTATTATATATATTACATTCCGGTCTTGATATTAGCCATAGAAATAAATATACCTAGAAAGAACGTCGCCATACTACACGAATATAAAAAACAGGCCAACTTTTATAGGCTGCTGCGCGTAACAGCTACGTTTTACGCTCCCTCTGCGTCATTCTGCTTGTCATAATGACGTTCATAATGATAGTAGTTGTTAAAATATTCCAATTAAAATCGGGAGAAATTTAAATATTGATCATTATTTAGCATTTTTATTTATTTTTATTTGATTTTGCCTCTAACAGTTAGAGCGTATTTTTATCGACGCGTGGACAGCTGCGACACTCTATCTGGATGTATCCTTAATCAAAGATATTAGCATTTGACCAAAAATCATTATATTTACAAAAGACACCGGCGTGAAACTCTCGACCTGGTTCATTGAATAGCGATCTCCGCAGCAGGAATATTATAAGGACCTTGCCTTCAATTGGCAAATAATAGCACGCATACTTTGATAACCTAATATTAAAGATAGATTTGATCCCGAATACGGAAGTAGCGGCATTTTGAACTTTGAATAACTTTAATAATTTTATAAATTAGAGGGGGCTTTTGAAGGAAGTAAGTATGCTAAATGGAGGATCGTTGAGAATAGCTCAGAGATAATATGCACCTTGCTGACAAATTTTTTGTCCAATTTTCACCCCCTCTTCTTATTTGTAAAGAAAATCGAATCCGACAATTCATAACTTCAAGGCTAATTGGAATCAAAATTAAGTTTTTTTAAAGGTTTTTCCATAGTTATTTACAGAAATGAATCCAGTCTCATGATAGTTTCGATCTGCTTCCAACCAAGTTCAAAATTTTTGTTAAACCTATTCCGACATTTTTGCTACCTTTGTTCTAATATACTAGCTGGAAAAGTCACATTAGCAACACTGCATATCTGAAGTCAAAGTCAAAGCCAATTCAATTTAGGGCCCTTTAAGAGAACAACTTTGAATATCAAAGCTACTGAAGTTACCACTAGTTCGGAAGTCACCCTTCAATTGAGAAGAACCGGTAACATTTATATTTTTGGGACAAATTGAAGGCAGAAACATGACATGTATAGATAGACGGAATTGATTGAAAATATAATTTGCAAATCGTTACGTAGTTAATGACGTGATAAGAATTCATTAAAATGTAGGATTGTCAAATATTTTACTTTATGTAAGACCCATGTAAGAACATTGTATACAATTTACTTTAATGTTAGGGCCGACTTTTAATATTATGTACCATTATATGCAAATAAGTTGTACTGACAGAAAGTTCAGTAGTGTCAAGTTGAACTGTGATTTGTTATTCAGCACTTTGGAACCTGTGTGGTAAATTAGTAGTATATTGAGGAACAAGATACAATAAAGCGATTCGTCAAAATAACATAATATTTGGCAAAGTATCTAAGAGAGTTGTAACATATAGTACAATTCAAGCAGATTTGGTGTGATTGTTTACATTCTTTATAAAACTCGCAGAATCAGTGAGGACTATTAATAGATATACAACATAATGATCGGTACGTATTAATTACTCAGTGGTATCTAAAAGTATTCCCAGTTTATAGCATATATATCAGCTATAAATATGACGTAGGTACTTCATTTGTTTGATTTGGCATCCACACCAAAATGATTCTATATTGGGTGACAGCTTCCCACATCAGCTGTTTGTTGACAGCTTTAAGTGTAAAGAAACTGTAGGTATCCCTATATATAAAATGCCATGACCTCTGTCTTTTCAGTCTTAAGTTAGTTTAGCGCCGTGCTATTTTTATAGTAGATCAATTTCTTTCTCGAATTTTCTTCATATTTTTTTATTAACTACTTACATCAAATTAGCAACAGGCAAAAAAAACAAACTTACTTATTGCCAAATCTTCACTATGTTTTTTCAAAAGAAACTTGAATATGAAACTAATGATTCCAACAAAAAACGCAATTATTAACATAAATAATCGATTCGTCACATCACTACACTATCACGGGTCGGCCTAAGCGGATAAGAAAAAAAAAGTAAAACGAAATATTCAAAAAACCGACGACTTCCCGCCAATAGGACGTACGACTGTCATTCCCGCGCGACGACCGCTCAATCAATATTCAACGTGAAAATAATCCATTTCAATCGTCACAAAAAGCTCATAATTTACCCGACAATGTCAACAACCAATTAATTTTAATCTATATACTGTTAACTGTATGTCTATTTTATTTGTTCAGTTTATATATTGTAATATTCCTTTATTCACGCGAGGTTACATGCTTCATTCACGGGAGTATACTAGCGAAAAATATATTTGTACATGAAGCGGCATCGACCTTGCTTTAATTTTGCGGTTTAGTGAAGTGGTGGGCGATAGCGCTAGAAGGAGCGCTTTTTCGCGTTAGGAGAGAGACATACTTATTATCATGCAATCAGATTGATCCCTGCGAACTTTTGTATTTGATAGTAATCTAGATGTTGGTTTGTGCCATTTATAGAATTGTACAGCTGTTGTTGTTACAGCGCATGTAAAGTATACATTACATACCTACTTACTCTAACAATACTCCACAGCTTAGATAACATAAATATCTGGAATTATATTACCTAGGTAAATATCATGGGTAGTTAGATGCTAGCATTCAAAAAATGCCTTTCTAATTACAAACGAGTAAAATGAAATCAATATTAATTAGAAGTAGGTATTCTGACTTAGGTCAATACTTACCCGGATACAGCTTGATTCATCGGCTTGATTGAACCTAAACACCGATGCCATAATATCGTATCTAATAATCTTGAACTGTTGTCTCTCTAAAAGATAAGTCCTTCATTTTACAATCAATAAGAATTAAGAAACGGGACATAATGCCTGCATATTGAAATAGTTTGAAGATGTAGCCTTTTGCAAGCAGAATAAAAAACCGGCCAAGTGCGAGTCATACACTCGCACCGAGGGTTCCGTACAAACCTATAGGTATATAAGTAAATGGTAGTATAGACCTGAGTACATATTTGATATGAATTTCAATTTATGACGTATTAAAAAAAAACTACTTACTAGATCTCGTTCAAACCAATTTTCGTTGGTAGTTTGCATCGTAATGTACATCATATATTTTTTATAGATTTATCATTCTCTTATTTTAGAAGTTACAGGGGGGGGGACACACATTTTACCACTTTGGTAGTGTCTCTCGCTCAAACTATTCGGTTTAGAAAAAAATGATATTAGAAACCTCAATATCATTTTTGAAGACCTATCCATAGACACCCCACACTTATGGGTTTGATGAAAAAAAAAAAATTGAGTTTCAGTTCTAAGTATGGGGAACCCCCAAAATTTCATGTTTTTTTTCTATTTTTTTGTGAAAATCTTAATTGCGTTCACAGAATACATCTACTTACCAAGTTTCAACATTATAGTTCTTATAGTTTCGGAAATAAATGGCTGTGACATACGGACGGACAGACAGACAGACAGACAGACATGACGAATCTATAAGGGTTCCGTTTTTTGCCATTTGGCTACGGAACCCTAAAAAGCAATACCTACATAGGTATTAAACATACTGTCACATAAGAAGTGGGATATGCTAGTATTAAGTTTCTACTAATATTAGCTAGAAAAGCGATATCCCTCTTCAAGTCTTCAACCTCGTCAAATGTTACTATGAAAGTCATATCGTGGGCATCCTCTGTAAGTTGAGGCGGTACTTTACGCTAGAAAAATGCATGCATGCTGCTGCAAATATACAAAGTACTAAATCGTGGATGGAATACTATTATCACCGTTGGCATGGATCTGCCAAATACTAGCTTGAAGCCCGTGACTCAATATACCGTTCGTGCTACGAGACTTTTCGGAGATGTTTCGCTAGCTGATGTGAAACTATCGAGCCTTAAACATCGATGTAAGGTATCATGTTTGTCGTTCTATAGGATATATTTTGCTACTGAATTTTTCAATTTAATTCTACCATCCCTACGAATAATACCGCTCACACCGCCCCGGGAGATTTCCACCCACACGTTGTCCATATTCCGCTTATACGAACATAACGCTTTGCTTCTTCTTGGCTTCTTCATTCCTTATGCGAACAGCAAAGGAGTGGAACTCTCTTCCGGGGTCCATGTACACACGGCTATCTATCAAGATATACTGTTCCAGTATAAGCTGATCTCGCATTTTATAGGATTTCTGTACAATGAGAGGTCAGCAGAGGACATGGTGGTACATGGTCTTCATAAAAAAAAAAAAAATTTAATACTACACCTACGTCAAATTTACAATATTGTTGCAAGGATGTAATTAGTTTCCCACTTCTATTGGGGTTTTCTGGTACGGGCTTAAGCATGCACAAATCAATATAGGTAACACAATTCAGAATGCAAACTAAGTCACCTTGCTTGCGCGTTGACCGCTAAGAAAACCCCAATGTCTGTGGCTCCACAATTCCAGAACACTTCCTTGAACTTCAGTCAAAGCATCAGGATCCTTGGCGTCGACAACTCTAGCGACGCTTTGAAAGGCCACGGTCACACGACCGGCCTCATATGGAGTACTGCTGTCATCTATGGGTGGGAGCACCTGGATACCACCTTGGGCCTTTAGACTCGGTTCAGCGACATGCCATCAGAATTGTTGACGATCCCGAGCTTACAAGCGGTTTAGAGCCCCTTAGTATGAGGAGAAACTTTGCGTCCTTATGTGTGTTCTACCGCTTATACAACGGAGAGTGTTAGTTAAAGTATTGTTCGACTTGATGCCCACGGCTACTTTCCACCATACCCCTGGTGCTGTAAGCACCCATAGGCTACGGTAACTGCTTACCATCAGGCGGGCCATATGCTCAATTGCCACCTCAGTGATATATATTTTTTTTTAAAAACCTCAAAATATTATCGATAACAAATATTGTACCGTAAACCATTACAACCCTAGCAAATTCATAAACTATAAAAAAATGTGAAAGGAGATTTTTTGGACTAAGGAAGGACTAATGTGAAAGTGATTTCTTGTGAGTGCTGTCCGCACAATACATAAAAAATAAGGGCTAGAGATTCTTTGAGAGACAAGTTTAAATCTACATACCTATATATGAAAATCTTATTCATGTGAGGAAAAACATAAATAACTTTCCTAAGAATAGCGACACTCATAGTTTGAACACTAGAAATATGCAAAAACTTGCTGTACACACGGCTACAGATCAAGCTATACATTTCCAGTATAAGCTGATCTCGCATTGTATAGGATTACCGTACAATGGGAGGTCAGCTTATACTAGAAATGTATAGCTTGATCTGTAGCCGTGTGTACCTTTAACTCAGCTCAGCAAAGTCCTTAACTCTTTCAATGGGCAATGTATACGTTTCTATAATAAAGTACCTAGAGAAATCCAAGAGCTACCTAAACATAGATTCAAAAAGATAGTAAAACAGAAGTTATGCAAGAAAGGGTACTATAAAGTTTTTGATTTTGTAGATGACAAGAATGCATTTGAATGAATTGTTCGCTTCGCAGGCTATTGTTATATATATATTTTGTAAATTGTAATACTTCTAAGTACTTAGGGGGCGTCCATAAATTACGTGAGATGTTTAAGGGGGGGAGGGGGTCGAGTCAAATCTCATCTAATCTTACGTTGGAGAGAGGGGGGGTCTCGGCAAATATCACGCATTTTTTTTTCTGATTGGACCAAAAAAAAACCTATTTTGGTCGTAATCGTAATACGATTAAGATCATTCACTAGTTTGTTTGAAAGAAAATAATTTCATTCATACTTCGACGTTATACATCTACTGACTGTCAAACCACCATATTTGTTTTATACCAAAACGCTCAATTTAATCTGAATTTGAAAAATTAAAAATCTCACGTGAGTTTCGGGGATGGGGGAGGGGGTTGAATAAAATCTCACGACATCTCACCAGGGGGGGAGGGAGGGACAGAAAATTTAAAAAAACACCTTACGTAATTTATGGACGCCCCCTTACTTACACATTTAAAAAAAAGACTTGCTTTGTTTCTTGCCGGAGTCTTCTAAGTTCAAGATGTATTTGGAACCGGTGTAGAGTCATTTTGTTAACGTTTATAAGGGCCTAATAGCGGGCCTAAATTGAATAAATACTTTTTAATTTTGAATTTGACTGGAAACCTTGTTCATATGTCTGTGCTGGAAACTATAATATAACTTGACACTGGCAGAAATAAGCCCTAATTTGGATTTGGTTGCCAAATTTGAAAACTTTTTGTTGTTGTTTCTTTGTTTTATGATTTTATTCTTTTTAACCGACTTCAAAAAAAGGAGGAGGTTCTCAATTCGGTTATGTTTTTTTTTTTTTTTTTTTTTTTTTTTTTTTTTTTTTTTTATGTTTGTTACTTCATAACTCAGTCATTTATGAACCAATTTGGAAAATTCTTTTTTTGTCTGGAAGGGTACACTTCCCGTTTGGTCCCATTGTCATCAGATCAGGATTTGATTACTTCTTCGTGTACTTTGAAGTTGGTTTAAGTTTTTTGTAAAACAGTCCAATTATTTTTGGTTATTCTTTTATGTCCGGTTATATTCCTATAACGACAAAACGGATCGTTTTACTTACGGTTCAATAAGTATTCAACCAGGCGTCAAGAATCCGATCATCCCATATCTTTTATTATGCTTCGTTCGTTATCTGATCGTTTGAAAGATTTTATATAGTAGTAGCTAGTCTGTGGTAGTAGCTAGTCTGTGGTAGTAGCACTAGTCAAAAATTCATTTTTTTTTATATATTAGCGCCATCTGTAATTTTGCACTGGGTTCGTATTGGTTTTAGATGCTGAGGCGAGATGTCATCACAACATGAACAATAATAAAAAAAAAAACCCCAAAACTTATATAGAATTAATACATTATTTTTACGTAAACAGTACTTAAATTTTCAATAGAAAAGTATTGAACAAAAATAATATTAATTTCTAATTCATGGCAACATTAACTAGGCAGAACACGGTTGTTTCGCATGCCAGCCATCGCACCTTGTCAAACGAAAAAAAACTAAAAGAAAAACGAGAAGTGATACGTGCATGCAGAATACTGCAGAAACTTTTTGTGATTTTTAGTTAATCCCAGAAGATATTTTAATAATATTCAATCTTAAATCGTTTGTGTGTTGTTAATGGATTGTTGTTTATAGTTAATTTATTTCGAGGACGAGATGATTATTGAAAATCCGGACACTTTCAAGTCTTGGTTGACATCCATATTGGAACCCCTGTGAGTACATACATGGCTGCCATAATTACCAATAAATTACTATTTACATAATTTTACAATAATTTCAACTTTTCTTCCAATTTACTTTCGATATTGTGATATGTGATTTAATTTACGTCGCTATAGATCATATGATCGTTTTTGAATTTTTTTTCCTCGGGTCCGATTTCAAGTCTCCAATTTTTTTGTATTATTTACGAATAATCAAGCGTTTCTAATTACGATTAAAAGTTACCGCTGTATTTCGACGCAAATAATGTGATGTTATGTAATTTTAATTGGAGGCTACATTGATTATTCGTACGTAATTTACCTAATCAATTTTTTATCTCTCTTTAGGTTATTGTAATAAACGAGCAATAACTCAGTTATAACCTTAAATACGCATAATTTTATACATAAAATATCTTTATAACCTATTTTAGTTCAATTATGATTTTCTAGGATTGATTTTCAATGTTAACCTATATTTCTTTGCCTACATAGCACTAACCAGGCATCTCCTAAGCCACACCACTCTCTACATTTCATTGCCTTTGCAAACTAGCCCAATCCAGCTACCATTTAGAGGTTATCTTTCCAAGTCTAGAATTGTCCAATATATTACAATGCCGCAAAAGAAATTCATATATCATTGGTACATACTAATAAAACATCTCTCTGTCTGTCAGTATGCTTATAACTTGAGATTTCAGGCAGATTTTCAGTCTTACACACTCTGTACATCTTCATATGAAAGTTTTTTGAGCTATCTCAAAAGCAGTAATAGTAATAACTAGCTGTCTCCTGTGGCTTCACCTACATTCCCAGGCAAAAAAAAAGCCTACGTCCATCTACATACAGTATGAGGCACGAATGGTGAGCACAGATAGGCCGTAGTGGGGACAAACTCGCGCAAGCATACTTTTGGCCAAATCACAGTAGCCAAATGACACGCGAGAATCCAATAGACGACGAGCATTGAGTGACGAACGAATCGTGTGCAACTCCGCGCTCCTCCTTCTTCATTCCGTCAAACAGACCGAAAAATTTACTACTGCGCAGGTGTTAATCTTACTTTTACTTTACTTGTCTTACTATACCATAGGCTACCCGTGTGCCAAATTTCATTGATGGGTTTGCAGATTTAGTTGAGAAAGGTAACAAACAGATAGAGTTAATTTACCATTAATAATTTTAGTGTAAATTATTCTAAGCTTATTAATGTCTCCACAGTTGAAACATAAGCTACATACAGGAAACATACATACATGTATTATAGGAAAGTGCTAAAGACTTATGCATAGTTCCTAAGTTCAAATAGGTAGGTACATTAAGAGCCGTATGTAAGCTAAACGTCATAAACAGGGTTCGCTATTTTAGTGGTTTATGAATGAAAACATGAAAGAAATAGTATTATACGAACATATTCATAGAATCAAGACACCAATTAACAGATCCGTGGAGGCCCTTTTTTTTTAATCTGCTTCAATAAATAGCAAAAACAATATAAATATTACCAAAATCATAAAAATGGAGGTTTACCGTTTTAGTGATACCATCAAATTTAGAATCCATTTTGTAAAAATTATATATAACATCGAATCACAAATATATGTACAACAGATCCGTGGGGCCACATTTTCATTTTTTTGTACGAGAATAATGTAATTTATTTATTTATAAGCATCAATTTTGCGACGCCATTTGTCCATACATTTTTCTATGAAATGTCAAGTGAAGCTTTATATACAAGACGCAATCGCGAAAACAGTCAGTTCCCCCCAGTGTCCCAAGGTGACACCACGTCGCTTTTTATTGACACCGGAAATTACGTCATCCACATATCTGTATACATGCGCTCGTCAAAAAGAACATGATAAGTGCATTTTTATTTTTTACATTATTAGAGTTATTAAATTCCTTAGAAATAATTAAATATACATATTATATCATCATACGTATCAATTTCATGGTTTGTTGGTGTGCCTAAGATAATGTTTTCTACTAAGCATTTTTAAGAAAGTTTGGCTATAAGATAGGTAATAAGATAAGGGGTTCTCCCATTCAAAATTCGGAGCAGCCCGACCGGGAGTACCTCCACCTTACATACGATCGCAGTTAAATAACATTACTTTAATTTTGTGGTGTTACAGTGATGACTCAGGTCACCAAGCAAACAAGGTAAAAAAGCACACGGCCCTGCGGATGGTAAGCGGTTACCGTAGCCATATAGACGCTTACAACACTCGGGGCATCACTCACGCGTTCCCGACATTTCTCCTCTCCCCAACTAGCTCTGGCGACATCTATAAACGGATACTATCTCTGCCAGTACTATTAAAGAGATACGTGCAGAGATAGCACCCGCGAAGTGCAAGGACTACTGCAGAAAAGAAGGAAACATAATATAATTTTTATCTCAATATATATATAAATGAATCCCTATTCCCCTTGGACACGCCATAACTTGAGAAAGCCTTTACCGATTTTATCCATCTCTTCTTTTCAAGTTTTCTAATACTCTGGAAAAGGTTCTGACGGAAAAAAAATAAGAAAGTTGCGTAGAAAAACCGCGGGGTGCAACTAGTAATCAATAAATATTATATTTTATTTTCGCATTTGCTAGTAATATTTCATTGTACACACGGCTACAGATCAAGCTATACATTTCTAGTATCAGCTGACCCCCATTGTACGGAAATCCTATACAATGCTAGATCAGCTTATACTGGAAATGTATAGCTTGATGTGTAGCCGTGTGTAAATAATCATGAATATTTTCTTCTCCTTCATTCTTTTATCATTGATAGATTTGCCTATTTGACATTTTTATGACAAAAATCAGCTGGCAGCCCAATTTGTTTTTCAGTTAATACTGTCATTTCCCACAATTTTCAGTCCTGTCTCTCTGTTTTATTGTTAGTAATTTTGCAGATATGGGAAAGAATAAAGGAAATTATTATAAAAAGATCCATCGAAAATTTCAATCTAATATAAAGAGGTTCGCTATACAATTAAATGATTCACTTGTATCTCGCATATTTACCCACAAACTAAACTCCCAAATATTTTCACACTGATAATATATCCTTGTATTTTAATATGCATTTTTTTCTCATTCAGAAAATTCCACGTTAATTTAGCAAATTCACTAAAATCTCATAACGCGTAAGTATTTTACAATTTGTATTCGTATAATCTACGATCCATAACCTAAACATACGATTAGGGTAAGGATTAATCTAATATATAAAATTCTCGTATCACAGCGTTTGTAACAAAACTCCTCCGAAAAGGCTGGACCGATTCTTATGAATTTTTTTATGTATATTCAGTACGTCTGAGAATAGGACTTAAACAATTTTTCATACCCCTAAGTGTTAAGGGTGGTCCACCTTAGGGTAGGGTAGGGAAGGGTAGGACCCCACGCGAACGAAATCGCGCCGTGCAACTAGTATTATCATACGATTAGACTTGGATTAAACCTTTTGGATTAAACCAAAAATAAGTGTAAATTCTGTTTTTAACATTGATTATAATTAATATAGGGTTTTTTTTAATTTTTTTTGTTCTTTTTTTCGTTAATTTCAATAATAAAATACCTTTTAAACTTGATTTTTATATTATTTTAGACATACGGCTTAGGTCACTAAAAACGTAAAATTTACAAAACTACAAAGTCCGGTAGAGCCCTCAAGATGATACGCAATTCTAATTTTTCTATGTTTTTAGTAATCTGTGTAAAATTACGCAAATTTCGATACCCCTTGCGATAGTGTAGCACGAAAAAAAATATTTCTCATACATGGACGGGACACCCTAATGTTCATGCACACAAATGTATGTCCTGTGCGGGAATCGAACACACAACCGGCGCAATAGGTGGAATCTTTACCAGAGTCTTAACCAACTGCGCCAACTGGCCCGGCCAACAAAGAAAAAAAAAACAATTACGAAGAAATTTGACGCTGACATAATTGACATTGACATTCTATAATGAAATTTTCTTTCGATATATTTCCATCACAATATTTTTGATATTTTTACCAATTAACTGACTTATTAGTCATTTGGATCGTTTGTTTAACATATACAAAATTAATTGGTTATATTGAAGTTGGTGCAATGGATGTCACACGCAATATTCCGATGATTCAAGAAGAAAGTACTGAAACTGTATTTTGTCCAACCTGCTCCAAATCCTTTAAAAGGAAAGGTCTACAACGTCACATACGTGCTGCTCACAGCGCCCACTGCTCGTCACAATCACTGTCACCTCCGTTACAGCAACCAATACAAGCATCTCCACTGGAAGAAGCCTATAGATCACCGTTCCTGGACTCAATGACACAGGTTCGAAGACCGGCACCTGACAAATACGCTGGAATAAAGTATGTACTCTCCGTGGCAAGCTCTCCGATCTTCCCTCCTCTAGTACCACTAGCAGGAGATTTAATCATATGCTTGCTGAAGAAATAGATTTGCGAACCAATTCCCAATATATGCATACATAATATATGCTGCTACAAAGAGACAAGAATACTAAACATGCTAAAGACATATGCCGTTTACTTGAACGCCGCCTAAAGTTATGGATAGATAAACACATATTAACATTTTGAAATCCTACTAACCAAGTCAATCAAATCAGACAACTCTCTTCATAATTTTCACAATTGAAACAAACACAATGACCAGATAGCACAAACGCTTACACGCCTAATCTTAAGAGGCAAAATACGCGACGCCGTAAACTGGCTGCTGACGAGAGACACTAGTATAATCCTTAATACCAACAATGAAATAGACCCTATCGGAAAAACTGTAAGCGATACCATGATAGATAAACACCCACCCTCTAAAACGCCCGATTCTGATTTATTTACCCTTCCAGACGAACTCTTGGAAATGCCGCTACTGCTAGAGATTGACATAACCAGCAAGTGGTGGAGGCCCAACGAGGTATCACATCTAAAAACTTGAAGCAGTAGCTTTTAAGATTTTAAAATCTGCAGTGGTCTCAGTAGTGGTATTGAAGGTGCAATACATGCTATGAATGATCTCTACCAAAGTAAATGTCATTCTGGATCAAACTCGGGTATGCTTCTTGTTGACGCAAAAAATGCATTCAACGCCGTTAATAGACAACTAGCACTCTGGCAAGCGAAAATACAGTGGCCACACTGCGCTCGTTTCTTGTTTAATACATACAACGGTCATGTGGAACTTGTTATTTGTGATTCTGACATGAGACTCTACAGCAAAGAAGGCGTAACTCAGGGAGACCCATTAGCCAAGCTGCTCTATGCCCGTGCAACACTACCCATCATAAACAAAATGAAAGATGAACAAAGTACTATTCAATCTTGGTATGCAGACGATTCCTCAGCCCAAGGTGATTTCAAAAGCCTAACTTTTTTTTTTTTTTTTTTTTTAATATATTTATTTTATAAAAGTTACAATAATACAATAAAAACAATAATTTATATCTGCCAAACTGCATAGCAGTTTGTCGGCAGTTAGTTCTCTCTCATGTTCTAAAATTTAAAGTAAGTATACTACATAATAGTATAAATACATAATATAACATGACATAACAATTAAAACAGTATCAGGGGCGAGTGGCAGGGGCGTGCAACTGTAGCCACCGTCCCAGCAACTGTGAGTCCCACCGCTCGACTAGCGTACGTATGATGCTGTTTGGGCTGCCACGCAGGCGAGACATCAGCGACGCGCACCGTTTTCTTATGATTGCATAAAAGCAGTCGGTGCTTGCCTCTGCAAACATCCCTGATGCGCTACAAAATCGTTGCAGCCCAAACAGTACCCTGAATGCATTATTATATTGCACACGCAGTGCGCCGTATGCGCTCCGCGTAAAATTGACCCACAGACTGCACGTGTAGAAGGTCTGACAGTAGGCTTTGAAAAGCGTAAATTTAGCTTGCTTACTACAACGTGCAAATCTGCGAGCCAACATATTGCAGCGAACACACATCGCCCTGCGCTCCCGCTCAATATCCACATTGTCTGATAAGTTATCGGTGACCCAGTGGCCCAGATACTTAACCTGATAGACTCTTTTTAAAGGGGTACCGAAAAGATCCACAGAGGGTACATTTTGTACCAGCTTTAAAAACCATTAGCTCACTCTTAGCGACATTATATCTGAGCCCATGGGACACCGCATAGGTCTCACAGATGTGTAACAACCTTCGCAACGCACCAATCGAAGGGCTCAGCACAACCATATCGTCGGCGTAACTAATATTATTTATGCACACACCATCCACATGACATCCAACAACGCACCAATCGAAGGGCTCAGCACAACCATATCGTCGGCGTAACTAATATTATTTATGCACACACCATCCACATGACATCCAATAAACTGACTGCTGAGCTCACGGATCAGTCGGTTCATGTACAGGTTGAACAGTTTCAGCGAGCTCAAGCCCCCCTGTCGCACTCCACAACCAACCCATATACGTCCGAATGTACGCCTGCCCACCTCACACAATCCTTTTGGTTGTTGTACCAATACCCAAACATTGAGATTATCTCAGGCGGTAATGTAGTATCTTCCTTTAATTTTTGAGATATGTTATGTAATATGTTATGTTTTATACACAATGTACTAAAATATTGCATCTCGCTGAGTTTGCTTTGCTTATAAATGTTATGAATTCTACTACTTAGTAAACCTGTTATGTAAGCTTTTGTTGTGCCTATTTAAATAAGATGAACACAAAAGGGAAAATAAATAAAAAATTAAATGTATATAATGTAATATTACTTAAATAATTTATTAGCATTTCATCGGATGGTACCACGTTATGCGGTACGCACCTAACTTGACGCAACGAGCTGATGCATGTGTGCGTGCCTGTAACACGACTGCAAAGTAACAAATGAATGCTGGTTTTGGCGCGCGATCTAGCTTACATCCGACCCTTAATGACATTTAATAATATTATTCTACTAATATTTAATGCTAAAGTGAGTTTGTTTGTTACTTTTGACCCCTCAACTACACAACTTATTGTGATGAATTTCTGCAAGCAGATAGATCATAACCTGGAATAGCATATAGGATAGTCTTTATCCTGGGAAAACAAAAATTCGGGAAATCAGGTGGAATCATGGGGCAAACACTAATTATAAATAATACACTAAATGGTGACCGAAAGAGTGCGACGGAGGACACTATAACACTGATTTAGTTAAAAAGCGATTATAAGGGGTAGGATTATAAAGCTGATGTGTATCATTTCAGTGCACTTAGGTATAATATCAAGTCTAATTTTTAAAACATCTCTGATGTAGCTCTAATCACTGACTCTTACACACTACACAGTTTGCCAAGAAGTGGAATTTAGGATTACTTGTACAAGCTTCGTCTGTAGTGAATGTGTATTCAAGATAGCTCTAGAAATCAAATCAAACCTACATTTTCTATTGAGGGATTTGACACCTTAAATCTGTTATAAAAGCACTGTTTCTAGAGTTATGCAGTTAAAAGTTGTACAGAAAACAAACCTAATACCTATAGAGAAAGGTTTTGAAACAAATCTCATGTCATACAATTTATCTCAAATGGTCAGGTCACCCTGTACGCTTATTGTATCAAGTCCCTTAGAATTGAGTGAATGATTATTATAGGCCTGGGCTCTATTGAAAAAATTAATGTCAACACAGGGGGACATTTTACAACTGTACCTTGCGGTTACCCTCTAAAAAGTATGCCTATATTCTTCTCGATACCCTTTCATCGCAGAAATTTTAGAGGTCTAGTTGTAAAGATGAAACACAGACAGACAAGAGTATCAATATCAAAATGGGATTAAAGTTATGTCATAAATAGTTGATGATGTCAAATAATCGCCGACAACATCCTACAAAAACCTAAACATCAAATCATGACACATATGTATGTGTGTTAATCTGGTATCTGACCTATTTTTCAATTTCAAGCCTTTATTGACCAAACAGAGTACCAAGTATAACATTATTATTATTACAAAAGTTTCAAATAAAACATATTAATCTGTATCAGTCCCCTGATCAGCGCGCCCCGACACAATCGCCTCCTCCAATCCTCCTAATTTTGATACCAAACTAAGCAGAGCTTGTATTGTGGTAACTAGATTTAACTGATATACTACTTATATATACTAGTACATACATATGTTTGTCGGGCTATGAAAACCTCGCAAATGCATTTGCTCAAAATTTTAAACAAGTATTAGTTATATATGCAAAAAAAATCTTCAGAATCAATGACTGATCACATGAAAATCCCATTGCATATTTTACTCTGCTTTCTAAAAAAAGTACCATTACTAGAATAGAGTTAATCATGCACACAAATGTTCTTCCTGGGTGGGAATCAAACCCACAACCGGTGGTAGTCAAGGTATCTAAATTCCACGCCAACTCAAGCAGATGCATATATTATTTATAGCTGATTCCAACCCACAGTCAGAGATTATTTCATACATTAAAAGAATGCTATATTTGTATTAGACCCACTGATTGTTTACAATTATCTAACATCTATTTTTAACCACCTCCACGGATTCTAATAATGTTTGAACAAATCACTGGTTAGTTATGTTATTAGACTTGCTGCCACCTCATGGATTTGCCCGTGATCCAGAGGGTAATAGTATCCTGTTTTAATCCAAAAGTGTACATATTTTCAAAAATCCAAATTTGTTGAGCTAACTGCTTGATTGAGTAACAAACACCTAAACAAGCATAATAACTACTAATAGCTGTCCCCTGCGGTTTTACCTGCGTCCCCGGATTGAAAAGTAACTTATAGCACTCTGGGATAACAGGGTCTTCTACAAGTGAAAGAATTTTAACAATCAGATTAGTAGTTCTGAACCTAATAATAAAGTATGAAAAATCGCCAAAATTCGCCTCACATAATTTATAGACGCCCTATAAATTACGTGAGGCGATTTTCCGACCATATTGACGATGATGCATATTTTTTGCGTAAATACGTTAATCAGTACTTGTTTGCGTTGGATTTATTTAAAAACAATGCTTTACGTAGTCTATAATTACAGTGAAAATATCGAACAATAAAATACCTACATAAAAGGGAGCTACAAAAATTCGAAAATTTTACTGTGTCCGCAATTGTACACTTTCTTGCGGAAAAAAACTACGTAATATTTTCCGAGACCAGACTCCCTCACGTGAGTTTGGGTGAGATTCGTTTTGATCCCCTCCCCACCCCCCAAACGCCACGTAATTACATTGAATAGATCATGTAAATTGTGTTTCAAAATGAAACACAATACTTATCTATATTTTGATAAGTTATCTTGCGTGGTGTAATATTATAATTTATACATTTCTTCAGTTCACATAGTTATGATAAAAGTACTTAAAGTTTATTTTTATCAATATGTAGTATTGTTAGAAGGAAATTCATTTATGTTAATGAATGTACTAAATAAATAAATATCCTGGGACATTCCTCACACACGGTCATCTGATCCCAAACTAAGCAGAGGTACTATGGAAACCAGATAACTGATATAATACATATAATACTTTTTGTTTGTAAATACATACTTAATATGGTAAGCACTACTATCTCGCATTTGTCGACTACAACAAGGCATTCGATTCGCTGCTCCATGAAGCAATTTATACAGCTTTATCAAACCAGGGAGTACAGAAAAAGTATGTAAACTTGATAAAACAGATTATGAGAATAGTACAGCGAAAGTCCAGCTGGAGAAGATAGGAGAGGAGTTTAAAGTTCAAAAAGGGGTGAGACAAGGGGACCCACTCTCTCCAAAACTATTTTCAGCCGTGCTAGAAGATGTATTCAGGAAACTTAACTGGGAACGTTACGGTCTGAGTATCAATGGTAAAAAACTAACGCATTTGAGATTTGCTGATGATTTAGTCCTATTTGCAGAGGATGCGGAAACTTTACAATCCATGTTATTACAACTAACACTAGAAAGCGAGAAAGTGGGCCTCACAATGAACACAACCAAAACAAAAGTCATGACCAACTCCTACAAGTTAAATATAAGTGTGAAAAATCAGGAGATCGAATATGTGGATGAATATGTTTACTTAGGACAAATAATTTCACCAAAGAACCTTATGTCACAGGAAATCGAGAAAAGAATAACCAGCAGCTGGGCTCGCTATTGGTCTCTCAAGGAAATTATGAAAAGTAAGTCTATACCAATTTTGGACAAGGGCAGAGTCTTCAACACCTGTATACTTCCGGTTCTTACTTATGGTTGTCAGACATGGGGCCTTACAAAAGCTAATAACCAAAGACTGAAAGTTTGCCAGCACAGAATGGAACGAAGCATGCTTAATATCAAGCTAAAAGACAGAATTAAACTTGCAGACATAAGGCAAAAGACTAAAGTGGCTGATGTTCCATGTAAAATCCGCAGACTTAAATGGCGATGGACTGGGCATATGATGAGGTCAAAGACAAGCAAGTGGTCCTATGATAATACAGTCTGGTATCCTAGAGACGGGAAACGAAATAGAGGGAGGCAACTAAAAAGATGGGAGGATGATTTGCCCAAAGATTGGCATCGATTATGTTTGGATCGTGCAACTTGGCAAAATCTGGAGGAGGCCTATGTCAGAGGACAACCTGACCAGGGATAATAAAAACACACACATGGTTACTGATGTCTATCAAAGTGAATTTTTGGTCATTATAAGTGTTAATTTTATAATACTAGATTTAGGTTAGAGGAAATAAAGGCTTATTTTATTTTATTTATTTATTTATTACATACTTAATATACATAATTACACCCAGACTCAGGACATACAGACATGTTCATGAACACAAATGCATGTTGTACGGGCAACCGTACATGGTTATTTATTTTCATATAGATAATTTATGTATGCCGCAAACTGCCAAGCTTGCATTTTTGTACCGAATGGTGAAACTATTATATAAAAGCAATAAATAAATTAGTGTCGCTACAGCACTCGCACGAGGTGGTTTTATTTATCACTCCCGGGAGCCGCCTCCCATCATCATCATCATGTAGCACAACATCATCAGTGTGAGGACATCAGCCCATACTGAATTCATATCACCACAATGTAGGGTTTACGCCTCTACATATTGGTCCTTCGAGCGAACAACTTGACCTAGCGCGCGGGTTGGTCGAATGCGGACCACGCGGTCGGCATAACCTCCGATCCGTCGCTCTACGTGGCTTTCATCAATTCGGCGGGCGGGATGCTCTGCTCGCTATCAGCAAGCATACGCAAGGTGAGCCAACAGGCGCGATATCATCATCAAGTGAACATGCAGTCACACCATCATCGTGCTGAGCTAGCAAGAACGCTCAGCAGCTTACAGCACCTAGCAAGTGGTGTTCAAGTTGTAAGCATATCAAGAGCCTCATACAGCACCAAACAGTAGTGCACGAGGTAAATATCAGCAGCTTCCTACCAATCAAGTGGTTTGCACGGAAGTTCTCAAGCAAACATAATCGCGGCGTCAGGCTCACCAAGAACAGCATCATCATGGTGGTAACAAGCTCGCTATCTACAATCAATGACTACAGGATATCAGCAGGCTCACCAACAACAATATCGTAATGGGGGCAATCATCAACATCGTGCATCGTAGTAAGTACCGCATCCACGATTAAAAGCAACTTCACTTCTGTGGCCAGGAGATTTATCAGAAAAAAAACTCCAGCAATGGCCAGGTATCGTAAGAGCAAGCTATCAATTTGGCAGAACCAATATGGCACCAGAATGCAACAAAGAGATGGAACATTATAGCAAAGGAATGTAACAAGTTTATCAAAATGGTGGAACCAGTTAAGGAAGCAAGAGTGTATCAATTTGATTGACCAGAAGACGTTATCAGCAATCAGAAATATATCATCTGTGGACTTAGAAGTGCAGTTATAGTGTTACGGTGTACATACATGGTTTAACATAATTTATCATTCATTATTTTATCATTTTATAGTTTCTTTACAACAAACATACAGAAAGAGCATTTTTACATTTTATACGTGTTAAAAAAATAGCAAACATACAGTTAAGCTTTCGAGTGAATATTGTATTTCATTCAGCAGGTTTCTTGTTTCATGACGCAATACATACCGACGGACTATGGACAGTTACCTACTGACATCAGCACATTCGTTTATGTTCATTTTATTTGTTTACATTGTTCTTATCAATTTTATAGTTTCACTATTATATTATCACCAACTCATATATTTTAGAATGTTAATCATTATACAAGATGCACGAGCAAGTGTGTATTAGACAATGTGTATTTTAATCTCATACAATTTTACTGTTTATCATTTTATATATTGTTTGTTTTCTTTTTGGTCGGCAATATGTACGGGCAACCGTACATGGTTATTTATTTTCATATAGATAATTTACGTATGCCGCAAACTGCCAAGCTTGCATTTTTGTACCGAATGGTGAAACTATTATATAAAAGCAATAAATAAATTAGTGTCGCTACAGCACTCGCACGAGGTGGTTTTATTTATCACTCCCGGGAGCCGCCTCCCATCATCATCATCATGTAGCACAACATCATCAGTGTGAGGCCATCAGCCCATACTGAATTCATATCACCACAATGTAGGGTTTACGCCCCTACACATGTCCTGTGTGAATCATCGAACCCACGACCTGCGGCGCGATAGGTAGAATCTTAACCAACCACGACAGCTGGCCCGTCGAATGTACTAATTGCTTACATTTGATGTAGCCGTTTAAATGCGTCTGGCAAATAAAGCCACTAGTACTAGTAGACCGTATTGTATGAAAACCAGACATCTGATACTATACTACATATTTGTTAATATAGGTACATAGATACATTGCACCTAGACTATTTTTGCTGTAGTATTTGACCACAATCTCACCAAGGTGGGGCCGAAGGTGGTAAACACAAATACAAGAAGGAAACCGGTGGAACATAAAGACGTGTATTACTTCATGCTAACCGCCAACGAAATTGGAGCAAATATAACGGACTCTTGACGACCCGATTCAATTGTGTAGGCGATAAATCGTAGTGGATATAAATACGAGCTGAACCTTAATGGCAGTACTAGGACATGGGCTTTCACAGTCTAAAATCGCCTCTCCCGTGACAGCCATAAAACAGCATTCTCTAAGCCACAAATGGTGTCTTGAATAATATCTTTGAACATTTGTTTATTTTGTTGAACAGATGCGATGCAGACCCCGCAGCGTTGGCCAAGTACGTGTACGCGCTTGTCAAGAAGGACAAGCCGGTGGAGGAACTCAGGGAGGTGATGGTGGACCAGCTCGATGTCTTCTTGCAGCAGGGTAAGACCATACTTAGTATTTGTATTTGAGGTATCGCCCGACGACCGAACCTGGTGCGGCCGAACCATCGAACATGGTTTGGTTCGGCTCGCACGGTGTGGTGTTCACAACAGACGACCGCACCGCGCAGAACCGACCGAGCAGAGGAAGAAACATAATATGTTGTCTGTGCCTCCAAAAAGGAAATTCAACTCAGCATAGTGCTACTGATGCCAGCAGTCATGAATTTCAGCTGACGCCTTGAGAAATATTGGAAAGAAAGTCTATCCATCCGCTTAGTGGTAAGCAGTTACCTTACGAGGCTATACTCTCGCGTTACCTACTCTTACCCCCTCCTCGAAGATCCCTGACGATCTCACTTGCAGGAACACAACGATCAGTTATTTGGCTGCAGTATTCTGTAATGTGGAGGTACTTCCCCGGTCAAGCTGCTCTTTGAGCGAGACTATGTTAAGTTCAACATCTTTAAATGTTGCCAAATATTGTCTTACAGAAACGAAACCATTTGTGGAGATGCTATTCAAATCCCTGGAAAGCCAGGAGTATTTGAAGCCGGGAGCTGTTGAGAGCCAGCCGTCACCCCCAGATGAAGTTACCCAACCTGACAAGGAGAATGAGATCGAGATCCATGGTAAGATATCTTGATCAGTGTTATTATTGAGATGGGAAGATGTGTCAATTCTTGGTGTAGAAGATATTGAAGATACCCAGAGAAATTGTTTTTGAAAGAGTTAAAAATTAAAGCATATTATTAAAGGCGCCGATCCCACAACAAGTGATCTACATAGAGTTCTGCGGTGAGATTTCTGCGTTGCACCACAGGTTCCACGTTCACTATAATCTATGCAGCGCTTTTGATCATTGCACACATCGACCGCGGTGGTCAAGGAGAACGCACGTAGAACTCTAGACCGCTCGCTGTGGGATCGGCGCGTAAGCGTGTAAGGCCAAAAAGGCTTAAAGCTAGTTTTTCTAACTGCGATTTTGCGAACAAACGTGTACGTGGTACAACTTAATTATTAATGTAATGTATCAAAAACATATGATTTACACCTGAATCACATTTAATTTGTTGACCCATTAACATTTACTCGACTGGTAAGTCCAGTCGAGTAAATGTTAATGGGTCAACAATACTTTGAAACTTGGCTATCAAAATGTAAACTTCCTTAGGTATTCATGAATAGATAAAAGTCGTGGCTTCAAATTGTAACCACTCGAAAAGCAGCTCGTGGTGGTCATCAAATGGCCTGTAATGAAACACTTATTCCCCTCAGCACCCAACGGCAACGTGGCGGAAGGCCGCGCGGGTCCGCCCCCGGTGCCCCTGACGGTCCCGGCCGCCCCCGGGCCCGCCCCGGCCGCCCCCGGGCCCGCCCCCGCCGCCCCCGTGGCAGCCGCGGCCCCTCGCCACCGCGTGGTGGTGTCTCGCGCCAACCAGGCCAAGCTAGCCGCCCCTGCGCCCGCGCCGAGGCCTCCCCCGCCGCAGGAACACACGCTTGTCAAGGTATCTACTGGAATAATAACTAGCTGTCTCGCGCGGTTTCACCTGCGTTCCGTGATAAAAAGGAGCCACAATAATGTAGCTTCCTATCAGTGAAATAATTTTCGAATGCCACTGGTAGTTCCAGTGATTAGCCCGTTTAAACAAACTGAGTTTTTCTTCCACTTTATTATATTAGTATAGATAATATTGTTTATTGTGACTAATGAGGCCAACTTGTTAGTATTACAATATTTTCTTAAAAGTTACCGTTACCGTTTTGTATTCAAACTAACCACCGCCCCGCGGTCTTCATGGATCTTGTATAAAATATAAAAAAGGCCATAATATCTGTAGTAAAAAAAAAATATGGAAAAAAGTAGCTTATGCCCAATGCACGGTTATTGCTAAAAGCGATCATCCAGACTAACCATCTATGACCGATGACTGAGTAAATTCGTTTCCAGGTGCTGCCACTGACTGAGCTCCTGGAGGAGCCGGTGGACCAGCTGCCGAGAAGGCGCGACAGGCGTGGGGACTCCGTAAGTTTGACATTTATTGCAACTCTTGAAAAATCTTACTCCGTTAGTTAGAATATCAAAAAATATTTGGTTTGGTATTGATTACTAAAAATAATAATTATAATTAGTCCATCAGTTAGATATCGAAAAAAAACCGGCCAAGTGCGAGTCAGACTCGCGCACCGAGGGTTCCGTACAAACCTGTAGGTATATAAGTAAATGGTAGTATAGACCTGAGTATTTGATATTAATTTCAATTTATGACCTATTAAAAAAAAACTAATTACTAGATCTCGTTCAAACCAATTTTCAGTGGAAGTTTGCACCGTAATGTACATCATATATTTTTTATAGATTTATCATTCTCTTATTTTAGAAGTTACAGGGGGGGGGACACACATTTTACCACTTTGGAAGTGTCTCTCGCGCAAACTATTCAGTTTAGAAAAAAATGATATTAGAAACCTCAATATCATTTTTGAAGACCTATCCATAGACACCCCACACTTATGGGTTTGATGAAAAAAAAAAATTGAGTTTCAGTTCTAAGTATGGGGAACCCCCAAAATTTATTGTTTTTTTTCTATTTTTGTGTAAAAATCTTAATGCGGTTCACAGAATACATCTACTTACCAAGTTTCAACATTATAGTTCTTATAGTTTCGGAAATAAATGGCTGTGACATACACGGACAGACAGACATGACGAATCTATAAGGGTTCCGTTTTTTGCCATTTGGCTACGGAACCCTAAAAACATTGGACAAGTATTTTTTGATTTACCAAATCATAAAAAAATTACAATGATAAAGTGCGTCAAAGTTCGGGAGCTCGTGACGTCACTTTACTCTAACGTGATGTCACGTGGAACTCCAACACACAATATCTTTGTATTATTTTGTTTAATTGATAAAAGAAAAAATATTTATCCAATATAACAGGTGGAGATTTTGAGATGGCATATTTTCGAAACCTATGTTGGGTTATGCCCAGTTTCTATAAACAAAAACGAATCGTTTGGCTTACCAATGGTAGGTTTTTTTATTGCCAAACTTGGCATATAGATCATTTCGTAAGCTAATTTTACCTGTCTGTGATAGCTACTTCCATATGGGAGGGTCTGCTATGCAAAGCTTTGAGGTCTTTGCTTCATTATTAGTAAAGATATAAGAGTCTTAATTTTAACCGATAACGTAAATCCGTAAATTATAGGAATCGGCCGTAAGTCATGCTGAACAACTTTTCAACTTTGCTCGATCGTAATGTATGAAAAGTAAAAAAAAAACGCGTTTTCAGTGTTGGTTGTTGGTCCCATAGTGAAAGTTGTTCAGCATGACTAATCTTACACAGGTTTCGAAAAAGCCACCTCGAAATTTCCACCCGATATAGACTAAAAAGAAGAAGCTTGAAGCGCTCGTGGCGTAGCATGATTAGCCGGTCTTAATCGATCGGCAAAGTTAAGCTACGTCTGTCGTGGTCGGTACCTGGATGGGTGACCGCCTAGTGGTATTTCAAATCGAGCGTTTCCGTGCTTCGGAAGGCACGTAAAGCCGTTGGTCCCGGTTATCACTTAATTGTGATAGTCGTTAAGCTAGTTGGATGCCTCCTAGGCGGCTTGAAAAATTCCAACAGTAGGTTGACCACTAGCCTACCTCCACC
The DNA here is from genome assembly GCA_947623365.1 of Achlya flavicornis. NCBI lineage: Eukaryota > Metazoa > Arthropoda > Insecta > Lepidoptera > Drepanidae > Achlya > Achlya flavicornis. The sequence continues at coordinate 20,582,417 of OX392467.1, read as the reverse complement.
AATCCGCAGTGGGCACGTGTGGTGGAGTATCGCCCAGTCCCTTTCACCCTCATTTGTGAAAGGAGGCCTGTTCTCAGCAGTGGGACATTATAGGCTGATGATGATGATGATGATGATGAGACTAAAAAATTTTTTTTAGTCATCTAGCCCATTGTTCGTTACGCCATTGTTTTTTAATGTAATAACGCGTATGTGTTGCGACAGTTGCGCGAGAAGGAGGAGCGCCGTCGGCGGCGGTCGCGGTCGTGGGAGCGGCGCCAGCGCGCGCGCCGCCCGCCGCGCGACGCCGACCACCCGCCGCCGCACGACAACACGCGCAGGCACGACCGGTACGACACACGACACAACACACAACAGACACTTCTTATTATTAAGTTTGCCAACCATTCTTCTTCTTCTTATTTTTAATTTTGACAACCAAGCCCAAATTAGGGCTCATTTCTGCCAGTGTCGAGTTATATTATAATATCCAGTCACAAAATCACTTCACATTATAGTCCTCAGTCAGTCACCGTCCATAAAAGTCATGTTTTACTACAATGGTGGTCATTGTACTAAAACTCTTCACGGACATTTTGAGACAACTTGAAAAGTAACGATACACATAATTCATTTCATTTCACTTCACTGGTACACATGGATTATCTTTATTGGGTAAAATACCACCAATAATACACAATAAAACTCAAAATACACAAATTATTGAAAATGAAAATGCTACGTCACTCTGCAAGTTCCCGCCAAAAAGTCCCCAACCATTGTTAATGCGCCATGGTTTACTAAGAACGAAGATGTTCATGAATATCTGAACATGCCGACAGTTGCATCAGAGATACAGCGCTATAAAAAACAACATGCTGAGCGTCTGTCATCCCACCCAAACCCACTTGTTGCTGAGCTGCTGAATAAATCAAATATGGTCCAAAGGCTAAAAAGAGACCAAGTTATTTAAGCTTGAATTGTTGGCACTGGCCACCGTTCTTTACACGTCAAAAATCACACACCGCATTCGCTTAAAGTCTGGCGACTGATTGCGAATCAAATTCAGAAAAAAAAAAAAAAAGTTTGCCAACCAAGCCCAAATTCTCCTCATACGGGACTTTTACGAAGCGATGGTATAACGTTGTTTTATTGCCTGCACTGCGCCCACCGAATCCTGATACCACTGAACCCTAATCGTGGTATTTGTATCGCTTGGATGTCGCTGACTCCGACATCAGAAGTGGGATAGTAAAAATACTAGGACCGCTACACAAACAAGTGGCCAGTCCGTCATCATCGTCGTCGTCATCATCAACATGGGGTTCTTCAAAAAGGGCGTGAAGAGATTTCTTCAGGGTCGGCAGCGCGCGAGTGATACCCCTGGTGTTGCAAGCGTCCATAGGCTACGGTAACTGCTTACCATCAGGCGGGCCGTATGGTTGTTTGCCACCTTAGTGGTATAAAAAAAAAAACATATTGACTCAACAACCAAAAGCTAAATATCTCAGTGGCATAAGTACTACCCCTCGCGAAGGGTATACTGCGCATAAAAAGCAGTCCACGTGCACCTCTTACATGCTCCGGTGCAATTGGAGTGGTCGCACAAAGAACACTTAGTCCATCGGGCACTCTATAGCTATCCAAAATATTTACTAAAAGGTATCAGTGTAATTCTTATTGTCGACCGGTACGACACCCACCGCACATACATACACTTCTTCTTATTTTTAAGTTTGCCAACCAAGCCCAAATAAAGGCTTATTTCTGCCAGTGTTATATTATAGTTTCCAGTCACAATAAATCACTCACATATAGTCCTCAGTCAGTCACCGTCCATATGTTTCACTACAATGGTAGTCATTGTACTAAAACTCTTCACTTTTTGAGAGAACTTGAAAAGTCACGATACATTTCTTTTGACTTCACTGGTGCACCCAATGGAGTACAGCATGGGGTTCTTCAAAAAGGGTGTGAAGAGATTTCTTCAGGGTCGGCAACGCTTGCAAGCGTCCATAGGCTACGGTAACTGCTTACCATCAGTACCGTATGCTTGTTTGCCATCTCAGTGGTATAAAATAAAAATGAACTAGTGTATAAATGATGGATTTAAAAAGAGGGCCATAGATGAATCACGAGCAAGTGAAGGATGAAGGATGGCCCTCGATATAGATCCAAAGAGAAATTGATATTAATTATACTATGTATTTTAGTCGTTCAAACTGCCCGAAACGGTGCTCACGGCCTGTACTTTAGTACAGTCACTATTAATATTCTAACTCAATGGGATGCAAAATAACAGTAGAATATAGAACTTTATTTCGTAAACAAAATGGTACACATTTCAGGGAGAGAATTCAGATACGCCTCGCGGCGGCGCGAGTCACTTGTCACGAATTCTCTCACTGAAATGTGCACCTTTTTGTGTAGTACATAAAGTTCTATATTCTATTGCTATCTTAAAGTTGCAGCGTCACGTCGCTTCTCGGTGTGAACTGACCCTTAGTCGTGAAAAGAAAATAGCGTTAGTTTTGTATGTATAGTATAAGGGTGTATATTGCCCTCAGAAGACCCCCGTCCAGATCGCCGTCTCCGCGCGGTCGCTACCGGAACAGAAGTCCACCGGCGGCCGACAGGCAGGCAAGCCGATCCAGGTGGGACCACTAGCTCTAACACCTTTTTAGGGTTCCGTACCCGTTCCGTTTCTCTGTCAGTGGGCTGTATCTCATAAACAGTTATAGGTACTTCTATTGCCGCTATTACTGTAGCATCTGAGGGTTTTCTCCGAAAAACTTGTGCCATTATCGAACTATAAGTCTATCATTTATAGGAGTAGACGCTCTGTAGTAAATTAAGAGTAAGGTTTTTGGGTTCCGAGCTTGATTAAAATGTTATCTAATAGAGGTATATTATTAATACTAGCTGTCTCGCGCGGTTTTACTCGCGTTCCCGTGATAAAGTAGTCTAATACTCGGGGATAATGTAGCTTCATATTAGTGAAAGAGTTTTTCGAATCCGACTGGTAGTTCCAGAGATTAGCCCGTTTAAACAAACAAATAAACTCTTCCCCTATGCGGACGGTAAACAAGCGTACGGCCCGCCTGATGGTAAGCGGTTACCGCAGCCGATGCCACTAGTTTAATGAGAATATTGATTAATGTCTGCTGATTCTAACATGTCTTGTACTCCGTGTCCTTAATGAAGTATACATTTACAGATCCAGATCGCCGACGGGCGTGCGGGAGCGAGACCACGAAAGAGAGAGAGACAGACTGCGCGTTCCGAGGGAGATAGAGCGGGATAGAATGTCTCGCGACAGGGAGCATAGAGTTTCGCGATCTAGAGATAGGGAGCGGTAAGTGATTAATATAGGTAACAAGCTGTCGCCGGATAAATGCCTATGCCCTTCTCCATACCATAGGCTATCTGCATGCCAAATTTCATGATGATCCGTTCAGTAGTTGAGGCGTGAAGGCGTAACGAACAAATAAACAAACAAACTCACTTTAGCATTTCTTCTTCTTCTTATTTTTAAGTTAGGCAACCAAGCCCAAATTAGGGCTCATTTCTGCCAGTGTCGAGTTATATTATAGTTTCCAGTCACAATAAATCACTTTCACAATAAAGTCCTCAGTCAGTCACCTTTCATAAAAGTCATGTTTTACTACAATGGTGGTCCTTGTACTAAAACTCTTCACGGACTTTTTGAGACAACTTGAAAAGACACGATACACATAATTCATTTCACTTCACTGGTGCACATGGATGATCTTTATTGGGTAAAATATCACCGATAATACACAATAAAACTCAAAATACACAAATGTATGAAAATAAAAATGAAAACGCAACGTCACTCTGCAAGTTCCCGCCAAAAAAGTCCACTTTAGCATTTATAATATTAGTTAGGATTAGGATAGTTATATTTTATCTACGTAATTTTAATTACAATATTTACAAAATAAATGCCGTTTAGTTTATAAGAAAAAAGAGAAGAGCCATTCAAACCTACATCTCTTCAGTTTCTCTGCAATACCATTTGTTAATATTTTGACAACGATGATTGACAAATAGACATCGCATGACCCGCCATCCTGTGAGTGGGAACCCTTTTGACACGCGATGTAAGTTGTACTAGCTTGTGCGCTTGTGTAGTATCTGTGAACTAACTTCTGCTCGCGGCTTCGCCCTTGTTGCCTACAGGCACAGATTACAGAATAAGGCAGATGGAGCGCGCGGAACACGGGAGTGAGGCCAAAAAAGCAAATACAAATTGAAAAACAAGTTCCTGGTATTCGCTTTCGAATGTGTATTTGCTTTGTTTAACAAACTTTATGTAACCAAAAACACTTCTTTATTAATAAACTGTGGTTAAACAATGCAAATACAAACTGGAAAATGAATACCAGGTATCAGATTTTCAATTTGTATTTGCTTTTTTGGCTTCACTTTCGTGTTCCGCGCGCTCCATCTGAATTATTCTGTAATCTGTGCCTACAGGAAACAAATGTAATTTTTTCCAACAATAAAAAAAAACAAAACAACTTTTTCAACAACAGCCGCCATTTTCAAAACTCCTCTTTAAATTCGTACGACAAAGCGTACAAAGTGCAACCGGCCTTAGTATCATTGAAACATTGAACAATAACTTAACTTAATAATAGTACAGTGGTATTAAAATATGTTTTATTGCGTTAGGTCCCGCGACAGGTCCCGCGATCGGTCCCGCGGCTCGCTGTCCCCGGCGGCCGGGGAATCCCGCCTCGACCACAACGACGCCTACAAGAGACGCTGCCGGGACTATGACGGTAACATACTACCATTTATACTTATGCATGTGTGACGGGCCAGTTGGCGCAGTTGAAGTCTGGTAAAGATTCCAGCTATTGCGCCGCAGGTCGTGGGTTCGATTCCCGCACAGGACATGCATTTGTGTGCATGAACATGTCTGCATGTCCTGGGTCTGGGTGTAATTATGTATATTAAGTATGTATTTACAAACAAAAAGTAGTACATGTATTATATCAGTTATCTGGTTTCCATAGTACAAGCTCTGCTTAGTTTGGGATCAGACGACCGTGTAAAAAAAAATATATGGTTTTATAACAAAAAAATATATGTTGTTACAGAAAAAGGTTACTGCATGCGCGGGGATCTTTGCCAGTGGGACCACGGCGCCGATCCAGTGGTTTTAGAAGACGCCGCCCTCTCCAGGGTGCTCACTATACCGCCCACTGTGCCTGGTAACTCATATTGTACATTATCCGGGTAAAAAAAAAATGGCCAACCACATAACATTATAGTTATCCGGCCAAAAGAGGAACTAACGACGCCATTTTTAAATGTCAATCACCACGTTCATTGGTTGTTTGCTCCAAATGCTATAACAGCGTCTCTCAACGGGCCAGATAAGTTTGTGGGACTATAACCTTGTCTTCTGGCCCTTTTTGACGTCGGATGTCAACAAGCAAATTTGACAGAACGCCAGTTCATTATACACATAAGACTTTGGAAACTTTGATTTAATGTAAAGTTTGTTCAACAGAATACAACCCCCTTACCCCGGATATATGGTGCGGCACAGGCGGGGGCTTCCCCGGGTACCCGCCGCCCCCGCACCAGCCGCCCCACCATCTACACCCGCATCAGAACCCGCATCCGCCCAGGGAACTCATACCTATACCCAGGTATAATACACCCAGGTAATATATCTCATGTTTATCATCATCATCAGCATATAATGTCCCACTGCTGAGCACAGGCCTCCTGCACACAAATCAGGGTAAAAGGGAATGGGCGGATACTCCTTAGATCCTTGTTTGTATACACACTTGTACGCATATCAAAGTCATTTATTTAATTTAGGCCCCAGTAGGGCACTTATGAAGATACAAAGCTACAGAAGTTACCACCAGTTAGTAAGTCGGCCTTCAACTGAGAAGAACAGGCAAGAAACTCACAAGGTTACTGAATTTTTTTTGGACAATATGACTATAATGGCTATTTTTTTCCAAAGTTTAAGTTTTTGTTTTACAAGGTTAAATAAACAAGCATAATTCCTCACAAGATACTATTTCCTCCATATTGACGATAAACACATTGGTCCAGGATTCGTCACGACGCCGCCCCCCACCAGCCGCCGGGCGTGGGCCTCCCCCCCCTCCCGGTACCGAGGCACCCTCCACCCATGAAGAAGAACTTCGACTACAATCGATTAGGTATGCATATTTATTTATTTAATACTCTTTCGATTTATTAAAATGCTGTTAAATTCAACGTTCTTAGAATAAATGCTCCACGTTACGTTTATTTTATCCATTTCAATTGTTTTTATTTTTTAACTAGCTGTCCCGCGAGGTTTCACCCGCATTTCCGAGGGATTGTATGTTGTCCCCGGGATAAAAAGTATCCAGAACATATTCTATCTGTGTGCCAAATTTCATCCAAATCGGTTCAGTAGTTTTTGCGTGACGGAGTAACAAACATACATCCATACTAACAAACTTTCGCATTTATAATATTAGTAGGATCTTTGTATACTGCTTTTTAGTTTTTTTCCGTGGAACAAACAATCAGAGAGACATGAAAGCAACTTAATATTAAATTGTCATCCAGTTCTGGGCTATGTTTAAAGTTTCCAGTTTGTAGTTCATTCTGACGCGGATGTCTCGAGTTTATCTCTCCATACATAATTGAACTGTTTTACAAAAAACTAAATCCGACTTCAAAGTACACTAAGAAGTAATCAAATCCTGATCTGATGACAATGGGACCAAACGGGAAGTGTACCCTCCCAAACAAAAAATATTTTTTCAAATCGGTTTATAAATGACGGAGTTATGGAGTACCAAACAAAAAAAAATACAACCGAATTGAGAACCTCCTCCTTATTTTGAAGTCGGTTACAAAAGACTTATTTTTTGCCTGATTAATTATGTATGTTTTGTCTTTTTTTTAAGTGACTGATATTAAGATATCTAGATGTATTTTGAATACGTATTCCATTATTTAATCTTTCAAAATGAAGGGTTGAACGCAGGTCCGGCTCGGCCGCCCCACCCGGGGCACGCGGGGCACGCGGGGCACGGGGGCCACGTGGGGCATCCGGGACACGCCGGGAACTGCTCGCTGGTCGTCAAGAAGGTACCCCGAGGGTTGAACGATATCACACACCTCAACAACCACTTCTGCAAGTTTGGAAAGATTGTTAATATACAGGTAATCATTAATTAATATAGTAATAATAGTTCATTGTTATATTTTAGTAATCACAGATATAAATTTAAATAGATGACGCGAGTGTTTGTGCTTCGCGTGTCAAAAACTGTGCAAAAAGGGAGAGCAATGTTCTTCGTTTGAAACTTTCGCGCGGACAGGGAGCTCGCATAAGGCTACATGTCCACCAGAGATGTGTAGCGATGGATGTGTTTAGCTGAAAAATAGGATAGCTTCATTTTCACGTTATAGCTCTAATGCCAGCCTAACTAAATCAATCTTGTGACATTATGGTAGGTATAAAAAGAGTGACACTGTTTTTCATACGGATGGAGGGACTTGCGTTATCTATTTAGATTTATGTCTATAATATGGGGATAATGTAGCTGCTATTAGTGAAATAATTTTCAGAATCGGTTCTGTAATTCCGAGATTACCTCTCACATCCAAAAACAATCTTTGCCTCTGTATAATATTAGTATACAGGGTTACTTTTCAACGTCTAGCCAAATTTTCAGGGGTTTATGTACTCATCATTATGAACAACCTTTATTAAAGGAGCACACTGAAATATCGAAAAAAAAATCCTATTTCTCATACATTTTGATCGTGCAGCGTTGAACTTTTGTATGAAAAGTTTTTTTTGGCACTCCTGAAAGTATGGAGGTTGAAATGTAACCCTGTAGATGTGATTTTGTATTTATGTCACATAAAGGAGGTCAGGAATCAGTGAGAATCCCTTCATCACTGAAAACATTATAAGAAAGAAAAGACGTTTATTTTGGACTCGCACAACACAAATGCATATTATAAATGCACGTTATGTTCTTGTATAAGTTATACAGGAAAAAAATAACCAGTGAGGAAATTTTGACACATTGAAGTTTTTTTTAAATTTTGATATGTCTTAGTACAAAAAAGTTATCGGTAACGAAAGATGTCTACTTTGATACTCGTCAAAATTCAAAATTCAAAAATCATTTATTCAAATAGACCTTCGCAGGCACTTATGAAAAGTCTGACTCTAATACTCTAATACCGGTTCGGAAGGTTGCATTTGCTGAGAAGAGCCGGCAATAAACTCAGCAATTACTCTTTTCAAAACAAGCTTAGATTCATTACATAATATTTACATTCTAATCGCACTGAAAACAATTGCGTGCCCCGGCGCGGCTGGGAATTACAAAGAAGACTGAATAAATATTTAATAAGTAAATAAATAGCAAACTTAAGCAGACCAGCCCCCACAAGCAGCACCTGTTCACAAGTATGACGCGTGTGGCAGCCATCGTCGTATACATATTTTATTTAAATGCTTGCCATCCTTCCCAATGTTGGTGTTTGCACCTCTGCTGACGCCTGCCGCGTCATTAATGTTGTTAAGAATAGAAAGTGTCCATATTTTGCGGATTTCAAAGTGGAATACAATATTTTTTAACAAATTATGGTAATGTGTTACTGATACTAAAACAAAAAAAAAAATCCACACTTGTTAAAATGTTGTCCTGTATTGTTGCAGGTATGTTTCGAGGGGGACCAGGAGGCCGCTCTGATCACGTTCTGCAACCCCACGGAGGCCAACGTGGCCTACAAGAGCACCGAGGCCGTCCTCAACAACAGGTTCATCAAGGTCTTCTGGCACAACCCTGAGGTATGTATCCTGAATAGCTTCTCTCCCTTATGTCTGAAGAATGAAGTCAGTTTCCGGATTACTTGATGATTTGTAGGAAAACTTCTGTGAGGTTGTTCATCCACTCATATTTTTTCAAGAAATTGGCTCATAGTTCCACATGCTACGGGGGGTCTGTGTTAGACCACAATATAACCATGGTAAGTGATGATGTGGCCGAAGGTGGTGCACACACAAAGCCTAGAAGGAACTGGCTTTCAAATGCAGCTTGCAGCGATAAGTGCTTGGCGACAGATTTTCATCTTGAGGGTCGTAGCCAGTCAGATGGGTACAACAGGGTACTTTGTTGTACCCATCTGTACAACCGTGCTATGGTTTTCTCACAATGTTTTCCTTCATCGAAAGCACGTGCTCGAACCCGGGACCTTCGTCTCGGTGTCCGACGTCACTACCACTGAGCTATCGTCGGGTTATTTGAACTGAACTTAGTACAGTTCGGCTGTTAATTATCAAGGTCATTTGTAATAATGATTGCCCATGGCATGCCCGCGGATCCAACCCCATGGTATTGTCTCTCAAACGGTCACTGAGCAGCTCCCTGGAGTCACAGAATGGAACAGCCTAAAACCTTCAACGAAATGCCTAGCTAAATAACTAAAAACCGCATCGAAAAAATACTGCCACTACGGCGTGGTTCAAAAAACCATGCCAGTGCTCATTGGGCAGGCGAAAGGTCGGCTACGGTAACCGCTTATCACCAGCCAGAGGCTGGCCGTATGCTTGTTTACCGACTTATTCCCGGTTCCTATAAACAAAAACGAATCGTTTTGCTTACCAATGGTAGGCTTTTTTATTGCCAAACTGGGCATATAGATCATTTCGTAAGCTAATTTAACCTGTGATACCTACTTCCGTATGGGAGGGTCTGCTATGCAAAGCTTTGAGGTATTCGCTTCATAATTAGTAAAGATAATACAGTCTTAATTTTAACCGATAACGGTCCGTAAATTATGGAAATCGGCCATAAGTCGTATAAATGTGAGAAACCTGGTATTATGAATAGTATTTATTACAGCAAAACAAACAAGAGAACCAAGCGCCGCCCAACCACCAGTCCAACAAGCAGCCCGACCGACCCAACTCGCAGCACCCCATGTCGCACAACAAAGTGTTGATCAACAGGGACAACATCAAGGCGACGGCCGACATTAAAAACCTCCAAGCTGAAAAGGTATGCACAAGGTTCTATGTAATAATAATAAGTAAGGGTATTATTAAAAAGCCTTGGTATGGAATGATCTGGAAACTAACGCCATTTTTATATGAACAGGAGAAAGAACTATCAAACGGCCAGGAGCCGAAGAAGGAGGCAGTGAAGCCAGCTCCGGAGAAGAGCAAACAAGTGATGGAGATGTGCAAGCGAGCGCAGACCTTACTGCAGACACAACTACAGCAGCAAGTCCTGCTCATACAGCGGCTGGAGTCCGGTGAGAATACCATCTATTTGGGAACAAGATCTGTTTAGGATAGGCGTATATTTGGGAACAGTGTTTCAGAATAGCATCTATTTGGGAACAGTGTCTGTTTGGGAATAGCATCTATTTGGGAACAGTGTCTGTTTGGAAATAGGATCTATTTGGGAACAAGATCTGTTTAGGAATAGCGTATATTTGGGAACAGTGTCTGTTGGGGAATAGCATCTATTTGGGAACAGTATCTTTGGGAATAGCATCTGTTTGGGCACAGTGTCTGTTTGGGAATAGCATCTGTTTGGGCACAGTGTCTGTTTGGGAATAGCATCTGTTTGGGAACACAGTTTTATAACGAGATTTTAGATGACTATCAATAACAACTGCCCAGACTAGACAAAGGTTGTTGGTTAGACTCCTACAATAACCTTGAGTCGTGGACTGGTACTTTATTTAGAGGGGGGTGATCAGAGGCTTTATTAGTCATAATTATGAACAATTATTATTACACGGAGAAGCGTGTAATAAGTGCAGGTATATGACACACGTGCAAAAAATAGTATACGTAATATACAGGGGCGTAGCTACCGCCCGCGCCGTATCAAAGATGCCTCTGGACTACAGGGACCCCGAAAGTGTGTAAGCAAGAAGGGCCCCCAAATTTTTTTTCAAACTTCTATCTGACTTTTAAAAAGCCTTATTTGTACAAAACATAAGTGCATTAAAATAAAGATAACTCTAAAAATATACTGGGTGTTTTTTTTTTTCAGCCAGTGAAGGCTACTTCTGAACTTTTGTTCGTATAGTGACGTAGAAGCAGAAAAACGCAAAAAAAATAGAAAAAAAACATCTTTACGAAAATACATTCTTTTTTCATTTTTTTAATGGCATTTTTATTTTCTTCAAAATATAGCTCCTTTTAGCGTTTTTCTCTTATACATGTAGTTCAGAATATGCCCATACTGGCAAAAAGCAAAATATCCTGTATACTCAATTGAAAAGGCGCGCGGTTCATTGATAACATGGCCCTCACCATGATTTCTGCTGGCTTCCTTCGCTAACATGTCTTTTTGTAACCAGGTAACGTGCAAGGGCCAGAGAAAGCAGTGCTTATGGAGGCTATCAACTCGGCGCAGGACGGCATCGAGAAGTTACGGAAAGAGTTGGTCGCTTACAACGGCACGCTCAAACAAATTCAGGTAGTTAACTTGCGTGCTTATTAAAAAAAAACTGGTTATAACTTAAATGCTATTTAACAAAAATATTGTCAATAAAAAAACTTTTGTCAGTACTGGACTACATCGACCACAGACTCATTTCTGAAGGTTTGTTATTCCTGTTTTATTGGTCATTTAAATAACGTCACTTTGTTTGACATCTATTGAAAGATGGTCGGTAAATTTGTGACCATTTATTTATTTTCGTTAAATAGCATTTGAGTACTGCATTATTAATTAAAAGCTTTGCAAATTATTGTCTTGTAAGCCCGCCCTTATATAAGAATTGTTTCTTTCGCAAAAAATATGTTACTTTCAATTTTCTGCTTTCCCAAATGCTAATTTTCTTTATTCTCCGCATCACCCGTCTCTCCCTATTCTTCCTCTACTCTATTATCTTCACATTCTCTACATTTTTCACTCTTTCATTTGCTCTTCTTCCTCCGACCCCCCAATTCTCCCAACCCTAACTCTCCCACCCCCAACTCTCCCACTTCCACAAACCCAACTCTCCCGCCCCCATTCTCCCATACCCACCCTTCCACACGCCACTCCCACCCCCCCCAATCGTCTCCCCCTTTCTCCCAACAGCGTGACACATAGTAACCTATACAATGTAATCGCAGGACGAGTCAGTAGCGCGTTCGTTATCGCGCCTCCAACTAGCCCAGGTACAAAAAGATACGCGTACGCATGCGTTTTTAGCACTTTTACGCACACTTCATATATCATGGTGCATTTTGTGTGTCTGTTCGTGTATTCATTGAGACTTATTGGAATTGCACGGGATTGCCATAGTAATCATACGATTTATAGGTATATCAAACGAATATATATTATTATACAGGTATAAATTATTATATTAAGAAGAGAACAAGAAAATAAGTATTTAATTGTACTACTCGCGTTTCATGTATTTAATACACATTTACAGTACGACACTAAAGCTATGGTAAAGACCACAGAGATCGATATCTGTGGTAAAGAAGATCAACGGAAACACCCGAAATATTCAATTATCAACCTTAAGCAATGTGCATAAGGTTAAAAGATTATTGCAGTGCCTTCTTCTTACAAGATTTTATTTAACTTTCCTTGTTAAGGTGAACGCACACTTATCAGAGCCGAAAGAATCGACCGCGCCGAAGAAATCATTTCTATTTCCACCTATTTCTATTTACACCTGTGGCACAATATTTATAAACAACTCGCGTGTTGCTACGTAACTGATAGAATGCGATGCGATGCGAGCGCATCGGTCGAGTCGACCGCATGAGCCGCGCCGAATCTGATGACGTCATCCGAATTCGTCTAGGATTTCTGGGGTTCTTCCAGTTTCGGACGATTCGACGCGGGCAAGTGTGCGAGCTTCATATACCGAATTCTAAAATTCGTTTCTTTCGATGCGTTCGACGCGTTCGGCTCGGATAAGTGTGCGTTCACCTTTGGTATAGGTCGAATCTTGCAACTGAATTAAAACAGTTATCCCCAACCGATTGAACTGAAATTTTGAATACACTTTTAGTTTGAATGACAGCGCAATAAAAGCTTATTTAAAAAAGCTTGTGTTAAAAATGTGTAGGACTGTAATTGTCTTTCAGTTTATTTTTGAATTTTCATTAGTGCTTTACGAGAGACTAAACTGAATAAAAGAGTTTTGAGTGTGAGATGACTCTTCCTCTGAAATCTCTGAAAAGTCCTCGTATCTGCTAATGAAGTCATGTCAAAATTAGTGTAGCCGTTTCAGAGATTAGCCGGGACAATCAGACTTTAAAGTGTTTGTATTTCAGTGACGTGCAAATAACCAAATGATAAGCTTGATATAAATGAGTCACTTCAATGTTATTTTATTAGTATATAGTACATTTAGCTACGGATCAAAAGTATTAAGAATGTAGGTCAGTGTAGTTTCATTCGAATCCCGGCAAGTATTATTTCGTACATGTTTCTGTTTGTCGAACCAACTTATACACAATCACAAAAGTAATATAGCCTATTTTTGCATGATTTGTTGATTTATGTTGCATATTATTTTTATTTGATATTTATTTCTCTTTCATAAAAATTTATCATAGACATATTTCAAGTGAATTGACGAAAACGTACCAACTATTGTGTTGTACGTATGAGTAAAATCAGTACTGTTACAAGTGATACTGAGCCTTATTGTCACCGTCGACGTCTCAATACGGAATGATAACCTTTCTGCATACTATGGTGTACATGTGTGCGTGATGCTTGTATTTACAAGACGGCTCGTCATACTTTGGGAGCTTCACTTCGTATGAGGTGATATTTTTTCCACTGTGCCCGTGGGTCAACTATAGACTTAGTACCCATCGGGATGGAGTCGAGTTTCCTAGAATTTTTTTTACTCATACATACCAAATAGACATACGTTTAGAGCATTAATAATTTCACGCATGCGTATGACGTACACACGTTTTTTTGTCGCCTCTCATCTGTTAATGTTATAACCATTTCACGATGTATTATGTTGTTAATAATTTTTTTGCCATTTTAGTGTACAGTTACATAATCTGCTTTTTGGAGTGTAATTTCTTCTGTAATTCTTATGGCGTTTTTAATGATAACGTAGCGGTGGTAAAATGAGATACGGTGCAAATACGGACTCTACGTAAAGTATACGTATTGTGTAAAGCTTCCTGGCCGGGGGCTCTACCGCGTCACTTTGGTGGTAATCGTAGCGAACACCATTAATTAATTTCATCCAATCAGGGCTCACGGATGGTCATCGTCGCGTCATACCGCGTGCGTGCCTTTGGATGAAATAATTAATGGTGTTCGTTACGATTACCACCAAAGATACGCAATAGCCCGGCGGGTCAACATCATGAACTTAATGGAAATTTGTCGACATAATCGAGATCCCAATGTTTATAAAAGTAGAAAACGTATAAAGATCCGTGTAGTCGTTCTAAGCGTAACGGCGAACAGAAAGAGAGTCGTTTCGTTTTGTGATTAGGATATACTGTCCCGCGGGATGAAAAGTAACCTTTAATACTCATGTATTGGTGCCGATTCTGTTGTAAATCCCACTAAACTAATTTTAGTCACATCTCATCTCTTTCTTACGAACATTATTGAAAAAGGATGAACATATTTAAAGCCGGCAAATTAATCTTTGCCGTCTTATTTTGCGTGTAGGTGTAACCGCGATAGATGGCGACTAAATTTATATTGAAAACGAGCATTGGACTAATTTGACAGGACTAAATGTCTTACATCCCTTTCTCATGTTCTTAGAAAGAGACATAGTGAGATTAAAATTAGTTTAGTTGTAAACAACAGAATCAGGGCCATTAAGTTTCATATTAGCAAAATATTTATTAGAATCAGAGTAGCGCCGGAGTTTGCCTGCTACATCCAAACTACATTTATAATAATCCATAATGAGGTGTTTCGTAATTGTGTTTTGACATTGGTTCATATTGGTTTGGTCTTCATTATTTGTATTAATAATCTGTGTTTGCGTGCAATATAATATAAATAGTTGATAAGTAAAATTATGCTTTATATTCTTGAGAATAGCGTACGCTTTCCATACTTATCAATTAATTTTAGATAGATAGCTAATTAAAATACTTTTAAAACTTCACTTTTTATAGATACTCATTTCTATTATTTATTTTTATGGTGCGTATGACTTTATTTTGGTGTCATATCCCCTTATTAATAAATAAGGTGTAAGTCAGTCTTGTAACACCAAGGTATTAAGATAGCCTCAGCCCTTTTTGTTATATGCCATTAGAAAGTGACGGATATATTTAAAACCTAGGTATTACTATAGTTGAGTTACACCTTATTTAATTAGGGAGTTAAATCACTATATATGAACACTATTTTATTTATTTCACCAAGAGAAACACATGTGCAGAATACAGAACATTCTGTGTTTTTGATACATAGCCTGCTCCAAATTGTTTCTTGACTTGTAATATCGTAATCTCATGATTGTTTTGACGATGTTTCTTACGCGCCATAAGAATCAGAGTACAGAAAGTAGCTGTACAAATTGTTCCGTATATAATATCGTGCTATCAGGCTACGCTTGCCGCTGCCAGCACATTCATTGGTGACCATAAACTTCGAATATCTCCATTTGTCGTCTGAAGCGAAGGGTAGAGGAAATTTCACAAAAATATCAATAGGAGGTGTAGTACCCATCTATGGTTCCCCCACGATGTTATCCCTCATCTATCGTTTAAGCATAATGTAGGAAGCGAACCCACGACCTTCCACGACCATGTTGACATGGATATTTCTTCTACTCCGCTTAGACTTAGCTTTGCTAAATAATAATCGCCTTAAACTTCAGCAGCTTTGTACATAGCTAATTACAACGTATGTGTAACGCTTTTGTCAACAGGTGAACGCTAAGAGACCCAAGACGAGAGAGGAGGCGCAGAAGGAGATTCTGGATGCCGAGTTGGATATGTTCACTAAACAACAGGTTGGTGATTTAATGGTATATCTAGGTACAGTAGTACCCAACTAATAAGGCGCGCCGTGAATCTTCGTTCGCTCAGAAAAGAAAGTATAGCCCGAAGATTAACGATAGAATGCTTAAAACTTACAATCAACCTTAGAACACTACTATAAGGTTCATAATACAGTGCAGCTGTTAGTTCCGTCTCACTCGCAAGTGACGCCCCTCCGCACACATGGCGGCAGCTGCCGACCAATAGCATTTCCCGCGCTTTGAAAATGCATATATTCTGCGCAGGTACATCGGTAAGCCATATTAGTTGTGTACTACTCTAACGGAGGATTTGTCAAGAAACTTAGTTAAAACGGCCTTTATGATGAATAAATGTGAAAGTTGTAGATTTGTTACTCAATCACCATGAAATTCCTACTGGAAACTACAGGCATAACTGTGCTCCTGCGGTTGTGGAGCGGTGTGTTTTCAATACTAAATTTAGAACTAAAAGTGTATCATGTGTATCGAGACAGTTCTGATACGTCTCATGCCAGCCCCTCCCGCACCGCTCCACTACCGCAGGAACCTACTCAGTTCTGCGCTAAGCCTGTAGTCCGAGATATCAACTTATATCTTGAAAATTTTATGGATTATGATGCCATTTTTTTCCAACTCTTATTGCGATTCAACTCAATCTGAACTGAATCGTTACTATGCCAAAGACAAAAGAAAGTGACATTTGACAGAAAAATTATTCAGTTTATTAATCTTATCTGTCCTGGTGAGAAATTCGCTGTTATCCCAAACAACCAATGAACGTAGTGTTTATATTATCTTTGACCAATGGAGATTGACATTTCGAAATGGCGTCGTTAGTTCTTTTTTTGAACACCGGGCCATATGTTTGTGTGACTAAAGGCAAAGTTCTGTTATCGCCTGCCCTGAATCTACTTTACCCGAAGGATTCAATGTCATCTCGTCATAATCTCCCTATGTTAATCCATAACATGTGCCAAATTTGATGTCAAACACAAAGTCAAAGCCATTTATTAAATTTAGGCCCCAGAAGGGCACTTATGAAGGTCACATTTACTGAAGTTACCACCGGTTCGGAACTAGGCCTTCAACTGAGAAGAATCCGGCAAGAAACTCAGCCAGGCTACATTTTCTAAATATTTTTTGGATGATTTGATTGAGTCACACAATCCGAACATCATTAGAAGATAGTGAAATAGTTTGTGTATGAAAGTGTATTGTTAAAAAGTAATCTATGTGTTTCTCAGGAGGGTCAAGATGTAACAGAATTGGCGAAGCGAATTGCAGAATTACGCCGGCAGATGGTAGTGCAGTACCCCTCGCACCCGACCATGAGGAGACCACATTCAAGGTATCTGATTCATTTTTATCCGAAAATCATCATCTGCCTGTCCTGTTTCTACAAGTTTATATAAATCAAGTAATGATTTACTCTATTGTAATTCGAATCCTTTGACGCCTTTAAAATTGATCTCGATGATATTCTGTCTGATGGACATACGGGAAGAGAACGACCGAAATAGAGATGGATGTATGAAACATGATACGAGTAAGGTACATTTAATAAGATTTTTATATATATATCTATATTTTCTATATATATAAAAATCAATGCCACTTTTCGTTGTAATTATATAACTCAAGAACGGGCTCACCTATCCAAACCAAATGTTTAGGCTTTGTTCGGACTATTTAGTAGATGGTTTATGTGAAGTTTGCACAAAATCGGTCGAGCGGTTCTTCATTTATCACATTTTTTGTAACAAATGAATTCAATAAATGGCGGATCATTTTGTTAATGGGGATTTTGCTGTCAAAGTACCTTACCCTAGGGTAGGGTAGGGTAGGGTAGCACCACGCGAACGAAGTCGCGCCGGGCAGCTAGTATTATATAAGGATAGAAGAGCCGAATGGAAGAAGCGTATATTTTGTGCGGACCACAAATTATTGGGAACCTAATAATTGTCCCAAGCTTTTGCCGGGGTACATTTGAGCCCCAGCAATGATGTTTCAGGCTGACGGCATAATTTGTTTTCTTATTTTTCAAGCTATCGTTTAGTGAAGCGAAAAATTAGGTGAGATTTTCATGTGTATTTTATTCAACCAGTAAAGTGTCTTCATATATATCCAGGGTCCTAACTACAACTTTACCATTTTTTTTTATAAAAATTGGTTTCCGTAAAAACACAGCAAATTGACTTTTTAGGGTTCCGTAGCCAAATGGCAAAAAAAGGAACCCTTATAGATTCGTCATGTCTGTCTGTCTGTCTATCTGTCTGTCTGTCTGTCTGTCTGTCTGTCTGTCTGTCTGTCCTTGTATGTCACAGCCATTTATTTCCGAAACTATAAGAACTATAATGTTAAAACTTGGTAAGTAGATGTATTCTGTGAACCGCATTAAGATTTTTACACAAAAATAGAAAAAAAACAATAAATTTTGGGGGTTCCCCATACTTAGAACTGAAACTCAAATTTTTTTTTTTCATCAAACCCTTAAGTGTGGGGTGTCTATGGATAGGTCTTCAAAAATAATATTGAGGTTTCTAATATCATTTTTTTCTAAACTGAATAGTTTGCGCGAGAGACACTTCCAAAGTGGTAAAATGTGTGTCCCCCCCCCTGTAACTTCTAAAATAAGAGAATGATAAATCTATAAAAAATATATGATGTACATTACGGTGCAAACTTCCACTGAAAATTGGTTTGAACGAGATCTAGTAAGTAGTTTTTTTTTAATAGGTCATAAATTGAAATTAATATCAAATACTCAGGTCTATACTACCATTTACTTATATACCTACAGGTTTGTACGGAACCCTCGGTGCGTGAGTCTGACTCGCACTTGGCCGGTTTTTTATAAATAACATCTAGTAAGGTTTGTATAACTGTTATCTGAGTGTAAATTTTTTGTTTAATTCCAGTGTTTATAAATGGTAAGTATGACAGATTGCAATACAAAAGACATTTTCTAAAGGGCAAGTCTCGAATCCCGTTCATTAATAAGAGGTACCCATTCAAAATTCAGAGCGCCTGACTGGGGCAGTATCTCTAGGGTCGGAACCTACAAGTAGTAGCCAACGTTGTCCCATGCGTTGCCATGTCTGCATATTTTATTCGCGTATAAAAATTGAGTTTAAGATCATTGAAATAAGGTTTATTTTTACACTGGTCTGCTTAAGTTTGCTATTTATTTAGTTATTAAATATTTATTCAGTCTACTTTGTAATTTTGCCGCCGCGCCGGGGCACGCAATTGTTTTCAGTGCGATTAGAATGTAAATATTATGTAATGAATCTAAGCTTGTTTTGAAAAGAGTAATTGCTGAGTTTATTGCCGGCTCTTCTCAGCAAATGCAACCTTCCGAACCGGTATTAGAGTATTAGAGTCAGACTTTTCATAAGTGCCAGCGAAGGTCTATCTGAATAAATGAATTTGAATTTTTTGAACACTGCATGCTGGAGTGCCGACCTAACGCGCTAACAAAAGTGAAATTTAAAAATAAACCTTGTTTCAATGATTCTAAAGTCTATTTTTAAATGAGTATCGAAATATGCTCTTCTCTCCTAGCCGGTTTGATCCTTAGTCAGACCGAAGGTCGATTACGGTGCTTGTTTAAAACCTGCTTCGGCCAAATCTTCGGCCCATAGCCGAAAGTTTTTTGCCGAAGATGGCCGAAGCCGACGCTTCGGTCGGTCACTATTATTCTTTTCCCAAATCCAAACATTATTGGATTGAGTTTTATAAAATGAGCAGCAATTTCCCCGAAAAATAGGATCACAATTAAATTAATTCTATTCAGCAATATTCGCGCGTGTGTAATGCTACGGTAACCGCTTACCATCAGCCGGGAGGTGTGCTCTTTTGCTACGTTAGTGGTAACTCATAAATAAATCCCCCCAGGGGCGGTAGATTCAACACTCCGACGCGGTTCACGCGCGGCGGGCTGGCGGCGAAGGTGTACAGCGTCAACCAGACGGTGGACCACCGGCCGAGGGCCCTGCTTATATCCGGCTTCGAGCCTGATGAACTGGATCCGTTGCTGGCACACTTCTCGGTAAGTATACACGTTTGAGACTATAATTATCTTTTCAACACACTCCCTCGTAAAGTGACATTTATTGCACCGTTTTTAGTACCTTAATGCAGCTTATTACAGCACTAGTGCTTTTTACTTTACATTACCGCACAGTTTTATGATAAGGTATAATTCCCGACTATGTTAAGTTTGTACCTCAATGCAATTAGAAAGTTTAGACACTTAAGATTGTGTTGTCCTCAGCAATTCGGTGAGATAACGAGCAAGGAGGTGGAGCTGTCGGTGCCGCAGCTGGTGCTGCAGTACAAGCTGCGCGCGCACGCCGAGCACGCCGCGCTCAACGCCAAGCACTACAACGACAGGACGCTCTCCGTGAGTCACCACTCTACACTATACACTACACTCATCACTACACTACCACTTACCATTTACTTACCACTCTACACACTACGCTCAACACCACTTTAGACTACACTCAACACTACACTTACCACTACACTCAACATCACTCTATACTCAACACTACATTCCACACTACTCTACACTCAACACTACACTATACCCAATTCTACATTCAATACTACACTACATTCAACACTACACTACATTCAACACTACGCTACACTTACCACTACACTCAACACTACATCCACACTACGCTCAACACCACTTTACACTACACTCAACATCACTCTACACTCAACACTACACTACACTCAACATCACTCTACACTCAACGCCACTTTACACTATACTCAACACTACTTTACACTATACTCAACACTACATTCCACACTACTCTACACTCAACACTACACTATACCTAATTCTACACTCAATACTACACTAAATTCAACACTACACTACACCACTACACTCAACACTACATCCACACTACACTCAACACTACACTTCACTTGCCACTACACTCAAAATCACTCTACACTCAAAACTACACTCATCACTACACTCAACATCACTCTACACTCAACGCCACTTTACACTATACTGCACTATACCCAATTCTACATTCAATACTGTTGGATAAAATTTAGTCGGTTTGTTTGTACAACACTATATTTGACATTTCTATGTCCCATCACTTTGTCTGTGCCTCTTCTCTATGACTTGGTTACTGTGCAGTTCACGTTTATATAATAAAAGTATTATTGTAAGAAAATCTCGGTCTTTGCAATTGAAGCCCCGTTAACCTGAACAGGTTATGGGCCCAGAAGAACCGAAGATCAGAAGAATAAAGAAAACAGTAAAAAAAATATTCGCCGTCCATATAACCTCAACATGGACACGCGTTCATTGAGTGTCGACAAATTCGATGGAAATAACTTCAGACAATGGAAGTTCCAAATAAAATGTGCGTTAAAGGCCAAAGGAATAGACATAACGATTCCAAAACCCGAAAAAAGTTCAAATGAATGGAACAAAAATGATGGCATGGCAATGTTCATCATCACTTCATCAATGGAACTAAAACAAATAACGCTCATAGAAAATTGTGAAAATGCTATTGAAATTATGTCTAAATTAGAATCGATATATGAGCAAAAAAGCGAGATGAATAAAATGATCATTCATGAAAAATTTTATCAGTACAAAATGGCTTCTAGTGATAGTATTGCGCAGCACATTTCTAAAGTTGAGAACTTAGCGAAACAACTAAAAGAAAGTGGAGAAAGCATCAGTGACACGGCCATTATTACCAAAATATTGGGTACTTTGCCGACAAAGTTCAAAACACTTCGTCAAGCATGGATGTCAATGGATCCCAAACAACAAACATTGATAAATTTAACAGCTCGATTATTGGATGAGGAAGCGAGTATTTCATGTGAAGAAGAACAAGAAACGGCCTTATTTGTCTCTAATACTAGAGCGAGGAATGAAAAAAAACAAAAGTTTGTAAAAAACAATGTTCAAAGTCATAACCAAAATTCAAACACTAAACATCGCTTTGAATGTTACAACTGTGGAAAACGAGGTCACTTTGCAAGAGAATGCCGTGCACCAAAGAAGTTTTACAGAAAGCCTCAACAAGAAGGTACAATGTTGGCATTTAATGTGGATGATAGCGACCCCACAAGCTCTGAAGAAAACACATGGATCATGGACAGTGGAGCTTCGGCACACATGACTTTTAGAAAAGATTTCTTTAAAGAACTCAAGGAATGTAGTGAGAAATCATTAAGCTTAGGAAACAAACAGTCGCTGGATGTATGTGGAGTTGGAAAGATACTGATTAAAAGATGTATCAATGGACAGTGGGAGACTGGTTTATTAGAAGATGTTTTGTATGTTCCAAAATTGAGAAGAAATTTATTTTCAGAAGGTTTAATTATGCGAAAAGGTTATACCATTATAAAAGAACACATCAATGCTTTAATCTATAAAAATAATAATGTGGTGATGTGTGCAAAGATAAATAACAGTAATTTATATGAATTAAACATCATAACAGTAATTCCAGATGCTTGTAACCTAGTTCAAAATAAAGTAAATAATTTAAAACAATGGCATGAAAGGCTTGGGCATATAAACCTTAAGGAAATTAAAAGTATGAGTGCAAATAATGTTGCTGAAGGTTTGCAAATTGATGATAGCCAAACTGCAGATTTTTTATGTGAAGCATGTGCATATGGAAAGCAGAGCCGCTTACCGTTTCACAAATCTGTACGAGGAGAACTTCAGCCAGGTGACCTGGTATACAGTGATGTTTGTGGGCCTATGAGTCACACATCAGTACAAGGAATGTAATATTCAATGAAAATAAGATACCTGAGATAAGAAAGAATATAGCTAAAATATACATAAACAATGAGAAAGAAGAGTATGAAACTTTAGATACAACCGATCCAGAAGAGAATACACTAATAGAAAGTTCATCAACTTCAACAGATAATGAAGATAGCTTATTAAGTTGCAATAGTGATGATCCCACTTTTGAATCATCTCGAGAAGTAGAGGATGTGCAGACTGCTCACATTAATTTGAGACCACGTATAAATAGAAACTATGAGGTGAATCTTGCTGAGGTGTCTGTGCCTTCTACATATGAAGAGGCTATGAAAAGTCCTGAAAAGCAAGAATGGTCTGAAGCTGTAGAAGAAGAGCTTGCAGCTCATAAAGAAAATCAAACATGGACCGCTGTTGATAGATCTGATCAAAGAACCATAACATCAAAATGGGTATTCACCCTAAAAAGAGATGTAAATGGAAAAATTACACGGTTCAAAGCTCGTCTGTGTGCACGTGGCTTTGATCAAGTAAAAGGTATTGACTATCAAGAAATTTTCTCACCTACAACCAGGTATGATTCTATTAGAATTCTTTTATCTATTGCAGCTAAGTATAATTTAGGGATTCAACAGTTTGATGTTAAAACAGCATTCTTGAATGGTGATTTAGAAGAGGATATTTATTTAGAGATCCCTGATGGAGTGTCAATAAATAAAAATAAAATTTTAAAATTAAATAAGTCACTTTATGGTTTAAAACAAGCCTCTAGATGTTGGAATAAGAAGTTTACAGATTTTTTAAAGAGATATGGTTTTAATCAATCTCAGTCTGATAATTGTGTATATGTAGGAAGTTTTAATAATATAAAAGCAATTTTGATTATATATGTTGACGATGCTTTAATAATGTCTTCATGTAAAAAAGTTAATTCAGAGATAATTAATCACTTAAAACAGGGTTTCAAAATTAAAGAGTTAGATTTGTCATACTTTGTTGGTATGGAAATAAATAGAAAAAACAATTGTATTTATATTCACCAGAAAAATTATATTCAAGAAATTATAAAAAAATTTAACATGTATGATGCAAATCCAGTTAGTACTCCAAGTGATGTCAATGTCATTATAACAAAAAATAATGATGAAAATGTTGTAAATTTTCCCTATAGAGAAGCTATAGGTTCATTGTTATTTTTAAGTTCTGTCTCTAGGCCAGACATTTCTTTTGCAGTAAATGTGTTGAGTAGGTATGTCAATAACCCTAGTCAGCAACATGTAAACGCTATTAAACGTGTAATTCGATATTTAAAACAAAGTAAAAATGTTTGTATAATGTATGGAGAAAGCTATGATTTGGTTGGATATTCTGATTCGGATTTCGCAGGAGATGTAGATTCAAGAAAATCAACTTCTGGTTATATTTTCTTAATGAATGGAGGGCCTATTACATGGTCAAGTCAGAAACAAAAAACCATAGCTCTCTCAACCACTGAAGCAGAATTTGTTGCTGCCTGTGAAAGTGCAAAAGAAATTCTTTGGTTAAAGCAATTCTTAACAGATTTAGGTCAGTTTTGTAATAATATATTATTGTGTGTAGACAATCAAAGTGCTATAAAGTTAATAAATAATCCTGTTTATCATAAGAAAACAAAACATATTGATGTTAAATATAACTTTATTAGGGAAAAGGTAGAGTTTGGTTTGATTGAAATTAAATATGTTCCAAGTAGTGAACAATTGGCAGATATTCTGACAAAACCATTGGCAAATCAAACATTTAATAATCTAAGGGACCAAATATTAAGTTTTATACCTACCTAATGTTTTTCCAATATAAGTAAGTTCTTTAGTGGAACTCCATTTAAACTCTGTTAATTAAGTTATGTTATTAAAAATTTTGTGGGAGTGTTGGATAAAATTTAGTCGGTTTGTTTGTACAACACTATATTTGACATTTCTATGTCCCATCACTTTGTCTGTGCCTCTTCTCTATGACTTGGTTACTGTGCAGTTCACGTTTATATAATAAAAGTATTATTGTAAGAAAATCTCGGTCTTTGCAATTGAAGCCCCGTTAACCTGAACAAATACTACACTACACTACACTCAACACTAAACTACAATCAACACTACACTACACTCAACGCTACTGACTGTCAGTAGCTGAAAATCTAGACAGAATTCATATGATCATAAAAACATCAATCAATCAATCAAGATCATTAAGGTCTAGCAGCTTTATAAGGATTCAACACATTTAGATGTTCACACATTATCTATTATTATTAATTAAAATTGGGTAATGATTTGAGTTGAGTTGTGTTAAGTGAATGTTTGTATGTTTGTTTGTAGATAACGTGGGTGTCGAACAGCAAGCCCGCCGCGGCCGCCGACCGCGCCGCGCCCAACAACGGAGACCGAGCCAATATTGAGAACAAGGAAGAGGTACATATATAGAATACTAGCCGTTCCACGCGGTTTCACACGCGTTCCCGGCGTCAAAACTATCCATACCATAACGGATCTACACGCCGAAATTCTTCGTTTTCTGTTGAGTAGTTAGGGCGAGAAAGCGTAACAAACAAACTCACATTAGCGTGGAAGTTGTACAAGAAAGCATACTGTAATGTTTCGGATTTTACTAAACTGCTGATTAGGTTGTTTACAACTAAACTAATTTAGTCTCACTATATCTCTTTCTAACAAAGATCATAAGGAAGTAAGAAATTTGGTTCTGTCAAATTCCTGTTAGTCCTTTCAATATAAATTTAGTCGCCATCTATCGCGGTTACGTCTAAATACCCGCAAACGAAAACGGCAACGACTAATTTGCCAGCTTTAAATATGTTCTATCCTTTTTCAATAATATTTGTAAGAAAGAGATGTACCAATGTGAAACTCACTAAGTATAATGAAATCTCGTGTTGCCAACAGCCAGTGGCAGTAACCGAAGACACCCTCCTCCGCTTCGAGGAGGAGGAGGAGGAGGAGGACGAGGACCGGTCGTGGCGCCGTTGACGAACCGCCCGCAGGATTCCGCTGCACCTTCTCAACTGACCCTCGTATACATACACATATACACTACGCAATGTAACGTACTATATATTTATACTATATATTTAATAATAAACTGGTTTGTTGTGCGGAAAAATATACATAGCCCTTAACATAGAGTTAGAATAGTAAAGAGCTATGCACCGGTACGGTCTAAATGCCTTGAAAAGAAGTGCGCGTACTTTGAACGACTAAATAACGTATTATTATTATAATTATTATAGCCTTTATTAATTCCTTTTATACAGTTTATAACAAAAAAAAACATTCATCGTTGGTTAAGACTCTGGTCAAGAATCCACCTATCGCGCCGCTGGTCGTGGGTTCGATTCCCACACAGGACATGCATTTGTGTGCATGAACATGTCTGTATGTCCTGAGCCTGGGTGTAATTATGTATATTAAGTATGTATTTACAAACAAAAAGTAGTATATGTATTATATCAGTTATCTGGTTTCCATAGTACAAGCTCTGCTTAGTTTGGGATCAGATGACCGTGTGTGAGGCATGTCCCAGGATATTTTTTTTTATTTATTTATTAAAATTACATTAAATTCTTGACAAAATGATAACATTATTATTATAAATTCATGCATTAAAAAAAAAACACACTATTTATTTAAGGACCTCTCAATGAGTAAAGGCCTCCTCCATTTTACTCCATGTGTCTCTGTCTTTTGCTTTGGTAATTCAGTCTAAGTCTTTGCCAGCAACAACCATCCCCAAATTACGTATAATAAATGCCAATTTCTCATTTTTAATCGATGCTTTTACCAAGAACAATACCATATTAAAATTTTGTCTGACTGTATATGGAAAGCGCAAAGTAACGTTGTTATCTCTATTCTCTAAACTCTATAATATTCTAACTCTGTGGCCCTTAACGTATCTCGGTTTGAACCAAGTTTTGTAAAACGCAGGTTTTTTCACACAACCTGAGTAATTAGTGTTAGAGTAATATTTTAGATTGCGGTAACTATTATTTCTCAACTATCACTGGTAAATGTTTAAGCGTCAGATACAGGGGACAAGATGTCCCCCAACATGACGAGCAGCGAGCCGCGTTCGATAGTTCTTTTACTATCAAAATGTTACGTAAGACAGTTTCAGGTTTATAATACATGAAGGTACAGTAGTACCCAACTGATAAGGCGCGTCGTGATACTTCGTTTGCACAGAAAAGAAAGTATGGCCCAAAGATTAACGAAAGAATGCTTAAAACTTATAATCAACCTTAGATCACTACTATAAGGTTCATAATACAGTGCAGCTGTTAGTTCCGTCTCACTCGCAAGTGACGCCCCTCCGCACACATGGCGGCAGCTGCCGACCAATAGCATATCCCGCGTTTTGAAAATGCGCAGTCTTCTGCGCAGGTACATCGGTAAGCCATATTAGTTGGGCACTACTGTACACACATATGTATGCCCGAAGTATTTCCGTAGATTGTAGAATCTAAACCTCTGATGACGTAAGCTGGTTCATAGGATTGTTTGGAACCGAATAAAAGAATTGTCTTGATGTTGATTGCAGGGACGTCCAACTCATCTATACTTTTTTGCATTAAATAAAACTTTTATAAATGGTGATTGGAAATTTCTTCAATAATAAAATAAATTGAACTAGGTACTAGGTATATTTTAAGCCAAATTAGACATTGAAATTGCATTTAAATTTTCGGTTAAATTTTATTTAAAGGTTTAAATAATTGTCATGGATTTCTAATGTATGCTTTGCTTGTATATATTCCATATCAAAAGCTTAGAAATATACCATCAGTTTATAATTTTCTCATTGAAGATAAGTTTACGAACACTTCTTCTTGTTTAGGATTTTTCTAATTACAAAAAATAAGTATAGCTAGTCTATTACGTCGCTTTTCCATTATAAAAAAAACTAAGGTCATTAAAATCATTCTGCATAAACGATTATCATAGACATGTGTATAATTTGGATGTCCAAATTATCGTAAAATACTGTTAATAACAAATGCAATAAAGTTGATAATTCGATAGTCATACATTATAATCAAGTACTTTATCCAACTCTCCATATGCACAGATTTTGTTTTTAAATTGTCCCTTTAAAATGACCGAGAAGTTTAAAAAAGAGATTAAAATTTGATGTAGCGTCATACATTTTCTTTGTTGCACGATTTTTGGTTTAAATAATTGGTACTTTTATATATTTATAGTATTTAATCATGAAATACTATCTTTATTTTCGCCTTTGTTGGTTAAATAAACATACATATTGCTATAATTTGTACAATCTGGCTACAAAAATATCTTATGCTAAGATATTTATTTATTATTTTCGTTTCCAAATATGGACCGTAGTGAGACTATATGGACTTTTTAGCGGGAACTTGCAAAGTGACGTTGCGGTTTCGTTTTATTTTCACAAATTAGTGTATTTTGAGTTTTATACCATATTATCTGTAGTATTTTATCCAATAAAGATCTATCCATGTGCACCAGTGAAGTGAAATGAAATCAATATCGTTACTTTTTTTTATTGTGACTAGGACAACTCGACACTGGCAAAAATAAGTCCTAAAAGGGGATTTGGTTTGCCAAACCGAAAAATAAATATTATTTTTTATTCTATACCTTATGATATGTATGTATGGCATCCTAATAAGTAGTATTTCCCCCTTACTCATAAAGCGCTATTTAACTAATATACTGTTTAAATGGTCGCGTAAATAATGTCACATTGTTAGACAATGACAATAGAGTGACGTTATTTACGTGACCCTTTTAACAGTATATTAGTTAAATAACGTTTTATGAGTAAAGGGGTTTTACTTTGAACCGTATTTGTTTACTTATTACAAAATAAAATCGTGTTTAAAACGCACTTATCGTTCGCGTATCGTTACGTTGAAAAGTGTGTATCGTGTATATATTCTCTTCTTTTTTTATATATAAAGCAGTCAATTTTCTTCTTTTTATTAGGTTTTAGTATACAGAGTGTATAATTTTTGCTGAGTAATATTTCTTCATGCACTCTTGACAGAGTGGTCGTGGTCGTCATGACGTGTAATTTGTGACGCGCTTCACAAGCCGCCATTCTTCCACAACTGCTGCCCTTCTGGTGCAGTCATTGATGGAACCGCCTATTGCGACCTTAATTTGGTCGGTCCATCGCATGGGTGCTCTTCCACGCGCTCTGGTGCCCTCCACTTTACCTAGCACCACCAATAGATCTATGATATATGAGTAATATTTAGGAGGTCCATAATAATTGAATTTGAGTTGACCTCTTTGGAAAACCTTTATAAGTACAGTCACTAAAACAATTTCTGATCTTTTTTAAATGAATAAATATTAAAACTTTTAAATTCGGACGCGAAGGGTTCCGTCAAGACGTTTCTCGTATAAGATTAAAGAGGGATCCCGTAAATTTGATTATTAACTAGCTGTTACCCGCGGTTTTACCCGAGTTCCTGGGATAAACAGCCTATAATATTTGGGGATAATATAGCTTCCTATTAGTGAAAGAATTAATCGAATCCGACTGTTAGTTTCAGAGATTAAACAAATAAAAAACTCGTCCGCTTTATTATATTAGTATATAGATTTATTTCATTGTTATAGTGACAATAGAAATACATATTCTGTGAAAATTCTAATTGTCTGTCCGTACGGTTTTTGAGATACAACCCACGGACGGACAGCGGAGGCTCAATAACAGTGCCCCGTGCGTTGGTACCGTTTAGGTACGCACCTCTAAAAATTATGTAGTATGAAAGTACCCACTGCATTAACCGATGTATAACACCAGCACTCTGTATGCCATTAAGCATTTAGGTTAGTTGTTTATGTTGTTGTTTTTTTTTTCCAATTTCGAGGCTCTTATTTTGTGTTCTAAAATATAACAAGTTAGGGTACCTTCCTTGGTTGGCTACCAACATTACCGATGTATTCTAGCATTCTAGATTTTGTGCACCATCGACCACATTATCACCACAATGAGATTGTGGTAAAAAATGACCACAGAAAAAAATACTTAATATTTTTTTTTGCAATCGCTAGGTTCGAACCTCTATCCTGCATGCAGACATCCTGCCCTGTTTCATCACCCATACCCTGAGGTCCTGCGACAGACTTTGACCCCGAGAATATTTAAAACTGCAATGCAATTGGATTTTATAGTCAAGTCATAATGTACTTTAATTGCATGAAGATAGAGTAGAAATTGGAAACTGCCGATTAATTTACTAAAGTGCCGATTTAATCGGCACCCAACCGTTGCCTGGCAACGGGGAGGTGACAACAAAACTTAAGTTCAGAGGGAGATATGCTGCAGTACATTAGTATTGTTTGTTAGTGCATCTGTCAAGCACTCTCCTCTTTTTTATGTAATACAGTTATCTGGTTTCCATCGTACAAGCTCTGCTTAGTTTGGGATCAGATGGCCATTTGTCTAGCTTAAACTCTACTGTAATGCATTTTAAGTACATTATTACTTGTCAAAATAAATTAATCTGCCAAACCGAACCTGTAAAGTTCCCGTTTGGGTTAACATTTTATTATCTACATTAAGTTATTTTTCAAATAGATTTTAATGTTTATTTTTGTGTGCGGAGAGTTGTTAGCGCTTAACATAACATATGTTAGTTATTTAGTTTTCTTTTTGATGTTTTTTTTATACTATAATGGGATTCATTGTAAAGGATTTTGACTGGTTTTTAAGGGAATTGAGACCGTATTACCACCACTGACGTCTTTAAGTCTGAAAAAATATCGCGTCGTCATAGTGATGACCGAAATATATATCGATAAAGTTAAAATTTATCTTTTAATAAAATAAAAAGCGTATGTATGGATAATCAGCCGTATGAGAACTATGTTAAGGTTGATTTTCAAATATCTCTCTCTAATCATGATTCAATCTCTTTTAATAGTTTCAGTGGTGGTAATATCTTTGGTGTTATCAATAATGAAGTAAAATGGTTTATTGATTGAAATATGGTAAATTTATACAATGCATCGTTCGTAACACAGTCAAAATTCCGTTTTAGTGTTGCGCAATAGTCGATGTTTAGTATCGATAGTTGTACGATATAAATCGATAGAATATAAGGAATCATAATAAATTAATATAGATATAATCCCTATTTAGTTATGTTTAATGTTTGAATACTAGCTAGCTGTAGACTTTATCCACGCTCCGTTGTAACCGTAGAATACGCATATTATATAAGATAGATGCAACATCGATACAGATAGTCCTTATTTTATCGACTAGTACGCAACACTATAACTGTTTGTAAATATTTTAGGCTTGTTTTATTGTCTTAATATTAAGATATTTGTAAATAACTTAGTATGTAATAGCTTAATATGTAACTGACGTGAAATGTAAATCTTGTAAAAAAGAATGAAGCTAAAAAATACCGTTGGCCGTTTCCGATAAAAAAGAATATCCCAAATTAAAAGCAGTGGGACGGCAAAAAATATTTTTCGAATAGTCAGTGCATATATTTTTTCATGGCGGTTTGCTTACAATTTTTTACCGAAAAAACACGATTTGTAACACAAGAAAAAAGTAACTTGTGATGTTTGAGTTTTGTTTTTGTAAAAAAAGAATGTTGAAAAAAGAAAATGCAACCGCCAAAATAAAAAAAAAATGGTTCCCCTGTTTCTATGACTCGTCAAACATACCACAGCCTGTCCACGGCTGATTTCTTTTTCAGCTTGGAGGATTGAAATATTGGAGAATACTGGAAAGATTTGGTTTGTAAAGTAAGGGTGAGTAGCAGATGTAAGTTTACAAGGTACTGAACTGACGGACCGACGATGAATATATTGTTGACTAGCTTTCCCCCGCGGTTTCACCCACGTTCCCGGGATAAAACGTAGCCTATGTCCTTTTCCAAAACATAAGCTATCTGCTTGCCAATGTCATGATGATCCGTTGAGAAGATGAGGCGTGAAGGCGTAACAAATAAACAAACAAACAAACTCACTTTTGCATTTATAATATTAAGTATTAGTTAGGTTTTTAAATTATTTGTTGTGTTTTATAGTTTTCAGGTATAATAATATAGATACCAAACTTAATTTTTATATTAAAAATAATAGCTAGGTACTTCTATAAAATAAAATAGTTAAGTACTATTCGCTAAGTATTTACCGCTGCTTCGCAGTCTCCACGCCAACCAAAGCAGTTAGGTTGGTTGGAAATAACTTTTCTTTTTTATGACGGGCCAGTTGGCGCAGTTGGTAAAGATTCCACCTATTGCGCCGCAGGTCGTGGGTTCGATTCCCGCACAGGCCATGCATTTGTGTGCATGAACATGTCTGTATGTCCTGAGTCTGGGTGTAATTATGTATATTAAGTATGTATTTACAAACAAAAAGTAGTATATGTATTATATCAGTTATCTGGTTTCCATAATAATAATAATAATAATAAAATATTGACAAAATGATTACAAAGACATGCTGACAAGGAGCAGAGCACACCTTAGACCCCCGGACCCGCCGCCTCGCTCCGCATCGCAACAGTCGGTGTCATACGCAGTCGCGACACCGACAAACACAGCAGCGTCGAACGAGAGTGACGAGTATTTTTCGCCGCCGACGTCGCCACCACCTGTACGTCGGCGGCGAGGCCGGCCACCTCGCAACTTGGGGCCATCGGACCAACCGGTTCCGAACAGGGTCCCCGTTCCCGGTGGTGTAGTGCGGCGCATGAGATGGACGTCATCAATGAATGAGAACGTCATGCGCGCCTACTACGAGGCTACAGAGGGGGGAACTAACCTCACTGCGTATCGTAGCCGAATGCTGTCTCTGTTTCAGGTCCATGAGCCAGCTGCCAACGTATCGGCGCAACGACTATCGGATCAGGTACGGGTCATTCAACGTGGACACATGTTGGCTGATACCGTGCTTGATCGGCTACGCTCGGAGGCACTGAGTAGTCGTGTCGTCCCTACTACGTTATCGCATCCTGTGGCCCAGCCTGTGGCAAATGCCACGGCCGCTTCTCGGCCTGCCACCGATGTTGATGATGGTATGGATGACACGGCTACTGAGGTAAGTACCCAGTATATTGGTATTTTGAGGAGTACTTTGGAGGATGTGGTTCGGGAGTATCGATCCATACCGCATCGCCTTAAACCCCGTATACCTCGTTTGCCCATGAATAGATGTAATAGAGCGCTGATGTGTACTTTAGATTCACTACTGGCAAGTTACTTTGACAGTAGTGAAGACCTTGCTGATACGCACTCTCTTCTGTATTGCGCGGCGATAACGGCATGTCGTGTAGCACGCGTCAAGTTCCCCAACACTGATGCGGCTACGCGACCGAAACCCGCCGTACCCGCCTGGCAGTGCAGAATAGAGGATCGTATTAGCGAGGCTAGGGTACTCATCGGCAAGCTCAGCTGCTTCAGGGAGGGCAATATACGCCCTAGAGTGATGCGCTTTGTGAGACGGGCATTCAACGGGACTGATGTCAACCCCCGCGAATATATGTCCCGTGTCACAGAGCGCATTGACTTCCTGAAGCAGAAGATTTATGCATGGTCAAACCGTATACGCAGGTATAAGGCGCGCGTGGATAGATACTCTCAGAACTCCATATTCCAAAGGGATCAAAGGTGGGTTTACAGGTCATGGGAGCGGCCTAGCCAACCAGATAGTGATGTGCAGCGGCCGGATATTAACGCCATGACTTCATTCTGGCGCAATATCTGGTCGGTGCCCGTCACTCATTCTGAGGGCAACTGGACTAGGGACGTCGAGCAAGTGTGCGAGCCTATTCAAGAAATGGGGGCTATTAACATCGAGCCCCAAGACGTAGCCAGTGCAGTCCGTTCGGTGCCTAATTGGAAGGCACCGGGACCGGATGGACTGCACAACTTTTGGCTTAAATGGCTACGCAGTTCGCATGCTTGCTTGGCGTCCCAGTTCCAATTAGCCTTAGAATCTGGGTCACTCCCAGAATTTCTAACGACTGGTGAAACCCACCTCCATAAATCCGGTAGTACCACGGACCCAAAAAACTATAGGCCGATTACATGTTTGCCTACAGTTTACAAAACTCTTACATCCATTCTGAGAGCGAAAATCGCCAGGCATGTTGAAGAACATTCAATAATGTCTGCCTCTCAGAATGGATGTAGGAGTGGGGCCCGTGGTACTAAGGAGCTACTCCTCATAGATATGACTATCTGTCAGCAGGTTCGCCGTAATCGAAGGGATCTGTCGACATGCTGGATAGATTATAAGAAGGCCTACGACTCTGTGCCGCATTCATGGCTCATGAGGGTGCTGGAGTTGTATAAAGTCAATGCAACTCTACGCACTCTCCTGATGTCATGTATGAGGCAATGGAGAACGGTCCTTCTCTATCCAGGATCTCGACAGATCCTTGGTGATGGCGATCCAATAAAGATAGAGCGGGGCATTTTCCAGGGTGACAGTCTGAGCCCGTTGTGGTTTTGCCTGGTCTTGAACCCTCTAAGTACACTCTTGGAGGGCTCTGGGTTTGGCTATCGGTTGCGAAGAGGTGATCAGGTTATATCCCACCTGTTCTACATGGATGACCTTAAGTTGTTTGCTCACACTGAATTCCAATTGACAGGATTACTGAAGGTCACTGAAACCTTCAGTAACTCTATCAGGATGGAGTTTGGTGTGGAAAAATGTGCGGTCATGCATGTAAAGCGGGGGAGGATGGTGGAATCTGGGGGCATCCAGCTTTCAGATTCCACCCAACTGAGATCACTCTCCGAAACCGAAACCTACAAATACTTGGGTATGTCACAGGCCCTTGGCATCAATGAGACTGACATGAAACAATCGTTGCGGGACCGCTTCTTGGGGCGCCTGAAAAAAGTACTCAATAGTCTTTTGTCAGGCGGAAACAAGGTGCGGGCCTACAACGGTTGGGTCATGCCGGTCTTGATGTACTCCTTTGGCATACTCAAGTGGACTCAGACCGAATTGGACACCCTGGATAGAAAAGTCCGTACATTGCTGACTGCACACCGTATGCATCACCCTCGATCATCGGTGATGAGGTTATATATCCCGCGGAAATGTGGTGGTCGAGGTTTTTTAAATGCCAAAACCCTACATAATCGCGAGGTATATAATCTCAGAGAATATTTTCTCCACACTGACAGGGGGATGCATACGGATGTTGTCGCAGTGGACAATGGATTGACCCCTCTATCTTTAGCTAGAGAGAACTGGCGCAAGCCTGTGGTGCTCACAGTGGACGATCGCAGGAAGGTATGGCAGGGCAAGGAGCTACACGGAAGGTACTATCGGGCCCTTCATGGACCCGATGTGGACCTTGCAGCCTCCGTGGCCTGGCTACAATTCGGTGACCTCTTTGGGGAAACCGAAGGTTTTGTCTGTGCAATTATGGACGAGGTTGTGATGACGAACAACTACCGGAGATTTATCCTGAGGGATGGAACCATCGACATATGTCGGGCATGTCATCGCCCAGGTGAATCCCTCAGGCATATAATCTCCGGATGTTCGCGTCTCGCAAACGGTGAATACTTGCACAGGCACAACCAAGTAGCCAGGATAATCCACCAGCAACTTGCCCTGAAATACCACCTGGTGTCGTCTGAAGTGCCTTACTACAGGTATGTGCCAGAATCGGTTCTCGAAGATGGTCATATCACACTATACTGGGATCGATCTATCATTACTGACAGGACTATTGTCGCCAATAAGCCTGATATAGTATTGATAGATCGCCAAGAGCGCCGTGCAATGATTGTTGATGTTACTGTCCCCCATGACGAGAACCTCGTGAAAGCAGAGAAGGATAAAGAAAGCAAGTATCTTGATCTTGCACACGAGGTTGTCGACATGTGGGCCATTGATACAGCAACCATTGTACCGATAGTCGTTTCCGCCCATGGCCTAATTGCCAAGAGCCTCGACAAACACCTTAAGAGGCTCGCGTTGGCTGGCTGGATCAAGGGCCAGATTCAGAAGGCAGTGCTCCTGGAAACGGCACGCATAGTGAGGAAGTTCCTGTCTCTGGAGCCTTGACCACCGGTACCTAGGACCCTGTTCCCGATGCCGATGGGGAGCTGTTTTTATACTTTTAAATATATGTATTGTTTTTTTTTTTTATATATATATCTATATTTAAAAATGTAAAAATAAGTGTAAAGATTAATAAATGGAATAATAATAATAATAATAATTTTATTTATTGCCACACATTAAAAGCATAGTACATATTAACACAAAAATTACGGCTAAAATTTATACAAGTCTATGAGTCTTCTGACTCCCAAGCTAGAATAATCTGTATTATGGGAGTCAGTGAACCTCTATACAAAGTGAAGGACTAGCGCCAAAAATGCTTTGTAATACAATACAATAGGAAACGTGTGGATGTGTGCAAGGGTAGAGTGTGGGGGTGTGTGTGTGAGTGTGTGTGGGTGTGATGTGAATGTCAGAGTCTTCATCATCTGAGTAAATCCTCAGTCATCTCATAGTCCAAGCTTGAAAGCCAATCTTTCAGTTTGTTTTTCACCTCAAATTTAACGTATAGTACAAGCTCTGCTTAGTTTGGGATCAGATGACCGTGTGTGAGGAATGTCCCAGAATATTTATTATTATTGTTATTTATTTTACCACTTAGTTGCCAAATATGCATACAGGCTCCTGGTGGTAAGCGGTTACCGTAGCCATATGGACGCTTGTAAAACGGGGCATCACTCACGCGTTACTAACCTTTCCCCCTAAATCATGGTTTTCTGCCGCAATGAGATACCAACTGCGCTCGGCATAATCCCTCCGTTGCTTTCTACTCGACTGCGGCAAAGCTAAAAGGAAGGGTTATGTTTTTACCAATGTTACACCGTAGCGCCGAAACTACTTCTGACATCCGATGTCGGATGTTTTAAATTGTGTAGACGTAGATAACTTTTTTATTGAATAAATCACGGGACTTTTCTGCTCTTTAAAATTAATATCGGGATTTTAGGCGTATCCACTTTATTCTTTCGCTGTATGAAATCAGTGTAAGTACATAAATAACTACCTAATTCCAACCTCGTTATTGCAGTCGGATGTCATAGATCAATAACTGAATGGGGTCATGTCAAAAACATGGTGATAGGTTTTTTTCGTTATATTTAATTCTGTTGATAACAATTTTCTCAGCAAATCTAAAATATCACGTACAAAGCTATAACCATGTTTTTGACATGACCTCATTCGGTTATCGTATTAGGTACTCTACGGACTGGCCTCCGATTGCAAGGAAACGCTTTATGTTTCATACAGTTTATTTATCAGCGATCTAGATTCGCGGCGATGTTTGTGTAACGCTCATGATGCAGTATACGGGCCTAGTAGTAGTTAGCCCAGTACATTTGAATTGTAGTTGATGTTGGAGTGCGTAGAGAAACCACTTGTGAAGTATCAGGTATATTGACTATATTCACAGTAAATGTTTGGCGACTCGTTCCTCTTGATGTTGTTGATGTAAAACTTTATAATGCAATCTAAATCGTAAAAAGGTTAAATACGTGTATTTATGCTATTATTAGCGGGCGACAAAAGTAGGTTGCTGCGTGCGTACACAGAAAAATGTACGGTGTTGAAACCGTTCATGCAGTGTCTTTGGGGAGTTAGAGAAGCTGAGAAGTCTTGACTCTGCTCTGTGTCAATAATAAGCAAATACAAAAAACAGTACAGACAGCATAATTACATACGTCTTATATCTACACTACACACCCACACACACCACCCTCCCTTTCTTGCTGCCCTTTACACAGCCCCTACATTTTCTTACAAACTTTCACCTTTACTCATGAATTTCCTAGTCTAGATTGTTTGATTATTAAGTATCTATTACTCACGCTATTATATCACTCTTTTGTGGTCGCATCAATGGTTAAAAAAGAAAAAATAACTGTAATTTAAAAAAAAACGGCCAAATACTAGGCGGACTCACACACAGAGGATTCCGTAATAATGTAACCATACTCAAATTGACAGTGAAATGAATAGTAGATGCAAAATTTAAAAGTAGCAACCTAAATTTTTAACTTTTTTAATTATTCGGAATTTTCCCTTTACACCTTTCTTTGTACCTTGCTTTTTGCCACTATCATATTAATACAACTATTCATATTAATTAAAAAATAAGTAATAAGATCAATTTGATAGTACACGCAGGTTTCTATATTAACGACGTTGGCGCCTCAATTATTTTCTACTCTTTTATGACGAATGAATGTAGTAATTAAAACCCAAACATACTGAAAATAGTGTTTATTTTGCTATATCACATAAGTACAGTTACTGTCAAAAATAACATCTTATATACATCCATGTATGTAGCGTTTGTACACAACAGTTATAACGATAATATAGGTAAATTAAATATAATTGACGTGAAATGATAACAATGGAGCTTTCACGATATCCTCCACTAGGGCGGCGCCACTGTGCACTGAGGTGATAGTTTTCATGCTAGCTAGATAAATTAAGGGAGAAACAGACTAACAGATGCACACACAGCTCAAATCGCAGGTCCAGACAGTTTTGCACACAGATTCCTTATACAATTATATCGTAGGAATCTCATCAGACAGATTATTTCACCTCTAACCCAACTAGCGCCATCTGGTATATATATTTACCATGGAAACAAATTGAATACGTAAAAAAGCTTTTTGTTATTTAAGAGTCAGTACAAGACAGTCGTAAGTACTTAATTCTGCTATTTAGTTAATCAATTTCTAATCATTGTCAATAATTATATAATACCGTGTTCTAATCCTAATATTCTAGATGCCCTGTACTAAAAATCAACTATAAAAAAACAAGTAAAAATCTTAAATAAATATTAATATATTTGCTGCTACATTTTGCGAAATTATAAACTAAAAATTCGCTATTAAAACTAAAATATTTTTAAATTAGTGAAAAATACTGGTACATGAGAATTATCACAATTTGCCTTATAGTAGGAGATCCCAGTGCCGCCAGAACTTCCTTATTTTCTGACGAACAAATGTACAAAATTGAGTAGTGTTAGTACGTTCTTCAAACGTAACTTCAAATGCCTGCTAACTTGTACCGTCGTGGGCTAATTTACAGGTACCAGGCATGAAAGGTATGTTATGCACATTACGCACTCAGTTACTCTTAAGTTTGGCTGCTACGATTGGTATGGCTTATATATAAAAATCAGCTAGCGGAAATTTTGATACCTGAAAATTGGCCGACCGACGGTGCAAGTAAACTGGTTACGTTTGAAGTACGTACTAATACTACTCAATTCTATACATTTTGTTCGTCAGAAAATAAGTTATGTCTGGCGAACCTGGGATCTCGGTCTATTAGTTTAATAAAGTATCATGTCAAACTTTTAACTCAATTGGATGAACACACAAACAAAATTTATATTGAGTATAATCTCAAGTCAAAGCACCACATAGAAGGCAGCACCAAATCATCATAGTACCATAAAGTAATAAGTACCGCTAAGCTCATGTATATTAAGTACCTTAATGGTATGTAATAAGTTTCTATTTTGAATAACTAAACACAAATACAAAATTGGAAATAAACAAAAGATTTTTAAAGCGTTGCTTTTAGAGACCTCAAGTTCAATATGGGGTTATGTTTTGCACAAAAAAGTAATTACAAAACGACCATACCTTCGTAATTTTTAATTTTTAATCTTGTTGGGATGTATCGGTATTTTGGTATACTTAAACTAATAATAATATTTACTAGTAATTTAGAATAATATAAATAGTTTACAAATTGTAAAACGAATGCATTTTAAATGTTTTTATAAATACTGTTTTGTAGATTTCACCAGCCTTCTTGGAAGGAATGTGTGACAATTTATTTATTTAATTTAAGAGTTCTTCTTTTTCTCCAACATTTTCTTGTAGCTCTGAAAAAAGAAATACATAAGTATATGTATTATATCAGTTATCTGGTTTCCATAGTACAAGTTCTGCTAAGTTTGGGATCAGATAGCCGTGTGTGAGGAATAATAAAATTAATAAATATCCTGGGAATACATACTTAATATACATAATTACACACAGACTCAGGACATACAGACATGTTCATGCACACAAATGCATGTCCTGTGTGGGAATCGAACCGACGACCTGCGGCGCCATAGGTTAAGACTCCACGTCTTAACCAACTGCGCCAACGGGCCCGTCAGGAATGTTACACACGTGTATCGTTTTAAATCTTACATGTAATTTCATAGATGTTTAAAATTCACAATAACAAGGTAAATTCAGTAGATTTGATCTTCATAGGTGCTTTACTATTGCCTTAACTGAATTTGCTTTTAATTATGTTATAAATGTCAGTATAATTACCTCCTCAGCCATTTGATACAGCATAGATGCCGTTTCGCGGCCCGTTTGCTCCACTAAAGACTTAAATATGCCCGTTTCTTGCTCCCCGGGCTCAGATCTGAAATTATTAAGTTAGCTTTTAAGGAGGCGTCCAATAATTACGTGAGACG
The DNA here is from genome assembly GCA_947623365.1 of Achlya flavicornis. Classification (NCBI taxonomy): domain Eukaryota; kingdom Metazoa; phylum Arthropoda; class Insecta; order Lepidoptera; family Drepanidae; genus Achlya; species Achlya flavicornis. The sequence goes on along the minus strand of OX392467.1, from coordinate 20,542,069 downwards.
ATTTTGGCGATTTCTCGACCCCTCCCCCCACCTCCTTCGTGAAAAGTCATGAGATTTGGTTCGACCCCTCCCCCTCCCACTAATCTCATGGTGATATTCTGTGCTTGTTTGTGTTGGATTTATTTAAAAAAAACATACTTAATAACTATCAAACAATAAAATACTTAAAAGGGAGTTACTAAAATTCAACCATGTGTTTTCGCAATTTTTCACTGTTTCTTGCGGAAAAAATTTACGTGATATTTGCCATGACCCCGCGCTCCCCCCCTATCCATCCCAATTCACGTATAATAGAGACCAAAATATTTTTTATTTATTTTGAGTTACTTCTGCTTTCCAGATTGTTCCATCCGATTCAATGACTCAGTCCTTACATGACATTAATTCGATTAGCATTAAATAAAAAAAAAATACTTTTACAAATTTTTATTAATACCTCGTTTGACCAAAAAATATATTACTGCAAAAATATTGACCTAAGACAGTTTCACCGAATCTCTCATGGATCGAAATTTCAGTCCCAGTTAAAAAAACCCTCTGTATGAATAAGGAACCTTAAAAATGTACTGACCTATTGGAATATGTGCGTATTCTGTCGGGCAGTATGAGAGTCTCGTTGTGTGCCTGCTCCTGCAGCCGGTCCTGGGACGAGTGCGAGAACGTGAAGTTCTCAGGGATGGCCAGCGGCGCGCCCGCCTGGTTACACAAACACTACTTTAAAGCTGGTGTCATCGAGACCAAGTCAATCCTGCTAGTAGTCAGTGCAGGGCTTTCGAACAGTAAGGACCAACCACTGCATCGTGTGTGCTTGACTTGGCCAATCAGAGCGCATGTAGACTTATAGTCGATTCCTATAATTTACGGACCGTTATCGGTTAAAATTAAGACTCGTATATCTTTGCTAATAATGAAGCAAAGACCTCAAAGCTTTGCATAGCAGACCGTCCCACATGGAAGTAGATATCACAGGTAGAATTAGCTTACAAAATGATTTATATGCCCAGTTTGGCATTAAAAAAAGCCAACCATTGGTAAGCAAAACGATTCGTTTTTCGAGGGTTCTGTACAATATTAAATAACAACAATGCTATGAAAAAAGAAACGACAAAAAAAAAGTTTCTTGCATGGGCGCCCCCTTAAATTTTTAACTTTAATACATTTTTTTTTGTTGTTATAGCGGCATTAGAAATACATATTATCTGAAAATTTCAGCTGTCTACCTATTACCGTTCATGAGATACAGCTAACTGACAGACAGACGGACGGACGGACAGCGGACTATTAGTAATAGGGTACCGCTTGGCACCCTTCGGGTACGGAAACCCTAAAAAGGATAAGGGTTTTTTCCAACATATTTTTTTCAGAGTTGGTGCCGTGGGAAATAGCTGTTTAATCGCAAAGTGTTCATTAATCCCTTCGTCTCGTCTTGGCAGGACCACCTCTGTATCTCAAGAACTAAGAGCACCTAGCAAACATGTTGGGTTACAGAAATGATCGGTAAATTACCTGGGGCTTGGACAGCAAGGATCTCCTGGGCATCATGTCTTCTTTCTTCGCATTAGTTTGCGTGAGGAGCTCGTAGGGGTGACCAGTTTCTACGACGCGTCCTCTGTAAGTTATACAAGTACAAATATAGAGTGGTTGAACGAGAAAATATCTGATATACTGTTATTTTTTCCAGCTGTTGATCGGGTCAAATCTTGCAAGTCGAATTTCACCCTCTTCCAGTGGTCGGATTGACTTGATATTTAAATAAATAAAATAATAAATAAATATCCTGGGACATTCCTCACACACGGTCATCTGATCCCAAACTAAGCAGAGCTTGTATTATGGAAACCAGATAACTGATATAATACATATACTACTTTTTGTTATGTACATATAATACATACTTAATATACATAATTACACCCAGACTCAGGACATACAGACATGTTCATGCACACAAATGCATGTCCTGTGTGGGAATCGAACCCACGACCTGCAGCGCTATAGGTTAGACTCCACGTCTTAACCAACTGCGCCAACTGGCCCGTCTCTATTTGGTATACATTAGTATATTGAAAGTCAATATAGTACAGTCACCCAAAAAAGCTTGTATTAAAAATTATTTTTTGAACAAAAATTTATTATGGCATGGGATGAAAGTGGGATGAAGACTTTTTCTATGGGACCATATGTGGAACGTGAATAATAGTGGTTCTACATTTTAATTGAATGTGGTAATTTTTGAATGGAACAGCATTTTCTTTCATGCTTTAAGGTCACTAACTATAACAGCTCCGCTCCGCCTCAGCAAGATGGTTTAAAGCCCTCACTTGGATGCTATTTTCTTGCTGAGGCGGAGCGGTGCTATTATATTGAGTTTTTTTTAATTGACAGGGTGATGCCGGCCCAAAATTTTGCCTTAGCAACCTGACGCGGACGAATCGGCGAGCAAGCTCTTAACCGGGGTTATGATTAGGTAACTACGCTTGTGGACGCCCCAGTTGGGGCACGAACCTCGGCTCAGAGCCGTTACCGGGGGAGGGGAGGGGACAGAGGTTATATGACCTTTTTATTAAAATTGTATATTCAAAGTTTTTTAATATTATGGGTTTCCATCTGAAATATGAATATCTGTTTAACTGAAAATTTTGTTATACATTATTTTTAATAGTTCATGAAAACTCACAAAGTAATAAGCTACTTTTGTTGGAGAAGTGTCTACGGTAAATCATGGTCGCACCGCACGCACAGATCAAACAGTTCAAACAGTGTCCAACATTTTATATTTTTATGACATTTGAAAACCATACAAATTCTCTTATTGATTCAAACTAAAATAACCGCTTACAACCAGACGAGTCATATGCTTTTAGCTACCTCAGAAGAATAAAAAAAGACTAACTTGTCCATAACAATGACTCTATCGTAGTCCATGACAGTGTTGAGTCTGTGCGCGATGGTCAACACTGTGGAGTCGCCGAACTTGCTTCTAATAGTCGATTGGATGTGCTTGTCCGTCCTGCAAACACATGTCTTTGTAAACCCACTAAAATAAATAAATTAATGTTCTCGTTACCCGTTCTATACAGAATAAATACCTTCCGCTTTCAATGCACAAAATGTTTTATAGAGATATTCTTATGATTTCATAAGATACAAAAGAATAAATATGAAATGAAAAATGTTTTTTTTTTTTTTACGAAATCCAACAAAATGTAATGTGTGATTAACTTAGATAACCATCGTAGGAAGGTAAATCTAAGCTGAGATGGAGAAAGGCCATTCGAATTAAAAATAACAAGTTCAAATTTATGGCGTTTTATTGTCATTTGAATAATATTGGTCAAATTTTTGCATAACTAAAACAAGACGTTGCCGTTCCGAATTAGAGTAGTAGTGTAGTGTAATGTAGTGTAGTGTAGAGTAGTGTAACGTACTGTTCTTTAGATTGATAGTGTTGTGTAGTACTCACTCAGTATCAACATTAGCGGTAGCCTCGTCCAGCACGAGCACCTTGCAGCCGGCGAGCGCGGCGCGCGCGAGGCACACCAGCTGCCTCTGTCCGCCGGACAGGTTGCCGCCGCCGTCGCCCACCTTACTGGACAACCCTGCCGGCATCTTGCTCACTAACTCTTGGAGCTCCACCTGTTTATATTAACAGGACCGGCTACCGTTACAAAAACTGTTCTACTCTTTCCACCCCACAATAGTACACTAAACTTAAAATTATAATAAATACAAGAAGTGATATAAAACAGGCGGTTTTAATGCTGAAGCGATTCCTTCCAGAAAACCTTTGGGTAACAGGATACATAACAATAAATAAATAAATATTGGGACATTCCTCACACACGGTCATCTGATCCCAAACTAAGCAGAGCTTGTACTATGGAAACCAGATAACTGATATAATACATATACTACTTTTTGTTTGTAAATACATACTTAATATACATAATTACACCCAGATTCAGGACATACAGACATGTTCATGCACATAAATGACCTGCGGCGCAATAGTTGGAATCTTTACCAGAGTCTTAACCAACTGCACCAACTGGCCCGTCGCCAACTAGGGCAGATCAACACGATCTTTTCAGATCTTAGCGGTGCATTCAATAAAGTCAATCACCGTGTATTACCGAATAAGTTTTAAAACGCCGATGTAACGGGATCATTTCTTGTGTAATTTAATTTCCATCTAAGTAACCGACAACAGTCTGAGTTTATCAGTGACCAAGAATTGAATACTTATATTGCAACTTCTGGCGTCCCTCAGGGATCTCAACCGGGTCCTATCTTATTTATGCTGTTCGTAAATGACTGATGACGAATTCATTTTTTTTTTATACTACTTAGTCGGTAAACAAGCATACGGCCCACCTGATGGTAAGCGGTTACCGTAGCCATATGGACGCTTGCAACACAAGAAGCATCGCTCACGCGTTACCGACCATTCCCCCCTCCCCTATGAGTTTTGGCGACCTTACTCAAACGCAGGAACACAACTTTACACAACATAAAGTTATTTGGCTGCGGTATTCTGTAAGGTGGAGGTACTTCCCCAGTCAAGCTGCTCTTTGAGCGAATAAACGCTATGCTCTCTCAAAAATCTCAATGATGAATAATGAGAAAATATTTATGGAAATGAAATGTAGGCATGACGTATGTCCCACAGCAGCACTGACCTGCCTGAGCGCGGTGTAGATGGAGTCGTCGGAGTAGTCCCCGGCGGGGTCCAGGTTGTCCCGCAGCGAGGCGGCGAACAGCGCGGGCCGCTGCGGCAGCGCGCACAGCCGCGCGCGCCACCGCCGCAGCCCCGCCTGCTCCGCCGACACGCCGTCCACGCTCACCCTACCTGATATCTTGCTTAGCCTGCACAACCATATTTTGCTGTGTTTATCAACCCACGATGCCCAAGTGAAAGGGAATGGGCAAATAAATCACGCATGCACACTTCAGACCGGTGAAGGTAGGGTAGTGGTCAACCAAGCCGCCTAGGAGGGCTCCAACCTAATATATAATATTGTTTTCAACACACTCGCTCGTAAATTGACATTTATTGCACCGTTTTTATAACGATCTCATTGTGTTGATTTGATTATTATCCAAAAATGTACTTAAAAAAATACAAGTCGATTTTTTTCCTCGCAAGTGTTTTGAAAAACGTCGTATGACACGCGTGTGCATTGATTATTACACTCTCGGCTCACTTATCGAGTTCGCCTGCGGCTCACGCGCTTAATACCGCCTCGAGTGTTGATAACCAACTTTGCACACATGTATCATAATGTACTATTATCAGCCAATAATGTCTCACTGCTGGTAGGTACTCCACCACTAATGCCCAATGCGTATATCTTGTAGCAAAAAATATTAAATTGTATTTTTCGTTGTTTTTCAGTCACTCGTGGGCTTTTATATTCATTATTAAGTAACTCCCCCCACATTTATTTAAACTGTTTTGCTTAGATATACAGGATGGAAATTTTAGACGGGTCAATAGGGGCAGCTACCTTAAGGGTTGAAGCCAAGCGAATATGGTCTTAAGTGACTGTCTTTTTAATTTTAGGAGTTATTCCAATCGGCATTTACAGATTTTTTAAAAAGGTACAGTCAGCGAGAAAACGGCGTTTTTTGAAAAAAAAAAAAAATGGTCTATATGAAATCCTAAAATAATCCCAATCCTTTTTAACTGTTTAAAAGACAAGATGATCAACAAAGACAAAATGAAGCAATCTATTTTTTTAAATATATAAAACAAAGTCAGCAAAGAAGCATACTGCCCGGCTGGTGGTAAGCGGTTACCGTAGCCTACAGATACTTGCAACACCCGGTACATCACTCACGCGTTAGCGACCCTTTCCTAATGATTGGTCTATTCTTGGTCTTAAATCTAAACATACCTAAAGAGTGCATTAATAAGCGAGCTCTTCCCAGCGCCGGTGCGGCCTACAACTGCGACCTTCTCCGCCGGCCTCACGGTGAAACTGACACCACGAATGGCGAATACTGGTTCTTCATGCTTCACACCTTCAGGGTGAGGCTCCGTCTTTGGAGGCTTCTCGTATTCTAGGGACACGTTTTCGAACTTGATTTCGCCTGTGAAAGAGGTTTTTGTAAGGATAATGCTTGTGGCAGCGTTGTGTGGCAGCCACACTAGTCTTATTGAAGGCGGTCTTATAGAATATTATAAGTGCTGAATGGATTTTATTCAAGTTTGCTTAAACAGATACGAGATATTGCCTCTCGGAAATAATTCAGAAACCGTGTTAATTAATTTATAAAACATAGTATTCCACATTAAAATAGACATTCGCAGCAAAAAAAAGTAGTTTTAATAGATAAATAGCAGACTCAACCAGAACCGCCCCCGAAATCAGCAAAAGTATGACCCGTGTGTCAGCCACCGTTCTCTTCATACGTTACTTTACCTTTAGTGGGCCATTTTTCAAAGTCCATGTTTGGATGGCTGGCTTTCAAAGCCTTTTCGTCGGTCTCCACAGGTTGTTCTGAAGGTAGATTTGTATATTCGAATATTCGCTCTACCTGTGAATTTAAACATAATAATTGACTGTCTGTCTGTATGTGATTAATTTCTGGACTCTGCGGTTTGACCTGTGATGATGTGGCCGTAGGTGGTAACACACAGCACACAAATCCTAGAAGGAACTGGCTCTCAAGTGCAGCTGTCGGAACATACCGATAGGTTTCTGTCGATAGATTTTCTACTTCAGGGTGGTATCCAGGAGGGTACTACAAAGTACCCTATCACCGTGAATCGAAATTGGGACATGAAAAATGATGTTATTATAAACTTACGGATGTCATCTGGTTCTCCACTTCGGCTGTTTGTCTCATACCGTACTGACACATTCCCACGAGCCCAATCACTTGTGTTATAGCCAGTCCGACGTTACCTCCGATTGTGTCTGAAAAATGATTTTTATTGAAAATTCATAGATAAAGGAAGGCCTGCAGAGGTCATATTCGTGTGGCTTCAACCCTTAATGAGTCTGCCCTTAGTGACCCGTCTTAAATTTCTACTCAGTATAATCGGCTCAATCGTTCTTATGCTATGCGAACGGCAAAGGCTCATTTCCAGAGTTTGTGTGTCTTAGCACTGTTAACTTAGATGTCGTCAAGGGTTGATTTAATAGGTACCAGTTGCGCCCCGCGGTTTCACCCGCGTACCCGAGGGATATTCTAGCCTCCCCTCCCCTACCGTAAATTTTCTATGTTACTATTTTCCTGTAAGAACCGAACAGAGTATAAGACAATTTAAAAAAAAGGTGTATTAAAAACCGGTAGTTTTTGAAGTTATGGCGTGACCAGGGGAAATAGAGATTCATTTTTATATGTAGAGATTTGGGAACGTTAGAGTTGATGGGACATGCAAGTACAGTCGAGGACATAAATATGTATACACTTAGTAAAATTCAACAACGGTTTCGTCTTAAACTACTGATTGAAATTATGAGATATTATAAAGGCAGAATCTTCTAACATATACTATTATGATTTGTGTAATAGTTTAACACTTAGATGTTAAACATGCGAGAAAATTGCTTTTGAATTTCAGAAAGTGTATACATATTTATGTCCTCGACTGTACAACAAAAAGTACAGTCACTATAAAAAGCTTGAATTCAAAATTAAATTTTTAACAAAAACTTTTTTTACGTCGTAAAATTAACCACAATAAGTTTTATCTAAAAATGTAAACTTTAATATTAATAAGATCTCTCAACTGACCTTCTCCAGTGAACAGAAAGAAGCTGAAGGTGACGAATGCGAGGTAGAGGCAGCAGACCATGTCCATCCAGAAGCCGAAAGCCCTGTTGGTGGTGAGCACCAGCGTCCAGGCGCAGGAGTGCAGGTCCTGCAGCGAGTCGAACTGGCGCGCCGCCGTGCGCTGCAACTGGTGCGGGCTGGCGCGGATGGTGGCCAGCCCGCACACCGTCGCACCCACGTGCGACAGCGACTGGCTGCGGGCTGCCTCCGCACATATTACATACATACATATACACATGTTACAACACCTGAATTAAATGCTGGTGGCGTTTGTTCCATACAAACGTAATACTCAGTTTCCTCTCTGGATAATTACACTAGAGCAGCGGTCGGCAACCTTTTGGCAGGTAAGGGCCACAAGATGGCAAAATAAACTGAAGGCGGGCCGCACTTGTGATATTAACCCTAGATTCTATAGATACCTGCTAAAATCTTCAGTTTGCCTGAAACTTTTTCAAAATCACCAAATATGTCAGTGAATTGAGTTTACAGTTGTATTAAAATGTTATCACTTTTCCAATGAAAATTTATTCCAGCTTCTTCGACAGCCTTTTTACAATTCGCAAAATGATCTAACATTTTTTCATTAATATGTTTTATAGAGAGTTTGATTTTCATTTGTTTTTTTTTACCTTTAAGCCTTACATTCAGCATATTTAATTTATGAGATACATCTGTCAAAAATCCAAGGTATATTAATCATTGAATATCTGTTAGCTTTAGAATAGATTTGCCTTTTTCATTCATGAAAGTGTAAAAGAAATCTGACATCAAAAAATCTTTTCAGTACTGCACTGCACCTCTAGTTAACCATCTCACTTCAGAATAATAAACAATATCTCAATGACCTGCTTCCGTATCTGATAGAAACTGCTGGGATTGACGATGACTCAATGCATTTTTTCTGATGTAGTTTACAGTCGATACCACGATGTTCATTACTTCTTTCCATGATACGACTTTGGAACATAACGCTTCTTGGTGGTAGAGGTGTGTAACTCAGCTCTGAACCAGCTCAATGAATCAGATCACTCGGGTTTGAGCCGCTGAGCTACAGCTCAACAACATAATGACTAGCTCACGGCTCAATCCAACTCCTATTGTATCTGCGACTCCCTCCATAGATTATATTCTTGTAATTCTAATCTACGAATTATTATTTCGTTCTAAAACATTTAAATAATAATTACATTCAATAATTATAATAATACCTATGTAACATAACTCTGAGGGAGAGGGCGCCACCGTTGCCACATCAACAGCTATTTTGCGAGTTCCGTAAAAAAAGTGCAAATAAAAATTGTTTAAAGTGCTAATAAGATCTAAGATCATAAAAAATCAGAAGCAGTTTACTGTAATATTTCGTAAATACAAGTGAACTAGTGAAAGTTAACAAACAATTGAAATAAACAACTAAAATAGTGAACACTCAACCAACAGTTTACCAGCGCAAAATACCAGTGAGAATTAAGAAATTTACCAAAATTATACAAGAAGTTTGATAAACAAATGGAAAAGAAATCTAAAGTAAGCACATAATAATCAGTAAAATTAATTTTTGTGCATAACATAACCTAAAATGTGTCTGATTAGTCATTCAACAAAATCAGTTTAAATAATCGCTGCAACTAGCGCCATCTAGTAGCGAGTAACAAAAAACCTACAACCAAGATCAGAACCATCAAAAATCGCACCACAGCAGCTAACTAGCGACATCTATCCGCAAATAGCGAGCAACATGGAAGACAACAAAAATTTTAAAATCAATACAACTGGAACTAGCAGAACAAAAGAGAGATATGAAAGAAATGGAAACAAATATTACGAACAGCATAAACAAAAATATCTGCGAAAATTTCAAAAAATATGAACAAAATTACAATAAATTAAACGAACAAATACAAAATCAAGAAAATACTTTGGATCGTATGGAGAGACATAACAGGAAGAAAAAATTGGTATTTTTCGGAATCGATGAAGGAGAAAAATCTTATCATGAGCTTGAAAACAAAATTTTAGATTTTATTATCAAACTGAATATTTCTTGTGAACGAAACGAAATCGAATCAGTTAAGCGATTAGGAAAAAAAGGAGAAAACCCCAGACCGACTACAGTCACCTTCACTACTTTGGGGAAAAAAATTATATTATTACAAAATAAGAAAAACATTAAAAACAGTGCTATATACTATAAAGAAGACTATCCACATAAAGTTTTGGAGAAAAGGAAACAATTACAAACAGAAATATTAAAATATAGAGCAGAAGGCAAGAAAGCGGTAATTAAGTACGACAAACTTATAATCTTGAACGAACATAAATCCAATATAAACCAGAACAGCCAACAACAATCAAAGAAACGAAATCTACACATCTCTCCAAACCAAGCTCCATCAAGCCATGAAAACCAAGCCTCGAAGAAGAACAAAATAACGGCTTTTATGATACAAAGAAAAGACTCCGAACATCTCAAAAATCATGAAACCCCTACATCCAACTCTTAGCAACTAACGGAGACCCCTCTACCATCCCAAAACCCAACACGGCTGGTCACCGCGGGGGAGAAGAATGAAAATTGTTCCTCTCTTGACTACAACCCTCCAAGAACACAAAAAAATACTAATAAGAAAAATACAAGCACTTTATATATTGGCACATACAACGTTAGAACGCTGGCAAGTCCCACCAAACTCATAGAACTCACGAATGCGCTTAGCAATATTAAATATGACATCATTGGACTGTCGGAGATGAGAAGGTTGGGTTACGGCGTAGATGAATACGACGAATTCATACTATGTTACAATGGACAGACAAAGGGAAGACATGGAGTCGGCTTCATTATAAAGAAACACCTCAAAACCTGCGTCAAAAGCTTCACAGGATTGTCTGACCGAATAGCACTTCTTGATGTAGATTTAAATGACCTACCAATCACTATTATTCAAGTATATGCACCGACTGAAGAGTCTGAGGAATCGGAAATTGAAACATTCTACGCAACATTACAAAAAGCTCATGAAGCTTCAAGAAAATATATTATTGTTATGGCTGATTTTAATGCTAAAATAGGAACGAGAAACTCCGAAGAGAACAAAGTTCTTGGAAAGTTTGGAGTCGGAAAACGCAGCCCTAGAGGACAAAAATTATTACACCACGCCCAAGAATATAACTTATCAATAATGAACACATTTTTTAAGAAAAAGCCTAGTCAAAAATGGACATGGAAGTCTCCAGACCAAAAAACCACAATGAAATAGATTATATCCTCACAAATTTTCCTAACAGATTTCAAGATGTACATGTTTTAAAAAACATCACGTTTCCATCAGATCACAGAATGGTCAGATCAAAAATATCACTCACACAAATGAAAAAGAGTCGTCAGAAATACAAAAACCCCACCTGCACACTAAAACACCAAAATGAAGCTATTAATTAAGAAACTAGAAGGAAATATAAAATCCATAAAAATAGATGAAACATACACGGGGCAAACCTTATACAACAAACTAGAAAAATGTTTAATAGAAAGTATGAAAACAGATAAAGAAATAGAAAAGCGCAAGTTAAATAACATTCTCACGGAAGAAACACTAAACCTAATTAAACAACGTCACACACTACAAACTCTTAAACCTAGAAGCCGTGAAGAAAAGAAAAAACTTAGCTCTCTCTATAAAATAACAAACAAAAACATAAGAAAAGACTACAAGAACCATAGATCAAAAATAATAGAGAAACATTTAATAACTAGTGGAAGCTGCAAACGTGCATTTAAAGAACTTTGTACACACAAAACTTGGATACCTAGCTTGTCAGAAAACTCTACTCCAACAACTAACAGAGAAAATATACTAAAAATAGCAACAAATTTCTACGCAAACCTCTACGAGCAAAAAGATAAAGACCATAGAAACTCTGAAACCATAATATTTCAGTCTCAAAATAACACGAACATCCCTTGGAACGAAGTAGAAATAGATTGTGAAATAAAGAGGCTAAAATCAGATAAGAGCCCAGGGCCAGACGGTATTCCAAATGAGGCGTTAAAACTGGCAAGAACACTGCTGACACCAATTATAACCTTTCTATTTAATATTATAAACAAAGAGCAGAAAGTCCCTGAACAGTGGACCAAATCAAATATTATCTTCTACTATATAAAAATAAGTCGGGTTTTCCTTCCTGACGCTATAACTCCAGAACGCACGAACCGATTTCCACGGTTTTGCATTCGTTGGAAAGGTCTCGGGCTCCGTGAGGTTTAAAGCAAAGAAAGTAGGTTAGGGTAGGGTAGGGTAGGGCAGGGTAGGGTAGGGTAGGGTAGGGTAGGGTAGGGTAGGGCAGGGTAGGGTAGGGCAGGGCAGGGCAGGGTAGGGCAGGGCAGGGTAGGGTAGGGTAGGGTAGGGTAGGGTAGGTTAGGGTAGGGTAGGGTAGGGCAGGGTAGGGTAGGGTAGGGCAGGGTAGGGTAGGGTAGGGTAGGGTAGGGTGGGGTAGGGTAGGGTAGGGTAGGGTAGGGTAGGGTAGGGTGGGGTAGGGTAGGGTGGGGTAGGGTGGGGTAGGGTAGGGTAGAGTAGGGTAAGGTGGGGTAGGGTAGGGTAGGGTAGCACCATAGAGTAGGGTAGCACCACGCGAACGAAGTCGCGCCGGGCAGCTAGTATTATTATATAAGAAAGGGGATCCAAAAAATATAGGCAACTACCGTCCAATCTGCCTACTACCTAGTCTCTATAGACTATTCTCACAATGTATCCTAAGCCGAATATCTGCAAAAATAGATGAAAATCAGCCAGTAGAACAAGCTGGGTTCCGTAGAGGATACTCGACTGTTGACCATATTCAAACCCTGGAGGGTATAATAGAGAAGTACAAGGAATTCCAAAGGCCTCTCTACCTAGCCTTCATAGACTACCAAAAAGCTTTCGACTCTATTTCACACACCTCTATATGGAAAACACTAAAGTTGAACAACATAGAAGACACATATTGTAATATAATAAAAAACATTTATGAAAGGAGCACAAGTAGAGTTAGCCTGGAAACAAGTGGCCCGGAAATAAAAATTAAAAGAGGCGTAAAACAAGGTGACCCTTTGTCCCCCAAGCTCTTTATCGCTGTATTAGAGACGATATTCAAAAAACTAGATTGGAAGAATCTTGGCATTAAAATAAATAACAACTACATCAGCCATCTACGCTTTGCTGATGATATAGTACTATTCTCAAAATCAAGTTCGCAATTAGAACAAATGATACAAGATCTACAGGAAGGAAGCGCAAGCGTGGGACTAGAAATGAACCTGCTAAAAACCAAACTGATGACCAATACCTCTTCCAAACCACCAATAATGATAGGAAACGAAATACTCGAATATGTAGATACTTATATATATCTCGGCAAACAAATATCATTCCACCAGAACAACAACTTAGAAGAAATAACTAGAAGAATAAATATAGCATGGCAAAAATATTGGGCTCACAGAGAAATAATGAAAGGAGACATGCCGCTTTTTGTGAAAAAGAAAGTTATGGATAGTGGCATCCTTCCCTGTTTGACATATGGATCACAAACCTGGACATACACGAAACAGCTGAAAGAAAAAATTAGAATATGTCAAGCAGCCATGGAGAGATCTATATTAGGAATCCGAAAGAGAGATAAAGTTCGCCATACCAAGATAAGAAAAAGAACAAAACAAATAGATTTCCTACAACACTCTATGAAATTGAAGTGGAAATGGGCAGGTCATATAGCCAGAATAAAAGACGCCCGATGGACGAAACGAGTCGTAATATGGAAGGGACCAAATGGAAAAAGGAAAAGAGGAAGACCATCAAGGAGATGGGTCGACGACATTAAAGAAACAGCAGGAGATAAATGGCAAATAAAGGCTAGAGACAGAGAGCAATGGAAAAACATGGAGGAGGCCTTTACCCTACAGAGGGGTTCTCATTAATAATAAGGAAGAATTCTATAAAATAAAAAATAAAATAAAATAAAATCAATTAAAATTAATATTGAAATTTAAATTAACGAATATAATAAAAATTATCTCAAATTCATAAATATTCAAATTGTAAAATTATAGTAGGTACATAATTATTATTATTTTCTTTTGTTGCATGTAAGCAAAAAAATGTAAAATTGCATGAAATGAGAAATAAAAAGGCTTATTTATATTTATTTATTTATTTATAACATAACTCTCAGATCAGATCATGTAAAAAAAAACAACTCTAAAGTATGAAAAGAGTCGCTCGGCGGAGTCGAATGAATCGCGGCGGCTCAGTCGGCTCAATTCGACGCGCGGTACGCAGTGAGCGTGCGCCCGTATCGTGGACTATAGGTACATTGAGCTGATCTGCGAGCTGAGTAATTGAACCGGCTCACACACCTGAGCCGTGAGCTGTTCTGCAGCTCGCGTATTTTTGATGAGTTACACACCTCTACTTGGTGGATAATGCAATGAAAAAATAATGGGATGTCACATCCTATTTCTGCCAGTTTCGTTTTAATTCTACCTACCAAAACCCTTATTTTGTCCACTCATGTTCCTGCCTCTGTCAATTGTTACACTTAGCAATTTTTCCCAGGGTAATTGCATTGATAGTTGCACTTGTTATGGATCTGAAGCTAGATCTACATTCATTTTAATATTTATAACTTATTTACAAATCATTCACGGGCCGCATGCAAGACGTCCGTGGGCCGCACGTGGCCCGCGGGCCGCGTGTTGCCGACCGCTGCACTAGAGCAATGATTATTTTAACATGCATTCTTTTGGTACCACTGCATGACCCTCGGTTGTGTTTTTCTCCATAAATTTAATATTATATGAATTAGGAGCCTCCTGGATCAAGTTTTATGATATGCGAAATCATGAATGACGACCTAGCGAAGCGGCCGCGAGTGATCAGCGGAATTTACCGACTGATAACCGACGGCTCTGATGTTGTCTCTCTTTTTTGAATTTGGTATCACCTAAACTTCTGAATGACTCACCAATAGCTTCGATCCTCTTCAATTCCCTGCTGGTGCTGAGGAACAGACTCCTGAGCAGGAATAGAAGGAAGGCCACCACACCAGTGGGCAGCACCAGCCACCAGTTCACTAAGCACACCACAACCAGGATGGCTATTACTTCGAAGAAGAACTGTGGAACGAAAACTGTTCATTTAATAATAACATCACAAAAACAAGTTCAGACTTTTATACTGGTACAGGAAGGTTGATCGTTTGTATGAGACATTTTTTTTGGTTCTTGCTATGTAATGAGCATGCGGTATCTACCCAACTCTAAATATGGGGGTAAAACTTACCCCAAGGCAATCCACTAGTGCGACCGGCAGTAGGGTATCAACTTGCCCCATATCCTTAGAGAATCTGTTCAGAATACGACCCGATGGGTTATGGTGGAAGAACCACATGGGAGCATTGGTCACGCCTCTGTAATAAAATAAGGTAGTTATTGTTTCAATCAAACATCAGAGATTCCCAACCTTTTCTGCGAATAGCCTCCCCTAATTATAAAATAGTTATTTGTGCAACAGGAGAGCGAAGTTTATTCATAGTGCAAGCACTGCGAATTTGAATCCCGAGCTAAGCGAGTGATTCTAAGCTCCTGAATCCTGAGCGTAGTGAGGGATTCAAGGGCACAAGAAACAAATCACTTCGTCGTGTGATACATACAACTTTTCACTTTACTACCGCAAAAATATATAGAAAACAGTAACTAAATTCAACAATACACATATGTTTATTTGAATAGATGAAATCTTGCCGAGTTTTGCTGAGTTTCTTGCCGGAGTCTTCTCAGTTTAAGTGTATTCCGAACCGGTGGCAAATTCAACTGTATGTACCAATTTAACGTTCATAAGTGCCTTACCAGGGCCTAAACTGAATAAAATGACTTTTTGATTTTTGATTTTGTTTTACGCAGGCCGGTGATGATTTCTGCCAAAAAGAGCCTAAAAGATATGTAAATAAAGCTCACCTGAACATATTATCATGTAGAGTAACGGAGGCCTTGATGCAAGTGTTGTAGAACACGACCAGCTTGTTCCAAGTGAAGAATATACATATACCGATGAGAGTTGCATACATGTATACGCACTCAGAGCGGGTTAAGTGGAAGTAGTTCGTCGATATGGCTGTGAAGTCTACTACTGGAAGGGACAATGTGAAACATATTGGAAACTGGTATTTAAGACGTTTCGCCCGCGATTCCGGGATAAAAAGTAGCATATGTCCTTCTCCATACCATAGGCTACCTGCATGCCAAATTTTATGATGATCCGTTGAGTAGTTGAGGCGTGAAGGCGTAACAAACAAACTCACTTACGCATTTATAAAATTAGTTAGGCTTTTGGAAATTTTATATTTTTCTTGAATCCTAACTAATCGTAGCTTAATATTATAAATGCGAAAATGTGTTTGTTTGTTTGTTACACCTCAACTACTCAACGGATTTTTCTGGCTTTAAAATAATAAAAGAATTTTTTTTCGGCTTTAGAGTAGTACCGAACTGATATGGCTTACCGATGTACAGTATTACCCAACTGATAAGACGCGTCGTGAATCTTCGTTCGCACAGAAAAGAATGTATGGCCCCGAAGATTAACGAAAGAATGCTTAAAATTACAATCAACCTTAGATCACTACTATAAGGTTCATAATACAGTGCAGCTGTTAGTTCCGTCTCACTCGCAAGTGCCGCCCCTCCGCACACATGGCGGCAGCTGCCGACCAATAGCATTTCCCGCGCTTTGAAAATGTATCTTCTGCGCAGGTACATCGGTAAGCCATATCAGTTGGGTACCTGCCTTCCGATGCACGTAAAACTTGCGCGGTCACCAATCCGGATATCATCTTCACCGGTGATTGCTTCACTTTGCCGATCGATTAAGAACGGCTTATCAAGCTACACCAATGACCTTGAGCTTTCGGGGAAGGAAAAACATAGTGAGGAAACCATAGCCGAGTAGTATGGTACTTTGTAGTACCCTCCTGGCTACCACCCTCTTGTTGAAAATCTCTCACCAAGCACCTATCGGGTGTGTTCCGCCAGTTCCTTCTAGGCTTTGTGTTCGTCATCACTTACCATGGTGAGATTGCGGTCAAACATAAGAAAAAAAAGGCAACCAGAGTTGTGCTGCAAGCGTCTTACGGCTACGGTAACCGCTTACCATCAGCGAGCGATACGTGAAACTTGGTTGTATAAAATGGGTTATTTGTTACCTGGTGGTGCGGCTCCTGGAGTGTTGTTCTTCTGAGCATTAATAAGTGCGCTATTTGCTTCTTCTATGTTTACCCTAAAGGATAAAAGTTTTACAATGTTACTCTTTGTATACCAAAGAATCTTTACATGCGATATCCTAGTGGTGGTGACACCCGAATACCGTGCTGAAGGTCAACGGTTCGAATACTACGATGAGCTTGAACTTTCGGCGAAGGAAAACATCGTGAGGAACGCATATAGCACGGTACGGGTACTTTGTAGTACCCACCTGGCTACCTTTACGATGAGCTTGAACTTTCGATGAAGGAAAACACCGTGAGGAAAGCATATAGCACGGTACGGGTACTTTGTAGTACCCACCTGGCTAACTTCCTTCTTAGCCTTCTCTTAATCTATGATAAGTAGCAATATATTTGCCAAATACCACGCTCAATTCGAAAATCTGTCTAAGCGGTGTATTCTTGTAAAATTAAAGTGTTAAATGAATACACCGCTTAGGACTTAGTGACAGATTCATCATCATCATCAGCCTATAATGTCCCACTGCTGAGCACAGGCCTCCTTTCACAAATCAGGGTGAAAGGGAATGGGCAGATACTCCACCACGCGTGCCCACTGCGGATTGGTGGAGGTAGGCTAGTGGTCAACCTACTGTTGGAATTTTTCAAGCCGCCTAAGAGGCATCCAACTAGCTTAACGACTATCACAATTAAGTGATAACCGGGACCAACGGCTTTACGTGCCTTCCGAAGCACGGAAACGCTCGATTTGAAATACCACTAGGCGGTCACCCATCCAGGTACTGACCAAGACAGACGTAGCTTAACTTTGCCGATCGATTAAGAACGGCTAGTCATGCTACACCACGAGCGCTTCGTTTATTGTGACAGTGACAGATTACCACAGTGCTATTTTGGTACAAAAATAACGGCCATGAAATGAATGAATGATAGAATAGATGCGGACAGCAAGGGAGTGGAACTTGCTTCCGGTGTCTGTGTTTCCTGACGCCTACAATCTAGGAACTTTCAAGGCCAAAGTGAATAGGTTTCTTCTGGGTAAGCGTGTTCCATCTTAGGCTTCGTCATCGCCCCTTATGGGCGGGTCAGTGGCCAAACGCAAGCCCATTTAATAAAAAAAAAAAAAAAGATAAGCTCAAAACGCTACTGCTTGACAAGGCATATTATAATATCGATGAATTCTTTGCGGAAAAGTTCACTTGATTCACACTACCTATAAAAACTTAAGTTTCAAACTCTTAGATGTTTTAGTTTACCTACATATTGTGTAAAAATGTTTTAATAATATTATTATTACGTTTTAGTATTAATTAAAAAATAAATATACTGGGACATTCCTCACACATGGTCATCTGATCCCAAACTAAACAGAGCTTGTACTATGGGAACCAGATAACTGATATAATACATATACTACTTTTTGTTTGTAAATACATACTTAATATACATAATTACACCCAGACTCAGGACATACAGACATGTTCATGTACACAAATGCACGTCCTGTGCGGGAATCGAACCCACGACCTGCGCCGCTATAGGCCAAGTACGCCAACGGTCCCGTCAAATTACAATTTTAAATTACATGTAAGATAATTCTTATTAATAAATGTTGATATGATATAATGTGCGACTCACCATTCCTTAAGCCACACATCTGTGGATGAATAGAATATCTGTGCTAGTATGAACAATGTGAACAGTAAGGTCATAGATAATTTACTGCCGCCGCTCTTTATGTAAGAGAAGTAAACGCTGTTGTCCACAGAGCCTTTGTTTTGGGTTTCACCTATGAAAAAAAAGTACAGTAAGTCCCAGGGTATTTTTTTTTTTTTTTTTTTTTTATGTCATGAGGTTGACAAACAGGCAGACGGGCCTCCTGATGGAAAGTGGTCACCGTCGGCTATAGACATTTGCAATACCAGGGGGATTGCCAATGTGTTGCCGACCTTGAAGAGCTCTTTTTACGCCTCTTTTGAAGAACCCCATATCGTAGCGCTGAGGGAAAACCGTAATGGGGAGTTCATTCCACATCCTAATGGTCCGCAGTAGGAACGTCCGACTGAAACGTTGTATGGACGATCGAGGCGGCTCGAGGACGTGAGGATGAACTCCACATCGCCGGCGAGCAGTGCGATGGTAGAAAGGTGACGATGGCACCAGGTCAAAGAGTTCTTTAGAACACTCTCCATTATACAGACGGTAGAACACACAAAGCGAGCCTATATCTCTCCGAAGGCTGAGAGGTTCTAAGCCGCCTGTGAGTATGGGATCGTCAACAATACGAATGGCCCGCCTTTGCACCGAGGCAAGTGGATCAAGCTGATAAGCGGGTGCGCCTGCCCAGAGGTGCGAGCAGTACTCCATATGCGGCCTAACCTGCGCTTTATAAAGCTGTAGCCGCTGGAGATTCGTGAAGTACCACTTAGCTTTATTTAGCACACCCAACTTTTTTGAAGCCAATTTGGCTTTACTTTCCAAATGACCTCGAAACTGGACATCACTCGCAATGTCAACACCGAGGATCCCGATACTCTTTGAGATGATTAGGGGAGTGTCTTCGAACTTTGGTGCAGCTACGAACGGGGTTTTTTTCGCGGAGAACGCGCAGACCTGTGTCTTCGAAGGGTTGAATCGGACTAAATTAAGTCTCCCCCATTCCGAGACCTGCTCCAAGGATTACTATTCGGCTTTCCTCCACCATGGACCGAGGGTTGTTAGCACGGCCAGTATATTGAGCATCACCAGTGCTGTCATCCGCATAGCAGTGAATGCTGGGGATTTTCAGCATATCATTGATATGCAGGATGAACAGTGTGGGCGATAGCACGCAGCCTTGTGGTACGCCAGCATTAATATTCTTGATGTCGGAGCAACATCCGTCAACAGCGACCTTGATACTCCGATCAGCAAGAAAACTGGTCACCCAGATGCACAAACCCTCGGGAATTCCATATGACGATTCGATAGAAGTGCCCTGTGCCAGACCCGGTCGAAGGCCTTAGCAACATCAAGGCTAACTGCCAATGCCTCGCCTTTGCTCTCTATGGCTTCAGCCCATCGGTGCGTCAGGTAAACGAGAAGGTCACCAGCTGAACGACCATGACGGAAGCCGTATTGGCGGTCGCTTATCAGCTGGTGCTCCTCTAGGTACCTGAGCAGCTGAGTGTTGATGACTCGCTCCATCACCTTAGAGAGAAGGGAGGTTATAGCTATAGGCCTGTAGTTTGACGGGTCAGTTCGATCACCCTTTTTGGGAATCGGATGTACTAGGGCGGTCTTCCACGAAGAGGGAACACGTCCGGCGGTATAGGAAAGCCTGAATAGGCGCGTCAACACTGGAGACAACTCTGGAGCACACGTCCTTAGCACATTGGCGGGGATTCCGTCTGGCCCACTCGACTTTCGGACGTCAAGGGAGAGCAGAGCTCGCCTGACCGCGTTTTGCGAGAAGCGTACTTCTGGCATCAAGCTGTCACACCGCGGGATAGTAGGCGGTGAGGCTCCCCCGTCGTCAATTATCGAGTTCGATGCAAAGAGAGCTGCCAGAAGATCGGCTTTCTCCTTTGCAGTGTGGGCCAGATAGTCATCCGGTGTGTGCAATGGTGGAAGTGACGACCGACAGAAGTTACCTTCGATAGCTTTGGCAAGCGACCAAAATGCTCGGCTCCCAGAAGGGAAACCAGCAAGCCGATCACCGATTCTGCCGATGTGCTGGAACTTCGCTCTGGCAATTTGCTTCTTGCTGGACCAATAGGCAGAATTGTATTCTTTTCTCATTTTGGATACATCTGGGTCGTTCCGAGCCTGCGCTTTTGACCAGGCCCGATAGGCCTCATTCTTAAGGTTAGTAACCTTAGCACTAGGCCGGTCGAACCAGGGTTGACTCGTTCCACCGATGGGCACTACAGAACATGGAATAAAACATTCCATGCCTTGCAATACGACATGGGCGACCGAGTCTGCGCAGCTGTCCGGATTATCCGTTGAGAAACAAAGCTGCCTCCATGGGTAGGACGCATAAAACTCCCGCAGTCCATCCCAATCTGCTGACCGGTAATGCCAAACTTTGCGCGTCTCGCGGGGTCGAGATCTTCCTGGTTGCGCAAGTGGCAACACAGATTGAACCAAGCAATGATCGGACGACCCCAGAGGGGCACCGACGGAGACCTGGTAATTATCTGGATGCGTGGTCAGCAGAAGGTCCAACAAAGAGGGCTCGTGGTTCTCGATATCTGGGATGCGGGTTACTTCCTGCACCAGTTGCGAGAAACCATAGGCCAGAGCAAAGTCATAGACGGTTTTCCCTGCGTGGTCGGTCCGCGAAGACCCCAACCACTCGCTATGGTGAGCGTTAAAATCTCCAAGGACAATCACCTCGGCTGTGGGATACCGTTCCAGCACAGTGTCGGTCGCGTCTTGAACGCGTTCAAAGAAGCGAGTTGTCTCAGTGTCGCCGCGATGAGACCTGTAGAGGCACGCGTATATTCGGGTGGACCCACCGTAGTCTACGCGCACCCAGAGAGTAGACAGGTCCCTGTCTTCTAGGTTATAAAGACGTCGACAACAGATGCCCTCCCGGGCGAACATGCACACCCCGGCCTTTGGGATGAACAAATGTTCGAGGTTGTAGCCGGGATAGTGGAGATACGATGTATCGCTCGGGCAGGTTATCTGTGTCTCCGTCAGAAAGAGCAAGGCCGGCTTCGCCGTCTCAAGATGGTGATGGACGGCGTTGATATTACTGTGGAGCCCCCTGATATTGCAAAAGTCCACTCTAAATGTGGAAGGGGTTGCCGGTGAAAATAACCTTTTTCTTTTGTTTTTTTTTAACCAATTAAAAGATTGCGTTAAAAAGACGAGTTAATTGGTAGTATGTGGTTGATATGATAGCGTAATGGTTAGGGGTCGACCCTAATGCAGCGACAAGTTGTGGGATTGACATGGGGGACGGAAGGGCCCCCGGTCCCCCCCGAGAGTGCCTGTCTGGTTCCACTCCGGTCTCCTCCCCCGGCAGGACAGACACTCGTCGGGATTATGCGCACGGTTGGCGGGACAGCCTCCTAGGCCGGAGGTTATAGGTTATGCCCAGGTTCGGGTCCCCTACTAACCGGCGGGCGGCCAGCGGACAGCCGTTTCACCGGGTCTCCCTGGCCCCCATGTCAACCCAACACGCCACACACATCAGAGGTCGCCCAAATCGCATCGCTGGACCGCACCATCATACATACTGCACACTTCGGACGTAAGGGGGGCAGGCTCTCGTGAACCCTTACCGAAACACAGCGAACTGCTTCACGGCAGACTCACTCACGAGGGTGGTCGCTAGCCAGTCGGACATGGGTATGTCCTACCACCAAGCCAGGCGGTCTGAGAATTAAATGGGGCCACCGCCGGTCCACCACAACCCGAAACGGGGTTCAGTAAAGCCAGAGCCTCGTTTGTTTGTCAGCAGGGTGCACCACGAGCAGGTGAGGTTGGCAAGGATCCAAAGGATGTTATTTGGACCCTTACACCCCACAAATAGTATAGTTTAATTTTACATACCTAAATACAATCCATCAGTTTAAAGCAAATTTAACACGAAACAAACAAAAATTTACATCGTTATTTTATTATAATAGAGAACAAGTTTTAAAATAACTGTCATTTTTTTTTTTATATTAATATTTTTTTTTATCAGTTTTGTCACACTGCAATGAGTAAACTTACCAGAATGAATGTATAAACTTACCTTCATATTTAGGATCCAAATGATTGTCCAGGTCTAAATTGAATGACAATTGCGAGGCTTCCGACATAGATCTTTGAGATCTTAATTTGTAACTGTTCTCCTGAAATTATTTATGTAAATAAATATCCTGTGACGTTCCTCACACACGGTCATCTGATCCCAAACTAAGCAGAGCTTGTACTATGGAAACCAGATAACTGATATAATACATATACTACTTTTTGTTTGTAAATACATACTTAATATACATAATTACACCCCGACTCAGGACATACAGACATGTTCATGCACACAAATGCATGTCCTGTGTGGGAATCGAACCCACGACCTGCGGCGTGTAAGGTGAATCTTAACCAACTGCGCCAACTTACAATATCTATGATAACTTTGATAATAAAAATAATAATCTATGTTTATAATGTCATGGGAAACATGTCTCATTTACAAAAACGTTGTTACAGATCGTTTACCGAAAGCTGGCATATTCAAAGTACTCACATATGCAATTTCACGATACAGTATGTTTTATTACCTCATTGTTTCTAATCGGCCAGTCAATTCTAACGGACGAATGTAAAAATACCACTCTATCTTTATGAGCAGTAGCAAAAGCAAAACAATAACTATCTCCTTCATACTCATAAGCTTGACCACGCGCGAGAGAGACGGACACTATACAAGCGCAACGTGTAAATGGCATGTGTTGAACGTGCCAGGTTTAGTTAAGCGACCTGTATCTTCTATACAGGGTGATTTCGAGATGGCATATTTTCGAAACCTATATTGGGTTAGTCATGCTGAACAACTTTTACTATGGGACCAATAGTGAAATCTCAATTATTTTTTTTACTTTACTTACAAGGTTGACATTTTGTAAGAAAATTTAATAAAAAAATTGAGAATTCAGTGTTGGTCCTATAGTAAAAGTTGTTCAGCATGACTAACCCAATATAGGTTTCGAAAATATGCCATCTCGAAATCTACATCTGTTATACTAAATAAACTACTTAGAAAACGCATACAGGACTTTTTAAACATAATAATGAAAGAACTAACACTCCGCTTCGCGTCGGGTCTTGGCTCAGTTTTAATGATTGCATTGTAAACCTAGATAAACATAAATTATGTAAAAATGCTAAGAATCCTTTGATCATTTTCTATCCTTTTCCAATTATACGAAAGAAAGAGATGTAATTTAGTGAGGGGGGATTTGCCTATTTAGGGTGGGTACTAAAAAGGTTGAGAAACTGTGTTCAAGCGAATCAATAATGAAATTTCAACTCACAATTGTTTCTTGATTCTCGTATGAGGCGGCTTTCTGCTTAAGTTTTTCTTCTTCCGTCTTCTCACCCATTTCTATTAGTTTCTCAAACTCTGCCACTCCATTTTTGAGTTCGTTATACGTGCCTTGAGCTACTATCTGTAAATAACATTAGTTTTATTTAAAATAATGTTTTTTTTTTATACTACTTAGGCAGCAAACAAGCATACGGCCCGCCTGATGGTAAGCGGTTACCGTAGCCTATGGACGCTTGCAACACCAGGGGCGTCACTCGCGCGTTGCCGACCCTGCACAAATCTCTTCACACTCTTTTTGAGTAACCCCATGCTTTACTCCATTGGGAAAACCACGGCGGGGAGCTCATTCCACAGTCTGAGCGTCCGCGGAAGGAAGCTCCTTTAAGACCGCACAATTCGAAACAAATCTGGTTTCAATGTGTGAGGATGGACTCCCCGTCGATGGCGAGAGTTGCGATGGTGGAAGGTAGCCGTGGGCATCATCTTAAACAATTCTTCAGAACACTGTCCGTTGTACAAGCGGTAGAACACACATAACGAGGCAAAGTCTCTCCTCAGACTGAACCCTTATGAAACCACTCAGTGTCTCGCCTCCTGTCATAGATACACTGTTCTTAGACAGTAATGATATACACTCTCTCTCTCTCTCTTTCTCACTCAATAATGAAATCTCGATCATTGTGATCATCGTTATTTACTCGCTTATCTGATTACACCCAGACTCAGGACATACAGACATGTTCATGCACACTAATGAATGTCCTGTGTGGGAATCGAACCCACGACCTGCGGCATTTTAACCAGTCTTAACTACGCCAGCTGGCCTGTCTGTTGTATGTATATTCTTTACTGTGTTCCGTCAAATAAATGTTTCTTTCTTTCTTTCTTCTTTCACTCAAATTATTTACTAGATGACGAAAACTGTGATACCTTGGTACACACGGCTACAGATCAAGCTATACATTTCCAGTATAAGCTGATCTCGCATTGTATAGGATTTCCGTACTATGGGAGGTCAGCTTATACTAGAAATGTATAGCTTGATCGGTAGCCGTGTGTACGTACAAAAAAATAGGCACATTTTTTACATTAAGTAATGGTTTACTTAATGTAAAAAAATGTGCCTATTCTTTTTCTTTATTAGCCTATACTTGGTCGACACATTAAATTAAGTATTTTGGAAAGTACTTGTGGTAGTCTAATAAAATGGTGAGTACTGACCGTCCCCCCCCTCATGACGCACACTTGGTGTGCGAGGCGCGCGAACTGCACGTGGTGGGTGACCAGCACCGCGCACTTGTCGCGCAGGAACCCGCGGATACACTCCTCGAATATCGCCTGAGCTACCTGCACGACAATTGTTCACTTTAGCTAATAGTTAGCAATTACAAATAGTTATTTGTGCAATAACGGAGCAAAGTTCGTTTTTGACAGAGCAAAGTTCGGTTTTGACAGAGCGAAGTTCGTTTTGACAGAGCGAAGTTCGTTTTTGACAGAGGAAAGTTCGTTTTTGACAGCAAAGTTCGTTTTATTTGAATTTGAATCCCGAGCAAGCGAATGATTCTTATAACTCTAAGTTAGTATCCAGAGCATAGTGAGGGATTCAATAGCAGGAGAAACAAATATCCTTGCTTCTCGCGTGATACATACGACTTTTCACCTCACTAACTAGAAAATACTACTTTGGTCGACACTATTTTTTATCACCCTCTATAAAAAAATAAGTAAGTGCTACTTATGAATAAGAATAGTACGTTTATTATTAACATGCAATTAGGAACAATAAGACATAAATCATAGAAATATTTAGAGGCAAATATTTGAACAATAATGAAAGTTCATCGTAACCATTTTATTACTACCATCCGTTACAGATGTAGATTTGTGTAACCAAATATACAGACAAACTACCCATACATCATGTATCTATGTTTTTTTGTCTGTTTCCTGTACATTATAATATTCGTGATCGGAACTTTTACTAGAATCCCACATTACATATTCAATTCACATTAATCCCTAGGGATTAAAGAGCTATTTCAGTCCCTCTTTACGAAGAATAAATGTGATAAAAAAATGTGTATACCTTAGCATCAACAGCAGCCAGCGGGTCGTCCAGCAGGTATATATCAGCATTCTGGTAGACGCACCGAGCCAGAGATATCCTGGCTCTTTGGCCGCCCGATAGCGATGCGCCTGCGCGGAAACAAACATAGTAGTTAGATTATAAAATTCTTACAATTTAGGGCAATGGTAGGTCAGTAGAACCTTGCAACCTACACCCTATTGTCAAGTGCCATACACACGAACGTCAATCACCATACGTCACGACTGTCGAGTGTCATACGTCACAACCGTCAAGTGCCATACGTCACGACCGTAAAGTGCCATACGCCACGACCGTCAAGTGCCATACGTCACGAGCGTCAAGCGTCATACGCCACGAACGTCAAGTACCATACGTCACGACCGTCAAGTGCCATACGCCACGACCGTCAAGTGCCATACGTCACGAGCGTCAAGCGTCATACGCCACGAACGTCAAGTACCATACGTCACGATCGTCAAGTGCAATACGTAACGACCGTCAAGTGCCATACGTCACCACCGTCAAGTGCCATACGTCACGACCGTCAAATGCCATAGGTCACGACCGTCCAGTGTCATACGTCGCGACCGTACTTTTGTCATTTGTTTTGCTTTGATATTTTGTTTATGTTAGTTTTTGAAACAGTTTTGCAAGCTATACGTTAGCTGGTATTTAGTATATTTGAAGTAAACAAATACATTTCAATTCAAATTTTATAGGCATATTACCAAAATATTGAACGACAAGTTTTTGTTTCTATTATCTCACCTCTCTCTCCCACAATAGTCTTGTCTCCATGGGACAGTATTTCCAGGTCACTCTTCAGCTGGCAACACTTGATAACCTGTTTGTATCTGCGCAGATCCATATCTTGGCCGAACAGTATGTTTTGACGCACCTAAAAATAGCATTGCTAGATTACGAGTCAAGATTAAGCAACTGAATTTAGAACTTACACTCATTGCATAAGGTTTATTTTCAATGAACACAGTCTACCTAGTATCCGCTCTAAAGGGATTTTTGATTTATTATGTAAGGGAAAAAAGCAGTTTGTATGAAACTTTTTTGTAGAAAATAATGGATTTTACTTTTTATTTTTTATACGACGAATTCGGTCCGCCTGATGGTAAGCTGTTGCCGTAGTGACATATGGACGCTTGCAACACACGAGGCTCCCGCGTTACCAACCCTTACCCCCTCGCCAATGAGCTCTGTTGACCTTACTCACGCGCAGGAACACAACTTTACACAACATAAAGTTATTTGGCTGCGGTATTCTGTAAGGTACGCACCCAGTCGAGATGCTCTTTGAGCGAATAAAAAAATTGCTCCAAACCCCATAGAACTAAATGATCAGTACTTACAGAAGCGTCAAACAGCCAGGGATCCTGTGCAGCGTAAGCGACGACGCCGTTCACCTGTAGATGCCCACTGGTGGGCGACAGCTCTCTCAGTATCGCTTGCAGCAGCGTGGACTTGCCAGAACCCACCGTACCTACTATTGTTGTTAACGTTTCTGGTTTCACCTGTGGATTTTTGTATTTTGAAGTCAATTCAATATTGCAAACTACTCATATTTAGATATGTGGTATATCAGATTTCCGTTAAGCCTCGCCATTTTTGATCAAAAATAATCTCGATTCTATACTTTTAACGATAGATATTAAATTCCTGTGAATTTTTACTTGACCAGGGTTTAGGGAAGTATAATGAACTAGCCGCCCCCCGCGTTTTCACCCACGTTCCCAGGAAAAGTAAGTAAACAATGTAGCTTCTAATTAGTGAGCGGAGATTACCCCCTTCATCCAAACTTTAGCTCTTTATAATATTGATCTAGAATTCCCAAATTAAAAAGTTATATCTTTATTATCTGTCAAGTTGTAAGATCGAACAAGGACTCCGTCCGTCCATCTGTCTGTACATCACAGCCATTTTACTTATAAACTAAATAAATAAGGTCTAATTCACTCTTTGGCACACAAATAGTTATATACCACACCAAAGTTATAAAAAAATAATTATAATCTAACCCTATGGTATGAATGGTTTTACATTCAATTTGCCAGTAATTTTTAAATTTATGATTACTCAATCAGATTTCACCCAGTATCATCATCATCAGCCTATAATGTCCCACTGCTGAGCACAGGCCTCCTGCACACAAATCAGGGTGAAAGGGAATGTGCAGATACTCCACCACGCGTGCCCACTGCGGATCGGTGGAGGTAGGCTAGTGGTCAACCTGCTGGTGGAATTTTTCAAGCCTTCTAGTTGGCATCCAACTAGCTTAACGACTATCACAATTAAGTGATAACCGGGACCAACGGCTTTACGTGCCTTCCGAAGCACGGAAACGCTCGATTTGAAATACCACTAGGCGGTCACCCATCCAGGTACCGACCACGACAGACGTAGCTTAACTTTGCCGATCGATTAAGAACGGCTAATCATGCTACACCACGCTTCACCCAGTATACTTACAATTAAATTAATATTCGCGAGGGCAGTGACTTTCCGGTCGATAGCCTCATCCTCGGCGTTCTTCCAAAACGCTGTGTAGTCTTTCATGGTGATGAGAACAGCTGGCTTCATGTGTTCCAGGTTCGTTTCGGACTTTATGTACGCTTGTTGGCTGGAAAATGTGGTTTAAATATGTTTGTTTAAGGTTTATAATGGGTTAGCTATGTTTGAGAATGAATAAAGAGTGAGAAACATACAAAATGCACTACAGGAAAATGAGTTTTTTTTAAATAATACTATAGCTTTGTGGTAGGATACTTTGTAGTTCCCACCTGGCTGGCTACCAGTGGTACCAACTTCAAGTTGAAAATCTATCACCAAAAACTGCACTTGAGAGTCAGTTCCTTTTAGGCTTTGTGTGTGCACCACCTTCGGCCACATCATCACTTACCATGGTGAGATTGCAGTCTATAAAAAGTAAACAATAAATGGAAATTTTTCGGTCCATATTATGTTTTTAGAGAGGTAGAGCACAGCGTTTTTTCGCTCAAAGAGCAGCTCGACTGGGGAAGTACCTCCACCTTACAGAATACCGCAGACAAATAACTTTATGTTGTGTTCCTGCGCGTGAGTAAGGTCGCCAGAGCTCATAGGGAGGGGGGAAGATCGGTAACGCGTGAGCGATGCTTCTTGTGTTGCAAGCGTCCATATGGCTGCGGTAACCGCTTACCATCAGGCGGGCCGAATGCTAGTTTACCGACTTAGTTGTATAAAAAATAAATGTTTTCCACTTACCCGTTACCAATCTTCTCAAAAACTCCATTAGTTTGTGCATTTTTATAATCATCTATCGTTATCAAGTCAACGCCATCTTCGTTTTCAACTTCTGGGAGTAGCAGGAACTCTTGCATCCTCTTCACACTCACGTACGCTTCGAGAGTGAAAGTGATAGCAAGAGGCAGGAAATCCACTAGCGTATATTTAAGTATTTCATAATAGGAGAATATTACGAACACTTTGGCGGCCGTCAGTTCATTGTCGAAAGAGATAAAAGATATGAGACTGAGCAGGATAGCGACTTTTGTGTTCAGTTTTACGCAAGATATCATAACTGCTCGTAGCCATGACATTTTTTTTATTACGTTCATTTCTTTTCTGTGGAAAGAAAATTTAAATAAATATAGAGACATATTGGTCATCTGATACCAAACAAAGTTAAACTTGTACTATGGAAACAAGTAACTGATAATCCTAACTATATCTATACATATAAAATGCTTTGTCCTGAATTACTGACTGATGGATCAACGCACAGCCTAAACCGCTGATCGTAGAGACCTGAAACTTGGTTCTTTGTATGACGTAGGCATCCGATAAGAAAGGATTTAAAAACGGGGGAAAATTTTGTATGGGACAACGTGATTCCTTGGTCCAATCTACTTAAAATTTTGCATAAACATTCTTTAACAGTATTGATGGAAATGTGTTTCGTATTTTATTGAAACACATCGCCTATGGAAATGTGTTTCGTATTTTATTGAAACACATCGCCTAACGGGGTTAAAAAGGGGTAGAAAGTTATTTTAGTGGCGATTTGCATCGAAGTTGATATCAATACTCCTTAGTGCTTTTGATTTAAATATTCTTTTATATTTGACACATAGACATATAGGAAAATCAAGACGGAGTGTAACCTTATAAGAAAGTGAAGCTGAAAATTTCCTACGTGTGCGTGAGTAAAATCAGTACTGGCCGAAGCAGGCACAAATGGTACTGATACTATTGTCACTGTCAACGTCTCAATACGGAATGACTAACGATCGGCTTCCTATGGGCTACATGTGTGTGTGTGGCCATGTATTTACAAGAACGCCGGCATCCTATTACTTGCGTCAGTTAAGAACACAGACCGTTCCGTCTTTAATTTTTTATTGGTCTGAGATTTGACATTCCAATTTTAAAGAGTCTTGCATTGCACCAAGCTTTTATGTGAGTTCAACTTTTTTTGAATAAAATCGGATTGAGATCACGAGATCGCGGGGCGGAATATGTATGATTTCATTCCATTTCTCATACCGTAGTATTTATATACTCTGAGCTCATACGAACAGTCACTTAGACCCACATGCGTCTACCTGGGCTATGTTATCTTTACTAACATGCAAATTAAATTCTATGATATACATTGAATAAACCTAAAAGATTACTTACCTCCTCGCCTGCCCAATAATTCTTGCAAAGGAATTCTCCCACGCGTACATTTTGATAGCCTCTATGCTTTGTATGACTTCGTTCATTAGACGTATTCTGTTGTCTGTCCGTATGGCCGTTTGCCTGCGTAGTTTACTTGATATTTTACCTAGGTAGCCTGGTGGACAAGGTGGAGAATCATAAAGTATAAATAATAGTAGTTTATGGGAATAGTTGTAATGAATTCTAGGCCTATGTGACGAAAAGGACCACTCAATAAGTGAGAGGGTTCCACCAAAAAATATTGGATCTGCTGAGATTTTGGAAAATTAATTCTATTCAGCAATACTTCTTCTTCTCGTTTTTTTAACCGACTTCAAAAAAGTAGGAGGTTATCAATTCGGTTACATTTTTTTAACCGACTTCAAAAAAACGGAAGAGGTTCTCAATTCGATTATGATCGAACAAGGTTGACATTTTGTAAGAAAAGTAAACAAAATAATTAAAGAATTCAGTGTTGGTCCCGTAGTAAAAGTTGTTCAACATGACTTATCCAACATATGTTTCGAATATATACCATCTCAAAATCTCCACCTGTTATATTGTCGTATAATTTAATGTCAGGCTAGTGCAGAATATCAGCAGTTGTGCGATATGCCTATCCACATCCATGGCTGAGCACTAGACCTTTTTGCCTCTGCTTTTATTTATTACTTTTTTCTTTTGTTTTATTATGTTATTTTTAAGTTAGAGACAAATGAACGTTAATTTATTTATTTTAGCCCCCTCAGAAAGCTGGGAAGCAACCTAAAAGCAAGGGGCCACAGCCACAGGGTTTTTAATTAAAAGAGGTAGAGCATAGCGTTTATTCGCTCAAAGAGCAGCCCAACTGGGTGCGTACCTCCACCTTACAGAATACCGCAGCCAAATAACTTAATGTTGTGTTCCTGCGCGTGAGTAAGTGAGCCAGAGCTATTTTGGGAAGGGGGAAAGGTCGGTAATGCTTGAGTGATGCCCCGGGTGTTGCATCCGGGGCATGTTGCACCAGGCCGTA
Organism: Achlya flavicornis; assembly: GCA_947623365.1. NCBI lineage: Eukaryota > Metazoa > Arthropoda > Insecta > Lepidoptera > Drepanidae > Achlya > Achlya flavicornis. The sequence goes on along the minus strand of OX392467.1, from coordinate 20,510,194 downwards.
TGCTTGTTAGCCGACTTACTACTATAAAATAAAAAACCGGCTAAGTGCGAGTCGGACTCGCTAACGGAGGGTTTCGTACCATATTAACTAACACATTGTGCTATAAAAACACTTTACCAAAAAAAAGACGTTTGTTGTATCGGCGCCCCCTTTAATGTTTAATAATATTTCATTTTTATTATTTGTTGTCATAGCGGCAATAGACATACATATTCTCTGAAAATTTCAACTGTCTACCTATTACCGTTCATGAGATACCTACAGCACACTGACAGACAGACAGACGGACGGACGGACGGACGGACAGCGGAGTCTTAGTAATAGGGTCCCGTTTGGAACCCTTCGGGTACGTCACCCTAAAAAGACTCAAATTAATTCGCTAATGATCACGTACCTTGTAACGGTATGAACAGCAGCAGGAAGGCAACACCAACAAGTGTAGCGACACCGATCCTCCTATACATGAGGTAGACTATGACAGTGCTCTCTATGGGAGTCCGAACCAGGTCCACCATGAACAGGCACGCCATGTCGAACCGCTGGGCGTCTGTGGTCAGCAGGTTCATCACGTGGCCCGCCAGACCTTCTGACGCCTTGCCTCCTACTGTTAGATCTAGACGGAGGAGCTGTACACAAAAATAGACCTAAACCTTGTGGAATAAGGTGCAGTTTCCTTGGTTTAGCTGCAGAGAAGAATATTTCCTAAATTTGGTACAATAAGGTGCAATTTTGTAAAGTCCTGGCTAAACCGCTGAAGGTAGAAACATGAAATTTGGACAGTAAGTAGTTTTCAAGTTGCAAATATTAACTAAGATTGGATTTTGGGTAATTCCTCATGGAGTTAAAAGGATTGTCAAAGTTTGACTGAAGTACAATCGCGAACTTTAGTATGGGGTCAATTTCTTAGATATGGTTCTAAGAACACTCATAATACAATAAGGTCGAAAACTCCAAATCAATAGAAATATGCGACATCTGAGAGAAGTAAGTAACATCAGCGGGGCGATTACGTAACTAAATTTCAATCATTTTCGAATTGAAATCGGTTCAATATAGCGGTTTTCTGATAACTTTTTTACGTTCTGATAATTGCAAATACAAACAGTGGTTCATTAGAAATAGAACCATTTCCGTTTCCGACTTAGTAACATATTTACCGATTCAGATGTTATTTCAATCTAAATTTCATTGCAATCAAGTTACGTAATCCACGTACAGACAAACTTACATACTAAAATAATAGCTTTAGTTATAAGTTTGCTAAACGAAATTCAGTTTAAGTAAATTTATAAAGTTTGCGATTGTACGTTCTTATAAAAATTAAACCTCTAGTCTAATTCGCTGCAGATAGAATTACAACCTAAAGCAGATGATTTAAGGTGCAATTTGCTGAGTGACCAAAGGGCATACCTTTCTATATACGAGTGAACAGCATCCCACCCTGATCTTCATAGCCATATCCAACAACCATAAGAGCATTAGATGGAGTAGACTTGCGTTTATTGCCATGAAACTGAAAGAAAAAGGCTTTAGGAACAGACGGAGGTTCTATACATAGTAGAGTAAATTGGACCTTCATAACTATAAATAATAATAAATATCCTGGGACATTCCTCACACACGGTCATCTGATGCCAAACTAAGCAGAGCTTGTACTATGGAAACCAGATAACTGATATAATACATATACTACTTTTTGTTTGTAAATACATACTTAATATACATAATTACACCCAGACTCAGGACATACAGACATGTTCATGCACACAAATCCATGTCCTGTGTGGGAATCGAACCCACGACCTGCGGCGCGTAAGGAGAACCTTAACCAACTGCGCCAACTGGCCCGTCAAACTTGCTGCCCTTCTAGGGCCTACATTGAATAAATGGGTTTGACTTTGATTAGGTTGCCAGGTAGAAAGCAAGTGTAAAGACTCACTTTGTAGATGTTTTTTTTTTGGTGACCATATCTTCGTGATTACAAGGTGTTTTGTGATTCGATTAACATTAACTATAAGATATTGTTTGTTTGTTACTAATAGCGTTATATAGTGGGTGGATCGTTACTCTTCATACATTATGATCGAGCAAGGTTGACATTAGTAAAAAAAGTAAAAAAAAAAATGAGAATTCTCTGTTGGTCCCATTTGTTCAACAAGTCTAGCCGAACATAGGTTTTGAAAATATTAGATCTCGAAATCGCCACCCTGTATAATATACAACGTATAACAGATTAAGATGCTAAACCGTTAAACTAACTAAATTACTTTATTATTTAAATTACTTTTAATATTGATATTTGAACAAAAGCGTTCAGAATCGCCTACTGAATCGATAAAAGTTAATTAAATCGATTCAGAAAACGATTTTGAAAAACCAGTTTCACGGTTTAGCATCTTACTCTGTTACACGTTGTATATACATAAATAACGCGCCGAATAACTATTATGTAATGAATCTAAGGTTGTTTTGAAAAGAGTAATTGCTGAGTTTATTGCCGGCTCTTCTCAGCAAATGCAACCTTCCGAACCGGTATTAAAATCAGACTTTTCATAAATGCCTGCGAAGGTCTATTTGAATAAAATGATTTTGAATTTTGATTTTTTGGATATAATAGTTACCCAACAACCCCGGCGGCACACAAGTACGCGTACGTGGCAGTCACACCGGCGTGAGACGGGGAGAAGTAGTTGATGAGGCCTTCCAGACATATTGGAATTGTTAATCTGGAACAATATCATATCGATTTACATACAGTTTGATTATTTTAGATTCTTTTTGTATACCACTAAGGTGGCAATCAAGCATACGACCCGCCTGATGGTAAGCGGTTACCGTAGCCTATGGACGCTTGCAACACCAGGGGTATCACTCGCGCGTTGCCGACCCTGCAGAAATCTCTTCACACCCTTTTTGAAGAACCCCATGCTGTAAAACCACGGCGGGGAGCTCATTCCACAGTCTGAGTTCAAAATAATATTTTTTCAACACACTCTATCGTAAAGTGACAATTATTGCAAAATTGAAGTCAATTTTTTTCTTCGCAAGTGTTGTTTCGTATGACACTCGTGTGCATTGATTTATTACACTCTCGGCTCCCTTATCGCTTAAAACCGCCGCGAGTGTTATTCATCAAATTTGAACACAATATGTATCATAATGTACTATTTTCTGCATGTTTTTTTTTTACTTTACAGGGTTCTTAGATAAAAACCATGAGCTGAATTTTGAACAAAGTAAAAGTAACATTAAAATTTCTTAAAAAAATGTATTTCAGATAATATCTGAAATACATTTTTTTAAGAAATTTTAATGGAGTTTTTCCAATATTTTTTTTCAAATTTATTCTCCTACATAATAATACGAACAAAATTATATATGACCATCAGGGTCTCGAGCACCGCCCTGCTATCACCATGTATATTTTCTTTTCATAAGTCAAAAACTACGCAACGTAAAAGAAAATAAATTACATGTTGTGGACCTTTCCATAAACCCCATTTAAATTAAATAATCGCTGTGACAGACGGACGGAGTCGCACAGTAAGGGTTCCTTAAGGTACTTACAATTTTGGTTAGGAACCCTAAAAATGATTTAAAAAATGCAATTGCAATGCATGGAGATTTCGAGATGGCATATTTTCGAAACCTATGTTGGGTTAGTCATGCTGAACAACTTTTACTATGGGACCAACACTGAATTCTCAAAAATAGGTTTCGAAAATATGCCATCTCGAAATCTCCACCCAGTATATAAAGATATCTCACCTAATACTGCAATCGATAATAGCAAATATAACATTGACGATTAAAAACTTGACTCCATAGATCTTTATAATTGACCGCAGCAATGAAGGTTTCTTGGGCTTATCTGAAACTGGAAAATAAACATTAAAATACATTAGATATCCTATTCATATTATAAAATGCGATAGAAGCTTCGTATGTCGGTTTGTTACCTGCACATAGGGTTGCCAAGCCCTAAAACATAAAAGCCGGACTCGGCTCTTAACTTAGCCGGAAATTTTGCCCTTAAAGCCGAGCATACCTTTTTTAAAGCCGGACATATGTTCTAAAAAATATTGTCCGGGTTTTAGAGCATATATCTTGAGTATGAAAAACATTAAGTCTTAGTCAGCAAGACAAAAAGCCTGATAAAAGTCGGACAGGCCCGAAACGAAAATATTTGGCCGTACACGACCGTAAAAAGCCAAACATGTCCGGCTAAAACCAGACACCTGGCAGCCCTGCACGTGATGTTTTTATGATTAACTAAGTATGTTAAAGAAACAACCTCGTAATCGATATAAATTACAATGTTGAAAATAGTTCCATTTGCAATTAAGCACCGTTTGCAAATGCATATAATGTAAAAAACTTATCTGATAATTGAACTGTTTTACAAAAAACTTAAACCGACTTCAAAGTACACTAAGAAGTAATCAAATCCTGATCTTATGACAATGGGACCAAATGGGAAGTGTACCATTCCAAACAAAAAAATAATTTTCCAAATCGGTTAATAAAAGACGGAGTTACGAGGTAACAAACATAAAAAAATACAACCGAATTGAGAACCTCTTCCTCTTCTTTTCCAAGTCGGTTAAAATAGCTACCTAAATAGAACTGGTTTCAATATGAAACTGATTGCAACAAAGTAGTCAACTGGCAAATTTAAGCTCCCATCGGTGAGGCTGATAGCTGGATGGGTGACCGCCTAGTGGTATTTCAACTCGAGCGTTTTCCGTGCTTCGGAAGGCACGCAAAGCCGTTGTTATCGGCTAGTTGGAGGCCTCTTAGGCGGCTTCAAAAGGCCAACAGAACCAATACGCAGTGGACATGCGTGGTGGAGTATCTGCGTATTCCCTTACACACTTTGTGAAAGGAGGCCTGTGCTCTGCAGTGGGACATTATAGGCTGATTATGATGATTTGATACATATAGCTTAATACTCAATTCAGTTAACAGATTCCCATTGGAAAAGCGTCTCTTTCTCAGTATGATGTCGCAGTACTAGAAATGATTTCCCTCCATAATTACCTCTAAAGTCACATTGAACCCTCTGATTTCATTACGAGCATTCTACAGCTTTAGTTACCTTGTTTTTCCCGTTCTTGTTTCCATTTGACACCGAGCGAGTCGCCGCGCGGCGCTGCCCTGTGCTCTGGTGAACATCTGCAAAGTTTAGATAAACATACATACATACAGGTGAAGCTAATAAACGTGTTAAAACGAAGATATCGCGTGTTGAAGTTCCGCTTGACGTCACGAGCCCCCACTCCCGAACTTTGACGCCCTTCATCTTTGTAAATTTTTAATGATTTGTTAAAGCAAAAAACACGTGTCCAATATTTTTCGATAATCTGCCTTTTTTTTTTTTTTTTTTTTTTATACAACTTAGTCGATAAACAAGCATACGGCCCGTCTGATGGTAAGCGGTTACCGTAGCCATATAGACGCTTGCAACACACGAAGCATCGCTCACGCGTTATCGACCTATCCCCCTCCCCTATGAGCTCTGGCAACCTTACTCACGCGCAGGAACACAACACACAACGTAAAGTTATTTGGCTGCGGTATTCTGTAAGGTGGAGGTACTTCCCCAGTCGAGCTGCTCTTAGAGCGAATAAACGCTATGCTCTACCTCTCTTAAAACAGACTGACAGACTAATTAGTTTTTTGTTCCATGAATCATCCCTATTATAGTAATTTGCCTGCCCTGTGGCCTTAGCACGAAAATCTATCGCAAGCGTAACGTATTCGTATCGAGAGAGTTCACTGAAATTTGTATGGGAATGTGTCATTCGAATGCTGTCAAATCGTTTAAATCGGTAGCACGAGAAACTACGTTAACCTCACGTCATGCTACGTAAACGTGGTTTGGTATATAATTTGAAATTGGAACTTATTCTGACGTATAGTATCGTCTACTCGCAAGCCAGCTAACGTAAACCTTCTCACCGTATTTTTTTCGGTGAGAGCCCACTGTTCCCGATTATTACCTTATGCTTCTTACATTCGTCGCTTCTATCTGTCATATAAGCATTCACCCTTTACACATATCTTGTATTACAAACAACAATTAATGTTAATGTAACGTAATCACAATATTTAATTATACTACTAATTATTACAACACGAGAAGATAACCCAAGTCATAATACATTATAATGTTATAGAAATTGTTTGAGATAAATGTACATTATTGTGTAATTACTTTATTATTGACCTAAATTATTTAGATTGTATTTAAATAAGATTAGACAAAAAGTCACGGAGGACAGAAAGAAGCAAAAACCGAACACAGAAGCAGTGATCGTAAACCTTTTTCTTCAATGATCTATGTACTATTTTGGAACTAACCTATAAACGTCTGATATGCTCAGCTGCCCTTTACGTCCCTTAGCGAAGACTGCTCGGGTATACCTGAAAAAAGATACAAATAAATATCGTCACGTGTAACGACCATATACGTAGTAACTATTTAGTAATCTGTGACCGTATCCCTGATGACGTAGGTAGGGCGGGAGCTGTGAGTATTCTGTGGATGGATTTATACAAAGAAAAAATAACCTTATTGCGTTATCTATAATAAATGACGCAGATCAAAAAGAGTAGATTGTGCAGTGTATATTATACTAGCTGTCTCACGCGGTTTCACCCGTTTTACTGTAAGTGAAAGATTTTTTTTTCGAATCCGGCTGGTAGTTCCAGTGATAAGCCCGTTTAAACAAACAAAAAAACTCTTCCGCTTTATTATTATTAGTATTGATGTATTTATTAATTTTCCATTCATGTATAATGTATGTAAAATACGGAATCCCACATTGCGCTTTTCCTGTACCCCCGAGTGTAAAGAATGGACGTTAGTAAAGTAGGACACCTCTCTATAGGAATTGGCACAGCGCCTCTAGCGGAACACTCATGTTATTAATTTCTTCCATACAAAAATAGTTAACGCAAACGTATTAGCTCAAAGTAGATAAATACTACGTACAAGTATTAGTAAGCGTTTATTAACGTCAATTCTTTACACTATTTACTTTCTGACACTCTTGTACGTTTCCATATTTCGAGTCAGATGTTGTTTCAAATTGAAACTGATTGCAACAGAGTTACGTAATCCACGTAGGTACTGCGGGGTAATTCCGTAAAGTAAAGGTGGACGCACACTTATCAGAGCCGAACGCGGCGAACGAATCGAAGTCAAGGAAAAGAATCGACCGCGCCGAAGAAATCATTTCTATTTCCTTTACGCCTGTCGCACAATATTTATAAACAACTCGCGTGCATGTTGCTACGCAACTGATAGAATGCGATGCGATGCGAGCGCATCTGTTCGCATGAGCCGCACCGAATCTGATGACGCCATCCGAATTCGTCTAGGATTGCTGGGGTTCGTCCAGATTCGGACGATTCGACGCGGGCAAGTGTGCCAGCTTTCATAAGATTTCATATACAGAATTCTAAAATTCGGCGCGTTCGGCTCGGATAAGTGTGGGTTTACCTTAAATGTCACAAGCTCTGCGATACACGCACTGTCACTATGCTCTGTATCGTTAACTAAGCAATCACGTGAGAAGTGACCATCTGCGGGGTTGAATAGTTTTGAACCCCAACTATCACGCTAGCATTGAATGAACGGTATAGAACGAACGAACGAATGACGGAACGGTTAGATTATCAGGCAGCTGTCATGAGGTTATCTAGACAACGCAAGCCGATATAATTGTATTTTAGCCCTTCGCTTGGAGACTAACCCCCTTATTCATAATCGCTTTTTAACTAAATCAGTGTAATAGTGTCCTCCGTCTCACTCTTTCGATCACCAAATGTCACGTGTCAGATAAAGACTTCAGAATTTTAGCTAATCAACGTTTGATAACTTCATTATGAATAAGGGGGTTATAATCCACTGTACTATTTCTGTTTTTCATAGGCAAAAATGGTTTTCTTGTGGTGGGAATCTTAACCACGCCAAGTAACCTGGGGCCTGTTTTATGTAACCTGCAAGTCTGCACTCCCTATTCTGAACTCTTCAGCGTAATTTATGTTTTATGTAATAACAAAATAATGTAATGTAATGCTGGCGTTCCGCAAGGCTCTGGCCTGTCCCCAACACTGTTCCTACTGAATATCAATGATATGCTGTCTATTGACGGCATTCATTGCTATGCAGACGACAGTACAGGGGACACCCATTACACGGGCCGTGCAAATATCCCTCGTTCCGAGGTTGAGGAAAGCCGCGAACGGCTGGTGTCTGAAATCGAGAGTACACTAACTAGTGTTTCAGATTGGGGTCGACTAAACCTAGTCCATTTCAACCCCACCAAGACTCAAGCCTGCGCGTTCACCGCTAAGAAAACCCCATGGTCTGTGGCTCCACAATTCCAGAACACTTCCTTGAACTTCAGTCAAAGCATCGGGATCCTTGGCGTCGACATCTCCAGCGACGTGCTGTTCCGAAGTCACTTGGAAGACAAGGTGAAGCTGGCATCCAAAAAGCTTGGAGTGCTCAACAGAGCGAGGCAGTACTTCACATCAGGGCAAAGACTGCAACTTTACAAGTCGCAGGTCCGGCCGCATATGGAGTACTGTTGTCATCTATGGGCGGGAGCACCTGGATACCAGCTTGGGCCTTTAGACTCGGTTCAGCGACGTGCCATCAGAATTGTTGACGATCTCGAGCTCACAAGCGGTTTAGAGCCCCTCAGTCTGAGGAGAGACTTTGCCTCCTTATGTGTGTTCTACCGCTTGTACAACGGAGAGTGTTCTAAGGAATTGTTCGACTTGTTGCCCACGGCTACCTTCCACCATCGCAACTACTATATTATGTAACGACTCCTTAAGGGTCAACAATCTTTGCTTATGAAGATTTTAGTGCCCTTATTTACCTTAATAAACTTGTGTATTTTTTTTGGAATAAACAGTTTTTTTTTTTTTTTTTAACTCACGCCATCGACGGGGAATCCATCCTCACACATTGAAACCAGAATTGTTTCGAACTGTGCGGGCTCAAAGGAGCTTTCTTCCGCGGACGCTCAGGTTGTGGAATGAGCTCCCCGCCGTGGTTTTTCCAATGGAGTACAGCATGGGGTTCTTCAAAAAGGGCGTGAAGAGATTTCTTCAGGGTCGGCAGCGCGCGAGTGATACCCCTGGTGTTGCAAGCGTCCATAGGCTACGGTAACTGCTTACCATCAGGCGGGCCGTATGCTTGTTTGCCACCTTAGTGGTATAAAAAAAAAAAACACACTGGAGACTGAATCGTAAAATTCGGAAGAGTGAGCATTGAAAAGTGTGTAGTGAAGATTTCCTGTTTAATTAAAGTAATCTGCAATCCTAAGTTTTCACTCTGCATCTTGCGACTGTATTGGTCCTACCTATGAAGACTTTTTAGAGAAAACTTTTCAATCCAAAAGCATCATAAAACACAAACTAAAAAAAAATTTCAGTTTTAATTGATCCTGTCTTCACTCTTCAATAAATTAATATTCGCTTTGCCAAAAATGCGTACATAAAACAGGTATTCCATGCAGATTCAAAATTGCTGATAAAATTATTTTCATAAAATCTGTTTAATCATAAAATATTTGAAAAGCGAATTGAAGACAGGAGATTGCAGATTGGCAGAGTAGCTAGCTACATAAAACTGGCCCCCGTTAGTTGCTGCTCAGCATTGTAGGGGCGCTTATTTAACTTTATTGCGATGAGTTTCAATCATTTTCTAATTCATTGAAACCGGTGCAATATAGCGGTATTCCCATTATTTGCATATGAATGTGATTGAAAGCGTATGTAATTAAATGAAATCGCTCTTATGAATGAAGTGACAGACACACAGGGTGTGGTGGTACGTTAATGAAGAATAGGCAGCATGAAGGTGCTCTACCATGTAGCTGCGTAGACAGCGGCACAACTGCAGTGGTCAAGCTTATGAGCTTTTGTCAAAGACATTTTGCACACTGTGACAACCGTTTTTACAAGAGCCTGTTTCTTTTCGTCTCGCTATGCGTGTCTCTTTTTAGCTCAGATATGGGCTGTTAAAATGGGCACCGTAAAGTAAAGCAGCACGCTAAGTTATGATGATTATATTTTTAAATAATAAAATTTACTTACCAATAAGATATTTTAGAAATAAAATTCGCTTTCTCTCTAGGATTCTGTTTTCTTTCGACATCAAAATATCCTGGATCCATTTTAAGTACACTTATCCGTTATAAAAAATTATATTATTAATCAACAACTATTATTATTAATATTATTTTTGGCACTTTTTAATAGACTGGTAATATATCACTGGTTTTTAAGTATTAATATTTCACTGTTAAGTATCCGCCATTTTGTTTTGCCTTTGGTATCTGAAACAATGGAAAAAACGTTTTAGTTTAGGTATCTTTCTATAATGTAAAATTTCATAAAGAACATATGTAGAATATGGCTTGTTTTTGATAACATTCTTATAATTTTAAGAGAGGTAGATCATAGCGTTTATTCGCTCAAAGAGCAGCTCGACTGGGGAAGTACCTCCACCTTACAGAATACCGCAGCCAAATAACTTTATGTTGTGTAAAGTTGTGTTCCTGCGCGTGAGTAACGTCGCCAGAGCTCATAGGGGAGGGGGGAAAGGTCGGTAACGCGTGAGCGATGCTTATTTTTTTGCAAGCGTCCATATGGCTACGATAACCGCTTACCATCAGGTGGGCCGTATGCTTGTTTAACGACAAAGTTGTATAAAAAAAAAAATATGTAATATGTACCAGAAGATGGCTAGCACAGAATGCTTAGGAAGTGACATATGTGGCTCTGTAGTACACCCAGTCTAAGCACATTCCGTAGTTTAGATAAAATGCCAGAACTCCAGAGCTGTCGGCCGCTACCGATGCACTGAGAACTCCTCTTCTGAAAGAGATAGAGCTATGCGATAGAAAGAGAGGCGCAGGTATCTTTTCATTAGACAGTGAGCCTTCTGTACGTTAGTATTGCTTATTCTGTGGTATAGTCCGGACGAAACACACCGGACATACTCAGAGTAGTAGTATTGTTGAGCGCATGCGCGCGCATCCTAAAAACCGTTATTTTAATACACTTTAAATTGCTATTTTATACCTTTTGTGTATGCTACTCTTTTATTTTTATTCCACTAAGGCAACAAGCATACGCCCGCCTGATCGTAAGCGGTTACCGTAGCCTATGGATTCTTGCAACACCAGAGGTATCACTCGCGCGTTGCCGACCCTGAATAAACCTCTTCACACCCTTCTTGAAGAACCCCATGTTGTACTCCATTGGGAAAACCACGGCGGGGAGCTATTCCACAGTCTGAGCGTCCCCGGAAGAAAACTCCTTTGAGCCCGCACAGTTCGAAACAATTCTGGTTTCAATGTGTGAGGATGGACTCCCCGTCGATCGCGAGAGTTGCGATAGTGGAAGGTAGCCGTGGGCATCAAATCGAACAATTCCTTGGAACACTTCTCTTCTTGTGTTTGTGACAATATACGTTTAATTACGACGGCTAGGACCTGGCCTTGGTTGAAGATATTATTTCAAGTAGAAAAACTTTCGCTAGTTTTTCCTAGAGTTGCACTTGACAGTCAGTCCCTTCTGTGCTTTGTGTGCTCACCACCTTCGGCCATATCATCACTTACGATGGAGAGATTGAGGTCGAACACAACCCTATATAGTAAGGGGCACGAGTGTTGAGCACAGATTGACACCTACGCAGTAGTTAATTTGTCTGTTTGACGGAATGAAGCAGGGGTGAGTGCCGAGCTGCACACGATTGGTTCATCAGTCGATGCTCGTCGTCTATTGGATTCTTGCGTGTCATTTGGCTACTGTGATTTGGCCAAAAGTGTACATGCGCGAGCTTGCCCCACTACTGCCTATCTGTGCTCACCATTCGTGCCTCATGCTGTACACTGCTATAAACTGTCACTGGTCCGATGCTTTTAGTAGCAAATTAGTAACAAAGATTGCCACCATTGGCAACTGTCAAACTCTTCAAGTGGTCTTGAAGTTGTAACGGATAAACACACAGATACACGTTGCGTAAAACCCTATTCAAAATCAATTGGCTACAGTTCTAATTTTAGTGGGGCAAGAACTAAAGGTCACCAGCCATCGATTGACGGGACCCAACCCAAATGAGGCGTGCCAAGTGCTATAAGAAAACCATCAAAGCTCGTAAAATATATCCGAGTAACTTTTTTATCTTTAATAAACGCCTCATAAATCTATTTTATTTTGTGTTCACTTGAATATGTAGCAGTTCGTGGATTTTTTTTTCTATATTAAAGTATGGGACGTGCGTTCCAATAGAGAGCCAAAGGGTTAAAGACTTGAATAGAATTTTTAATTTGTAAAAAGATTACTGAAAAGAGAAGAAAAGGAGGATGACAGTAAATATAAACTAGCTTATCCAATCATATTTCTTCTAGATAAATTTTGGTTAATAAATAGTATCCCAACAAAAATATTCTGTAAAAATATGTCGTCTCCACAGAGAACAGTAATCGTCTCAATTAAAATTACTTGGCTATGCAAAGTAACATTAAATAACGAGCCAAGGTTAAGTGAAAAAAACAAAACGAATTAATTTGGGTAATAATTATGTATATTCTGGTCACTGAAAATTCAGGCTTCTAGCTTTATCCACAACGAAGTTACAGGGGTTCGAAATTGTTGGCTTCGAGAAAGATGCTGTGTTTTCTGCTCACTTGGCGGGCGTACTGCCGTGCCCCAAGATACAGAAGATTGTGAGCCATAATTACGAAGATATAGTCGTAGTTTAGGATCAGTTTTGTAACAAAATAACAAATCATAAAACTCATGAGGATCGATTCTACTAGAAGTACCCAGTACTATATTGAGCAAACTAATTTCTGGAATACAGTATAGGATTGATAAACCTTGCAAGTTTTGATTTACCAATTAAAAACAATCACTCAACTGGTCTTGGTACGTATAAAACATTTTCATTTCATTTCATCCTCTCATTTGAAGTCGGTTCTAAAGATCGTATTGTATCACTCAAGGTTACGTCAACTCATTACTGAAGAATTATCTTTCAACGCTTCCATAGATCATAAATACAAGGGGTATGAAAATATTATGTCCTTAATAATAAATAAATGTATTGCATGAGAAATAAATTTGCAATAGCATTATGGGCGTGTGATAACCACATCTATTAGCAATACAAAGAAGCTTCATATAGTTCCTAACATCAACAGTTAGACCGCGGTCCTCAGACAGGGCCGGCTGAAGATCTTACCTTTCCCGCTCCTCAATACTCATACTGCTAGAACGCAGACTCTTCAGATAAAATGTAAGTCATTATTGTATTATATTTTGAACGATCAAAATAAGTTAGCCATCAATTAATTTGTAATAACGGTAGTAGGTATATATATCCTTGTTTTTGTGATCTGTTATCCACAGACTACCCGGACGGCGTTCTCGCTATTACAAAACTGAGGCACCGTAATGGCGGCGGCTGTTTATGTGTGATTCAATTTAGGGTTGCCATGTTAGGCTAAATTTACCCATTTTTTATTACATTATACTAAGACTATATTGATAATAAATATGTAACGGTAGACCAGTTTAAATGAAAATTAAGTGTAAATGTTGGCAGAATATACCGTACTATTTTAAATTGTAAATGGTGGCCAAATCTCGCTATGAAAATATCCTAACATATTATACACAAGTGAATGTGAGTTTTTTTGTTATTTTTTTTGTTATGCTTTCACGCTTCAACTAATCAACCGATCGCTATGAAAGGAGTTCGAAGATTTTTGTTCAGAGCCTGGCATACTCATCAGGCACCGTTTTGTTTTTTCTCAAATAACGGCGCTCAACCCAACCTTTATACATCGATTAAGGCAACTCATACGAATATAAAAATAATGGCGTGCCTATGTCCTATAACATCACGGTACATAGTTATTTGCAAAAAAAGATCGATGTTTCAACAACCATGACAAATTACTCATCAAATGTTTTTACGCATTCTATGGTGCTAGAATAGCTATATTGGTTTATTCCTACAAATATTGAAATTACACACATATCAGCATAAAATATGTACAGCATATATCCGTAATATTACTTATTCTATAAATAAATAAATATTCTGGGACATTCCTCACACACATTTTAAATACAATACCTATATTTTACAACCTACGCTGTAAAATAAAGAATACCACATAAACTATGGCTATGTTGTAATTTGACGTCCAGCGATATGGGAGTTTTTTTTTTTTTTTTACAGGAAGGTCACATTATTAGAAGGCTCTACACAAAGTTTCAAGTTGCGGAAATAACTGGTTTACGAAAAAAAAATCATCAAAATCGTGAAAAACTATGCAATATTTTGCCACTATTATATTTTGACGCGCCAAAGTAATGTTTCGTTTTATGTAAGCAACCAATGAGTATATAATCAACAAACACTAACCCCCTTACTCATAAAGCGCTATTTAACTAATACACTGATTAAATGGTCACGTAAATAATGTCACATTATTTGACAATGACAATAGAGTGACGTTATTAACGTGACCCTTTTAAACGGTATATTAGTTAAATAATGTTTTATGAGTAAGGGGGTAAAATTTTATACTATATCCTAACTTCATTGGTTACGTAAAAACATTCATATATATTCATATTTTTCTATGGTATTGAATAGATTGCCACGAGAAGAATAGGTAAAGTATAAAATGAAGGACAAAGAAAACAATATTTTTTGAATGAACCAGATTGGTAAGGTTAGGTTTGAAGTTTGATAATACCGTGCGCGAGCCAAGCGAGCGCAGCGAGCGGTGCCGCGGCAGCTTCGGCCGGGGGTTAGTTACAAATGTATGCACTATAAATAGGATCCACTTTTTCCCCTCACCCGACAAATTCAAAAATAATCTTATCTAAATAAAACGGGGGTTCGCAACTTTTCCTTCACAGAGGGGGTTCTACACCTACCCCCTCCCTATTCCCCTCCCCCCTTCCGCCCCTTAAATCGATGAACGTCAAAGATTCCTAAACATTCCTACCTAAACTATTCTTTGATTATTTTAGGGCTCCAACAAAAAAATCACTTTATAAAAGTGGTCGGTTTGCCAAAAAAATTTGAGAGCCACTGATATAAAGTATGTGTACTAGTCGCGAAAGTTTGAAATCAATTTATAATAAAATACGTATTAATGATAACCATAAAATATAAAATTCCCATATTTCGGGTAATTTACAAAAGTGTATATTGGCAACACTGGCATTGTCATTAATTCTTTTGTACTGGTGACTGAATATTTGTTTTGATGTATAAAATCGGGAATTAAGTGTTTGAATTATTAATTTAACTGTGAAACGTGATTCCTGGTATTTTTTTCCCCCGGTCTCTACGGTTTTTACACCATTTCACTACACAAGAGATGCTATATTTTAATATTTTACGGCACACCAAACGTATTGACTCTGTTGACGTTTATCCGCGTAATGGCCGACTAATGTGTGAATGTGTGCGTGCCGGCTTGTACGTACAGCGAGGTGGCCGACTCTCAGCGACACAGTTTTTTGTTAGCAAGAATACATCCGAAGTTTTATATCATCCTTGTCTGTTATCATTGTTTTTTCAACTTGTCGACGGGAAAATAGCGAAACGGTTAAAATTCATTGAAAATGTAATATGTTATATAGTATGCCTTTTTTACCCATGTACTAGTAGGAAATAAGAAAACAAGTTTTCCTGGATGAGGTATGGGTATTGCCATTATTTAACAACTCGGAAATAGCAAGTCATTATTAGGTTAATTTGTTAATATGCATAGTCATGTTTACTAACTTTTTCATTGTATTATAAAGGTTGGATGATGATATAATGTAATTTTTATATTATTCGTTTTAGAGGCATTTTCATACATGGGTACGCCAGCCTCATCAATGTAAAAAAATAATCTATAATTATTGCATAAATAGACAAGATTACGTTAAATCAATGGTAAGTAGGTAAGGTACTGACAATTTATTTAGATATCATATTTATAGAGCCAGAATTTTATGATAGCGAGCGAAAGAGAAAAAAATAAGGATCTATTCCTTCTAAATAACAAAGTATATTTAATGAAATTAAGACCGGGCAGTTTTCCATTAAAATTATGATGTTTTTCCTACCAATATAATAAATCCGAAAGTTTGTGAGTATGAATGTATGGATGGATATTTGTCACTCTTTCACACAAAAACTACTGAACGGATTTGGATGAAATTTGGCACACAGATATAATATGTTCTGGATTAACATATAGGATACTTTTTATCCCGGGAAAACATACGATCCCTCGGGAATGCGGGTGAAACCGCGCGGGACAGCAAGTATAAATGTAGTTGTACTTAAGGCGCAGACTCCTCTCCAGCAGATTTCAGTTTTCACCCTTGCGCCACATTTTCACATAATATTAGCGGAAATTACCGGAACTAAGCAAACAAAAAATACTAGCTCCCTCTATTTAGAAGTGCGTCATTGCAAGCAAACAATAAAACGTGACAAACCGCCATCTATACATTTCCGCGAGAACGAAGCTGTTTGAATTGGACACAGTAAAAATGTTAACAGTAGACAAACTGTACACAAACATTTAAAAATATAAATTCTGAAATACCTTAAAAAAAACTTTTGACGGGCCAGTTGGTGTAGTTTGTTAAGATTCCACGACGCCGCCGATTGTATGTTCAATTCCCACCAAGGATATGCATCTGTGTGCATGAACACGTTTGCATGCCCCGAGTCAGGGTGGAATTATGTATATTAAGTACTAGCGACCCGCCCCGGCTTCGCACGGGTACAATGTCATAATGTGGTGACAGTGGGGCGATTTGCGCGGCAGCCCACCCGGTCACGGTATCGCGTATAAAAAGTGTGGCCGAATGGCCTCACTTTAACGGAACATAGTTGTGACGTATGGCGTCTTTTCTATGCGTAGTAATAATTTTCTATCTGATGGTTAAAACTGCATCGAAATACATTGCGTGGTTTAGAGTTAGCGGATAAACAGAGACACAAGCTGACGCGGAAAACGAATTCGGAGAATACAGGCTGTGACAAATGGACAGACAGGAGAGGACCTCAATCGAGATATTAGATGTTATTTGACAAATAAACAGGTTTTCTTCCACCACTTTTTACAATAATTGTAGAATTTCTCCATAAAATGCCCTCTACTTTACCTACCATTTTTATTCATCATTATCATATCAGCCTAAGGATATCCACTGCTGAACATAGGCCTCCCCTATTAACTTCCACTTCAAGCGGTTTCGGGCCGCTTGAATCCAGCAGCGCCCAGTAACTCTGACCAGGTCGACGGTCCACCTGGTGGGACATCCACGTACGGTGTCCCCTTCCAGTACGTGGCCGCTCTCGAGAACCTTCCATCCCCATCGGTTATCGGTTCTTCGAGCGATGTGGCCTGCCCATTGCCACATCAACATACTAACTCTACGAGCTATATTAGCGATGGGCGACTGTTAAAAAAAAAGTTATCGAAAGAATCGACAATCGTAAAACTTTACATTCGATTGTCGATTCATTCGTTCTAACGAATAAACAATCGAATAACAATCGACCTTTCGAATGAAAATTGACGCACGCCACGCAGGTTGCAATAGTATGCACAATCGACGGGTGAGCGCGGGGGCGAATAGATTCATTAATTCGGCGGGTGGACAGCCAGCGCACGGCACAGGCCACGCGCGGTGCCGCACGAAGCGTATTATGAACAATCGAAAGAAGTCAATTGTTATTCGAATGATTCGAATTAATTGGACAATCGAATAATTCGATTGTTTTTAGTAACAATCGCCCATCGCTAAGCTTTATCGAGAATTTTTGTTCTCCTACATACTTAAGTCCTCGTTTCGGATCCTGTTTCGTAGTGAAATTCCGAGCATAGCTCATTCCATAGCTTGCTGAGTGACTCTGAGCGTATTTATTAGACCAGCAGTGAAAGACCACGTCCGTGTTCCGTATTTCATCACTGGTAACACGCACTGATTGTAAACCTCTGAGGTATTCTGGACTTGAAGATATGGCGTAGCTTCCCGAACGCTGTTTTTTTTATTTTATACAACTTAGTCGGTAAACAAGCATAATTGTGCCTCGAAGAGGGGGCCTAGCAGCGAGCTCTGCGCCGAAGTGGGGACTGATCTCTCGCTGCCGAGCATGGTTAGCGCTGTGGTTGAAAGCGAGAGATCGTGGGACGCACTCCACTCCTTTTGCGAGCGAGTTATGCTCGCTAAGGAGGCGGCGGAACGTGACAGGGAGGACACTACCACCCTGGCTATCCGCCGCAGGAGGACCGGGCGTCGGAGGGCGGCTTTTTTAAGCCACCTTCCCCCAACCCTGGGCCCAAGGGTGGCGGAATCGGGGGAGTCTGCCGCCCATCAACATCGCGCCCGAGTAGTGGAGCTACTCAGGAGGAGACAAGAGCTCCGGTCTCTGCCGTCGACGAAGAGGCGGCCTCCGATCAGGCCCTTAACCTTAACCATCATAACCCTTCCAGTTCAAGAGATTGAACAGGAAGGGTTATGATGAACAGTGGTAAAGAGTTTCGGGGAAATTACGTCACCCTGTCTTTCATCCTTCTGCAACTGGATTGGTCTCGTACTCTCGTCCTGTACTCTGATTGACATAGTGGCTTTGCTGTACAAAGACCTTCAACAATTCGATTATAGCGATAGTCGATTTAGCACCGCTGTAGACTCTGTAATATCGCCAATGTCTCAACTAAATCGAAGGCTTTTTCATAGTCCACATACACCAGGCATAACGGCCGATTATACTCCTCAGTCTTCTGTATAATTTGGCGAAGTATATGTAGGTGATCTATGGTACTAAAGCCTTCACGGAAACCAGCTTGTTCGGGAGGCTGGAAGTATTCAAACCTACGTGCAAGACCATTCGTAATGACTCCCGAAAACAACTTATAAACGTGGCTTAGGAAGGATATCGGGCGGTAGTTCTTCAATAGGGCCTTATCGCCTTTTTTGAAGAAGAGCATCACCATATTTCCTCTCCATACTTCTGGTGTTATAACTACAGGGCATGAATCTCGGTATATCGGATCATCGCTATATCGGAATTCTGATATTACAATTTACAATCCGATACTGAGTGATCCAATTATATCGTAATATCGGAATCAGTAAAAAAAAATCTATTTGGGTTTTAAAATAAAGCTATTGAGCTATTTATTAATTATAATTATGTGCAGTTTATAAGGAATATGTGCAATTTATAATGAACATTTCTAATTCTGCTATTGAGATCCAATATTGAAAATCAATATCGGAATTAAAAACCTACCGATATTACATACACATACCCTAGTTGTACCTTCCTGTATAACGGAATTAAATAGCTTCTGGAGGACTACAAGTCACGGGTTTCCATCCGCTTTCAGAAAATCTGTTGTATTTCCGATTTTACTACTTCGTTATTCTACATCGTATTATCTTTCAAATAGTAAAAATATCGCGTTTATAACTAAATCTGAACATTTCCTATCAACTGTTAAAGAATGACAACAAAAGTTATTCTAATTTTATTACTACAAAACTGTGCCTGGCCGCTGATTGGCTGAAAAAGCTAAGCTACCGGTGGTTAGGGCTGCAGAAATAGGAACCTCCTCCCAATGCGAGCCGTATCGAGGATTACTGCCGAGAGGCTCGAGGCTTTCGGCCATCAGGCCATTGGCCGATACGACAATCGGCACAATGATAGCCGAGCTCACTAATAGTAATTGTAAATTTACGATGGGTTCACATTCCAACTAACCGATTCAGTAAGTAGTAGAACATCGAACAATTAACCCAAAGAAGCGTAATGACGTTGATTTTGCTTGCAATATATTCCGCCAATTTGCCACCATTGACAATGCGCTCTGATTGGCCAAGTCAAGAACACACGATGAAGTGATTGATCCTTACAGTTCAAAATCAGTGACAAATCACGACTAGTTTCGGAATCAGATTGCTCGGTATAAATTCTGTAAGGGTTGTTCCTCGATGTAGTAGAAACTTAGTCAACGTAAGATGTGTAATATTTTCCTTACTGGTACTAATTTTACTGTGCCATTGACACTTCACGACTAAGCGACTGGACCACAATAATACAATGAATATAAAGGTATATCGGCTCGACTCGATGACTACAGATGACTCGATGACCGCAGTAGTGACTGGCACGCCCGCCCCGACTTCGGGGCACCTACTGTTACCAGTATCAGTCAACCTACCTTCAATACCTTTTCTTTGATCTCAAAATAAACAACATTGAATGAGGTGTTATTTAATCAGGTAAGGAACTAAATAGATAATTGCTCATTAAAAATAATATATATTGCTGATTTTTCATTTTGTATGATTTGAAATAAAAAAAAACTTTCCGGGATTTGAATCATCACTTCCTTCAGTCGGAGCCTGCATTAATAACCCGCACTTTAGCCCCCTAGACTACCCAAGCCATACCCTTCATAGACGAAAATAAGTATTAGTCTCTGTCAGTACCACGACATGGCTCGATGACAATTTTCAAAAGTATCAATCATAACAGATTTTATTTTATATATTTTTATTCATAACAAGCAAATAAAAGGCTCAATTGCCTTCATTTGACTAGCATGCATTTCCAGTGCCTTCTGAAGATATTTGATATGATTTTTTACTCATTTGAGAGGGTTTTATTTTTGTGAAAATTCTGAAAGAAAATGACACAGGTCCATCTAGCAACGCGGATCGCCGCGGAATGCGAGTGAGCGCGAAGCAAAATACGCGATTTGCAGGACAATAGAGTGCGGTATGAGGTTGATGGTGCTCGGATTAAATTTGACGTAAGCGACTTTTTTAAAAATCATTATTATGAAAAACTGAATAGCTAATTCAAAAAACTAAATCGGGCGTTTATTTTCTTATGATATGTACTATATCGATGAAAAAAATCGTATCAAAATACCTTCAGGCGTTGGATATATTTGGGAATTTCTTGATTTTCAGAGGTATGTTTGACATTTTTTTTTATCGAGGCTTTTAATTGAAATCGTGTTTTCGGCTCGGGCGATGTGTTTGTTATATCCTTAAGTATCATATATTTAAATTTCAACACCGTAGAGTTAGCAGGTTTCATATAATTTGGGCAGCAATGTAGTGTATTTTGCCCAAGTCTGCGCCTTAATAAAACTGGCGAAACCGTGAGACGCCAATATTGAATTGGCATATCATGAATATAAACTCATATCATAAGAAAGAGGTAAATTATGTAAATAATCAAAATAATTGATTTTGATTTTGATTTTGAATATGAAACAGTAACTGTTCTTGTTATAACAATTTTACAATAATACAGGTGTCAAAATACAAGATTCACCATAATTCTTAACAGTGGATCGTAATTTTTTATTTATATGATGGCCTATATAACCCATATCAACCATGAGCCGAAAAGGACCAAAAATACACCATCCTAGTGAAAAGTGACTTCTTACTCAGAGATTTATAAAGCCACGTTTGACAAGAGTGTATCTCACTTTGGCACGCTGTTTGTCTCTTTTTGGTACATGCATTGATAAAGGCTGACCGTGACATATCAATCATCAATAGTCTAGAATTTGATATCTATTCGCAAAATTATTGTCTGTCCAGTCCAGTGACCTACATAGAGCATCAAGACCAACTTTAAATGAACCTCTGGTTTAGATAATTTTAATATACATACAAGTCTTGCTTTATGGTTAATGAACGATTTCATAATAATTAAGAAATACACGTTATACTCGTTTAAGCTACATTGTCTGAGTCAGCTAGAGGAAAGGATGGCTGCAATAAATTTGAAAAATAGGTTTTTAACATATCTATTGCTGTCGCACTGTGCCCGAGCTATCCCGCCCGAGGGCGATACAGACAGCTTGGACCGATTATACCTATTTAAATTAGACTAAATCGCTATTTCGTAATCCCCGGTTTTCTCCCCAAAAACTGGATAGATTAAAAAAAAATATTCAAGAATCTCAATAATAAGGGCTTTGGCTTTGGCTTTGTCTGTCGATTTTCTGTTTTATAAGCGTCAAACACGCGCGTGTTAAAAATGGTAAGTTTTTGTGATTTTAGAAGGCTCCTAATTCTTATAATAATTTATTTATGGAGAAAAACGCAACCAAGGGACATAGAGTGTTACCTACAGATTGCATGGTAGAATAATCATTGCGCTAGTGTAATTATCCATAGAGGAAACTGAGGATTACGTGTGTATCGAACAAACGCCACCAGCATTTCCCTTTAAATATTGATAGTTTACTTTGTAGTTTGTGCGGAGCACGCAATTGTTATCGGTACAACTAGAATGTAAATGTTATGTAATGAATCTGAGCTTGTTTCGAAAAGAGTAATTGCTGAGTTTATAGCCGGCTCTTTTCAGCAAATGCAACCATCCAAACCTTTTTACAGTCAGACTATTCATAAGTGCCTGCGAAGGACTATTTTGAATTGATTGTTGACATTCGTAGCTTGCATAGTATGAAATCCGAGCGTGAAATTTATTTCCTAACTAAGATCCGAAAGATCCCTTTTGAGTCGTATAATGTATCAATTTGTACTTAAGCTGGCACGAATAATTAAAGAAGGAGCACGGCATCAACTTGCCAGCCACATTTGGACAGTCACGGTTTGCGGTATTTAGACTACTTCATGAATTATGATTTTCAACAAAACACCAGACTAAATTGACAAATCAAGTTATCTCATTCTTAGACTTATATTGCGAATTGCCTTGGCTTATCACATCCTTTATAATGAAGACTTTATTTAAATCACAGTAAAGATCATTTTAATTCACCAATTATGTTCATGGTATATTAGATACGCCACGCGATGGATTAGTAATGTCCTAATAAGCATGTAGGTTATGATCGGCCGGAAGTTTGATACCCAGATGTCACGCCACAGGTCGTGGATTTGATTACCAATCGGGACAAAGAGTTGTTGTATGTTCTGATTCTGAGTATGTAGTATATCAGCTATCTGTCTCCATATTACTAGCTCTGTTTTGGGATCAGATGGCCATGGGTGAAGTGTGGATGTTTTTTTAAATATTGTTCCGCCTTTCTAGCAGCTGGGTCAATACTAGGGCATGAATCTCGGAATCTCGGAATCTCGTAATATCGGAATCTCGGACCATTTTTTCCGATATTACAATATCGGAATTGGGTGATCCAATATCGTAATATCGGAATCGGATATTTTTTCTATTTGAGTTTTTAAATAGAGCCTTTAAGCACGCCACAAGGTATGGTCACCTAGAGCTATAAAATTAACGTATCGTACATCAATTTTGCCTACCAGTGTTGCAAGTGAGCGTATTTTTTCAACAACATACGATGTTCATTATCCATAAAAATGCTTGACGCTTTGTTTTTAGGAAAATATTAGCCAGAAAAAGAACGTTTAAAAAATAAACATAAAATGGTGCTGATTCTGTTGTTTACAACTAAAATAATTTAGTCTCACTATATCTCTTTCTAACAAACATAACAAAAGGATGTAAGAAATTGAGTCCTGTCAAATTAATCCAATGCTTGTTTTCAACACAAATTTTGTCGCCATCTATAGGTTACGTCTTACGTCTAAATACACGCAAATGAAGACGGTTAATACGAATTTCATAGCTTTAAATGTGTTTTATCCTTTAATAATGTTTGTAAGAAAGAGATGTGATTTTACTAAAATTAATTTAGTGCGATTTACAACAAAATCGGCACCATTATCTTTTTCTATACTAATATAATATTAATTATACTAAATATATTAACATCTTTACTAATATCGATATACGAATCGTCTCGCACGTAGGTTTGACGACTTCCAGCCTCCTATGTTCAGCAGTGGCCATCCATGGACCCACCATGTACACTATCTATTGCAACCACGACCACTCTGACAGGAGTGCTCGACTGAGCAGAAGATGTTTTCAATCCAACTTTATAACGAACTAGTTGTCCCTGAGGTTTCACCCGCGTTCCCGGGATCAAAAGTAGCCTATAATACTCAGCGAGAATGTAGCTTCCTATAAGTGGGAAAAAAAAAAACGAATCTGACCGGCAGTTTCACAGATTAGTCAGTTAACCAAACAAAAAACTCTTCCCCTTTATAATATTAGTATAGATAGATAATTATGTGAAGTTTATAAGGAATATGTGCTAATTATAAGGAATATGTGCAATTTATAATAAAAATGTCTAATTCCGATATTAATATCGGAATTCCGATATTGAGATCCAATATCGGAAATCAATATCGGAATTGAAAAATATTCCGATATTACATGCCCTAGTCAATACGCTGTATACATTACTGCGATTAGTTTGTTCAATATCACCAGTGCCATCGATCCCCGATGCATTATTTTTATCAAAGTAACCATTTTTATATTATCAGGTATTTTCCAATGCCTAGAATATTTATCTCACGAGATACTATTATTAGTCAAATCAAATATCTGTCAGTTTGTTTAAAAGCCTATAGGTATCCTAGGTACTAGAATGATAACCTTATCAAATAATGTGCAGTGACACTATTTAGCACGGGCAAACATTTGCGTTTGAAAAGTATATCTGCTTACACGTTTTGTTTTATTATAGTGATAAAAAGCGTAGAAAAAGGATTTATTTGATGACCCCTAGAACAAAGTCGAATCTGACTCAAAGTCAAAGGCAAAACTACTCATTTAATGTAGGCCCAGGCCCTAGTAGGCCACTATGGAGGTCAAAGCTACTGGTTATAGCGGTTGAAACCGTGTAACGGCAAGTTACTTAGTCTTTAATTTTAAATGCAACTCGACTATATCTGTATAACAAAAATACTATACATATTTTATCGTACGATGTGTATTTGTATACTATATAATGTAATAGTTGATACTGACTAATATTGACTTTGCACCACTCGCAATAAAAGGCAAAATGATATCAATGTATGCATAGCAGATAAAACTGTATGTAACAATGAAACTACGGTTCAATACGCGTTTAAAACCTTGTTCCTGTCTATGAAAAGACAAACAACATTGAAAGATAAAGAAAAAACAAAAATAGAGGATGTTCGTGTAAGTTGTTTAGTTTCTAGTTATTTAATGTATGTAGAGTGTAGGTGCTTGGCGATACATTTTCAATTCGAGGTGTCAGGTGGGTAGTACAAAGTACCCTACCACTACCACCATGCTATGGTTTCCTCACGATGATTTCCTTCGACGAAAGCTCAATCTTATTGCAGAGCCTGTAACATTCGTCACCCGGCGTCACCACCACTTAGCTATCGTTTGAAACTTTACCATTTGCTTAAAAACACTTAACCGATATGGATAGAGATTAAATGAAAGCACAAGCACAGATTACTAAATAGTTACTACGTAAGTACAAGTATTATTTTATTAGGGCATGCGATACTTACCTAAATACTCGTTTGCAATCCCATAGCGATAGATTTAATAAAAACCTTCTTAGCATGAAACCACAGTCTATTAAACCATACAGTCGTCCGACGCCTTTGATCTCGTGAAAAATGCCGACAACGTCTAGACAGTATCGCGACGGCCAGGGTTGTCACAAGTAAACAATATTTATAAAATTATTTATTTATTGCAGATAACAATAAAATATTGTTAGCATTATTATAATTTAAACAATATTATATATAACTACTCCATCATCAGACCCTAAAAACCATACATGGTCAAAGTTCATCTCACGACAATTCCAACAACCCCAAACATGGCTAGAATACGACGTTCCACTATGGAGTTCTAGTGCTTACCCTCCTACTCCATCATCAGACCCTGAAAACCATACATGGTCAAAGATCATCTCACGACAATTCCAACAACCCCAAACACGGCTAGGATACGAAGTTCCACTATGGAGTTCCAGTGCTTACCCTCCTACATCATCATCAGACCCTGAAACCATACATGGTCAAAGTTCATCTCACGACAATTCCAACAACCCCAAACACGGCTAGGATACGATGTTCCACTATGGAGTTCCAGTGCTTACCCTCCTACTCCATTATCAGACCCTGAAATCATACATGGTCAACGTTCATCTCACGACAATTCCAACAACCCCAAACACGGCTAGGATACGAAGTTCCGCTATGGAGTTCCAGTGCTTACCCTTCTACTCCATCATCAGACCCTGGAAACCATACATGGTCAAAGTTCATCTCAAGACAAATCCAACAACCCCAAACACGGCTAGGATAGGATGTTCCACTATGGAGTTCCAGTGCTTACCCTCCTACTCCATCATCAGAACTATTGAAAAAAAAAAAAAAGATTTCCAAACACTCTTGCCCTGTGCCTGTTACCTATAAATAAATAAATATCCTGGGACTATTATTGTATGCACTCTACGATAACAAACCTTTCGTCTGTGTGTGGAAGCTCATGAAAACGCAGATCTTTATTTAAATAGGATGAAGACTTGCAGTCTCTCACAGCACATGTCGTTTGCACCATTTTAAATAAACAAATTAATACAAAATAATTACAGACACAAACACGCGTTAGCCCTGAATTCTTTTTACCGAGCTACTAACATCGTTTTGTTCGCAGGTCGGTAACGGCTTTCCCGCGTCTCGCCTCTCACACCCCGCACGATTGCCCTGTCTAGACGGCTTCGTCGACCGACTGTATGGTTTAATAGACTGTGATGAAACGTTTTAGTCATTAATCTTAATCACTCATTGATATGGATTTTTATTTTTTTATTTATAGTGAATTAGTATTCAACTGTAAAACATATTTAAATGCGAAGTATATAGTCGTTAGTGACACCATTGTGACACCAGTTTTAAAGGCACAGTAAGTACTCCATGTTTTTATGATCTGCGGTTGTAAAATTTAAAACCACAATAACGTTAATAAATACTAGTTGTGGTGAAAAACAACGAGACATATTTGTTTTAGTACATGATTTTATTATTTTTAAGTACATAATGGCTTACTTGAGGTACTTGATTTGTTGTTAAAATAATTTTAGCATCATATCAAATGAATTATTTTAAGAGTCTTCTATTTATCAATGTAAACTCAAAAGGAGTGGGGTGACTTACCTCTTGATTGTTTATATTTATTTTGTGGTATACCTACCTATACTTCGCCTACCACTATTAATACCTTTTTACTACAATTTCTCATTTAAGTCAATTTCACGTGAGAAATAAAAGTCTTAGCACCTTATTACAAAACATGGTTTAAAGGAAAACCAGGTTTTAAAATAGCCTCGTCCCTTTTTATTATATGACGTTAGAAAGTGACCAAATGACAGTAAAACCTGGCTTTGCTTTAAACCATGTTTTGTAATAAGGGGGTTTAGGTTTTAAAAATATTTGATATTTTGTTTTTTTGAATGATTGAGTTTTTATGATACTTTTCTTTTTTTGCAAACTTTTTCTCATTGGACATAATCTCAACTTTCGAGGGTTATCTCTAATCGAGGCTAATTACAGGACATCATGTTATATGGATTGTCAACATTTTACTATACACTCTACCTACACTATAGATCAGGGGTCGGCAACCTGCAGCTCGCGAGCCGCATGCGGGTCTTTCGATGGTTGCGGCTCTTCAGATCCATACGCAAAAAACATATTTTTTATCAAAACCCTATAAAATCATGCAATCGATCCATTTGGAGTGCTGACGATCTTCGAGTTGACATATTCGTGCGAGCAAGCGTTTTATTTCATTAATAAAATAATAAAAAATAGTTTTTAAACAACCCCAAAAAAATTGGCTCTGAGCTTTAAAAACTGGGAACTGTTAACATCGATTATAATATTATACCTGTAGTAACGCAATAAATATTTTGATTTGGAAAGGATCATGGCGAGATTTGTACAAAAAAAATAAGATTTTTAGAGACGTTGGAATGACGTTATAATTGATCCTTGGTGCCTAAGGAACAACTTGAGCCATTTTAAATATTTTTAGAACCCCGGGATAAAAATGAGAATGTCTATGGGATGCCGGCGAATCGCGATCGCGACTATTCGCGACCAAAACCATTATGTTGTTATTATGTTTTGCGGGGTTTATAAAATATTTCAAGTATATTAATATGTTGCTGGTAATTTAATCTCAACATTGGAAGTGATTCAATAGCCTCTAAAATGTTTTACTTTTTTGTACAAATCAATGTAAGGAGCTCGCCATGATTCTTTGAAAATTGTAAGTTTTGGCTCTTCCTTCTCCAAGGTTGCCGACCCCTGCCATATATCGATCTCTATGACCTACGCACACCACCTCTTATCCAACTCACTTTTAACTTAGTCCCTATTAGGTATATAACTTTGTTGTAATGCAATGAGTTTCAATATTTTTGAATTGAAACTGGTTCAATATAGCGGTTTTCTGAGTACTTTTTTTACGTTCTGGTGTTCTTCAAACAGTGCTTGAGCCGCTTACTTCATAACCATCACCAGGTACCTACCATCAGACGTTAATATTATAATCCACATATTCAGTTAGATTTGAGCACCGATGTGAACAAAATCCTAATCCTAACTAATATTATAAACTAATAAACTATAAACTTAAACTAATATTATAAATGCGAAAGTGAGTTTGTTTGTTTATTTGTTTGTTTGTTACACCTTCACGCCTCAACTACTCAACGGATCATCATGAAATTTGGTATGCAGATAGCCTATGGTACGGAGAAGGACATAGGCTACTTTTTATCCCGGGAACGCGGGTGAAACCGCGAGGGACAGCTAGTAATACCAATAAAGGCAAAAATAATCTTCTGCCTCTGAACATCTAGGACCCTCACAATTATTCCA
This sequence comes from Achlya flavicornis, assembly GCA_947623365.1. Classification (NCBI taxonomy): domain Eukaryota; kingdom Metazoa; phylum Arthropoda; class Insecta; order Lepidoptera; family Drepanidae; genus Achlya; species Achlya flavicornis. The sequence goes on along the minus strand of OX392467.1, from coordinate 20,481,304 downwards.
GAATAAGGCACAGCTAATTCTTAATTACTTTTATCAGGTACAAACGATCTTCTCATCATCATCATCAGCCTATAATGTCCCACTGCTGAGCACAGGCCTCCTTTTACAAATCAGGGTGAAAGGGAATATGCAGATAGATAGGTACCCCACCACACCACGCGTGCCCACTGCGGATTGGTGGAGGTAGGCTAGTGGTCAACCTACTGTTGGAGTTTTCAAGCCGCCTAGAAAGCCTCGACCAACGGCTTTACGTGCCTTCCGAAGCACGGAAACGCTTGAAATACTACTAGGCGGTCACCCATCCAGGTACCGACCAAGACGGTGGTAGCTTAACTTGCCGATCGATTAAACGATCTTCTACTTCATAAAAATGTGGATAACCATCAAGATTGGTTGACCGTTTTTATCTGGATGAAGTATTGACCAATTATAAAACTACTGAAAGAAAAAAGACAAAAACTGAATTAAAGCGATTCTTCAAAAAGTTACGTAAATCTGACGTGGGGTCAGGAAGGCCCACAAAAAGTTCAAAATGATTTATATCACCAAATTTGCACCTGCCGTCACATTCAACCAGGGTCTCTTGAAGGTCACTTGGAAGACATGGTGAAGCTGGCATCCAAAAAGCTTGGAGTGCTCAACAGAGCGAGGCAGTACTTCACATCAGGGCAAAGACTGTAACTTTACAAGTCGCGGGTCCGGCCTCATATGGAGTACTGTTGTTATCTATGGGCGGGAGCACCTGGATACCAGCTTGGGCCTTTAGACTCGGTTCAGCGACGTGCCATCAGAATTGTTGACGATCCCGAGCTCACAAGCGGTTAAGAGCGCCTCAGTCTGAGGAGAGATTTTGCCTCCTTATGTGTGTTCTACCGCTTGTACAACGGAGAGTGTTCTAAGGAATTGTTCGACTTGTTGCCCACGGCTACCTTCCACCATCGCAACTCACGCCATCGACGGGGAATCCATCCTCACACATTGAAACCAGAATTGTTTCGAACTGTGCGGGCTCAAAGGAGCTTTCTTCCGCGAACGCTCAGGTTGTGGAATGAGCTCCCCGCCGTGGTTTTCCCAATGGAGTACAGCATGGGGTTCTTCAAAATGGGCGTGAAGAGATTTCTTCAGGGTCGGCAGCGCGCGAGTGATACCCCTGGTGTTGCAAGCGTCCATAGGCTACGGTAACTGCTTACCATCAGGCGGGCCGTATGCTTGTTTGCCACCTTAGTGGTATAAAAAGTACCAAAAGCATGTTGGGTGTGTATCTCGTGCGGAGGAAAGGCATAATACAACATTATTACGGCGCCCACCTCTGCAGTTAAAGGTTAAAGTTGATGGTACCGCCTGTACATATGTACATAATTCCTATAGGTCAGTATAGGTAGGTAGTTATACGGAGATTTTGTACGAAGTGATAATATCTGTTAAGGAAAGTATACAGTAATCTGTAGGCGCGTACGCATACCTACTAACATTATCCTTAAGGTCTTTTAAAAGGTTATATTTACTGGATTTCATAGAATTAACGAAACGAATAGTTCTGTATTATAAGTAGTACTTATCTTACTTTTTAACCGACTTCAAAAAAAGGACGTGGTTCTCAATTCGGTTGTTTTTTTTTTTTTTTTTATGTTTGTTACCTCATAACTCCGTCATTTATTAACCGATTTGGAAAATAATTTTTATGTCTAGAAGGGTACACTTCCCGTTTGGTCCCATTGTCATCAGATCAGGATTTGATTACTTCTTAGTGTACTTTGAAGTCGGTTTAAGTTTTTTTTGTAAAACAGTCCAATTATTGATTACAGACAGACAAACACGAAACTAAATAAAAGCTTGTATTAAACCGGTTAAGTGCATGTCTGAGTATGAGGCCTATGAATGATATTGAAGAATAAGATTATTATCACACGGAAACACGGGTGAAACCGCATCGGATAGCTAGTCCTTTTTATTTATTTCAGGTCAAGGTCAGCTACATTAAAATTCGAGGGTTTCAAATCATTGCGTGACTGATAAGAGCTATCATTGCGAGTTTCAGTTGGCCATTTTAATTATAGCCTTAGGGGGCGTCCATAAATTACGTGAGGCGTTTAGGGGCGAGGGGGTCGAGCCGAACCCCACCCAATCTCACGTGGGGGAGACGTTTCAGCAAATATCACGTAATTATTTTTCGTGAGAAACATTGTAAAATTTTACAATGTTTCTAAATATTTGAATTTTTGTAGCTGCCCTTTAAGTATTTAAAAAAATGTATTGTTGTTTTAAATAAATCCAACGCAAACAAGCACCGATTAACGTATTTACGCAATAAATATGCATAGGTTTTGAAAAATCTCACGTTAGATTAGGGGGAGGGGGAGGGGGTCGAGACTGGGGAAGTGCCTCCACCTTATAGAATACCGCAGCCAAATAACTTTATTTTGTGTAAAGTTGTGTTCCTGCGCGTGAGTAAGGTTGCCAGAGCTCATTGGGGAGGGGGAAGGGTCGGTAACGCGTGAGCGATGCTTCGTGTGTTGCAAGCGTCTATATGGCTACGGTAACCGCTTACCATCAGGCGGGCCGTATGCTTGTTTATCGACTAAGTTGTATAAAAAAAAAAGACAAATATCACGACATACCACAAAGGGTGGTCGAATAATAGCCAAAAAATGCCTCACGTAATTTATGGACGCCCCCAAGCTGTTTCCATTGCTTCAAGGTACAAAAATATATTGCAAAGGCGATCGGTCAGATTGGTGACGGTCGCAACGCAGCTCGTATTCGCGAAGGTCGTAGGTTTGAGGTGAAGCTCATAGTTAACTTTCATAATATACAGTACTCGTAAATTACGAATGAGTTAAATACGAGATATGTATTACGAGTCGTAATATACAGGGCGTCATACGGCTGCGCCAGACGGAAGGAAAATCGAAGGTAAGTTCATCATTTCAAGTTTAAATACACAACTACATTTATAATATTTTGATAATAATCGCCTGAATGAACCGGAAATCTGGAGAGGATCGTATTTGACCATAGTATCCCGTATTGCCTGTATTATACGTCCTATATTTTTCCGACCATTACGACTAGGAAAAAAGTTATTAATTGAAATCAAAGTAACTACTATTTAATGATATTTGTTTTTTTTTTAATTTTGTTTATTTGATTATTTTGATGCTTGCTTACTATGGTTGAGATCAGAATGAACTGTTGAGAAAATGTGAAAAAGAAAATGTCGCTCGTTGTTGACCAAAAAGACACCCTGTATTATTCAACTAGGTACACAAGTTAGCACTATACTGTGGTATCCTGAAATATCACAGGGTTCACCATCCTCTCGTGTCACCAACGTTTAAAAACAAATTATCCACAGACAAAAGCTATGCTTCGCTGAACCAAAATGTTTACACAGAAATCTGACACAGTATGTTTCCTCCTATCCTCGTCTCTGTAACTCGGGAGTGTTGACATAACATTGTGACATCTTGAAATTTTTTACAAACATTTACTGTGAGTAGTGATTTTCATGATTTTATTTGATAGCACAGAGTGGACCCCACAAAATGTTAAGCGGTGCCGTGGCAGACCTCGCCGGAGATGGCGGGACGAATTAGACAGTTTCAAAAAGAACTGGTTCAGCGTTGCAGCCGACCGAGAAGTATGGAAAAAGGAAAGGGAGGCCTTTGCCCAGCAGTGGGACAGTATAGGCTAATAATAAATTGAATAGCTATATTTTCACCTTCCTTTACGCTCATTTGAAGTGGTATATTGAGGAACTGTTTCTTATTAGACTCACTTGGTTTGAGTATTAGACGTTGACTCCAGTAAGAAGAGAGATTAAGCACTTTTTAACTGCGGAAGACCTACTTCCATTTTACAGAATACAATACCGCAGCCAAATAACATTATGTTGTGTTCCTGCGCGTACAAAAGTAAGGTCGACAGAGCTCAACATTCATCATCATCATCAGCCTATAACGTCCCACTGCTGAGCACAAGCCTCCTTTCAAAATTGAGGGTGAAAGGGACTGGGCAGTACTCCACAACGCGTGCCCACTGCGGATCGGTGCTCGGTAGGCTAGTGGTCAACCTACTGTTGGAGTTTTCAAGCCGCCTAGCAGGCCTCCAACTAGCTAAACGACTATCATGATTAAGTGATAACCGGGACCAACGGCTTTTCGTGCCTTCCGAAGCACAGAAACGCTTGATTTGAAATATCACTAGGCGGTCACCCATCCAGGTACCGACCACGACGGTGGTAGCTTAACTTGCCGATCGATAAAGAACGGCTTATCATGCTACACCACGAGCGCTTCAGCTCATTATTATTAATTAAAAATAATATAAAGGGATAACTTATTGATCCGGCTAACTAGTTGCTAGGTACAACAACAAGGTCAACAACTTGCAGTAAGTATTCGCAAGAAATTGATGGTATTTTTATCCGACATTGATTCAGTAGATACGGAAGTTGTTAGGAAAAGAATAGTAAATTATATTGCAGATATGTACACACGGCTACAGATCAAGCTATACATTTCTAGTATAAGCTGATCTCCCATTGTACGGAAATCCTATACAATGCGAGGCCAGCTTATACTGGAAATGTATAGCTTGATCTGTAGCCGTGTGTAGTACCTGCCTACGCCTTACTTATCCCGCCTTACTTTTTAAACTGGGTAATTTTTAAAATAAGACTGAATGTTTTGTCTTTGTCTTTTGAACCTAAAAAACTTCATTGAAATTAGAAATTAGAAATTAATGGACTTTTAAAACCCGAGATTATTCGCGGTTATTGAGCTGCTTCCATTCCGGTTGCAGAACCGATTGTGTAGTCTACTGAATCGAATGGCTACTATTTTACAATTTCAGATTTGAAAGCACACCGCACATCATTGTCAGCGATCAGAAGTTTGTGAAGGCAAATCTCACAAGGCTAGGTCATCGGCGAAAGGTTCCTTGCCTTTCGGTCTTCTACTGAGCCGAGGGGCATAGCGGGTTCTCTTCAAAATGGCAGATCAACCGGGGAAGTAGCCCCTTATAGAATGCACTTAAATATGGTGTTGTGTTCCAGCGGTGGATAAGGTCGCCAGAGCTGCATAACGAGGCGCTGTGCTGGCATTGTGCGGGTGGGACTGGGGAACTTGGTGGGTATTTTCAACACCTTCAATGGTATAGCTGGTATAGCGAATAAGTAAAATAGGTACTTATTAAAATAATGTACAAGCGTAAGAGTGTAACATCCTCGTTTTCAACATGAAGCGAAATTCACGCTACTTTTATTTAAGTACAAAAAAAGAAGCTTAAATCTTTTCTAAAACTGATAATGACAACCTAGCTCTGTATAGGGGTGATTTTGTAATAGACCTACATACATCAATTCAGAGTATTGACCTAATAAAGTATCATGACTCAATCAATTAGCAATGGTATGCAAGAGGGTCCAAACGATTAGTAACCATAATATTACGGTACTAAGGTACAAATCTGTCAAGGCGCTGACCGGCAGCTGCACTTGAGTTACCAGACAACAGTGCACATGGAACTCTTGCATCGTTTCGTGGATGCTTTAAAAAGTAGTAGAGACTTCAATGCGAATCATGTGGAGGCCAATGATGGTCCGAAGTCCATCTGATTGACTAGGGAATAGCAATGTGTTGCCGACCGGTAAGAAGAAAAAGAAGGCAACTGACTTTCGCGATGTTTACCTTCACTGAGATCTGTAGCCTACAAACATTAACATTGCATTCGCCTGATTTGACGGCAACAAAAAATCCAGACAAATCTGTAAGTTCGTCGGCAAACTATCCATCCTATCCTACGCCTACGTAGGTACCTATTACACAATACTATTTAAGCACGCTGATCATTATCATAGGTTAGGTAGGTAAACGTTTCCAAATACCGCATTAAAATCCGTTCAGCCATTTTATAAACAGGTAAATACAAAGAAACAATCACGCGACCGTGACAGGAACAGTATTGTATTATTCTCTCTTTTTGTCTTGATTTTCCGTTTCTTTTCCGCCAAGTCGCGGCGCTTCACGTCTCTGTGTGAACTGACTCTTATCGCGACAAAAGAAGTTTAGAATTTGGTAGAAAACCGTACAACACAAAGAGAAACTGACTCATTGGTGAAACAAATACAATGCATAGCACGAATTTGGCGGCACAGTCAGTAGGTATTTTAGTTATCCATTGAAGTTTTCCTCATGTAGGGGATTTCCTACGCACATCTGTTGTCGGATATACACACAGATCACTATGTATATTGGTTTTGTTAATTCGCATGATTTCATGGTTCTGAAAGTTAGAAATATTTATTTTTATTTTCATTATTTACAGTACCTATAACTTCGCAAGAGCCGAGCTGAGCATTTTCGTTTTTGTTGTTAATTATTATCTTTTTTTTACGTTCATTACTTTATTTTACTTAATTATTGTTACCTACCTACTTATTTTTTACGTCCGGAACTAAAAAGGTAATAAATTTACTTTATGAAAAAAAAAAAAAAAAACCCGGCTGCGTAAAACAAAATTAACTGAGAAGAGCTTGTTTTTCTCTTTTCATTTATTTTTGTTTTACGCAGCCGAGTGTTTAGTTTCACTATTGTGTAAAAACTAAAGTATTTATTCAGTGTACTACAAACACACTGAAAAAAAAAATAGTCTAATTAGGTAGTACTGGTCGAACGCATCTTTGTTTTTTGATAACAAAAGTTCTAAGAAACGTTCCATAATATATAGAATACCTATCTATGAAAATCTTCAGGAACAGTCTCGAAAATAAGTTGTAAAGATAGCCTATTTTCGAAGCACTTCAGGAACGGAAAATAAAAGGGAAGATTCGCACTGCAACAGTCACGGAAGAAAAAAGCTTCCGGTAGAATTTTATGCCACATCTAATTTGACCAGAATTCCTGATCAGTGAATAAAGTTGGCTTATATTCTGCACAAGCGATTCAGTATCAATGACAATGGAAGTCCAAATCTCTGCCAATTGTTTTCCAGGCTCAGTAAAGTTTTTCAGCTCAAAATCAGCATAATAAAGTTTTTTTTAGATGCACCAACGAACGTATCATTCAGAAGCACCAGACTGGATAAAGGAAGGCTCACAGTCAAAGCCATGCGTCTTTCCTCTCTGTTCAATGCGCTGTAGGTAAGAGGTACATTCGTTGTAAAAAATACAGCTCTTTAATCGTCGATCACAAAATGTTGTATTGCATCGCTGCGAGACGTGCGCCTATACTGGACGGCGCGCGTTTGATATTTATCGATATTGTTTTAACAAAATTTGAAGATCTTATGTAAGAACTAGTAGGACGCCTGCCACCCTTATGTAAGAATAAGTAAGACTTGTTCGCACCCGCCCTCCCTCCTTAGATCGTCTTACGTAATAAATGAACAGCCCTTTATGGGGTCTTGTTCATTACACCTTATGGTGTGTCTATGCTACGCGAATCAAGCACACATAAGAGTAAACATACCTAGACTGACAATAGAAAGTCTATAGAGATACCTTTAGGTTAAATTTACTCTGAGTTTACAACAGAATGGCCCAAATCAAGAAATATATGTCCAAGCCTTCGGTGCGCGCCTTTGACCAGTTTTATTTATTTATTTTAGTTTCTTCCAGTGATCCATGGTTTCTACCTACCCTCATGCCTAACAACATTCGTATGTTGTAAATGTAAGGATAATGAACTAATGCTAATGTATTGGTAGATTCATAAACATTCATTGCCTTATCAGGGCCTAAACTGAATAAATAATTCGTGTTTTAAATAAAAAAAAGCCTTTTTTGCCTGTACATTTTATAATTGTATTATTTTTTAGACCTGTAGAATTGGTAACCGGTGAATAGTACAGAATAAAGAAAAAAATATTTAGCTCAAAGTATAACTAAGATAAATAAATCTACAAAATTAATTATGAGTAGCTGGAAAGACCAAAACACTCAGCAAAATTGATTGACTCATTTGTTATCTATTCAACACTTTATCATACAAATGCAATTGTAAGCTTTATAAATGCGTAAAGGTAGTTATAAACTTAAGTCTATTATGTACATAATATATTCTGGACCTGGTTGAAAGCTTGCGAGCCAATTTGTCCGTGTACTTACGGGTGATAAGGCCAATCCTTTTAGGGTTGTCCTGGTAAGTGATAAAAAAAACGATAAAAAATGTAATAGGTACTTACCTATTTAAGAATCAAAGCAGAATCAGGCATTTATGGCAGTTCAAATTGAAATATTATGGTATTATCAGTAAAAGCATAAAATATAATAATAATTATTATTATATGGTTCAGTACAAAATAACTTTACCTCTGTAACTGTAAGAATTGGGTATGGTAATAATCAATACTTGAGTACATTAATTATTCATGTATGTAGGTATAAGTTTTTCCTCCCACATTCATATTACCCCCTACTCCCATCTTACTACCCCCTATACCATTTCTCCCATAAGGAACTAGTAAAGTCTCTTCTTAGAAAAGTAAAAAAAAACAGCTACGTAACATACAACAATAAAGAATATAAAATACAACTAAAACATGTTTGAAAGAAATCTATATGGAACTAGAACAGGAAATAAATAATGATATGAGTAATCATTTTAAAATAGTCACCAATAGGAAAAATTCAAACGAAAAACACTTCAAAATATTGCGAAATTAATTAAATAAAAGTTCGGCGAACAAACTTAGAACGTTGCAAAGTATGACCTAAATTATAGTTTTCAGGTAAAGAAAAAATTCCGTACATGAAATGTGCCACTGTGGCATCACAAGTTCCGATCGGGTTGTTATAACAATAACATTTAATTATTATTTTTTAACCGCTGACCTAATAGTAATTCTGAAAAACGATGAGAAATCATTATATTAAAAAAACTCACCCAAAACAGAATTTCGCTAGAAATAAGTCAGTTGTTCCCGATGCACAAATGAAAACAGGATTATCACAAGCACAGCACTACGTTACGGTGCAGAATAATTGACTTATGTGTTATGAAGAAGACTATTATAATTACGAATTATTTGATAATTTGTGAAACAAAGAACACAGCTGACACGAAGACCGCATTTCAAAAACTGACATATGTTCAATGTGTGTGTTTCACAGACAGCTGACGGCAGTGTTGCCATATGAAGGAGGTGCGAAATCTGTATTTTCAATCAAGAAATCCGTATTACAAGTACGAATGGGCGTTTTTAAAACAGATTAAAATTATATGCTCAAAATACCTGTCAAATTGTGAACTTAAGGTTCAAATTGGTTCACAAACAGACAAACCAGTTTGACCGGTATTTTGAGCATAGAGCACGGACCTCCATCATTCATACTAGAGATCAGTGGCAAGTTGTTAATAGAGGCACAGATTAAAGTTATAACAGATATCTTTCATTCTTCAGCCAAGTTACGCTATTTTGAGGGCAAGTTCCGTGATGCTAAAATTCATATTGCTTCGCTCTGTACCGGCCGGCTAGATCAAACGCACCCGCGCCGGTCGCCCTTGAACGCGGTACATGTAGCGATAGGGTTGTATAGATTCTGTACCTCTACCATGAGTTTTCTACACTAACGTAATCTACACACGCTAGCGACTACGGTGAATATTTTGTATAGCGAGCACCGCCTCTAGTGGACACTTTTGGAAGCATTTCATACAAAATGAGTCTCCGTATTCGCTAGCGACTGTAGATTACGTTAGTGTAGAAAACTCATGGTAGAGGTACTGATGTTCTTAGCTGGATACCTGCCTACATATAACAATCTACCAATGTCTTAGCCTAACGCGAGTCTTTCAGCTGTCTCCTAAGAAAACGCTGTCATTGTCGAACGAAGATTATAAAATTTAAATACTAGACTTAATTTCAATATTTTTGTATGATTACAATTATTTGTTAATTCATATTCATATTAGGAATAAAAAGTATTTTAGCTTATATAATGATGAATATTTCTTTTCCTTACTCTAAAATCACGGTTGTGTTAACATTATTAGTTTGATATAAATGCATCGATTTATTATGTCTGTCTAATTGTTATATTTTTTTATTTTGTGATATTTAGTCTAAACTTGTCAATAGTCACAGTGATAACAAATTGTGTGTTTAGTGTTTCCCTTTAGTTATTTTTTATTTCTAAGGCAGACTTAAGTAAGTCATGCTCACTTTAAGGCCTTTGCTTGCGGCGGCGTCGTGTGACGGGTCGCTCACTTCCCTCCAATATGGCGAGGAGGGCGATGGCTGCCACACGCGTCATACTTGTGAACAGGTGCTGCTTGTGGGGGCTGGTCTGCTTAAGTTTGCTATTTATTTACTTATTAAATATTTTTTCAGTCTACTTTGTAATTTTGCCGCCGCGCCGGGGCACGCAATTGTTTTCAGTGCGATTAGAATGTAAATATTATGTAATTAATCTAAGCCTGTTTTGAAAAGAGTAATTGCTGAGTTTATTGCCGGCTCTTCTCAGCAAATGCAACCTTCCGAACCGGTATTAGAGTATTAGAGTCAGACTTTTCATAAGTGCCTGCGAAGGTCTATTTGAATAAATGATTTTTGAATTTTGAATTATTATTGAAAATAATTAAATTGCGTGAATAATTTCAATAATATGCTATTTTTATGAATAAAACAAACCAACGTAATGTAAAAGTAGGTTAAAATTGAATAAAATTAAATTGTGCCATGTGTAATTGCGTACAAGTTCTCGCATTGGCTACGGGGGCCCTCTGTTACATGCACTGCGGGCAGTGCACCAAGCGGTAGGCACTTATCGAGCATCCTTGAGTGAGTGAAGTCGCCCTGATAGAGGTATCATACGAAAACTCCTCACTATAGCCAATTTGAACCTTTCACGATTTGAATTTTATTGTTTACTAGTGATAATTACCTGTGTTGTATTTGTACGCCCCGGTGGCAAAATTTGCTTGTCCGAACATTAGATAGAGCAATACGAATTTTACAATAGCATTAGAAAATAAAAAGTAAGTACAATAAGTGTGTAGTGTGCTGTGTGTGTGTGTGTGTGTGTATGTGAGAGAGATTATAAGCTTATTGAGAATCGTTATTTCTATGGCTCCTACACTAGGCTAGGCCTGTCCTGTAGGTAACCATTTCTTTGCCAAGTTTCCGAAACATTGTCAAAAAAGGTGGTTGAATAGAATATGTGTGTGTGTATGGGGTGTGTGTGTGTATGCAAGAGACTTATGAGTGCTATAGATGAATGAATTGAGAAAGCGCGAATTTTAACTGATTACTCTCAGTAATTGTTCAATTGCATTATATGAAAGGTTCTTAAGCCATTTTTCGAGGTTTTTCCTTAGTACGCCAACCGTGCAGTATTTAATGCAGAATTCGGACGCGACTTTGTTGTAAATGAAAGGGTGTAGGAAGGTTCCGAATCTACGAGCAAAAGAAGTTTTGATTGATGGCAGGGGGAGCTTAAACGTTCTCTGCTGAAGCATAATCTCATAGCTTGGGGACTTTAAAACAGTGCGATGAACGTTTAACATAACGCGTAAAATAAAAATGCCGCGGACGGTAAGTACATCCATATCTTCGTAAAGGATTCTAGTGGGGTATCTATTATTTTTTTCTAAAATAACTTTAAGCACAGAGCGCTGCGCCCTTTCAAGGGCTATCATATGACCTGTGGCCGCACCTCCCCATATTGTTATGCAGTATGATATTATTGATTGGCAAATAGCAGTGTACACAGTTTTGAGTAACTGCTTATTGTTCGTTGCTGTACGCAGGTTCTTAAATACGTAGATCAACTTACGGACTCTACTGGCCGTAGCAGATAGATGCTGCGCGAAATCTAATTTCTCATCTATAACGACACTAAGATATTTAATTGACAATTACAGAGTGATTTAGCATTTGTCAGAAGTTCATTCGACGAGCAATTATGGACTATGATATTGGGGAAGGTGGGTGCTGAAGCTTTGGTCTTGTGGAAACAAATTAATTTGCTTTTCTGAAGGTTGAGTGTGTAATTTTAAGACCTTGTAATAATACATGCAAATTTTTACAAATAAATTGAAGAAAGGTATTTTGAGCATAATAATATTTAATCTGTCTAAAAAACGCCCTTTCCGTAAAAAAAATACTAATAATGATATGGCTGCTAGTAATATTTGCAGGGGATTCCCCAATATTACCCATGTGGTGGCCATGAAATGAAATAATATTTTTTGAAAAATAGGGCACTTATTGTTATTTTTGGAGGTCCATAATTTCTTTAATAATTAGTTGCTGAAAAAAGGAAGTAACAGGGACGTGTCAAATGAGAGAGTCATTAATAATGCCTCTAGAGTCTAGAGGCATTATTCAGGAAGAAAACAGGGGATTACATTTGTATGGAGTAATCGCAGCCCAACTCCCGTCTAAGTGAGAGAGTATTCCGTAATCGGGTTTCATCCGTATTGGACGTCCAAATTCCGTACAAATACGAGCAAATCCGTACATATGGCAACACTGGGCTGCTCAGCTGCTGGGGTGTGTTCAGTTACTACACACCGGGTGTGAAAATCGCCGTGTGACTTTCGCACCTCGATCGTCCGACGTTAGTGAACGACTTTAGTAAATTCCCAAATCAACTGACATTGACATTTGATTGACATTATTGATAAACAAACCGGCTTCTATGAAAATAGTTGTGTGATAGAAAAAGATAAATTAAAATTTCATCTGTAATTTTACAGAATTGTTTCTATAGTTACTGGCTGCAACGTACAAAGATACTTAAGTTATGAATGCACAAAGAAGACTTGCTGTGCGGGGCTACACAAGCAATAATAAATATATTAAAGGTGCAATGGGAAGACGATGACAGTAGTGACGAAGAACTAGTCGAAAATCTCATTACAAATACAAGTTCCACACCGACCAGATCATGCAAACCTTTGAGAATCAAAGGATATGTTGAAAATATAATATTTTCACCTTTAAATTCGTCTCAATTTAAAATACACTTTAGGATGAACAGCATAACATTTGAAAATTTATTAAGAATAATATCACCCCATTTAGTTTTAGAATCCCATAACCACCGACCCATAGGCGACTTAAGAAAACAATTATTGTCAGTTATTTGGCTACTCGCAACTCCAGACTCGTATAGGTATTTATTTCCCTGTATTGTGGTGAAGGTGTATTTTTTTCTACTAATTGTATAATTTAATTAAATTGGTATGTATTCTTTACTTTTAGATCAGTTGCAGAACGATTCGATTTAGCTAAAAGCTCACTACATTTGTTCTTTATTAAAATAATAAAAGCTCTCAATAAAATATGCTTTTCTATAATTAAGTGGCCTACCCCATTAGAAAGAGAGAATGTTGAAAGGTCATTTGCAAACTTTGCTGGATTAAATGGAGTTATTGGAGCTGTTGATGGAACCTATGTACACATAAAAGCACCACATGAAGATGCTCAAAGATATGTGAACAGAAAATGTTTTCATGGTATAACCTTACAAGCCATAGCCATTCCATCTTTGAAATTTATTGATTGTTTTGCTGGGTATCCCAGCTCTGTTGGTGACAGAAGGATTTTTGTCAATAGCGATATATGTAAACTTATAGAAGAAAATCCAACATCATATTTAAATCATGAACAGTATATAATTGGGGATAAGGCCTATCCTGTAAAAAAATGGTGCATACCTCCATATATTGACAGAGGGAATCTGCAAGAGTATCAAATAAATTTTAATAAAGTACATGCCAAGACAAGGCAAGTAATAGAAAGAAGTTTTGCACTTTTATTTGGAAGATTTAGAAGGTTAAAATATTTAGATATGGATAGAACTGATTTAATACCACACACAATTTTAGCTTGTTGTGTGTTACATAACATTTGTCTTCAAAACTTGCATGATGATGCTGAACAGTTTATTGCAGAAGGCATTTCCACCATTCAAACACAAACTACTGATGTTAATGAAACACATTCCATCCATGCAGATTCTCTTGAAGCTACAAGACGGAGGGATATTTTAGCAAGACAAACAGTTAATTTTTAATGGACAAAAACAACTATTAAATCAAATTATGTTTTATTCGTTAATCAGCCTAATATCAATTATTGAAACCAATGATTTTATGACATGCAACATTCACCCCTCTTGTTACATCCGTTGACGGAGTTTTCGCTCCACAAATGTCTACCTTCGTAAAACATCTTGGAGCCGCAATCTCTGACTGCTGGAACAGGTCCTTTAGCGTAGTGATGCGTTGGCTAAGATCAAGAATCATCATCTCTATAATCCGTGCCACTAGTATGTGCATTCGCTGCACGAGACATAAATTTAAACCAATGGCAAAGTTATTTGGCTTCGACGATGGAGCAGCCCTACCTAAACAAGACTGATGTTGATGCGGTCGACGAACCGATGGATTTGAACTTGTTTTATATTATATCTTTCTGTTATGGTTATCACAATCACAAAATTAATGTAATTGGGTATTTATATTTTTTTTATAAATAAAGTATAAGTAAACTTAAAACTTAAACCCTGTGTAAGTAAAGTAAATGAGGTAGATAGGTTATCTCCGAAAGTGGCACATTAAAACCGTGCTAGTTAGCTCACTTTAGCTATGAGTCACGACATGTATGATACTGTGCGATTTATGTAGTTCAAATCTTGTGTAGGTAACCTATCTACCTCTTTACTTAAAATAACATTGGTTGAAACAACATTATTATCATAACAAATTTTACTTTAAATTACTTATTATTTAATCAGTCTTATATACATTTTTGAAATAATATTCTTAATATCTTAAATCTCTTTTCTATTTCTCTTATTTTGATAATTGGACATTAATAAAAACAATCTAATAAAATTATATAGGTATTCTTTTTCAAGCCTTTATCAAGATATGAAAATAATTATATGGCATAAAAATACTATCCATTTCTACCATTCAAGTTATCAAGATCTAAGAAGCCCATTTTGACAGCCCATATCCCTCTTTAAGCCTAAAATAAACAAACATCAAGATGAGGAGCGGTACCCTCATTTCAAAACGGTCCTCTTAGATCTTTTTTTTTTATATCTAAGTTATTACTATGTATTGCAAATAAACAGACGGATATTTTACTACACAATATTTAAAAAATATTGTTGTAGACATTTTAAAGTCTAAATACCTAATAGTAATCATTGAGCTATTCTTACTAAGTAATAGTAATAGACAACATTTTGTACCATAGATAAAGTCATGTTACAATAACCCTGTGTAAGTTATTACTATGTATTGCAAATAAACAGACAATATTTTACACAATATTTTAAAAATATTAATGTAGACATTTTAAAGTCTAAATACCTAATAGTAATCATTGACCTATTATTACTATGTAATAATAATAATACTTGACAACATTTTGTACCTTAGATAGAGTCATGTTACAATAACCCTGTGAACTTTTAAAATTATTTTAATCTACTAATATAACATTGGAAAGCACGACTCCTAATCAAACCTACTGACTCAGTGAAGCACCATACAATCCTACTCACTTTAATTACTATAAATAAATTTTTTGATTTCTATTATTATCGATTCTTATCATAGTAGTAATTTCTAAATAATTATTTTTTGGTAATATTCGTGTATTGGGTGCATAATTTCTAATGAAGTATATTATTACATCTCTAAAGATTTTTCTAACAATGTATTAAATTTATTTAAAGCTGCCATAGTTTCCTGGTGTCTCCTTTCACGGTTTAATTCTCTTTTTTCCAGAATATCAATTAGTTCTCTATCATCTCTCTTTCTTTTTTTGTTTCTAATAGTTGTAGAATTTGATTCCAATGTGGCAGTGGATGATGCCGCAATAATGGGTGTACTGGCAGTACTCTGCTCTATTTCACCTGAAATTGTATCTAAAGTACTATCGTACCTACTGGAAGAGGCTACTGCAATTGGTGTTATGTTAGGATCATGCCCAAAAATTTCATCAAACTGTTCAAAAAATTCAAAATGTAATGCCTTCGCACCAGTACTTCTCATATTATCTTTTCTTTTAGTATATCTACTTTTTAAATATTTAAATTTATTTTGCACTTCATGCAATGTGTGGTGTCCTAACTCTGTAGCAATTTTTTTCCAAACAGTTTCATTTCGAAAACATGAATTATCAAACTCATGCTTGTGTTCTTTATATTTCTCTATGAGCTGCAGTACTTGTGCTCTAGTCCAGTGAGATCTTGAAGATTCTGTGAAATAAATTAAGATATTGTTACAAACTATGACTCAATATTACAAAATAAATAATTTTGAAAATCAGCCTTGGCCTTAAGTGTTTAAATAACTCGCTATTTCTTAACCATTTACCCAACTAAGCAATAAGGTTCATCTTAAACATATTTATAATAAACCATAGAATGAGTTGCAATATGGTTGATTTTCATATAATTCTAACTACTAATACAGGGCTACATTATATGGATTGTACTTATATTTTTGCACTAGTACTAACCTGATTCCAGTTCCCTTTCAAAGCTGGATAAAGAAATATGGTCAGTTTGGCTGTTCGCATAGTCTAAGCTATCAGTCAAATTTATACTGGGCTCAGGTAAAGATGAAAATTCAGCAGGAAGATTAATTGCTTCTCTAGATATATAAAACAAGGTATCATCTGAAAAATATAATATGAATAAATAAATATAACATTATAAATGTGGAAATGTGTAGTTTTACTTTTTCAAGCTGTGGGTTAAAGGTTACAGGTGAACTTTGAGTATTTAGTCTACTCCAAGTAGGTGAACTTTGGAATGGTGATAATTTATATCGTGGATAAACACAGGCTACTTATTATCGCGGGTGAAACCGCTGTGAGAAACATGAGTAGATTAAAGATTAGTTAGTTAGATAGAGCCTACATGCGCTGACTTAAATTAGCATTTTAAACAAAATCTTACTGATAACGGGATTCATTTTTGACTTTAATTTTAAATATGTACATTATACGCAAATGTGCCATATAATCTTATGTTTACTGACCATTTGTATTTTTAACTAAAACAGTGTTTTCGTCCCCAAAGATTGGTTGATTGTCATCATCTAATAACAATATAAGGTTTCCGTCCATTTTGTATGTTGAAAAATAGGTTTCAGATCCAAGAATAATAAATTTTTAAAATTCAAAAGTTTTGAGGCACCATGTTTCTATTAGTTTAGTTGTCAAAGTGACATTGGTGTGACTTTTAGAGATGGGTAGCTATTCATATAAATAGCCAAAAAACGGCTATACACAAAATAGCCACGGCTACGTTATCTGTCAACACGATAATTAGCTACTGGCTACTGGATGCCTACTGGCTACTGGATGGCTACTGGCTATGGCTAGCTAAAATGAGGAGTTTTCTTAAGATACCTCTATGCTGAAAATACCTGTGTAACTATTGATAATTCGAACCAATTTGAACCTTAAGTGCACGATTTTCAGGTATTTTAACCTTTTGTAACATAAACAATCCTCCTCATTACGAGAAGTTAACGTCACACACAGCGGGTAGCCGCCTAGCCGCCAAAGGTTAATAGCCACTGTAGCCGCCACTAGCCGGTAGCTGGCCGGCTAGCAAAAGCCATTCTAGCCGAGTAGCCGAGTAGCCGCGTAGCCGCGTAGCCGCGTAGCCGCGTAACCGCGTAGCCGATAGCTGTGTGTGCGTGCGTTCACTGCGAAACTGAGTTGTGTAAGTTCCGAAAGAGTGAAATTCGAGTGCATTTCGTTATTATTAATTCGAATTTGAAAGGTACTAATTATACGAATTTAAACCTATTGTTTTTTAATTAAATTAAATTATTCTGTAATATTATTATTTATTAAATAAATCGTTAAAATCATCTGAAGTAGCGCGACATCTATGGTTTACTTGCCTACAACTAACGACTGAGTTGATGTACTGTGAAAGCTTTTAGTTCATATCCATAAATAGAGATGACGTTATTGTTGATTTTCGATGTTTTTTTTAGTAATACGTACGACCTATGAGGGAAAGTCATTTATTTTCAAAAAGTATACAACAAAATAAAAAGTAAATGAAAAACAAAATCATTACATTAATTTATTACATTATCATCTAGACTAGACTTGTTGCAGCGGCGAGGATCGAACTCAGATCGCAGTTGAACGTTATTCATCAAGCTGCGCCGCCGCTCAAGCCTAATAGCCAAATAGCTGACTAGCTAGCTGGCTTTTAGACCACATATAGCTGGCTAGCTAAGCTATTGAAATTTCGGCTAGTTACCCATCGCTAGTGACTTTCACCCACCTATTTTACGGTGCGACCGGTGCGATCGTCGGACGACGTCCGACGATGTTATTGAACGGTTCGGTGTGATCACTCGGGCGATCACACCGAGTTACTGAACGCTAAGATGATCGTCGGGCGATCACACGGCGTTGTTACTGAACGCAGCCCTGGCGTTAGACAGATACAAATCTACGGCTGCTGGCTTTCTTGGCTTATTTAGCTGCGATGCTGTCATGCACTTGTTGTTGTTGTTTGTCTTATTCGCCAAAAGGCAGGCAAAAGGTCTTAGCCATACAGCCTCGTATTATTTCAGTTATCTCGAGTTCTAATAACCTTTCATCGGTCAGTAGTTTTTTTAACTGATCCAATAAGTAAATCAAAGATACTAAAGTGTATTTTCTGTCAATATCATGCAAATTTAATAGATAATTTCGTCTAAATACGATAAAAATCCATATATATACGCAATTTATGTTGAACTATCGCCCGAACTATCGGGTGAACTTCTTTGCTTTACGCGGACAGCCTATCTACCTACAATTCTCTATCTACAGTAGGCTCATGGAGTCATGGCTGCAACGAAGCTAAGGCTCCAAGGAATTTGTATACCATGGCTATATGCAACTCATATGCTAACGGCAAATTATAGAATGTGGACATAGTAGAACCACAGAGTATCCATACCATATGGATGGATACTCTGTGGTAGTACTAGCGCCAACTACGAGCGCCAACGAATGCTTATAAACGCCTGTAGTAAAGGTAGAAGCAACATATTTTTTTTAAATTGCTATGATATTGGTGGTAGGAATAACGAAAAAACTTTTTATTTTGCAACTCAAAGAAGGTGCGTTTGAATTGGGATACGGTAGCAAAAATAACAGCCAAAAATGATAAAAACGATCACATCTGGCGTTCGATTTGGAAAGTTGTGGTCGAATTTGGCGTTTTGAACTGTTTTAGTTCACCGTTCGTTTTACTTGGAAATTCGTGAACTGCAAATTTAGACCCACCTCCGAGGCAGGGTCGTTTGTGATCATATTTTGACATATTTGAATATGACAGATAAGTTTCGGAAAATTCAAACGGGAAGCAAAAATTATAACTTTTATTCTAAAATTTGATACCTATTAAAGAAACAAGAGAAGAATTTGTCAGATTAACTTTGTTTATAGATTAACTGAAGGAAAAAGGTAGGTTGAGACAAGTGACAAGCAGGCGATGAGCATGGAAAATGTCATTTTTGTATCTAATCGTTCGATTTGGGAAATATCGTTTGTGGAAAAAGTTGCAAAATTTTTGAATATTTCCAATTCGAACGCATAAACAAAAATGCCCATTTTGAAACTGTTAGAAACGACATAATCACAACGTTCTTGTAACTTACATAGTCGTACAGAACAGTTTTTTTTATAGATCTAACTAATGTGAAAAATGTTACGTAAGTTAACTACATACTTAATGTACCTTCAAGGTATGTTGTTCATATCATGGAGTAAAACTGAGTCGTAATCCTTTTTCGATATCACACAATATTACTGAAAGTGTTAATTTAATTTATTTTATCTGTTTCTTAATTTGTTGAATAATGTATTGTTCTGTAATTTTGTGTGTATATCGAAATAAATGTTTTTCTTTCTTTCTTTCAAGGGTTCTATTCGAATCCCCTGGAAACGGAATCCTTGTAAGTAAGAGATCTTTTTATTATTTGCCATAAGTAGGTCTGTTTGACGACAATCTTACCCATGGCATAGGTGGCTGAAAGTGTAAGCAGTACCTAAGCCTTAAGAGTGGTAGAGCGTAGCGTTTATTCGCTCAAAGAGCAGCTCGACTAGGTAAGTACCTCCACCTTACAGAATACCGCAGCCAAATTACTTTATGTTGTGTAAAGTTGTGTTCCTGCGCGTGAGTAAGGTCGCCAGAGCTCATTGGGGAGAGGGGAAAGGTCGGTAACGCGGGAGCGACGCTTCGTGTGTTGCAAGCGTCCATATGGCTACGCTAACCACTTACCATCAGGTGGACCGTATGCTTGTTTGCCGACTTAGTCGTATAAAAAAAAAAAAACCCCTTTGCACATTATAAGAAAATTTCTTGTGTCTTATCAGACACTAGACACAAAAGGTATGGGCGTGTCTGATCCGACATTTCTTGTAATATGTACTTACGGTCTCATATAACATCCAATGCGACAGAATTTCTTATAAGACACAAGATATTTTTCTTATAATGTGCAATAGGCCTTAGTCTAGAAGAAATTGGCTCTCAAGTGCAGCTGTCGGACAGCGCCATATTTACATACCACAT
Organism: Achlya flavicornis; assembly: GCA_947623365.1. NCBI lineage: Eukaryota > Metazoa > Arthropoda > Insecta > Lepidoptera > Drepanidae > Achlya > Achlya flavicornis. The sequence goes on along the minus strand of OX392467.1, from coordinate 20,460,735 downwards.
ACAACTTTAAGGTGGTAGCCAGCCAGGTGGGTACTAAAGGTACCTACCCTACCACCGTGCTATGGTTTCCTCCCGATGTTTCAGCTAGAGCTCATTGTACCGGCGACCTTCGGCACGACCACGAGGTCAAGATCAAGGCAAATTAATTTAATTACTTTAATGGATGTCAGGTTTCATAGAAAACCTTTTGGCCCCAATTTTGATCGTACGTGCACGTGTCTAATTTGAAGGAAAAATAAATCATCGTGAGGTTTCCATAACATTGTTGCTTTGTGATAATCGAGCAGGATTTTGACGTCTTGCCACTGGCAGTGGCGTAACAATAGGGTGGCAGGGTTGGCAAAATGCCACGGGCCCCCGACCCAAGAGGGCCCCGGACCAAGAGGGCGCGAGCTCAAAAATATTTTTTTACATTGTACCTGAGTATATTTTTATAAGTTCTGCTTAAAATCCAAAGTGAGACAACTAAAGACCATAATACAATTTCAGGTTAATCGTTAAGCATTTCAACCAACCTAAACAAAAAGATGTTGATTCATTTTTAGAGATGTACACGTTACCCGTGACGAGTAATTTTACGTACTTATGACCGACGATTTTTACTGATAGGGCCCCATCAAAAGAATTTGCCACGGGCCCCATATGGTATAGCTACGCCACTGGCCACTGGCTACCACTTATTACCACTCTCGGTATGTCAGTCCCATAAGAATGCTCACACTTCCAATGGATAGATAGTGCCAAAAGATCCTACATCGCGTGGACGAAGTTCTATTCTCTGAGTACCTTTTTATATTAGAATTTCCAACATGATCCCTAGACGCGGTAACCTAATGGTGCGTCAATGCTACGCGAACCGAGCACGAGCCGAGTCACGAACGAACAGAATTCGTTCGTTGCTTTACTCCCTTGGGAAAACCGCAAGGAGCTTATTCCACAGTCTGAGCGTCCGCGGAAGGAAACTCCTTTGAGACTGCACAGTACGAAAACATTTTGGTTCCAATGAGTGAGGATGGACTCCCCGTCGATGGCGAGAGTTGCGATGGTGGAAGGTAGCCGTGGGCATCAGGTCAAACAATTCTCTAGAACACTGTCCGTTATACAAGCGGTAGAACACACATAAGGAGGCAAAGTTTCTCCTCAGAGTAAGCGGCTCTAAACAGATTGAGCTCGGGATCGTCGACAATTCTGATGGCACGACGTTGAACCGAGTCTAAAGGCTGGGCCTTTACTGTTACTTCATATTAGGTAACGGTAAAATTAGGGTACGGTTATTATTAGATAATTATATTTATACAAACATATCAGGGGCACTTGATACCTGGTAAAGGCCCAGCCTTTGGACTCGGTTGATTGAAATTTATCTGTGACTTTATACGGGTCTTTAGTCATTATGTCCCACTCGCGAATGGCCCGCGGGCCATAGCGCCTATTCTATTTTATTTTCAAATTTTACAGCCTGTTTATCTATTGACTGCGATGCGGGTAACTTTTTTTTAATGGCACTTGTTTTATAAATTATAAATAATACTAATATCAAGCTTAGAATAAAGCAATTTCCATTCTGACATATTGACAATATAGATCGAACAGTCAGCATCAAAAGTTGTTGATCATTTTATTACCGTGTCAAGCAGTTTTCATACAAACTGATAAGAGAATGTGAATAGATTATTTTGAGAGATACTGCAGTGATCATCTTCTCTTGACGCTCACTGTATCTACCTACTTTTGATTTAGCATAGGGTACTCTATCTGTAGATAGAGATATAAGTAAGTATATGGAAAAAAATGGGTTACGCCAAATAGGTAGGGAAAATTTCCCGTCAGATTTTTTCTACCTTTATTTTTATCCTTTAAACGTTGCCAATTTTTTTTCGGAAAATGGGTTTAATTAACGTTTTGAATAAAACTCTCTAAAAACGTACCCACTCCGAACGACATATTCGACAAAACCGTTTAATAACCGCTAAATTTAACCGGTTTCAAGACTTGGAAATAGTAGCACCCTGTGATAAATACATTATTTATCAACCGTGTGCCCTACTAACACGGCTCACTCCCCTGACTCGTACATCAGTTCCCGCTGATTATTTTCGGCGCCTAGGCGGAATTGGGACTATTATTCATTGATAGCGATTAAGTGATAAATACTTATTGTTTTTTTTTTATTTTAGTACATGTTTACTCTAATAGACGCACATCACGCACAATGAGGGCAGCATTCAAACCTTTTTCAATGCAGAGGAGATAAGCTCTATTCCAGCATAGTCTATGTCACTGCCTGCACATCTGAGTTTATCGGTGGGGTTAAAAACTGGAGGATGGATACAGGTGATGTTAACCTCTCAGATCACAGGTCTATAAGGTTTCAGATTCACACAAAACGAGCACAGTCCCCCAGCATTCAAAGCTCTGCAAGGATCTAAAACATCAACAAAGTTAAATGGGCCAGTTTTAAAGAAAGACTTCTTTAGGAACACAGACTACCTAGGAACTGCAATGTCCCGCGCTAAGGCAAGATGTTATCGCTCAAGTCTCCGATGCGGCAGAACTGGACGAGGCAGTGCAACTATACGAGGGCTGTACCAGAAAGGTATGTGATGCCACAGTTCTTAACATAAAGCCACATAAGCCAAATACGCAGCGCTAGTGGAGTCGAGAGCTGGAACTCTTAAAGAGGAAGGTTATTCGCTTACGCAGGCGAATTAAATTTGCCAATGAAAGACGGAAGAGCCATGTCATACAGGAATACAACGAAGTTAGAGAGGAATATAAAGCGAAGATCCAGACCGCCATCATTATTAGCAAGAAAACGAGGATGTATGGAGAAAGACATACCGAATCATCAAGAAGTGCAGTCCCAGAACTGACGACAAAGTGCTGCGCTCTTCATTTGAGGACCGGTCCCTAACTCCACTCAGCTCAAATGTTGGCTGACACTTTCTATCCTGACGACGAGAGGGAAACGGACTCTGATATCCAAAGAGCGGAAAGAGAAAGAGTAGACAAAGAGTAAAAAAGGCTCCAGGACAAGACTCCCTCACGTTAGACATCTTCGTCGTCTTTCTTGAGTTGGTAAATAAGTCATCATCATCATCATCAGCCTATAGCAGTCCACTGCTGGACATAGGCCTCACCCAATGCGCGCCATCTCGCCCTATCTTCGGCTCGACGCATCCATTTCCTACCAGCAGCCTTTTGCAGATCGTCACTCCATCTCGCTGGAGGGCGCCCTACACTACGTTTGCCGAGACGCGGTCTCCACTCAAGAACACGTTTTCCCCACCGGTTATCGGTTCTTCGGCATATGTGACCAGCCCACTGCCACTTCAGCTTGCTAATTCTATGAGCTATGTCGATGACCTTGGTTCTCTGACGGATGACCTCGTTACGGATCTTATCCTTCAGAGAAACTCCGAGCATAGCTCGTTCCATAGCTCGCTGAGCGACTTTAAACTGATGGACTAGTCGTACCGTGAGTGTCCACGTTTCGGCTCCGTATGTCATAACGGGTAGGACACACTGGTTGAAAACCTTCGTTTTCAAACTCTGCGGTATGTGTGACGAGAAGACCCTACGAAGTTTCCCAAATGCTGCCCAGCCCAGCTGGATCCTTCTCTTGGCTTCCCTCTCAAAGTTGTTTCTACCTAATTGCAGAATCTGCCCGAGGTAGGTATATTCCTGAACAACTTCGAGATGGTGGCCATTTACGACGATTGGTCCCGGATCAATGTGATCATTGATCATGACTTTGGTTTTATCCAAGTTCATGCCGAGACCAATAAGTCGCGAGGCTGATGCTAGACCGTCCAGCATCTGTTGTAGCTCCTCCAGCGACTCCGCCATCAAGACTATGTCATCTGCAAATCGTAAGTGTAAGATGTATTCGCCGTCTATGTTTATGCCCATCCTTTTCCAGTCCAGCGTCTTAAACATATCCTCCAATACGTATGTGAACAATTTCGGGGATATGACATCCCCCTGTCTCACTCCTCTGCGTAGTTGGATGGGTTTAGACTGCTGGTCCTGTACTTGGACACTCATGGTTGCGGCATCATAAAGACATCTCAGCACTTCGATATAACGATAGTCTACTTGGCATCGCTGCAAGGATTCCAAAACAGCCCAGGTTTCGACGGAGTCGAAGGCCTTCTCATAGTCCACAAAGGCTAGACACAGAGGCCGATTATACTCCTCTGACTTCTGTATAATCTGCCTCACTGTGTGGATGTGGTCTATGGTACCAAATCCTCCTCGAAACCCGGCCTGCTCCGGTGGCTGAAACTCGTCGAGTCTTCTGGCAAGACGGTTCGTGATGACTCTAGAAAACAGCTTGTAGACGTGGCTCAGGAGTGAGATGGGCCTATAGTTTTTAAGAAGGGTTTTATCTCCCTTCTTAAAAAACAGAACGACAATACTCCCGTTCCAAGCCTTTGGAGTTCTCCCGCAGTTAATGACGGAGTTAAAGAGGCTCTGTAGTTCCTTCAGTACAGGAATTCCGCCTGCCTTCAGAAGTTCTGAAGTAATTCCGTCTTCACCCGGGGCTTTTCCATTTTTAAGCTGTTTTAGAGCCAACACAATCTCGTCCTGGCTGATGTCCGGTAGTTCGTCGGTATAGTGTCGAGTCAGGGCGGCTCTAGAATCGTGAATGTCACGCTGCGTCTGAGGGGCATGTGGAGCGTACAACCGGCCATAGAAGTCTTCAATCTCAGCGAAAATCTCCGGCTTCGACAATGCGGTATTGCCATGATGCGTTGTCAGCTTCGTCAGGTGGCTCCTTCCAAGCTGCTGTGTGAATACTTTGGACCCTCGGTTTCGCTTTATTGCCTGTTCAATTAGGCGCGTATTGGAGCTCCGAAGGTCACGACGTACCATCTTCGCAATCTGCTTGTTCAGGCCTGACCGCTCTGACGGAGTGGCTTGCGTGTCTTCCCGCCGTATTGTCATGAGCCGTTGAGTTTCGACCGAGAGATTGGACTTCGTACCTGTACTCTGGGTTCTACAGAACTTGATGCCCTCTTTACTCAGCGTCCCAACCACGTTCTGTAAGGCCTCGTCTACGTCCTCGGTGGGTTCCAAGGCATCGAATTTCTCCTCGAGAAGTTTCTGGAACTTCTCAGAGCCTGCTATGATTTGGAGTAGATTAGGTCGGAGCGTGGACTTCATCAAGCGACTTCTTTCCAGCTTGAGATCGATATTCAGAGAGCCTCGTACGAGCCGGTGATCAGATCCGGTATTAAACCTGTTGATCACGGATACATCTCTGAATATGCGCCTTTTGTCTGCCATGATGAAGTCGATCTCATTTTTGGTCACAGCGTCAGTGCTTCGCCACGTCCACTTTCTTTGGGGCTTCTTCTTACAGAATGAATTCATCAAGAAAAACCCCTCTTTCTCCAGACCTTACCTCTTTTTTTTTTTCTGGAGAAAGAGGTAAATAAGTGCCTGCGCAAAACCGGGCAAGGAATCCTATACGGGGCCTAGATCATATCGGCCGAGAGGTCTTCTACCAGTCTGGGACAAGCTTCTTGAAAAACAGTTTGTCAATCGCCTACAGTGACAGTTGGGAAGGGACAGCGGCCTCAGCAGAAGACAATTTGTTTTTACACCCCAGCGAAGTACGGAGGATGCACTGTATGATGCCATGTGAGTAATCAGAAATGGTCTGGCGCGTAAGAGCCCATAGCGTCCGAGACTTTGATTTCGGATTTGATTTCACATGTTTATTAAAATAATTAAGATAGAGTAAATAAAACTAGAAAAGTGTATGTTATAGTCATAGTTACTTGTTCCTTGAGAAATTGTGACTTGCATAATTATTAAGAAAAAAAAATACGTTTCACAGGTAAATACCTATATTTATTTATTTATTTATTCGTCGAATCCAAAATCAGTTTTTACAAATTCATCGCGTTTCGATCTGTCTCTGTTTATCTTGGACGTACATCCGGCTCTCTCATCACCAAGTCCTCTCCCCTCTTTATCCCCTTCCCCTTCCCCCTCCCCCTCTTCCTGCTTATCATTAGTTTTTGTCAAAACAAGTACTTGAATGTCATTATTCTCAAAATAGCACATTATCTTCTTTCGAATGAGTTCTTTAACGAAGTGATTTATACCAAGTAATTGTAAAAATCTGGAATTACTATCATTATATTTTTATTAACTAATGAAATTATAAATGTTCATAATAATAAATATTTGTGCTTTTTCCAAAAACTCATCATGGTTACTATATTAGCCGAGGGTGAAAGGCACTCAAGGCTCTCCAGCAACAGCCAGAACACACCAGATGGCCAAGTCTGCTATTTTAAATCAAAAATGTCATTCTGACACGACTCCCTTACGACTCTATTGCTATTGAGCCATTGTGCGTTGTCTATTCATGGTTATTCACGCAATTGAATTAGAATAAGTATAAGGCACAAGTGGTGAGCACAGATAGGCAGTAGCGGGGGCAAGCTCGCGCATGTACAATACATAAAATATATAAATGTAAATTTAATTAATTGAGTTCTAATTATATTTATTTTTATTTTATTTATTTTATTTTTATATTTATGGAAAACTAACAGCTAATACACAATATTTATACATTCGACTTAAGGAACAAATAAGCCAGAACCAGTTTTCACTAGTAAAAACAGAGAATGGTGTACAGTTTGATACATAAAAAAAATTATTAATAACAAAGTAAAAAATCAAATCATATTATACACAGGAAAAGAAAATGGATAACGTTTAAAGTAGAAGTTGAAGTTTAAAGCCATATCAATAAATAAATAAATATATCTTGTGCTCACTCGTACCTACACTGTTAAACTGTTTTTGTTAATTCTAGATGGTCTCCCGCGATACAGGCTTGCCTAGTGCGGGGACCGATGTAAACCACATTATGTAACTGATTATAGTAATAAAAATATATTTGAGTGATGTACACTTTTGGCCAAATCACAGTAGCCAAATGAAACGCAAGAATCCAACAGGTAGACGACGAGCATCGACTGACAAACCGGCGCGTCCGGCGCAGGTGTCAATATGTGCTCACGACTCGCGCCCCTTACTTGTAGAAGCTTCTTGTAGACTACAAAAAATGTCGAGCCTGTTTTGACACCAATGATAGTTCATTGTAATACAATCGTAGGTAATAGCAGACTTGGGCCCCTGGAAAGACTCCTTGAGGTAGTTGAACCGAGCATCAACCCTGCCATGAAGTGAAATTATCCTAAATCAGATATTTATGTACCCAATATTTTTAGTACCGCAAAAAAAACTGCGAGCATATCCTAGGTATAATTACAGTGCTTAAATGTCATTAGCTGATCTGATGGCCTCTGTTTGGCCTATGTACCTATCTCGAGTCACGTTTCTGGGTCGACATGCTGGCCTCAAACACGTGAGATAAAATATGATTCGGGATTTTCGGCACAGATTACTAAATGGTTTTTCGGTCATTGATATTTTAAGTCTTTGTAGAGAACTAGCTGTCCTGCGCGGTTTCACCCGCATTCTCGAAGGTTCGAATGTTTTCTCGGGATAAAAAGCCATTAATTACGCCAGCCAATTTAAAAGCTAACTGACTGACGGATCAAAGCACAGCATAAACCGCTGATCGTATAGAGACCTGAAACTTGGAGGGTGTGTTCTTTTTAAGACGTAGGCAACCGACAAGTATGGATTTTCTGAAATTCTACCCCTAAGGGGGTGAAAAACGGGGGCAAAGTTTGTATGGGACAACGTGATTCCTTTTTTTATACCACTAAGGTGGCAAACAAGCATACGGCCCGCCTGATGGTAAGCAGTTACCGTAGCCTATGGACGCTTGCAACACCAGGGGGGTCACTCGCGCGTTGCCGACCCTGAAGAAATCTCTTCACACCCTTTTTGAAGTTATTATTATGTATAGGCCTGTGTTTGTTGACCACAATCTCACCATTGTAAGTGATGATGTGGCCGAAGGTGGTAAGCACACGAAGCCTAGAAGGAACTGGCTCTCAAGTGCAGCTGTCGGAACACACCGATAGGTGCTTGGCGACAGATTTTCAACTTGAGGGTGGTAGCCAGCCAGGTGGGTACTACCGTGCTATGGTTTCCTCACGATGTTTTCTTTCACCGAAAGCTTAAGCTCATTGTAGGATTCGAACCCGGAACCTCCGAGACTTCACACGTCCAATCTAATTCAAATTTTGTATAATCATTCTTGAAAGACGTGTTTCGTTTTTTATTGAAAATCATTGCCTAACGGGGTTAAAAAGGGGTAGAAAATTCGTAGGGTAGAAAGTTTTAGGGATTATTTTCATCGAAGTTGATATCAACACTCCTTAGCGCTTTTGATTTAAATAATATTTTATTTTGACACATGTTTGAAAACTCACTCCGATTTTATACAAAAAACGTTGAACTCACATAAAAGCTTGGTGCCATTGAATTATTACTTGGTGCAATTCTTTAAAATTGGAATGACAACTATAAAAGAATATTTAAATCGGATTAGAAAAGAATTTGAAATTTCAATTTTAATTGTTCTTGGATATCCGCGCCGCACATAGGAGTATTTCAATGTAACATCCGGTCAAAAGTCGAATTTAAAATTTAAATAAAAACCTAAGCCATTCATTTTTGCAGCGTGCATTGAAAAAGGGGCACATTTGTTACTTAGGTAGTGGACTCTTCCCGCACAAGCAGTCGGAACCCGGATGTCTTCCTTCTCGGCGTTTGTTTTTCTCACTGCATTAGAGTTTGAACTGTAGGTACGTCAGATGACATAAATTGTGAAAAAAAAAATGGGTTTGGAAGTACAAGGTGATTATTAGGTAGATTATTTTAACATAAAAATTAATTTATGTGTAAAAAATTCAGAAAGGAGGACCAAAAATTTTTTAATAAAGATGTTAGCCTGGAATATCATAAGCGAATTTTATTATCCAGGGAAAACTCCGCGGGGCGAAAACTATTACAACCTAAGCTCTAGTTAGCTTAGTTGGCCTTAAGTACATTGGCGTGGTTTTGGCGTTTAATTGCTCACCCTAGACTTGTATGCATTGGTGTCCGTCCACTGTCCACCCCAGGATGTTGGGTTTCCATCAGTATCGACACATCGGCAATTTTATATAGGCCAGGGGGTCTACTACGAAAAACGCAAACCGAAAGAACGTTCTTTGTTTTGACCGATACCTAATCCCAAAACGTTGCAGATTGCGGATACGAAGTTAGTTTTTTCACGTTTATCGTTGCGGATTTCCACTCTGAAACCACAAAAAAGGACAAAGATTCACGATTCGACGTAAAGTGTTTCGTGAATTAAATCTCAGACCCCCTGGTAGGTATATACATAACCGTACGCCAATGCTGTTAGTTCATATAAAAAGATGCTATTACAAACTTACATTTGCAGTTGGGGCACAGAGTATTATTATAGTTATAGTAATCTGTGGTTGGGGCATTTTAGTTCATCAAGGCGCGAATCTTACTTGCACCCTTGCACTCGTCAGGTTTTCTTATGTCGTATAGGTACAAACATTTTTGTTCGTAAAATTTGGCAAGTCCTCTCGCACCGTTTCTTACGCAGTCTTTGACAGAATAGGTGTATGAAGCGTTATGACTCGCTTAATGAGGTCGACGATACTATTAATGCAGTATAATTGTTAATAATAATTTTGTCAATAATAATGTACAACACTTTAGTATATTAATGCGATCCAGAGCGCATGCGCGCGTTTTGTAACCGACGATACCTAATTTTATTTTTTAATAACAACAATTTTTTAATTAGCAGTGTTTGAATTTTTATTTATCATTTTTAATTAATGTGTGTGACTATATTGGAATTATCATTTTGGATCGTAAGTAATTTGTTTTATACATTTTTTATTAAGAAAATCTGAGCTTTTAATTTACAAAAAAATATAAATGCTTATTGGCTTGAGTGCTTTGCAAACCTTTTTTAACATATGAACTGGGGAAGACTGTGCACAACTCACCTAAATTTCGTCGCAATCGGTATAGTGATACAGTAACGCATACGTTAAACAGACCAAAAATATATTTTATAGTACGTATATACAGGTCGTTGTTTTAGTCAACGACGTGCGACTCAGGGTTGATAACACAAAATGATACTGGTGCTAAAAAAAATTAAAAAAAATCTTTATTTTTTTAATAATGATAAAAATAAAAATAATATTAATTGGAAATCATGTAATAAGCTAAAGTGTAGACTTAATACTCAAAGGAAGTGCGAGGGATGAAAGGGGTGGGGCGACGGCGGCTTGCGCCTAGCTCTAGTCTATGCACGAGCCTAGTGACCATACGTTGCGGTAATTTTAGGTCAAATTGAATTAGGTATTTCAACAGCCCGTGTGGTGTTTCTGGATCACCCATCGGGCGCGTCCCCGGGTTGTGGATTGGGGAACGCTCCCCAGATATGGGGGGTACCGGGTTTACCCGGCGCGAACAAAAACCAGAAGGGAGGAAATACCCTTGTGATAGGGCGAGGCGGGCCTATGTGGCCTCTTGGTTGCTCCTTGTATCCCTCTTCGTATAAGAGGGGACAGAGGATGCGACAGTTGCGGTGTGTTTGCCTAGTGCACTCGGCTTTTGCCGACGCCGGACAAGAGGAAGGAAACCTCTTTAAAAAACACTCCCTTGTGCGACGATGTGCCAGGTGCACTCGGCTTTTGCCGACGTCGGACTATCCGTAATCCCAGTCGGGACCGGAGGCCCTGCAAGGTCACGAGGAAGAACACCTCTATAAAAAAACACCCCAATCCCAAGGTCTAGCGTGCCGATGGGATGAATGGCTGGTGGGAGTCCAGTCCCTAGCGCTCGGTACAGGGAACTCACCCTCGCAAAAAAAAAGTAAAGAATAATATAATGGCAGATCTAAAAAAACATCTACCCCAGGGTGGTACCGGCACAGCCGGAGAATCCACCCCCGGGCCTAGCCCGGGCTGCCCCACCGTATCTGGGGGGGGCAAAGACCTGCTTGGCGATTCTATCGCAAATGTGACGACTGCTCCAACAGAAGCAAGAAAGAAAGGAGGTATAGTGCCGGGGGGACCAGTGGTCTCGGCACGTGGCAGGCGTGGATGTTTTAGACGTCCGAACACGCCTCGCAACCTGGTCGATGTGAGCGACGGGGGCGAGTCCGATGGCTCGGTAATGTCGTTTGCATCGGTCACATCAGATGTGTCCCAGGAAGGAAGATCCCGCGGCCGCAAACGGCCCTCACTGCCTACAAGCGCGGACGCAGCGCGTGGGCCCAAGGTGAGGGCTGTTTCGGGTTCACAAACGGAAGAGGATCTAATTGAAGATGGCAACACCGAGGACGACGTCATTAACCCCTCGGTAAAGGCGAAAAATACTAGGGCGAAAAATGACCTCCCAAGCGTCGAGGTTTTGGCGCAGGGAATGCGATCGCAGCCAGATGCCGAGCTTGGCGTCTGCATCGATCAGCATTTGCTGAACCTTGAGAAGGTTGCAGACCTTTCCGGGAACCTCAAAAAGACATACGTCCGCTCGATTAGAGTGGCGGTGAGGACGGTCAAGGCCGCCGCTATGGAGCTGGCGAGCAGGACCGCTACTGACGAAAACGTGTCCAGGCTGGAGAGTGAGAATGCTGTCTTGCGTTCCCAACTCTCCAGTCTGGCCACTAAAGTGGACAAGCTTACGGAAGAATTGAACCTGCTCCGTAGGCCTCCAGCTGCTAGCACGAGTGGCCTAACCATTAGGCCTACTTTGCCTGATCAGCCGGCTCCACTCTATCGGCCCACCGAACCCGCTAGGTTGGCTCCGAAACCGGCAGCAATAATTGACGGCGGCGAGAGGCGGCTCCTCGAACAGATTGCTGCGGTTGTTGATGCAAGGCTGGCTACTTTCCGTGCGGAAATCTTCCCCGAAAGGGCCATTAGGCCCCCATTGGGGAGACGGCATGTGCATGAGCAACAACCACAATTGCAGCCACAGCCACGTTCGCAGCCGCAGTTGCCGGCACAGCTGCAGTTGCAGTCACAGCCGCAGTTGCAATCGCAGTCGCAGTCTCAGAGCGGAATGGAACAAAAGAAAAAGAAACGTTCCAAAACGAAGAGTCGCCCTTTTCCTCATCCAGTTGAGGAGCTGCCTCCTGTCCAGCCACCGGTGACTACAGCATTGCAGGCCACCCCTCAGGGAGGTGTGGCCTGGTCAACTATTGCTAGACGCCCTAAGAAAACAGGGAAACCAGCTGCGACGCAGCCTCCCCCTGCAGCTGAGCTGGCAAGGGGAAGAGGTAAGAAAAAGAAGGTACCTAGGGTCCCGACAACCGCTGCTGTCACTGTGACAGTACCGGAGGGCTCATTGGTAACCTACGATCAAGTGACAAAGGACGCCAAAGCCAAGATCCAGCTCAAGGACCTTGGCATACCTGGCGTCCGCTTGAAACGTTCGGTTACCGGGGGCCTTCTCATGGAGGTGGATGGCCCTGATTGCGGTGCCAAGGCTGACGCCTTAGCCGCAAAATTAAGGGTGGTCCTCGTAGACCTTGGAGTACGCATCGCCCGTCCTGTAAAGACTGGTGAGATGAGACTACGGGACCTCGATGATGCCATAACTCCTCCAGAAGTGGCAGCAGCGGTTGCGGAGGCAGGTGGATGTGCGGCGGACGACATAAAGGTGGGTGAAGTCCGTCGATCACCTACCACGATGGGAACCTGCTGGGCGCACCCAGCAGGTTCCCATCGTGGTGCCCCTTGGCAGTAGTTAGGAAACTGACTGCTGCTAAAGGCATTCAAGTAGGATGGGGGACAGTGAGGGTCGAGGCATTGGAAGCCAGGCCCTTACACTGCTTCCGATGTCTTGAAAAGGGACACGTTGGATGCAGGTGCAGCACAGGCGTAGACAGAAGTAATCGCTGCTACGCCTGTAGCGAGGTGGGCCACAGAGCCCGCGACTGCACCGCAAAGTCGCTCAAGTGTCCCTTGTGCGCTGATCTGGGGCTTCCCTCAGATCATCGCCTTGGAAGAAGGTGTCCCCCACCCAAGAAGAAAAAGAGTAAGCAGGCTCCCATCAATGAGACGGTCGCGGCACCTTCCGCGGAGCCGGGTTCTGGCCCGGAAATGGAGGTGGTAGTAGAGGCCTAACATTCTCGCCCCGACACAAGATCCTCCAGGGCAATCTGAACCACTGCCGCAATGCTCAGCATCTGCTTATGCAGACTATTGTGGAGCGGCAGATTGCCCTGACAGTAGTAGCAGAGCCCCACAGCGTCCCGGACCATCCTCGCTGGTTTGGTGATGACTTGGGCTCTGTTGCCATATACTGGGGGGGCGGAGAGGGTGTTCCACCCTGTGCTCTATTGAGTAGAGGACAGGGCTTCGTTGCAGTGCAATGGGGCACCCTGGCCATAGTGGGCTGCTATGTCTCTCCCAATAGGTCCCTCGCCGGCTACGAGGAGTACCTGGATGAGGTGGCTGACTGCGTCCGCAGATGCCCATCTCGTCCACTGATTGTTCTGGGGGACTTTAATGCCCACGCAAGGGTGTGGGGGAACCCCAGAAACAGTCCCAGGGGAGAGACCATACAGGAGTGGGCGGCTGGTCTGGACCTCCATTTAGTTAATCGGGGGTCCGTGAGCACATGCGTACGCTGGCAGGGGGAGTCGATTGTCGACCTTACATGGGCGACTCCTGCTGCCATGCGGATGCTGTCGGGTTGGCGAGTTGCAGAAGAGGTGGTCACTCTTTCTGACCACCGCCACATCCTAATGGATGTGGCATTTCGCCGTCCCGCCAGCAATACCAGCCGCCACGAAGGCAGCCCTCCGCGACGTTGGTGTCTCAAGCGGCTAGATCGAGACATGCTCGAAGCCGCCGCCAATGTTGCGGCATGGCCCGAAAGCGCTGAAGAGATTCCGTCCGATCCGGAAAGAGAAGCAAACTGGTTCCACGGCACGATGACGCAAATTTGCGATGCATCAATGCCGCGGTCCAGTCGCCCCAAGCACCGGGCGGTGTACTGGTGGTCGGCAGATATCGCGCAAATTCGCGCGGTTTGCTTGCGGAGCCGCCGCCTGTACACCAGAGCCCGAAGGCGCAGAAGAACTCCTGCCGAGGAGACAGCCAGTCTTTATAGGGCATATCGAGCGGCTACAGTTGCGATGCAGATCGCCATCTCAGACGCCAAAAAACGGTGCTGGGATGAGCTCCTGGAGGGACTCAACGAGGATCCGTGGGGGCGCCCATATAAGATGGTCTTGGGTAAACTCAGGCCATGGGTGCCCCCCCTAACGGAAACCCTAGATCCGGGCCTGCTGGGTCGAGTTGTGAACACTCTCTTCCCAGCAGGCCGGTCAAGTCCCTTAGTCCACCCCCTGACGACATGGGAGTGGCATGACGAGATGGGGGTGACCGTACAGGAGCTAGATCGAGCCGTTGGCCGCTTGAAAGCCCGTAACACCGCACCAGGACCCGACGGGGTACCGGGTCGGGTGTGGGTGTTGAGTCTGGCTGCCCTGGGGGACAGGCTGAGGCAGTTGTTCAACAGCTGCCTGCGTTATGCCAAGTTCCCCACGGCCTGGAAGGAGGCAAGTTTGGTCCTCTTGAAGAAGGAAGGCAGATCCGCAGACGCTCCCTCTGCTTACCGTCCCATATGTCTGTTGAACGAGGTGGGCAAGTTGTTCGAACGAATACTTGCCGCTCGTCTCAACGGGCATCTGTCGTGCGTTGGTCCTGACCTGGCTGATAGCCAGTTCGGCTTCCGACGGGGGCGTTCAACCGTAGACGCGATCTTACGCGTCCGCTCTCTGTCGGAGCAGGCTGTGTCCCGGGGTGGAGTGGCGTTGGCGATAAGTCTCGATATCGTCAACGCCTTTAACTCTCTTCCTTGGGACGCAATCAGGAGGGCTCTGGCATACCATCAGGTGCCCTCCTACCTGCAGGATATAGTCAGGGACTACTTGCACGACAGGTACATCTTGTACATGGACCAAGACGGTAGGAGAATCCGGAGGGAGATCACGTGTGGGGTTCCACAGGGGTCGGTGTTGGGCCCGTTGCTGTGGAACCTAGCATACGATGCGGTTCTGCGTATCGATCTCCCCGCTGGCATAAATGTCGTTTGCTATGCAGACGACACGTTGGTGGTCGCCAGTGGGGATACCTTCGAGGGGACCAAACAGCTCGCCGAGCTTGGGGTGGAAGTCGTCGTTGCAAAAATCCATGAGTTGGGTCTGGAAATAGCGCCTCACAAGACCGAGGCGCTATGGTTCCACAAACTGCCAAGAAGCAGGGAACCACCCAACTCGTGCGTCCGAGTGGGTGAGTCGGAAGTCGGGGTGGGGCGGTACATGAAGTACCTAGGCCTCACCCTAGACAGTCGCTGGGGCTTCGAAGAGCACTTTGATCGCCTTGTCCCCCGAATCGAGAGGGTAGCGGGTGCGATGCACAGACTGCTGCCCAATCTCGGGGGACCGAAGGAGGAAGTTCGCCGCCTCTATGCGGGGGTCATACGATCCGTAGCCCTTTACGGGGCGCCCGTATGGGCGAAAAGGCTGGCCATCCGGCGCTGTAGAAAGAAAATCTACAGCGGCCAGCGTAGGATGGCCCTACGGATCGTACGGGGATACCGTACCGTATCCTTTGAGGCGGCAACTATTCTGGCTCGCTTTCTGCCACTGGATATTCTGGCGGACATGGATGCACGGGTCTATGACCGAATCCGCATCGTCCGCCAGAGTGGTGGAGGCGACCCAGAAGAGGCGATTAAACGGCAGGAGCGACTTATCGCATTCGCGACGTGGCGCGCAAGACTTCGTGAGGAGCGGTTTGCGCGCAAACGCGTCGTCGAAGCAGTCCTGCCGGTCTTCGAGGCCTGGATGCACCGAGAAGGTGGACGACTCACCTACAGACTTACACAGATAGTCACCGGGCACGGGTGCTTCGGTGATTATCTGTATAGGATCGGACGTGAGGCGACGGCGGCCTGCTTCCACTGCGGTGGAAGTGACCAGGATTCCGCATCGCACACGCTCGCGGTGTGCCCTGCGTGGGAACCCGAGCGGCGGATCCTGGTCCAAGAGATCGGGCGGAATCTCTCCCTGCCAGCAGTCGTGTCGGCGATGCTGAGCGGGGATACAGCGTGGAGAGCCGTAGCCTCCTTCTGTGAGACCGTAATGGTCCAGAAGGAGGCTGCTGAGCGGGATCGGGAGAGGGCCGATCCCACCCGGAGGCGAAGCCGCCGGGGCGCAAATGTGCCTCGTCGCGGCCCCCCAGCCCTGTAGCTCGGGCTTAGAATAATAGCTACGGTGTTCCCCTGCCTGTCGTAAAAGGCGACTAAACGGGGCCTTTGAGGTCGTGGGCAATCAGAGCGGGGGCTCTGTGCGCCCAGAAGCGACCCCAAGGAGAACGATGAGTCGATGTGGTCACGACTCATCGTGCGATAGCACAGCGAGGGTGCTGGGGGGAGGTATCACACTTCCCCCGGGACGAGCTATCTAAGCGCCGCGCGTGGAGGGGTGAGCAGGTACGCGTTCAACACGAGAGCCCGCCCCCCTCTACAGCGCAGATGGCGACCACCGTGGGGTTTTAGCCGGTACAAGTCCGGCATAACCTGGCCGCTACCCCCGAGGCGGTCAGGTATCCTATGAGGATTTCCCCACGAAAAAAAAAAAAAAAAAAAAAAAAAAAGGTATTTCAACAGAATATCTGTGTGTATTTCTGAATGTATTTACAGTGTTTAATATAATTAAGGCCATTTTTTGGAAAATGTACATTTTGTATTACCGCCCCTGGGTCGCTCGTCGCCGACCAAAAAAACATCCTGTATATGTAGGAGAAAACGCAAAAAGAGAGAAATGACCTTAAATGCTAGAAAATGAACTGAAACGAAACATAATTTTATAAAAAATACTGCTCTATTTGGGTTTCGTCCAAAAAATACGGGCTATCAATGTTGTTATTTTAGACTATTTATTTACTGTGTACAGTGATGATGTGGCCGAAGGTGGTAAGCACACAAACTCTAGAAGGAACTGGCTCTCAAGTGCAGCTGTCGGAACACACCGATAGGTGTTTGGTGACAGATTTTCAGAGTTATGTAACTTAATTTTTTGTTGCGTCTACTCTACTAGTCAGTTAAAAAAACACAAAATGAAGTTGGATAATTATTGTACACACTCGCTCGTAAATTGATATTTATTGCACCGTTTTTAGTATCTTAATGCAGCTTATTACGCACTTGTGCGTTTTACTTTACATTACCGCACAGTTTCTGATAGGTATAATCCCGATTATGATAAGTTTGTACCTCACTGCGAGTGATGTGTGTAGACCAAGCATTCTTAATTTAAAACGGTAAAATAGTTTGACAACTCAAATCTGTCAAAAAAAAAAACTTGCGCGCCCTATTTATTGACGTTCTCATTGGGTTGATTTGATTATTATCAAAAAATCTACTTAAAAAAAATACAAGTCTATTTTTTTCCTCGCAAGTGTGTTGAAAAACGTCGTATGACACGCGTTTGCATTGATTATTAATAACTAACTTTGCACACATGTATCATAATGTACTATTATCCTTTTTCAATAATGTTTGTAAGAAAGAGATGTGACGTGACTAAAATTAGTTTAGTGCGATTTACAACAGAATCGGCACCATTTTGATGCTATTTATAGGTACTTATGAAATGTTATGTCAAAATATCAATCCTCAGTCGTAAAATCAAAGACAAGTCGAATAAAGAAAGCGGCCGTTAATTGATTATTACGAATATGTAAATTGGTACTTAGAATTTCTTAACTCGCTACTTAACTAAATAGGCCTCAAAATAGTCACCCACAACGATGTGTCCCGACAGCTGCACTTGAGAGCCTGTTCCTTCTGGGCTTTGTGTGTGCACCACCTTCGGCCACATCATCACTAATCCTTTTGGAATGGTGGTCAACATATTTAAAAAAATCTGCCCTGGGTCACGGCGCTTGTTAGTCAAACTAGATAAAGGAAGGCGCCGCCGCCAACAAAATTTGTTGTTATCAAATAAATATGACCCTATTTCATAATGCGACACATTACTGACCTAGTTCAAGACTATCATAATATTAAATTATATACTAGCTTTAGCCCGCGACTTCGTCTGCGTGGATTAAGGCGTTTGATTGTAAAAAAAACTGCACCATGCTTATGCTTCTAGTGCATGCAGGAGCCACACAAAGCTGACCTCCCTTTTTAACCGACTTCAAAAAAAGGAGGAGGTTCTCAATTCGGTTGTATGTTTTTATTTATTTTTTATTTTTTTTATGTTTGTTACCTCACAGCTCCGTCATTTATGAACCGATTTTGAAAATTATTTTTTTGTCTGGAAGGGTACACTTCCCGTTTGGTCCCATTGTCATCAGATACGGATTTGATTACTTCTTCGTGTACTTTGAAGTCGGTTTAAGTTTTTTGTAAATCAGTCCAATTATGTAACAATGTACTTTAATTGGAAGTAGGTACTTAATCCATCACACACAATTACATTATATACTCCCATGTATGATGGTTTGTAAATAGTTTTTATCATAAACTCCTTTTAAAACTGAGCTAAATACCGAGAAAATTTGCTTTGACTCAAATTTGCTTTAAGTTACTTCAGGCGTTATGGCGTCGCATTTTGCCATTGCTTCGGTATCTCGTGAGTGTTCTGTGTTCGGTATGGTGGATACTCGGCAGTAGTCGGTACCTGGATGGGTGACCGCCTAGTGGTATTTCAAATCGAGCGTTTCCGTGCTTCGGAAGGCACGTAAAGCCGTTGGTCCCGGTTATCACTTAATGGTGATAGTCGTTAAGCTAGTTGGAGGCCTTATAGGCGGCTTGAAAACTGAAAACCAATCCGCAGTGGGCACGCGTGGTGGAGTATCGCCCAGTCCCTTTCACCCTCATTTGTGAACGGAGGCCTGTGCTCAGCAGTGGGACATTATAGGCTGATGATGATGATGATGATGATGAATGTAACTTTCAAAATGTATTTATTACATACAAGTAAAGTGAATATTTTGCATTGTAAGAAATCATAATTTTTTGACAATTTTAATATTTGATTTTGTTTGTTTACAGGTCCAAGATCAGCTGTGTGATAAATAATATACCAACAAGTATGAACTGATTAATAGTTTATTTTGTAATGGTATTTAAAGCATTTGATATTAATTTGATAATGAACAAAATTAAGAACTGCTTTTTCAATAAATAAATAAAAGTTTGTCATCGTAAGTAATTCTTGATTCTTAAAATAATGCTACAATTTAATTGACAATATTTTTTTTATAATATGAACATTAATTAATAAAATAATTATTGTGAGTCATAATAATCAGACATTTCTCAACTAAAGAAGAAGAACAATTAAGAAGATGATTTCCTTCAATCGTAAGTATTTTTAAATATATTTTTAGGGTTCCGTAGCCAAATGGCAAAAAACGGAACCCTTATAGATTCGTCATGTCTGTCTGTCTGTCTGTCCGTATGTCACAGCCATTTATTTCCGAAACTATAAGAACTATAATGTTGAAACTTGGTAAGTAGATGTATTCTGTGAACCGCATTAAGATTTTCACACAAAAATAGAAAAAAAACAATAAATTTTGGGGGTTCCCCATACTTATAACTGAAACTTACATTTTTTTTTTCATCAAACCAATAAGTGTGGGGTGTCTATGGATAGGTCTTCAAAAATGATATTGAAGTTTCTAATATCATTTTTTTCTAAACTGAATAGTTTGCGCGAGAGACACTTCCAAAGTGGTAAAATGTGTGTCCCCCCCCTGTAACTTCTAAAATAAGAGAATGATAAACCTATAAAAAATATATAATGTACATTACGGTGCAAACTTCCACTGAAAATTGGTTTGAACGAGATCTAGTAAGTAGTTTTTTTTTAATACGTCATAAATTGAAATTAATATCAAATACTCAGGTATATACTACCATTTACTTATATACCTACAGGTTTGTACGGAACCCTCGGTGCGTGAGTCTGACTCGCACTTGGCCGGTTTTTTAAATAAATTAGGCGTCATCGTGTAAAACGTCAGTTTTGGTAAAAAATAATTAAAGGGGTTGGAAGATTTTAGTATGGAGTCTGGTATTCCTATCATTCCGCCATTTAGTCCTCTATTCCGCCATTTAGACGAGGGAAATGCCAAAATCTTCCAACTCCTTTCTAAACTATTTGAAAAAATGTCGTAATGTTTTTATCTCTATATCTTTATGAAAACATAAATGACTAGGTTTCCGCCCCGGGAGTTCCTTTTACCCCATTAGGGTTTCATTTTTGGGAAATCCTTTCATAATGCACTCAGGCATGGACAAATCAGTACTGGCTCAAGCAGGTACAGTCGAGGACATAAATATGTATACAATTAGTACAATTCAACAACGGTTTCCTCTTAAACTACTGATTGAAATTATGAGATATTATAAAGGCAGAATCTTCTAACATATACTATTATGATTTGTGTAATAGCTTAACACTTAAATGTTAAACATGCGAGGAATTGTTCGATGATGCGAGGAAATCGCTTTTGAATTTCAAAAAGTGTATACATATTTATGTCCTCGACTGTACAAATGATACTGAGCCTGTAACTGTCGTCTCGTCTTAATGCGGAATGACAACCGATCGGCATACTATGGTATGTTAATACACGGTGGCAATACTATGACTATTTGACTATGGTGTACGTACATGTGTGCGTGAGGCTTGTATTTACAAGACGGCCCGAGGTGCTTCATTTCGTATTAGGCGACGATCTGCAAGGGCTATTTTAAAACGCTCGGATTCGATATCGGAAACGGATTCAAAAACTACTGAGGCGATTTACCGCAATTGCTATTTTAATTTCCGAATTCGAATATTTTTGTAGTTTACGGAAATATCAATTCGATTCATCGAAAAGTTTTCGGAAATTAAAATAGCAATTGCTGAAATTCTCCGCGGAAATTTTTGAATCCGTTTCCGATATCGAATCAGACGTTTTAAAATAGCCCTGCTGTACTAATATTTTTTCTGATTTCCATGCATGCCCTAAATTTGAAATTTCTTAACCCATCAGTTTACTTAGACTAAACATTGTCTGTGAGTGTTACTCTTATTAATAACTAGCTGTCCCCCGCGGTTTCACCCGCGTACCTAGGTCAAGTAGCTTATAGCAGTCGGGGCAATGTAGCTTCCTATTCAAATCGGATGATTAATTAAAAAGTAATCTATTACATTGTCTCGCGGTAAAAAAAAAACAATGACCATAATTGATCGGGTTATATGAGGCTCAAGATGACTCCAGCAAGAAACTCAGCAAGACATTTTTATTTTTTTGGTGGATCTTTCTTTTTCTTTTAATCTTTTTATCATTCCCGTGATTACTTCCTACATCTTAAGTTCTAAACTAACAAAAAAAACTTTACCTCTTTATAATATTAGAATAGAAATGTGTCTTGAGTACAGCTTAGCAAGTAGTAGCAGCCCATGCGGCCAACTTACGCATTTCGCAAACTCATCAAAATAAAAATTTGAGGGTCAGTTATTTTATTCTTTCGCGGCCGAATGTAGCAATGGCGTTGGTAATATCGTTTTAAATGCGTGCAGGCTTGTGAAATATAAAAGGTTCTGTTTTCTAGAATGTACGATCGATTGTAGGGCCTTAGAAAATAATGCGTTGTTTCGAAATAACGCTGAGAGTTCATTGACCAAGGGCATTTTGTTTTACGGGTAGAATTTTAACGGGTGATCATTTGATTACATAGAAAAACATGTTTCATACTCAAACATAATTAATATGGTGATTCTGTTGGAAATCGCACTGAACTTCTCTTTCTTACAAACATTATTGAAAAAGGATAGAAAATTCGTCAAGTTAAAAATGTAGTCTTACGCATAAAATAGTTCCTCTAGCTCGGCTAACTACTTAGGTCACTCTTTTCTTTTAGTTCATCAGCTCCCTTCTCGAACCAAAGAAAAGCAAGTTATGACAGCTCGCTGAGAAAGGATCGTTCGTCCGCTTAGCTACTGCTCCTGCACGCTTTTTTTTGTTTTTATTTAGGTATATAATTTTACTTTAATTTTTTTTAGGCGCAGAGAGAAGCTTCTACAGTCATATATTCTTGTCTTCCACGTAATGAAAAGCCTACTATAAGGTGGCTCATAACGTGGAAGACAAGAAAATATGGCTGTAGTAGCTTCTCTCTGTACCTGCATCCCCCTGGCTAAGTGAAAATTGTAAGAATAAGCATAATAATAATATATATATTGTATAAGTACCTATTTGGAAAAAAGCTGTAATATGAAAAGATCTTCCACAAAAAAAAAGAGCCTTGCTGAGTTTCTTGCCGGAGTCTTCTCAGTTTAAGTGTATTCCGAACCGGTGGTAAATTCAACCTTATGTACCAATTTAACGTTCACAAGTGCCTTACCAGGGCCTAAACTGAATTAATAAATTTTTGATTTTGATTTTACTCTAAAATCACGGAAACGGCTAATCTGATTATGATAGGACTTTTACTAAGCTATGCCTAACAAAATACTGACCCTTCCTGTGAAAGTTCCATTGCAAAACATGTGTCCGAAACGGATTTTCTTGGCTGCCGTACTGTGCTGTATAGTATATCATTAGTTGTTCCGTCCTTACTAATCCATAATCTTTCATATCATAAAACACAATATATTTCTGCCTGCCTGTCATTCCGTTACTACCTATGTTAGTAACTCGAGAATCGCTGCACGGATTTTTATGTGGTTTATCAAGATACCTAGGAGGGGTCCTTTTGAAAAGTTTAATATGTGGTTATCAACCTTCAGCGCTCACCAAATAGTCCGCATAAGGGTATAAAAGACAACAGAGGCAAACACCTTTTTGACTTTTAAAATAAGAATGTGGAGTGACCGAAATTTTGATAAGAACCAAATAAATAAAATATTGATTATGCCTCGATGTTGCGCAGTCTCTTTTGTTTCGAAGTATGTACAAACAAAAAGTAGTTATCTGCAGTTCTATGCTATTTGAAATATCACTTCTGAATCCGCGATGAGATTAAAGTTTCATATTCTTAAAATGAGTGAGTTCGACACTAGCGCGTGCGACACAGGTGAGTATTTTGACGTTACGAATATACTTTTGAGTTCTCGAAACTCACTTCACTTCACTTGGCCTTGATTTTATCTCGAGAATACCAATAAAATGACAAGCGAGATGACAATCGAGATGATTTACCTTTTACAGAATAGCATAGCTGGTTTCCATAGTACAAGATCTGCTTAGTTTGGGATCAGATGACCGTGTGTGAGGAATGTCGCAGGATATTTATTTATTTTATTGACTACAAATATTTTTAATTTGGGGCGTAAGAAGACACTTACATTGATTTATTAACATATATAAATAAATAATGTTTTATAAGCTATAATCACAGAGTTAATAATATAGTGCATACTAATAAAGCAAGTAAGTTGTATAACATGGCGGTACTTATAATGTGATATCATTACGTCATGTTTAAATTACAGTTTGAATTGAAGACCTAATAGCAGAGGTTTTCAACTGGACTAGAATATTCCATAGAGGCTGGGAAAACCGTCTTTAATTTCATATCATTTGAAAAGTTGTCGGCACCTCAGAGAAAAGAATAGACGGTCGGCACACACTTACATACCTACTTACTATGAATGGTGTTATTTTTATGGGGATATTAATCTAAAATTATACGGAAACATGATAATCTTAATTTAATTCTTTTTTACAAGCTTTTTATTAACTAGCAACGTACGTTTGTTAGGCAACGCGGGCGTGATACCCCTGGTGTTGCGCGCGTCCATAGGCTACGGGAACCGCTTACCATCAGGCGGGCCGTAAGCTTATTTGCCACCTAAGTTTGTATAAAAAAAAAAACAAAGAGTCGAATTTAATCCACTTCCAGTAGTCGAATTGACTTGATGTTTGGAACAAATTAGGATTTTGGAACACTAGACTGGAAGACGAATTTTCCAAAATCCCCTCTAAATATCAAGTCTCTACATCTCGCGGTTTGAGCTGTACGTCTGTCAGTCACTCACTCAGGACAAAGCCTTTTATTTAGAGAACAACTTAGCAACATTTTCCTTGTCAAGTTGCGTGACGTCATGAAATAAAACATCGACTCATGCTTAGTAGTGCTTTCATATGAAATGTTTAATCTTGAATTGGATACAATTTGTGACAGTTTTTCCAAAAATATTGGAATGCATTTAACTTCATATCAGCTAAAATGATAGGCGTAATTAGCGTGTCTCCCCAACACAACAGATTTGGCGAGTAGATTAGTAATCATGTTTTATGTTTTACTTATCTTTTCTGTAGGCAAGTACGGGGTGAAATGTGTGTTCTGTCACACCTCGAAGTGAGTGAAATTCGACTTGCAAGATTTGATCCGAAAATATAAGTATACATTGCAAGTTAAAAAAAAACTTGTTAAAGAAACTGTTATCTAATAAATAAAAATAAAACTAAATTAAAGGTCATCTAAATACTCCATGGTACCCATGACAAAGGCGGGCGGCGTTGTACACACGGCTACAGATCAAGCTATACATTTCCAATATAAGCTGATCTCGCATTGTATAGGATTTCCGTACAATGGGAGGTCAGCTTATACTTGAAATGTATAGCTTGATCTGTAGCCGTGTGTACCGTATTTCTATAAGTTTCAATGCACAACATGAAAGATCATTTCAATTATTGTTATAAATGAGCTACGGTTTTACATACGAGCTACGGTTATCTGACGAAAGCTCAAGTTAATTGTATATCGAACCTAAGTCCTTCGCCACATTCGACGACACAACCTCTGATTACATCGCTGTATAAATTCCACATAATTAATTCATTTCTAGTTATAAAACCAATTACTGATTCACTATGGTGATTTATCTACGCACAACACTTTATGCACCACAAAGTATCGCGTTGTATTTGTAATGTGTATGAAATTTTGTAACTGATATTTTATTACACTACAGTTGTATAAGGTTATTCCATGGACATATAAAAAAATCAGGACGTAGTGTCGCCCTATAAACGAGTGAAGCACCAAAAGAGAGCCGGCGTTCTTATAAATACATGGCCTCACACACACATGTACACCAAAGGAAGCCGATCGGTTGTCATTCCATATTGAGACGTTGACAGTGACATTGAGGCTCAGTATCGTTTGTGCCTGCTTGGGCCAGCTATGCTATTCTGTAAAAGGTAAATCATCTCGAAAGTCAACTCGCAACTCACCTCGTATCACACTCACTTCGATTGTCATCTCGCTTGTCATTGTATTGGTATTCTCAAGATAAAATCAAGGCCAAGTGAAGTGAAGTGAGTTTCGAGAACTCAAAAGTATATTCGTAACGTCAAAATACCCACCTGTCGTAGTTCACCTCACTTAGTGGCGCTAGTGTCGAACTCACTCATTTTAAGAATATGAAACTTTAATCTCGTCGCGGATTCAGAAGTGATATTTCAAATGAATAGCACTGCAGTATACTTACTTTAGTCACGCATACGTAGGAAATTTTCGGTTTCACTTCATTTTCGCGTGACACTCCGTCTGACTCCGTCTTGATTTTTTTATACGTCTATGTGTTAATCCTATTTCTTAGAAGCGCTCGTGATATAGCTAAATTATCTGATCTTAATCGATCGGCAAAGCTAAGCACCGTAATAAATCAATCTAGGTATTCTAGCACAATGCAGTCATTTAATGAGTTGCTTTTCATGGTTATTGAAGTTGTCAAACATCGATCTTTTTTCAGATTATTTTATAACGTGACGTTTTAGGACATAGACGCCCGAGTTTTTTTTTGTTTGTATGAGTCCCCAATCGATGTATGTATAACTCAAAGATTTTCATAGGGCATCGTGCCTCTACCCAGATGGATAATCCGCCTTACTAAAGCATGACATTTAATTTCACTCCGCTTGAGGGGCTCCCTGAGCAAATCGCTCTCAGTTCGTACTGCGCACGGCTGTCAAATACTGTCAATTCTGGCTTGTTTATTTCATGTTCCCATAGAGGCGACTATCCTTCTGGACGTTTTAAATTCTTTGGTATAACTTTAATCAGCCGCCATTTGCAAAAAAATAATGAAAGGGCGCCTGATGGTATGCCAGGCTCCGAATAAAAATCTTCGAACTCCTTTTGTTTAGGAGATACATTACAATTGATTTATGTTAGGTCCGTATTATATAACGTCAATCAATGCTCAATTTAAGTTTTGTGTCCAGATTAAAACAATTGAATTTGCAACCTGCACCGATTATATTAGGTTTATTTTTGATTAATACGATGCTTTTATAAGTTTTAATATCATTATATAAAATAGGCCTTTAAGGCTTTCAACGACATGCGACTTGCAGCTGGAACAAGCTGGTGCATTGCCCCTACACTAGCGATAATTTGTGCCTCTACCATGAGTTTTCTACAGTAACGTAATCTACACACTAGCGACTACGGAGAATATTTTGTATAGCGAGCACCGCCTCTATTGGACACTTTTGGAAGCATTTCATACAAAATGTGTCACCGTAGTCGCTAGCGACTGTAGATTACGTTAGCGTAGAAAACTCATGGTAGAGGTACGTCTACTCTGCTCTTATTATCTCCGACTACTATATTATACGGGTCATAATCATTATACCCCACTTTGAATACCCCGAGTATATAGGCTCTTTTTTATTTCTCACAAGTTTCTGGTTCTTGGTTTCCCGGGATAAAAAGTATCCTACGGAACATGTTCTATCTGTGTTCCAAATTTCACCGAAATCCTTTCACTAGTTTTTTGCGTTGAAAGGGTGACAAACTTTGACAATTCTAGGTCAACCGGAAGTGCCCTATAGGTTTTGGGTCGAAAACCTATAAAATCACGAAAGTTGATAAAAAGCAAGGTGTTACAGCACAAGTAAACGGAAAATTACGAAAAATAAAAAAAAGTTGAAAATTAAGGTTTAAATTGTTTATTTTCAACTCTAAATTGGTACAGCAATTTCAAGTTTAAAGGCTCTATATAGTACCTATATCTTTGTCATTTGTTCTGTGGTAAAAGTAACGATAAAACCCTATACCTACCAATGCAATGATTCGTTAATTATCGGCGTGCCGGAATTATTATGCCGCGTGCCAAAATTGACTAGCATGCATTGGTTAGCCATCCCAGCGGCCAGCAGCTTTTCAAGTAGGGATTTAAGACGCTGCCAAATCTCAAGTGGCATATTATTTCGCCATTAATCAAGCAAATCCTCGCATCAATACAAGCTGACCAACCTTCGGAACTGCATTAAAATAGGATTTAAATCAATATAATAAAATGTGGTCGCTCGACCGTGACTCGTCTACATCTATCTCGCTCATACACCGCTTATTAGTCGAGAGTGAAAGGGACACAAACATCTGGGAATTCAGAAGGCTCTATAGTTGCGGTTCTAACTATATTTGTAAAACTTGTTGTTGACATGGAAAATAGCAATTTAAATAATTAGTCAATAAAATATTTAAATAGCCTATATTAAACTTGTTTTGATGGTAAGTATCTATATGTTATTTCTATGGTTCTGTTATTTTCTTTGACAAACTGATCATTCATTAGTTTCTTAGAAACTCATCATGACCTAAGCGACTATAGTTCAGTGTGTGACAATACCTAGCTATTTCCGTAGGTTCGATTCCTATACAAGCTTGAGCTTTCGGTGAAAAAAACAACGGAATTGTTCAATCTTATTCCACCATCCCCATTTTTACACCGAACTGCAAGACGGTGGGAAAATGTTGACATACCGAAAATACGGACACAGCGTTTTGTATCCTCATTTATAATGCGGACAGCAAGGAAGTGGAACTTGCTTCCGGCATCTGTGTTTCCTGAAGTTCACAGTCATGGAATTTTCAAGGCCAGAGTGAATAGGTTTCTTCTGGGTAAGCGTGTTCCATCTTAGGTTTCGTCATTGCCCCTTATGGGCGGGTCAGTGGCCAAACGCAAGCCCATTTTAATAATACCGTGAGGAAACCATAGCACGATGGCAGCATACTTTGTAGTGCCCACCTGCCTGGCTACCACCCTCATATTGGAAATCTGCCGCCATCCCCTATCGGTGTGTTCCGACAGCTGCATTTGAGAGCCAGTTTCTTTCAGGCTTTGTGTTCTTACCACCTTCGGCTACATCATCACTGACATGGAGAGACAGTGGTTAAACACACCACACGACCAGCCTGATAGTAAGCAGTTACCGCAGCATATAAACGTTTGTAACACCAATATCACTAGCGTTATTTGCCGACTATGGAGGTGCAAGGTGGATGAAGCCTCCATTTAAAAGAGAAGATCTTCCGCCAGGCTGGGGAAATGTGCCTGGGGACCGCGGTCCAACTGTCTTCCTTGGTCATCTCACATTCCTGTTCAGGGAGTGGGGAAACAGTGCCAGGGCCGATTGGCCCCTTCGTTGTGGTTTCATTCGCCGTGTGCACACACGGGGCGCTGTGTTCGGCTTTTCATAGCCTGGGGATCTTGCTTTTCTTCAGCTATGTTTCTGCTCGCCGTCCTAGTCGCGAATCTAGCCTGCCTGGTGTAAAAGGCCCAGCTGGCGATCTGCGTTCGGGCGGCGGCTTGAAAATTGGGCAGCACGTGGCATTTAGGTTGACGGGTCTGCTTGAATTAGCTCCCGTGCGTACGCCTTGCCCTCCGGCGGTCGGCTGTGCAGTGGCGTCAAGTTCTGCACGTGCGGAAGTCTCGACGCGTCGGCACGCCGGAACATGTTCTTGGCAAGCTGGACAATGAAGTCATCAGTGCCCTCAACTTTTAGGTCACGCGCGGGTCCAACTGTACATGTCGGATAGTTGTATATATTCAGATCGCCGAGAAAACTTCGAAAGCGCGATGCAGGATGTTGTGGCTTTGTATGCGTGATGCAGGATAATGTGGTGTCACGCCATCTATATTTCGGCGAGTGAACTTCATTATGTAGAACACTACACCGAACTTGCAAAAATCACTGTCGAGAGCTGTGAAATTGGAAGAGGCAGCATTGTGTACCTACTACTTGTCTCGTCCCTGGTACTTACTACTCTGCCAGTACAAGCGCCAGCTGCGGCTGTTCGGACATGGCACGGACGTCATGTCTGCCACGTCCGCGCCCGTGCCAACTCCTGTGTTGCTTACGTACGCCCCGTACAAACATATTACAGTTTTAGAGCTATCGTGTGAATGTTATTCAAATTAACACACCAATTAACGTCCAACCGGACTTAAAATGTATGTAATAAAATAAGAATTAAGTTCTTATTAGTTTATTAGACGTAGGCAAAATAATTTTATTTTTTTTATGAATGTCTTCTATGATGGGCCGGATGTGTACCTACCTACCTATAAAAAAAAACTATTGTTAAATAATTTCAAGTTCGTGATTTTAATAGGCAACGTTTAACCAAGTAAAATTACACCGTTTTATCTAAAATCATTTGCCGCATTATATGTAAGACTAGCAGACCACCCGCGGTTTCACCTGCGTACGGTTTGAATTTTTTCCTTCGAAAACCAATGCACGCCATTGATTATTAGACAGAACAAACCAAACACAGATATTTTTACAATTAAAACTAAAAACCTATATTATATCTACACTAAAAAATCGAACTCAAAGAATCTTATTTAATTGTTATAACAACGAATGAGAAAGAAATTAAATTAACTACAATCAAAATATTCTAATGAAATGAAGAAAATGATCTTTTTTTTTTTCATTGGCGTCACACGGGGCGTGTTTTTCCAATTTCCAGTTATATTATATATATAAGTTCTAGTCACAATAAATCACTTTCACATAGTCCTCATACAGTCAGTCACCGTCCAAAACTCAAAATACACGAATTTATGAAAATAAAAATGAAAACGCAACCTCACTCTGCAAGTTCCCGCCAAAAAGTCCGAGAAAATTAACTTCCAAACAAATTTCGAATCCTAATCTGATTTAAATATTCTTTAATATTTGACATTCCAATTTTAAAGAGCATTTCAGTTTCCAGAACAAAAGGCAGATAGAGCGCGCGAAACACAGGAGTGAGGCCAAAAAAAGCAATTAGGTACAAATTGAAAAACATATACCTGGTATTCGCTTTTGAATATGTATTTGCTATGTTTAAAAACTGCTGTGTGCTAATTTATTAAAAAGAAAGTGTTTTCCTTAAATAAAGATTTTTAAACAAAGCAAATACATATTCAAAAGCGAATACCAATAAGTACGTGGATTACGTAACTTTATTGCAATGAAATTCCGATTGAAATAACCTCTGAATCGGTAGAAATATTACAAAATCGGAAATGGTTCCATTTCTAATGAACCACTGTTTGTATTTGCGGTTATCAGAACGTAAAAAATATATCAGAAAATTCAATTCGAAAATGATTGAAATTTAGTTACGTAATCGCCCCCTGGTATGTTTTTCAATTTATATTTGCTTTTTTGGCCTCACTCCCGTGTTCCATTCGCTCCATCTGCCTTATTCTGTAATCTGTGAAAATCGGATTGAGATTTCAAACATGTGTCAAAATAAAAAATGTTATTTAAGTCAAAAGTACTAAGGAGTATTGATATCAAATTCGATGCAAATCACCCCTAAAATAACTTTCTACCCCTTTTTGACCGCGCTAGGCAATGACTTTCAATAAAATACGAAACACATCTTCCATCAATTCTGTTAAGGAATGTTTATGCAAAATTTGAAGTAGATCGGACCAAAGAATCACGTTGTCCCATACAAACTTTGCACCCGTTTTTCACCCCCTTAGTCGGGGTCGAATTTCGGAAAATCCTTTCTTATCGGATGCCTACGTCATACAAAGAACACACCCTCCAAGTTTCAGGTCTCTACGATCAGCGGTTTAGGCTGTGCGTTGATTCTCAGTCATTCAGGACAAAGCATTTTATATGTATAGATAATCTCCTGAGATCGGCTCTGTGCTCGACCGATTTGGCTGTTGGTCTTTTTGTGTTGGTTAGTTTGTATGATAGTATTTTTTTTCCACCGGAATGTCGGAAATTTTACCCGGGCGACGCCGGGCATGAACAGCTAGTAACTATATATTAAAAAAATGAAGGTCATAACGTGATAATCATCAATTTAAGTAACATTTTATCATATTGATTAGATAAGACAATTAGGTAGACTGAAAGGTAGACAGATCGACGACTTCATCTCATAGTTTGGGTCTTTAGTCATTATGTCCCACTCGCGAATGGCCCGCGGGCCATAGCGCCTATTCTATTTTATTTTCAAATTTTGCATTAGTCATTATGGCCCGCTGTCAAAACAAACAAAACACAATCCTATTTTTGGTACAGATGAGTGGAAAAGTGTTATGATAGAAATAATAAATATTATTTCCCATAGAAAATGAATAATAAAAATGTTTTTTTTTTCATACAACTGGTGGTAAGCGGTTACCTTAGCAAAATGGATACTTGTGATAGCCGGGGCATCATTCGCGCGCATATAAAATATATATTCAAGTTACATTAATCTGGTGGTAAGCGGTTACCTTAGCACTATGGACACTCGGGGTGATACCCGGGCCGGGGCATCATTCGCGCGCATATAAAATATATATATATTCAATGTCAACTGCTAAAAAAATCTCCTACTCCCAACTCGTCATCTAACAGCTCATAGCAATCCTCACTAGTCTGCCAGGATATCTTTAGAGGAATTCTGCTGACTCCTGACGAACGAGAACCTTCTTCCGTAAGCTCATCATACTGAATTTGTGGCCTTCTGTAGACAGATTTCCGTTCATGGACATGGAGACTCCTGTGTGATACTCAGTGTCTATGACAATGACTCATTGCATGAACATCCATGAGCTTGGAAGGTTATCTGCACGATGAATTACCAAAATTCAAGGCGATGATAGTTCATTGGTAGTGACGTCGGATGCCGAGGCGAAGGTCCCAGGTTCGAATCCTATAATGAGCCTGAGCTTTCGGTGAAGGAAAACATCGTGAGGAAACCGCTATGGTATCCTCACGACGGGGGTAGGATACTTTGTAACCAGTAACCAGCCTGGCTACCACCCTCAAATTGAAAATCTGTCGCCGAGCACCTATCGGCGTGTTCCGACAGCTGCACTTGAGAGCAAGTTCCATCTAGGCTTTGTGAGCTTACCACCTTCGGCCACATTACCACTTACCATGGTAAGACTGCAGTGAAAAATAGGCACAAAAAAAGACAAGTTCCGACTTATTTTTGCCAGTGTCGAGTTGAATTGCAAATTATTATTCTATTATCGGCGAGTTTAGCACGCTTAATGATTGATTTTCATGGCATCACAAGCATCCATAGAGCTGAGGTAACCGCTTACCACCAGGGGGCTAAGTCTGCTATTATAATTGCATTCCAATGAACTATTAATTTATTTCGATTTTTTATGTAAATGTTTATTTCGATATAATAAAAGAATACTATGATACAGCGAGGTTTCATGTTTGTGTACTATTTCAGAGTAATCACACGTTATTTCATTAGATATTGGTAAAAACCATGTAAAAACCTTGAACTGTCACGACTCACCCTTTATGAAATAGACTATAGTACCTACTTACTCTTCTCGCTTCTCTCTCGTCTTGCTCGTCTTTCGTGGATCCACGTTTTTGAGCAAACCTTAAACTGGTTTATGCGAAACACACAAGAATAGTCTTTGTTTACACGGCAAAGGATTGGAGTAATTTTGAAAAACACAAGTCGGTGCACGCACGACATCGTCCTCAGCCAATGATCTTCAGTGAGAGACCCCTCAGCAGATTCGACACATATCACATAAACGTCTAGAAAAGAGAGGGTAGGAAACTTGCTTCATACAAGTTTACCCTCAATCTTATTTATAAACACGCAACTAATTTATAAAACAATTGTTATCTTTTAAAGGCACGCTGAGGGTACGTCTATATAGATTAATACATCAGTGGACATATCATTATGTTGACAATATGAGATGTCAATAAGTGACAATATTTTTTTTCATAACGCCATTATTATCAGCCTGTTTTATTTGATATAAATGGTAAACCCTTCTTCGATAGAGTTTTAATGCTGGGACCGCACCGCACCTAGACAAAGTGTATTTCACATTAGGATACGTTACGTCCTAGAGTATCCTTATGTCGTATAATATGGACGAATACATTTTATTAATATTGTTTTATGTAATCTATATAATAATAATGTTTGTCCAAAAAAATATGCTTAAGACACGTATAACGGTCAGTTAGTCAATATAGATTATGTTATATGGTGCCGATTCTGTTGTTTACAACTAAACTAATTTAGTCTCACTATATCTCTTTCTAACAAAGAACATAAGAAAGGATGTATGTAAGAAACGTCTATTTGACCGTAAATTCAAACGGGAAAGACTAATTTGACAGCTTTAAATATGTTCTATCCTTTTTCAATAATGTTTGTAAGAAAGAGATGTGATGTGATTATAATTAGTTGAGTGCGATTTACAACAGAATCCGCATCATTGTATCGCTATCTTAAAAATTGCGCGCCGCGTCTCATCGTGTCGCGTGTCATTGTATCCCGTCTCGGTGTGAACTGACCCTTAAGGCGAAAATCCTCTTTTTTATACTACATAATGTGAAATAAAATACACACACTACTACACATCATATACTACACTTAAAAAAAACTTGTATGTCAATGTCACTGCTTGGGTGGGCGTTGCAATTACATATTTACTATTAAAATACAAGTTTATCTAAATTGGTGAGTACCCATTAAACTTTATTCCGATTTCTGTGATATAAATGAATCCTGGTCGTTTTCAAAACGTTAATTGTAATACCGTAACGTATACCACGTTACGGTATTTACATTAAACTGACTCTACTTTCAGGATATATGTATGCTGTTGACTCATGAAAAGATCGAGATGCTCTTGCAGCTTATGCAGAGCAGGACCATCCAGAACTTACTAGAAGACTGGTTATGAGTGTGAATGGGATCCCGTTTCAATCATATGTGGACAGACACCACGGTCCAAATAGTCTTGGAACCATAAAATAATCTACAAAGCAGTGGTGAAAGGTGGATTCAACATCAGATTTATTGATGAATGGTACTTACAGAATGGTTTGGTGTCATAACCAAAAATACTTTACTAAAAAAGATAAAAAATATACATAATCCATTACAAAATGAAGGACGGACAAACAAACAAACACTCTTTTATCGTATTAAAATAATGGAAAGTAGGGATTTTGTAAGTAGCTATAAAGTTGTGAATCGTTGTGAAATTGGAATTGATATTTCCAGACCCTGATAAAAGAAAATTACTGCGTATGTCGTCGAGGATGGAGGAGGAAGGAGTACACTGACAACTCATGTTATGTCATACTCCTGCTAATTTGACCTGTTGTGCGGTCTCTATTTAGGAAAGGAAGATTGCAGAGCTGGAGAGTACTTGGCAGGAGCTGCACAACCTCACGGACACGTGCCACGCGGGAGATCCTCGCGAATATTCACCGAATAGACATACTCGGCCTGATTTTTATGTACTATACAATAAAACAGTTTCAAGTTATTATGTATTTTATTTAAAAACATTTTAGTAAGGTAGTTTTAAGGTACTCTAGCCATAAACAATGAATGCATTCTTATCTCACTTTACGGCTTGTCTGAAGAGCCTGGCTTGCAGTATGTGGTTTAAATATTGCAGCAGACTGAGGACGATTTTCACACCCTCATCAATAAATTCAATGGGCTCTACATGAGCATCTACACATATATTGTGGAGGACTGTGCAATAAAATCCATGAATATGAATCCAATCCTGGTACTTTAACTTAATATTAGCCTTGTCTGAATTCATGGTTCTCTCAGCTGCTGAATCCAATGAAATACCTACTTCATAAAATATACAATCTACCTATATAGTAGGTATATATAAAAAACATCGAGTCTACCGCTGGTATCGATTAACGGCACAGCACGATAGGTTGAATCTTAGCCAACCGCGCCAACTGGCCCGTCAAAAACTACCATAGCAACTCTCGCTATTGTTGGGGAGTCCATCCTCAAAAATTGTAACCAAAACGGTTTCGAACTGTGCGAGCTCAAAGGAGCTTCCTTCCGCGGACGCTCGGACTATGGAATGAGCGTCCCCGCCGTGGTTTTCCCAATGGAGTACAGCATGGGGTTCTTAAAAAAAAATTGTGTGAAGAGATTTCTGCATGTTCGGCAACGCGCTAGGGATACACCTGAAGTTGCAAGCGTCCATAGGCTACGGTAACCGCTTACCATCAGGCGGGCCGTATGCTTGTTTGCCATCTTAGTGGTATAAAAAATATAAAATGTATATATAAGTATCTAATAGCATTACTCTTTTTACCCTTGTCGCAGTCGGGCCATTACTTAATGTATTTTCTGTTTGAATGTCTTTCATAGCATTTGTTTTTTGTTGGGGTTTATCTCCACATCCCAATTTTTAAATATCAAAAATTTGCAATTATTGAGCGAATTACCCTGCGGGACATTCGGAAGTGGGCCATAATGACTAAAGACCCATAGTTTGGAGAAGGGTTTCAATGCTACATTAGGTCCAAGTACTGGAAGCCCCCTTTCCCTAAATTGCAAAGTCTCAGTGACGTTTCAGAACTTTACCATTAGGCGTCGTCCTAATTGGCGACGATCGTACGATCAAACGATGCGATTTCGTCGCACGACGTGAAAACGCTTTAGAGTGTCCTAATTGAAGCTCGCAAGTCATCGCGCGAGCAGGAACATCAGCGCGATCGTGAGACGTTGTTGTTGTTCCGTGCCTTATACGCACGGCCAAGTTGTAGAATGCTCTCCCGGACAACGTGTTTCCAGACACTTATAACATGGTTTTATTTAAGGCCACAGTGAACAGGCATCTTATGGGTACGCGCAGTCCACCCTAGACTACATCTTCGCTTACCATCAGGCGGGATTGCGGTCAAGCGCAAACCTATTTAATATAAAAAAAAAATATGCGTGGGCAAAAATACATACATACATACCTACATACAAACATACATACACCTATGAAATTTTGTATGTTTGTTTGGAAGCCTTAATAGATTATCATATGTGAATATAATGCAGTTCCAATAATATTACATACATAGGTACGTGTCGAATTGATAATCACCTTTTTTTTTAAGTCGATTAATAAAATTATTAATCTATACTATACAGACGTTTTTGCTATATGTGTACTGAAATTTGATTTATGAACGCGGAATTTAAGGCTTATGACGCGTTCAATAATTGTAGGCGTTGATTTCAATTCCGTCTTAATTCTGTTAAGGTTAGTTCACACTGTCTTCCGGATTTATGAACGATTTTAAAACCGTAACCGTAAATTGCCGGGTTACCGGAGACGGGGATTGTAGAGTAAAAGCACTTCATTATAATATACTTATTATTTATATCTAGGTGCAGAAGTCTTGAAAAAGTTCCTATGAAATCTAATTCGCAAAGGGTGATTCTAATATAATTCTGATATGGCCCTTTTTGGTTTCTCAAATAATTTGGATAGACGGTTCACTTATATTTACTTATACTTCTAGTATTATTGTGAACGGATTTAGTGTGTGGACTGTGTGTGTGATCGTCCGCTACTCTATGGTAGAGGAAATAGTGGGAAGGGCATTGAATTAATTGTAGGTACTGAAAAGTGTCAAAAATTACCGTGATTCAAATGAATTCGGGGAAGTTTCGTTACTAACTAGTTAGAAATTAGTTCAGTTTCTTTTGAGTAGCTACGTAAAATAACCCTCCTTCCGGGTCAGTCGGGTAAAAATAATGTTATCATGTTCGTTCTCTTGTTTGTCTGCTGGACCATTGATTAGCCAACTATAAAACAAATATACCTTTATTTTCAGTA
Source organism: Achlya flavicornis (assembly GCA_947623365.1). Lineage (NCBI taxonomy): Eukaryota > Metazoa > Arthropoda > Insecta > Lepidoptera > Drepanidae > Achlya > Achlya flavicornis. The sequence goes on along the minus strand of OX392467.1, from coordinate 20,423,816 downwards.
GTTTATATAAGTTCCTAATAAATTAGTGAATTTGCTCTTTAGGGATGAATGTATAGGTCATTAGTAATCAAAAAATTATATTAGGAAAATAATCCGTGGGAAAAACAAAATTCCGAAATTGAACTTAATATCAGTATAAAGTATTAATTTAACCATTTACCAAAAAAAAACCCACGGCAATAAAAGAGTTCCAGCAACACGTCTGCAATCTCCTTTACTGGTGAACGGAAACAAAAGTGGAATTTCCTCATATTTTCTTTGATCGAGACGCATGATTCACAGAAGAAAGATTCCTAGGTTTCTTAAGTATTTATAATGCAAATTTTCAGAGATGTGACATTTTATGACACTGATATGCTGCAGTTACAAGCAGATCTGAGGCACAAGGAGGACTTAATTAATGGTTTAGCATGCAGATATAACAGTGCTAAGAAGGAGATCAGCGAGCACATAGTTGCAGTCACAAACCTGGTGGACATGTGCAAAAATCATGAAGAACGGTTTGATTCCCTAACGTTGAAAAAGATATGCCATTGTCATAATATTACTAATGTTGATCCTTGTGTTGATGTCTCTTCTCCGGGCGCTCCGAGTACTTCGGGTGCTCCTGGCGCTTCGGATGCTCCGGGCGCTCCGAGTGCTTCGGCTGCTCTGGGTGCTCCGGGCGCTCCGGGTGCTTCGGCTGCTCTGGGTGCTCCGGGTGCTTCGGCTGCTCTGGGTGCTCCGGGCGCTCCGGGTGCTTCGGCTGCTCTGGGTGCTCCGGGTGCTTCGGCTGCTCTGGGTGCTCCGGGCGCTCCGAGTGCTTCGGCTGCTCTGGGTGCTCCGGGCGCTCCGAGTGCTCCGAGCACTGAGCCACATGTCAGTGTCAATATTTCTGTGGGGAGCTCTGAGGGATCGATAATGAAAACTGTTGTTTTTTCTGACCAAATTGGGGTCAATTTTGGACCAATATTAAATAATCGTATGGATCAGCCAGTTATTAATTATTGTATGCCGGGAGCTTCCTATACAGATATAATGAATAAAATTGTAAGTACTAAGCTTGACAAACAAACCACAGTTGTGATACTTATAGGAAATGGTTTGAACGTGAAATTTAAAGAATTAATTAATAGTTTTGAAACATTCCTCAAACTAAAGGTGATGAATGTTTTTCTATGTGCTTTGCCATACTCCGTCAACTATACGGACAAACAAAATAGGTATATATTGTTTTTGAACAATTTTATATATAGATTGACATGTCGTCATAGTGACGTTTTTTCTTATTTCGACACTAATAAATTTGTTAGTGGACTAAAATTTACTGGGGACTCATTGTTTATGCCCAAAAAATGTAAAATATTGATTGCTACACTGATAGCTTATAATATTAACATGGTTATAGCTAATATAACTGCCAGTAGCTTAAGTGACAGAGCGGTATCGTCTAGTATTACTAACAATACTGTGATTAGTTGTTTAAACTTATAACTCCGACAACAGAGAAGCACACTAATAGCATAACTATACTACACCAGAATATAAATCGCTTCTCTGGCAAAATACTTGACGTTGAATTATTATGTGATGAAATGATAATTGATATATTATGTTTTACGGAAACATGGCTCAAACCAGATACAATGCTTTTTAATGTTAATAACTTTACTGTTGCCAGCGCGTTCAACAGAGTGACTGCTCAGGGTGGCGGCACCCTCATTTTGCTAAATAATAATATTAAATTTAAGAATCGTTCTGATATTACTTGTCACTCTGTGGACCGCGTATGCGAGGTGGCTTGTGCAGAGATTGAAAGCTCCATCATTATATGTGTGTATAGGCCTCCCGCGTCTAATTTTTCGTTGTTTTGTTCTATAATGGAACAAATACTTAGTAAATTATCTAGGTGTAATAAGTCAGTAATTATTTGTGGTGACTTTAATATTGACATCCTGATACCCTCATTAGATAGAAATAATTTTATTACTTTATTTAAATCATTTAATATGTCTCTTCTATTTAATGAGCCCACGAGAGTAACGGCTACTAGTTCGTCTTGTATTAATAACATAATTACTAACGGTAAGGTTTTAGAGAAGTCCATAATAGGTGGCGTCCGTTCGGATCATTTGGCACAATTGGTAAAATTACCGTGTAAAAAACTTAGGTCATCCATAACGAAAACATTTAGGTCAGTTAATGAAACAAGATTAAATAATTTCAGCGTTAATATGGATTATAAAATTAGTAACACTATGTATATTTCTGATGATCCAAATGTAAACTATGACAAAATATTTAGAGATATTTGCAACGAATTTAATGTATCTTGTCCAATCAAAACTAAAAAGGTAAATAATAAACTTCAATTCTGTAACTGGGCAACTAAAGGAATCAGGAAGAGTAGGGATAACATGTATGATCTTTACCATCAGAGATCTTACAATAGTAATGAAAACTTTCATACATATGTTAGGAACTATTCCAAGTTATTTAAACAGGTATGCATTCGAGCTAAGGCCATCTACATAGGCAATAGGGTAAATAATTCTAATAATAAAATTAAAACAGTGTGGCAGATTATTAATACAGAGACTGGTAAAAATAAAATCAAAGATAATACTTTTTGTCTTAAAATTAATGATAAACTAATATCAGATAAATTAGAAGTAGCATCTGCTTTTGAAACTTTTTTCTCAAATATACCAATGGAGGCTACTAAAAATCTTGCTTCGTCTTCCACGTTAGCAGAATCTATTTTACAGAAGACTTTTCAACGAAACATTCCAGACTTCGCATTCACCCAGGTTAGTGACTATGACATTATCACGGCTTTCAAGTCACTAAATATGAAAAATACAGAAGACTTATGGGGTTTGTCAGTTAAAGTTATACAGTCAATTATTTTTAATATTGCCCCTATTTTAGCCCTAATTTTTAACCAATGTCTCGAACAGGGCAACTTTCCTGATTTAATGAAATACAGCAAAATTGTTCCAATTTTTAAATCGGGATGTAAAAACAATCCCTCAGATTACAGACCGGTCTCAGTACTTCCTGCATTAAGTAAGATTTTTGAAAAGATTGTGCTAAACCAAATGTTAAGGCATTTTAATAACCACAAGATACTCCATGATAATCAGTTCGGTTTTACGAGAGGTAAGTCCACTACGGATGCGGGAGCTAAACTTATTAAGCATATTTTTCAGGCCTGGGAGTGCTCACACGATGCTATTGGTATCTTTTGTGATCTCTCCAAGGCATTTGATTGCGTAGATCACCAAACGCTAGCTCTTAAACTTAAGTTATACGGAATTCGCGGAGTGGCTCTCGATCTTGTGGTTTCCTATCTTTCAGGGCGCCAACAAAAAGTAGGAATCAATGGTAGTGTGTCATCGGGCTCCTTAGTCAAATTAGGCGTACCTCAAGGCTCGATTTTAGGCCCATTTCTGTTTCTAGTTTATATAAATGACCTACCTTATATGGTGAAAGAACTATCAGATGTCGTTTTGTTTGCAGATGATACGTCTCTGATATTTAAAGTAGATAGAAAAGACAAAGATCTTTTAAAAGTTAACTACGCTCTGAAGACTGTGTCTCAATGGTTTGCTGCCAACAATCTTATGTTAAACTCAAAAAAAACAAAATGTATAAGATTTTCATTACCAAATGTACCAAAAGTTGATACCAGTGTTATTGTGGATGGTAATAAACTTAATGTAGTAGATAAGACTGTTTTTCTTGGTCTGACTATAGACTGTAGATTGCAGTGGGGTGCTCACCTGGAAGCCTTAGGTGGTAAACTGAGCTCCGCTGCGTTTGCAGTCAGCAAAATAAGGCAACTGACAGACATTAATACAGCCAGATTAATTTATTTTGCATATTTTCATAGTCTTATGTCTTACGGCCTTTTGCTGTGGGGCTCTGCCGCAGACTTGGAATCAATTTTTGTATTACAAAAAAGGGCAATTCGCGCCATCTACTGTTTGGGTTCTCGCGAGTCTCTACGAAATATATTTCCGGATATTAATATACTAACTTTGCCCTCTCAGTACATTTTTGAAAATATTATGTATGTCCGCAAGAACATTAATTTGTTTCCAGTCAATAGTGACTATCATGATAGAAACACTAGAAACAAAGACAAAATAACTGTACCTAGATTTAGATTAGCTAAAGTAAATAAGTCCTTTCTTGGGAATTGTATGAAATTTTACAATAAAATTCCTCATAGCGTGACCAGTATGTCCTTTTTTAAATTTAAGGAACATATCAAAAAGCGGCTGTTGAGTAGGGCTTATTATAAAGTGTCTCATTATATTGACGACAAGGATGTATGGAAGTAGCTTCTCTCTGCACCTGCCTCACTGAGCAGCTAGTTCAAGGTCCATTTTAATTCAAAGTATGCTATTATTATTATAAGTTATATTTTTAGGTTACAGATTATATTACCTATTGTAATTAAATTAATTCAATTCAATGTTCTTCATTTATTTAGTTTGATATAAATGCATCGATTTATTATGTCTGTCTAATTGTTATATTTTTTTTATTTTGTGATATTTAGTCTAAACTTGTCAATAGTCACAGTGATAACAAATTGTGTGTTTAGTGTTTCCCTTTAGTTATTTTTTATTTCTAAGGCAGACTTAAGTAAGTCATGCTCACTTTAAGGCCTTTGCTTGCGGCGGCGTCGTGTGACGGGTCGCTCACTTCCCTCAAATATGGCGAGGAGGGCGATGGCTGCCACACGCGTCATACTTGTGAACAGGTGCTGCTTGTGGGGGCTGGTCTGCTTAAGTTTGCTATTTATTTACTTATTAAATATTTTTTCAGTCTACCTTGTAATTTTGCCGCCGCGCCGGGGCACGCAATTGTTTTCAGTGCGATTAGAATGTAAATATTATGTAATTAATCTAAGCCTGTTTTGAAAAGAGTAATTGCTGAGTTTATTGCCGGCTCTTCTCAGCAAATGCAACCTTCCGAACCGGTATTAGAGTATTAGAGTCAGACTTTTCATAAGTGCCTGCGAAGGTCTATTTGAATAAATGATTTTGAATTTTGAATTTTTTTTTTGAATTTTAAATAAAACATCATGATGATCCTTTACAATTTTATTGCAATGATTAATCGTTGCAAAGAATTGGCCTGTCCGGATATTGTGGGATATTGACCTTTTTAAATATACAAAGTCCGAATTTAAAACAGCAGATATCGGCAATAAAAGGATAAAACCGGCCAAGTGCAAGTCGGACTCGCACATGAAGGGTTCTGTAAAGACGTTTGTTTGGGGACCCCGTTTAATTTTGTTTTTTTTTTCATTATGATTTGTTGTTATAGCGGCAATAGGAATGCACAGTCTGTGAAAACTTCAACTGCCTACCTATTATGGTACTGACAGACAGATGGACGCACGGACAAATGGACAGACGGACAGATGGACGGACAGCGGACACAGAGAAGGCGGAGGCTTAGTTATAGGATCCAATTCCAAGATAGTACTAAGTGTACTATTAACAGTTTTTAAAAACAGACAAAATTATGTTTGTGACCTTAGAAGAAAAGTGGAGTAACTCACAATTTTATTATTTGTAAGAGGGCTAATTTTCACAATTTCAATGATTTTTGTTGTTAAGATTTTTTTTTTTCTGTGTTATTAAATTATTTTAATAATTAAAACATTTACAGCCTTACTAATAAAAAGTTACACGCGGTGTACACATCTGTTATAGGATAATTGCTACAAATAAAAACATTTTTGACACAAAGCCTGTATACACGTGTTTTAGTTACCTAGGAAATTTACACAGGGCTTACACGGGCCAGGACCCTTGTTTAGTGTTTGTATAAGAACATTATGGCGGATTTCAATAGATCAGCTGTGTCTGACAATCAAGTGTTGTGTCCATTTACTACGGACCACGCCAACCGCGAAACAAAATGACACCAACGCGCTGGCCCTAAAAAGTCATTTTAGGGCCAACGCGACTCAGTCGACTGCGGTCATACTGCGGTCCACGGAACAGTTCATTGTTTGCTTATAATTGCCATAAAAATGCCTAGTTGCGTAGTGAAAGGCTTGTGTTTTATACTGGAGTTATGGATAAAATAAAACATAAATTGACAATTTATTTGATTTTGATAACTTCATGCAAAATGTTCCGGTAGGTGTATCCTTAGTTTTGAAGTCATTGGCACAGCCATTTGCTTCGTTTGTTGACGTAACATTTCTAATTTGACAATGACGTTCTTCTTTCTTCGTCTTCTTTGGTTAAATGGCTACTGTAGCCATAAGCACAAGACAGTTTCGTTCAAAACCACCATTAGCTATTTGAATCTTTTTAAAAGTAATTTTATTGTTTAATTATTAAAATAAAAATAGTCTTAAGAAAAAGAAACCTGATTTTTATGATATGATTAATATTTTATATAATTATTTTTCAGTATCTTTTGGTGTTTTCACATTTTTCCCCATATTTTCTCCCGTATTTTGAAGTTTATAGTTTTAGTTTCAAAACGTTCCTAAAAAGTTGCCAGTCGTTTTTGTTTTAACAAATAGATAACTATACAACGCTTACACACTGATTATTAGTAAAGGGAATGTATAGCAACTGTGTAAGGCTTACACACTGCATAACTATACAGCTGTTAAACAACCGTGTTCCATATTTTTATTAGTAAGACGGTAATTGACTAACGTGTTAAATCAGAACTTTTGATGATGGATGATAGTTAATAGTTTTGTATGAATTAGTGAGTTGTGATTGCGACGTTATCATAATTCTACATATCAAGATCTACTCATAGTGGTTTAACTGGTAATTAAAAATCACTATAATTACAACATTTATTGTTTCCGGGTATTTTTAGACGTTTTATACACTTTGTGTATGATAATTTTTTTGTCATCATCATATCAGCCTAACTATGTCCACTGCTGAACATAGGCCTCTCCCATTAACTTCCACTTGGAAGTTTGAACTTTTTTTGTCATACTATTAAGTAAATAGCCTGTTATTTTAATAATCACACTTAATAAAATAAACACGACTGAGTTTGTTTCTTTGTTGCCTTATCGCCAGTCGCCACAACCATTGGGATGAAAGGCACTCTGATAGATTATTAATCTCGAGAGGCGGAGACCAGGGGATCCATAGTACGGGGTCTACTCAGTTTGGACTCCTGTCTCCCGCTACATATTTAATGAAGTCCTATATATGTAATTACTTTTATTAGTGTTAAATATTGTAAACAGGAGAGATAAAATAAATTTTATTATTTTATTATCTGGAATAGGATAAAGGATACTTTTTATCCCGAAAAAACAGAAGATTATCCCGAAAAAACAGAAGATTCCTCGGGAAAAACTGGTCCTAATGACTATAACACATTGATTGCAGCGGAAACTTTCTTAATTGAAAATAAATCAATTGCAATGCAAAACACGTGTATAATTAAATCAAAAGGTCACACAAAATACCTTATAACACGGATATATTCATTAAAAGTAGTTTACATCTGTTACCTACAAGGCTTCCTGATCTTCATATCATGTGTCATCGAACGTGTATTTTCTATTAATAAAGGAAATCGACCTATCTTACCTAATCAGGGTGATATGTTTTTACCTAGGCTAGGTTTTGTTTGACCACAATCTCACCACATTTGTGATGATGTGGTCGAATGTGGTACACACAGAGCCTAGAAGGCTGGCTCCCTAGTACAGCAACTGGACCACAACCGTAGGTGCCTGGCGGTAGTAAATTTCCTACACGGGCGAGTATTTCAAAGTGGCCTACGATCTGCGATCTATTATACGGTTTCGGATGTTTTCCTTCACCGAAAGCTCAAGCACATGCAGGATTCGAAGCCACGACCTTCACTACAGCATCTAACGTCACTACCATATGCAATTTCATGACCTAGCACGATTACCCTTTTTTCATTGGTCAATAACAAATGATCTAATATATAATGTATAATAATGTAATAGGAGGATGAGGGGTTCAAATTACAAATTGTGTTCCAATAAACTGAATGGTGTAAAATTTGACAGATTTTTCGATTTTGGCAGTCTACTAATTCTATAGCTAATTAGGTTTTCAGTGGACACAGACTCTCAGTTCGTGTTAATGTTTAAATGGGCATTTAGCAGATATTAGCCCTGATTCTGTTGTTTACAACTAAACTAATTTTAATCTCACTATGTCTCTTTCTAACAAAGAACATAAGAAAAGGATGTAAGAAATTTAGTCCTGTCAAATTAGTCCAATACTTGTTTTTAATACAAATTTAGTCGCCATCTATCGCGGTTACGCCTGAATACACGCAAAATAAGACGGCAAAGATTAATTTGACAGCTTTAAATATATTCTATCCTTTTTCAATAGTGTTCGTAAGAAAGAGATGTGATGTGACTAAAAATAGTTTAGTGCGATTTAAAACAGAATCGGCACCATTATTTACATTCATAGTAGTTTCACGGTCTTATTATTTAATTATATTTTTACTTTCTCATATATTTAATTGTCAATGAACTTAATGACTCATGCTTGCAACATTGATTGCCACAAGATTGGTATTTTTGTTCGAGAAAAAAACGAGTTCTATTAAATATTTTAAACATTTATTTTATTACTAGCTGTCCCCAGCGGTTTCACCCGCGTTTCCGGGATAAAGCCAAAAAATAGCCTATGTCCTTTTCCATACCATAGGCTATCTGCATGCCAAATTTCATGATGATCCATTGAGTATTTGAGGCATGAAGGCGCAACAAACAAACAAACAAACTCACTTTCGCATTTATAATATTAGTAAGGATTTTTTAAGCGAGCGCTTCTCATTTAGTATAATTGGACTTACACACGTACTCGGAGCGCTGGACTGGATAAGTCAAAGTAAGGTCGCCTGAGGGTCCTACAGGTAGGTCTCCGACCTTGACTCAAGATTTTTTTTTTCAAATAGGGAAAGGGTAATATTTTAAAGTAGCTGTCTCGCGCGTTCTGTGATAAAAAGTAGCCTATAATGCTCGGGGATAATGTAGCTTCCTATTAATGAAAGAATTTTTTGAATCCGACTGGTAGTTCCAGTGATTAGCCCGTTTAAACAAATAAAAAAACTCTTCCGCTCAATTATATTAGTATAGATATCAACTTGGTGCTCGGATCAGATGGGTTAACAACCTGAATGACTTAGTGAGTAAGGCCTTGCCTATTTAAGAAGCACAACATAGAATTAAGAACTTTATTAATCCAGTAAAAAAATCTGCTAGGCATAAAAATGGTCAATAAAAATGGTAAAAATTAGTTATAAATAACTAGAAAGAAAAGAGAAATGCTGTCGTCCGAGATCCCAATATCAAGTTTAATGACGTCATTATAAGACTACTTTTGCCACATTAACTAGAAAACCAACGTCATATTTTGAAGGTTAGGATTTTCCTAATATTGCCAGTTTATACGTCATAACATTAATACATTTATTGATCCAGTTTTTGCTGATTCCTATCGTTGAGTTTGCTCTTTTTAAGTAAAGAACAAGCTGTAGCTTTTGGTTTTGGTGGTTTTTTTCCGACTTAACTTCTTTTCCCTCAAGAGTACCTCAAGGGTCAATATTAGGGCCATTATTATAGATTGCCTACGTTTATGATATTCCAAATATTTGTACCTAACTCTATCTTCTTTCTAGCAGCCGAATAATAGTTTTTTAATACAGTGACCGCATAGGTTGTTTGCGATCGTATACATGACATGGATAGATACAATACTTTTTCAAAATTAAAAAAAGAGTTAGCCTGTGTCTTTTTCCATACTACAGGTTACGTATGTCAAAATAATTACATCGCAATGGGCTTAGCGGTTCAGATGATATAGATACGGCTTTATGCTAAATGCATATAAAAGTATATATAATGCATATACCAAAAAAAAAAAAAACTGTCTGTCTGCTTTTTCTGGCTAATATCCGAAACGGCTAGACTGATTTTGACGGGACTTTCACTGGCATAATAACTGATTTTACAAGGAGATGCTTAGGCTACTTTTATTTAAAAAGAGAATGAGGATTCCGCGGCATAAAATTAAAACCGAACGCGGGTGAAACTGCGGGGGTCAGCTAGTAAATAAAAATCAATGTTGTATTACCTTTTTGTAACGTATGCGTTTCTTTACCATTCATGCGATTTGCGATGAAACTTTTAATCAGTTCTAGCCGGGGAAGGTAAAAAAAAAACGCTCGGCTAAATTAATTAATATATTATATTAATATTTTTTTAATATTAGGTATAAAGTATTTATTTGAATGGCTACCAGACTACCTTTTTTCAAACAAGTTAGAGGGACATGCTACGTCACGACTGCCCACGCACTCAGATGGATGCCCTTGTGTGCGTAGACGCGCGAAATTTTATATAAACGCGAGAAATGTACGCGCCGATCGCATAGTTGTGCTGTAGATCAATGCAGTTAGCCAGTGCACAGATAAAATATTACTTGCAAGTGTGACGCGTGTTGTATGACACTTACGCGAATTTGAATTTCGAATGTTTATATAGCCGTGATAAATTAAAAATTATTTTTTTATTGTAATGAACGTGACATTTGTGCATTTTTTATTTATTGCAATGTGACTTTAAATCTGAGTTTATTTTTAAATATTGTGATTAAATAATAATATATCAGTGACAGTGTTTGTTAGAGACATTGAATTAACGCTGGCATCTCATTAGACTTTCCAATAGTTTGAAATAATTACAACAGTGGTTCTTGATTGCCGGTCGCTGACATTGCTATTCGCTGGCATTGAAAACCAGCTGATTTACTCAGTTACGACATAACACAAATTTATAAATTACGGAGTCAACAACAAAGAAGCAATACACGCTATTAAAATCATATTAAGACATCGATTAGTTTATAGAAACATCACGAATCGAACGCACGTTGTTATAAAAACAATTCCATAGAGGTGTGCTATTTTTAATTTAAAAACATGAAGGACTTTGTTAAAATTTGGAACAACACAAATCGGCGGTACTCCAACTGCAACCCATCAGATCGGGAATTGAAAGACTTGTCGAATAATCGATTGATGAGAGTGGATATCGATAAATCAGCATACGATGCTAATTGTGGGGAGTGTGAGGGGTTGAACAGCAAGTTTAATGATGACATCGAAAATTTTAGCGATAGAAAAGATGCGATTATTAATCGATTGTTTGAAAGGAGGAAGAAAGGACAGGTGACCCGGCAGCCGAAAAGTGAGTTACCTACTTATTTTTTTTATATTTTGAGGATGTTTTTATGATGACCAATTTTGACAATATTGATTTTGACAATATTAATTTCAATTTTGATTATGTGAATATGGAATAAGTTCTTTAATAAGTGCATCGCTTTTTTTTTTATTTATCACATTTGATAGATAGTCCCCGCCTGCAATACCTTATAAAATTGCAAGTTATTACAGAGCTTGTTCTTCTCTTTTCATTTAATTTTCTTTCTTTCTTTTAATGAAGCAGTCGGGTTTTTGTTTCTTTTGATAATAACAATCACAAATAAGACAATTAAGGCAATAAAAAAAAACAACGCAAAAATATTCTATTTGATACTTCTATTTATGTGCATAAATGCAGAAGTTTAATGAATATTATAGATAATTAGAATCATATTGTTCATATAATAGAATAAAACACATTTTGTACCTACAAAATTGTTTGATAGGTTGTTTACGACAAAACAAGATCGAATAATATGAAAATAAATTTAAAATAGATTAATGACGCGTGATCATTTAATGACATAACATAGTTCTTCCTTATAACTTTACTATTTATTTAGAAGTAACTAAGTAAGTGACTAATCGGAGGAATTGAGAAGTAGTCTTGGTTGCCTGACGTCGTTTATTTACATACCCCATTTAGTCAGTATTTTTCGTGTTTCAATATAAATTCTTCTAAAACTGTATGGGTCACAAAAAGAAAACGGTTATAATTTGTTTGCGATATCGGCCCCATTAAACATGTTATTTTCACAAAAAAATAAGATATGCACTTTCTATTCGTAGGCATAAATCAAAGTGTCGTTCACAGGCTCAGGCTAAAAAAAATCTATTATTTTTATTTATTATGCTTTTTGATTTCACGAATCATGGTATCAAATTCACCTAACCTCAATTTTTACGTTATTAGAACGAATCGAAATTTTGTGCCCATGTAACTAACGCTCGTCCGGATTAGTATTTATAACGAAAAAAATGCAAGTAGTATTTAAAAAAAACTAAAAAAATAATGTATGTATTTTTCCCAACACGTGGACCCCCGAGGGAGTTATACAAGAATCAATAATGCAGCTAGGTCTAAATTGTCATTTAGTATTACTGTTAAGTTCTTGTTCTGAGATCACTTTTATCGCACGATAAGACACACATATCAAATCACGAGATTGTAGATAAGTATATAGCGGTGCAGTAATCGATTACATTGATTGATTGCACGTATTGATGCAAATTAAGAACTTTCTTGAAAAAAGAATCTATTATTATGTATTTTACTATGTAAAAATTGCGATATATATCTTATTTTTGTAAACAAAGAATCGATATTATTGTAATCTTTCCTCTCAATAATACAAACTTTTAGATCAGTCAGTGTACGTACCAACGCACATACGTACACGTACATACTATTGTTTTTCGAGTTATATACCGTATTTTATTTATAGTTATTATTTCTAAAAAAAAAATGTATGAAAACTTGTTTACTTCTTGTCCATGGCGTTAATACATGCACCCAATTCTCGCATCTTTGAAATCGATAGGTATCGCATGAGACATATTGATAGAAGTACGCCATTTTTTACCATCTAATACGTCACTAATAACTAAAATAAATAAACTAATCAGAGGCCAACGCTATGAAAATATAGTAGATCGCAGGTTGCACAATAAAACTATGATATTCCAACAACAGTCTCGTAAGACAAAGATCCATAGACAAACATAGTTGGCCACCTTTGTTGAATCGACACAGATTATATTAATTACCTTTACGGTCATTTGTGATTGTGACTAATTTGCCAACGTCATCGGGTAATTGGTGCACGTCATTATAGGGCATAGGGCGTGGGTCCATTGTGTCACGGCAAGTCAATTATATTATAAAATACCGGTGCCGTTTGACTATCATCCAATCTAGATAACATCGTTATCTTGGACGGGTTAACAGGAAAACCTGATGTTGGTTATGTAATAACTTTATAAAAACGTACTTTTTGTCTTATTTAACAGTACTTAGGAATCGGTCCGCCATGTTTTTTCGGCGATGATATGATAGCTCAGTGGTAGTGATGGCAAATAACGTGGCGATGCTCATATGTTGGAATCCTACAATGAGCTTTGAAGGAAACCATAGAATGATGGAGTACTTGGTAGTATCCCTCTGGCTGGCCGCCCCACCTCCAAGTTGAAAATCTATCACCTTATACTTTTCTTCTAGGCTTTGTATGCTAGCCAACGTTGGCTACGTCATCACTTACCATGATGGGTAGTGTGGTCAAACACTAAATGACTATTGCAATGCCGTTGTCCTTAGTTAATCTATACTCTTAAATAACCTTCAATTTTATTCAGAATGAACTAAAATAGGAAGGAATAGTATTTATTTTATTATTGTATCTTGAACTTAATTGCTAAGAATAACACAAAATACATTTTATATATTTTGAGTAGGTACTAATTGCACAAATTAATGTGCTATTCAGTTTTTCCATGCACAAATTATTTGTTTAGTTTCTTGGGAAATAGAATCTTTATTTTTTTAGTTTCCTATTCCCACCAATTTTTTAGTAATATTGTTTTTATGTGTGTGTATAATTAAATAACTAGTGTAATAATCAAATAGCACAGAATGTTACGTTTTGATGTATGTGTAACGTCGTGATAAATTAAAAAAAAATGTTTAATGGACATGGGGACTTCTCTACCTCTATCAAGTTATCTGAAACCGGTAAGCTATGTTTACACAGAAGCATCCGTATAATCTAATGCATTTGCTTTGTCCGTATAATAATTATTTGCAATCACAGTGCAATTTGGTTTTCCACTTGGAAAAGTACGAATTATGAGCAACTAGACGCAAGTATTAATTTAGTTTTAAAGAGGTGCAAACACATTTATTTTGGCTTCACAAGTGTGCGGATAAAAAACTATTGATGTAATAAGTTTATTCAAATAATATAAGTAGTTTTGCAAAACTAATACCTAACGATAAACTTTATTATTTATTCAAATGTTCAAGTTTATAAACCAAGGTCGAATTTCAAAAAACTCCTTAGTGCTAGCCTACATAATAAAAGTAGCCCTTGTGAAAGATTTAACGTTCCAGATCCTATTAGTTTGTGTCGTGCTGATATTTCGGTCCCTCACTTCCTTCTTTTATAGTATATGTATTGTCAAACAAGCTGTAATGGGTGCACGGATTTTAAGGAAAATTTGCACATAATTAGATCATACTCTGAAATAAAACATAGAACGCTTTTATTTTGGGGATACAATAGATCTTTAGGGAACGCCGGTGAAACCGCGGGTTGGGAGTTTATTACAAATATTACAATTTATTTACAATAACTACAAAAAAATATTATCAGAAACTCCAAAAAAAAAATGTACTAGCAGCGATTAAGTATATCTCTTGTTGTTGTCCCACGAACTTTAAACTGTACAAAGTTTGTTTGTATTATGCGCTGCCATACCATTTATCCGATTGCGATAAACTTTATTAACTTAATGATCGCAATTTAAGCGAAGGTAATATGCAAAAAAAGGATACAGCTATATTATTATAATATTAAATAAAATAAAAAAAACATTTTTATACATAAAACTCATTTTTGCAATTTTTGTACTTATACTATTTTTCGGTTGGGTTGCTGATATTAATATGTTTAATGATAATTATGTTCATGTATTATTCAAGGAATATAAGACTTGGATGGAACTGGTCTCAAATAACCGGTATATAGATTATTTCATTCCTAATGCAAATGTTAAAATAGACTGGCTTGATCATTAAAACAAGTTTTTTTTATATAGGTAATAAATATATTTATATTACTCGACCAACCTAATCATCAGACCCTAGAATCAGAGTCCTTGTCAAGGTGAATCAAACGAGCCCAAATTGGATGGGGTTTTCATTCAGTTCCATGGTTCCATGTCAATATTGCATGCTTACCCGATTAACATAATGCATGCAAAATTTTAGCTCAATCGGAAACCGGGCAGTGGGTCAAAAGTTCAAAACTTCCAAGATTTGATTACAGACAAAAAGACACCGGGAGGGAATAAAAGCTTGTAAAAGAAAACGACCCAAAAAGAGAAGGGGTCTGGTCATGATCGGGACATACATAGACATCTATCTGATGACATAGGTACATACATAATATACCTAAATAAGTTAATTGCCTTATTTTTTTTAACTTTTTTATGTGCATATATAATACTGGGTGGAGATTTCGAGATGGCATATTTTCGAAACCTATGTTGGACAACTTTTACTATGGGACAAACACAGAATTCTCATTTTTTTTTTTCTTTTCATTCATTTTGATTGAGCAAGGTTGACATGTTGAAAGAAAAGTTTAAAAAAAAATTAGAATTCACTATTGATCCCATAGTAAAAGTTGTTCACCATGACTAACCCAACATAGGTTTGGAAATATGCCATCTCGAAATCTCCACCCAGCATAATATAAAGTTGAAAAATTAACTACCGCAATCTTAAAAATATATCTATCTACCTACAGACAAAAAAAGGAAAAGAAATATAAAAAGTTCTACTTTTACTCAGTCACACCTTAATTTTGAACATAATAAAACCAGATGTGTTAACTGTAACAAAACTTTTTTTCTTTGTACCGTAAAATTTTGGAAATCGAAAGTAGGTACTAAAGATTCAAACCAGTAAACGTAAAGTATGGTACTTTACGTTTACTGGTTTGAATCTTTTTCCGGTTTCCAAGTCCCAAATATTTCTATATAGTCAGGAAGCATTTTATTTATGTGACCTTAATGTTATAGACCGTACAGAGCAAAGCATTATTTATGCTATTTGTTTGTTTGAATTAAATTTATGATACCTACTACATTTTGACAACGTATTTTTGAATAAATTATTTCAAGTCACCGGCCTGCATACACATCACCGTTAATAAAAAATATATAAATTCCTTGTCTTTGTCTCCATTACCACGAAATTACCATAGATTAAACTAGGAATTGTAAATGAGCTGTTATTTATGTCGTAGAAAACAATTACGCCGACCATAAATTTATTCCACGTTTTTTAAGTTACACTGATTTATACTCGTGACGTAATTTTCATTCTCTTCCCATTTACAGACAAAAGTTGGACAAAAGGCTTACTTGATATCCCTTTAACATCTTTGTGCATAAAAGAGTCAAAGTTAGAGTTAGATACGGTGCGTCCATGCTTGGCGAACCGAGCACGAGCCGACCCACGAACGAGCACACTGCGATCACGATTTGCTTAGCGTGGAAGGGCTTGCGAGCCTAGAACGAGCATTCGTAGCAATCGTAGCTAGCTCGACTGCGCTCCGCCCGATTGTCAGTTTTTTCACGAACAAAGGGGTTCGCATCGCGCTCGTTGTAGGCTCGTTGAACGCTCGTTAAGTACGTCCACGCTTGAAATCACGAGCAACGAACGAATCCTGTTCGTTCGAGGCTCGGCTCGTGTTCACTTCGCCTAGCAAGGACGCACCATAACATCTACGAATCAAACCGATATAGGTACACATTTCTTTCGATTACAGTAAAGTAAAATAAAATTAGATCTTATATAATTGTATTCAAAGATGTAAAGCCGGCTTTTCACTATGGGATATAATATAATGTAATATATATATTACATCTTGAGATATAATATTTTATCGCTCGTCATACATTTTGTACGAGACCGTTCACACTGCGCTATAATATACATTACATCCCAAACTATAAATATTTTTTATAGTTTGGGATGTAATGTATATTGTAGCGTTTTAGCGATATTTGAAGTATATTTTACCTCACGTCCCCGGACACCGCGCCTCCCCCTGCCTCGCCCTCAGTTTGAATGGCGACGTGTCAACACTTCCAAAATATACATCTTACTTACAGTGTGAACGGCAAACACGGGATGTAATATACAGCTCAAGATGTAATTTTATATTATATCCCATAGTGAAAAGCCGGCTTTATTGTATTTTAATAACTTGTGCATTACTGTAGGTTATTTATTTCACATATTGGATGACTTATGAATTTTCAAGGCGTGTTACCCGATCTTGTGAAATCCCACTTGCCACTTGATTATTTTGAGATAGGTACTACACAAAATGTTTTGTGACTTTATTTTAAATATTAATTTTAAAATTAACATTAACTACTACTTATGGACAAAGCTATTTATAATAAGTTGCTTAACTGGGGTCCTAAATATAATGTCAACGTCCAACCCAGGTAAGCAACTAATTCTGAGTTATTAAAATAACTCAGGGTGACACAAGTGGGGCTAAGTCGCTCAAATGTCAATGAGTAAATCGATGGGTCCGTGACCTGTTTCTTTTTTATTTGCTTTGTAAAGTATTTGACAAAATTTCCACCACGGTAAGGAAGTAAATGGAAAGAAGGGAACAGAGGCCCTACCGTGTATCTTTGGTGGTAATCGTAATTCATCCCATCAGGGCCCACCAATGGTCTTCGTTTGTTGCGATTATCACCAAAGATACTCGATAACGCGGGCTCTAAAGTATACCGGAACACGGTACGGCTATACAGGATGCTTTTTTGCTCCGACATTACCGAAACCCCCATATTACCCAAATAAATACGATAATTTTTTATATGGAGCCATGCCTGGAAAGTTACGGGTTTCGGAGATATTGACTAATTATTATTGATTGATTATTATTATAAACAGGGCGCTGAAATCAAACCACGCAATGTACACGCTCCCACACGCTCACTAAAATTTGTAAAAAATATTTCCCAACAATATTTTCAATTAAAGGATACTTTGATTGGTGTCTATTGCTTTCGTTACGGTTATGTCGAGGATTTTTTTATACCCTATATAATGAAACTTTATTGAACGTGTGTGGTTGGCTTTTCTGGCCTTGAACGGTTAAATACCGTATTAAATATCTGAAGGTACACTGCCATGATAGGTTTATGTATCTCATAAGATTAAATATACTCACAAAAAAATAGAACATAAAATTTTATTTCAAATGATTATACCTAATAATGTATAACGAACTGCGTGCGAACCGGTCTCATAATCTTAATAATATAAAAAACTCGTGGATTGATTTAAATATTTTAATCGTAAAATCATTATTTATCGTAGGCCCTAAATATCTTACAGTCGTTTGTTTATATCACTAGATGGCGACGTTAGAATCGAAAGGATAATTGGCGTTGTTTAGAGTTGGTCAGTTGTGATGATGAACGGCGGGGCTACCGTATAACACAATGGTAATTAAATTCATTGAAATGGGCTTCAATTGAAATACAAAATACAACGTATAATATACTAGCTGTCTCGCGCGGTTTCACCCGCGTTCCCGTGATAAAAAGTAGCCTTATAATACTCGGGGATAATGTAGCTTCCTATTAGTGAAAGAATTTTTCGAATCCGACTGGTAGTTCCACTGATTAGCCCGTTTAAACAAACAAAAAAACTCTTCCGCTTCATTATATAGACATCTATTGACTCGTCTGGTGACCCGCTTCAGGTAAATAAACACGCACGGATAATATCTGATCCCAAACTAAGCAGAGCTTGAGTACTATGGAAACGAGATAACCGATATACCTACTACATATACTACTTTTTTTTGTTTATTAATTTTTTGGTTATTAATTTTACACATCTTGGATGGGAATCGAAACCACGACTTACGGTGATATATTGAGTCTTAACCAACTTGCCCGACATAATTATTGATATTAATGTTACAGAACTCCAGATAATGCGAATTCATTTAAGCCCATTTCAATTATGTTCATTACCATTAACTCACGAGGTAGGCCCGAGGATTGGGTAGAATAATCAAATCAAATCGAATGGTTCCCTAATATACAATTTCGTCGATCGTTACATAATCGCTGTAGGTAAATGAAGAGTGCATAATTATATAAAGTTAACACTGACACACAAAAAATAACACTGACTTCGAACCGGATTTTCACTAAAAAGTACGATGCAGGAAGTCTAATCTAACAGTGTAATTTAATTGTGTTGTTTTGAAATCACTTTTTTATCATTATATTTTTCTTGTCTGGGTTTCTCATGTCAATTAAATTTTAATTTTAATTAGTTTAAAATAAATATCGTAAATACAACATTTTTCATGAATATAATAAAAATATTGCACCCTTCTAAATATACTTAAATTAAATTACGATATTAGCTAAAATGTTGAAATAAAAAAAAAAAAAAAAAAGAAGCGCTCTTGGTGTAGCATGATTAGCCGTTCTTAATCGATCGGCAAAGTTAAGCTACATCTGTCTTGGTCGGTACCTGGATGGGTGACCGCCTAGTGGTATTTCAAATCGAGCGTTTTCGTGCTTCGGAAGGCACGTAAAGCCGTTGGTCCCGGTTAGGCGGCTTGAAAAATTCCAACAGTAGGTTGACCACTAGCCTACCTCCACCGATCCGCAGTAGGCACGCGTGGTGGAGTATCTGCCCATTCCCTTTCACCCTGATTTGTGAAAGGAGGCCTGTGCTCAGCAGTGGGACATTATAGGCTGATGATGATGATGATGATGATTAGCTAAAATGATATCTAATAGTTTTATGACATAGATTGTATACACAACTAAATACATACATAATATTATACATATTTGTTCGAGGGTTTGTAAGAATGTAGCTGGCTTCTTTAAGGTTTTGTAATAGTTAATAAGATTTAACCTCGGCAAAGAGAATTATATGAAATTATTATTACATGCAAGAAAACTGCATTGTAATAATAATAACTCTAATTTAAATATTACATAATGACACTGACATTGTATCTTCATAAAATATTCCTTTATTATATACTTATTCTACTAGCTTTTCGCCGTTTGAAGTATTCCCGTTCGAGCACCTATTTTTAGAGGACCAAAGATATTCCCATAAAGCCCATCACAGACGTAGCTATAATATATATTAATATGCCGAGCTATAATATAAATAACATTGCAAGTTGGCGAAGTAATAGAAATAATATATTATAGCTGCGTGTGCGGTCACTCAAAGATTAGTAGATTAGATTAGATTACTTATTGAAAATATATCGTAATATGCCTTGCTATGGTTTATATATTATAGCTACGTCTGTGATGGACTTTAGAGCACCAATTAATAGTACAAAACAAAAGCTAATCGTGGAGAGAATCGTGGGAGGCACCCCAGGTACATCAAATAATTGTGTGAAATGGTTTGTGTTGTTTTTATTGTAATTAATTGAGAATTCTGAAATACTAACTCTTTTATTTATTTTATAATGTAGTTTGCGGAATATATTTAACTAAAATGAACGTCATTGCGCTTCTTTGGGTTAGTTATTCGATGAGTAATATCAACGAGCAGGACTACCGCCCAAGTCAATCTTCATTAATCTGGTCTCCATTGAAATCCCATTATCTGGAGTTTCAAATTTATATTCACGTGTTCCATAAGTATAATAAAATTTTAGAAAAAGGAAGACCATTTCTATGAAGCCATTTACTTACCCCCGCAGTAAGTATAATATTGTTCAGATAATAAGAAGCACCTTAAAAAAATTGGTGCTTTAGAAAATAGGTGCTCAAAAAGAGCGTATTACTCCCGGAGTTGAATTTTGAATACTTCCTCAGGGATAGGTTCAATAGGTACGGTAAAAGAACCTGTGTGTAAAATGTCCAGGGGGCCTATCACAAGCTCTTAAAACAAGGTTAAAATAACCTTATTTGTCTTTTGTCCCTCTTTGTCATCCGGCGTCAAAACAGGACAAAAGACAAATAAGGTTATAATGAGCTTGTGGCTAGCCCCCAATTTCTAGTCCCAGCGGATTGAGCTGTGCGTTGATGTAAATTAATTTTATTTAATATCTGTATATTCCCAATTCCCACATAACACAAAAACTAATTAAATTCAGGTAGTTAAAAATAATTTCATTAATCATATAATGCATTATTTTTAATTATGAATAAGATTGAAATCTTTATATCCATATTTAGAAGTAAGTTAAGTAGGTATTACAGATGCGATACTTCTTCTGTTTCTTACCTCTTGTTTCAACGGTATAACCAATAATAGTTGTTTGGAGGGTACCCAACTCAAGTTGAAAATCTGTCGCCAAGCACTTACCGGTGTTCCGATAGCTGCACTTGAGAGCCAGTTCCCTGCTAGGCTTTGTGTGCTTACCATCGGCAACATCACTAACCATGGTGAGATTGTGGTCAAACGATAACCTTGCCATGTTAAAAGTATCATATGTCGTCGAACCTCCCCAACGCTTGTACAAAGCTAGTGATGTTCCTCGATGTATAAAGTATTGTTCTTACTATAGACATTTCATTCAACTGCAGACAATGTGTGAACATAAATATCATGATAACAACATTTATCGGTATTAATAGGTTAACCTTTGATACTATTATCATGATACTTCTGTATAATATAATTATTCTTGTAGTGTTACTGACAGGTTAGACCTTGGTACAGTAAGTAGCTGTGGCGGTAACACTAACTCTTCTGTGGTCCGATTCACGTCAAAACATTGAGGAGACTTGTTAAGGAGTTTTCAGGGGCCTAAGTTTGCTAGGTATTTAAATTGTGTTCCAATGAACTTTCAGTGGTGTCAAAATTGTGACATTTTACAGTTTTGATAGTCTACTTACTAACATAATTGGACTGTTTTACAAAAAACTTAAACCGACTTCAAAGTACACTAACACGTAATCAAATCCTGATCTGATGACAATGGGACAAAACGGAAAGTATACCCTTCCAGACAAAAAAATAATTTTCCAAATCGGTTAATAAATGACGGAGTTATGAGGTAACAGACATAAAAAAAAAAAAAAAAAACATACAACCGAATTGAGAACCTCCTCCTTTTTTTGAAGTGGGTTAAAAATATGTCATTATAGCACAATTTTGACACCACTGAAAGATCATTGGAACACGTAGACTTGGGCCCAAAGAAATTGGACTAAAGCAGCTTGGGCCCCAGGTAGGTACGAGAGATAGACGTCATTGTTTCAACGGTATTCTACTTTTTATTGACGTTTAACTCATTTCGTTGACTAGTTTTTGAACAATTCTATTGAGTTGTGACATGGTTGTGCTTTCGGATAGACCCGAGAAAAAAAAACTGTATTTAGATTGTAACTATGGGCTAAATCACACTAAACTAATTTAAATCACGTCACATCTCTTTCTTAAAAACTTTATTGAAACAGGATAGAACATAATTTAAAGCTGTCAAATTAGTCTTTGCCATTTCATTTGCGGGTATTATAGACGTAACCAATTTTGATGGCGACAAAATGTATTTTTAAAACAAGCAATTGGACTAATTTGAAAGGACGACTTTTTGGCGGGAACTTGCAGAGTGACGTAGCATTTTCATTTTTATTTTCATAAATTTGTGTAATTTGAGTTTTATTGTGTATTTTTGGTGGTATTTTACCCAATAAAGATCATCGATGTGCACCAGTGAAGGGAAATGAAATGAATTATGTGTATCGTGACTTTTCAAATTGTCTCAAAATGTCCGTGAAGAGTTTTAGTACAATGACCACCATTGTAGTAAAACATGACTTTTATGGACGGTGACTGACTGAGGACTATAATGTGAAGTGATTTATTGTGACTGGAAACTATAATATAACTCGACACTGGCAGAAATGAGCCTTAATTTGGGCTTGGTTGCCAAAATTAAAAATAAGAAGAAGAAAGGACAAAATTTCTTACATAGGTACTTTTAAATCAATATAAAAGAAGAGAAAATCTTTACTGGAAACACCTATTGCGTATGAAATTTCGAGTGTATGATCAAGTTTAAATTTTGATAAGTTAATGAAGGAGCAAGATTGGACGACTTCTCCAATTCATAGGGACATTGGGTGGGACATTGCTTCGACAGTTGTATAAAGCAGACTGTTGTCTGAACTTCGTTAGCGCGATGCAGGATTTTGTGGCGCCATCTATCTATATGCGTATCTTTGTGTAACTGATAGATGTCGCCACAAGTAGTTGTGCGCAAGGCGAGGAAGGTACCTTTTAAAAAAAGGGGCTCTTTTTTTTGGTGTCCGAAGTATTATGTTATTATCAATAATAAGTTGTAGAATCTGCGCCTTGAACTGGTAAAAAGGGTAGGTACTTGATTGACGCGTATAACCGGTTGCCGTTACCAGAACCACTGGCAATTCTAATAAACTACTTTGCTTATTTATTGCGATTTTCTACAAAGCATAAATAGTCAAAATCTATGTAATAATTTGCATTCCTCTTACGTAAATCGGCGAAGCTCGTTTTCGAATCGCGCAGCTATAGGTGATGATTTTATTTAAGTTTTGTGCGTGTCGTTTTAGAATTTGGTGTTATTTAGTGCAAAATATTGTGATATTTTACCATATGGATTAATTTTGTAATGGGTATGTCGTTTTTTTATTTTTTATTTTTTTAATGAAAATGTTGATACTGGTAACATAGTTTTCAGTCTGATTTTGTGCATGGGTAGCAAACCCTTAACTTTCTATATGACATGCGTTTACATTTTTTTATAGGAATTGGCACAGCGTCTCTAGCGGTATGCTAGTGGAACTAATTTCTACTTTTATCTTTTACATATTTACAAAATAATAATGATAAACAAGTTCTTATCCGTTATAATTATCGTAAAAGTCCGGCAGTTCTTTTAACGCCTTTTCGTTCTTGTGCAAATACAAAACATTTTACCATTTTTTAACAGACTTCAAAAAAGGAGGAGGTTCTAAATTCGGATGTATGTTTTTTTATGTTTGTTACCACATAACTCCATCATTTATTAACCGATTTGAATTTATTTTTCGTTTGGAAGGGTACACTTCCAGTTTGGTCACATTGTCATCAGCTCAGGATTTAATTACGTTTTAGTGTACTTTGAAGTCGGTTTAAGACTTTTGTAAAACAGTTTTTAATTATTTGTTATTTGAAACCGGGAACGTTACTAAATTTCATCACAATTCGACTTTATCTTTTATTTCTTCTCGTGAATTTGTTACTGATCATGATGGCAAAATCATCTTAGGTCAGTTACCATTCTACATAAAAAAGCCGTTTGGTTTCCGAGGCAGCCATATTTTACTAACCGAAAAAATATTGGTCTATTTACATCACGGATATATATATTATGTATAAGCGTGTAGATTATTAAAATTAGATACGCCAATTTATAAACCGCAAGGTAATCTAAAAGAAGTTAGACATGACGTCAAAATTAATGTATAAAAAAAGGCTACACGCCTTTGTCTAAAAATAGCAGAATGGAATTTTCCAAACTAACAATCGTAACAAATAAAAAAATTATTTGAAATGTATGTCTGTGTAACTTGATACTTTTTAGGAGGTCCTTTATTTAAATTAGTTTTTGTTATAGCCTTTTTTTCTTCTTGTCTCACAGTCTTTTTAAGTTTAGGGGCTGCTTCTTGTTTGTCAATCAGCCACTAAAGAAGGTAGTTGAGTCGGCACGTTTTAGCGTTTCAAAAGACAACTTAGACAACTTCAATCTAGACGGTCGGTCACCAACTCAAACGCCTTCTGTTTGCCCTTGGATGGATACTGGTTGAGAACCGAGTAGGAGCCCCTAAATCTAAAAAGAGATCTATGCAGCTTCACTACTCAACTTGAAGTTCGCATTAAAATATTAGAAGAAATACTTACTAGCTAAGTTAGTACGTACATTTCGTTAAATATAAAGAAAAAAAACTATTCTTCTATTTAAATAAAACGAGATACTGACTGATTGACACATTCACGCACAGCTTAAACCGATGGTCTAGAAAGTTTAGGTTCCATATTTAACGTGTAGGCTAATGAAGGATTTCATAATACAGCCCCTAAAGGGGTACAAGAGGAGATCGTGGTTGTAATCGCTGGGTAGAAAGCAGAACAGAGCCAGCGGGGCTATTGCGTATCATTGGCGGTAATCGTAATGAACACAATCAATGATTATATCCAATGACGAGGTACGACGACGAGCATTGGTCCCTCATAGGATGAAATTAATTAATGGTATTCGTTACGATCACCACCGGTACACGGTAGAACCCCTGACTGATTGATAATGATAGATCCACGCTTTGCTCATAGAACCATATTTTGAGGTTAGCTTCTTTTTATAGCTTAGGGGTGTACTAAGAAAAGGAAGAGGGCAAATAGGGGTCGCAATAAGCTAATTATAACAAAATAATAAACGAAGACTAATATCTATTCGTTTATTAATAACAGTATACTTACCTTACTTTACAATATTTTGTTCAATCCCTCGTCCCCGCGCTACCTCAAGGAACGCTTTGATTTCCTCCACTGTTCTCACTCACTTAGGTCATCAGTAAACTTAGCTCTTAGAATGCCAGCTCATACTAGTACTTTTTACGACAAATCTTTTACTGTTGAAGCGGTTCGTTTATGGAACTCCTTACCAATTTCAATCAGACGTGCGCAGTCAGTAAATATTTTTAAGGATCAGGTCAATAACTTTTATCTGTCCCTCTAGCTATTGATTTATGTTTATTTATATTATCATGTATTGTATTTATGTTTACATTATATTTGTATTGTATTTTATGATAGTATGTATTCTTATTTTAGTTTATATTAGCTTTATTTATTCACTTTAATATTTCACTGTGTTATACATTATACTTTTTTTTTGTTTGTTTGGTTGTATAATATTGTACACCCCCGTTTTTACACTTTATTTTAAATCCTCTCCATTCAAAGGTTGCCTGGTAGAGATCACTTTTAGTGATAAGGCCGCCCATTGTAACACTTTCTTTTTTAAGCTCTTGTATTATTATTTTTTCATGTGGTGTAACAATAAAGCGTTATCTATCTATCTATCTATCTATCTATTTACTATAAGGAAATGAACTCGAATTATACAGACGGCAACATAGTAACATATAATAAAGTACTGATACTACGTGAATAGTGAGGTCAAATATTTAACTGGAGTTTTGCACACAAACACGGGGTATTTTGTTCGGTGAAAGGCAGACGCCACGTCGGTCCAGTATTTGTGAAAAAATATCTTGAACTGTATGCACCGTATGATGGTACTGTTTTTGTGATTCTGCTGTATGGTCACCAGAGCTCTATGAGGTCAAGTCTTGAGAAAACTGGTGGAAAGAGGAGGTGGAAGGGTCCATTGTTTTTCAATATTTATGTAATAATAATTTGTGTTCAAATGTATCTAGGGTAAATGCTTTTATTCAAGATTAATACTGCGTATAATAAGATTAATACTGCGTATAAAAAGTGCGTTTTAAAAGGCGCTCGTTGGCCGATTCTGCTGAATTAGAACAGAATTAGCACCAATGAGCATTAGACTTCTTTTCATAGGGACCATTTTTGTGTCTGTTGGCTGGTAGCCTCGGCTGAAAATCAGCTATATTGATTGACTTGTGCGGACTTCAAGATATTTCATGGGCTGTTTAACGGCTTTTAGTGATTTTGATGATTAAATATGATGACATGATAACACCTGCCAAGCCCAACCGTCACGTTTAGTTAGAAATGTCGAATTAAAACAGGAAAAGTAGGTTTTAAGTATATTTCACGTTTTGTCGCCACACACGTTTCACATTATTTTAAATAAGCATTTCCGAATATATTATGATATCTAAAGTGCTAATATTATGACGACGTTTTAAAACAAGTGGATCGCAGGTACGATTGTTTTTTTAAAATCCTGCGACGGCTCCTCCACCACGTCTGTCCAAACTAAGCGGAGCTTGTACGCACGGCTACAGATCAAGCTATACATTTCCAATATAAGCTGACCTCTCATCGTACGGAAATCCTATACAATGCGAGATCAGCTTATACTGGAAATGTATAGCTTGATGTGTAGCTGTGAGTACTTTGGAAATCCGATAACTGATATACTTCATAAACTACTTTTTGTTCGTAAATACATACTTAATATACATACTTACACCCAGACTCAGGACATACAGACGTGTTCATGCACGCAAATATGCATGCATGTCCTGTGTCGGAATCGAATCCACGATCTAGAGCGTGGTAGCCCACAACAACCAGGGGCTCTACCGCGTAACTTTGGTGATAATCGTAACGAACACCATTAATGAATTTCATCCAATCAGGGCCCAAGAACGGTCTTCGTCGCGTCATACAGCGTGCGTGTCATTGGATGAAATAATTAATGGTGTTCGTTACGATTACCACCAAAAGTGACGCGGTAGAGCCCCAGTCCTAGTAAATCTCACCATTATTAAAACATAGTCATATCAGTAAAATCATTCACGAGAAACCACATAAGTGACAGCTCAACTCAATAAGACTTCACAAAGATGCGGTTTTTACAGTTACCTAGCGGTTCCTTATAGAATAATTTGCAGTGACCGTATTCATGGAGATAAGTCGACTTACAAGGGGGCGGAGCCGCGAACAAAGACTAGTCAATTTATACAACGTCAAAATATGATCCTTTATAAACATCCTACATTAATTAATACGTAAATCTAAAACTCGTTTTTCAAAAATATGAATAAATCTATAAGGCATAAGAAACAAACTAAACAGCCTCTCGTAATTATCATGCTTATCTAGTGACGGGATTAAAAATAGCATTAGAGCCTCAAAAAATCGTATTATTTTTTACAACAGATTAAGGGTAAACATCAGTTATTGTACGAGGCGGGTTTTTTTTTACCTTCGTAGGACAAAGTGGATAGATGTTTCAGTGATTAGCGACAGTACAAGTTCATTTGGCACATTGTGTAATTAATGTTTTTTGTATAATATGATCCACATTTGAACGTTTCTCTAAAAACCGTAAAACCTATTTTGGGAAATGTACAAAAATAGTTAATCTTAAACAAAATGTATCAATTCTACAATATGCTAAACTACTGTGGTCGTGAATCACTGAAATCCATATTGTTCTACGAAAGCAAAAAAAAACTAAATAAAAACAAATTTCCCGCCTCCTAACTGATGTTTAACCTTAAGTGATTAATAAATTGATTTATCGTTATTTAAAGCACCTTAGCCGCTATAAATAAAACTGTTTGTGTGGGAATTCCCAATCTAATAATATCTAACCCACAAAGAAGCCATTTTAGGGTACCACACAATGTTATTTAAAAATAATGTAGTAGGTTACCAACTTGTCAATGTCTTCTAAGTAAATGCTATAAGTATTTTTTTTTTATTTCCGATGTCGGTCCCCTTGAGTCAAACTTGCTTAGTTTTGGGCCACACACATTCAAACTTAAAAAAAAACTTATTTAGGGCAAGCTCTTTATTACTTATGTACCTAATTACTGTATAAAAAAAATATTAAATAATTGAAAAAAAAGTTTTTATTACGGTTTTAAAGATACACCAAATTGTGTAATTTTGTGTCTGAAAAGTCAATAAAAATGAGAAAGAAAACTTTTTAGAAAGTTATGTCTAAGTACTTTTATTACGAAATAACTACGCGAAGCAATTAGCAAAATAATAGATTTTCAAATACGGAACCTTCAACTCTCAATATTAAAAATAGCTTTTTTGCAAAGCGCAAGTTTTTATGCTACCTGCGCAGTGGAAATTTTAGGTGCTTGTTTTTGTCTGATGTTATGAATGTATATTTTTTTTTTATTTCATCTAGTCATCCATCGTTAGACGTAAGCCGAAACGTAAGAGGAAACTTACAAACATCTATATATAAATGCAACTTACCTATATATACAACCTTGCAACGATTTGTTCCGAATTTAAATGTTATATGTTCACAGCCTGCCTAATAACCCCCTTACTCATAAAGCGCTATTTAACTAATATACTGATTAAAGGGTCACGTAAATAATGTCACATTATTTTGACAATGACAATAGAGTGACGTTATTTACGCGACCCTTTACTTATTCACCCACGTTCCCGAGATAAAATACTCGGGGATAATGTAGCTTCCTATTGGTTAAACAAACAAACAAACTCAACCGCTTATTCTTCTTCTGATATAAGTATTAAGATTTCTGGCTGATTCCTATAATTTTCGCACCTTTATCGGCTAAAATTAAGACTCTTATATCTTTACTAATAATGAAGCAAAGACCTCAAAGCTTTGCATAGCAGACCCTCCCATATGGAAGTAGCTATCACAGGTAAAATTAGCTTACGAAATAATCTATATGCCCAGTTTGGCAATAAAAAGACCTACCATTGGTAAGCAAAACGATTTGTTTTTGTTCATAGAAACCGGGCATGAGAAGCCAAGCATTAGTTTGACATTAAGCCTACGGTTTCCGTCTACCATTGCTTTCCTCGCTATCAACGGGGAGTCCATCTTTACAAATTGGAACCCTTGTAATCTGCGGTATCAAAAAAGTTTCCTACCGCAAACGCTCGGTCAGTTATATTTACGTAGTATTTATATACTCTGAGGTTATATGCATGCTATAATGCTTCTTTCATTCGGCCCTCAACTGATTGATTGTATGAAATGACAGATGATGAAGCTGTTCATCAATTTCCTTTACATCCCAATATCCTGAAAGATCTTGTCACGGATTTGATTTACAGATCTTATCACGGATTTGACTTACAGATCTTATCACGGATTTGACTTACAGATCTTATCACGGATTTCACTTACGGATCTTATCACGGATTTCACTTAAAGATAGGTAGGTACATACTATTATTATCAAAATAATAACATAAAACTAAATATGTAATAATTGATTGTTTTTTTCTGTTTTTAAATTGGTATCGTTTGTTGTTATTATAATAGCAAACGATTAACGTCTGCTAAACTTAGCATTAATATTATTTCTGATGTGTATCTGTAATAATAATAAAATGTATTTATTTCTCCAACAATAAGTTACAACAATAAAAAAATTATATATTGTTACGACATCGCGACAACAGGAATAAATTGCTACCAGTAACGCCATCTGTTATGGAATAGCGGTACTATCAGTAACGCCATCTGTTATTGTATAGGAGTAAACATCTATCAAGCAACGCCATCTATCGACGAATAGCTACCGGCTTCTGGAATATTCCCGATAGCACTGTAGGCATGTAGAATACGCGGGTAAATTGTAGAATGTTCCAGATGCCGTTTATGAACTATAAATACGAGACAATGCGCAGGGGAGTTGGAGTTTGATTTAGTGAATCAGTGAGTAAACATCGAAGTGAAATACAGTTAAGTGCTAGTGAACTATTTAATTTCTGAGTGTTTTAATTAGAGTTTTAATAAAAGTGTGACCAGTGTTTTGGTAAATTCGTGTACCATTATTTATCCTGAACCCCAGCTCGTAACAATTGGTGTCAGAAGTGGGATAAATAATGCCGGTTATGCCAAAGGAAGTCACTGAGGGTGTCCGTACAAGGGGCCAGCGGCAGCAGGAGATGGATGAAAGGAGGTTTGGAGGTTCTCCGTCGCAGACTTCGGGTGGCCAGCAGCCAACTGGCTCTTTGCCAGTTGCCGACCCACCTGAAGTCAGAGCAGTACCTGCAACCCCAGATCTTGGCGCTTTGATGGTAATGCTACAGGAGCAGGCTCACCGACAAGAGGAGCAGGCTCGCCGACTGGAGGAACAGCTACAGCGGGATAAGGAGGAGCAGGCTCGCCGTCAGGAGGAGCAGGCTCGCCGTCAGGAGGAGCAGGCTCGCCGTCAGGAGGAGCAGGCTCGCCGTCAGGAGGAGCAGGCTCACCGTCAGGAGGAGCAGGCTCGCCGACTGGAGGAACAGCTACAGCGGGATAAGGAGGAGCAGGCTCGCCGCCAAGAGGAACAGATGGTTTTATTAGAAAATTTACAAGTAACTCTTGGCAAGGATCTCAAGGTGGTGAAGGAACAGCTTCAGCATCATGAGTCCCGTATCTCGGAATCCGAAAATCGTATGTCCAAGGCCGAAGTACAGATAGAAGACGTGAAGAAGGCCCTCGTTGGACTCAAGGTTGGAACTGCTACTTCTTTACCTGTGGCTTCTTCACGTGGTTTCAAGGTACCGCCATTTGATGGCACCTCGTCATGGTCAGCCTATAGAATCCAGTTCGAAGCTGTCATGAAGGCGAATGGTTGGACTAGTGCACAGGCGATGACAGCACTCACTTTGGGTCTTCGCGACCAGGCCCTCACTATACTGGAGGCCCTCGGGAAGGACGTGACGTATGAGCAACTGTTGGAAGCTCTAGAATCTAGATACGGGGACGCACACCTGGAACACGTATTCCGTGCCCAACTCAAGGACCGTGTGCAATGGAGCGCCGAAACTATACAACAGTGGGCTCTAGAGGTAGAAAAGCTGGTCCGTAAAGCATACCAGTCTGCACCAGCGATGATCAACGGTAACCTAGTGCAAGCGTTCGTGGATGGTATACGCGACTTGGAAGTCAGAGCTGCCGTGAGATTAGGGCACCACGAGTCGCTGAAAGATGCTTTGACCCATGCCTTAGAAGTAGAGGCTGTGCGACGCGATGACCGACCTCACCGCATCAGAGAAGTTGTGGCCTCGCCCCGTTGCTACAACTGTGGAGAAAAGGGCCACCTTCGGATGAGTTGCCAGAAGTGGAGAAAGTACAGAAAAGAAGAAAATCGACCCTGGGAAGGAAGACCAGCGGTGACTGGTGACACTGCTCAGCAACAGCAACAGGAACACGAGTAAACGCCAGGACCGCGGGGCGGGTGCTGGCTGGTGTTCGAAGAGCCCCAGGTATCTCGATGGCGCTGTACCGTGGAATTCACATTGCTCGGGACGAGCATGTCAAAGGAGGGGGTAGTGTTACGACATCGCGACAACAGGAATAAATTGCTACCAGTAACGCCATCTGTTATGGAATAGCGGTACTATCAGTAACGCCATCTGTTATTGTATAGGAGTAAACATCTATCAAGCAACGCCATCTATCGACGAATAGCTACCGGCTTCTGGAATATTCCCGATAGCACTGTAGGCATGTAGAATACGCGGGTAAATTGTAGAATGTTCCAGATGCCGTTTATGAACTATAAATACGAGACAATGCGCAGGGGAGTTGGAGTTTGATTTAGTGAATCAGTGAGTAAACATCGAAGTGAAATACAGTTAAGTGCTAGTGAACTATTTAATTTCTGAGTGTTTTAATTAGAGTTTTAATAAAAGTGTGACCAGTGTTTTGGTAAATTCGTGTACCATTATTTATCCTGAACCCCAGCTCGTAACAATATTATAAATAATAGTTAACATAATGATACATAGCTACATTAAGATATAACTGTACCTATTTCAAACTAGGCTACAAATAAACAATTATTCTATTCTATTCTAATAATATCGGGCTGGTCAATCAATTCGATTCAATTAGGTACTTATTACTTATTTTATAAAGTGATATTAAGTCACATTGCATGTTTTTCAGGAGGTCATAAGAAGTGCATTCTTTTATTAACCCATACCCATATAAATATGTACAATCTCGTTTTTGGAACTTGTCAAAAATTACATCCTAAATGTGGACGCACACTTATCAGAGCCGAACGCGGCGAACGAATCGAAGTCAAGGAGGGCTCGCACACATATCCGCAACGAAAGAATCGACCGCGCCGAAGAAATCATTACTATTTCTTTTACGCCTGTCGCACAATATTTATAAACAACTCGCGTGTTGCTACCCAACTGATAGAATGCGATGCGAGCGCATCTAAAGACGTCATCCGAATTCTAGGATTTCTGATTCTGATGAGAGGACGGCGGGCAAGTGTGCGAGCTTTCATAAGATTTCATATACAGAATTCTAAAATTCGTTTCGTTCGATGCGTTCGGCGCGTTCGGCTCGGATAAGTGTGCGTTCACCTTAAATCGATTAAAAAATCGCTGTAATTTTAAATGTATCAATGATAACTACGATTTTATTATATTTATATTGAATGTTCATGTGTCATGTGTCCTACTTCGCTTATTGTGAAATTTAATCTTGAAATATAAGCTCTGTGATATAAGTGCCAAGGATGTCGGATTAATCATAATAATTATATTATTTTTATGGACCAAAGTAGTTAAATATTAATAAGATATGATATGAATAAGAATCGAAAGACAATGTGTGTATTATAATATATTATACTAGACTGCGCCCCGCGGGTTCACGCGCGTTCCCGGAACATATTTCGTTT
Source organism: Achlya flavicornis (assembly GCA_947623365.1). Taxonomy (NCBI): domain Eukaryota; kingdom Metazoa; phylum Arthropoda; class Insecta; order Lepidoptera; family Drepanidae; genus Achlya; species Achlya flavicornis. The sequence continues at coordinate 20,390,420 of OX392467.1, read as the reverse complement.
GCCGGAATAAAAAGTACTACACTATCCTATGTGTTAATCAAGAACCTCGAGTAACCATTTACAAAATGGTGTCTACTTCCCACAGATGGTTGTCGATCATCGTCATCGTTAGCATACGATCAATCTTTGTATGGGAGTGACATAAGAGATTGTTAAAAATCACGTGATATTTCGATTTGAAATGTCAATCCCATACAAAGGTTGATCGTTTATTAACGATGACGATTGTCGACAACCATCTTGTCTAGGGAGGCTGATTGGTTGAAATTCATTAATGGTTTTCGTTACCACCAAAGTTACGCGATAGAGCCCCTGTTGACGATCGGGTTATGTAACTAAAATGGTTAGAGTTTTAACCCCGGTTGACCGGATTATGTAACTTAGGGTGTAAATGGTTAAAAAAATTACCCAGTTGGTCGCAAGTGGGCCTTACTGGCTGTGGGGTGATAAACAAACAGACGGCACAACCTGTTACTACGAAGTATCATTCAGCCTTGCTTTCGATGGCTGCCACACGCGTCATACTTGTGAACAGGTGCTGCCTGTGGGGGCTGGTCTGCTTAAGTTTGCTATTTATTTACTTATTGAATATTTATTCAGTCTACTTTGTAATTTTGCCGCCGCGCCGGGGCACGCAATTGTTGTCAGTGCGATTAGAATGTAAATATTATGTAATGAATCTAAGCTTGTTTTGAAATGAGTAATTGCTGAGTTTCTTGCCGGCTCTTCTCAGCAAATGCAACCTTCCGAACCGGTATTAAAGTATTAGTGTCAGACTTTTCATTAGAGCCTGCGAAGGTCTATTTGAATTTTTTGAATTCGCAAAGATTACCTTCAGCGAATCAAATTCATTAAAATATTTGAAGTTTGACCTTCTCCAACCGCAGTCACTACATAATCTTCAAGTTCAAGATCTGCATTTATCTTCTGACTTACTTCTGACTAACATTACAAGTTTGATTAGTAAGTTTTCAAAGTCACGCTTGGATAATGGTCAGTAGTCTTTCACCTAATATGATTTATAATAATAACTAGTTTGTTCTAATTGTCACAACCTCCAAATAATGTGCAACTTTCAAAATTGCATAGGTTAGTTTATTCAGAAATAGCTTAAGATTTTTACACATCAGCAAGACGTATTTTAGGCTATGTAGGTAAATCTTTAATAGTATATAGTAAACCTGAAGAGATTGTTTGTTTGAACGCGCTAATCTCTGGAACTACCTTCACAGATTATTAATATAGTTAGTTACTGTGCAAGTGCAATACCTATCCGGTTTTAAATATTATATCACGGATAAGATGCCGCATTGTAACCGAGTGCTATACGCGACTTGTCATCACGGGAACACAGGTGAAACCGCAGGGCACAGGTTAGTGAATAATATAATGGATGGAAGACATAAATCGGTTGTTATTACCAATGACTTGCCAATCTTTGAACCATAAAAAATTAGTAATTTTTACTTAGGTATTATTTCTTAAAAGGCTGTCAATAGATTGTTAATTGTGACATTTTAACACCATATTTGACATTTGATAGACGAGACGTTCTAAAAATGGCCGTTAGTATGGTCTCCTCAAGGTCTCTCATGTCATGTTATCCTCTATACCCCTGACATTGGCGGAATTTTGTAAATTAACACATATGGTGCCATTCAAATAAGAAGTGAAATAAAAAGGTGACAACCAGACACTGCTGTCTTAGGTAATAATTAGCGTGATAATTTTGCAGCACCACGGGTCGTCACCTTTAAAAGTTCTGAGAAGACTTTTTGTTAATGCTCATATTACTTATGTAACTTTAAGACCCAATATAAAGTTGTGTGTTGTGTTTTTTGGTTTGTTTATTTATTTCTAAGCTTAAACTTGACCTCGATATTCAAGCTTTCGGCAATAAGAACTACTGTTAACTCGTATTGATTACTTATTATTAGAACGATAAGCCGGATGTTTTTATTAGGTACTCTTGTTTTATAAGCCAAACATAGATTTAAATCTTTTGATTGATTGCAACACATACCTACTTAGCATACTTAAAGTGTATTAGTTTCACGTATGCACGGTTTTTATATGGAGCTGATAACTTTATGTCACTTATATTCGGTTTCAATAAACAAAAACATCGTTTTGCTTACCAATGGTAGGTTTTTTTTTGCCAAACTGGGCGTATAGATCATTTCGTAAGCTAATTTTACCTGTCTGTGATAGCTACTTCCATATGGGAGGGTCTGCTATGCAAAGCTTTGAGGTCTTTGCTTCATTATTAGTAAAGATATAAGAGTCTAATAAATCTTAACCGAGAACGGTAAATTATTGAAACCGGGCATTAGTGAGAAATCTGAACATCAGGAGGATCTACCGATCTACCGACGGATGGATCTACCGATCAGGAGATAATCGGGGCGTGTCTAATTCCCGCACAAGTCGGGTCTACAAACAAATCTAGTTTGTCCTGGACAGCAGCTTGTATTGCTACTGTGTTCATGTTTTAAGGCCTTTAAAATTTGCATTGAGATAATTGACCTACGTCAACAAAAGTGAGTACCTAAGTAGTTCTCAATTCGGTAGTTTTTTTTGTGATGTTTGTTACCGAGTATCCGTCATTTATTAACAGATTTGAAGAATTCTATTTTTTGTTTGAGAATACCATTTCTTCCCGTTTGGTCCCATTATCAGGTCAGGATCTGATGATGGGATCCGACAGAAATCGAGGGAACTCTTCAAATATTATACTCCACTCCTAACTAAATAACTCTCCATAGTTTTTTTTTTTTATTCTATTAATATTTATCTTGTCTAAAAAAAATTGTTTTAATTCAATGCGAATAAAAAACCTCGACACACAAATAATATTTAAACGAATTTAGAATAATTATTATTTTGATTAGCCTTGTCCCCGTTATTTGTCCTACCTAGATAAAGTCTAGACTTATTTACTTTCCTATACTAGATGCATTTGTGTGCATTAACTAACATGTCTACATGTCCTGAGTCTGAGTTTACTATGTAGGTATATTACAAAAAAAGTACATTATTAGTAGGTATTCGAAAAATAATAATATAGTTTTTTTTTTTTTTTTTTTTAATCTTATTTAATGGGCTTTGTCGCTTATGCGATTATGTCGCCCGGGTAATTTCAATACATAGAATCGTCTCAATCAACCACACTAATTTCTTATAATTAATTTATACAGTGCCTTGGCGGGATCCGAAAATGGGTCAGCCAGAGCGCTGTTACATGCTCCAATATTATTAAATCGAACTGTTCTGAGAGATTCATTCCGGACACACTCCATCAGTACATGGTATACATCGTCAATGACTCCGCACTCTGAGCAATTAGGGGAATCATTTTTACGCATTAAGTATGCAAACTTATTTGAAGGAATGTGTCCAGAGCGAAGTCTCATAGCAGTCACAGCATCGTTTCTATTCAATATTCCATTGTCAATCCATGATTGTAATGATTTGAATTAATTTTTGGCATGCACTTTCGCACTCTAAGGCGTCGTCCTAATTGGCGATGATCCCTACGAGCAAACGATGCGATTTCGTCACACGGCGAGATCCTAATTGAAGCTCGCAAGTCACAGCGCGATCGTGCGACGAAATCGCATCGTTTGATCTTACGATAGTCGCCAATTAGGACCAGGCATGGAAATTATTGCTACTTTAAAGGAATTCTCATTTGATGATATTATTATTTTTTATAGCATGATTTCACTTGCGATATATGATTTGCAATGATTTTTAACCTACGTCATCGATGCTGATCGACGGTATTTTTCACAAAATCATGTGCGAGTATCGCACGCAAGTGTCAAATTATCACTGATGCAAATTATATATACTTTCGTAGCAAAAAAATATTTTTCTATCCTGCTACATAACATGTTAAAGAAGTTAACACTTTATGTCACTTGATTTAAGGTCTATTTTTGAATACTCTTAAAAGCTAATCAATGATATTTTTTTTTTTTTTAATTTGTTCATGACCATGGATACAAAGTCCTTCAGTCGCATTCATTTTATTTATATTCTTAAATATTCTTTATAACATGTAACAGGCTATGTCATGGACGGTAACAGATGTGACATATGAAAACAGAATCATATTCTTTATCACCTGCTACTTGTGATTTATGCCATGCCTAATTAGGACGACGCCTATAAGTAATGGACCAGATAGTCGTGTGTCAGTGTGAACAATGTCCTAGGATATTAATTTTAATTGCGATAGGCATCTGGTGAGTCTTTACCAAGAAGTACTTCTTCTATACTTCATGGTTGCTGTGCGCAGGTCGGGGAAGGTTGCGCCGTGGCAAAGCACGCCGGGTTAATTTATACATATAATAGTCATGGTTAGGTAGAGACACAAAGGTACTAAAATAACTTTTAGCTATGATCAGGTGTTACATTTGCTTGATAAAACTGACTGCCTACAGAACGCACCGCATGGGCCTAAATAATTGAAAGAGGTAATAGGTATTAATGAGGAATTTTGCACAGGACTTTTATATACAGTGAGTCCTAAATAGCAGTGAAAAACGGCAGAATAAAGGGGAGAGGTGCCTACCCGATTAATCCCCATGTTTTTTTGTAGTTCGACCATTTTACTTATGTTGGAATACTTTTGTTAGTACATTATGAGGCACGAGTGGTGAGCACATATAGGCAGTAGTGGGGGCAAGCTCGCGCATGTACACTTTTGGCCAAACCCAATAGACGACGAGGATCGACTGACGAACCAATCGTGTTCAGCTCGGCTCGTTCAGTTGGGAAATCCTCATAGGATAACCGTCCACCCCGGGAGTAGCGGCCAGGTTATGCCGGACTTGTACCGGCTAAAACCCCACGGTGGTCGCCATCTGCGCTGTAGAGGGGGGCGGGCCCTCGTGTTGAACGCGTACCTGCTCGCCCCGCCACGCGCGGCGCTAAGATAGCTCGTCCCGGGGGAAGTGTGATACCTCCCCCCAGCACCCTCGCTGTGCTATCGCACGATGAGTCGTGACCACAACGACTCATCGTCCTCCTTGGGGTCGCTTCTGGGCGCACATAGAGAGCTTCATTCCGCCAAACAGACCGAAAAATTAACTACTGCGCAAGTGTCAATATATGCTCACCACTCGTGCCCCTTACTATACCAATGACCAACTCTACAAACGTATGTTCTCCCTGTTTTAAGCTACCATATAACCCTGTTATAAGATACTCTTGATTCTTATGACCAGTAATGTAGACTCGGTCGTCTATCATGAATCAATCAGTCAAAATAAACAAAGAAGTATTTATTCAATTTAGGCTCTGATAAGGCACTTATGAACTCAGACCTTGATCTTTGCATTAGGTAGGTACCTAAGCCTAAGTTATATTTATTATTTGGTAGACTAATGACCTTTACGTGCCAATTTGTGGAAAAGATAACTAGATACGGAACCGGAAAGATGTAAGGAAAAAAAAAACGTTATTATTAAAGTCATTGACCTTCTCTTTTTCTATGAATAGGCAGGACCACAATCTCACCATGGTCAATGAAGATGTGGCCGAAGGTGGTAAGCACACAAAGCCTAGAAGGAACTGGCTCTCAAGTGCAGCTGTCAGAAGCTGTCACCGGCAGGTGATTAGCCACAGATTTTCAACACGAGAGGGTGGTGGCCTGCTCGGCGGTACTAATAATTAAGATATTTGCATTATCAACCTTGTAATGCTATCTTTAGAACATATTTCCGGATACCTGATAATATTTAAAGCAAATACCTTCCGTTATATAGATCATGCAAAATCTTAAAATGCAAATATAGATCATTCGTATAAATAAATAAGGACTATTATCGCATGGAAGGTCAAGCGAACAGTACCAAGTTCACGGTAAGCAGCATTGTAGATAACCATATAGGAAATGTCTTAAATTGACGAGGAAAAATGAGTCTAATTACCATGAATGCATCACAATAAAATGCAGTAAGGAATTGTAGGAAAATAACTAGATAAAGTAAACTACTTATTCGTCATCGTGTGACGGGTTGCCCACTTACCTCCAGTTTGGCGAGGGCGGTGGCTGCCACACGCGTCATACTTGTGAACAGGTGCTGCTTGTGGGGGCTGTACAGCTTGTGTTTGCTATTAACTTAATTCCAACGTTACCAAAGATCAAATATTTTCCTGTATCCCTTAAGTTATTCTAAGGTAGGATCTATCCATGTGCATAGTTTCGTCTAAATCTATTCTGTAGTTTTTCCGTGAAAGAGTAACAAATATCCATCCTCGCTTTTATAATATAAAGATTTTTCTGTTTTGCTGCACTTAAAAAAAAATATGTGTAGGTAAAGTAAATCTATCCTTTGATTAAGTAATTTTTAATCTGTTCTGCTAATTACCTGAAACAAGAAACGCGAAGGTCCAACATAACTCATAGCCGGATAGATTAGATCCGGGTTAATTTAACCGGAGTACCGTTAACCTTAAAACTAGATGTACATACTGTTATTTGGAAATGTAGTGTAGGAGCTGTCATCTGTGTCTTTAATTAATTGTCATCTGTAATTAAATAAAAATAAATTTAAAAAAAGAGTTTTGAGAGTTTAAAAATGAACTTCCCTCCTAACTAATATCTGCATGCAAAATTTCACACCGATCGGTTCAAAAACGAAAGCGGTTAAGGTGTATAGGGCATGAAAATATAACAGACAATCTGACAAATGTACTTTCGAATTTATAATATTAATATGGATTGTATTACTTATGATAATTTTGAGCATAAATAAATATATTTTTTACCGTATTAGTACTTAAATCGCTTTTGTATGTACCATTTTTTCCTCTACAAGGTTAGTCATTTCGTCATTAGTTTTGATTGTGATTGACAGAAAAAAATGCACAAAAAGAACACGAAAATTCAATTAAGATTAATACTAGTTTTTTTTTAATGTGATAAAATCACACTAATTATTATAGTTGTATTAAAAACTTGATTTGTATGTCAAGGATAATTGATATTAGTTTTTTCAATTTCTTACCACGTAATGATGGAATTCATTAGTTTTTTTCAGACTAGCAGTTGACAAATTAAATTATTCAAAAGTTTTACTAGATTAACTTTTGAATAATTTAATGTGTAATTAAAATTACGTGGTAAGAAATTGATATTTGAATCTAGATAAAAATTTTAATTATTTATATGAAACTGAATCATTCTACCGAATAATATGCTCCTTGGTCAGATCTATCAAATATGCACCATTTGATTCATATTATTATAGTAATTTCCTAAAAAAAATACTAACGGCCAAAGCTACAGTCTCCAAAAAGTTTCAAACGAATTTGCATTCTAAGTACCTAATTAGAGTCCAATCCGTCAAGCGAGTCGTGTCCCATGAAAAAGGCGGCAAATTCAAATATCTTACAGGTGTCAACACTGATATAGTAAGCTGAAAACTTTTTGATACTTGAATTTTTGTAGATGTGTAAAAAAGTTCATTTCAATGTATATATTAGTCACAATCAGAATCCAGAAATTAAATGCTTTCATAACAGAAATCACTGTCAGTATCATCATTACGCACAGAAATGATGAAGGGTAACGATGTAGGTTTTTTTTTTTTTTTTTGTTTTTTTTTTTGACATGACTCGCTTGACATACTCTTATTTGAGAAACTAGAATACCATAGGCTACCGATCTGGTCCAATTCAGGGCCGTCTTATTCGACTAGAGGCCCGCGTCCGAAAGAGATAGAGAGAGATTATTTTTATTATAAAAAGCCTTCTCTGCAGTAGTACTATTTATTACTAGCTGTCCCGCGCGGTTTCACCCGCGTTCCCATGGTAAAAAAGTAGCCTATAATACTCGGGGATAATGTAGCTTCCTATTAGTGAAAGAATATTATCGAATACGAATGGTAGTTCCAGTGATTAGCGCGTTTAAACAAACAAAAAATCTTTTTTGCTTTATTATATTAGTGTAAGATTCTATACCTAAAAACATGCGTGTATTTCGCAATATTTCGATGTTGCGTCATAACGTTTTAAGTTCATTTAATAATAGAATAATATGTGGTTTTGGCATGACTTGACAAAACCAATCAGGTATTTTTTTTTCCATGAACACCTAAAGATTGAGCACGCTGTCCGACGGATAGGTAATAAAATAAATAAAATAAAAAATAAAAAAAATAAAAAAGCCTTTTATTGCCATATCTAATAAATTATACAAAGTTATAATAGTTACATGCTTAAAAAAAATTTAATCTAATTTCTCAGATAGGGCCCCTCTTTGGGTAAAGGCCTCCTCCATTCCTTTCCACTCGGTCCTATCCAGTGCTATATCCATCCATTTGATGCTTGCCTCTTCTTTAACCTCGTCAGCCCAGCGTTCCCTAGGGCGCCCTCTTCCTCTGTTACCCTGCGGCCCTGACCAAGAAGTGACACGTTTTCGTCCGACGGATAGGTACATACCGTTAATAATTCCATTCAATAGAGTTATTTTTATCTTGTTATTATTTTTAAACAAAGAAGTTATTTAAAGATGATATTATTAAATATTCAACAAGCTACTAGACTATACGGGCGACAGGAAACAATTTCGACAACCTCAGTCACAGGGTGTTGACCTAAAATGACCTTTCTCTCTATGGATATAGGGATATATTTGATAATGATTTTGATTTTGGTCACCGCCGCCTATAGACATTAGCAATAGGGATTATTATAATGTTTTACCGACTTATACAAAGTCTAGAAGGTAACTGGCTCTCAAGTGCAGCTCTCGTAACACACCGATAGGTGCTTGGCGACAGATTTTCAACTTGAGTGTGGTAACTGTGGTAGCCAGCCAGGTGGGTACTACAAAGTTCCCCCGAATTCCCTTATAACATGAGATGATTTAAGCCAAGTCCGGATTTATTATACAACGTGTAACAGATGTAGATACGGTTTGTTCAGAATCTTTTTCTGAATCCGATTTATGTAACTTTTAATATAGTTTTTTTAAGTTAAGTAGGTATATAAATCGATTCAGTAAGCGATTCTGAAAAAACCGTAAAACGATTTAGCATCCAAATCTGTAACACGATGTATATATGCCACCATATATCGTCATTTTTCACAATCTAGGGACTTTCAAGGCCAGAATTCAAAAAGGATCATGGCGAGATTTGTACAAAAAAATAAAGATTTTTAGAGACGTTACATTGAAGTTATTTTGATTGTGTGCCTAAGGAACAACTTGAGCCATTTAAAATATTTTTAGAACCCCGGGATAAAAATGCGAATTTCTGTGGCATGTCGACGAATTGCGACTATTCGCGACCAAAACGGTTATGCTGTTGTTCTGTTTTGCGGGGTTTATAAAATATTGCATGTATATTAATATGTTGATGTAAGGTAAAGTAATCTCAACCTTGGAAGAGATTCAAAACCCTCTAAAATGTTTTATTTCTTTGTACAAATCAATGTATGGATCTCGCCATGATTCTTTGAAAATTTGGAAATAGTTTGTGACCAGAAGCAATAATTGAAATAGGAGAGGTCGCATCGTTACAAGGTTCCTTCTGGGTAAGTGTGTTCAGGTGAAAGGTTGTCAGGTCATCAGGTGCCGGAGGAAAGCCTACTGAATAAAAAAAATACCGTTGCTTATCTTAAACCTGGGTTTAATAACCTAACCAAAAACAAAGAACGTAACCAAACCACACCAAACCATCGTGTAATTAAGAAGAACCGTTTAATACCTATTCAGTTTATCAGATGCTAAAATAATCGGACCTTGACTTATAGCAATGATATAATATAGTTATTTAAATTATTGTATTATGTAATTTTGCGGCTGCAGGTAATCTCAAGGACACTGCTGAGACGACAAACAGTTTGTCTTACATCTACAGAGTGGATACGATAAAAGAAACCACTTATGATACTCTTAAATACAAGCAACTTTTATTATGGGACCAACGTCAAAGTCGCAAAAAATACAGCTATAAAATATTCGCTATTCGTCTTTTTTTGCGATATCGAAGTTGTTCCCATAGTAACAGTTGTTCGTATTTAATTTTATGAGTCCTTTACGTGGTTTCATTTATTGCCGTATCCAATACCTATACTTAAAAACATCAAGATCTCTTGCCTATATTAATGACAAGCTGCCGGCGCGACTTTGTTCGCGTGGTGCTACCCTACCCTGTGGTGATACCTTTCCCTACCCTACGCTACCTTACTCTTCCCTACCCTACCCTACCCTATATGAATAATTTTCCCCGTTTTTGCAACATTTTTCACTGATACTTCGCTCCTATTAGTCGCAGCGTGATGTTATATAGCCTAAAGCCTTCCTCGATAAATGGACTATCCAACACAAAAAGATTTTTTCAATTCGAACCAGTAGTTCCTGAGATTAGCGCGTTCAAACAAACAAACTCTACAGCTTTATAATATTACAAACAAACAAATAAATTATTAAGTATAGATATGCTCTCCTTGTTTCAGGTCTCTTCATTCTGCTGCTGCTTGGATTCTTCTCGCTGTCAGCCGGCTGTTTCATCTTGTTCCTACACCCATATGACTTCTTATTTAGACAGGTTTGTTTCATTAATGTCTTGTTGCCACACGCAGCTGTTTACGTGTGCCCGGAATAAAAGTATCAAGAATATAATTCTAGCTGTGTACCAAATTCCATGTAATTTCGTTCAGTCGTTTATAAGTGATTGAGTCACAGTCATGCAAACACAAGCTTTTGCATTTTTAGCTTCCTGCGGTTTTACCCGCATTAAAGGGATGAAATTCCTGAAAAGTAATTTTGTTTCCATTACGGAGAAAAATCTCTCCTTCTTATAACATTAGTAGGAAGTAGAATTAGGAGAGACTGTAGAGACAACCACCCATCAAAGATACATTTGGCCAACATTTTCGCCGTCTCGGATGAACTACGTAAAACATTTTTAATCGAATTTTTAAATTTCCAGAAATCAATGCTCCAAGATGGCGGAGAAATTTTTGAAATGTGGCGGAAACCTGAAGTGGATCTTTACACCAGGGTGTTTCTCTTTAATATAACTAATGCAGAAGCATTCATGGCTGGGGATGAACATATTATTAAAGTTAAGGAGATTGGCCCTTATGTTTACAGGTGAGTTTGTATGTACTTAAAAAATAAGCGTTCGTGGTGTAGCATGATTAGCCGTTCTTAAGCGATCGGCAAAGTTAAGCTACGTCTGTCGTGGTCGGTACCTGGATTGGTGACCGCTTGTCAGTGGTATTTCAAATCGAGCGTTTCCGTGCTTCGGAAGGCACATAAAGCCGTTGGTCCCGGCTATCACTTAATTGTGATAGTCGTTAAGCTAGTTAGATGCCTTAGGCGGCTTGAAAAATTCCAACAGTAGGTTGACCACTAGCCTACCTCCACCAATCCGCAGTGGGCACGCGTGGTGGAGTATCGCCCAGTCCCTTTCACCCTCATTTGTGAAAGGAGGCCTGTGCTCAGCAGTGGGACATTATAGGCTGATGATGATGATGAAAAAAGATAACTTCTTTAGCCAACCTAACAAAACCAACTTTTACAGAGAGGCCCTAGAACACAACGTAACCGCCTTCAATGAAAACGGAACTCTATCGGCGATACCTCAACATCCCCTCACCTGGGTAGAGGAACTATCTGAGGGGAACAAAGAGGACGATGTGTTGTTCCTGCCTCATATAGCTTTACTTGTGAGTATCTCTTCTACCATTTTTATAGCTTCAATATTAGCACGTTGTCGACTCTATCTTCTTCTTGTTAAGGAGTTTGAACAGGGACATCAGGTACTACACTGCCGCCACAGCGGCGCCACCTCCTGAAGCTCTGGCAACCTTACTCAAAGCAGGAAAACACCACATTATAGTAATTTGCATAGAGATACAATATTAATAGAGTACTGTCCGTGAGCACCGGTACGGTCTAAATACCTTGAAACGAACGCGTATAATACATATATTGAATGCCAATTTCTCGTTTTTATCGATACTTTTACTAAGTAAAAATTACAAGGAATCCATATCGACATTTGTCTGACTGTAAAACAACTAGTGTACAATACAACATGTAACATATTAAGATGCTAAACCGTTGTATATATCTTAATGCATCTTTTTTTTGTATAGGCCAGTGTTTGACCACAATCTCACCATGGTAAGTGATGATGTGGCCGAAGGTGGTGCACACACGAAGCCTAGAAGGAACTGGCTCTCACGTGCAGCTGTCGGAATACACCGATTGGTGCTTGACGACAGATTTTCAACTTGATGTTGGTAGCCAGCCAGGTGGGTAAGAGTACCCTACCACCGTGCTATGGTTTCCTCACTATGTTTTCTTTCACCGAAAGCTCATTGTAGGATTCGAACCCGGGACCTTCGTCTAGGTATCCGACGTCACTGAGCTATCATAGCGTTAAAAATCTATATGGAAACTGCTCACCCGCATTACTGAGTTGAAAATGTCTATAGATGTCCTTCTGCATGCCAAAAATTGCAAACAGCTCAGGCGTGAGAGTAACTGTTTCAGACAGAGTTACTTCTAACTCTGTCTGAATTTGACTTCTGCATTTATAATAAGTTAAGTTGGTAATATCAGCTGATACGCACAGATTACAGAATAGAAAGTTCTGTAATCTGTGCTAATACGTAACTTATTTTAACCGACTTCAAAAAAAGGAGGAGGTTCTCAATTCGGTTGTTTTTTTGGGTTCCGTAGCCAAATGGCAAAAAACGGAACCCTTATAGATTCGTCCTGTCTGTCTGTCTGTCCGTATGTCACAGCCATTTATTTCCGAAACTTTAAGAAGGAAACTTTTGTTGAAACTTGGTAAGTAGATGTATTCTGTGAACCGCATTAAGATTTTCACACAAAAATAGAAAAAAAAACAAGAAATTTTGGGGGTTCCCCATACTTAGAACTGAAACTCAAATATATTTTTTTCATCAAACCCATAAGTGTGGGGTGTCTATGGATAGGTCTTCAAAAATGATATTGAGGTTTCTAATATCATTTTTTTCTAAACTGAATAGTTTGCGCGAGAGACACTTCCAAAGTGGTAAAATGTGTGTCCCCCCCCCCTGTAACTTCTAAAATAAGAGAATGATAAATCTATAAAAAATATATGATGTACATTACGGTGCAAACTTCTACCGAAAATTGGTTTGAACGAGATCTAGTAAGTAGTTTTTTTTTAATACGTCATAAATTTTACTTATATACCTACAGGTTTGTACGGAACCCTCGGTGCGCGAGTCTGACTCGCACTTGGCTGGTTTTGTTATTTTTTCTTTATGTTTTTTCCCTCATAACTCCGTCATTTATTAACCGATTTGGAACATTCTTTTTTTGACTGGAAGGGTACACTTTCCGTTTGGTCCCATTGTCATCAGATCAGGATTTGATTACTTCTTAGTGTACTTTGAAGTCGGTTTAAGTTTTTTGTAAAACAGTCCAATTATTATTTTTCAACTTACCTGAATATAAATTAGAAAAATCATATCCACTACATACCAAATTGGTATGGAGTTGCTTATTGTTGATCATAAAAACTTCATTTGATTGATACCTTCAAACCGAATAGATGATCACGGTAACTATTGTTTTTCTAACCGTTTTTTTTAGCTAAAACCGACACGACGAGAAATTATATGATCGCATGGTTTGATTGCGTGGGATTAAGGTTTTACGTAGTTTTTTCTTGCGTTTTTTTAGTTTTTGCAATTAAAGGTATGACGTACTTTGATTCTGATGGGCCTTTTAATTGCAGAAAACATTAAAAATATGAATAACAACGTGTAGGTATTATGTTATAGTCCGAATCCATAAAATCAGTTTTGAGGAACTCTTTGTTACGGATCATAACAATAAATGTGTTTGACGTCACTACTATTTTTTTTACTAATATGACCGTTTTTTTTTATAGACGTTCCAAAAACTAGCAACAATAGTACATGAACGAGTCGAACAGCTCAAAATGCAAATTCAGTTTAATAGTTTCTGTATGATAGACAAACACTTACACCCCCTTATTAATAAATAAGGTGTAAGTCAGTCTTGCACCCAGGTATTAAGATAGGCCCATCCCTTTTTGTTTATATGACACTAGTTGCCCGGCGCGACTTCGTTCGCGTGGTGCTACCCTACCCTGTGGTGCTACCTTACCATACCCTACCCTACCGTACCCAACCCTACGGGTATGAAAAATAGTTTACGTCGTATTCTCAGACCTACTGAATATACACACAAAATTTCATAAGAATCGGTCAAGCCAAGACAACCCTGTCTTGGCTTGACCGATTCTTATGAAATATAAGGTGTTACAATCGGCTAATAATACCGAGTGAACTCTAGGAATATACATAAAACTAGCCGTCCCTCGCGGTTCCACCCGCGTTCCCGGGATGGAAAGTAACCAGGGATAATGTAACTTCCTTTTAGTGAAACAATTCTCAGAATTTGATCAGCAGTTTTGGAGATTACCTCCTAAATCCAAACTCACGAACTTTATAAGATAAGAGGAATATTCTAGGTTTTAAGTCAAAGTTCTAGGCTTCGTTGGCCAATCTTAATGTCAGGCTAAGCCTACATTGTAAAATTGCAGTCGGCCTCATAATTGCTCAAGTACTCAGCTAGGCTGAAGGCAGAAGTTGCTTCGAATTTATTAACTATGAATTTATAATTTAGCACATTTTTTAGGCACACCCTATTCACTGTATCCAAGGGAAGTTTGTAATTTAATTAACTATATTTTGAATAACACGCACCTCAACGAGTGGTGCAATGAGGTTGTGTGATAGGGCAATACTATCAGGAATACTGTCACGCCATTACGTTGCCAGCAAGGGGGGGGGGGGGGGGGGGCAACATTAAATTGCACCGGTGTGAGTGTCCCTTGTTATAGTTAGTATTTTTGTTTTGAGATCAGATGCACAAATATCTTGTTGATTGAAGTACCATAATTAAAAAAAAAAAGCTGTACTCGTCTTTTAAAGTAAATATTACTTATCAGAAAAATATATATATATATATATATATATATATATATATTATATTTTGTTACTATTGAAATCCCAACAAAATGTTGCCTGAATAAAAAAAAACTTGCAATCATGAACTTTTTTAATAAAATAAAACCGGCCAAGTGCGAGACAGACACGCGCACCGAGGGTTCCGTACAAACCTGTAGGTATATAAGTAAATGGTAGTATATATTATTTATATAGTATAGAGTATTTGGTATGGATTTCAATTTATGACGTATTAAAAAAAAACTACTTACTAGATCTCGTTCAAACCAATTTTCGTTGGTAGTTTGCATCGTAATGTAAGTCATATATTTTTTATAGATTTATCATTCTCTTATTTTAGAAGTTACAGGGGGGGGGACACACATTTTACCACTTTGGAAGATTCTCTCGCGCAAACTATTCAGTATAGAAAAAAATGATATTAGAAACCTCAATATCATTTTTGAAGACCTATCCATAGACAACCCACACTTATGGGTTTCATTAAAAAAAAATTTTTGAGTTTCAGTTCTAAGTATGGGGACCCCCAAAATTTATTGTTTTTTTTCTATTTTTGTGTGAAAATCTTAATGCGGTTCACAGAATACATCTACTTACCAAGTTTCAACATTATAGTTCTTATAGATTCGGAAAAAAGTGGCTGTGACATACGGACGGACAGACAGACAGACAGAAAGACAGACAGACAGACAGACAGACAGACAGACAGACAGACAGACAGACAGACATGACGAATCTATAAGGGTTCCGTTTTTTGCCATTTGGCTACGGAACCCTAAAAATGCTGGTCCTTTTAAACCTTTTCCTTGGAATTCTTTTCACATTATTTTAAAGTGGCAGACATTTCTTCAATTTAAACATTCAAATCATGCTTGAAAAAATCTCTCAAACCTTTGCACTTTGGTGTACCATTTTATTGCCTTTTATGCTAAGATCCAATAAAAAATAATATTTTTTCCTCGATCAAAATAATTATACACCATGGTAAGTCTAACACAATGTACACTCATTATTGCAATTATGTTCTCTTTGTCCATTAAATTGCTTTATTATTAATTTTAACCTTTTATAAAACTGCGGCATGCTTTGAACCTTTTGTCTTTTAAATTAAATTCTAATGTCTTCAAATGCATGCAATATTTTATGTTGAAACGTTTATATTTATACATTAAACACGTGGAATCCTACATAATACTGTAATAATTAAATAACTTACCCTCGACTTTATAGCCATGGAAATGGACATAAACAATATTAGATGATAGTTATATCGTAATTACTATATAATTATTAGACTAAGCAAGTTTTCTTTACTAAATTCAACGTCAGAACTCGCCATCCTTCAGATAATTCAAGTCATAAAATCAAAGCCAAATCCATTTATTCGGTATAGGAACTGAGAAGAGACATAAAAAAATAGGTACCCTATATTATACCCTACATACTTTACTTGTGTATATTACAAAGGTAGTTATGTAATTTTTAAGACTGAACTTGGTTCTGCTTTGGAATAAAATCAGTCAAACATTCATCGGGCAATAAACTTTTTTTCGTGTAAATATTTTGATTTTATATCTATTTTCATTTTTATTATGTATAGGTACATTTTGTAGATAACGTATTCTTTTAGTTCATGTATAATAGATGTATACGTGGAAAAAAATAGGAATGTAAACTCCACCTGTTGTCAACACCTATACAAATTTAAATTCACTAAAACGCGTGAAATCTCCCGTGACATTATATATATGGCTGGTTCCATCCATACAATAAATACATCATTAAAATAACCATAATAAATATTTATGTAGATGTATATTTGTGTTATGTGTACAGCTAATAAAATTTCTAAATGGCAAATCGAAAAGGTTGACATTTAGCTTTTGGTGCAAGGCAGTCTACTATTTTAATCAACATTTCCTTGAATTATTGACTGAATGATAACATGAAAAGTGTATGTTATAGCTCAGAGTATATAAATACTACGTACAAGTTATAGACTTTGTGACTTGTTCCTTGATCAATTGTGACGTGCATAGAAAGAAATAATCCACGAAATTATCGTTTCAATAAATAAGTATTTTTAACCGACTTCAAAAAAAGGAGGTTCTCAATTCGGTTGTGTTTTTTTTTATGTTTGTTACCTCATAACTCCGTCATTTATTAACCGATTTGGAAAATTCTTTTTTTGTCTGGAAGGGTACACTTCCCGTTTGGTCCCATTGCCATCAGATCAGGATTTGAATACTTCTTAGTGTACTTTGAAATCGGTTTAAGTTGTTTGTAAAACAGTCCAATTATTCATTGGAATGTTTTCAACTATATTTCATCTAAATCATTAAACGGCTCCAAAAATCAGTTTTTACAACAGGATATCTATAAATCTATAAGTATAAATCAACACCATGTAATTTTTCTAGCCGTAGATACGGTCACGGAATGAAAAGTTCACGTTAGTGTCGATGTCGCTTGCACCAGATTGCAAGAATCAATTTTATTATACCAACAAGAAGGTTTTAGTTCATCAAAACATGTTGAATGAATCAAGTTTAACTTTTCATTCCGTCACTGTAAATAAAGAAGCTAACGCCCGCATCACCACTCGGTTATTTTCTCTAACTTGTTACACTAAATCTGTCACTGCGCAACATCCTTTAATAACAGCCCAATGATACAACACCCTTCTCTTAATGGAAGAAACGTTAAGGCTACTCCGTATCAAACTGTCACTGTCTATCCGTTAATAACTTAAGAACTGGACGGATTTTGATGCGGTTTTCACTGCTACTTAGTGGTGAGTTTAAGGTTTAAGGACAGGTATAGTACCTATATCTATCATTTTAGAAGTACCTCCAACTAATTGAATCATATCAACCCATGGATGTCCACTGCTGAACATAGGCCTCCCCCATTGATTTCCACTTCGAACGGTTCTGGCTTGCATCCAGCGGCGGCCAGCGACTCTGACCAGGTCGTCGGTCCACCTGGTGGTAGGTCGTCCCGCTCGGCTGGTTTCCAGTACGTGGTCGCCACTCGAGAAACTTTCTTCCCCATCGGTTATCAGCTCTTCGAGCGATGTGGCCTGCCCATTGCCACTTCAGCTTACTAACTCTACGAGCTATGTCCATCGTTTTCGTTCTCCTACGAATGTCCTCATTTTACGCAAAAATCTTACAGTGCTCTTCGCGTGCAGTATAATAATGCTTTCAGGGTGCTGATGGGGCTGCCTCGTTTCTGTAGCGCGTCAGGGATGTTTACTGAAGCCCGCGTTGATTGCTTTTATGCTATAATGCGTAAGAAATGCGCATCCCTGGTGCGCAGGGTCCGGGCCAGCGCCAACAGCATCTTGAGCATGATTTCTAGCAGGCTAGACTGCTCTTTTGTGAGTCACTGCTGCAAGGTTTCAGGTGGAGCGGTATCCTTGAAGCAGTGATTCAATAATATACAAATGTTGAAAAATGTAATTATACTAACCTAGTCCTTAAGTCTTTTATAACTAATCAAAATATGAGTCATTGAGCTTGAAATAAATATATTATTATTATTATTATTATTTCGGACCGTCACGTAGAGAAATTCCGAGCATAGCTCGTTATTAACTTATTGAATACCGCAGCCAAATAAAAATGTGTGTGTGAGTAAGGTTGTCACTTCGGGGAGGGGGAAAGGGTCGGTAACGCGTGATGCTTCCCAAGCAGTGAGGCTATTATTAAATCTCTGTTTTTTTCACAGAGTATAGCAAATGTGGTCTCCCAAGAGAGTTTCATGACACAATTCGGTCTCAACAAGCTGATAACCTTTACAAACAGTCAGCCGTTAGTTAAAATGACAGCGAGGGAGTTCATGATGGGCTACGAGTCACAGCTAATGAGCCTCGGAAACACCTTCATGCCTGGATGGATATATTTCGATAAATTGGGCCTTATTGATCGGGTAAGTTTTTGGAGAATTGTAATCATGTTTTGCGTTTTCATCGCACTCTTGTGATGCTGTAGTTGAAGGTTCACGCAAAACCCTGAATAATTTGGTTTTTTTAATGCCACCAAAGCACAGTGCAGTCATTCGAGAGGTAGAGCATGGCGTTTGTTCGCTCGACTGGGGAAGTACCTCCACCTTACAGAATACCGCAGCCAAATAACTTTATGTTGTGTAAAGTTGTGTTCCTGCGCGTGAGTAAGGTCGCCAGAGCTCATAGGGGAGGGGCGAAAGGTCGGTAACGCGTGAGCGATGCTTCTTGTGTTGCAAGCGGCTGCGGTAACCGCTTACCATCAGGTGGGCCGTATGCTTGTTTACCGACTAAGTTGAATAGAAAAAAAGTGCTATGAAAATGACTATAGTATCACTCCTTTTTTGTTTGCAAATACATGCTTACACCCAGACTCAGGACCAGACATGTTCACGCACACAAATGCATGTTGGTGATAATCGAACCCACGACCTGCGGCGTGATAGATGGAATTTTATGTAACCTCACCCTGCGCCCTCCTTTACAGATGTACGACTTCAAAGGAGACTTCGAAACGATCTTCACGGGCGAAGATGATGTACGCAATTCAGGCCTCATAGACACTTATAGAGGATCCACAGACCTTCCCCAATGGAATGGCAAGCACTGTTCCAATGTTCAGTACGCTTCTGATGGTACCAAGTTCAAAGGAGGCGTGACGAAGAATGAAACTATACTGTTTTATAGAAAAAGTTTGTGTAGGGCTGCACCATTGGTAAGTTTATTTTTGTTTAATTCTAGAAACATATAATTCTTTTGTTTAATCAATATTTTTTATTAAAAAATTGGCCTATTGTTCCTCAGATCCCAACAGATGAAGGTGAAATAAGCGGCCTAAAGGGCTACAAATATACATTCCCCAAGGACATGATGGACAACGGGAAGAACAATGAGGATAACAAGTGCTTCTGCAGAAATGGTACCTTTTTATCTAATAAAATAGATCTTAGTAGGTATTCGAAATTAGCTTGAAATATCGAGTTGAGTCAGTTTTTTACGGTGGGAGAATTTTTATGAACTTGGCTGGTTTGAATGTGTTTAGGGTTCCGTGTCTCAAAAGGAATAACGGAACCCTTATAGAATCAGTTTGTTGTCCGTTCGTCCGTTTGTCAAGATCCTTTTTTTAGGGTTCCGTAGCCAAATGGCAAAAAACGGAACCCTTATAGATTCGTCATGTCTGTCTGTCTGTCTGTCTGTCTGTCTGTCTGTCTGTCTGTCCGTCCGTATGTCACAGCCATTTATTTCCGAAACTATAAGAACTATAATGTTGAAACTTGGTAAGTAGATGTATTCTGTGAACGCAATTAAGATTTTCACAAAAAAATAGAAAAAAAACATTAAATTTTGGGGGTTCCCCATACTTAGAACTGAAACTCATTTTTTTTTTTTTCATCTAACCATAAGTGTGGGGTGTCTATGGATAGGTCTTCAAAAATGATATTGAGGTTTCTAATATCATTTTTTTCTAAACTGAATAGTTTGAGCGAGAGACACTTCCAAAGTGGTAAAATGTGTGTCCCCCCCCCTGTAACTTCTAAAATAAGAGAATGATAAATCTATAAAAAATATATGATGTACATTACGATGCAAACTACCAACGAAAATTGGTTTGAACGATATCTAGTAAGTAGTTTTTTTTTAATACGTCATAAATTGAAATTCATATCAAATACTCAGGTCTATACTACCATTTACTTATATACCTATAGGTTTGTACGGAACCCTCGGTGCGCGTGTCTGACTCGCACTTGGCCGGTTTTTCCCAGTTGTTCTCGCTTCTACAGTCGCTTGGAGTGTCGCTCGCTTCTAACTCAATACAATCAAAATATAATTATTGATACTCGCATACTTTCTCATCAAAACCTGTAGGCTACCTCCCGTCGACCTAGAATCTTGCCAAATTTTGCCAAAAACGGATAAAAAGGATAAAATATTTTTATTAAAAAAATCAGATGCATTTCTCATTTTTTTTTTCTTCGTTATTTTTAAGTTAATTATCTGAATTCCGCGTCTAAATATTATCATTCTTTTATTCCAGGTAGATGTCTTCCAGATGGTCTGATAGACGTCACAGATTGCTACTACGGGTTCCCTATAGCTCTGTCGTACCCTCACTTCTACGAAGGTGAAGAGGTGCTGTCCAGCAAAGTTGAGGGTCTGAAGCCGAACCGGGATGAACATGAGACTAGGTAAGGGTTGTCGAAGGTACTTGAAATGAAGGTTGGCTGAATTCTTTTTAGGGAAATCCTTTCTTAGTGGACTTCTCGCCAAGGAGGCCAAAGGTGCCCCGGACTGTCCCGGAGTAAATAACAAAAGACGTTCATCAAATTAAAGACCAATAGCATCTTAGCAGTTGTTTTGAATAGATGATGACTATGATAAAGGCCAGTTTGCTTTGAAATCTCATCACCTAATTCTCCCATATATTGTTTTTCAGATTTTGGATCCAACCAGAGTCCGGCTTGCCTCTGGACGTCAGCTCCAAGTTCCAAATCAATATGGCCTTAGGTGATCTAAGTTCCATCGAAAATTCCGGAAGATTCTCGAACCTTTACTTACCGCTTCTGTGGTTTGATATTGTAAGTATTGTAATATTATTTCCATAAAACCCGACTTGAATTTCTGAGGGATATTTTTATTCCCGTGATTGAACGATAAATATCGGAACATCCAAGTATTAAAACTTTGTGATGGGATTAGATGAGATGACTCCAAAACTAACGAATTCATACTTTTTTCCAGACAATGAGCAAACTGCCTCCTTCACTCGAACAACGATTCAAGTTATACATAAACATCTTGCCTGTTGTAGAACAGGCGATTATGTACTTATCGTTCATCACCGGAGCATGCCTGATACTTACCACAGTCTACATTCTAACCTTCAAAGTAATGTTCAAAACATTCGATCAAAACCAAAGAAATTACAACAAAGACAATTGGTGTGATAATGAAAAGAATATCAAAGATGGTATATACGCTGCATGTGAAATACCATTAAGTGAAACAGAAGATAGTGATGTTCCAACCAAAAATAGACTTAAAGATCTGAGTATCAAATTAAACGATAAAATACTCGATACTGTTGGTAGTGTTAGAGATAAACTTAAGTTCGATAGAAGAGGCTCTAAAGCTGAGAAGAATGAAGGCTACAAAGATAGTGATACAGAGCATGGGCATTATGCAGCTGTTGACCAAACGGACAGTCAGTCGGACAGTGAAAATGATAGATATTTAGAAATTTTAGATGATGGATGCGATTTTGATACTACAAGTACTAGCTTAACTACTGAAAGGTCGAAAATTTTAAAGGAATTAGATTCAGAGACGGAAAGCGATTTAGAAATACATATATCACATTGATCTTTATTTTTTAATAACGAGTACTCTTGCCATAACTTTGTAAAGATACTGGACTGTTGTTTTATAAGACTTAGATCCGCCTTGGCAACGGGAGATATGTTCTCTCTATATCTGTTTAGATTAATATACCTTTATTTATTAATAGCTTTTGCCCTGCTATACCCTATTTCACCCCCTGAAAGATAGAATCTCGCAAAATCCCTTCTTAGCGGATGCTTTCTTGCCAACTGTCAAGTTCGTAAGCTACCTGAGATTTCTCGATTAATCAGCATGAATGGTATTTTTTGTGGCTTTTATATATACAAATTGTATTATTTTATGCATTTCATGTTCTTAGAATATATTTAGATTTATTATTACTTGCTTAGCATAGTTACAATTATTGAAAGAGTTGAGTTGTATAGCGTGATAAAATTACTGTTCATATAGTAGAAATTCAGTTTGATTATTATACGCTGAGGTTTTCCCAAAGTGCTCAGCATGGGGTGAATACAAACTTAGTGATATAAAGAAAATTCTTTGCACCATTTTTCGGAGGTTAAGAATCTCGTATAACCGTGGTGAATTTTCAGTTTTTACCGAAACCATAATGAAGGAATTCTCTGGTGTTTTGTGTAAAAAGGTTGTCTTGGCGTGGTCATTATTTGTATATATTTGGTATTATTTTGTTAGTATTTAATATAAATGCATTCCTAACAGTGATTTTAGATGATTATTCAATATAATGCAATTTTTACCATGACTGAATTTTTGCTCAACACGACTTTGAAGATTTAAACATGGATATTTACTGAATACTTTAAACATTCCTAATTCTGATTAAAATAAAAATACAAATTAATGAAAATCTACTTAATTACTCTGTTTTTAATAAAAAAAATATACCTACTATTTAAAAAAAGTTAAGCGAAGTATTTTTCTCAAATTTTCAATCTTTGCTTGACTTTGAAAAGAGAAAATAATTTACAATTAAATTAAGTCAAACTATATTTTATACCGTATCCACCTCATAAATGTTGTAAATAAATATATTTTTAGTGAAATTATGACATTTAAGTTAAGTGTGAGGAGTGGCGTTCCAATATTTGAAAAAAGAGATTAACTCTAGAGTTCTCAGCTTCATGAAAAGAAATATACCATTTGGCTTCAATTGATGAATGTCCGTAAAATACTGAGTGATAGTTGTAAGTGAAACTATCACAATGTATCATTAAAGTTAAATCAACTGGCATAATGCCAAATAATCTAAGTTTATCGATAAAAAAAACCTCATGAAGGGTTAATTATTTTTTTATTTTTACTTCTGTACGACTGAGACCTGCATCGGCCTTTACGCAAGCCGCAGGGCAACTATTATAACAATTATAACTTTTTGAGTTATGGTCTAGATTTCAGTATCATTAGTTAGATAAACTCAAATACTATTAAATGAGATTAAATAAAGTAGTTGTTTAAAAGGATTTTTTTTTTCATAAACTGGGGAAATCTACTATATAAAAATAAGTCGGGTTTTCCTTCCTGACGCTATAACTCCAGAACGCACGAACCGATTTCCACGGTTTTGCATTCGTTGGAAAGGTCTCGGGCTCCGTGAGGTTTATAGCAAAGAAAATTCAGGTAGGGTAGGGTGGGGTAGGGTAGCACCATAGGGTAGGGTAGCACCACGCGAACGGAGTCGCGCCGGGCAGCTAGTGTAAAAATAATTTCGTATTTTTTCACAGAAATAGGAACCATCTTTCTTTTTTCTAATCGTTTAAGCCCTACGATTAAGTTACCAGATAGTTGTTCAGGCTCTTCAGCTACTATGTAACACTTACTTTATCTTTCTGCGACTATAGGAAGCTAGTGCAAGAAAATAAAAATTGCTGCCATTTGTGGAAGAATAATGTTTTTTTATCGATAAACTTAGATGTATCTGAAATAATGTAAATTGTGATATGATGCTCTATAAGTAATTACAGGAATTAATATAATAAAATAGGTTGGCCATTGCTATTATTTTAAGTGTAATGATCAGAATCTTAGAATAATGAAAGTAGTAAGAAATGCTTTGGGTCACTTTTTTAACTCTATGTGCCCTGTTACTATTTTCTGGCTTATTACGCACATTCACAAATATATGGGTAATAACCCACACTAATAATACTACGCACACTTTAAACGAGGCCCGACCATTGGCTGGCACACAGAGACAGCTTTCGTGCATAAGAACTATGAGTGTCCATACATATTGTGACGCGTGGATTCCGCCCAAAATAGCTTTTCTACTACTTACAATATTCTATGGTCAGAATAAATGTTATGGAGCTGCTCTAATTTTGACTTTTTTTCCATGGTTTTAGGGTGTATAATTTTATGAAGAGATTGCCAATAACGGAGTTTTGAACTCAAATAATTTGTGATATGAAAGTTTATTTATATGTGTTAGACATAATATATTAAAAAGTTAACATATAAATATAGTACTCTTTACAAGAATTACATAAACTTGCAATGTATATGTTCGGGTCAAATCTTGCAAGTCGAATTTCAGCCACTTCCAGTGGTCGGATTGACTTGATTGAATTGACACTCAACAAAAAGTACAGTCACCAAAAAAAACTTGTATTAATAAATGTCATTTTTTTTAACGAAAACTGAAATGTGTCGGTTTTTCACAAAAAATATGTTGATATGTGATCATAGACCTGGTAAACTGAACGCGCCCTAATGCTTGTGCTGCCACCTACGGTGCACCGTGGTCCCTCTCTCTCTTGTCTGTGCCCCTGCCCGCCTCGCTTGTACGTTCCTATTAAACTGTTAAAATATATATCACTCGCAATAAACCTTAATTAACACTTCTTTCTTTCATTTGCATGAGGTTATGGGCCTTTTTAACTAAAAGTAACGAAGTAAAAATTAAGTATTCGATAGTTTCGCGAAGTCGAGTGAATTTCTCTTTCAGTGTCGTCAGCCATTTTGATACCGGCACGCGGTACGCACGAAATATTATCCGTGAGTGCATAATCAATTTAAGGATGGCTCTGTCTAACCTGCATATAGACAAATTATTGGGAAGAGAAAATTATAATACCTGGAAGTTCGCCGTACGAACTTACCTTGAACATGAAGATCTTTGGGAGTGCGTGCAAGCACGTGGCGCCGAGTCCGTTGATAGCAAAAAAGATCTCAAGGCGAAGTCTAAAATAATATTACTAGTCGATCCCGTAATCTATGTTCATATTGAAGAGGCAAAGTCAGCGAAGGAGGTGTGGGAAAACTTACAAAGAGCATTTGAGGACTCAGGTTTGACCAGAAAAGTCGGATTACTCCGAGATTTAATTAATTCTTCCTTAGATAGCTGTTCTAGCATTGAAGAGTACGTAAATAAAATCATGACCACGTCCCACAAATTACGAAATATAGGTTTTCATGTGGATGAGGAGTGGTTGGGTACCTTGATGTTAGCGGGTTTACCTGAAACGTATAAGCCCATGATTATGGCTATAGAAAGCTCTGGTGTAAAGATTAATGCTGATTCTATCAAAACCAAATTATTGCAAGAAGTTAAAGAGACAAGCTCATCAGCTTTTTATACTAATCAGAAGTATAACCCCAAAAGTAGTCCCCAAAATAATAATAATTATCAATATAGAAAGCCAAAAGGTCCCCGTTGCTACCATTGTAACCGCCATGGTCATTTAAGTAAAAATTGTTTCAAAAAGAAATCAAATAATGCTTTCTCCGCAGTTTTTTCAGCGCATGAAAATGTGAACAGCCTGGAATGGTATGTTGACTCCGGTGCGTCAAGGCATATGACTAATGTGTCTGATGGGATGTATGATGTCCGGGCACCTCCGATACAGAGTATAACGGTCGCCAACAATACATCAGTCTCTGTACAGAAGATGGGTAATATCAACCTCAATCTCCGCTGTAAAGATGGCAAAAGAAGTTATGTGCAGGTGAGAGATATTTTGTATATTCCTGAACTCAGCACAAACTTACTATCAGTAAGTCAACTTGTGAAGAATGGTTGTCAAGTAATCTTCAACAAAACTGGTTGTGAGATATTTAATAAAGAAAGGCAATTGGTGGCAACGGCTACATTAATAAACAATATGTATAAATTGAATACTATGCAAGGGAATGCATTTCTCACTACTTCTGAGAATAAACAGACCTTAGATATATGGCATAAAAGGATGGGGCACTTAAATTATAATGATGTAAGAAAGTTACAGTCCTGTACTGAAGGTGTTAAGATTATTAAATCAAATGAAACCGAAAAATGTATTGCATGCTTGAAAGGAAAACAAGCTAGATTCCCATTCAATAATATTGGTTCAAGGGCTACATCACTACTTGAAATTGTGCATTCTGACCTATGTGGGCCTATGGAGACACCATCCATTGGGGGAGCACGTTATTTTATAACATTCATAGATGATTTCTCTAGAAAAGTGTTTGTTTACTTTCTAAAAAATAAAACAAACATCTCAGAAGTTTTTGATAGTTTTAGAAAGGAAGTAGAAAATCAATTAAACACTAAAATAAAAGTACTTCGTACAGATAATGGTTTGGAATATGTTAATAACAACTTTTTAAAATGTTTGACAGATTCTGGTATCAACCATCAAACAACAAACCCATATACACCTGAGCAGAATGGCCTAGCCGAACGTATGAACCGAACACTTGTTGAGCGGGCCAGGTGTATGCTATTTGAAGCAAATCTAAATAAAAAGTTTTGGGCAGCGGCAGTGGCAACGGCTGCATATGTTGTGAACCGCTCACCAACAAAATCCCTTAATGACATAACACCAGAAGAAAAATGGAAAGGTATAAAACCTAATATTTCACATTTAAGAGTGTTTGGAAGCAAAGTTATGGTTCATGTACCGAAACAGAAAAGGCTAAAATGGGATTCAAAATCTATAGAAATGATTTTCCTTGGTTACTGTCAAAATACTAAAGGCTATCGGCTGTTTAATCCATTAACAAAGAATATTACTAAGAGCAGAGATGTCATATTTTTGGAAGATTGCCATAATAATAGTGAAAAACATGAACACAATGAATTGTCACTGCCCCCAGTCAATATTTTGAAATTACAGACTCATGATGAGAATGAGCCTCTTGAAGTAAGCCTCACCTCTTCTCCTAGGGTGCAAATTAGTGCCACAACTTCTGAAGACAGTTGTACTTCTCCTAGTGTGCAATTTAGCACTACAAGCCCTGATGACAGCTTCACCTCTCCTAGTGAGCAAACTAAAACTTTGACTTTTGAAGACAGTTTCACATCTGTTCAAAGTGACAGTGATGATACTTACCAGCCAGATACAGAGTGCTCTATTGATACTCCTATTAGGAATATAACCTTGAGACAGAGAAAAGCTAAAAATCAAACTTGTGAAGATTTTAATGAATCACAAAATTATGCTTGCCTTGCATTATGTTCAGATCCTGTCACTATAGAAGAAGCCCTATCTTCCTCAGAGAGTAGTCATTGGCAGAAAGCAATGGATGAGGAATATAAATCACTCATGAAAAATGAAACTTGGATTTTGTGTGATTTACCTATCAATAAAAAGGCTATACCATGTAAGTGGGTTTTTAAAAGGAAAACTGATGAAAAAGGTAATATATTTAAATACAAGGCAAGATTAGTTATAAAAGGCTGTGCTCAAAGGAAAGGATTGGAATATGATGAAGTATATTCTCCTGTGATCCGCTATTCATCGCTGCGTTACTTATTTGCTATAGCAACTAAATTTAATTTAGATATTGACCAGATGGATGCAATTTCGGCTTTCTTACAAGGTGATATCGAAGAGGACATTTACATGTCTCAGCCACCTAATTATGAAGGAAATAGCACTCAAGTTTGTCAACTGAAAAGATCACTTTATGGCTTAAAACAAGCAAGCAGACAGTGGAACAAAAAGCTAGATGCTTCATTGAAAGAAATTGGTCTGCTACAATCAATAATGGATCCTTGCATTTATTACAAGATAAACAAAAATGATATTTTGTTTTTGGCTGTATATGTTGACGACTTAATTTTGTTTTCAAATTCTGATGAAACTAAAAACTATATTAAAAGTCAGTTATTTTCCAAATTTGAAATGAAAGATCTGGGTGAATTAAAATACTGCTTAAATTTACATGTAACAAGAGACAGGAAAAAGGGAATTTTGTATATTGATCAACAAAAATATATTCAAGAGTTGTTAGAAAAATATGGCATGTCAAATTGTAAAGGTGTGAACACACCAATTGATCCTAAAACCAAGTTCACTATGAGTAAAAATCAGGATTTAATTTTGAAGGAAATTCCATACCAGGAGTTAATTGGTTGTTTATTATATTTATCACAAGGTACTCGTCCTGACATAAGTTATATTGTGAACACCCTAAGCAGATATAACTCTCAGCCTGAAACTGAGCACTGGCTAGCACTGAAGAGAGTGTTAAGGTACCTGAAAGCTACGCAAAACTATAAATTAACTTATAAACAAAATAAAGAAGAGTCTACACTTCATGGTTTTTGTGATGCAGACTGGGCTAACTCTGAAGACAGGAAGTCATGTACCGGTTATGTATTTATCTTTCAGGGTGGTGCTATAACATGGAACTCGCGCCGACAACAGACTGTTGCTTTGTCTACCACAGAGGCAGAGTACATGTCACTCTCAAGCTGTACACAGGAGGCAATGTGGCTTAAACAAATGCAAGATGATTTCTGGCCACAACTTGCTTGTAAACCAATCTTAATTTTATGTGATAATCAAAGTGCCATTAAACTTGCAGGTTCCGATAACTATAAACCTAGGACCAAGCATATAGATGTGAGACACCACTTCATACGCAATAAAGTTCAACTTGGCATGATGGCTGTTCGCTATATATCAACCAACGAAATGGTTGCTGATGTCTTTACCAAAGGCACCCCTGCTATGAAGCTACTCTACTGCTCGGCTTGTATGGGTCTATGTTCTAGGGAGGATGTTGATATGTGATCATAGACCTGGTAAACTGAACGCGCCCTAATGCTTGTGCTGCCACCTACGGTGCACCGTGGTCCCTCTCTCTCTTGTCTGTGCCCCTGCCCGCCTCGCTTGTACGTTCCTATTAAACTGTTAAAATATATATCACTCGCAATAAACCTTAATTAACACTTCTTTCTTTCATTTGCATGAAAATATAAAAATGTTTTTTTTATATTATGTCTATTTGAACCTAGATTAAGATAAATTATAATTAAGTAATTAGTTAAGTTCATTCGTTAAAGTATTTTTATCTTTACGTTTGGTACTTGGTAACATTGTAAATATTAGCACATTTTCTATGAAATTAAACGATTATTATACTTTTTTCCATTGTTTTATTATCATAGTACCTGGTATAGTTTTTAAATGATATAAGTACAGTCGAGGACATAAATATGTATACAATTAGTAAAATTCAACAACGGTTTCCTCTTAAACTACTGATTGAAATTATGAGATATTATAAAGGCAGAATCTTCTAACATATACTATTATGATTTGTGTAATAGCTTAACACTTAAATGTTAAACATGCGAGAAAATCGCTTTTGAATTTCAAAAAGTGTATACATATTTATGTCCTCGACTGTACTTCACTATTGACATTGTAAGTATGGTTAAGAATTTGGGATGCATATTTCATTTTCAAAAACACTTAAAGAATTACACGTAGTAATCATGTCCACTTTCGAAGGATCTTGGATATAATTTTATTTATACAGGCTTAAAAATCAAATAAATATTTATTAATTAAAACTCAAGCGTATCTCCTAAGTAGTGTTTAAAATAGGGATTGATGCGATTCCATCCCCACCACATTAAATAACCATAGAACACAACTTGCACGAATTTGTCCAAATATACCATTCTGAAATAAATAATAAAAATAAAACACGTGAAGAGAAATCTTGAGATTTCGGGATTGATCTATGAGTAGTATTTCACATATAAATATAGATTAAAATAATTGAAAATATTTATCTTTTAGAGAGCCTACGCACTATGCGGCTAGCCGGACTGCGGTCAGCCGTCCGGTAGACCGCAATTAAAAATATAACTATGAAAAAAATATTTTTAATCAACTTCAAAAGAAGGAGGAGGTTCTCAATACGGTTGTATTTCTTTTTTATGTTTGTTACCTCATATCGTAACTCCGTCATTTATTAACCGATTTGGAAAAAAAAACTGGAAGGGTACACTTCCCGTTTGGTCCCATTGTCATCAGATCAGGATTTGATTACTTCTTAGTGTACTTTGAAGTAGGTTAAAGTTATTTTGAAAAACAGTCATATACGCCAACAATTATATACGCACTGTGATACGGCTGTTGCCGGCGCCAGCCAACCTGACCTGACGGCTGACCGCAATGCGGCCGCACAGTGCGCACGTAGCCTTACAGGCTTTCGCTGCCTGCCATATACC
This sequence comes from Achlya flavicornis, assembly GCA_947623365.1. Classification (NCBI taxonomy): domain Eukaryota; kingdom Metazoa; phylum Arthropoda; class Insecta; order Lepidoptera; family Drepanidae; genus Achlya; species Achlya flavicornis. The sequence continues at coordinate 20,359,572 of OX392467.1, read as the reverse complement.
CAGCTGCATATTGCTATATTATAAACAAATCTCCCAAAACTAAGTGATTGATAAAAAATCGGTGAAGAAAAATATTGTCATGAGCCAATGCAGATGAGTGTTGGCGATGATGATGATGATGATATTTACCTTCTATGATGTACTTTAGCTCTCGGCAAATCTTCGTCGCTTTCCTTCAATAAGTACCTCCTCCCTGCCATACAACATTTCGTGAAATAATCTATAGCATTTATATTCTCTACATCGTAGTAAAACTGTTTTTTGTCCTTCTCCTTCAAATTGGAACGGAGCGAGACGAAGTTCTTGTTGTCGAAAGTCCATTGCTGTGTTATGTAGTAACGTAATGCTAGGTTCGCTATGTAGATTCTTCGTTGGACTTTTATTAGCCTGGAAAATATATAAAAAAATCTGATGATAATAAATCTTTTTGCCGCGAAGCGCGATATCGCGAGACGAAAATCAACTTTACTGGTTCTAATACATTTTAGCCGACATCGACTGGGTGTTGTTTTTGTACCTTATAAAAAGCTTTAGCAAAAATACGTAGTGTCGGTCGGTACGCGCTAAACTAACCAATGAGCGGTGTATTTAATAATCTTGAATCACATAGGATTGCGTTTGGGTTTAGAACTGTTATACCGGTTGGAGATTTCGTGAAGGCATACTTTCAAAACTTATGTTGGGTTAGTCATTCTGAAGAACTTTTACTATGGCACAAATACTAAAATTAAAAAATTAAGGAGCAAGGTTGATCTGAAGTAGAGGGTATAAATTTTTTTTGAGAATTCATTGTCGGTCCTATAGTAAAAGTTGTTCAGCATCACTAACCCAACTTAGGTTTCGAAAATGTGCCATCTCGAGTGCCCAGTATACTTTTACGCCGATAATGAAAAATTTCCGTGAACAAATATGAAAACTGTAACATTACGTTTGTGTAAGATATTGAGAATTTCTATTTTAATGCTTAAAACTTGTATATAGGCTTTTATTAAGCTAGAGCAAATTTCTTAGCTTAGCCAAGCTATTTAGCTATACCTAATTAATGGACAAACATGGACATTGATATATTTTTGGCGGAAGGAGATGAAATTTTGGCGTATTTTACCCGACTGACCCGGAAGGAAGGTTATGTTTTTCGAGTGTATGTATGTATGTCTATTTCTTTTGGCACACCCTGCAGCCGAGTCTGTGGGAGTGAAATAAGCCCTTGCTTAATATTTATTTATTAATATTGTTTTGATAAGGCGTCTATGAATACAAACAAAGGGGGGATATTTTTTTTTCATTATTATCTCAATTTGGGTATCAAATAAAAGCTTTTAAATATAATACATTTATGCCACCGTTTTGATAAAAACTACAAAATTCATTTACTTACTAATAAAATAACAACAACAAAAAGTCGTTCATTAATAAAACTAAAAGGTCTGAACTAATTTAAATTATTAAATGAAACAATAACCCGACTGCGTAAAATAAAAATTAACTGAAAAGAGAAAAAAACAAGAACAAACAACAATACCTTATCAAATTCAAGTTATACCTATTCGAAATTACAGATATATCTGTAACAGATTACAGAGCTTGTTTTTCTGATTCCAGTAAATTTTTATTTTACGCAGTCATTTTTTTTTAAACCTATAACCGTTCCGACGTTTCTAATAGGATGCACTTTCCACAAGTACATCATTTCAAATCTAATGCAACGGAACGGACGGAATCCATCCTATGTGGGAATCGAACACACGACCCGTGGAGTGATACCATCTTACCAATCCATACTTACATTGGCTTCTTCCCAAGTAACCAGAGAATTATATCGACTAATATAGCTGGTAACAAATGTTGTATCAGGACCTAAAAAAATGAAAAAATAAACACACACATTTTTACAATATTATGAAACAGCATCGAGGAAAAAGAGACAGTGATTTGTCACTGATTTTAAACAGTAAGGACCAATAACTGCATCGTGTGTTCTTGACTTGGCCAATCAGAGCGCATTGTCGATGGTGGCAAATTGGCGGAATAGATTACAAGCAAAATGACCGTCATTGCAATGCATTGGGCTAGGTAATTATTTGAAAAAAAAAACAAACGTAAAATATTTAAAAAATGTAAACTTGCTGGGTTTCTTGCCGGTTTCTTCTCAGTTGAAGGCCGAATTCCGAACCGGTGGTAACTTCAGTAAATGTGACCTTCATAAGTGCCCTTCTGGAGCCTACAGGGAATAAATGGCTTTGACTTTGACTGAGGTACCTAATTGTTCGATGGTGGAGTGTGCTTTATTTTTTGCACATCTACGTTGGATCTAAACAGCATTGACTTGACTCACTATCACACTTGAAGAGGTTTTATAACACTTGATAATGGCTGGTAGAGCAATTAGGCATTTTGCCTCCTGAGAACCTCCTCCTTTTTTTGAAGTCGGTTAAAAACTGTCAATCGCGCTCGTTTGAGGCCAAGAATCTTATTTCGAGGCTCGCAAGCCCATCCACAAACATACAACTTACTAATCTGTGCCATCCACGCTACGCGAATCGTGCTCCCAGTGTGCTCGTTCGTGGCTCGGCTCGTGTTCGGTTCGCCAAGCATGGACGCACCATTATGTGAAAATAGGTATAAAGAACTAAATTTCAAACAGACAGAGAGAGTTTATAGGTTTCTTCTGGTAAGCGTGTTCCATCTTAGGCTTCGTCATCGTCAGTGGCCAAACGCAAACCCATCTAATTTAAAAAGCCGGTGTGGTACCTAACCTACCTAGTTAAATTATACCCTTGTATTCACAGACGGGTCCCAGTCCCTTTACCCACAGTTTTATATTACCTACCTTGACATAATGTACAGTTTCATTGGTAGTAATTTTGCCGCCAATATTCCACAAGATGTGATTAAGTGGTATGGTCGCCCCTACTTCTTTGGTCATTCGCACCAAATCCTCCATTACTATATTATTTAATTTGCCCGCACAGCAATTGTAAATTGGTATATCATCTGTTGGTTCCAATCTGTAAGACAGAGATCGAGTTATGTCATAGTATACCCTTACCCAGAAAATGCATAATCACTCTGCGGGAAACACAGACCCCGGAAGAAGAGTCCACTCTTTTGCTGTTCGAATTATGAATGAAAAAATGAAGAGTTGTGTCCATATTAGCGGCATGTCTGGGTGGAAATTCTCCCCGCATCTTGTGGTTCGATGGGGAAATGAAGATGGATGATTAAATTGAACAATTCTGTAGCGCACTCCAAAATATATCCTATAGAAGACCAATAAACATGAAACCCCACGGCTCGTTAGTTTCGCCTCAGCACGACGGTCTATTGAGTCAAGCGCCAAGCTGGTCCATCCGAGAGGTGACAGCAGTACCTACTCCATGCACGAACGGACTTGTGCTTTATACAATACTAGCTGTCCCCCGCGGTTTCACCCGCGTTCCCGGGATATAAAGTAGCCTATGCCCTTCTCCATACCATAGGCTATCTGCGTGGAAAATTTCATTTTGATCCGTTGAGTAGTTGAGGCGTGAAGGCGTAACAAACAAACAAACTCACATTCGCATTTTTAATATTTAGTTAGGACTAGCTGTCCCCCGCGGTTTCACCCGCGTTCCCGGGATAAAAATAGCCTATATCCTTTTCCATACTGTAGGCTATCTGTATGCCAAACTTCATGTTGATCCGTTGAGTAGTTGAGGCGTGAAGGCGTAACAAACAAACAAACAAATAAACAAACAAACTCACTTTCGCATTTATAATATTAGTTAGGAGGCTATCTGTATGCCAAACTTCATGTTGATCCGTTGAGTAGTAGAGGCGTGAAGGCGTAACAAACAAACAAACAAATAAACAAACAAACTCACTTTCGCATTTATAATATTAGTTAGGATTAGGATTACACCTTGTCAATTATTTTCTATTTTTTTCTACGCATATTACTCTAGATACGTTATTTTAATGCAACTATACAATTCGTCGGAATATATAATTTACTTATTGCCCCGAATAAATGTGTATGAAATTATGACCATAAACTTTGATCCATAACTTTTATAGTAATCTAATATTACCATATTATTCGAGTGAAACATACTCATCATAATATTTTGTGTTAAGTATTATACAATATTATTCCGTTAACATTTTAGTGTATATCGCCATATTACGTTCATTTATCATATCATCAAAATTGCAACCCCTATTTGTTTGTTTGTCAACGAATAAGATGTCAATGTATATCTCTATAAAGATTTAAATAAAAAAAAAACAATTCCACAAACACTCGTAATTATTGATTTAGTTTTATTAAATTTTAACAAATAAAGTAATTTAGCAAGCAAACGATACGTCTTGAAGGCGCGGCCGACTCGAACAAAATGGGGCTCGAGCAGGTTGCGCTCTGTATTTATGCGTCGGGTGGGTGACGTCACTGGCTCAGTTTATTGTGAGGGATTTTCTTCTAACTGTATTATTACTATTAATTATAATAGATATTGAGATATTCGTACAAAACGTTTTTTTTTTCCTGTAAAATATTTACGATATTATTCGCGGGAGACAGCAAGACTTATGAGCAGTCGTAAACCACTTACTTCTTAGTGCCTCTTATCCAAGCTGAAGCTATGATGTTCTTGATGCACACGTCTACTGGTATGTAGTCGGATACAATGTCAGGCTTAGTGTAAATACTGCGCATTATACCTGAAAATCAAAGGGCAGTCTCAGTAAGAGGCAGTCTCAGTAAGAGTCAGTCTCAGTCTCAGCTAAGACTGATTCTTTGCTTTATCCCAGTTTTAATTGAGACAAATAGTATTTTTTATTCCAAAATAAAGGCGTTTACGCAAAAATACTTAATACGTTTGCTTTTATCAGTCTTAGACTCATCATAACCAGTCTTTGTATAAGAGTCAGTCACAGTGCCAGTATAAATCTTGAGTTCTTTTCTTCTATCTTGATTTCTTTCAGCACATTTTCTTAAATATTAATTTTAATAACAAATAATTTACATTCAGTACCTTTTCCACAAGCAATGAATATTCCAACTGGTCCATTAAAGTTCTCGATCCACCCAGGCATAGGTTCCTCGGCACTTGATATTACTGAAATGAAAATGCAATTTTATCAAAATAAAGTTGTTCAACTTTCTGCAGGATAGCAAATCTTTTATAAATAATTTTGAATATAACTGACCTATAGAAGGTCTGATGATGACAGCGGGTAGTTGTCCCTTGTACTCATACACGACGTGTTCTGCCAGCTGCTTGGTGAATGTGTATGTGTTGGGGATCTCACCTAGATACCTGGAAATATACACCCACCAAAAACATTTTCAGGTATAGCTCCCACTGTCAAAAAGTTATCAGATCAAATGTAGAGCCAAGCTTATAGCTCTACACGCCAACAACTCCTCAAAACCTAACTCCACAAGCCCTAACTTCACAAACTCTAAATTTTAGTTCATATATGTGGCTTAGACGTTACTAGCGTAATATCAAATTTCAGCTTTCTAAGACTTCAGGAAGTACCCTAAGAATTTTGATGATCATCAGTGAGAGTCAGTTACGAAATCGGGGTTATTTAGATACCAATAAAATCTAAAGTATAAGAGCTATGCAATATGAGGGTTCAAAAAAACGATGAAGCGCTTCGAGAAAAAGTATGTAGGTTGCGCTTCGCTTGGCTCGTCTGGGCGGGGGCAGGGTATTGCAAAAAACAGCCATATCTGGGAGAGATATGGCTTCTTTTTGACCATAATCTTATAATACAAAAGTGATCCTTTGCAAGTGCACTCATGCCCCAGCAATGACAATGAGCTGTCGAAATTTTGTGGATATAATGACTTACTTAGGGGTGAGCACCCTCAGAGTATGTTCATCCAAGTCTTCGCATATCTTCAGGGTGTCGCGCCAGTCGGCGTGTGGGGGGTACATCACTTCCTCGATGGGGTCTCTGTTCGTGTTGGAGTAGGAGGTTGATACGTGGACCAGGGCCTGGTGATATTTCAGTACTATTAGGGATAGTTTGGCAGAGCTTTTAAGACGAGAGACGTCAGTGAAGTTTGATGTGACAGCAGTTCCTGAAATTCTATTAAAGTCTTTGCCGAGTCCATCCGATGGTGCAATGTTAGGGAAATACGGTCTGAGTTTTCAAAATTTACAAGGTTTTCAAGTAGTACTGTTGGTACATTGATAGTAGCTGGACGATAGACTTCAACTAGAAAGTGGTAGCCAGCCAGCCATAGGCGATTAATATAAAGTATCTTCCACGGTGCTATGATTTTCTTAAAAAGTTTTCCTTCACTAAAAGCTTATTCTATGATACTTACAGTAAGGTCCCGAATATCTTTCGCAAGGTCTGTTACTTCTATAGTCCCGCGTAGATTGAGTTTAGCAGCGAATGTTAATGGGTCATCAAATCTGGAACACATAGTTGATCAAGCTTTAATTCAAGCCTTAAATGCTGTAGTTGCCAAACGTTCACTTACGCCTTACTGTGAAGTTAGGAAGTATAATTATAAAATAAACGTACAGGAAAGAGAGGCCCTAAGCCCTTACCTGACACTTGCAGCCACGTGGAACAGAATGTTGACATGATTTACCAAAAGGGCACGGTCCTCCTCTGATAATCCTGAAAATTTAAATTTTGAGTATGAGGTTATGTTTTATTTCATAGGATAGCTAATGGTGGTGACGTTGAATGCTCTAGCGAAGGTTCTGGGGTTCTGGATTCATCGCCACTTCTACTAGCATTTTCTAGCAACTGCAATTGAGATCACGTGTGTGATGCCTCTTGCGTTGTTGCTAGCGTCCATATGGTTATAACCGCTTACCATGAGGTAGGTCGTATACTTGTTTACTGATTTTGACGCATATAAATACCACAAATGGAACATAGTTGATGATGAAAATGATGATGAAGATGAGGATGATGATTAACATTTTTTTTCAGTGGGACTACAATGCAGTGCTATGTTAGTAAGAAAGATGAGTCTGAAGGTGGGTCTACGATACGCGAACCGGGCACGAGACGAGCGCGCCTGCGCGTTGTCGATTGTGGCGTTCGTAGTAAGGCTAGGCTCGTTGTAAGTCCACACTTGACGCCCGTCGTACCGTAAACTCACCTTTAGATTGTTTTGAGAAGAGTAAAAAATAGACTTACTGGCATGGCAAAGCTAAGTATAGGTAAGATCGGTTTCACTGCTACATGTAGGTACATAAATAAGCGATAGCCCAGTCAGTGGTCAAATAGTATGCAGTCTCGTAGGTCGCAAGGTTACATTGTTTAATTTTTTTTTTTTTTTTTAACAATCTGGCTATATATTGGCTATTTTTTCCAAAAAGCTTTGTCAACCAGGTACTATCCATACAAGCAAAACTTTACCTAAACCAACGTCCATAACATCGCCTGATATGACGAATACTTTCGACTCAAATATGCCTGGTCTTTCGTTTCTTAGTCTGTCGAAACACTGGAAACATAAAAATATTAATACACCTCTGAAACTGGCTCTTCTAGCTAGGTTCGCGCATTATGCATTTATAAGTCGGCATAATGCGCGAACCTAGTATTACAAAACAGTAAAATCAGTCAGTCAACGGATTTTACTAAACTTGCTTCAAACCTTCTTTTGTAATAAGGTTAAGTTTCGGTCCCGGGACGTCTTGTGTCTCGAATTACCGGGATTTTTTGTTAATTTAGTTGTCTCAGGTGCCGAGACTTTCTAGTGGAGACAAAATAAACCTCCATGTCTGGTGGCAGTGGTCCAATTAATAAGCATACATACATAAATACGTCTATGAAATTTTGTATATTTGTTTGCAAGCCCTAATAGATTATCATAAGTGAATACATTGTTAAGTAACTATTTAATCTGTGTCCCAGGGCCGAGATTATATATATATTATTATTTTGTGTTCCCCTGTTGATTCTAAATAGTTTATTTATATTTCTAAATCTCAGCTCAAAGGCCCAAATGCCCAAAAGTAACTAAAGTATATAAGTCAGTTGTTCAAGATGAGATTTGACTTTCTAGCCATATTTACTTTTCTTAACAATGTAAAAAAATATTCTATAAGTTTTATACATAACCTATTTTGCTTAATTCTGCTACGGACTAACCATATGATTTAAGTCTTCCTGAATAATCAATGATATGTTTAACATCATTACAATAAAAGTTGTTAATTAAATAGGTCAATGTCAAGACCACGGGTCAAGACTCAAGACAGTGTATGAATATAAATTTGGATGGATAATAAAATTTATTGTTGGCAACAAAATACACACTATTACTAGTGCTTCTGAAGGGACGTCCCGGGATTTGTCAAAATATTGTTTTACAAAAAAAACTTAAACCGACTTCAAAGTATACTAACAAGTATCAAATCCTGATCTGATGACAATGGGACCAAACGGAAAGTGTACACCCTTCCAGACAAAAAAAGAATTTTCCAAATCGGTTGATAAATGACGGAGTTACGAAGTAACAAACATAAAAAAAAAATACAACCGATTTGACAACCTCCTCCTTTTTTTTAAGTCTGTTAAAAAAAGCTATTTTAGCAAATATCAATATTTTCATCATCATCATCATCATAAGGCCATGATGTTCCACTAACTAATGATTCTAATGCTTCTCAAGCCACGTTTTTTTTTTTTTTTTTTTCGTGGGGAAATCCTCGTAGGACACCCGACCGCCCCGGGGGTAGCGGCAGGTTATGCCGGACTTGTACCGGCTAAAAGCCCACGGTGGTCGCCATCTGCGCTGTAGAGAGGGGGGCGGGCTCTCGTGTTGAACGCGTACCTGCTCACCCCTCTAAGCGCGGCGCTTTGATAGCTCGTCCTGGGGGAAGTCTGACACCTCTCCCCAGCACCCTCGCTGTGCTATCGCACGATGAGTCGTCACCACGTCGACCCATCGTCCTCCTTGGGGTCGCTACTGGGCACCTACAAGCCACCTAGCAGGCATCTAATTCAGTGATAACCAACGGCTTCACGTGCCTTCAAAGTTGAAATACCACTAGGCGGTCACCCTTCCTGATACCGTACACACGAGTGAGTGCTTAACATTGCGGATCGATTGAGACCGGCTCAAGCTAAGACCGCTTGAATATATAAAAGTCTAGGGAATAGGATAAAGGTATTTAAAAAAAAAATACTGTATTGAAATTATAGGATTAAATAATTTTCATCGTATGTCGATTTCATCGAATAATTAACCCAAAGAAGCGTAATGACGTTGATTTTGCTTGCAATCTATTCCGCCAATTTGCCACCATCGACAATGCGCTCTGATTGGCTAAGACAAGAACTCACGACGCAGTGATTGGTCCTTACTGTTCAAAATCAGTGACAAATCACTGACTAGTTTCGGAATCGGATTGCGCGGGACTACTCTAAGGGATTGTTCCTCGATGGTCTACAGTGACGAAGTGCTTTTGCAACTTTCGCGATGTTGGGTATGCTGGATTTTTAACATTCAAATGTGATAAAAAGATAAAAATAACCGCCCGCCATGGTTTTCCCAATGGAGTACAGCATGGTGTTCTGAAAAGAGGGTGTAGAATAGATTTCTGTAAGGTCGGCAACGCGAATGATACCCCTGGTGTTGCAAGCGTCCATAGGCGACGGTAACCGCTTACCATCAGGCGGGCTGTAGTAGTATAAAAAAGTTCATAATTGTGTGAAGGTCATTAGACTATTTCGTCTACGCTTGTATACTTACTGGTAACTGATACATCTGATCAAGTCTGTCCTCAGATTTGACTCCCTTCTTGCTCCTCATCAGAAGGTACACCCTGTCCAGATCAGGACATGAGTAAAGAAGCTTCTCTACTAAAACCTTTCCTATGAATCCTGAAAAATTGAGTTGTTTTTGTTACATTAACAAATATCAAGTGCGAGAAGGACTCGCGCACTGGGGGTTCCGTACAATAATAATGAGCAACACAATTTTGCGGTACTGTAACTCGCTATGAAATGTACGCGCAACAATATTTATTATGTGAGTCGTATCTTTAAAAAAAAAAACACAAATTTTATTATTTTACTGTAGCTATAGATGCACTACAATCGAAATTAGATCATTTTTAGCGCTTACGTGTATTACCGTTTTTAGGGATCCGAACAAAAAAGGTAAAAAAAAGGTTAAATTAAAAATCACGATCGCCCTGTCAAAAAACTAAATAATAATAATGACTTCAAAGTACACTAAGAAGTAATCAAATCCAGATCTGATGACAATGGGACCAAACGGGAAGTGTACCCTTCCAGGCAAAAAAGAATTTTCCAAATCTGTTAATAAATCACGGAGTTATGAGGTAACAAACATAAAAAAAAAACAAAAAACAAACTAATTGAGAACCTCCTCCTTTTTTTGAAGTCAGTTAAAAAGTAAATTATAGCCAGTGTCCCTCCGGTTGATGTAAGGATTCTAACGATACCCCATACATGCAAATTAATGTGTTCAGGAATTTAAAGGTTGTGGCAGAATAAAGAAACTGACAAAATATATGACGTACCCTGAAACATCACACTCCTTTTTGGGTAGTCATGTAAAAAGGAATCCTTATGGTGCGACTGTCCGTCTGACTGTCTGTCTGTCACAGTACTATATTTACCTACTGATTTAGATTTGAAATTTGGAATCGTTTTAAATATAAATTTCATACCCGAGCTTTTTACGATAGAAAAAAGCCCTTGGCAAAAGGGGCCGAAATGGGGAACCGAAAATTGAAAGTAGGGCTACAAGTTCAAATGGGTTATCATATGAAACGGCTTCATTTGCAAATTAAAAAACAGGTTTATATTTTCTTTTATGATTCGTAGTCTTACGTTTAAGATTTTTGAAAAAAATAAAAACGTTTCCCGTTAGCTCCTCGCAATGAAATCATTCGTTCTGAAATAATTACAGTTGAAAGACATTGATCTAAATATTACAGGAACAATAGAACTACTTATGTTTCTAACTAGCACAGTTTTTAGAAATTATCAAAATTCCTTCACATACAAACTTAGTTATTCGGTCCGGTCTTTTACAACAGTTACGGACCAAACCAAAAAAAATACGTTCAGGGAGGGTCGGAACCCTCGCTGCGTGAATTAGACTTAGATTCGCACTTGGCCAACCTTCAAAACGAAACACTGCCATTTACAGTTTTTGTTTTTATTATTTGTCATATTAGAGAAGGCCGATTACTATGGAAATTTAATTTAGCTACGCGTAATGTTTAAACAGATACAGCGCTGTGACGGATAGACGGATAGACAGTGCAGTCTCAGTATCCCGTTGGGCACCATTTCGGTACGGAACCCTAAAAGGCAGATTCTTACTAACGTAATCTACTTTAAAGCATGTACTTACCGGAGCCTCCAGTTATAAAAATAGTTTTTCCTTTGTAGTACTCTGGAATCGTGGCCACATTTTCCAAGTCACGATCTTCCAAGAAACCCATTTTTCTCCTTCAAAAATGGAACTATAAATTCGATTTTCGAAATTTAAAATTGTACCATTTTATATTAAAAACGAAATTTATACGAAAATGATTCCATATTCAAATTCCAATTATTTCCAATATGCAATTGAATCACAGAATCTCCCAATTATATTTTTTGTGGCTCTTTTATTTAGAGTATAATTTTAATTTATTTAATTGTGACGAAAATAAGTTTATGATAGATACTTTAAAAGAAGTAGTTACGTTTTCAATACTTACTTTTTTTAGGGAAATTACTTCTTTACTAGATTAAAAATTTTTGCTATTTGCAACAACTAACATATTAATAACTATTTTACTAGATTATCTATTTATTTTATAACACTTTATTACTCTACGTACTCTGGCGTATATTGGATATTCAGTGGGCGACTGACAAAGTATAACTGGCTGACAAAATCTATTGTGAACTATTTGTGCGTATGTTGATTACAAAGTCTAAACTAGTAGGAACTTATAAATTTGAATTAAATTATCGAAAATGCTAATTGTGTATTTTTTTTAGTTTGCCACTATGTCCCTTACGCGCAGAAACACAAAACGAGGTTATTTGACTGCGGTATTCTGTAAAATATAGGACGTAGTTATTTCTCCAGATGAGCGAAAAACGCCTTATATATTTGTGTAGGTTACTTACATTACATACATAAAATTATCCAGTGTGGAATTTTTTTTAGTGGTTCAAAATCAGTTATAGGAAAATAATGGGTGCGCGCGGCGGGTGGCTAATGCGGCGGGAGTCAGCGGGGGTGCAATCCCCACTCGGGCGGCGAGGTGGCGCGCGTGTATTGTAACGCCCGCACGCCGACGAGGCGACGAGTATCAAGGTACCTATAGACCTTTTTCGTAACCGATAACTTAATTTTTTTGTATTACTAAGACACAAAACACGTTCAAGTTTAATTTGTCATTTTTTTCCTGTATAGGTGATGATAAAATTATATTCATTCGTTCAAGTATTTTTATCTTTACGTGGGTAACATTGTAAATATTAGCACATTTTCTATGAAATTAAATAATAATAATATTTTTTCCATTGTTTTATTATCAAACAGCTTCCACTTAGCCATTATTACCCATTATTTAAAAGGGATGTTTATTGGTATAGTTTTAACATTTTAAACAGGTAATTGACCATTGAAATGGTATGGGTGAGTATTTGGGATGTATAATGAAAAAAAACAACAGAAAAAAATTAAAAGATTTAATAAAATTAACAATTACACATAACCAACATCTAAATTAATCATAATAGACCGGGAGATACTGGCACAAATTTCCTGGTCATTTGTACCAGTATGGCGACTCTTCAGAAGTCTAATTACATAATGACGAAAAGGAAAATGATGGTCATAGCGCTGGTACCGGCTCAATCGCGTGGGCGTTAATAGAACGTGTCGGATGAATTACGACTGTCGAACGATTTTTTCCACAACATTTTAGTATTTTCCGATAGTTGATGAAAAAGAAATAGGCGGTTGCGCGTATTAAAATGAAATGTTGTAGACTTAAGCTAGTTATTAAGTTGGTTTCAATAAATTATTATTATTATATTATTTGTACGAGGCAAATTTTTGCATATCTAATCATAGTCGAGTAGTCATTCATGAAAATCACCATGCTATACTTTTCCGACGATGCCAAATGGCCGTCATACCACCGCAAAGGTGCGATTAATGCCCACGCGATTGGGCCGCCATTACCAGCGCTAAGACACTCATTTTCCTTTTCGTCGTTACGTAATTAGACCCCTGAAGGATCGCCATACTGGTACAAATGACCAGGAAATTTGTGCCAGTATCTCCCGATCTATAATGTCCAAATTCGAAGGTTCCACGACTTAACGACAGTGGTTTAAAAAACATACCTATACCTAAAATAAAATCTATTTATAAATAAACTGAAGATAAATAAGTACTAGTTAAAAAAGAAGCGTATCTCATAAGTAGTGTTTAAAATAGGGATTGATGCGATTCCATCCCCACCACATTAAATAACCATAGAATACAACTTGCACGAATTTGTCCAAATAAACCATTCTGAAATAGAAAAAAAAACATTGTAAAATAAAACACATTTCTCTTTACTCAATTATTTTTTAAATAAAATTATTATTTTAAAAAATATGCATTTTCGGCAATATTGAAATTTTTCAATATAAAATCGCAGATAAGCTTTATCTCGAAAAATAAACATGAAAAAAATGTTACTTAAATTTTCTTCAAAATTATGCTCATTCACAGTTATTCTCTTAAATCGGCAGTTTAGATTTTTAATTTTCTACTTGTGTTTGTGAGACACAAAAATAGGTTATTAAATTAAATTACGCCTTTTACTTTACTTTAAATAGGTTACATTAATTTATGCAACATCTTTGTGTTTCAAAGGTTTTTCGTTAATTTTGACCAATATTTGCAAGTGTTTTAGAGCATTCAATCTCATAAAGAAATTCCCGGGAATTCCCGGGAAACCGCAAAAAAATACCCGACTTCGGGAATTACGTATTTCCCGGGAATTCCCGATTCCCGGGACCCGGGAACGAAACTCTACTCTACTAGGTTTAGGGGGGAGAGCTAGTATAGTATAGTCATAAAACGGATTGACGGGCCAGTTGGCGCAGTTGATTCACCTTACGCGCCGCAGGTCGTGGGTTCGATACACACACAGGACATACATTTGTGTGCATGAACATGTCTGTATGTCCTGAGTCTGGGTGTAATTATGTATATTAAGTATGTATTTACAAACAAAAAGTAGTATATGTATTATATCAGTTATCTGGTTTCCATAGTACAAACTCTGCTTAGTTTGGGATCAGATGACCGTGTGTGAGGAATGTCCCGGGATATTTATTTATTTATTTATAAACAATCACCCGAAGTTGTGAAGTGGTGTTGTTGATGATGATGATGATATTTACCTTCTATGATGTACTTTAGCTCTCGGCAAATCTTCGTCGCTTTCCTTCATCAAGTACCTCCTCCCCGTCATACAACATTTCGTGAAATAATCTATAACATTTATATTCTCTACATCGTAGTGAAACTGTTTTTTGTCCTTCTCCTTCAAATTGGAACGGAGCGAGACGAAGTTCTTGTTGTCGAAAGTCCATTGCTGTGTTATGTAGTAACGTAATGCTAGGTTCGCTATGTAGATTCTTCGTTGGACTTTTATAAGCCTGGAAAATATGAAAATTTTTAATGATAAGACATCTTTTTGACGCGAAGCGCGATATTGCGAGAATAAAATCTACAAATATAAGATAGGATCAACTTTTCCCAAGAGAAGCGAAGAAAATTGAAAAAATACATATAAAAAAACTTCTTGGTAATAGCAAAAAGTAAATTTTCAATGTATTTTGAATAAAACTAAATGAAAAAAAAACGTTGTCAGAGGGCAAATCTCCCAACACAGATGCTGGCGGCATTGCCACGTTGGATGGCAATACCGCAATACCTTATAAAATAAATACAACAAAGGACTTTTTGGCGGGAACTTGCAGAGTGACGTAGCATTTTCATTTTTATTTTCATAAATTTGTGTAATTTGAGTTTTATTGTGTATTTTTGGTGGTATTTTACCCAATAAAGATCATCGATGTGCACCAGTGAAGTGAAATGAAATGAATTATGTGTTTCGTGACTTTTCAAATTGTCTCAAAATGTCCGTGAAGAGTTTTAGTACAATGACCACCATTGTAGTAAAACATGACTTTTATGGACGGTGACTGA
This sequence comes from Achlya flavicornis, assembly GCA_947623365.1. Classification (NCBI taxonomy): domain Eukaryota; kingdom Metazoa; phylum Arthropoda; class Insecta; order Lepidoptera; family Drepanidae; genus Achlya; species Achlya flavicornis. Next base: position 20,344,346 of record OX392467.1, on the reverse strand, counting down.
CTGAGGACTATAATGTGAAGTGATTTATTGTGACTGGAAACTATAATATTACTCGACACTGGCAGAAATTAGCCCTAATTTGGGCTTGGTTGCCAAAATTAAAAATAAGAAGAAATACAACAAAAAATTCATAGATTTTAATAACTATAAGTAAGGCATTGAATTAGATATACCTAGAGCTGTTTTAGTTTACGTAGTATTTATATACTGTGAGGTTTTAGTAGCTCGAATTCATAGTCGTATAAAAAAAAACAAGACGTATAAAAATGAAGTGAAGCCGAAAATATCCTACTTATGCGTGACTAAAATAAGTACTGGCCCAAGCAGGCACAAATAATATAATGAATGAATGACTAATGATATAATGAGCCTTATTGTCACAGTCAACGTCTCAATGTGGAATGACAACCGATCGGCTTCCTATGGTGTAAATGTGTGTGTGAGGCCATGTATTCACCACGTGTTTATAGGGTGACACTACGTCCTGATTTTTTTATACGTCCATGCTCTAATTATTAACATTGAATAACTGTTGGATGATTATGAAGACTCAAAATAAGTAGAGCTTGTACTATGGAAATCAGATAACTGATAATTCTACACATACTTATAGAAGTATATACTTAATTAGATTGTATTTACAGCACGACTTTGAACATGAGACAACACAGACACAACAATATTTGGGAATCGAACACTGATCCATACTTACATTGGGTTCTTCCCAAGTAACCAGAGAATTATATCGACTAATATAGCCGGTAACAAATGTTGTATCAGGACCTAAAAAAAAAAACATCATGCTCAAAATAACGTTATATAGTGACCCAGGTTGACGCAAGTGGGACCTAATTTAATGAACTAAACTAACTATTGAACTTAACTTACTACATTTGGACATTTTGTGCCAACCGTACGTAATTTTGACCCAAACAGAAAAGCTGGGTCAAAATGACATACCATCGGGTTATTTAACTTGGGGTTGTTAATAATTTTGGTTGAAGCAAGTGGGCCTAATGCACTAAAGAATCATGGCGAGATCCATACATTGATTTGTACAAAAAAAAACATTATAGAGGGTTTTGAATCACTTCCAATCTTGAGATTACATTACCAGCCACATATTAATATAGGTACTTGAAATATTTTATAAACCCCGCAAAACATAACAACTACATAATGGTTTTGGTCGCGATTCGCCTACATGCCATAGAATGTCGCATTTTTATCCCGGGGATCTAAAAATATTTTGAATGTCTCAAGTTATTCCTTAGGCACCAAGGATCAATAATAACGACTTTTCAACGTCTCTAATATCTAATAATAAATTATGATACATGTGTGCAAATTTGATTATTAACACTCGAGGAGATAAGGGAGCCGAGAGTGTAATAAATCAATGCACACGAGTGTCATACGTCAGTTTCCAACACACTTGCGAGGAAAAAAACAGACTTCAATTTTGCAATAATTGTCACTTTACGAGCGAGTGTGTTGAAAAAATATTTATTTTTTTGTACAAATCTCGCCATGATACAGCCAGGCTAACGGTGTGGTAGTAGGTACCCTCGTGATCACAGGCAGGTTCCAGTCTCACAACCACAGCTTAGTTACCTACCTTGATATAATGTACAGTTTCATTGGTAGTAATTTTGCCGCCAATATTCCATAAGGAGTGATTAAATGGTATGGTCGCCCCTACTTCTTTGGCCATTCGCACCAAATCCTCCATTACTATATTATTTAATTTGCCCGCACAGCAATTGTAAATTGGTATATCATCTGTTGGTTCCAATCTGTAAACAGAGATGGAGTTATGTGAGAAGTGTATATCCTTACTTATATGCTGACTAGTACACTAAAATCATTCAGCTTAGGTACGAAAAAAAAATTTCGTTCGCCTCTACCGGAGCAGTCAGGCGGCCAAACGAGATAGAGGTGACATGACAGAACCGGGACCATTCTGGAGAAATGGGAGCCAGCCTCTCTATCCCAAGCGAGGATTGAATCCGTTAGCACCAACAAGGTGTGTTTGAGCTTGCGCTTGCGCTTGCGTTTTACGCGTGTGCTCGTGCTTGTACCGGCATGCTGGGGTGTGCGTGGTGAGCGACTCTAACAGCTCCGGTACCATTCTGGACAAATGGTAGTGAGTGGTCACGGTGTGACTCACATTTTCTCATGAGTACCAGGGGCGAGTACTCTGGCGGCGTGACCTACCGCAGATGGTCCCAGACGCCTGGTATAGTGTGCCGTCTTTTATGACCGGGAGGTTGGTACAGGTGGCCACTATAGAGAATCTCAGTAGAATCAAAGGGGTATGTGCCTATGCCACGGCTCCACCAGAATGGTTATTTATCTCATGACTTGTTACAATAAAACATAATTATGTTAATGAAAATTGGCAGAGAGCTTGCACCACGCAGGTAAAATAGGAGGGATATTTTTTATCGCGTACCCAGGATAAAAAAACCAATCAACAATGTCCCCTTTGTTGAAATCGCGGGGTGCTATTGCTGGGTGGTGTGATATACTTATGAGTAGTAGTAACCCACTTACTTCTTAGTGCCTCTTATCCATGCTGAGGCTATGATGTTCTTGACGCACACGTCTACAGGTATGTAGTCGGATACAATGTCAGGCTTAGTGTAAATACTGCGCATTATACCTGAAAATCAAAGGTCAGTCTCAGTCTCAGCTAAGACTCATTCTTAGCCAGTTTGAGCCAAAATATATTTTTTCCAAAATAAAGGCACCTACGCTGTAATAAAATTAATAAATAACATTTCGTACGTTTGCTTATATCAGTTTTAGTCTCATCATTGTCAGTCTTTGTATCAGAGTCAGTCTCAGTTCCAGTATCAATATTGAGCTCATTTCTTTTTAATATATAATTTACATTCAGTACCTTTTCCACAAGCAATGAATATTCCAACTGGTCCATTAAAGTTCTCGATCCACCCGGGCATAGGTTCCTCGGCACTTGCTATTACTGAAAATGCAATTTTTATGTCAAACTTTCGATTATATTTACGGTTTGAAATAAGCCACCAGTGACAAAGTTCTGTTTTTTTTGTTGTCAGTTTTAGGATTCCAAATTAAAATGGAACCCTTATGGTGCCACTCTGTCTGTCTGTCTATCCGTTCGTAACAGCGCTATATTTCAGTAGCTATCGATTTTATAATTGGAATAGTTTTCAATATTGCTTACCAGACCTTTCTGCAAATCATACAATTTAATAAAGATATTTGGTATCTTTGCAGAAAGGAGCCGAAATAGATGTTCGCAAAGTTAAAAATGCCAGTTGATAGACATGTAAGTAAAAATAAATATTACTGAAAAAAATAGAACGATGTATCAGTATGTAACTAGCACAGTATTCTTCAAAATTCCTATACAAAATAATCTTAGTTTTGCGTTCTGGATATTTTTTTCATTTTAACAATAGTTTACGCCCAAACCAATAAATCATTCGGTGTGGGATTCACACTTAGACTCGCACTTGTCCGGAGTTTAAACTTCACATCAGGATGTCTCACCATTCTCACATTTGTAGAAACCCATCATCATCTGCTTGCCCTGTAACGAATCATTTGGGATCGGCGCAATATTTACGCTTCTTCAATTCGTCTCTTCTATCCTTCATACCAGCATCCACTCCTTTCTCACCCATATCATCTTTCACACGATCCATCCATCTCTTTTTCTGTCTTCCTCTTCCCGTATCCACCACTCAACCCATCCACTTTCATATTCATAACTCTTTTAGTGACATTTGTAGAAAACCAAAAAACTAGAAATTTGAAGAACAAAAATATACATCGGAATCGGTCAGTGAAAGACACACACCAGATAAGGTTCAGACTCATAAAACCCCTCTTTTTACGTCGCAAATAAAAACGAGGAGGACTGACAACTACTGACTGAAATAATGGGAGAAGAAAGTGACTATGAAGATCATGTTTAGAGTATGTAATCTTAGATTAGGAAAGAAAGAAAGGTATACATATCCCTGAGTGCATTCAGCTAAATTGTCTCTTGGAAACTTGGAAGAAACGAAAGGGACACCGGGACAGCAATTAATATAAATAGTTTGATATAAACCTTACCTATAGACGGTCTGATGATGACAGCGGGTAGTTGTCCCTTGTACTCATACACGACGTGTTCTGCCAGCTGCTTAGTGAACGTGTATGTGTTGGGAATCTCTCCTAGATACCTGGAATATATACATAATGGCTTATATTAAACGACAATCGTAACATACCCTTTAGCAAGTGCACTTGTTAGATATTTGGTTAAATCTGAGTCAAATATCTGAGTTAAATAAGTACTTCAAAAATGTATTATTTGCAGTGGCAACACTATTGAAATAAGTTTTTGATAAATTTATCATTTGCAATGGCAACACTATTGAACTGAAGGTCTGATTATTATTTAAACTTCCGGTGCAATAATTAAATTAAACTTCCGGTGTAACTTAATGTTATTTTAAATTGTAATGTTGATGATAATTGGATTGGAATAATTACAAAGTCATCAAATTACTACTGCGATAATTTAATTGTTGATAAACATTTTATTGTAATGTAAGGAGATTTCAATAGACTTCCGATTGATATTTTAATTGAACAATGTAATGGCTTTGATAAATCATATTATTAATCATACCTAAATTCGATAGTAATTATTCCAATAATTAACAACGAATGTTGTAATTTTGTGATAATGGTTTACTAAATTTGTTAATATGAGATTAGTGACACTTCCTGATAAAATGTATCCGGTTATGGTGTATTGAGACTTCCGTCTCTGTGATTGGTTGATACTTCCGTCGGTATTCTTAAAGAATACTGTGTACTTGTAAGATATAAAATTAGCGGGAATGTCTGGGCTCAGTTCAGTCTTGTGTATTTTGGAGGTGGTTGCTTATTATAATCGTGATACTGCCCGTCGATATAAAGATAAGTATATTTGATATTGTCAACTGTACTGTAACAATTGATAATTTTATAATGTGTGTTCTGTGTATTTCTGTTATATACTGAGAATAATTCTGAATGTGTAGTGGCCATACATAAGACCTTTATATTGAGTTTCTTACCGGTATCTTCTCAATATGGTCGGCCATCCGAACCGGAAGTAGATTTGAGAGTAAATTCATAGTTGTGGCCACAGATATGTTTGAATAAATACTTTCTAAAGTTTGGCCTAAATGATTATTTATTATTGTGACCTAATAAACCCTTTAGTACTCTGATATAGTTAAGTATACCTGATTTTGAAATATGCTATATAATTCGATTAGAATAACCATCCTAACGTTTAAATCACGTAATCTGATACTTATTGTCCATTATCTGAATTGATTAATTTATTGACAATTATACTAATTATAAAGGAGTAAAATCAGTTCAAAAAGTGTGGTCTTGTGATTTATGAATTAATACCTACCCTACTTTAATTCCGAAGTTTCTTCATTCTATAATGAGGAACATTAAGTAAATAGTAATTACATAACTAGAATCAGTTTAGACAACTTGGCAACTCAGGATTCAAATTTAGCACATCGATATATTGAGATGCTATATTAATTTATTTATTTTAGTTAATATTTATAATCTTTCTAAATGAGATGATCAGCACTTTCTTAATGATGATCGGCCCATATCTATCATCAGAAGTGGGATACGCAAAATCTGTGCCCTTAAACTAAAATGTTGTACTTGGTTTTTCCAGAAATCGTGCGAGTTTTGTTTGACTGACGATAAGCCGTTGGATTACTCTTGAAAAATTATTCTACATCCTGTCTGAAAGAAGATCCATCGACGATAGAAGCAGCAGATGATGAAGCTGGTTATTTGGTCTGGTAAGGCCTTGCAAGGGCTTTTTATTTTTATGCTAGTAAAGATTATCTCAAAAAAAGTAATACAGAAACGATATTTTGAGGAATTAGTACCAGTTATACCTGAAAATATTAATGTTTCCCTTTCATTAGTCATATAGTCCCCTTCTTTAGTTACCGACAGTGGTACACATTTTGGTTCAAATGAAGTTGTCTTTGTTTAGAGAATTATATAATTCAGCAATCTTTTGATTGCCACGGGGACCCTTAAGATTGTTCATACTCAAATTTAAACAGTTTTTAAATAAATAGTATTTCTAGTCATATCATAATAAATTACAGAAGTAAAACATTTAACTAAATAAAGCTTAATCATGTCATATAATGATCCCTAGGTACTATACAATTTTAAAGCAATCGATTTCTAGTCTTAAATTAATATCATTACATAGCATAAATATTTGACTAATTATTAAAATATTCTTCAATCATATAAAAACAGTTATTAATTAAAAACTTTAACTTTTTATTAAATAGGTTAATTTTGTTTCGGTTTTGATGTCTGGAGGTAACTTGTTGTAAATTTTTAATGCCATGTAATACGAAACTCAATTGAGTATTTTTATTCTAGATGGTGGTAGGTATATAAGTAATAATCTAGTAGAGCGATAAATGTCTACGGTAACTGACACACTTCAAATTTAGTTTTGAAATATAACTTCAGGTAGGCCGAGCGAATTATATCTGGTCCAAAAATCGATTAATGAAACTATCCAAAAATCTGTTAGGTTAATTCCAACATTTCAGATAATTGCCAATAATTAAAATTATATTCGGTATGTCAATAAGATAGAAGATAGGAATAGAAGCATTGTTGAACAAGTAATTTCTTTAATTTGCTTTTAAATAAATATGAGGGTACACTTTTTTTATTTGGTCCTATGGGAGCTTATTGTAAATTTTTATGGCCATTGGATAACTGTTTCTATTGTGCGGCGTTGTTTTCATTTTTGGCAATACAATTGAGATCTCGGTTTGATGGCAAACTTCGCATCGTAATAATATTTTTCGTAATAATAGTTTTTTTATAGTAGGTAGGTGATTTGGTATGTTAGTCGAGACCATCAGCGTTACGAGAAATTAAATGCCAGTTGTAAGGGATCCTTTGGAAGGAAATTTTGTCCTTTCTCCTGAGCGATAGCTTTGCTCTAAGGGGTATTAAGAAATGTAAGAATTATATTATTGCTTATAAAAAAAAAAAAAAAATAGTCTGTTCGTATATATGAAATGATCATGTATTTTGGAAAATATTACTTTACATATATTAAATATATATTATTTATATATCAGGAGATATAAAAAAAAAAAAAAAAAAAAAAAAAAAATAGAATATTAAAAGAAAAGAAAGAAACAAAAAAAAAAAAGAAAACGCTGGTCTACTGATTGCTTGCTACTGACTTTTCTCGCCGGCAGCGGGTGAATGGGGTTGGTATTGCGAGGCAATTGGTAATTGTATGTCGCTGGTCTACTGATTGCTTGCTACTGACTTTTCTCGCCGGCAGCGGGCGAATGGGGTTGGTATTGCGAGGCAATTGGTAATTGTATGTCGCTGGTCGACTGATTGTTTGCTACTGACTTTCCTCACCGGCAGCGGGTGAATGGGGTTGGTATTGCGAGGCAATTGGTTACAAAAAAAAAGCTAAAAAAAAAAAAAAAAAGCTGCGACATAATCGGTTGGTGAAAATGTCTACACACCCGGAGGCAGCCCGTGGTGGGACCTATCACATTACCCGATATAGTCATATTTATAAAATTTCTACACTAAGCATTAAAATAATTGTATCTATTTTTGTCTATGTTCTATTAATATTTATAACACTTATTATCCTGATATTCTGTTTGTAACAGCTCTGAATATAAAAATTGCTTCGAGAGATTCTTTGCAATTGTCAAGTGTGACCGAGCGGTTGTAAATTATTTTACGTAAGTACCTACATAAAATAAAATCAAAATGTATTTCAGATTCGTATTTTAAGATGTTACTAGAGTATTTGATAGATTAGACATATTCATAAATATGCAAAATTATTTGAAAATATTCATAGGATACAATTTATTTATTTATTTATAAAAAGGTACATCAACACCACATTTGTAGCTATTATTTTATTGTACAATGATATAATCTTGGTGCCAAATGCTAGATTTCATATAGATTGGGATAGTGTGTTGTGGTGATTAATTAATTAATCAAGGGTCATTCACTGCACCAATGATTTATTGATTGAATTAATGAATAATATGTTTATAATTTTTTGTCGAACAAGTAGAAATTCTGACATAATTATTCTAATTATTATTGTGCTAAAATCAATTCCCTTCTCTTATGTTTTATTAATTCATGGTACTTTTTTTGGGATACTGAGGTGACATAAGATGTACTTTGAAATGTATTTTTGTATGTAATTGTGGATAGACAATGTGTTCACGGACTGTTGATATATTTTAAATTGTTCTGGCCTGTCCCTTGTGCAGCAAATGTGATACACTTCTCTTTACTTTGGTTATGGCTTGAACTAAGTAATTATGATTTATTTGTTTTTGCCCGAGGTTCGCTCACGCAGATTTCATTGAATTTCATTAACTTTTTACCGTCAGCCGATTTCGATGATGTGCCAAGCTGAATTTAATTAATCTGTAAAAACTATGTACATGTATTCAGTAGTTTTAAGGATTTGTATTCAATTTTAGTCTGATAGTCTTCCTTCATCGTTCAGTCAGTTTTTGGTAAATATATTTCAATGGAGAGACCTACTGGTTTTACAGTTTTATCATATGTTTACATAATTTATATTTTATAATATTTTATTTCTATCATTGTGCCAAAGGCCATACCTGTGACTGCACTCGCTGCTATACCTGTGGTTATGTCTGTAAATGGAACTTGGCTTTGTTGTACCTATGGCTATATCTCTGATTTTCCTTTTATCATGTATAAATGTTTTTTTTATACGGTTAGTACTTCGAAAATGAAGATAAATTGTAATTAGAAATATTGTATATCTATGATTGTAACAATGGCCTTACTTGTGAGTACTTGTGACTTTACTCGCTGTTATACTGGGGGTTGTCTGTAATTTAAATCTTAGCTTTGCTGTACTTCTGGCTATGCTTAAGCCTGTGGCTGTACCTGTGGTTTACCTTGTGGTTGTGCCTAAATGCCAGAAATTCAGCAGGTGTCGTAAATAAATGTTGTTGTACTGTTGGTACTTCGAGAACGAAGTACATGTCAGTCTGGCCGTGTTAGATATTTGGTTAAATCTGAGTCAAATATCTGAGTTAAATAAGTACTTCAAAAATGTATTATTTGCAGTGGCAACACTATTGAAATAAGTTTTTGATAAATTTATTATTTGCAATGGCAACACTATTGAACTGAAGGTCTGATTATTATTTAAACTTCCGGTGCAATAATTAAATTAAACTTCCGGTGTAACTTAACGTTATTTTAAATTGTAATGTTGATGATAATTGGATTGGAATAATTACAAAGTCATCAAATTACTACTGCGATAATTTAATTGTTGATAAACATTTTATTGTAATGTAAGGAGATTTCAATAGACTTCCGATTGATATTTTAATTGAACAATGTAATGGCTTTGATAAATCATATTATTAATCATACCTAAATTCGATAGTAATTATTCCAATAATTAACAACGAATGTTGTAATTTTGTGATAATGGTTTACTAAATTTGTTAATATGAGATTAGTGACACTTCCTGATAAAATGTATCCGGTTATGGTGTATTGAGACTTCCGTCTCTGTGATTGGTTGATACTTCCGTCGGTATTCTTAAAGAATACTGTGTACTTGTAAGATATAAAATTAGCGGGAATGTCTGGGCTCAGTTCAGTCTTGTGTATTTTGGAGGTGGTTGCTTATTATAATCGTGATACTGCCCGTCGATATAAAGATAAGTATATTTGATATTGTCAACTGTACTGTAACAATTGATAATTTTATAATGTGTGTTCTGTGTATTTCTGTTATATACTGAGAATAATTCTGAATGTGTAGTGGCCATACATAAGACCTTTATATTGAGTTTCTTACCGGTATCTTCTCAATATGGTCGGCCATCCGAACCGGAAGTAGATTTGAGAGTAAATTCATAGTTGTGGCCACAGATATGTTTGAATAAATACTTTCTAAAGTTTGGCCTAAATGATTATTTATTATTGTGACCTAATAAACCCTTTAGTACTCTGATATAGTTAAGTATACCTGATTTTGAAATATGCTATATAATTCGATTAGAATAACCATCCTAACGTTTAAATCACGTAATCTGATACTTATTGTCCATTATCTGAATTGATTAATTTATTGACAATTATACTAATTATAAAGGAGTAAAATCAGTTCAAAAAGTGTGGTCTTGTGATTTATTAATTAATACCTACCCTACTTTAATTCCGAAGTTTCTTCATTCTATAATGAGGAACATTAAGTAAATAGTAATTACATAACTAGAATCAGTTTAGACAACTTGGCAACTCAGGATTCAAATTTAGCACATCGATATATTGAGATGCTATATTAATTTATTTATTTTAGTTAATATTTATAATCTTTCTAAATGAGATGATCAGCACTTTCTTAATGATGATCGGCCCATATCTATCACACTCGTGCCCCAGCAATGACGATGAGCTATCTCGATGATGATATCTTCAATTAATTACCACAGAAGGTTACATACTTAGGAGTGAGCACCCTCAGAGTATGTTCATCCAAGTCTTCGCATATCTTCAGGGTATCGCGCCAGTCGGCGTGTGGGGGGTATATCACTTCCTCGATGGTATCTCTGTTCGTGTTGGAGTAGGAGGTTGATACGTGGACCAGGGCCTGTTGATATTTGAGTACTTTTAGGGATAGTTTGGATACTGCCAGAGCTTTAAAGACGAGATACGTCAGTGAAGTTTGGTTCGGTATAGCAGTTCCTACAATTCTATTTAACTCCCATCCGATGGTGCAATTTCAGGAGATTCCAATCGGTCTTTTCAAAACTTATTAGGTAATTGGTTTTGAATTGCTACTGCTGGTACTTTGGTAGAAACTGGACTTGAAGGTGGTCTAGCTAGGTGGATACTACAAATTATCATACCACCGTGTTATGTTTCCTTACGAAGTTTTCCTTCACTACAAGCATTTAGGATTTGGTACTTACAGAAAGGTACCGAATATCTTTCGCCAGATCTACGATTTCTTTCGTCCCACGCAGATTGAGTTTTACAGCGAATGTTAATGGGTCATCAAATCTGGAACACATATTTGGTCAAGTCTTAGGTTTAAGCTCTAAATGCTATATAACCTACTCAGAAGTCAACCTACAAGCATAAGAACCGGTGAGAAACTCCAAACTACAGGGTCTAGTAACTTGAAGTTTTGCACACAAAATATACATAATTATACCCAGCCAAACACAGGACATGTTCATGCACACAAATGCTTGTCCTGGGTGAGAATCGAACCCACGACCTGCAGCATGATAGGTGGAATCACAACCAACGACGCCAACTGACTCATCAAGCATGAAAACTAAAAACAGGGCTAGAAAAAAACTGGTCATTAGGAGCAGTCAGGAATGATATATATGAATAAACATATAGGAAAGAGAGGCCCTAAGCTCTTACCTGACACTTGCAGCCACGTGGAACACAACGTTGACACGATTTACCAAAAGAGCACGGTCCTCCTCTGATAATCCTGAAAATTGTAATGTTTGGGCATGAGGATTTGGTTTACGGAGATGATAGGTTAATGGTAGTGACTAAGAATACTCTGGTGAAGACTCTGGATACGTGGCTACTTCCACTACCACCAGATTAAAATCTGTCACCAAAGCACCTCCCGGCGCGTGTTCTGGCACTTGCACTCGAGTCAAAATTCAAAATAATGTATTCATATAGACCTTCGCAGTTACTTATAAATAGTCTGACTCTAATACGGTTTCGGAAGGTTGCATTTGCTGAGAAGAGCGTCAGAGTCAATCTTTTCATTTATTTGGGGTCAAAAACAGGATATAATTATTTAAAAGAAAGTATTATTAAATGTGCTACAAACAACGAGAACCACATATAAAATAAAGGAGTACGAGGACGGACGAGGCCACAAAACAATAATGATAAACAGTAATGAGTTATCGAATCTCTCGCCAAAATCTATATATAGTAATATAATAAAGCGGAAGAGTTTTTTTTTGTTTGTTTAAATGGGCTAATCACTGGAACTACCAGTCGTAATCGAAAAATTCTTTTACTTATAGGAAGCTACAGTATCCCCGATTAGTTGATCATGGGAACGCGCGTGAAACCGCCCGAAACAACTATAGTTAGATATATAATAACATATGTAATAAAACGGTGTCGTTAGATACACATCACAAATGGCACAAATGAAGATAAGCATAAGACTATTTTTAAAAGAGATCGCAGTCTTTATTGCAGGCTCTTCTCAGCAAATAGAACCTTATGAACCGGTATAAATTTACAGGCTGCTATAAGATTATGAGATGAAAATGAGTTACCATAAAATAGCAAGTAAAACTTTACCTAAACCAACGTCCATAACATCGCCTGATATGACGAATACTTTCGACTCGAATATGCCTCGTCTTTCCTTTCTTACTCTGTCGAAACACTGAAAACATATAATCTATACTAATAATAAAGCGGATTTTTTAATGTTTGTTTGTTTAAACGGACTAATCTCTGGAACTGCCAGAATTAGGTATATGATGGCCAGATTCATGAGGAACAGTATATACTACTTTCGATCCCGGAAACGCGGGTGAAACAGCGCCGGCGGACGGGTTTATGTTTAAACGGGCTAATCTCGGGAACTAGCAGTCGGATTCAAAAAAATCTTTCAGTTATAGGAACCTACATTATCCCCGAGTATTATAGGGTACTTTTTTCCCCGGGAATGCGGTTGAAGCTGCGGGGAGAACAACGGAAATGAATACACCTCGGAACCGTGGATTCCATATGTGTGAACGGTGTAAGTATATTGTGTATTTTGTTGAAATAAATATTTTTTCATTGAATTTTTTGAACCCTAAATGTATTCGCACAACATGCGCGCGCATACGCTTAGCATTGACCGATTAAATTAACCTTTATGTATTTTCAATTTAAACCTGTTCCCCATATTAAAAACAGTCGTATCATTGATACTATTTTGCAAGTAAAATAGTTAAGTCCTGAGTTCACATCCGGTATCTATGTCACATATTTTATGAAGTTATTTACATGATGTTTTTTTATATTTATATAGGTATGTATCACTCATAATGTCCCACAACAGCTATGATATTCTGTAAAAGGTAGAGTGAGTCCCATCGGACCCGGTGCTTCTGCCCCGTTAACGGGTCCGTTGGGAAAAAAAGTGCCATCGGACCCGGTACACGCACACATTGAAGCTACCGGGTCCGATGGCACTCTTTTTCCCATCCACCCCGTTAACGGGGCAGAGTCATCGAGGCCGATGGAAAAAAGAGTGCCATCGGACCCGGTACACGCACACACTGAAGCTGCCGGGACCGATGGCACTATTTTTCCTATCTACCCCGTTAACGGGGCAGAGGCACTGAGGTCGATCGGAAAAAGAGTGCCATCGGCCCCGGTAGCTCCGGTAAACGGGGTAGATACAAAACTTAAAATAAACCGGCGTCGCTGATTTAAAAGGAAGGATGGCACGGATCAAGTTTCAATTGCCAGTTTGATTATATAAACAAACGTCACAGAGCTGGTTACCAGGATAACAGAAGTTCTTAAGAGATAAGCTTAAGAAAATCAAGTAAATTTTGTATAGAACTCACACATACTGGCTTAGTCAAGTTATAAATATTATTATTTTATTTACTAAAATTACTAATACGTAAATTGATACGTGTCTAAGGTAAGCATAACATAAAAGCAATAGGTGTTTAAAAATATGCCACAGCCACGAGGAGTAACGAAGACAAACAATAAATACAAAGCGATTTCAACCCTTCCTTATCTATCATTTAAACAATAGAAATCGCCTCATATTACGAAGTCGTAGCACAACAAGTTGAAAATTATGTCAGCATCATTGCATGGTATCCGTTTTTTAAATGAGTTTATACTTTGGGACGACTTAATACGAGAGAAAACAACGGAACTTTTAAATGGACAAATAACAATTGGACATTAATTCTTAGAAGCACTGCGTTAGTTAGTACCAAATTGAGGCATAAATATTAAGTAATTAATCAATGAAGACGATCAATGACAATAGATCAATGTACGAAACTGATTATAGGAAACATAGTAATTATATTGTTGGATAAAGGTACTATTTTGTAATGATTTGTAACGTTGATTTTTTGCCAGAATGTTTTATATTTAATAGTTTTTATTATGAAAATATTGTATTTTTTTTTTTTTTTTTTTTATACCACTTAGGTGGCAAACAAGCATACGGCCCGCCTGATGGTAAGCGGTCACCGTAGCCTATGGACGCTTGCAACACCAGGGGTATCACGCGCGCGTTGCCGACCCTGCAGAAATCTCTTCACACCCCTTTTGAAGAACCCCATGCTGTACTCCATTGGGAAAACCACGGCGGGGAGCTCATTCCAAAGTCTGAGCGTCCGCGGAAGGAAGCTTCTTTGAGCCCGCACAGTACGAAACAATTCAGGTTTCAATATGTGAGGATGGACTCCCCGTCGATGGCGAGAGTTGCGATGGTAGAAAGTAGCCGTGGGCATCATCTTAAACAATTCTTCAGAACACCGTCCGTTGTACAAGCGGTAGAACACACATAAGGAGGCAAAGTCTCTCCTCAGACTGAGGGGCTCTAAACCGCTTGTGAGCTCGGGATCGTCAACAATTCTGATGGCACGTCGTTGAACCGAGTCTAAAGGATCAAGCTGGTATCCAGGTGCCCCCGCCCATAGATGACAGCAGTACTCCATATGAGGCCGGACTTGCGACTTGTAAAGTTGCAGCCTTTGCCCCGATGTGAAGTACTGCCTCGCTCTGTTGAGCACTCCGAGCTTTTTGGATGCCAGCTTAACCTTGCCTTCTAAGTGACTTCGGAACAAAACGTCGCTAGAAATGTCGACGCCAAGGATCCCGATGCTTTTGCTGATGTTCAGGGACGTGTTCTGGAACTGTGGAGCCACAGCAAATGGGGTTTTCTTAGCGGTGAACGCGCAGGCTTGAGTCTTAGTGGGGTTGAAATGGACTAGGTTTAGTCTGCCCCAATCGGAGACACTAGTTAGTGTACTCTCGATTTCAGACAACAGCCGTTCGCGGCTTTCCTCCACCTCGGAACGAGGGATATTAGCACGGCCCGTGTAATAAGCGTCCCCTGTACTGTCGTCCGCATAACAATGAACGCCGTCAATAGACAGCATATCATTGATATGCAGTAGGAACAGTGTTGGGGACAGCACAGAGCCTTGCGGGACGCCGGCATTTATGTCCATGCTGTCGGAGCAGCTACCGTCTACGACGGCTCTTATGCATCTGCTGGACAGAAAGCTGGCAACCCATTTGCATAATCCCTCGGGAAGCCCGTATGCTGGTAACTTCGTTAGAAGACCCCGGTGCCAGACCCGATCGAACGCCTTCGCCACATCTAGGCTCACTGCCAATGCCTCACCTTGACTCTCGATGGCGAGTGACCAACGGTGCGTGAGATACACAAGGAGGTCACCAGCTGAGCGACTGTGGCGAAAGCCATACTGTCGGTCGCTCAACAAATCGTGACCCTCCAGGTATCTCAAAAGCTGCGTGTTGATCACTCGCTCCATGACTTTGGAGAGAAGGGAGGTGATGGCGATAGGCCTGTAATTCGTCGGGTCTGATCTGTCACCCTTTTTGGGCACTGGGTGCACATGGGCAGTCTTCCACGAAGACGGGACTTCCTTTTTGGTGTATGAAAGCGCGAAAAGACGCGTCAGTACTGGACACAATTCAGGAGCACACCGCTTCAGCACCACTGCCGGTATGCCGTCTGGCCCACTCGACTTATGGATGTCCAGAGAAAGCAATTCCCGCCGGACCTCCCGTTGGGTAATGCTTATCTCCGGCATGGAGCTGTCACACCGCGGAATGGTAGGCGGTGTGGCGCCACCATCATCCAAAGTTGAGTTCGAGGCAAAGAGAGAGCCTAAAAGGTCAGCCTTCTCTTTAGCACTATGGGCCAAGTTCCCGTCCGGCTTACGTAGTGGTGGCAAGGACGACTGGCAAAAGTTTCCTTCGGCAGCCTTGGCAAGAGACCAGAAAGCGCGACTCCCAGAGGGAAGGCTAGTTAGCCTCTCACCAATTCTGCCGACGAAATCGAACTTTGCCCTGGCAATCATTCGCTTACTGGATCTCGAGGCAGCGTTAAGTTTGCGTTTCGCAACAGAGATGTTAGGGTCCTGATTAGTTCGGGCCGTGGTCCAAGCCTCGTACAAAGTCTGCTTATTTCGTCTAGCTTCTTTGGAGCGCCGATTAAACCACGGTCGTTTCTTCACCCCTGCAGCCACTAACGGGTTTGGAATAAAGCACTCCATTCCCGCCAGAATCGCCTCAGCGACGGCAACTGCACAGGTGTCAGGATCATCTGATGCGAAGCAAAGCTGCCTCCACGGGTACGATGCGTAGAATTCACGCAATCCATCCCAGTCTGCTGACTTATAGTGCCACACACGACGACGCCCGGGTGACCGGAGCGAAACGGGCCGCGCACAAGGCACCTGCGTCCGGACGAGACAGTGGTCCGATGAGCCAAGTGGCGCATCCACTGTCACTGCATAGTTGTCCGGTCGCGTAGTCAGCAGAAGGTCCAGTAAGGAACTAGTATGGCTCTCAATATCTGGGATTCTCGTAGGAGAAAGAACCAGTTGTGAGAAACCATAGGCCAGGGCAAAGTCGTGAGCAGTCCTCCCCGGGAAGTCAGTGGACCGAGAACTAAGCCACTCAACGTGGTGAGCGTTGAAGTCTCCTAGAATCACTAACTCCGCGGAGGGGTACTGCTCCAGAACTTTGTCAGTCGACAATTGCAGGTGCTCAAATAACCGGATTGTGTCCGCGTCACCGCTGTGGGACCTGTAAAGGCACGCGTAAACTTTGGTGTGGCCACCGTAATCTACGCGCGCCCACAAAATCGACAGGTCCCGGTCTTCCAAGCCATGGAGACGGCGACAACAAATATCCTCCCTGACGTACATACATACCCCGGCACGCCGCACAAAGTTGTGCTCCAGTTTGTACCCGGGGTAGTGTAGATACGATGTATCATCAGGGCAGGATATTTGTGTCTCCGTGAGAAAAAGCAGAGTCGGCTGTGCAGTCTCCAGATGTTGGTGGACTGCATTGATGTTCGCATGAATTCCCCTGATGTTGCAAAAGTCCATTTTAAATGTGGACGGGGAGGCCGCTGAAAATCTCTTTTTTGTTTTTCTTTTTGGCATTTTATTAAAAAGGGGTTTTAGAGATTGAGAGCAGTCGCTGTGCCGGCAGCGAGAAGGACAAAGTGCAGTGTTATTCTGCTAGAGTGCTGGACAGGTGATGCGGTTTGTTGGTGCGGCAGACGGAAGGGCCCCCGGTCCCCCCCTGCTACAATCGGACGAGTCCACTCCGGTCTCCTTCTCCGGCACGACCGATTATACCAGGGACTATGCGCGAGGCGGCGGGTCAGCCTCCCAGGGCGGAGATTAAGTGATCCCTGGGTTCGGGACCCCTACAACCTGCGGGCAGCCAGCGGACAGCTGTTTCACCGGGTCTCCCTGACCGCCGCAACAACATGCCGCGCCTGCACAACCGTACAGCAGTATTACACCGCTGGTCCTCCCACTGCCAGCACAGCCCCTCCTCATCGAGCTCTGGCGACCTTACTCACGCGCAGGAACACAACTTTACACAACATAAGGTTATTTGTCTGCGGTATTCTGTAAGGTGGAGGTACTTCCCCAGTCGAACTGCTCTTTGAGCGAATAAACGCTATGCTCTACCTCTCTTAATATTTGTAATAATCTTGTATTTGTTTACAATATACAATACAAGTAATTTAAACACACTAAGATAATAAGTAGTTAGGAGATTAGATATTAATGTGATTATAACTGATCAATGTAAAGTATCTCTGTGATTATAGTAATTAAGTTATTAGTATATTTTTGCTAAAAAAATACCTATTTGTTATGTTCTTGTTTTGCGAAGTTCATTTTATGCTAGGTAGATACTGTTTTTTCTTTATTATTGATTATTAAAATAATATTTAGTTTAAAAGTTCAGGAACACTACTATAAAAATAGTAAGTAGTTCAGGTATTAATGCGATTATTGGAGACTGATAACAATGAACGTATCTGTGATTATAGAAATTAATTAGGTGATTATATTGTTTGCTAATGAGACTTTTTTGTAATTTTCTTTCTTGCGACCTTTTTTTTTTTTGAATCGTTGATTATTAAAATATTATAGTTTTCAATATGATAAATACTGATTAATATTTATCGTTATTTCATTTATACGCATTAATTTCTCTAGTTGAAACGAGTTTCATCATATTCAGTTTTTGTCAAGGTCGCAATAATACCAGGATAACAGAAGTTTGAAAGAATTATGTAATTTCAAGATATGACAGACAAAATATTTATGGCGGTAGGTACAAGAATATTAAAAGTTTGGAAGTGTATTACCACCACCATAAGATTTTTATAAATTGTTATTTTTTGAAGATATCATGTTAAGAGCTAAAAAGCATTTGGATTTTACTTGTGTACTCTTCATCTTTTAGAATCAAGCCAGTGTGTGTGAGCTCTATATACAATTGTGTTTGATTTTCTCGAGCTAATCTCTTAAGAACTTCTGTTATCCTGGTAACCAGCTCAGCTACGTCGATTTAGGTTTTTTTATATAATAAAACTGGCATATGAAACTTGATCCGTGCCATCCTTCCCGGCGGTTAAAACGGCGACGCCGGCTAATTTTATGTTTTGTATCTGTCCCGATGATGGGAGATACCGGGGCCAATGGCACTCTTGAGGTGGATCGAAAAATGAGTGCCATCGGTCCCGGTACACGCACACATTGAAGCTACCGGGTCCGATGGCACTCTTTTTCCCATCGACCCCGTTAACGGGACAGAGTCATCGAGGCCGATGGAAAAAAGAGTGCCATCGGACCCGGTACACGCACACACTGAAGCTGCCGGGACCGATGGCACTATTTATCTACCCCGTTAACGGGGCAGAGGCACTGAGGTCGATCGGAAAAAGAGTGCCATCGGCCCCGGTAGCTCCGGTAAACGGGGTAGATACAAAACTTAAAATAAACCGGCGTCGCTGATTTAAAAGGAAGGATGGCACGGATCAAGTTTCAATTGCCAGTTTGATTATATAAACAAACGTCACAGAGCTTTTTTTCCCATCGGACCCGTTAACGGGACAGAGGCACCGGGTCCGATGGGACTCACTCAAAAGGTAAATCATCTCGAAAGTCATCTCGCAACTCACACCCACTTCGATTGTCATCTCGCTTGTCATTGTATTGCTATTCTCAAGATAAAATCAAGGCCAAGTGAAGTGAAGTGAGTTTCGAGAACTCAAAAGTATGTTCGTAACGTCAAAATACTCACCTGTAGTAGTTCATCTCAGTTCCGTCATCACTCAGCGGCGCTAGTGTCGTACTCACTTATTTTAAGAATATGAAACTTTAATCTCATCGCGGATTCAGAAGTGATATTTCAAATGAACGTTACAGAATAGCATATGGTTTAATAGACTGTGATAGCACTACTGCAATGAGCACAGACCTATCACAGATGGATGAGCGTGAAAGGGAATGGAAAAATACTCCACCTGCAGATCGGTGGAGGCTGTGTTGGATTAGAATTTATGTTAGCTCCTCAGGGGGGCTGAGGACTTGACCCAACTGAGGATAGCCTTTAGAGATCTTAGATTTAGGCGGCTTGAAAACTCCAACAGTAGGTTTCATCATCATCAGCCTATAATGTCCCACTGCTGAGAACAGGCCTCCTTTCACAAATGAGGGTGAAAGGGAATGGGCGATACTCCACCACGCGTGCCCACTGCGGATTGGTGGAGGTAGGCTAGTGGACAACCTACTGTTGGAATTTTTCAAGCCGCCTAGGAGGCATCCAACTAGCTTAACGACTATCACAATTAAGTGATAACCGGGACCAACGACTTTACGTGCCTTCCGAAGCACGGAAACGCTCGATTTGAAATACCACTAGGCGTCACCCATCCAGGTACCGACCACGACAGACGTAGCTTAACTTTGCCGATCGATTAAGAACGGCTAATCGGGTCTTTAGTCATTATGTCCCACTCGCGAATGGCCCGCGGGCCATAGCGCCTATTCTATTTTATTTTCAAATTTTGCATTAGTCATAATTTCCCACTGTCAAAACAAACAAAACACAATCCTATTTTTGGTACAGATGAGTGGAAAAGTGTTATGATAGAAATAATAAATAATTATTTCACATGGAAAATGAAAAATAAAAATGTCATGCTACGCCACGAGCGCATCAAGTAGTACTTGTCTTTATTGTGTTAATGTTATGTTAGTAGTAGGTCAGAGTACTTATATAAATTCTAGGTAGTAGAGTTAAATTGAATAGAAAATACAAAAAAAAATATTAGAATATCGCGGGTATTTAGTTTTAATAATTGGACTGTTTTACAAAAAACTTAAACCGACTTCAAAGTACACGAAGAAGTAATCAAATCCTGATCTGATGGGGACAATGGACAATGGGACCAAACGGGAAGTGTACCCTTCCAGACAAAAAAAGAATTTTCCAAATCGGTTCATAAATGACGGAGTTATGAGGTAATAAACATAAAAAAAAAAAAAAAAAACAAAAAAAAAACACCGAATTGAGAACCTTCTCCTTTTTTTGAAGTCGGTTAAAAAGACAATTAAATTAATTTTACAAGCTTAAAGTTGCAAGCGTCCATAGGCTACGGTAACCGCTTACCATCAGCTCGTTTCGCCACTTAGAGGTATCAAAAGAAAAAAAAAACTTTATTACTTGCTGTAGAAAATGTGAGATTTGGCACACAGATAGAATATTTTCTGGATTAACACATAGGATACTTTGTACCCCGGGAAAATAATAAATCCCTCGGGAACGCGGGTGCAACCGAGGGACGGAAAGTAGTCACAGAATAAATAATAGTTACTTAGCCTAAATTCCAAGCTACTTAGGTATAGTATGCATGTTTACAACATAACTAACTAATTATTATGATTCGAATATTTCTAGGAAAGATTAACCTTATCACAGTTCAGTTGGTTTCGTTTTATTAGCTAAAGTGTGAAGGGCCTTATACTTTTTCATATTTTCCTTACCGGTAACTGATACATCTGATCAAGTCTGTCCTCAGATTTGACTCCCTTCTTGTTCCTCATCAGAAGGTACACCCTGTCCAGATCAGGACATGAGTAAAGAAGCTTCTCTATTAAAACCTTTCCTATGAATCCTGAAATTTGAGTTGTTTTTGTTACATTAACAAAAAACGGGTGCGAGTAGGACTCACACACGAAGGGTTCCGTGCAATAATAGCCCACTCAATTTTGTGGTACCGCTATGAAATATAGGCGCAACAATATTTATTTTGTAACAGATTCGTTTCTTTAAAAAAACACTTTTTTTTATTAATTGTTTTTATTAAGTGCATACGGCACTAGAATCAGATCAATTAAGCGCTGCTTATGTACGAACGTCTAGGGTTCCGAACAAAAATGGTAAAAAAAATTAACCGTCTGTCACAGCGCTATATTTCAACAACTACCTACTAATGATATAGATTTTGCTTACCTTTTGCAAATGAAATAAATATAAAATCATTTTTAGCTTCTTTGCAAAAGGGGAAAAATGGGGGAACGAAATTTCAAAGTTTGTTCAAATGGGTTATCATATGAAAGGGCTTCATTTGAATATTCCAAAACAGGTTTTATTTTATTTAATACGTAGTATTTTCTACGTAGTTTTTGAATTTTGTAAAGAAATACAAATCCCCCCGTATTTCCTCGCAATCAAATTGTTTATTCTGAAATAGTTTGTAACTAGCACAGTTTTTCGAAATCATCAAAACACCTTCACAACCAAGCTTAGGTAGTAAACTATGCGGTCCGGTTTTTTACAAAGTTACGACCCAAACCAAAAAATATACGTCCAAGGAAGGTTTTGCAGAGCAAATGGTTACAGCCCTGACAGACAGACAGATAGAATTAAAAGGCTTAGTATCCCATTGGTTTTGGTATACAGGTTTAGGTAGTTGGTTCCTTTGGGTAAGGAACCCTAAAAATCAGGTTCAGGTTCGTCCTGGTCTACTTTGAAGCATGTAGCATACATACCGGAGCCTCCAGTTATAAAAATAGTTTGTCCTTTGTAGTACTCTGGAATCGTTGGCACATTTTCCAACTCACGTTCTTCCAAGAAACCCATTTTTCTCCTTCAAAAATGGAACAACAAATTCAAATTTTGAAATTTAAAAATATTTTTTTTAATATTAATATCGAAATATGAAAATAATTCCATATTTAACAATATGTAATTGAATATTAAATTAAAAATTTAAATTCTAATCTATTTTATAATAAAGACGTGTAAAGTGCTTTTTCTACACTTACTTTATCAAGGCAACCACAGATAATAGAAAAATATTTTTTTACAAGATTATCAATTTATTTGCAACAACTAAGATAAAAATAACTATTTGACTAGATTATCAATGTATTCTCTCCAGAATTATAAATCACAACACTTTACTACTCTACCTACTCTTGCATATGGGATATGAACTGTGACTGACAAACTCTGACTGATTTAATTTGAAAAATGTATTGTGAACAATAGTGTGCGTGCAGGTAGGTTGAATACAAAGTCAATAACAAGGTAGGGACCTAAGGTAGGGACTTATGTAGGGACTTATAAATTTAAATGCAATTATAGAAAATGGAAAATTTCTTATGTTTTTTATGCCACTATGTCGTCTAACAAGCATACGGCCCGCCTGATGGTAAGCGTCAGTGCTAGTGTCCTAAGGGCTACGGTAACCCCTTAGGACACTAGCAACACCAGGGGCATCGTTGACACAATGCTTCCCTCCTCCCCGATGAGCTTTGGCAACCTTCTTCTTAATTTTAAGTGTGTCAACCAAACCTTATTTGGGCTTCTTTTTGAAGTATTACCATTTGAGCACCGATCCATATTTTAGATCGGTTCTAAAGTGGGAACATAAATTAAATTTGAAATCATTCACTTGGCCGGTTTGTTTTATAGGTACTTTTACCAAGAACAAAAAACAAAGAATCCATATTGTCATTTTTTTCGATATATCTGTGAATGTATCTATATGGAAACGTTTCGCGCAAGGTAACGTTGTTAATGCTTTCATTCTGTAATATTCTAACTCTATGGGTTCTGCACTGTGCGGTTTCAAAGGAGCTTCCTGCCGCGGACGCTCAGATTGTGGAAAGAGCTCCCCGCCGTGGTTTTCCCAAGGGAGTACAGCAAGGGAGTACTCCAAGAAGGGTGTGAAGAGAATTTTGCACGATCCGTAACGCGTGATTGTTGCAAAATGGTTGCAAGCGTGACACGAACGTCGTAAGCTTTCAGGCTTGTCTCTAGCAGCTTGCAATCGCAACATACAAAATAGTAGTCAATGAAATAACTGTCTTCCATGTGATTTTTGGGTTAAAATAAAGAACTGTAACAAATGATATCAACCGGATAATGCGAGTCCCATACGCGCACCGGGTTTCGTAAAAAAGTATGATGTAATTACAAATTTTCGGCTTTCGTATATTTCACTTTACTTGGCTATTAGACATTGCTTCTTGCCAAATTTCATGATTCTAGGTCAACGGGAAGTACCCTATAGGTTTTGATTCCCTTGCGAGTGTTTTTTTTTTTAAACAACTTAGTCGATAAACAAGCATACGGCCCGCCTAAAGGACGGTTAACGATGGTAAAGACGCTTGCAACACACGAAGCATCGCTCACGCGTTATCGACCTATGAGCTCTGGCGACCTTACTCACGCGCAGGAACACAACTTTACACAACATAAAGTTATTTGGCTGCGGTATTCTGTAAGGTGGAGGTACTTCCCCAGTCGAGCTGCTCTTTGAGCGAGCTTTTTTCTTTTTTTTTGAGGTTTGAGAATATGTGGCATAAACGGAGCATAAACATTTTGCATTGCGTTGACTTAGAAACTTGATTTTTTCACTGCTCAAAGGGATTGCAGATCTGAGTAAGTGATAGCGTTCCTGAGAAAAGGAGTCTTGACAGACGGACAGCAAAGTAAGGGATCCTTAAAGATATAGAAACACTTTTAAAAAAATCTGATAACATTACATAGGTACTATTGAAAGAGAGGAGTGGTAAAAGATCATCTGCCTGCCCTGTTCCCAAAAGATGTGGGTACAAAATTATGGAACTTTCCCATTAGGGTTCGGTATAATACAGATTATTTTGATACCGTAATAAAGGTATTCATTCGTTTACTATAAATTCGACAACACAAATGGCACAACAGTTTTACGTAGTTTGTTTACTGACCTCGTAGTACCTATAATATAAATAAACACTGATTCGAAATCAGTGAAAGAGCACGACGTATTCCATTGCGAATATTTCGCTGACTGCAAATCAGTGTCAAATTAAAGTTATTTCATACTTTTTAGTGTATTTTGAAGTCGATTATTTTTTTTTAAATTACTTTTTTATTACGTCATTTTTAGTTTTTCCTAAATGCACTAGAATTTGGCCAAAGTTTTGAGATGTTTTTCCTTTGACACCACACCCGTAGCTCGTATAAATAAGCTGGGCCACCACACATATATGTCCATATCTTGAAAACTACTGAACCAACTTCGATGAAACTTCCACGGTTCCCTAAGCTGAAATAAATGTAAACCAATAAAAAAAGAATGGTTACAATCCGATTGACATCTTCGGAGATATGCTTCGACAAACATACATACAAACATACTTAAACTATGAAATTTTGTATATTTTTTTGGAAGCCCTAATAGATTATCATATGTGAACATAATGCAGTTCAAGTAGTGCAGTAAAATTATAGTATAATTTTATTGAATTTCATCCAATTATTTTTGGCCCACCAATGGTCTTCGTCGTACCGCGTCATTGGATGAAATACATTCATGGTGTTAATTTCAATGACCACCAAGATTTGCGGTAAGTCCGCTGAATACCGCAGCCAAATAATTTTATGTGGTGTTCCTGCGCGTCATCGTCAGGTCACCTCCATCATCAGGGGAATGATGGAGGCCCCGTGTGTTGAAAAAAACGTTCATTTGTCTACGATAACCGGTTACCATCAGGCGGGCCTTACGCTTGTTTACCGACTACGTCGCATAAAAACAAAAAACCTCCATAAGGTTCAATTTACATTGCCGCGAATCGGAATGAAAACGAATTTTTGTAACGAAATTGTACATAGTATACAATGAGTTTTATGTTAATTGTGTAACGTGCAAAGTAGATACGAGCCAAGAAAGAGGTCGCACGTCTTCCGGGGAGTTTATAAGTTTATTGCATTTTTAAAATAACACGGTTATACAGTTAGATTACTGGTGGTCCCCACACTAGGTCAAGCCTGTCTCGTGGGGGCCACAACAGTTCACGCGCCTTCTCGTGTGACGAGGCGAAATTGACGCTTCCGTTCCGCCGCAATGTAAATTGAGCCTTATACTGTACATACAGTTTACATTATTAATTTGCTCTTGTGAATTAAAACATAATGCCTTTAAATATTATTCAACGCTTCCGTTGCATGTCCACGCATAATAATAATATAATCACTGTTTTAATGAGTCGTTTAATTAAATTGTTTAAGGTTAACTAACCTTATTACGAACATGAACTTCACATAGTTCATGCGCGTGAACCGTGCAATGAACGAATGGCTCCGTAGTTTATGGTTTTCCAGTTATTTTAGTAGTTTAGTGAAACTGTAAGATCTGCTTGAGTTCGCTATTTACTTATTCAACAAGGTGTACTCCGCGGTTTCACCAGTTCCAGGGCTAAAAGTAGCTCATGTTCCACTCTAAGGCATTGCAATTCGATAAACAGGATCCGGTAATCCGGCGATCGGGAGACATTTGTCGTCCAACGAATTCAGTACAAATTGCCGGATTTGCAGTGGCGCTATTCTCCGTCTACCAGCAAAGGAATTTACAAAAGGTAGAAACAACGACTCTCAAGAGTTTTACGCAGGTCAGTTAGTACTTTACTACCACCGTTGACATCAAATGGGTGCTCCAGATGAAATTTTGCGCATAATATCCGGGTAACCTAAAAAGGCTTATGTGCTAACAGACCAATTCGACTTAATCAATATGTACCGATTACCCGACTTCATCCAACCCCAAGATTGGATGTGCAAAGTGGACCTATCGCAGGCTTAATTTCACGTCCCAGTATCAATGTCTCACAGGCGCTTTCTAAGACTTGTATACCAAGGCGAAATACTCGAGATGACATGTTTCCCATTCGGATTCAGCACCGCACCAAAAACTTTTGCCACGCTCACTAACTGGATAGCGCAATATTTAAGGGAAGCTGTGAGGATAGTCATGTACCTAGACGATTTTTTGGTAGCACACCAAAACCTATTAACCTTGTACGTCCACGTGAAAATGTTGATAAACATCCTCCAGGTTCCGGGCTGGTGCATAAACTTAGAAAAGTCAATCACGATTCCTCAGAAAAGTGTGGTTTAACTGTGCTTTGGGATCCATGGTCCAATCGGATGTCACTCGCAGTAGAAAAGTCTGTTGTAAACACCAGAAAAATCAATCAGATCCTAAAAAACCGGCTAGTGAACTTAATAGGGTTGAAACAGCTTGTATCACTTTTGCAAGCTTTGTTGTACCGCGGGGCAGACTCAATCATTGCAAAAGCCTGAGTTTTATGAACTCTTTACCAGATCATCTAACGAGACTATACCCTCTACCAGTAAAGGTCAAGGAGGAATTTATATTGTCGTCAGTCAACGATCTTGCACAGCCCTCCTCCGACACATTTTTTAACAACAGACGCATCGGACGTTGCATAGGGAGCGCAATTAGACAATCTTTTGCTCTCATGTCCATGGACAAGTAACCAACAGATTTTACATTGCAATCAGAAAGAAATGTTGGCAATATTAAAAGTTCTTCAAAGCCATGCTGCTCATATGAATCACGACTCCGTTCTGATGCAATGTGACAACATAACAGTCGTTACTTACTTACGCAAAGAGGGGACAAGATCCAATGCATGCATGAAACTAACCTACCAAATTATCCAGTTGTTAGACCAGCTGCAGATGCATTTCAAAATTTATCATATCCCTGGCCTTTACAACAGTCATGCCAACCACCTGTCAAGACTACGGCAGCCCCCGGAGTGGCATCTACTTCCCCGAAGTGTAGAAAAGTTATTCTCGAAGTGGGGACGCCTGTAATAAATATTTTCTCCTCACAGAGGGCACACTTATCCGATCGCAATGCGATAATTCAGGATGCGTTCAGTATTCCGTGGAATTACCCACTAGCCACTAGGATATTTCCACCTACGTTCCTAGTGCCCAAAGCTTAGCACATTTGGACCAATCCCAGGTGGACTACTCTTTGTACAAATTATTTTATTAAAATATTTTAGCTCACTTTGTGTACCTAAAATAAAAAATAAACTTAAATAACTTTTACTTAAACAAAGGAAGTTCGTACTAACACTACTCAATTCTATCTTATGTTAGCGAGCCTGGGATCTCGATCTAACATAAGAGATTTGAAATGTCAATCCCATACAAATGTCGATGACGATTGTCGATAATTATCTTGTCTGCTGACCCTGGGGCACCGAAAAACATTGATATTTGGTGACAAATTACCGACCAAATCTGGTAGCAAACAGATCTTCGCCAGATTAGTGGAATCTTATATCGTCGATAAAATAAAACGAGGATTTAAAAATAGAAATGCAATTTAATATAAACATTCAAATAAAATCAAGGAAATAAAAACTGTGAAACATTTGACAAATGATTCTGTACGTAGTTAGTATTGATAAACCACCAAAATAGGTAGCCGTAGAATATACACTGTACTAATAAGTCCAAGACCACCATTCTGAAATTTTAAAAAACCGCCATTAAAATCATTCTTGCAGCGTCGTGTGGAGAGAGTCAATATGGCGAATAAGTGCGGTGGCTGCCACATGCGTCATACATGTAAATAAAAGATCTGTCACATGTTGCCAGCAGTTAATATTTTTGGAAAAATAAAAACCATTTCATTTAAAACGAATGAGAATTTGCTTGTTTGGGCTTTATTTTTACGCAAATTAGAAGTTTTTCAATTGCACATAAGTACTTAATCTGCACTTAAAATAATATCAATCATTCTTTTGGACCTCTAAAGTATATTGTTAAATATCCTATCTATATACCAATTTGAGTGAAAAAAAATCTACAAACATAGAAATTATTTACATATTTATTTGGTAAAACCGAAAATGAAATTCAAAAATATTTACCTCTTATAATGTGCCTTAGCTTTCGGCAAATCCTCATCTTTTTCCTTCAACAGATACCTTTTCCCGCCAATACAGGAGTCTAAGAAGAACTTATACTTGTCCACGGTCTCCATCTCATAGTAAAACTGTTCTTTGTCTTCCTCTTTTATACGGGAACGGAGTAGGACCAGGTTTTTGTTGTCGAATGTCCATTGCTGAGTTATATAGTAGCTTAGAGCAAGATTGGCTATGTAGATACGTCTTTGTACTTTCACTAACCTGAAAGGGGAAAAACAAATCATTTATTTGTGAAATCAAATGACGGGTGTTACAGGGTCTTAGAAAAATAGGACCTGATTTCTACAACGGAACTTCAGTTAATTTAACTTTGAAGTATCTTTCAAAATAAACTAATGCGGGTTTATCCCGGAAGAACACAAGTTGCCTCTAGGACGCCATTGATTGATTGTCATACTTGTTGACTCAATGGTGAATCCGTACGTAAGGTACTCGAAGTACGATACGTACGAGCCAGTGATTTTAACATGCAATCTCATCATCTTATCCTCTATCTATGGTTTGCTATGTATTATCATAGTAACATATTTTATGAGTGTAATTTTGCATAAAAATCTACAAAATCTGCATTTCTTCTTAATTACTATCCGATGCCCAACTGGTCAATGCACCGCTTAGAAACCTAATCTTGGAGCAGATATCCTACTAATAATATAAATGCGAAAGTGCGTGGTGCTATTTGTCGATGACATTGTTCTCGTCGGTGAAAATAGATTCATGTCAATGGCAGCAAAGCTGGAGGATGTTGGCTTGGTAATTTGCAGAACTAAATCGGAACACATGTTCGGTAATTTCGGTGATCTCTCCAATTCAACCAGTCTGCTCCGACTTTCGGAAGGTACCTCAGATAACAAATGCAGAGCAATGGTAATATTGGCAGTTATATATAAAGCAGATAAGAAAAGGCAGTAAAGAAGACAGATGCTGTGATGAGGATTTTGACAAGGATACGTGGAGTGTCATGAATGGAAAAGATAAGGAATGAGTAATTAATGTTGAGAGGGAACCGTTTATGGTTGTATGGACATTTCATGTGGAGGAATGAAAGCTGCGTGACTAACAAAGCTATGAATATGAAAGTGGATGGATATATAGAATTGGATTGATTGTGTGAAAGATGATATGAGTAAGATAGAAGTGGATGCTGGTATGATGGTAAGAGGAGTAGAACGAAAGAAGCGGACATATTGCGCCGACCCCAAATTATTGGGCACAAGGCAGATGGATGATAATAAATGCGAAAGTGAATTTGTTTGTTATCTTTTGTCAATTTGATGACTCACAGGTACCTAGATCATTGTAATATTAATGTATCAGATCAATTCACGCACAGATTATTATCAAAATTAAATTTCGACTAACCTAAACGTTTTGATTAAGTTGCATTGCAAGTTGCATCATTTTCGCATTCATATGATACTTTTTATCCTCGGAAATCTTTTGATCCCGCAGAAATGCGGGTAAAACCGGGGGGCGAAAACTATAAAGTCTCTTATAATGAAAAAGTAAATATACTTACAATGGTTTTTTGCCGAGTATCCATAGAAGCGTATCAACTAAGATAGCTGGCAGCAAGTGAAGGAAAATTACCTGTTGAAACAATTTTTAAAAGATTTACAAAGATTACTTCAAGAGCTTGCTCGCTGATTTGTCCGCTAAGGGTGCTAATGCTGAATTTTATGGCCCGCTTCTTCTAGTCAATTAAAAAAAAACTCGCCATGGGCGATATCCACTCGCCACAACTCTCTCATAGTTCATAGTTCCCATACAACACACGACCCGCTAATGGTGAGGCTGCGTTTAATATGTGCGTATTGATATTTGTATGCAATGCATTTGAGAAGGTAAGAGTAAAAGGGCACATGGAGGGAGAAATGTTGCAACATCAAGTCTCGATGGAAATGTGGCTCAAACCTTTTCTAACAACTTTTGTTATTCCAATTTTTCATCCATCTAAAGTTTGTTTTTTAATCACCTGCAGCTACATCTTCACTTAGTCATAAAGATACTGACTGGGGAAATACCTGCTAACGGAACCTTGCGGAAGATCGCATCCAAATAAAGTTACTTTAATGTGGTGTTGTGTTCCTGTGATATTTATGGGCATCAGAGCTCTAAGAGGAGAAGCTGCTGCTGAGAACTGCTGGTAGTGTGTGGGAGGGTAGTGTAGTATCGCAGTATAGTACCAAGTGACACTGTGCATTGCTTCGAGTGAGTGTTGCTCGCGCGAGTGATACCCTTGGTATTGCAAGCGTCTATAATCTACGGTAACCACCTACCGTCAGACATATATGTATAGTATTCTTGAATGCCACCTCAGTGGTATAAAGATGATATACGATTCAAAATAAGGCTTTCATATGCCCTTTAATTTATTGTTGGGAAATAGGAAGCCAAGATAAAGCACCTTCACGTAATGCAAAGTCTTCGACCTGGTGATCGTTCCACCGACATTCCAGAGCATATCATTTAGAGGTATGATCTTCGTCAGGTTCCTGCCTATTTCCACCATTTCACCCATGGTGATGTTGTTCAGTTTACCAGCGCAGGAGTTGTAGATCGGTATGTCATCTGTTGGTTCCAGTCTGAAAATTTAGATAACCTATAAATTCTACAAATAGTTACATATTTTTTTCCATTTGGGGTCAAAGCAATGGATCCCTGGGGTCCAGAGACGCGCAGTAGGTGATAACAACTCAAATATAGGTGACGTCGAATATCATGAAAGTCGTGTATTTGAATCCTCTTTCTCGAGAAAACTAGAATGGTATTTTATATCGTCCACCACTAACTTCAAGTTGATAAGTTAAGGTGAACCTACCAGCACTTGAGAGCCAATTCCAGCCTAGATTGTTATTGTTTGATTATTGTTTTTTTTTATTTTTTATTATTATTGTAAAAGAATCGGGGGGCACGGCTGGCACAACATTAACTATAATAATAAAGAAATCGCAGTAAGGAACCTTAGACTTGGCACAACTTTGTCTAGATTTCATTACTTTTTAGAAATAAACAAGCAGCTCCATCGAGACTTGGCTAGTTTTTTACAGAATGTTTTTGGTGGGATTGATTATTACTAAAAATGATTTGTAACCTGTTTGACAAGTCTAATCTTTCAAGTGTATGGCTATGTTTTACTACAAGGCTGTATTTCAAAGCAAAGTTATGACAATAAATGATTCTGATTCTGATTCTGATTCTAGGCTCTGTGTGCTTACCATCTCGGCCACATCATCACAGACCATGAGTAGTTTGTGGTTAAACAGCAAATTAATAAAAAATCTAAATTTTTGTTATTTTAACTACTACACGCACCATGGTTATATTCACGTTGCCAAGGTAAAATTGGTTTGTATGTATTTTTTATGTTTATGGCTCTATCATGCATCAACAGCTGGACGTATATGGATGTTTGGCACACAGAATATACTGGTTTAAAAAATTGATTTGTTGAAACGCGAGTGAAGGGCGGGGGAGGAAACTAGTTAAATATAAATACCCTGGGATACTCTTCACACATTAACTTACTTCTTAGTGCCTCTAATCCACGCAGCAGCAATGAAGCTCTTGATAGAAATGTCCACCGGCATATAATCAGCTATGAGATCAGGGTCCGTGTATAAACTGCGCATAATACCTGGAATAATAATCATCAACATCAAGCGTATAGACCATCTGAAATGGGGCTGGACGGGACACATGCTACGAAGCAAAGAAAATAAATGGAACAAGCAGGTGACCCTATGGTACCCCAGAAAC
This sequence comes from Achlya flavicornis, assembly GCA_947623365.1. Classification (NCBI taxonomy): domain Eukaryota; kingdom Metazoa; phylum Arthropoda; class Insecta; order Lepidoptera; family Drepanidae; genus Achlya; species Achlya flavicornis. Next base: position 20,312,070 of record OX392467.1, on the reverse strand, counting down.
GGAAAAAGAAAACAGGGTCATCCTAAAACCAGATGGGAAGACGATATTCGTACAACTTTGGGGCCATACTGGACTAGAGTTGCGAACGACAGAGTGCAATGGAGAGAGTTGGAGGAGGCCTATGCCAAGAGGCACACCGAACTGCGGGACATTCTATAATTGTCTTTCGTTCCAAACAATTCGTGATCAAATAATGTACCCAAAGTTTCGGAATAAATGGCTATTATTATTATTATTATATTATTAGTGAACTATGTAGCACTCGTGGTGTAACATAATTAGCCGTTCGTAATCTATCGGCAAAATTAAGCTACCACCGTCGTGGTCGGTACCTGAGTGACCACCTAATCGAGCGTTTCCGTGCTTCGGAAGGCACGTAAAGCCGTTGGTCGCTGTTATCACTTAATTGTGATAGTCGTTAAGCTAGTTGGAGGCCTTCTAGGCGGCTTGAAAACTCCAACATCAGGTTGACCACTAGCCTACCGAGCACCTCGGCGCAGTGGGCACGCGTGGTGCAGTATCTGCCCATTCCCGCCCACACACATTTATGTGCAGGAGGCCTGTGATCAGCAGTGGGACATTATAGGCTGAAGATGATGAGTAAACTATGACCGTAAGCCTCCTCGTAAAGGAACAATTGTACCCCAAAAGTGGGGTCGTTGCCTAATACAAATTAGGAAATTCTTAATACACGGCTATCTGATCCCAAACTAAGCAGAGCTTGTACTATGGAAACCAGATAACTGATATAATACATATACTTTTTTTGTGAATTCATATTGACTCTTATTGCAAGTTGAATAGATTACGATAACAGCTTAAAATTACCACCAAGCGGACCGTATGGTAGTTTACTAAACTGAAAAAAGAAGAGATCGGGCTATTCAAACCTTGGTTTGCGTTATTCTATGTTTTGTTATAAGGGGGATATGTACAAAAATGTATATCCTGAATGGGAATGCCAACTGGCCCGCCTCAACGAGGATATCTTACCTTTTCCCGAAGCAACCAATAAAGCAGTGGGTCCATTAAAGTTCTCGATCCAACCGGGAACCGGCTCTGACACACTTGATATCACTGGAACATTAAAAAATGATATCATTAAGGTTTAGACGACATCCGGGATATGCGAACTAAATAAACAATATGGCGGCGGCCGAAGCGGCCGAGACTATAAAAAAACAGAAATATTGGGGTCTCGGCGCCGAATATAATTTCATTCCTTTCGGTGTCGAGACTCTACTCGCTGTCCATGGGGTTCCAGTGCTCGCAAGCTATACCAAAGAGCTGGCCAAAAGATTAGTGGTCACCACTGTGGACCGAAGAGCTGGCAGCTTCTTCGCACAACGCATCAGCATTGCGATACAGCGAGGAAATGCTGCCAGCATCTTCGGAACAATGCCGAGGGGGCCTAATTTTATAAATTTATTTTAAACTCTTTTGTAATTTTAACATGGTAAGTTCATCATTTTGAATAATCATATTAAAGAAAAACTATAAAAAAAAAGTTGTAATTATGAAATTTACTTCAAGAACGTGATCGATCAAAGCCAGCAAAGGGAGAAGGCATCGAAAATCCGTACACGAATCTTACCTATAGAAGGTCTGATGATGACAGCCGGTAGTTGTCCCTTGTACTCATACACGACGTGTTCTGCCAGCTGCTTGGTGAACGTGTATGTATTGGGGATCTCTCCTAGATACCTGGAAATTGGAGAAGCCATTAAGGCTACTACTATTATCATTGTAAGAGTTTAAGGTTATATTCTAGCTTACAATGTGTGCTTTAAATACGAGAAAAATGCGAAGTAAAAACTTGCAAAAATTAAAATAGCATTAATTTAAAAAATATAATAGATATTAGAAACTAGGTGATAAGTGAATAGCAGAATTAAGCCAATTCTGTTCCCACAAGCAGCATCACTTCAAAAGTAAGACTCGTGTGGCAGCCTCCGCCCTCTTCGCCATATTAGGGTGTCCCAAAACGTCCAAGAATACTGTTGCAAGTGATACTTACTTAGGGGTGAGCACCCTCAGAGTATGTTCATCCAAGTCTTCGCATATCTTCAGGGTGTCGCGCCAGTCAGCGTGTGGGGGGTATATCACTTCCTCTACGGGGTCTCTGTTTGTGTTGGAGTAGGATGTTGATACGTGGACGATAACCTGAATGTAGAGGTTTTGAAGATTAATGCTTATATGGTATATCTATCACTTGAAAATTATATCTAAAGTAGTATTAAAAAGGTATTTGTTTGTAAGTTTTCATCCGATTCTTCACCGACACTTCTAGAAAGCTACATTGTCCCGATGCTATAGGCTACTTTTCATCCCGGAACCGAAACCACAAAGGAGGACAGTCAAATATATGTGATAATCTTCTTTTTTTTACCAATTAGTGGTATTTATTTGATGACTATAGAATAATTAATAGAAGCGTTTTACCTGAAAATAAAACGCATATTAAATACTTACCTTATTTGAAACCTTATATATTGAGAGCGGCCTTCCTTGTTTTCTGCTCTATACTTCCTTCTTTGTCTACCCTAATATTGCCGTCTCGCTCGCACATCTCCCCACCATCCACCCAGGCAGAGCGCGAGCTTGAGCCACGCGCGCTATCTCGTCATTGAGTCGAAATACCAGGCAGAACTAAAAATTAAGGTTTCAAATAAGGTAAGTATTTAATATGCGTTTTATTTTCAGGTAAAACGCTTCTATTAAAACTTGACCGTTATTTGAAACCTTATATATTGAGACGTGTTTGTTATCGCCTGGTGAAAGTGGATGCCAATGTGATTTTATGCTTGTAGCATAAAGTTATTTGTGACACAGGTAAGTACCTGTGATTTCTCCAGTATAAGTCATACGCGTACAGACTTCTGTGTGAGTCTGAAGGTATATCGTGAGAGAGAATAGGTATCAAAAAATACTAAGATGTGCGAGGTACTGTAATTTTATTTATGAAGTACAAACGAAAATATGTAGGTGTGCAAATATTATGGTATGTAAACATGCTAGAAGCAAAGATCTTAGTCAAATCATTGATGAGTATAAAAACATGTATCGTATATGATTGAAAAGCAACATTCAAGTATTTAATTAATCATGCGAAGATAATATAATCCCGCGATTAGTGGCTTATTATCAGCTATTTAACTGTCTGAAAGGATTGCAGATCTCTAATGGGCATGTGACCAGATTTAGTGGATCTGAACTGATTATGCCAGCACCAGCGATGAAATATTCTATTTCACACCCTGTTAAAGATGTAGCAGGTCTTCTCAATAGTTGGTGCATTTTGCTGTGTTACGTCTATCGTATAAAAGGTGAATACAATCTGTACACACAGTAACGGATAGCTAAATGTTTTGCTACAGTCTATGTACCGACATTATTATTCTCCGACACGTGTAGGTACATCATATATTATAATAAAAACGTTAATTACATACAGTACATTTTTACTTTCATGTGGTATTTTGTTATAATCACCAGTAATATTACTGCATAAACATTAACCAGAAATATAAGTTCTAAAGTCCGATCAAAAGTAACATCATTACTTTTACCTGTTCTAAAACTGGACAGTGACGTCATGTAGGTAAAAGGCTATTTAAACAAAGTACAAGGTTGAAGGCAACCTTAACACATTACAAAATTAAGACAACGCTGTGTCAGTCTGGATATACATAATTCGTTACTTAAATTTTAGATATGTTTCTAAAAATGACACGAGTCAATCGACTATCTATCGTATCAATATATCCAAAATATGTCCAACCCACACATGAGAACTCAAAACTGCATAAATTTGATACCACTGACTTATTCAGCATAATGAACATTCATCTAAGTAGTATAAGAAGCAGGTAGTTAATAACTTTATTAGTACAGGAGTCATTGTGACAAATGGACTACATATGTTTGTTCATTTTATTTCAAACAAGCTACGGTTAGAAGCGATTTTTCAACAAAGATGCCATGATTACAACAAGCGATCCAATACTCATATTTATATAATTCCGGACCATCTTATGGTACCTACTTGGAGGTAGAAAAACCGTAGGTAGAAAAACCGTCCATGTATCTATCGATAGCGCTGTATTGTGAATGGGGCTGCCAAAATACTGAACTTGAGGTCTGCCCTCAAAAATACTATGAATTACTTACTAAAAGTTTGTTTCGAGCCAATTTAGCTGAGGTAGCCTAGCAGTTTAGAGATTAAACAAAATAGAGGGTAATTTTATACTAGGTGGTAATTCCACGAGTAAGAAAACAAAGGTGCTTTTTTCTTCTTAACACATTTATTCATGCTTTAGTCTAAAGATAAAACTTTCAACTAAGTACATTACATATTATTGTGCAGGCGTATCCGCTGTGTAAGTGCTCCTCTAACAGTAGTTGGTAATCAGTAACAATAGATGAGGATCTAATATATGAAAGAAATTGGAATGTTACATACATATGACGATGATACGGTTCATCAGATGATTGTCACCTCATTCCGAACATAGGTGACGTTTAATTTAGATTTTGTCATGCTTTCGAGATAGCGAGGAGTCCTTTGTTATTGCAATGCAAAATTTTCTTGGCTAGACAACTAGCAAACACTTTCCTTAAAACTGCTCGACTGTTTATTGCGTTTACAGGCTTCATCTGATTATATATATCAATAGGAAATGAGATTACGGTTGCAGTTGAATCAAAAAGTATGCTGAATCACGGTAGTGCAGACTCTTTTAGGATATTACAAAGCTCGATAAGTTAATAAGACCGATTAGGCTCTAAGGTGATTTTGAAAGAAAATCAATAATATTTCTAGTATTCCATTGAACCCCCAAAAACACTGCGAGGGTGTGTAAATTTGTCAACATAGTGTAAGCCTCTGTAGTACAATTTTATTCATTCTTGTTTTAGAATTAAAACATAACGCCTTTCCTAGGCAGGAGAAAGTCATTCAAATAATCGATAATAGGTATTCCTTATTCCCTATACGTTTGTTACCCAATTGGTTAATTAAGCAAAAAACTTTGGCTGAGACAGAAAGGTAGGCAAGTTATCTATGTATAATATTGTTGCCATTTTTGGTCATAGATTCGTATGTGTGTCGCACACATTTACTAATGAAAACACGCCTGAGATCTGAATCTTGCACAACCAGTCGGGGTTGAAATAAATCAGCGATACGGTAAACATTTAATCCTTAATCACACGTTATGATAGGTCAGTCAGTGAGATTTTTATTATATTCTTTGCATTTTTTAGACACCACTTTTTAGCATCAGCAGACTATGTTCAATGGTGCGGGTATAACTTGATATCTGATACCACAGTACTGAACCAAATGTACAACGGTTACCAACATTACCAACGGTTTTTGGTAAAACAATACGCATCGACCGTGTTTTATATTATTTTCAGTATATAAACCGGGGGTGCTTAGATGTCACCCTGCTGGTGGAATAGAATTTATTGTCCCGCTTTGAAATTATTAAGTGTCAATCTTTAAGCACCTTGCGCGGGTATGGCAAGACCCCGAGGGTTAAATATATAAGAACAAGTCCGTAAGGGCACCACATCCAAGTCAGGTACTTAAGAGTAACTGTAAGGGTAACATGTTACAGTTGCTTGCCCCTGTGAGATTTGATAATGATGGGAAATATGCGTAGAGGCATCTCAGCATAGGACTTTGCAAATGTACATTTAAAATCAACTATTCCCATGTGGGTAGTTATATTAGAGACTGTGCGACAGAACATTTCATCTCCTGCCCTTGCATCGGTTGATTTAGATGGCGATTGTGAAAAGAGGTACAATATCTAGGTAAAGTACCCTGCGTTGAGGGTATATATTTCGAGTCCCTTTTCCCTACGAGGCAGGGCTAGATTAAAAATCTGCTTTGACCTGTTTTCAAAGCAGAATCATTAAATTTTTATTAATTGCTGTGCGTACCACGCTGCCTTTTTAATCCTTTCATCATTACTGTGCGTAGAGACACACCATTCAAACATAGTACCCTGCGAGAGTGTATTCTAAGGTCACGCCAAGATTTATATGCGTGAGGCGCGACATTCAAATGACCCTGCGAGGGTCCATTGTGATGTATTTGAAACCACATTCACTTGAAGGGTCCATTTCAAGTCATCTACCCCTGTAAGAGGTGAATTATGATGGAAAATGTGCGTACGGGCAGAAAATCCAAAAGAATACCCAGCGAGTGTATATTTCTGCCCTTGCAAGCGGTTGATTAATATGGGGAATGTTTGTACAGGCATAACATACAGGAAAATACCTCACGAGGCTACATTTCAACTCATCTGCCCCTTCAAGGGGTTAACTATTATTGGTGTACGGGCACAACATCCAAAAGAATACACGCGAGGGTATATTTCAACTCACCTACCCCTGCAAAGGGTTGATTTTATGGGGAATGTGCATACGGAGTAAGGGCATAACATCCAAGAGAATAAATACCCAGCACATTTTTCATTTTTCAGTCACTGCCCCTGCGTGGAGTTAATAATAATGGGGAATGTGCGTACCAGCCCAACATCCAAGAAAATACCCTGCGCGAGTACGTTCTGAGTCACCTGCCCCTGCGCGGAGTTAATAGTAATGGGTAATGTGCGTACGGGCACAAGATCTAAGATAATACCCTGCGCGGGTATGATTTGAGTCACCTGCCCCTGCGCGGGGCTAATAATAATGGGGAATGTGCGTACGGGCACAACATCCACGAAAATACCCTGCGCGGGTATGTTTTGAGTCACCTGGCCCTGCGCGGGTTGGTGTATGGATCAGTTCAGACAAGCTTGCTAATCAGGAGAATTTGATCCTTTTTATTAGAGGCTAAAATGTTTAACCTTTTTTAAGCATTGTAACTAGGCTAGCATAAATGGCAGGCGAATCTTCTGGTTAGCGGATCACGATTCCTCATTTGAATAATTTCAGTACAAATAAGTTGTAATAATTCTGATTCACTACATAACACTTTCAATTCTTTTTTATTAAATTAGAATCACCGCTTAATTGCAGGAACCTCAACAGAGGTTTATTTAAGTAACTAGTAACACACATGCTAGAACAAAAGTTGTTACCGCGGCAAATTTCATAAATATTTAACTATATAATAAATTGTTACACATGTTATTTAGACGGCACTTCACGGCACAACTAACCTTTCCGACACTTTAACTGCCTGCGGTCATTATTAATTTTATTTTAGATCCGAGAATCAGATATCATTGGATTTACTTGAGGAGCTTATAGAGGTACTACTCGACCCATTGTTACGCTGCCTTTTAGATTATTTTTGCTCAGGGCAATATCCGTTATCACTATTCGCACGTTGTGATTTATACAGTTAGCACTTGATGTAATTTAAATATTAATGTTCAACTGTGAACAAAACAGCAACTAACCTAGGAAAAACCAAGGATAAAAAATTAATAGAAGCAAAATTATCAATAAAAAGTGGGTAGATTAAATAATTTAAGAATTAGTTGTTCAAAGACATGAACATAAAATATCAAAATTAAATTGAAATATCGAACGGTAAAACCGTTAAAATCATATATCATTATTTTAATAAATTAAGAAGGTACAAAGGTATATAAAATATACAAATAACTTACGAGTGCCTAGGCTAGGCTAGGCACAACCGTCCGTTGCAGAAAACAGGACGCCAATGACGAGATAGCGCGCGTGGCTCAAGCTCGCGCTCTGCCTGGGTGGATGGTGGGGAGATGTGCGAGCGAGACGGCAATATTAGGGTAGACAAAGAAGGAAGTATAGAGCAGAAAACAAGGAAGGCCGCTCTCAATATATAAGGTTTCAAATAACGGTCAAGTTTTAATACATAGTTTTACACATTTTATACCCGGAATTCATAAGTCAATCAAGTTTTTATAATAATTATGAATAAATATTTGCTGTGCGTAACGGAAATGCATAGGGCTCTTTCCAAATGACAATAAAACTGTTTGGTGTTTGATAGTTCGAATTCAAAATACGTTTCGAACGGTCCCGACCAGTCGAAGCACTTCAAGGACTAAGAAAATTGAGATAAAATGTCGGCTTCGAAATTGCCAGTATAGCCTTACTAGATTTTCATTCAAAACCAGTACATGTTCGAACTTTATTTCGAACAAGTGATGAATTCGAGTACAGTGCAGTTCACAAGTATGACCCGTGTGGCAGCCATTATAGTCTTCACCATATTGTAGAGTAGTGAGTGAGTAGGTATCTATATTTAAAATAAGTCCTACGCATAGCATGCAGGGTTTATTTTTGAAAAGCTCTAAGTAGTATTGAATATGATACTCACTGACAAATTTCTGATTTCTTTGGCTAATTCCATAATCTCTTTAGTTCCTCTGAGGTTGAGTTTCACAGCGAAAGGTAGAGGGTCATCGAACCTGGAATTGTATAGGTACTTTCTAGTCATAAAAAATCCAGAATGACAATAGTTGAAATGAAATGAAATACAGGCACTTGTTTGTCAGACTAGCGTACGGTTGGGAAGGTTGCATTTGCTGAGAAGAGCCAGCAACTCAGCAAGTCATGGCCTACTAAAACGAAATGATGTGGTAGTATTTAGGGATAATCATGATGAAAAACATGTATGTACCTACTATGTGAGCAACATTTTCTTTGAAATCGTAAACAAAATCCAAGTTGTTTTCTAAAAGATGATGTGAACTATATATAAGTACCTAACGCTAGCAGCTACGTGGAACACAATGTTGACTCTGTTCACAATCAGCGCTCGATCTTCTTCTGATAATCCTGAAATTAAGAAAATGGGACATTGGATCATTATCCTTAGGGACATAATCTTATAGCTAATACAATCTTCATACTATCTATATTTGATTCATCACTTTGCCGAGGTAATTATTTTGTATTTGTGGTCGGCACGTAAAGCCGTAGGTCCCGGTTACAACTTAACTGTGATAGTCGTTAAGCTAGTTGGATGCTTCCTAGGCTTTAAAAATTTCACTAGCCTACCTCCACTAATCCGCAGTGGGCATGCGTGATGGAGTATTGCCCAAGGGCGTCGCCAGCCGTTGGCCAAGGAGGGGGGGGGGGGGGTCACTTATTTGTAATGCGAGTCCTACAACCTCTACCTACGGCGGCAATAAGAGGTCAAGCTAGAGAAATGAGTGGACTTAGGAGTTTGGTTGTTTTGCATTTGACCAAATTTTTGATTCTCTAGGGGGGGCAGCTTTTCAGCCTTTTCTGCCCCCCTTTGGTGACGCCTATGGCATTGCCCATTCCCTTTCACCCTCATTTGTGAATGGTATGTGCTCAGCAGTGGGACATTATAGGATGATGATGATGATAGGTGTATATGAGTTCACAATTAATCCACTTCGGTTGGCCAAGATCATTACTTTTTTTGCATAAAAATTATAATATTCTAAATTCAAATAATTTATACCATTCTTTTGTTTGACGATATATTTTTTTTCTTGGATAAAACTGTTTACATTTTTCAATATAAAACGGCAATTGCATATTTTAGCCACCGCCCCCGACACACATAGAAATTATGTAAGGATTGCTTCAGTCAGTACCTATGTCAGTATGTCACAATGTCTTAAAAACTTAAGGTCATCGCCCACTATGTCAGCACCGCTCCATCGCAGCAACGGCCCAGCACCGCCTCAACTCAATCCAACCACTAGCTGCCAGCGCACCGCCGCCTGCGAGGTGGCGGGTAGCGCGGCGCCGGTGAAATTGGTCGGCTATGGCAAGATACCGCTTGCTGGCGTCACGCAGCAAGGGAGCATGGGGTTCTTCAAAAGGGGTGTGAAGAGATTTCCGCAGGGTCGGCAATGCGCGCGTGATACCCCTGTTGTTGCAAGCGTCCATAGGCTACGGTAACCGCTTACCATCAGGCGGGCTTGTTTGCCACCTAAGTGGTATAAATAAATAAAAAAAAAAGCGGATCACTCGCTGGAAGCGTGTGTCAGCACGACTAGTGGCTTGGCTTGTAGCGGTAAGCGCGCTTGCCGCGAGGCGTCAACAATATTATCTAATCATTGTAAAATTTACTCTATTTCATTTAAAGGCGTCACTTGCATGACAAGATAAATGCCTAGGCGTAGCCGTGCTGTTAAAGTGAGCGATGACCCCATATAGTTGAGTTTAATGACATGTTTGTATTTTTATGGTAGGTGCGCTTACCCCGTCGGCGCGCTTGCCCCGCCTGACCTTATAATAAATTGTGTGATCACTGACACATTTACCGGAAACGCAGGTCGTATGTTTGACACTGCTCCATAATCAAACAAAAACAATAATTTAAATACTATGTTTGAAATCAACATGAAAACTTAGCTATTAAGGCCTCTAGAAACCAGCGGGCCGGCTTTTCCGAAAACGCATTAGCTTGCATTCCAAAGAAGAAAAGCTGCCAGCCTGCTGGGAACCTTGCCGGTATCGGCAGAAGAGATAACCTCGGGGATTATTTTAATATACTGGGTGGAGACTTCGAGATGGCATATTTTCGAAACCTATGTTGGGTTAGTCATGCTGAACAACTTTTACTATGGGACTAACACTGAATTCTCAATTTATTTTTTTAACTTTCCATAGTAAACCTTCATCATCATCATCATCATCATCATCAGCCTATAATGTCCCACTGCTAAGCATAGGCCTCCTTTCACAAATCAGGGTGAAAGGGAATGGGCAGATACTCCACCACGCGTGCCCACTGCGGATTGGTGGAGGTAGGCTAGTGGTCAACCTACTCTTGGAATTTTTCAAGCCGCCTAGGAGGCATCCAACTAGCTTAACGACTATCACAATTAAGTGATAACCGTGACCAACGGCTTTACGTGCCTTCCGAAGCACGGAAACGCTCGATATGAAATACCACTAGATGGTCACCCATCCAGGTACCGACCACGACAGACGTAGCTTAACTTTTCCGATCGATTAAGAACGGCTATTCGTGCTACACCACGAGCGCTTCAAACTAGTAAACCTTGCTCGATCATAATGTATGAAAAGTTTTTTTTTTTGAGAATTCAGTGTTGGTCAACATAGGTTTCGAAAATATGCCATCTCGAAATCTCCACCTGTTATAGATTATATTTTGCTATCAGGGATTCAAATGTTCCAAATGCCTTGAAACGAAGTGCGCGAATAATGGCGTACATACTTAGTTTGAACGACTAAAATACATATAAGAACGAAAGCCAATATCTCGTTTTTTTTCTTTTTTACCGAGAACAAATGACCAGGAATGCATATCGACATTTTGTATGACTGTAAATCCACTAGTGTACGATATATCTGTTAATCTATATGATTATAACCGCTGACGCTTCGATAAAGGTAACGTTGTTAACGCTACCACTCTATAATATTATAACTCCATGGCCTAGAAGGGAACGGCTCTCAAGAATAGCCATCGGAACTCACTGGCAGTTGCTTGGCAATTGATTTTCAACTATATAGCCACTTACCAGTAGGTACTAGATACTCTACCAGTTACCAGCTATGGTTTCCTCACGATGTTTTCCTTTATTATTTTCTTGGTGTTCATGTTTATATTTAATAATTGGACTGTTTTATAAAAAACTTAAACCGACTTCAAAGTACACTAAGAAGTAATCAAATCCTGATCTGATGGCAACGGGACCAAACGGGAAAGTATAACCTTCCAAAAAAAAGAATTTTCCAAATCGGTTAATAAATGACGGAGTTATGAGGTAACAAACAGAAAAAAAAATACAACCGAATTGAAAACCTCCACCTTTTTTTGAAGTCGGTTAAAAAGATGAGATGTCAGAGCTTTTAAAAAAGGATGTGACTTACCTAGTCCAAGCTCCATGACGTCACCAGAAATGACGAAGACTTTCGACTCGAATAGCGTAGGTTTTTCTTTTCGCAGGCGTTCGAAACACTGCAATGTATTAGAGATAAGATCATTTTATTAATAAAATATGCTCTACATATGAGGAGGCGTTGTGCTGGCAATATGCGTGGACCAACTCACTTGCAGGACTTCCAGGTCCCTTCCAGCTAGCACAGAATCGACTGGTAGAGCGTAGCGTTTATTCGCACCAGTGCAGTGTGCAAATTCCATAAATATTTTTGAATTGCTTTCTGTTTTTTTTTTTCGCCAATCAATCTTATTCCCACAGACTACGTCGGACATATTTTCGCTAACAAAAAACTGTGTCTATGAGAGTCGGCCACCTCTCACGCACACATTAGTTGCTGCTATGATAATTAGATTCTTAGAGCGAATTCGTTAGGCTACCTCTTAAATCTATTTAAGATAATTGGACTGTTTTACAAAAAACTTAAACCGACTTCAAAGTACACTAAGAAGTAATCAAATCCTGATCTGAAGACAATGGGACCAAACGGGAAGTGTACCCTTCCAGACAAAAAAGAATTTTCCAAATCGGTTGATAAATGACGGAGTTATGAGGTAACAAACATAAAAAAAAAAACTATCGAATTGAGAACCTCCTCTTTTTTTTGAAGTCGGCTAAAAAATAGCATAGCGTTTAAGTAAAAAAAAATAGTTTAGCTATGTTCTATGTTAGTAAAGCGTACTAGCTCAGAGTATATAAATGCTACGTATAAGTACTGTACTAGTAATCTAGTTGGCTCTACTTAAGCTATGCTATGACTCTCGATATGGAAGCACTCGTGGGGTGGCAAGATAAGCCGTTCTTATTCGATCGGCAAGTTAAACTACCACCGTCGTGGTCGGTACCTGGATGGTTAACCGCCTAAGTGGTATTTCTAAATTGATCGTTTCCGTGCTTCGGAACGTAAAGCCGTTGGTCCCAGTTATCACTCAATTGTCATAGTCGTTAAGCTAGTTGGAGGCCTTCTAGGCGGCTTGAAAACTCCAACAGTAGGTTGACCACTAGCCTACCTCCACCGATCCGCAGGGTTTACGCGTGGTGGAGTATCTGCCCATTCCCTTTCGCCCTAATTTTTGAAAGGAGGACTGTGCTCAGCATTGGGACATTTATAGGCTGATAATGACTACTAACTAGTACTTATTAGTACTAACCTAATAACCAATAAAAGCAATAACCTAAGTAGGTATGTAGTAGTATGTAGGTATTATTTTTGTAATATTAGTTTTTCCCCGACTGCTAGACGAGAAAATTCAAGTTATATACAAAATTCTATAGATTAAAGACCTTGTTTTTTTTCTTTTCAGTATTTTTTTGTTTTACGCGGTCGGGGTTTTTGTTCCTTTTAATAATTTTATTTTATTCAGACTTTTAAGTTTAATTTATGCATGAGTTGTACAGATGAGTATTATTTGTATATATAGAAATTAGTAAGTAAATTAGCGGTACAGAAAGTAAGGCTAACAACTATCGCAACTCTGTGAGTTACTCACGGTAAGGGCTTAGTAAGTACTGTCCTTGCATTAAAATTGCTTTTTGGCATTTAAATCAAAATGGTAGTATACAAGTATTATAATATACTAGCAGACTCCCGCGGTTTCACCCCGATTTTTTTGCGAGAAACACTAATTATTTTTCAATATTAAAATTATCTAAGTTACTCCATAACATCAGCTATGAACCGGAACAGACTGACAAAAATGTTTAAGAACTCAATCCGATTTTTAATTTTTGGTTTTTAAATTGTAACTTTTATTTTATGCTAGTATTATTGTTTGTTTTTAAATTGATATCATTTTTTGTTATTATAATAGCAAACGATTAACGTTTGCTAAACTTAGTATTAATATTATTTTTGATGTGTATCTAAATAAGTGTATTTCAAATTATGCTACAAATAAACAATTATTATATTCTATTCTATTCTATTATATGCATTTGAAGTAGATTGGACCAAGGAATCACGTCGTCTCATACAAAATTTGCCCCCGTTTTTCACCACCTTAGGGGTAGAATTTCGGAAAATCCTTTCTTATCGGATGCCTACGTCATAAAGAGAACACACCCTCCAAGTTTCAGGTCTCTACGATCAGTGGTTTAGGCAGTGCCTTGATCCGTCAGTCAGTCATTCAGGACAAAGCATTTTATATGTATAGATACATATATGGAATGGGCTATTTACAAGCTTTCATTTGATACCCATATTGTTATAATAACAAAAAATTTGATTTTGTTTCCCGACACCTCATATGATAAAATCCATCAAGCCGTTTAGGCTACAGAGCGAGTCAAAGATATAGACATACATAAGTACGCACATACACTCGAAAAACATAACCCTTCTTCCGGGTGAGTCGGGTAATAAGTACTAGCAATTACTCACGAGACTAGAGTAGAGCTCGGCGAGTCTATCCTCAGACTTGACTCCTTTCTTGCTCCTCAACAGCAGGTATATCCTGTCGAGCTCTGAACAGGAATACAGCAGCTTCTCTATCAGGACTTTGCCCATGAATCCTGAAAAAATATACAATTATATGTACTAAATTCAAATTCTAAATCATTTATCAAATAGACCTTCGCAAGCACTTATGAAAAGTCTGACCAATACACTAATACCGGTTCGGAAGGTTGCATTTGCTGAAAAGAGCCGGCAATAAACACTGTAATTGCTCTTTTCAAAACAAGCTTAGATTCATTACATAATCGCACTGACAACAATTACGTGCCCCGGCGTGGCAACGCCAAAATTACAATTTAGACTGAATAAATATTATACCACAGATTTAGGGCCGATTTTTCAATCATTAGATAGACCTATATTCGATTTCGCAATTGAATTTTGCCACGCCAGTAGCAAGACGTGTATTCGAAATATCATATTGTGCTCATCAATATAAACTGTAATAATACATATTAAATATCCTGGGATAATCCTCACACGCGGTTATCTGATCCCAAACTACGCAGAGCTTGTACTATGGAAACCAGATAACTGTTACACTACATACTAATTACACCCAGACACAGTTTCGAATTCGAAACAATCGAAAAATTTACGATTGTTTTTTTTTCTTTTGATTTCGATGTTAGTCCCATGGTAAAAGTTGTTCGTATTAATTTATGAGTAGTTTAAGTGGTTTAATTTTTTGTCGTATCGACCCTGAATAATGAATTAAACTAGAGAAAATTTCCTACAGAATCAGAATCAGAATCATTTATTGTCATAACTGTGCTTGTAAATACAGCCTTTTATATTTTATCTGAAAGCATTTGCTTGGTAAAATGAATAGTTTCAACGTACTTGCGCCGCAAAGTCTACTTCCACACGCGTTTTGGGCAAAAAGTCACATACCACACGATAAGGTAAATAGATTTATCATTCTCTTATTTTAGAAGTTACAGGGGGGGGGGGACACACATTTTACCACTTTGGAAGTGTCTCTCGCGCAAAGTATTCAGTTTAGAAAAAAATGATATTAGAAACCTCAATATCATTTTTGAAGACCTATCCATAGACACCCCACACTTATGGGTTCTATTTAAAAAAATGTTGAGTTTCAGTTCTATGTATGGGGAACCCCCAAAATTCATTGTTTTTTCCTATTTTTGTGGGAAAATCTTAATGCGGTTCATAGAATACATCTACTTACCAAGTTTCAACATTATAGTTCTTATAGATTCGGAAAAAGTGGCTGTGACATACGGACGGACAGACAGACAGACGGACAGACAGACAGACAGACATGACGAATCTATAAGGGTTCCGTTTTTTGCCATTTGGCTACGGAACCCTAAAAATATGTAAATTATATATTATATTATTAAGGTTATAACAAAAGAACAACGTCATCATCCGTTCTGACCTACCTATGTATGTACCAACAAAAAATTCAATACCCATGCATAATCAATTATTATTGCGACATAATATCATTATAATTGTTTACTTGACAGTGTATTGTTTGACTTAATTATGTCAATATTGAAACAAAAGGCGATTTGTATCCGTGGTTTTGCCGTTTTCCCCGGATAAAAAGTAACCCTAAATGTTAGTCCAGGTTATGTACTACTTGTGTTCCAAGCTTGTGACGTCGAGGCGACAAGAGGTGACATACAAACTCACATTCGCATCAATATATATAAAAATCAATGCCACTATTCGTTGTAATTTTATAACTCAAGAACGGGCTCACCTATCCAAACCAAATGTTTAGGCTTTGTTCGGACTATTTAGTAGATAGTTTATGTGAAGGTTGCACAAAATCGGTCGAGCGGTTCTTCATTTATAACATTATTTCACTTTATACGTAGCGAAGCACGTACCGGGCCGCTAGTTTATTATATTTATGGTGCGTCCATGCTTGGCGAACCGAGCACGAGCTGAGCCTCGAACGAGCACGATTCGCGTAGCGCGTAGCGTGGACGGGCTTGCGAGCTTCGAACGAGCGCGATTGTCAGTTTTTTCACGAACAAAAGGTCTAGCATTGTGCTCGTTGTAGGTTCGTTCGTGGCTCGGCTTGTGCTCGATTCGCGTAGCATGGACGAACCATTAGAAGGAAACTAAAATAATATACTTAGTTGCGATTTACAAACTGCCAGTTTCTGAAAGTCAATCAAATTTGTCGCCGTATTTCAGGCGTCATTGGCAATGGCAGGTCACAGACAAAGTCAAAGTCATTTATTCAATTTAGGCCTATAATACGGCACTTGTTAAGGCCAAAGCTCTGTAGTTACCACACCGGTTCGGAAGTCGGCCTTAAAAACTCAGTAAGGTTACACTTTTTAAATATTTTTATGGTTAATCTGACTAGGCATATTGGCTAGGTGTTTATTTCTTCCAAAAGTTTCATAAATGTTTCGGTATACTTTCAACAAGAGATTAGCTTAGAAACTTCACATAGTCTTACGATTAATGGCCGATTCCTATAATTTACGGACCGAATTAGGACTCTTATGGTGTGTCCATGCTTAGCGAACCGAGCACGAGCCGAGCCTCGAACGAGCACACTGCGAGCACGATTCGCGTAGCGTGGATGGGCTCGCGAGCCTCTAACGAGCGCGATTGTCAGTTTTTTCACGTACAAAGGGATTCGCATCGTGTCGTTGTAGGGTCGTTCTAGGCTCGTTCGTGGCTCGGCTCGTGCTCGGTTCGACAAGCATGGACGCACCATTATATTTTTACTAATAATGAAGCAAAGACCTCAAAGCTTTGCATAGCAGACCCTCCCATATGGAAGTAGATATCACAGGTAGAATTAGCTTACGAAATGATCTATATGCCCAATTTGGCAATAAAAAAACCTAACATTGTTAAGCAAAACGATTCGTTTTTGTTTATAGGAACCGGGCATAAGTTGACATTTGACAGATCCACTTATCTGGCGCGGTGGTCAAAAGAGGAACTAACGACGCCATTTTGAAATGTCAATCGCCATTGGTCAAAGAGAATATAAACACTACGTTCATTGGTTGTTTGCTCCACCAAATGCGGTAACAGAGACTCTCACAGATATAGTGGGACTTATACACATTTCAGTGAGAGAATTCGTGACAAGTCAATCGGCCCGCTTATTTGAATTCTATCACTGAAATGTGTACCTATTTATTTACTAAATAAAGTTCTATATTCCATCGCTATGTTAAAAATTGCGAGCCGCGACGCATCTCGATGTGAGCTGACCCTTATTGCCATCCAACTCAGTCTACCTTGAATTATTTTTTGTGTCAAAGAACGTTAGAATCCACAGAGCATTTAAAAAAAGAACACCTCGCTCAGCAGATTCCATAATATTCAAGCGTGTCAGTGGGCGGCACCGTTTTACCAACAGATGCCATATGTATTGTCTTATCATTTAGTGCTGTTCACACATAGTGCTGTGGTATAGAGTCGATATTAGGCTGACGGCCGCTCGCACTCGGTACGCACTTTACGCAATTCACGGGACACGGTTTTCTCATTGTTTTCGACAGGCGCGCGGGACTCTTTGCTCTGTTTTTTTTTGCAGCTTGCCGTCGCCTTTTCTAGAATCTGTGGCCTTGAATGTCCCTAGATTGTCAAGAAACATACGCGCCGGAGTCAATTTCCACTCCCTTGCCGACCTTATTATAAATGAGGATGCAAAAGGCTATTTCCGTATGTCAACAACGTATGGCAGAATATTTTTTCCAGCCTCATGAGGAATGAATGAATGAATGATTATATAGGTACATACCAGAACCTCCAGTAATGAAAATAGTCTTTCCTTTGTAAAACTCCGGAATGGATTCCACATCACTAAAGTCTCTATCTTCTAAGAAACCCATGATTGGCTTTTTAATTTCCAAAACTAAAATTAATTCCAAACACGAAACATGAAACTCCAAGATTTATTTAATTCAATTTTAAAAATGGAACATTCACTTCTACATGTAACACGAGACTGAAATGGACTGACGAATTAATTTAAAACAACAACTTTAGTTGAATTCGAATATCGAATTGTCACGAAAACACCACTTGTTTAAAATGCACTGTTTTGTAATAGGATTGTTTGAGAAAAGAGGCAACGTCAGTACAACTACGCTCGGAGGGTCAAATGTCGCACTTTGTAATTCTATAGCCAAGTATTTGATGACCATTGTAGTTTTATTAAGGAGACACTTGCAGGCGATTTATTTTTATTATATTTTTTTATGAATCATGAATATTTTCAACTACCTATGCACTGGGATTATAACATTTATTATAATTATTTATTTAAAGATCAGTTTCAAGATATACATGTTTCAGGGCCAGCGCGTTGCCAATAACTGCGTTTTTATACAATAATAGCTCAGTAGGTAAAGGTCGCGAGCACAGTATAAGTAAGAGGAACAGTATGCTGTCTCAGCAGTGTCCTTGAGCCTTGAGCACCCTTGAGATAATAACCTACGCCCTTTCGATAGGCGAAATAGGGCTGCCTACTGACTGTCGCTCTATTGTTATGTATTTGATAACGCTTTATAAAATTTTCCTATTTTTTTATTATTAAAAATTACTACTAATTACATACGTGCCCCCCTAGACAAGATGGTTTTCGACAATAGTTATCGTTAGTAGAAAAAAAAAAACAAAAAAATAGTAAACGATCAACCTTTGTACGACATTGACATAAGAGATTTTTAAAATTCACGTGATATTTCGATTTGAAATGTCAATCCTATACAAAGGTTGATCGTTTATTAACGATGACGATTGTCGACAACCATCTTGTCTACTGGCCCTGATTAGAAAAAAGATGTAATTTAATTTGTTCTAGATCATATTTTTGTCTGTGTTTTATAGATATTGTCATGCTATTGAAATCTCAAGCCTTCTGTAGCTGCGGTGCAATCGCGACTGTTCCTCATACCTCTACTTTGTGGTACTATTACCAATCGTGGCTCTGAAACAACCAAAGAATAGTGTTGTATACTCGGACCCCGGGAATTTATCGTCGCCCGCAACATTGCCGTGTCAGTAGTTTGCCCGCCCAACGTGTGCGTGTGTTACAAAGCATATGTAACTAAATTAGATCGCTTCTATGGAGTGCCTATGTATGCAGCTATGTAATCCTACAATGAAAGCTTTCGGTGTACGAAATCATCGTGAGGAGACCATAGCCCCAAACTGAGTACCACCTGGTTACCGCTCCGTTCCAGGAACTGCACTTACCTTAACGACCTTCGGCCACATCATCACAAAGGTGAGATTGTGATCAAACAATGCATAAGTAAATATAAACTGTAGTTCCGTCTGACTCAACCTTAGTATGTATTTTTTTTTGTAATATTTGTATTTTATTTCCCGCGTACGTTCTCCGCGCCAGTACTCTTGGATGCCAGTCCAGATTGTGACTTGTTTGCGGATGAATGGAATAAGAAGATTTTGTCGGCGTGTTTGGTGTACTGAGAGAAGAATGTATGAATGTTGTGTCTTTGATTAGTTGTAAGTGCCCTGCGGCCGTTTCTAACAAAGTAAAAAAAAAAAAAAAGGGCTGTCCACAAGCTTTCATTTGATACCCATATTGTTATAATAACGAGACGCCATTATAAAAATAATATACCCTATAACACTCCCACAGTTAAGACGATTCTAACAACACCTCATATGTTTAAATACATCAAGCCAAGCCGTGTAGGCTGCAGAACGTGCAAAAGAAATAGACATACATACATAAATACACTCGAAAAACATAGCCCTCCCTCCAGGTCAGTCGGGTAAAAACATATGCCAGTTTATTCTTTCATATGGTCTCATTAAAACCCTAGACTTAAACCCCCTTATTACAAAACATGGTTTAAAGTAAAGCCAGGTTTTACTGTCATTTGGTCACTTTCTAACGTCATATAATAAAAAGGGACGAGGCTATTTTAAAACCTGGTTTTCCTTTAAACCATGTTTTGTAATAAGGTGCAAAGAGTTATGGGATATCAAAAGGAACACGTTATACAAGGAACCTGTGTGAAAAACCCTTTTAAAAAACCAAAAGCGGTTTGAGCTGTGCGTCAATGAGATGCTCTATTTATAGATGCAGCTGTGCGTCAATCAGTTTCTCTGTTTTTTGTCTCTAGGTAGCTATGTCTTATACCAAGACCAAAAGTTTTTTTGGTCCTTTTGGCGACTGTCCCCATGAGGAGTTAAGACGAGGCCGATGATGTAGCATGCTTACCCATAAAAAGCATCACTCTTGCCTTGAATACTTCAAGGTTATAGATGTCGCGAAACACAGACCCCGGAAGACAGTTCCACTCCTTTGCTGTTCGCATAAGAAACGATGAAGCGTTGTGTCCGGGTACGCAGGATGTCGACAACGTATGGGTGGAAATTCTCTCCAAAATATATCCTATAGAAGTTCTACAAACACGAAGTCTTAGGCCGATGTTCAAGGCTCGTTAATTTCGCCTCAGTTAGTGAATCATCACGAACGAGCGATATATGTATGCAACAATAATTTGAAATTTGCCCCTAATTTCTACAGTTTTCCTGCCAATGAATGTCCCGCCATGATCGGTTCAGCTTCTTCGGAGATTAACCCGGGCAAACAAACAATGCAGTTAATTAAATACGTGTTTGGATTTTAAATAACCAAAGTACGAGCTTTTGGTTTCGAATTCACAAATAGACCCTTCAATTTTATTTATTAGTATAGTACCTTTAAATCGTGACACGAAAAGTTGACTGCCTTGGAGTTTTAAGAATGAACGTGTTTAATTTCTTTAACAAGTAATCTTCAAAAGGATATTATTGCTATCTCTTTCGGCCGTGAAGGGTGCGCGTATAATACGTAGATAATGTAATTATAACTAAATATTGGAAATGAAAGTGGGAAACTGCCAGGCTGTTGAGAACCTTGCCGATGATTAGCACCGGCAGCCTCGACTTACCGTACCTGCTCATAAAACGGTTTCACGAGAATCGGTCGAGAAATGCGACTAATAGAGAACAGCTGGACTTCTGGCAATCTGGACAGATATACGAAAGCATTTTTGCCCAAGCTGAAACAGAGACGCTCTCTCGCACTCCGCGCTCGCTCGCTCAATTAATACGTTTTAAGCAAATTGCGAAGCGATCGTGGTGTAGCATGATTAGCCGTTCTTAATCGATCGGCAAAGTTAAGCTACGTCTGTCTTGGTCGGTACCTGGATGGGTGACCGCCTAGTGGTATTTCAAATCGAGCGTTTCCGTGCTTCGGAAGGCACGTAAAGCCGTTGGTCCCGGTTATCACTTAATTGTGATAGTCGTTAAGCTAGTTGGATGCCTCCTAGGCGGCTTGAAAAATTCCAACAGTAGGTTGGCCACTAGCCTACCTCCACCGATCCGCAGTGGGCACGCGTGGTGGAGTATCTGCCCATTCCCTTTCACCCTGAATTGTGAAAGGAGGCCTGTGCTCAGCAGTGGTACATTATAGGCTGATGATGATGATGAAGCAAATTGTGCGCACTGAGTAAGATTTGGTATACCTATGTAATTAAAGTTTATATGAAGGAGAAGTGTTTTTTTTTTATATTTATACTAGCTGTCCCCCGCGGTTTCCCTCGCGTTTCCGGGATAAAAAGTGGCCCATAAAATATATAGGAAAAAGAATTTTCTTTATAAGAAAAAAACGTCTCAGTTTAAGTGTATTCCGAGCCGGTGGTAAATTCAACTGTATGTACCAATTTAACGTCCATAACTACCTAAATGACCAGGGCGTAAACTGAATAAATGACTTTTGGATTTTGAATTTAACAGTTTTCTGCTATTCGGGGAGGAGACAAATCCATCAAATCGAAGATCATCAAAATCGGTAGAGCCGATCTTGAGTTATAAATGGTGTAACTAAGCAGACATTACGGCCGAATTTCTACCACTAGTTTGCTTCAAATATTGTTAGTTTATAAGTAAAATTATATTTAAAAAAAAACAGCATCAAAATTCAGTGCCGAATTTAATGAGCGCGTGGCCCATTACATTTGCCAACTCAGATATTATGGCTAATCCGCTAAAGTGAACGATCCCTTTGTATAGAAATTCCAAGTTTTTAAGCTGTTATAAATTAAAACCATTATAGTTGAACGAGAATCGAATATGCCACAAGCTATACTAGATATTACTAGTCAGGAATTGTGTTTACAACACTTCATTGAGTTTTATACTTTGAATAAAATTTTATTGTTTTTTTTATGTATATTTATAGTTATCTAAATGCCTTCCTGATCATATCATGTTATGCTATTAAAATAAACTCGTCGAACGGCGCACACAGGCTCGCCTATACATAAGTATTATTGAAATACGCAGCTTTATCAAGCCAACATTTGACTGGTTATTGAATCAACGTTTTCCAAGTGGCAATTTTCCATCGTCAATGGATAGCGGTTCTAGCGACAGATTGGTGCAATGGTGTCATGGAGCACCTGGTTTTGTACCCTTGTGTACCCTTCAACGGCCAAGTCAACCAACATTAACTATAATAATAAAGAAATCGCAGTAAGGAACCTTAGACTTGGCACGACTTTGTCTAGAGTTCATTACTTTTTAGAAATAAACAAGCAGCTCCATCGAGACTTGGCTAGTTTTTTACAGAATGTTTTTGATGGGATATATATATATAATACTAGCTGTTCCCGTGGTTACCCGCGTTCCCGGGATAAACAGTAGCCTATTATATCTGGGGATAACGTAGCTTCCTATTAGTGAAAGGATTTTTCGAATCTGACGGTTTGTTCCAGAGATTAGCCCGTAAAAAGCTCTTCCGCCTTATTATATTAGTATAGAATGTATATGAAGATGACATTACTACCACTTGCTTACAACTGAGTTATCGTGTATATAAGCTACATATAATATTGTCTACTATTATAAAT
Source organism: Achlya flavicornis (assembly GCA_947623365.1). Classification (NCBI taxonomy): domain Eukaryota; kingdom Metazoa; phylum Arthropoda; class Insecta; order Lepidoptera; family Drepanidae; genus Achlya; species Achlya flavicornis. Next base: position 20,288,827 of record OX392467.1, on the reverse strand, counting down.
TAAAAAAAATGACGATGTTTAAGAATGCCAGTGGAAAAATTACTGTTCTCCTTTACAACAAAGCGTATCTGTTAAATCATTGGTTTTGTATGATACAAAAGAACTTTATTGTCTCGAAGCAAGGTTTTATTTCCCTTGACATATTTTTTGTATATAAGACAAGAAGTAGAGTCGTTAGCGGTGACTGTACCATATCATTCTATTTTTTAACCAACTTCAAAAAAAGGAGGAAGATGTTGTTTTCTTTTTTTTATGTTTGTTACCTCATAACTCCATAAATTATTTTTTTTGTCTGGAAGGGTACACTTCCCGTTTGGTCCCATTGACATCAGATCAGGATTTGATTACTTCTTCGTGTACTTACTTCAAAGTCGGTTTAAGTTTTTTGTTAAACAGTCCAATTATTTATTTAATTAAAGTGTGAAGTCTTCTCCTTAACAATTATTCAGCATTTTGACGGGTATTAGCAACGCGTAATAAATTACCTACTATAACTATAAATAGCGCAAGAACTATTCATTGTAGGTTATTAATCTAATTACAGATGCACATAGTTTATTACAGATTAAAAAATAACGGCAGTGACCTCCTTAGACAAGATAAGATGGATGGAGTTTTCATCTTTATCCACTAGACCTCAAACCTATAGACCAGCGGTTCCCAATTATTTTTGGCCACAGTACCGTAATTGATTCCACAGTACAAGCTCTGCTTAGTTTAGGATCAGATAGCCGGGTGTGAGGAATATACCAGGATATTTTATTTATAGATTTACAAAAACATTGTACATCTAAACACCGTCGTAATTGGAAACGGAATCGGAAACTTACGAGATGAGTTTCCGCAATTATAAATTACAAATAACAAAAATATTTGCACCTTTAAAGACAATCAAAACTATAAGAACATCAATTAGTAAATAACATAGTATGATAATAAGACCATTTTAATGTAACAACCTTAACTAAGATAGTATATCCTGTATGGTAGGTAAAGATGAGATTGACATTCTAAAATAAATTAAAAAACTTTTCTACATCACGTCTTAGCTCCAGAAACGAGTGATTATGTTCTCCATTTTAATTTCGTGTTTCTAATATTGGATGAACCCACTATTTTCTATTTCTAAGCCTCCGTCGTCGTCGTATGGGCCGTGTATGTTGACCAATGGCCTCGTACAGTCCGTGTATACAGCCCTTATTGTGAAAAACCATTTCAAAACTCAGTTTTACATGTTGTTCAGACTTTTTTAATGTGTGTACATATTTGAAGTAGGTAAGTACCTACCGGTGTACTTACATGTGTTTTAAATACAAAAAGTTTCTAAGACATTATGATAATTAAAAAAAAATATCCGTGACACCAATTGTCATTGAGACAACCTTTTTGATATATTTTGATGATTTTATTTATTTATTTATTTTATACAATTTATTGTAATATTTCAGTAATCAGCGTCTGTGTTACTAACCAATATGGCAAAAAAGGATAAAAAAGGCAAAAAAGTATGTTTTTCATTTCTATACTTATATATTTTGTCATATATATGTCGCCATACCTTGGCGACATATATATGACAAAATATATGTAGATGGTATAATAGATGGTACAGACAGCGTTTATTCGCTCAAAGAGCAGCTCGACTGGGGAAGTACCTCCACCTTACAGAATACCGCAGCCAAATAACTTTATGTTGTGTTCCTGTGCGTGAGTAAGGTCGGCATTGCAGAGCTTTCTGGGGAGGTGGCGCGGGTCGGTAACGCGTGAGTGATGCCTCGTGTGTTGCAAGCGTCCATATGGCTACGGAAACCGCTTACCATCAGGCGGGCTGTAAGCTTGTTAAAAATATGAGATAGTGAGTTTGTTAACACCTCTCCAGTACAATCCATCTTGATGGAATTTAGGTGGCAGGCATCCTACGACCCTAAGACATGGAGAGAAACATAGGCTTTTCTATCCCAGGTGAATCCGCGGGAGCGGCTAGTCTTAGGTAAGCGCTTTACTGCATCAATAGGTATTTTAACTATATGCCTAGTTCCATGAAAACTAAGTCGTGTATCGGAGTTGGTAACATACAAATAAATTTAAGGTAGTGTAAGTAGGTAGGTAAACAAAAAACCCGGCCAAGTGCGAGTCAAAATCGCACACGAAGGGTTCCGTACCATCGTGTAATACATTATTATTTGTTTTTATTACATAGCGACTATACACACTCTGTGAACATTTCATGCGTCTATTATTAAAATCGACTAAAAAAAATAAAAAAAGTTATAGCGGCAATAGAAGTACACATTCTGTGAAAATTTCAACCATCTACTCACAGATTACAGAATAAGGCAGATGGAGCGCGCGGAACACGGGAGTGAGGCCAAAAAAGCAAATACAAATTGAAAAACACGTACCTGGTATTCGCTTTTGAATGTGTATTTGCTTTGTTTAACAAACTTTATGTAACAAAAAACACTTCTTTATTAATAAACTGTGGTTAAACAATGCAAATACAAACTGGAAAACGAATACCAGGTATCAGATTTTCAATTTGTATTTGCTTTTTTGGCTTCACTTTTATGTTCCGCGCGCTCCATCTGAATTATTCTGTAATCTGTGCATCTACTTATTACGGTTCCCAATGATGGACGGACGGACGCGGAGGCTTAGTAGGTAATAGGGTCCCGTTGGCACGGTACGTAACCCGTTAGGGATATAATTATTATATTGATGTTAAATAATTACTTTACATTTCCAGAATGATCCGAATGAAGTACCAGGTAATACAAGCACTTAACCTTTTACAATAGAGCATACATTCCAACGATATTATCATGCTATCAATGTTTCATAGACTCAGAAGTCCAGGAGGAGCTCCTGTTGTCCACCACAGATCTGGAACCGGAGCCTGAAGAGGTCCAGTTTACTGATACATCATACACCAGCGCATCTTTCGAGTCCCTACCACCTATTATTGAAGGTAACACAACTCAAAATCTTCTATATTTTGGTCCTTCGATTAAGGATACATCCAGATAGAGTGTAGCAGCTGTGCACGCGTCGATAAAAATACGCTCTAACTGTTAGGGGCTAAATCAAATAAAAATATATAAAAATGCAAAATAATGATCAATATTTAAATTTCTCCCGATTTTCATTGGAATATTTTAACAACTACTATCATAATGACAAGCAGAATGACGCAGAGGTAGCGTTAAACGTAGCTGTTACGCGCAGCAGCCTATAAAAGTTGGCCTGTTTTGTATATTAGTGTAGTATGGCGACGTTCTTTCTAGGTATATTTATTTCTATGTTTTGGTCATTGAGCTATTATTACCACATATAGAGAAGACGCCACATATCACAACTATGTTCTGTTCGAGTGAGGCCATCCGGCCAGATTTGTTGTTGTAGCATATGTAGAACGATGAACGAAACGCCGTAAGCGCCGTGAAAATCACGATGTTTGCGAGAAAAATACTACTAAAAGCGTTCTGATAGCGCTACGTGTTTCTACTGTCTGCTTAGACGACTAATTATTGTTTCAGCGCGAAAGAGAACTTTTGTTGACTGTAAAAAAATGCGACGTAATCTTTGCTTATGATAGCTTCTCTATACGTAGTAATAACTCAATGATATTGGTACTCCTTAGATTAGTGTCGATCGGAAGACTGTATCTTAAGAGACAGTGGAAGAGTTAAGATATACTTTCCCTCGTATAACAAATACGTCCTGGTAAAAAATATCGATAACGCGTGTAAAACCGCGGGAACCGCTAGTTTGTCTATAAAACACGTGTGACCCATTTCCTGGGAAAAGGTAGAACATTCTCAATAGTTTTATCAATACGTGATTGTCATAGCAACCAAGTAAGAACCTCTACAAGTAGGCAGTTCAAGATATGGTAAAAATACTGTGTTTTTCACATAAATTATTCATTGATAACAAATTCAGGTGAGTTTCTTTGTTTGAGTTGTTTATTGACGGGACTGTTTGTACGGGGTGGACACTGATTGATCGTAGGTTCGAATCCTACCCAGAGATGTTTGATTATTGTGTCTGATCTGAAGCTATAATATTGCCCACGGCTATGCCACACGGAGGAAAGTAATTTAAATAATATAGGTATTTTCATAGAAATAAATATACCTAGAAAGAACGTCGTCATACTACACGAATATATAAAACAGGCCAACTTTTATAGGCTGCTGCGCGTAACAGCTACGTTTTACGCTCCCTTTGCGTCATTCTGCTTGTCATAGTGACGTTCATAATGTTAGCAGTTGTTGAAATATTCCAATTAAAATCGGGAGAAATTTAAATATTGAACATTATTTTGCATTTTTATTTATTTTTATTTGATTTAGCCTCTAACAGTTAGGGGCTATTTTTATCGACGCGTGCACAGCTGCGACACTCTATCTGGATGTATCCTTAATCAAAGTTAAATAATATAGGAAATTTTGTTAAAATAGACCTGAAAGAAAACTATTTTATTTTCACCACATGACATCGCACTAAATACAAATAAGATATCAATTATCAACACAGATATAAATCGCTTCATTTTCACTTCACGTTATAGCTCCAATGCCAGCCTAACTAAAACACTCTTGTGACATCATTGTAGGTATAATAATTGGACTGTTTTACAAAAAACTTAAACCGACTTCAAACTACACTAAAAAGTAATCAAATCCTAATCTGATGACAATGGGACCAAACGGGAAGTGTACCCTACCAGACAAAAAAAGAATTTTCCAAATCGGTTAATAAATGACGGAGTTATGAGGTAACAAAGAACAGCCGAATTGAGAGCCTCCTCCTTTTTTTTGAAGTCGGTTAAAAAAGTGGCACGCTTGTAGGTTTTCATACGGATGGAGCAGGGACTTGCGTTGTCTATTTAGATTTATATCTGTGGATATCAACATAAGGAAGAGAAGGCTTAATTTCGTTTTTAAATTATGTTCGTAGAAGGAGGAACTGACTGACTGACATAAATAACCGCACAGCTCTAACCGCAAGGTTTACAAACTTGAAATTGTACACACAAGTTCCTTATACAGTGTGTTTGGTCCCGGGCTAGCGATATTCTAATGGCGTGCAATACAACAAAATCGATAAAACCATCTGTAAATAATGTCCCCCTACTCTTGGAATAGCCGCCATTTAAATGTTCTTATGCGAACTAGTTTAAAAAATCATGCAATACCGGGAAGCGGAGCGAGGAAGCGGAGCGGGGAAGCGGAGCGGGGAAGCGGGAAAACTGGCCGCGGAGTATCCGCTATAGCTCCGCACAGTCCGCAACTCCGCTCCGCACAACCTCGCTCCGCATCAATGGACAGATACAGTCCACTACTCCGCTCCGCATTACTCCCTCGCTACGCTCCGCTTCAATGGGATACAGAAAAAGAGCGCACGTAAAACAACGTCGCTAAAAACCAGTATCTGTATATAAAATATAGTATTACTAAGCAGTTATCTGGTTTCCATAGTACAAGCTCTGCTTAGTTTGGGATCAGATGACCGTGTGTGAGGAATGTCCCAGGATATTTATTACTTTGGTGAATTATTTTATTAGGACCTCTGTCGATAATTGATGCTAAAATATTGACCAACATTATTTTCATATTTCAGAAGTTAAACCAAAAAAGAAGAAAGGAAAGAAGAAGGTGACTAATTTCTTATTTTTTTAATAATAACACACAATATTACTTACAGAAGGAAGTTTATGGCTGTTAAATAGCTGCAGCAGCAGTAAAACATTAAGCCCATCATACACGTAGCAAAAGGGACGATCTACAGCATTTCAAATAATATTAGCATATCATTTTGTGTTGTTAATTTGCCAATTACAGAGTTCCATTATTATACTTAAAAAAATATTTTATATATATTTTTTTTTATACCTCTGAGATGGCAAACAATCATACGGCCCGCCTGATGGTAAGCAGTTACGTAGTATGGACGCTTGTACAGACGCACGTAAAATTACAGTGCCGGTTGGTGTAGTCAAATAAATATATATTATAGCTGCGTGTGCGGTCACTCAAAGATTAGTATTGATTGATTAAGATTGATGATATTTGACGGGCCAGTTGGCGCAGCTATTGCGCCGCAGGTCGTGGGTTCGATTCCCGCACAGGACATGCATTTGTGTGCATTAACATGACTGTATGTCCTGAGTCTGGGTGTAATTATGTATATTAAGTATGTATTTACAAACAAAAAGTAGTATATGTATTATATCAGTTACCTGGTTTCCATAGCACAAGCTCTGCTTAGTTTGGGATCAGATGACCGTGTGTGAGGAATGTCCCAGGATATTTATTTATTTAATTATTAAATTGTTTAACAACATTAAATTAAAAATAGCACTTTAACAACACAATACTGTTTGTCATAATGACACATCATTTTCAATGTATTTGTGTGCTGTTTCGATGACACAATAAAAAATGTAAATTTCCCGGGAAATAATATTCATAGACCGTATACTGGGGCATACTGAATCAAAGCGATATATAGCGAGACTTTTTTTAGTTTTGTCAAAAACGGAACCAGCAGAAATAATTGACAATCTGAAATTGTAGGAAGAGAAGACTGAAGAGGTAACCAAGAAGACGAGCAGCGAAATGTTCCAGTGGTCTGAGGAGTCAATGCTTGGTGGTTAATATTATGGCATATGTATTATATAAAACCGGCCAAGTGCGAGTTGGTCCAAAATTGATAACTTTGGAAGGCAATGTCCTTGAATAAAAACTACATTTAAACTCTACTAAATGAGTTCTTGACAGTGACAAGCCGGGGTGAAAAAAAGTTGTAAAAATTGTCTAATTCAATTTTAGGTTTTGGGACAACTTTCTACACAACTGTTACAGATAATGCGCTTACGGACTTGACCGAGACGTGTGACAAACAGACGGACAGTTGGATAAACAGCAGAGTTACAACAATAGGGTTCTATTTTGCTCCATGGGCACGGAACCCTTTTTATATAGAAAATATACATTGTAACATTTGTTGTAAAACATTTTCATATACCGATATTTTTCTTCAAACATAACATAGCCATATGATACCTATATATTATTAATCATGAATCTGACTTTATACCAAATCTAAGAACAAATTTTGCTTGTTATTTGTTCACAGAAGAAAAAGAAAAAGTAGAAGAGGAACAACAGATAGAGAAGAAGAAGAAAGGAAGGAAAGGGAAGAAAGAAAAAGTAAAGGAGGAGATACCTGAATTTGAAAAGGTAATTGATTTATTGACCCTGTAAAAAGAAAGTAGGAGGAGTACATAAAACTTGTTCCACATAAAAAAAACATTATTTAGCCAGTGGCAGTTTGCAAATCCATAATAATTTTATATTTATACATAATTCACAGTATACATATAAAGTATAGACTTGCCACAAGCCTAGATATTTTTTTTCTGTGTGTAGGCCTGTATCTGACCTCCATGGTAAGTGATGATGTGGCCGAAGGTGGTAAGCACACAAAGCCTAGTAGGAACTGGATCTCAAGTGCATCTCAGGTGGGTGCTACAATACAAAGTACCCTGACACCGTGCTATGGTTTTCTCACGATGTTTTCCTTCACCAAATGCTCAAACTCATTGTAGGATTCGAACCCGGGACCTTCGTCTCGGTATCTTACGTCACTACCAGTGAGCTGAGCTATCATCGCTTTCGAATATCTAGATCTGTCTAGTTAGGTACAAAATTTTATTGATATGGATTCGTTGAAATACAAAATAGCGCTGGGACACCATTTAGGTCCACATTAAACGGATTGACTACTGTTTGACACCCACTTGACCTATTTGGCCTGACAAGATATTTGACAATGCCATCCCATCGCAATCTATTCCCTATCCCAATTCCTATCATTAATAATAATAAAACACGTATCTCTGTCTGTTATAACTTATAACTCGAGAACTTCTGCACGGACTTTGATGAGGTCTTCAGAGATACCTAGATTAGGTAGATTTCTTGAGGTTATAGGATATGTATCATTGATCTGGCCCCCAATTCTCGCGCTTTCGTCATCGATGTCAAATAGACATTTGGCGAAAAACATGGCGGTCTTCCTTCGTATAGAATTTTTAAATTATCCGCTATGATTTTTTTGTAAATTTCTATTCGACATTATTGTCGAAGATGCGAGAAGAGAATTGGGGCTCTGTATAGTTATCATTTAAATTGAACATTTCGCAGACCTTCACTGACAAAGACTCACGTGCCTAGTATAGTTCGACAATATTCTCTCCTTTATTTTTACAAAAACAATACCTCCTTCATCCATAACTTGTCCCATAAAAATTCTGTTGATTTACTATTGAACTCGGCTCGATAACTTCGTCGGTGTCACCGGAGTCCTCCCTAAAAGTTGTAATTTATTACTGACATTGATATTCTTTCTATTATTTCGAATCATGCGATATATGCACCTTCCATTCACCCTCTTGAGTATTTTTTTATGATTTCAGTCTGTCGTGAACCGTGATACAGTGCTTTTGTGACTTATTAACTAAGTGCTAATCTTGATTGTTTCTACCTGACAATCAAAGCCCGGCTTGATAATAAGGTCTAGAAATCTGAGACTTGCACGTGATGTTAAATTTATAATCTAGGGGTGCAAAAGAATTCGCTTTATTCCAACAAGGGTGACATTGGTTCAAATGCGACCCTTGCAAAATTTAATGAATGTTTGTGGTATCTTAACCAGGAATTATAAAAATAAGAATCATTTACAAGATATAATATACAAAACTTATTAAATTAATTGTATTAGCCCAAAAATTGGAAAAAAATGAACAGAAAGGAAAGAGAGGTTTGGATGCTGCAGCGTATAGAAGAATGGCGAATTGAAAAGGAAGCAGAGAAGTTAGTTTACCTATCCCTTATTTCCTTTCCTCAAAATGTTATCCCTGAAAATGTACGCTGAATCAATCCTGAGCAAACTGCGTACATTACATACTCTGGCAAACTTCTTCCGTTCGAACCCAACAATCAGCTCGATCTTTCTATGGAGGTAACATCGTGAGAAAACATTAGCTACGATGCTTGGGTACTTTATAGTACACACTTGACTAGCTACCACCCTCGAATAAGAAATCTGTCGACAAGCATCTCCTGGTGTAAAAGAGAGCCTTATCCCTTCCAGAGTGTGTGTGCTTACCACCTTCGATCACATCATCACTGACCGTGGTGACATTGTGGTTGACACTAAATTGCAGTAGTCACACAGTCTGTTGCATGATAAGCTAAGGTTTTCTAAGGAGGGCTTTAAACCGAATACTGTCATATTTTTTTTATACGACTAAGTCGGTAAAAAAACATACGGCCCGCCTGATGGTAAGCGGTCACCGTAGCCATATGGACGCTTGCAACACGAGAAGCATCGCTCACGCGTTACCAACCTTTCCCCCCTCCCCAATGACCTCTGGCGACCTTACTCACGCGCAGGAACACAACTTTACACAACATAAAGTTATTTGGCTGCGGTATTCTGTAAGGTGGAGGTACTTCCCCAGTCGAGCTGCTTGTTGAGCGAATAAACTCTATGGTCTACCTCTCTTAAATGATATTTTATGATTCTCTTAATGCTGCCACTATATTTATTTCTTTCTAAGACAAGCAATCCTCGCGGGGGCAAAAGAGAAGCGAGCTACACTGGCGCGTGAACGAGCAGAACTGATGGCCAGGGACAATGTGGAACAAGAAATTAGAAGAGACTTACTCGATAAGACTGTTAATTTGTTCCATAGTAAGTGACATGACACACCAGCTGTCATCTCATCCCACTAATAATAAAAATGTTATAGTTTGGATGCTTGCACCACGCATCAACGGCTAATATGTCGTCTTTTATTTACAGAATTTGAGCAACAAAAGATGAATTTCGAAAACAAGAAACAGTTTCAAGCAGAGGTACGTTAGAAAATTTTCTAGAAACTTCGAAGGCTGGTTTTTCATGAGAACAACATTCCAATCGACCAGTTTTGCTGTGGCTGCTGTCTGTACTGATACTGAGCAAACCAAAGATCTTGTATGTATAAGATAAACAGAGACAGATCGAAACGCGATGGAAATGATTGTTAGGGAAAATAAAACTTGTCTTTCTTTACATACTTATATATACATAAATATATATCCTGTTGTAAAAACTGAGTTTGGAGCCGGTTAATGATAACATTGTGATAAAATGTAGTTGAAAACATTCCAATGTAAAATACATATTTACCTGTGAAACGTAATTTTGTCGGTTATTTCTTTTTATGCACGTCATAATTGCCAAGGAACAAGTCTCAAAGTCTGTAACATTTTTTTTTTTTTTAGTTTTATTTGCACGATCGTTGTTAATTTAATTAAAATATAAAATCACACCAAAGCACTCGAGACGCTATGGGCTCTTAATCGTTTTTAGGGTTCCGTAGCCAAATAGCAAAAAACGGAACCCTTATAGATTCGTCATGCCTGTCTGTCTGTCTCTCTGTCCGTCCGTATGTCACAGCCACTTTTTTCCGAAACAAATTTTGGGGGTTCCCCATACTTAGAACTGAAACTCATTTTTTTTTTAATAAAACCCATGCGTCTATGGATAGGTCTTCAAAAATTATATTGAGGTTTCTTATATAATTTTTATCTAAACTGAATAGTTTACGCGAGAGACACTTCCTGTAACTTCTAAAATAAAAGAATTATAAAACAAAAAAAAAAAATTATGTACATTACGATGCAAACTCCCACCGAAAATTGGTTTGAACGAGATCTAGCAAGTAGTTTTTTTTTTAATACGTCAATAATTGACATTCATATCAAATACTCAGGTCTATACCACCATTTACGTATATACCTACAGGTTTGTACGGAACCCTCGGTGCGCGAGTCTGACTCGCACTTGGCCGGTTTTTTTTTTTGGCTCACGTCATAACTATGTATGCTCTTTCTTACTCGCAAAGTGTTCATAAGGATTGTGATATCTCTTTTCCACGCTTCGAACGTCTGCTTAGCGTAGCGACATCCTAAGTCTATGGAGCAAACAGCTTAGCTGGATCTAATCATCACAAGTGTGTATAGCATAAGTATGCTACATGATCAGCAGCTGATGATCAATTATTCCAGTGGCAACAATACTTAAGGTGTGACGGTCTGCCAGACCCTCGAGTGGTCACCCAGATGAACACGTACCTCCACCTGTGGCAGCAGAGGACCGACTGTGATGACAATGAGCTGGATAAAAGAGTCGCTGAAGCATTACCTGTGAGTTTTATACATTTTTATGGAACTTCTGACTTTCTATCGACCATGGGATTTAGTCCTCCGATCTATAGCTGATACCGCGACCAAAGCGGTGATATATCTAGCCATAGTTTGAAGAAATCGTCTAGAAATTCATGAATCTATATCAGGTCCTAATAAATTAGTGAATTTCCTCTTGAGGGATGAATGAATAGGTCATTAGGAATCAAAAAATAATATTAGAAAAATAATCCGTGGGAAAAAAACAAAATTCTTAAATGAAACTTTTACACTGACTGACTTATGGACGACGCGCCGCCCAAGCCGGTGAGTCAAGCTACAACCATGAAATTGTCATTAGCTTAGTAGAGTAGCTATAGGTAGAATTCCTTAGTAACGCAGATCAGCACTAGGAAAGGATTACTCGAATTTCAACCCCCTAAGGGAGTTAAATAGGGGGTTTGCCAAGACGGAAAGCTGAATAATTTCCTAATTTTACAGATGCTAGAAATGCTAGAAGAGTTTGTGGCTAACTCGAGACAGTATACTGCTCTACAAGCGCAGAGCTACAATGAGGTAAGTTCAGAGCTTCTATATTTACATAACTCTAGCTGACCAGCCCCGGCTTTGAATACATCTTCAGTTAGATTCTACAACAAAGGACCAAATTTCAATTAGGTCAAATTCCATGAAGAAGTTAAAGGTAAAGGAATCATTTCATGGTAGTAGGGTGTTTTGAACTACCCGCATGTTTCTCAAATTTGAAATCAGTCATTAAACAATCTACGGTTGAGTTCGGGTGGCTCCTCGGGAAGCTTCTAGTCGAAGGTGGTAATCATACAAACATAATTTCCCATAGTGTGACTTTGGAACACATGTCGTAAGTATTACCATGCCCTTACGTAGTTGCTTTTAGTTCTTCTTTTTATCCTTGCACCACCACGAAATACATGGCTTATTTTCAGGTTCGTATCGCACTCAGAGAGCAGTTATCAAACGCCATACAGTTGGCATCATTCACTCTACTCAGGGACCTGGAGAAACATCTCCAGTTCGAGTCTTTAAAGACGGCTACATACCACAGGGAGTTTAAGGGTCTGAAGCTGAATATCTGGGTCGCTGTCAGGATGCCGACCAGGAAACCAAAGCCAATTGAGCACGAGCCGTAAGTGGTCTCTTTTCAAAATAAGCTTACGACTAATTACGTAACATATATTTTCTGATCTCACCGACAACAATTGCGTGTCCCGGCAGCAAAAACTACAGAGTAGACTCAATCAATATTTAATAAGTAAATAGCAATCTTAAGGCAGACCAGCCCCCACAAGCAGCACCTGTTCACAAGTATGATGCGTGTGGCAGCCATCGCCCTCCTCGTCATATTGGAGGGATGTCGGTCGCAATTGATTTTCAAAGCCATATGAAGTCAGATTGTTTTTATGTCACACATATATATGCTGGCTGGCGGTCCGGCTCATGGTAAGTTGCTAACGTCGCGTTTGGACATTTGCAATCAGGGGATTGACACTGAGTTGCCGAACTATGCAAAGCCTAGTTGGGAAATGACTCTCATGTGCAAATGCCGCCACACAACGTCAGGTCACAGCGGCGAAACTCCCTGTCTGTGTACAGCATAGGGTAGGTATGTACAGCCATGCTTCTCGCCTTAGAGAATCCAATATACAATTGGATTCTCTACGCACGTGATAAACGCACTAAATCTCAGCTGAAGAATCATAATGTCCTGAACAATATTTATTTCAGTGTGCCAGTAGAACTGACATTCCCCTCGTTGAAAGTGGGCGTGAAGCTACCCAAGATCTTGGATGGGTTGTTTGTGTGCGTCCGCGCTGCTAAGTCCATGATAGATCTGCTGAGTGAAAGCTCCAGAACCTTCGCGCTCAATGCTGATATGCCCAATCGATACCAAGGTACATAGAAATTACTAATGAAGAAATCACTCTGCATGGAGTTACAATTTGCCATGAAATGGTTACGTGAAGTTAGCTGGACCATAAGCGGACACGGCCAAAGAGAGCTCTCAGAAGAGTTCTTTGAATGGTAACTACCATTCACGCCGTATACGCTTACGGTCCGTCTTCTTGTGAAGTTAGTAAGATCGGCTTTTTCATTATTGTCAAATTCATTGCACCATTAAATGTTCTGCCAACTTCAATAAAGGCATCGAAATCCGGTATATTCAATTAGCTGGCAAAAGTTTTCTATAACATACAAATAACATATGGTCGATCTGTAGACTTAGACTAGACATGTTTTACATTAGAAATATTAAAATAAATTGTGGAGTGGTATTGGTTTATATAAAAATTAAATGTATTTCTTCTTCACTTTTTCTCAAAGATATGAACTTTACAGATCTCTTCGTGTTCACCGTAAAGGAACATATAGAGGTGTACAAAGTAAAGAAGGAACAAGACGAGATCAGAACTAAGTTTTATAAAGAAATCAGAGAGAAAATAAGAGAAGTGGAAGCGTTCCTCAAAGCCAATCAGTTAGTAAAACTTAAGCTTGCTTGAAACAAAAGTATAATGTTAAAGGTTCTCAAAACTTCGAACATTAGGTGCCGAAATTCTAGAGTTCTGCATTTCGCGGTCACTGTAATCTATTGGGCGTCTTTAAAAGGAAATAAGTGGACTGTTTTAAAAAAACCTTAAAACGACTTCAAAGTACAATAAGAAGTAATCAAATCCTGATCTGATGACAATGGGAGCAAACGGGAAGTGTACCCTTCCAAAAAAAAAAAAGAATTGAAAGAATCGGTTAATAAATGACGGAGTTATGAGGTAACAAACATAAATAATATACAACCGAATTGAGAACCTTCTCCTTTTTAACCGACTTCAAAAAAAGGAGGAGGTTCTCAATTCGGTTGTATGTTTTTTTTTTTTTTTTTAATGTTTGTTACCTCATAACTCCGTCATTTTTGAACCGATTTGGAAAATTCTTTTTTTGACTGGAAGGGTACACTTCCCGTTTGGTCCCATTGTCATCAAATCAGGATTTGATTACTTCTTCGTGTACTTTGAAGTCGGTTTAAGTTTTTTGTAAAACAGTCCAATTATTTGGAAGTCGGTTCAAAAGTGTATGAAGTGTGATCGGTAGCGGATATTGCAGACAGCTTTCGATGTCCAATAGTGAATGCAGACTTCTAGAACTCTCTCTGTGGGATCGGCGCCTAAGGTGTAGGCCTTACACTAATGTTACACTACAATGTAGCCTACACTTTAGGGAGGCTAGCTGTAATGGGGCAAGGCCTTCAACTAGTAGCACTAAGTCTGTGAATTATGACTGAGACAATAATATGAGTAAATATGCTTAAAATTTTATTTAAAGGGGGCATTTTCAGGATGCCTTATGGATTCTTCATGTCTGTCTGTCTGTCTGTCTGTCCGTCCGTATGTCACAGCCACTTTTTTCCGAAACTATAAGAACTATACTGTTGAAACTTGGTAAGTAGATGTATTCTGTGAACCGCATTAAGATTTTCACACAAATATAGAAAAAAAAAACAATAAATTGTAGGGGTTCCCCATACTTAGAACTGAAACTCATTTTTTTTTTTATAAAACCCATACGTGTGGTGTGTCTATGTAGTATGGATGGATAGGTCTTCAAAAATGATATTGAGGTTTCTAATATCATGTTTTACTAAACTGAATACTTTGCGTGAGAGACATTTTCAAAGTGGTAAAATGTGTGTCCCCCCCCCCCTGTAACTTCTAAAATAAGAGAATGATAAAACTAAAAAAAAATATATGATGTACATTACCATGCACACTTCCACCGAAAATTGGTTTGAACGAGATAAGAAAGTAGTTATTTTAAATACGTCATAAATTGAAATTCATATCAAATACTCAGGTCTGTACTACCATTTACTTATATACCTACAGGTTTATACTTGTTTGGCCGGTTTTTGTTGGAGATAGTTTTATGTTATTTCTATCACGGCTGAAAAGATTTAAATTTAATTGCCACTCGGATCCCTGTATTTGTGAAAACATAACTAACGTTTTTATCCCCAACAGGTATACAAAGAACGAAAAAGAAAAAGAACAATTGGATAATCTTAATATGGCTGAGCCTCCGTTTTTAGCCGACCCGAGGGTCTTCGTCAGTGAAAATAATGGTAGGAATATTTCACACTTCTTTAAGGAGAGGTATAGAGCGTAGCATTTTTTCATCTAGCATCTCGACTGGGGAAGAACCTCGATCTTACAGAATACCGTAATCAACCGCTTACCATGAGGTGGGCCGTATGAATGTTCGCCGACTTAGTAATGAATTTCGAATAATGAATGATTATGATTTAATTCCAGAAAATAACTTTGCCAAATATCTTAAGAAGTGCATGACAAGAACTAGAAGTGGTGAAATCAACTTGAGAAAGTACAGGTGAGTTAATTATATCAGTTTCCTTTCTTTCCCTTTCTTTTCCTTTATTTTCTTTTCTTTTACTTTCTTTCTAAGTTTCATGATGTGGTACATTTTTTGAATCCATATTTTATAAGAAAATGGCTTATTCTAGGATATGTGGTGGAGTACTCAACTTGGATCTGCTTGTCACGCCTCCTCAGCCAAAGCGCATGAAGAACTCCGTCGTGCTGACGACACGTAAGTGGTAAACATACTGGGTGGATAGAACCTTCGATATTTTTATAAAACTCTTTGTAAGAGATATGAAGCATAGCGCTATATCGCTCAAGAGAAGCTCATCTTGGGAAGTACTTCCAACTTATAGGTTAACTCAGACAAATAACTGAATGTTGTTTTCCTGAGAATAAGGTCGCCATAACTCATTGGGAAGGGGGATGAGTATGACGATTCGAGCAGCGCCTCGAGTGGACACTTGTGGATCACAGAATTTCATACAAAATGTTTCACCGTAGACGCTACGAGTATAGATTACGTTATCGTGGTAGAGGTACTGACTGATTTATGGAAATGTGAATAAGAGAGTGAAGGATTAGAAGGAACGAAAAGAGATGGAGTTGTTATGTAAAGGATGAAGTGAAGGATGATCAAGGGTAGAAATAATAACTGAAAAAGTGTTCATATTATACCGATAATGATACCCTGTCGTTATCGGTTAACACTTTTTCGAATATGATAGAAAAAATAGTTCTTAGCTTAACATTTTATTTTAAATTAAACTAAATTTAAAAGCATTAACAATCATCAATAGTCTATTTTGTCTATGGTTGTGAGAGTAATCTCTGGGATGTAGACAGAGCTTTAAAACTTTTAAAACTTGAAATAGAATAACGGTAACAGCACTTGTGCAATTCTGAGAAGAGCGACACAAAAGTGATTCCACGACACGACAGTGATAAATGTGTGCGCCAGAAACGCATCTATTATGTAATTACCTCTCATAACATTTTCTCAAATATTAAGTAATAAGTAATGGCCCTCCCTAAATTAAATTATAATAAAAAAAAAACAAATCAAAAAGAATTCTACTTTTCGAAAAATCCATTTAGTTTTATTTGACTGTTGTCTCAATTTGAACAACTGTATGACCGGAATTTGCGATTTCATTATTAGTGTCTCTATCACGAAGTCCTTGGTATATTTTTGCTTCACTCGTAATATTGTTATAAACTTCCTTAAGAATTTAGCTACCGTATGTTAAAATGTACTTTTAGAGATTAGCGCGTTCAAATAAAAAACAAACTCTTCAGCTTTATTACTATAGATTTTAATTCTACAGCTGACATTTCATATAAAAACTGTACTCCTAAATTTGAAAGACTCAAGAGTTATGGTACCCTCGTTTATTGATTAAGTCTTACATCCAAGTCCAATAGATGTCTATTGTCTACCGACTATTGATGATGAATCACGCTAGTGATACATTCTCTGCCTGTTTCAACTTCTGCGTAACAAAACTCTTTTTCAACCGCCTCCAAAATAATGCTCTCTGCGATTCGTCTTTCGGCCATACTATATACGTTTTAGTCAGCATTAAATAGTGCAGTGTGTTGGGACGAAGCCGGCGTGGTATGTCTTCTAGAAGGACGAGTGTCAGATCTTCTCGGCGAGTTTCCAGAAGTCTAGGTAAAAGAGATAAAAAATTTATTATAGCATGGCTTAAATAAGGCTCCTCGGGAACCAGGTGACAAGGCACTCCCGGACGAACCTCCTACAACAGATAAGGCCACACTTATGTGTGTATTAGCGATGGGCGATTGTTACTAAAAACAATCGAATTATTCGATTGTCCAATTTATTCGAACCATTCGAATAACAATTGACTTGACCCTGCGTGGCCTGTGCCGTGCGCCGGCTGTCCGTCCGCCGAATGAATGAATCTATTCGCCCCTGCGCTCACCCGTCGATTGTCTATTGGAAGCTGCGTTGCGTGCGTCAATTTTCATTCGAAAGGTCACTAGTGTGAATTGGTTTCCATTCTTCCCTAATTTAGTAAAATTAAGAAATGTGAATCATATATAAATCGAAGTAATATTATAAAAAGATGCACATTCCCAATTATCTGGTACCATTAGGTAATTTGTAAATCATCTTTTACACATAATGATGACATTATTACCTATGCTGTGCAAGATGCATCTCGAACTGACACCACTGGCTCAGTAAGAACTGTTGAGATATGATCAGCATTATAGATTTGGATCTATCCATGCAGGATACTATGTTCTCCAAAATTGAGAGCCCCACCTGGAAATGAAAGTTCGATCAAGAGTTATCAATTAAGATCTTTTTGAGGATATAAAAAAGAAAGCTAATGATAGATCTTTCTCAATAATTATATATATGCCATATCTCACTTCATTTTTACCTGAAAATCTCTCTCGTGGAGACATGCACTGATGCTGCAATCCGCCTCCAAATGTGGTAGCAGGTGATCAAGGACCCAACCTCTATCTTCATTGCAATACGATACAAATACATCGTAATTAAATATTGTATCATCTATAAAATAAATTCTTCATCATGAACAAATTCAACACTTTTTACTTAGAAGAAAATATCTTAACGTATTGGTTTATCACGGATCATAGGACTTTTTTTTTTTTTTTTTTTTTTATGTCAATAGGTTGACAAGCAGGCAGACGGTCCACCTGATGGTAAGTGGTCACCGCCGCCTATGGACATTTGCAATACCAGGGGGATCGCCAATGTGTTGCCGACCTTGTAGAGCTCTTTTTACGCCTTTTTTGAAGAACCCCATATCGTAGCGCTGAGGGAAAACCGTAACGGGGAGCTCATTCCACATCCTAATGGTCCGCAATAAGAACGTCCGACTAAAACGTTGTGTGGACGATCGAGGCGGCTCGAGGATGTGATTATTGAGTAAAACCTTTACAAGAAATTCTGTTAAAATTACAAAAATAGCAATCGTTTCGATCATAGATCACACTGAAGCTTTAAGGTAGGTACTGGGAGTTACTATATCAGAGGAAAATAGGCATAAGACAATGATATTATGGTCACGGTTGATTGATTTTCTTAAATATAAGATTACTAACCATCAACTGCATCTTGCTTATTTATCAAGCTCAACGTTGCAGAATTCTTAAAAGTTATGAAACAGTATCGAAAATTTCTTCTGTAAACAAATCCAATCACCAATAGTAACATCACACACGGTATTACTAGAAGAATTAATAGCTTATTATAGCCATCATCCATGATTTTATCATACCCTATTCCTCTAGGGCTTTTATTACAAGGTACAACTTTTGAAAAATGACGATTCTTACTTTCAGATATCAATAAACATGAATATAATTCAGGATCATAATCAATGAGCTGAAAGTCACTATCTCTTTCTATATCTTCATCTATACAATCTTCGTCATCGCGTTCACTTGTTACGACAGTCCTTTTTGACACAATTCGGTTAAAGTATTGAAAAGCATTGTGATATCTTACAAAAGGATTTAAATTTTCTTTGTCACTAATTATTCTCGAATGAAGATTTGGTGCCGTCATATTTTCATTCCGTAATGCTAAATCAAATAGCTGCCTTGTGTAGCAATTGCATACGATGAAATTACCAGATAATGCTATGTATTTGACATGGCTCATGTCTTCAATCATATTTTCAGATATCACATTGATGTTGTTGTCTTTTAAAGAGAGTAATTTCAATGATGGGAGAAGTGAAAACGTCGGATCAAACCATGTCGTCATCCTGTTTTTATTAAGGTCCAGAATCTGTAAATTCGTGAGTGTTCGTGTCACCATACTATCCACCAAGCTTATTTCATTATTTGATAACTGTAAAATTTCTAATTGATGAAATTTGTAAAACATATTGAAATCACTTAGTGATATATCCGTTCCATAAAAGACTTGCAATGTGTCTTCTATTCCACTCAAAATCCCTTTACCATCCAATATGCCAGGGTTTTTCGAAACGTCCAGTATTCTCAATGACGTATTAGCGAAAAACTTCTCTTCGAGCTTCATTAAACCCGTGTTACACAAGGACAACCGTCTCAGCTTATTATTTCGAAATCTTAGTAGGCGCATATTTTTCTGAAGCAGCTTTGTGAAAGAAAAATCCAGAGACGTCAGATTCTCTAGTTTTTCAAATGTGGTAGACGAGTCTATAACAAGATTTTTCATGTGCCCACTATCATCTACAAGCTCGTTTCTGCTGAAGTCTAGGTGGATTAGATTGACTAGGCCGTCGAATGCATAACTGTCGACATAGTGTATTCTATTCTCTCCTATGTACAGCGCTTCTAAATTCGTCATACCGTTAAATAGACGAGCAGGCAATGACTTTATTAAGCATGATCGCAGATCCAATTCTTTGAGGCGGCGGAATTCTATGTCTTTGAAACCAGAAGACCAGACTGTTTCACCTAAAACATAAAGAAATTGAAAGTAGTAGTTGCGCAAGTGATTGAAAAGTTGAGGGAACAGTTTATCATGGTATGGATGGACATTTTATGAGAGAGAATAAAAGCCACGTTACTATAAGAGTTATGAAGTTGAAAGTTGATATACGGGAAAAGGAAGACCAAAAAGAGATGGATGGATTGTGTGAAAGATGATAAGGGAAGGATGCGGGTATAAATTGAAGAAGCATACATATTGCGCCGACCACAAGTGATTGGGAACAAGCCAGGTGGATGATAACTAAAAGCAAATAAACTTGCCAAATATGATGATTGACTGACAGTGGAAAGGCAATTGTAAATAGTAATTTTGGGCATGCAAATAACACTTTAATTGTAGAGCCTTTCGATTTGAATTTTGAGAAGAAAATGACTAATTAGTTTGATATCCGACAGTAAGTTACGTCGTTATATTCTTACCCCCTTACTCATAAAGCGCTATTTAACTAATATACTGTTTAAAGGGTCACGTAAATAATGTCACATTATTTGACAATGACAATAGAGTGACGTTATTAACGTGACCGTTTAAATAGTATATTAGTCAAATAACGTTTTATGAGTAAGGGGGTTAGTGCATAGTGGTACCATTTTTTTTGTAAACTACTAAAGTAGCAAGCAAGCATACGGCCCACCTGATCGTAAACGGTTACCGTAGCCTATAGATCCTTGCAACAAAAGGTCCCTGACACAGTCGAAAGGAAGTTAATCCTCACACATGGGACACAGGGACGTCGATAGAGATTATGGATATGAACTACACACGTTCTGAGGTAGTACCACGAGGAACATTGACCTCGGTAGCTCCGGTCGCGTTCAAACTAAAATCATACTGCTCCCCCGGGATGCTTATGTCCTGGAACCTGTTCCCGAAGAAGGTGAGGTACTCCAGGGTATCGTACAGGAAACGCCCTTTGGAATCTTGAAGTTGGAATATCTGAAAGTGGGTTCAATTTGTGAATAAGAATTTTGTAGGCTTTTTTGTACGGTATAAGGTAGCAAATACAATATAAGTCATATGACTTTAAAAAATTAAATTATGCACAAAAAGAAGTCGTCAGAGTCAGAGCATATTGTACCTATTGATATTATATTGTACCTATATTTATACCTCTGGCCAAGATATCCGTGACATCATAAACTGGCCTCAGCGGAAGATCAGCGCTGTGGTACAGTCATGTGCCGCAGCATAATGCTGAGCTGTAGACCCTATTTGTCCTCCTTTCGTGTTTTCTTTTTTTTTAAATAATATGTTTAACGTTTTTTATATATTTTTTTGTTTATAATAGTATTATTATACTTTTTCTGTTTAATTATATATATATATATATATATATATGACTTTTTTGTAGGTATTATTACATGTTAGTAGTTATAAGATTGGTGGTGGACAAATAAAATCTTTTTTCTTTTCTTCTTTCTTTTCTTCTTCTATTACTTACCGGTGGTACCCTCGTGAGTTTGCATCTAGACAGACTTAAATATTTGATGTAATGATCGTTTGTTGTCCTGAAAACTACGACTTCCTGACTCAACATTGTCACAGGATTCGTATTTGCCGATAAATCTATTGCGTTTTCGTAATCTGAAACGTATAAGTAAGATGTATCTCATTATTTATTTGATAAATCACCTTCCTTTCGCACGCGATTTCATAGAGTAGGTTTAAGCAAGGTTTGTAAAAAAACGGGTTTTAAAAGTCCTTTAACAGACATACCAGCAATATGTTAATGTAAGTACATGAAATATATATTATAAACGCAGCATAACCAAAATATATTATGCCATGTCTTATATTTCACATAAAACTCAATTTTATTGGGGACTTCTAAAAATATTTTTATTGCATCAAGAATTCCTTCGTGACGACGGATACTTCTGGGCTTTATATGCTTACCTCCTTCGGTTAGGTTAGGTTACTAAGTTACAAAAATTAACGCAAGGAAGTCTCCAATACTTTGCTAACTATAATTACATAAAATTTGTGTTGATTATAATAATAATTTACCATTTTGCATTAATAAATCACCTTCCGCTCCGACCCATTTCTGTACGTCTGTCATGTAACCAGTGAGACATATCGGTATTTTGCGAGATTGCGTATAAATTGGCTGCAAACATCTGCAAATACGGAAAAAAGAAGAAAAACTATATATTATTCTCTTTTTAAAGTCCTTTTAGAGGAGCCATCGAGGAAAATCCTTTTAGAGGAGCAATACCGAGCATTGTAAGTGACTGCATTAATAAATAGCAGTACCGACCGACCAATCACTGCATCTAACCCCCTTACTCATAAAACGTTATTTAACTAATATTCTGATTAAATGGTCACTGGAGGCAATGAATGAGGAATGAATTCGAGGCAGCTTCAAAGTAGCACCTATTACAGATAAAATGACCGACAACCGCTTCAGATGGTAAGGACATGTAAAACGACGCAGCGAAGACCATATAGTACAAATTGCTTTAAATCTGCCGGAACAGAAGTGAGGTACAGGCCGCCCGCCATCGACCTGGTGGTCTAATATCAAGAGAGACCTCAGTAAAGCCCAATTGCCAGAGCCGACAACCCAGGACAGAATGTCCTGGCGCAAAAGAGTGAGGAGACCCGACCCCAAATAAGGGAACAGGGGCGGACAAAGAAGAAGAAGAAGACTGATTAAATAGTCACGTAAATAATGACACGTTGTTTGACAATGACAATAGAGTGACGTTATTTACGTGACCCTTTATGAGTAAGGGGGTAAATGTTTAAATTTTCCATGACGTAGCAAATCAGAGCGCATGTGTCTTGACTTACCTATTCAGAGCGCATTGTCGATGATGGGCATTAGCGGAATAGATTTCAAAAAAAAAACTTCATTGCATCGCTCGCATAAAATCTTAGGAGATCCCGCTATTTTGACGGACACAAAAGACATGACCGGAAGCCATGAAACGATTTATATATTTTTTTATTTTTTTGTTAAAATATTTTTTTTTTTACAACTTAGTCGTTAAACAAGCATACGGCCTGCCTGATGGTAAGGGGTTACCGTAGCGATATGGACGCTCGCAACACAAGAAGCATTGTTCACGCGTTACCGACCTTTCCCCCCTCCCCTAAGGAGCTCTGGCGACCTTACTCACGCGCAGTAACACAACTTTATACAACGTAAAGTTATTTGTTAGTTAGCTGCTCTTTGAGCGAATAAACCTCGCTCCAAAGAATATCCTATATTAGAGGAATACGGTACAGATAAAATTTAAAATGTTCCTGAAACTTTCTATGTAGGCTATCTGTGAAAACCGCATTAAAATCGCGTGGTTCTCGAGTGGCATACTAACGGGCAAACATACGATTCGACTTCTAAAATGTTAGGTATCTAAACAAACTAATAAGTAAAAATGACAATTATTAGGTAAAAAGTAAATAAATACTTACATGATACTTAAAATAATGTTCCTTATTAAAATCCGAGTCATCGTCATTTCTCATTTTTTCACCACTAATTCCACATTACATATCGTAATGCTTAAAAAATCACTTTCGGTCCCTTTCGTACACTTAAATTAACAAAATATATAAAATTTTGATGATTTTGTTTATAACAATCATATTTTGTTTATAACAATCATATTTCTCGCGGATTAAAACAAATTTTTCACACGCTTTTGGAATTAAATTCAGAGTTAAGTGGTATCGTTTATTTTATTATCAATAGATAGTACGCAATGTATTGTTATCTTATCTATAATACAGGGCAAAGACAATATCTGACAATATCTATTTTTAGTCTATGGTAAATATTTAATCTAAATAATACATGTGTCGCATAATCCTAGGTATGTGCGTGACTTTGATCCAGATAGAGTGTCGCAGCTGTGCACGCGTCGATAAAAATAGGCTCTAACTGTTAGGGGCTAAATCAAATAAAAATAAATAAAAATGCAAAATAATGATCAATATTTAAATTTCTCCCGATTTTAATTGGAATATTCTAACAACTACTAACATTATGAACGTCTTTATGACAAGCAGAATGACGCAGAGGGAGCGTAAAACGTAGCTGTTATGCGCAGCAGCCTATAAAAGTTGGCCTGTTTTGTATATTCGTGTAGTATGGCGACGTTCTTTCTAGGTATATTTATTTCTATGGTGCGTGATTCGATAAAGGAAATAGGTAAACATCATGAAGGTTTCGTACTTTAATTGGGTCTAATCAGAAAGAATTATAGCCGAATTTATGAATAAAGATTTTTAAATGACGTTACTATTGATCCTTGGTGCCTAAGTAGGTAAAAACCTAGCACCAGTATCTTGAGGCATTCAAAATATTATTTGAGAAATAATAAGTAGCAGAAAGTTTTACTTCGGAACTTTGTTCGGACTAGTTAGGAGTAGACAAACGTACTACAACCCCCCCCCCCCCCCCCCCACACACACACACCTCGGAGGTAAGCGTTAGGTGAAGAAGATTACATAACAAGTCAGATGGAGCGCGCGGAACAGGGGAATTCGCTATTGAATTTGTATTTGCTTTGTTTAACATACTTTATTTAACGAAAAACACTTTCTTTTTAATAAACTTTGTTTAAACAAAGCAAATACATGTTCAAAAGCGAATACCAACTATGTGTTTTTCAATTTATATTTGCCTTTTTGGCATCCCTGTTCCGTGCGCTCTATGCCTTTGTTCTGTAATCTGTGTTTGTTTACATCTTGAAAACGATGCGTTATAGGAAATTTTGTTACAGTACAATATAAAAGCTAATAAAATTCTATACGACTTTGATTGATACACTTTTTACCAATCCTCATAGCTCATATCTATACAACGATTGGGAATAGGTTAAAATTGTGTATAATGTCAACATATTTTTCAGAGAACCGTTAGTTTATAATCTATCTAGCGAGATTATAAACTGTCGATAAATTGTGAACTGTACCGTACTGCTTATAATATAACGTATTAAGTAATTTTCGATAGTTTATAATCTATCCATGTCAAACCGTCATATTGTGAACCGTCTCTGATTGGTCAGTGTTGGCAGTAGTTCATTTTGTGTCCATAGAGTTAGAAAACAAACATGGGTTCCTTTCCTACCTACGTTATTTGACTGCGGTATTCCTTAAGGTGGTGGTACTTCCCCAGTCGGGCTCTCCTTGAACGAACAAACGCTGTCCTCTATATACCTCTCTTGATTTTCACTTCTCTTATTTTTGGTCTACAGTTCAACTGCCAAAGACTCTACAGCCCATGAAGTATCAAGTACAATACCGCGCCCCCTCCCCACCCCCGGCGGGGGTGACCCGCACGCCGGAGGAGATCGAAGCTGAAATCAAAAAGACTGAGGCGGAGTATGAGAAACTGGCCCTGGTATCTATCGAGTAAGTGAGAGATGAGTCGCACATCTAGTCCCCGCTACTGCCAGCACAACGCCTCCTTAAGGAGCTCTGATGACCTTACTCACCGCAGGAGATGTATTTGGCTGCGATCTTCTGTAAGGTGGAGGTACTCCCCCACTCGAGCTGCTCCGACCCTCTTCTTCTTCTTATGCGTTGCACTCTTGACAGAGTGGTCTTGATCGTCGTAAGGAGTCATTTGTGGCGCGCTTCACAACACGCCGCCATTCTTCCCTAACTGCTGCCATTCTGGTGCAGTTATTGATGGGACCGCCTATTGCGGCCTTAATTTCGACCCTCTTTGCTTAGTGGAATTTAGGATTTTGACAAAACCTTGTATCAATTGGCGTTCCCAATTAAGCCGATGCAATTTACGTGAAAGTTATTTCAAGTGAAGTATTCAACCATTTTAGGAGAGGTAGAGCGTAGCGTTTATTCGCTCAAAGAGCAGCTCGACTGGGGAAGTACCTCCACCTTACAGAATACCGCAGCCAAATAACTTTATGTTGTGTAAAGTTGTGTTCCTGCGCGTGAGTAAGGTCGCCAGAGCTCATAGGGGAGGGGGGAAAGGTCGGTAACGCGTGAGCGATGCTTTATGTGTTGCAAACGTCCATATGGCTACGGTAACCGCTTACCATCAGGTGGGCCGTATGCTTGTTTACCGACTAAGTGGTATAAAAAAAAACAAACAAATTTTGGCCATCGATTTTTGGATTGGTAAATTTGGGTTGGTAAGCTAACACCCTGGGGTCGGCACCAGACCATTCTGGGGCACCCGGCTTTCCCCATATATACGCCAATGCTTGTATCAATGGTCACGTTTCTTTATTAAGCGGGTCCTCTTATACCCCTTTCAAAGCCATAGACATTTATTCAATTTAGGCGCTAGTAAGGCACTTATGAAGGCCTTCAACTGAGAAGAACACGCAAGATAAAAAAAAAATTTTTTTTGGACATTCTGACCTAAATTACGCAAGCGTAATCCTTTACGGATTGACATACATTTCCAGCTTACCCCAAGACGTGATGTGGTCGGAGCCGCCGGTGGTGTGCCAGTGGCAGGAGCCGCGGCGGCTGTGGACCAGCAGCTACGTGAACGACTACAAGTACAACGAGGACAAGCTCACCTTGCAGTTCAGGACTGGGGTGTTGTGTGAGTCGCCGTTGTATATATTTTCTAGCCCGGCGTCCCAAAATTTCGTCGCAATCCGGTGAATTATTAAGATTTTGAAGCTATGATAGTCAGTGCCGTGACGTAGGTCGTTCGAATCCTACAATGAGCTAAAGCTTTCGGTGAAGGAAAACATCTTGAGGATCAGATCTCTACAAAGTTGTACGCTGGTAATCTGAGAAACACCTGGCGGTGGGTTCCAGGTCTGAAATGGCGGAAACTTCAGTAGCTTCGACCTCCTATGAGCCCTCCTAAGGTTTTAGCTGACTGACACACCAGTTTCTTAGCAAGATAGCTTTTAAATATGTATTTCGTTTCAGGGCCTATTGGAATAGCAGCTCAGAAGTACGGCAATCTACCGTACCAGGGGTGGGATATGAAACCAGACCCGAACGGGCAAGTAGTCTCTACCTAAATATGTTAATTTCTTGTAGTATTAAGTCAAGGTCTTTGTGTATGGGGTTATGAGTAGAGCCGGCTCTAGGGTTGAGTGAGATGAACAGCTATATGCGCCAGGTAGTCAGGGAGCGCCAAAATGGCAAATACGAATACAATTTCGAGCAAGAAATAAAATTTGCTGAGCTGAGTGAAGCTGCGCTCCGAGGCCGGGGTGGCGTGGTAGGCGGAGGGGCAAACTGTCGTTGTTTGAAGTCAGCCAAGTCAATGCGTCGGCCAAAGGGCGCCAAAAGACAATATAATAGTTCTACCCTGAGGGGTAGACCGGCGCTGTAGGTAAGGAGATGAGAATGAAAAATAATTACCTGTCATCGCGTGGTTGCACGGGCATTCTGAAGATAAAAATCTGGTAAGGGTCGGGTTAACACATTTAAGTTTAGTCAATACATAGACCCAATTATCTTGTCGGGGCAAAATGGTATTTTCTTAAGTGCCATTTTGCCCCCTGTCTGTCCTATCGTTACGTTAATGTTACAAGAAGTAATAATCGTACCTATGTGTGCTATTGCAAATGCTTCGCTAATAAAATTCTGGAACAAATAAGTCGCGTATCGCGACTGTCAAAATGCAGGGGATATTTTTACATCATTGCAAAAATTTTTCAAAACATCACTGACGACCTTCTTCCATTAGCAAAAATTTGACAGCAAATTCCGCTCTTCCGACAGCAAAGGTGTGCTAATAACCGTGACGGGCGCATCAGTGGCTGTGACGTGGCTGTGTCTCGGCAACTCTGTGCGGCTCAAGTTCATCGCAAACGCGACCACACCGGCTTTGAAGGAGCACTTCAATAAGCCGTACAGCGTAAAGAGAATGACTCAGGTAGTCACTTAAACTCACCAAACTTAATACCTACTTGAAAAGAACACGTTCAATTACAGTGTAGGAAGTCTTTGTGTGATATGGTAAGATACTGGTGATATGGTTTAAAAGACAAACCATATGATCAACGTCTTAAGGAACTTAGTTTAACGACCCTGAAGTAACGAAGACAACGCGGAGACCTCATATAGACATCATCATCATCATCAGCCTATAATGTCCCACTTCTGAGCACAGGCCTCCTTTCACAAATGAGGGTGAAAGGGAATGGGCAGATACTCTACCACGCGTGCCCACTGCGGATTGGTGGAGGTAGGCTAGTGGTCAACCTACTGTTGGAATTTTTCAAGCCGCCTAGAAGGCATCCAACTAGCTTAACGACTATCACAATTAAGTGATAACCATATAGACATATAAGATACTAACTGGGCACTATAATGTGCAAGAACTTGACAATTTATATACAATGAACAAAAATTACAATCTCAGAGGGCACTCCCTTAAAATCACAAGATCAATTTAGCAAAAGTAACCCCCGCCAACACTTTATGCCTAACCGTGTCGTTTGCGAGTGGAATCAATTACCAGAGACAGTTATCAGTGCAAAAACAGTGAACTCTTTTAAAAATAGACTCGACAAGTACATAAAGACTAAAGTGCAGTGATATACACGAAATCAGCTTTTAGCTGCATGTGTATCATAAATAAATAAATTTAAAAAAATACTGGATTCGTCGCCATTGCCTCTAAAAGGTAACAGCTATATTACACTCACTGCACTTTCTTTGTGCCACACGATCGCACAAAGACATAGTACTTACAGTGTTTCATCATTATCATCATCAGCATATAATGACACACTGCTGAGCACAGGCCTCCATTCACAAATTAGGGTGAAAAGAACTGGCAGATACTCCACCACGCGTGCCTTTTACGTGCTTTCCAAAGCAGGGAAAGCCGTACAGTTTTTACTCACAAATATGTTAGTTTGTAAGGTATATATCAGTCTATGGGCCATTATTATTTAGGGTCGGCAAAGCGCGCGTGATACCCCTGGTGTTGCAAGCGTCCATAGGCTACGGTAACCGCTTACCATCAGGCGGGCCGTATGCTTGTTTGCCACCTAAGTGGTATAAAAAAAAAAAAAAAAAAATATGTAGCCTGAAAATAAAGATTTATTTCTCCCTTCCCTTAAGATAATGAAGGAGGCAGCGTGCGACTTCTTCCCGGAGTTCGACGCTCACAACCACATCGAGGGCACCTGCCCCAAGGAGTGGGTGCTGGAGAGGCACAACTATCACGCGATGGCCTTCCTCTCCAGGGCCTACAACTTTCAGTGGAGCAGGTAACGTGGCAATTAGCCAACGGGAACTAATTTTTTGAGCTGTTATTTAAATATTCGAGATGTTATTATGATCAGTTGAAAAACATATTGAGCAGTTATTTAATTTAATGGCGGTTGATTAATTATTGCGACAGTAAAACATGGACAGTAATAAAAAAAACAATTAGTCGGTTATTTTATCATACAATGTCAATTCTAAAAATAATTGAGCAGTCCAATAACTGAATGAGCGGTAAAAATGATGGAATGAGCGGTTCGATAAATAGTTCGGCAGATCATATCTACGCAACTACCTACGCTTTGAACACACACACACGCAGCGTTGGCCATACTATCAGTATTACCACGTATTACTGTCACGCCATAACATTGCGACGATAAAAACGCGGGGGTTAAGTAGTGTCCCTTCTATAAGTAGGTGGTAATAGTAAATATTCTTTGCTACGTTTTGAGACAACTTGAAAGTCACAATACACACATTTATTTCATTAAATTTCCCTAAAAGAGCAGTTACTATGCAAGTTTCCGCCAAAAAAAAGTTTACTGTACATGTTATTAATAAACAAAACAGCGGTGTGCGCAGTGGCGTCTGCGATAAGTTGTTTTGGTAGGTATAATACTACAGAATTATACTTTAATAAAAAATACGGAGAGGTAGAGCATAGCGTTTATTCGCTGAAAGAGCAGCTCGACTGGGGAAGTACCTCCACCTTAAAGAATACCGCAGCCAAATAACTTTATGTTGTGTAAAGTTGTATTCCTGCGCGTGAGTAAGGACGCCAGAGCTCATTGGGGAGGGGGGGAAAGGTCGGTAACGCGTGAGCGATGCTTCTTGTATTGCAAGCGTCCATATGGCTAAGGTAACCAGTTACCATCAGGCGGGCCGACTTAGTTGCACAAAAAAAAAAAAAAAAAAAAAAACAAAAAAATATACTCAGACTTTAATTCATATCCAAATAATATTCATTGGTTTTATGGGAGACATCGAACAATTAACCCATAGAAGCCAAATTTTGGTTGAAATATATTCCGCCAATTTCCGATCGCCGACAATGCGCTCTGATTGGTAAAGTCAAGGATACATGTTCTCGATGCAGAGACTGGTCCTTACTGTTCAAAATCAGTTACATATCACTGACTAGTTTCGGAATCTGATTGTTCAATATTACTACTGTAAAAGGGATATTTCCTCTATGATGGCAGAACTCGCTACACTAACAACACTAACATCGCATTAAACCCATCAAAATATCAATAGTTATAGAAAATGTTCATATTAGTGTATAGATCGATATAGATAGATGATAGTGATGAGGTATCATCTATCGATATAGTATAGCATCGCGATATAGTAGATGAGGTAACCGAAGATAGAACAGTGTTGGTGACGTCGAATGCCGCGGACGTCGCATCGGGGTTTGAATCATTCAAAAAGCTTCAGCATTCAGTAAAGGAAAAAATCGTGAGGAAACCATAGCACGTGGTACCTATATCCACTATCCACCCACCATCAAGTTTAAAATCTGTCTCGAAGTAGACATTGGTGTATACCGGAGCCAGCTCCCTTTTAGGCTTTGCGTGTTTACTACTTTTTATATTTCAGATGGAACGTGACGACTGGTAGTCGTAACATTGTAATTCAAATACGCGAAGCTGTGGATACGAAGCGAGAGGTAATTTTGAGGTTTTTTACAGTACCTAGAAATAATAGCGTCAGCGACTGCCAAGCGATACGAACGCCATGTTTAAAGTTCTTATTAGGATTCGGTGGGCGTAGTGCAGGCAATGAAACAACGTAATACTATCGCTTCGGAAAAGTCCCGTATGAGGAGAAGAAGCAGCGCAACAGACTCCCCATGGACCCAGATAGGTTTACTGTTATAATATTACAATTAATTACATAATCAGTACACTTCACAATCATTATAATAAGGAACCGGGTAAAACAACGATCGCACTGAGCTGTGGTATAGCTCGAGAGCTTGTGATAAAACTAACTCTTACAAATACAAATACCCACACTTTTATAAGTTGCTATGGTCAGTGTTGCCACATCACTCAATCCTTCTACCATTATAATATGATCCAACCAATCTGAATAAATATCAAACGGAAAGGAATAAACAGTTTGTTGCCGACTCCGTCGGTCCATCTTCTCAGTAGCGGGTATAATGGTGACATTAACAACAAATACTAAGGTCCATGCGGTTCCTTGCAGTTGTAAAAAAATCAAACTTCTAATGGTGATATACTGAAACGCCCCTTGCATTTAAGTTGTGATTAAGTATAGTCATTGAAGTTCGATATTTAAGACACTCCTACATGTTAATTAAAGTTTCAGTAATAATATATACTTACTTACTTATCTTTAATATAAATATACTTATCAAAAACTACTTCTCCTGTACCTTTACACGTCCCGTCTACTATGGGTAATTTTGTGGTACGGTACGTCAATTTTATTTTGGTAAACTTCTTAATTTTATGTTAAATTAGAGACTGTTGATTACAAACTTATATTTACAATTGGAGCTCTACAGGAAGATAAGATAGTACGGAACAATTAGAGCGAGATTATTACCTACTCGGACTTGTCTGGTTTCTACAATCGCTCAGGGATTATTTTTTCGCCGAATATAGAACATTTAGAGTTCAAAACAAACTGAAACGCCCACGATCTACAAAATGACACCCATAAACACCATATAGGACTATTTTTCAAAAAATAGCTCTTGCGCGGGCTAATGCTAAGCTGTTCTATTCCAACTCTACTCTGTTCTATATTTCAGGGTAAATTCCAACTGTTATACGCCTCTCCTCAAAGTGCAACGATCCTACGAGCCAATGAGTTGATGCAGGAGTTCTCCACAGAACCCATGGTTGGGTTACAGGTTTGAACAGTTTTGGTACCTCTATAAACTTAAATAATAATATATAGACGGGCACCAGGGCCGGCTTTACCTATAGTGCAGGGGGTGCGGCGCACACAGGCGCAGGGTCTCAGGGGGCTCCGAGCGCCCTGAGCGACGACGACGCCGACAAAATGCAATCTCTTTCATCAAATAATGCTCTTTAATGAAATGTAATTATGACCTCCTGAATTGTGTCCTGTACTAACGCGTCTTTTCGTGCTCTCCTATACCAAAATGGAAGTCCCATCTTTGTGTAAGACTGCTCACGACAGATCAGACCCGGCGAATCACATGCCAATCGCCATCACCACCCTTCTCTCTAAAGTGATGGAGCGAGTGATCAACACGCAACTCACCATCGAGTTTCAAGGTGTGGCATTGGCAGTGAGCCTATATGTGGCGAAGGTTTTTAATGCACCGATCCGATCACTGGTGAAAATATAATTGTAAGTGAATACTTACAATTATATTTTCACCAGTGGCAATTACCAGTAGGCGCGCGATCAAAATGGAATCATTTTGATCGCGCGCCTACTAGAGGGCGCCAGGGATGATAATGATTGCACTCGGGCGCTTCATGGGCAAGAGCCGGCCCTGACGGGCACATTGGCGTAGAGGACTGCCACCACAGGTCGTGAGTTCGATTCCTATCCAAGACAAACATTATGTGTGCATCATCTAAGTAGATAATTACTAGTAAGTAATACTTAAAACAAGTAAAAATTGTTGGGATCAGATGACCGTGCGTCAAGAATATTATTAATTAATATTAGTTCATTCATTTTGTTATGAATTTAAAGAAATGCTAGTTTTTCCACACACTTCTGCATTTTTGTCAAAACTGACTCGGGATATATAGGGTTATTGGTAATATGTCCGCAATAGGTACATTATGGGGAAGTAGAAGGTAATTTGCAACCAAAAGACCTCTTGTAACATTTATACAAATATAAATCTTATGACCAATGACCCTGTATATAATACTGGGTGGAGATTTCGAGATGGCATATTTTCTAAACCTATGTTGGGTTAGTCATGCTGAATAACTTTTACTATGGGACCAATAGGTTAGAGTTTGTAAACTGACACATCAAAACTAGCACATTATAGTTTATAAGGTGCGTTCGAATTGGGGTATGGTAGCAAAAATAACAGTCAAAAATGCCAAAAACGATCACAACTGGCGTTCGATTTGGAAAGTTGTGGGCGAAATTGGCGTTTTGAACTATTTCGTTCACCGTTCGTTTTACTTGGAAACAGTTAAAAACGACATCGTTAACTGCAAATTTTGACCCACCTCCGAGGCAGGGTCGTTTGTAATCATATTTTGACATCTTTGAATCTGACAGACCTACTTATACTATTCTGTAATCTGTGCTGACAGATAAGTTTCGGAAAAATCATACGGGAAGCGAAAATTCTAATTTTTATTGTAATTTTATAGAAATACTAACAGGCAAGAGAATAATTTGTTAGATTAACTTTTTTTAATGATTAACTGAAGGAAAAAGGTAGGTTGAGACAAGTGACAAGCAGGCGATCAGCATGGAAATGTCATTTTTATATCTAATCGTTCGATTTGGGAAATATCGTTTGTGGCAAAAGTTGCAAAATTGTTGAAATTTTCCAATTCAAACGCATAAACAAAAATGCCCATTTTGAAACTGTTAAAAACGACATCACTCCAAATCGAACGCACTATTAGTCATCACTTTATACTGTATATGTTGCAATTTTTGTATAAACCATATTCTAGTCTATTCTATTCTATCCAACATAGGTTTCGAATATATGCCATCTCGAAATCTCCATCTGTTATTTTATTTCAGTTCTACTCGGATCTCTTCACACTGAACATGTCATATGGATCAGTGGACGCTCGGCGTGCTACTTTCAACATGAAATATAAATTAGTTGAAACTGTATTCAATTTGTTGCAAGAGCTAAAATTGTCTAGTTACTCTTAAATGTTGCCATGAACATTGTTAAAAAAAACTTGCCTTGTTAAAAAACTAGTTCATTTTCGTGAATTCAGATTTGAATCCTTATTATAAACTCTTACTAATATTATAAATTTGAAAGTTTGTATGTCTTAGTTACTCAAACTCATGAAGGCTAACCGAATTTGGCACATAGAAATACCTTTAATATGTGGAATAAAAGTTTATTAAAGCAGATAACACATAGCTAGAATGTTAATATTTATGAGTTGACTTTTACAAACATACTAAGTACCTAATTTTGTAAGGAAATATTGTGCGTGGCCGTACAAAATTACGCATTAATTGATTTTTTAAGCCTAGCAATACCGTTTTGATATTATTATTTACAATGTTTATTTTTAAGTTGAAAATGCTTGTATTCGTATGTTTGCCATACTTTCTTCTACCTAGAATGATAAATAAAACACAGATGCTGCTATAAACAAATTCTCTATTTATTTAATGGATAAAAAAAAACTAAAAACTAGAAATAGTAAAAAAAAAGAATACATTTCCTCCAGCAAAGAAACGCAGCAATATACCTTTATATTACAAAAAAAAATGTGTTACCATAACAAAATACTTAACCTTTTTTATTTACGATTTACCTAACTGGCAGTTGACGATTATTATATACAAAATTTATCAATAATAATTTTTAAACATGTCCCCTACAAAACAATGTTTAAAATGAATGTTAGAAAATGCATATGCAACCCCCTGATCGCGTCCAACACATCGAAGTGAACAGTGGACTACACACCTTATACCATGAACATTATTGAACATACAGTCCACTTCCTTCGGTCACACTTAAATGGTCATCAATATCACACCAATACAAAAATGGAGTTTAATAATTTATTATTAGGGCATATAATCCACTGTCGATTCAATAGTTGTTGAAGATATAAGCTCACCTTTAAAACCTTTCTCCAAAACGATGAAAATGTGAAACAAATCTTAACTTATTTCATCGGTAAAGAACTTTCTAATCAGGATATAAAAAAATAAACAAAGTTTTTAGGGGACTCCAGAGAACAACTACGAGTTTTGTATCCGTTTAATTCCTTTTTTTAGAAATGGGTTTGAAAATAATGTATCCCATATCATTTTTAGTTTTTAACTTGAGAAAAGTGCGGTAAAGTTGCTTGACGTTGGTTGTTCTGTGGTCAAGTCTATCAAAATCCATTCCACATTTTTTAAACGCATACAAAACTAATGTTCATAACTCAAATAATTTCTATCGACTCGTTTAGTAATAAAAAATATCGAGTCGATTTCTTTTTTCAGATTATTGGGCTTACGAAAAAGCATATTTGCGACTTAACCCCATAAATGATAGCCAATTAACATTATTTAAAATAGTTTTTTTTACATGTATATACCTATACTACACCAAAGTCACATTAAATTAAAACAAATATTCAAATGTGATTTTGTTTTTTTTTTACTCAGCTGTCAATGAGGACTGACTTTTTTTAAATATCACAAGCAATAGAAACTAGAAATAAATGTTTTGCTGAAGCATAGACAAGTGTCATAAATTATATCGATCACAGTCAAGATTTTTTTTAAATAAAATAAAAACAAAGTGGCAAAAAACTCAATCCTCAATTGAAAGTTGTAGAATGAAAACTTAATTTTAGAGTTTATTTAAAAATGAGAATAAATGTGTATCCATGAATTTTTATGGCGTATTAAACATATTAAACATCCATATTTTTTTATTTATTGCATGGAACAATTTTTTATAATATATTAAACCCCTTGATAAATAATATGTTAAAACAAGCAATGTTCTGTTTAAAATTAAAAAGCTACTAATCTACACGGATAAAAACATTTTTTATTTATTATTTATTTTATTATGTACTTAATATTTACAAGAATAAATGAATGATTAAATCATAAAAGTGTTTTTTTTTTATATGTATACAAATATGATTAGATGTTGCCAGTTCAAAAGGACATTTTCACAAAAAAAAAATGTTATATCTACATTACCTTCTTCGTGATTGGTTTGTCGAACAATTTAGTCGGATTATCGTTAGTACGGTCATTAGTTAAAGACTAATACAGTCAAGCTAAAATAAGTTCTCTCACCTCGAAAATAGGTATTATCTCGTGCGATAGCGTGCTGAGCGAAACCCTAGCAGTTTCTTTTGAAAACTTACCAGAGCAAAAAATGCAGTTACAATTTAAAACTAGTATAGTTTTATCTCTGTATGTTCGTTATTATTTTAGTTTAGTTAGTTAAAGATACCGCTAGGGGCGCTTTTAACAGGGTATAAATTTTACTAAATTATTTAATTAGGTTAAAAGCTTAAGGAAAAGAATTTAGCAGCCGTTTACAAAGCTTATTCAGGCTTTTTTATGCTGAGTCAAAGTTTTGGGCCAAAAGCATTTTATTAATGCTTTAATAAATAATCTATCAACTAGAAACAAATACGTTGATTCGATTAATCATTTTTCGCGAGTTTTAATTTCTATTCGTACTTGTCTAGAATTTGAAGCCGTCAAAGATGTTAGATATAAATATGCCAATAATAAAAACGGTCAATACCTTAGGGATAATCCATAAATTACGTTTATTACGTATATTTTAGTCTACGCAACATATGGATACTCCATAATAGGCGTTTGTCAAACATTTGTCCAAACATTCCTTACCAATCACCATTACTTACAAAATCAACACAAATGTTTGATCAACTGTTCGGAAACATCGTTTTTCGTCAAATCTGCGAATTCCGCAGTAGTTTTTCCCCTCTGCAATATTTCTATTGTGGTTCTTGATTCCAGTTGTTTGATGTGGTGCATCAATTTAGCTTCGGGTAGGGGGTGTATTGGCCTGGCGACGTTTAGAGATGTGTTTTTGAGCGCTCTGGCCAATGTTTTGAGGAATTTGGACCATTGGCGCTCGTTAGAGGTCGCTTCTGGTGTGTTCACTAATAAGGCCGCTTTTTCTACCAGTGCACAGATGCAACTTAGTGTTAGCTGAAAATAAATAAATTGGGTTAATTTGACCTATAATAAATATAGCCGAGTAATAAAATCATTTTATTAGATGCCACAAGTTAAATAATTGGACTGTTTTACAAAAACCTGAAACCGACTTCAAAGTACACTAAGAAGTAATCAAATTCAGATCTGATGACAATGGGCCCAAACGGGAAGTGTACCCTTCCAGACAAAAAAATAATTTTCCAAATCGGTTAATAAATGACGGAGTTATGAGGTAACAAACATGAAAAAAAAAAAACAACAGAATTGAAACCCTCCTTTTTTGAAGTCGGTTAAAAACCGGCAAGTGCGACCGGACTCGCGCAACGAAGGTTCCGTACAGACTTGTAGGTATGTAAATAGTTCGATAATCACGGGAATCAAGTCTCAAAGATTTTTCCCCTTTTTCCGATTATGTTTTTTTTGTGATGTTACAACAAATCCACGGTTTTCGGATTTCTTCCTTTACTTATGCTACATGACCTTGATGTTTGCTAAATTTCATAATTCTAGGTCAACGGGAAGTACCCTATAGGTTTTGATTCCCTTGCGATCGTAAAAATATGCTATATAAACGGGCGTATCTTTTTTTGCGTCGACTTTGAAGTTTGATTTTTTCACTGCTCCAAGGTATTGAGGACCTGAGTATTTGATATAATTTTCAGCTTGATACCTCCACGTATTCCTGAGAAAAAGGGTCTTGACAGACGGACAGACAAGGTGCTCCTATAAGGATTCCGTAATTTTTTTTTGAGGTACACTGAACCCTAAAAAAGATGAACGTTAGGATAGAACGGATTTTTTTCTTAGTTGGTTGTCCTTGCCAACTTAGTGGTATACAAAAATATCCAATATTAGCTATATTCGACGCTGGAAAAGTTAAAGAAGTGAACTTACAGATGTGGTGAGCGCATAAGGTGGCCTAGCCGGATCGAATGCTTCAGATAGAAGACTACACGTCTCTAGTATTGCTGTCCATCCACTTGTGTTTTGTATGTATCTAGAAAAAAGGAAACATTTTTTACCATGGATGGCCTGTGTTTGACTACAACCTCACAATGTCTGTGATGACGTGTCTGACCTTCAGAAAGTGGTAAGTTAACAAAGCTTATTAATTACAGGGTGGTAGCCATGAAGTGAGGTGAAGTATAGTGTAGTGTAATCTAGTGTAACGAGGTCTATTTTATTGTTGTGCTGATTAAAGTAGTCAAATGCAGAAGGACAATCTAGTGTAATATTGTATAGTAGAATTGCAGAAGGACAATCGAGTAGGCTAGTGTAGTATTGTGCTGACTAGAATAGTGTAGTGCAATCGTATAGTATAGTGTATGTAGTCTCGTGCTGATTTGTGTAGTGTAGTGCAGTCTCATGTAATATAGTGTAGTATCTTGGCGACTAGTGTAGTGCAGTCTCGTGTAGTGCAGCATGCGCTAGTGTAGTCTTGTGTTAACTAGTGTAGTGTAGTGCAGTCTCGTGTAGTGCAGCATGCGCTAGTGTAGTCTTGTGTTAATTAGTGTAGTGTAGTCTCGTATAGTGTAGCGTACGCTAGTGTAGTCTTGTGTTAACTAGTGTAGTGTAGTGCAGTCTCGTGTAGTGCAGCATGCGCTAGTGTAGTCTTGTGTTAACTAGTGTAGTGTAGTCTCGTGTAGTGTAGCGTACGCTAGTGTAGTCTTGTGTTAACTAGTGTAGTGTAGTGCAGTCTCGTGTAGTGCAGCATGCGCTAGTGTAGTCTTGTGTTAATTAGTGTAGTGTAGTCTCGTATAGTGTAGCGTACGCTAGTGTAGTCTTGTGTTAACTAGTGTAGTGTAGTGCAGTCTCGTGTAGTGCAGCATGCGCTAGTGTAGTCTTGTGTTAACTAGTGTAGTGTAGTCTCGTGTAGTGTAGCGTACGCTAGTGTAGTCTTGTGTTAACTAGTGTAGTGTAGTGCAGTCTCGTGTAGTGCAGCATGCGCTAGTGTAGTCTTGTGTTAACTAGTGTAGTGTAGTCTCGTGTAGTGTAGCGTACGCTTGTGTAGTCTTGTGTTAACTAGTGTAGTGTAGTCTCGTGTAGTGTAGCGTACGCTAGTGTAGTCTTGTGTTAACTAGTGTAGTGTAGTGCAGTCTCGTGTAGTGCAGCATGCGCTAGTGTAGTCTTGTGTTAACTAGTGTAGTGTAGTCTCGTGTAGTGTAGCGTACGCTAGTGTAGTCTTGTGTTAACTAGTGTAGTGTAGTGCAGTCTCGTGTAGTGTAGCGTACGCTAGTGTAGTCTTGTGTTAACTAGTGTAGTGTAGTGCAGTCTCGTGTAGTGTAGCGTACGCTAGTGTAGTCTTGTGTTAACTAGTGTAGTGTAGTCTCGTGTAGTGTAGCGTACGCTAGTGTAGTCTTGTGTTAACTAGTGTAGTGTAGTGCAGTCTCGTGTAGTGCAGCATGCGCTAGTGTAGTCTTGTGTTAACTAGTGTAGTGTAGTCTCGTGTAGTGTAGCGTACGCTAGTGTAGTCTTGTGTTAACTAGTGTAGTGTAGTCGCGTATAGTGTAGCGTACGCTAGTGTAGTCTTGTGTTAACTAGTGTAGTGTAGTCGCGTATAGTGTAGCGTACGCTTGTGTAGTCTTGTGTTAACTAGTGTAGTGTAGTCTCGTGTAGTGTAGCGTACGCTAGTGTAGTCTTGTGTTAACTAGTGTAGTGTAGTGCAGTCTCGTGTAGTGCAGCATGCGCTAGTGTAGTCTTGTGTTAACTAGTGTAGTGTAGTCTCGTGTAGTGTAGCGTACGCTAGTGTAGTCTTGTGTTAACTAGTGTAGTGTAGTGCAGTCTCGTGTAGTGCAGCATGCGCTAGTGTAGTCTTGTGTTAATTAGTGTAGTGTAGTCTCGTATAGTGTAGCGTACGCTAGTGTAGTCTTGTGTTAACTAGTGTAGTGTAGTGCAGTCTCGTGTAGTGCAGCATGCGCTAGTGTAGTCTTGTGTTAACTAGTGTAGTGTAGTCTCGTGTAGTGTAGCGTACGCTAGTGTAGTCTTGTGTTAACTAGTGTAGTGTAGTGCAGTCTCGTGTAGTGCAGCATGCGCTAGTGTAGTCTTGTGTTAACTAGTGTAGTGTAGTCTCGTGTAGTGTAGCGTACGCTAGTGTAGTCTTGTGTTAACTAGTGTAGTGTAGTGCAGTCTCGTGTAGTGCAGCATGCGCTAGTGTAGTCTTGTGTTAACTAGTGTAGTGTAGTCTCGTGTAGTGTAGCGTACGCTAGTGTAGTCTTGTGTTAACTAGTGTAGTGTAGTCTCGTGTAGTGTAGCGTACGCTAGTGTAGTCTTGTGTTAACTAGTGTAGTGTAATGCAGTCTCGTGTAGTGTAGCGTACGCTAGTGTAGTCTTGTGTTAACTAGTGTAGTGTAGCGTACGCTAGTGTAGTCTTGTGTTAACTAGTGTAGTGCAGTCTCGTGTAGTGTAGCGTACGCTAGTGTAGTCTTGTGTTAACTAGTGTAGTGTAATGCAGTCTCGTGTAGTGCAGCATGCGCTAGTGTAGTCTTGTGTTAACTAGTGTAGTGTAGTCGCGTATAGTGTAGCGTACGCTAGTGTAGTCTTGTGTTAACTAGTGTAGTGTAGTGCAGTCTCGTGTAGTGCAGCATGCGCTAGTGTAGTCTTGTGTTAACTAGTGTAGTGTAGTCTCGTGTAGTGTAGCGTACGCTAGTGTAGTCTTGTGTTAACTAGTGTAGTGTAGTGCAGTCTCGTGTAGTGCAGCATGCGCTAGTGTAGTCTTGTGTTAACTAGTGTAGTGTAGTCTCGTGTAGTGTAGCGTACGCTAGTGTAGTCTTGTGTTAACTAGTGTAGTGTAGTCTCGTGTAGTGTAGCGTACGCTAGTGTAGTCTTGTGTTAACTAGTGTAGTGTAGTGCAGTCTCGTGTAGTGCAGCATGCGCTAGTGTAGTCTTGTGTTAACTAGTGTAGTGTAGTCTCGTGTAGTGTAGCGTACGCTAGTGTAGTCTTGTGTTAACTAGTGTAGTGTAGTCGCGTATAGTGTAGCGTACGCTAGTGTAGTCTTGTGTTAACTAGTGTAGTGTAGTCGCGTA
The DNA here is from genome assembly GCA_947623365.1 of Achlya flavicornis. NCBI lineage: Eukaryota > Metazoa > Arthropoda > Insecta > Lepidoptera > Drepanidae > Achlya > Achlya flavicornis. The sequence continues at coordinate 20,247,584 of OX392467.1, read as the reverse complement.
TAGTGTAGCGTACGCTTGTGTAGTCTTGTGTTAACTAGTGTAGTGTAGTCTCGTGTAGTGTAGCGTACGCTAGTGTAGTCTTGTGTTAACTAGTGTAGTGTAGTGCAGTCTCGTGTAGTGCAGCATGCGCTAGTGTAGTCTTGTGTTAACTAGTGTAGTGTAGTCTCGTGTAGTGTAGCGTACGCTAGTGTAGTCTTGTGTTAACTAGTGTAGTGTAGTGCAGTCTCGTGTAGTGCAGCATGCGCTAGTGTAGTCTTGTGTTAATTAGTGTAGTGTAGTCTCGTATAGTGTAGCGTACGCTAGTGTAGTCTTGTGTTAACTAGTGTAGTGTAGTGCAGTCTCGTGTAGTGCAGCATGCGCTAGTGTAGTCTTGTGTTAACTAGTGTAGTGTAGTCTCGTGTAGTGTAGCGTACGCTAGTGTAGTCTTGTGTTAACTAGTGTAGTGTAGTGCAGTCTCGTGTAGTGCAGCATGCGCTAGTGTAGTCTTGTGTTAACTAGTGTAGTGTAGTCGCGTATAGTGTAGCGTACGCTAGTGTAGTCTTGTGTTAACTAGTGTAGTGTAGTCGCGTATAGTGTAGCGTACGCTTGTGTAGTCTTGTGTTAACTAGTGTAGTGTAGTCTCGTGTAGTGTAGCGTACGCTAGTGTAGTCTTGTGTTAACTAGTGTAGTGTAGTGCAGTCTCGTGTAGTGCAGCATGCGCTAGTGTAGTCTTGTGTTAACTAGTGTAGTGTAGTCTCGTGTAGTGCAGCATGCGCTAGTGTAGTCTTGTGTTAACTAGTGTAGTGTAGTCTCGTGTAGTGTAGCGTACGCTAGTGTAGTCTTGTGTTAACTAGTGTAGTGTAGTGCAGTCTCGTGTAGTGCAGCATGCGCTAGTGTAGTCTTGTGTTAACTAGTGTAGTGTAGTCTCGTGTAGTGTAGCGTACGCTAGTGTAGTCTTGTGTTAACTAGTGTAGTGTAGTGCAGTCTCGTGTAGTGCAGCATGCGCTAGTGTAGTCTTGTGTTAACTAGTGTAGTGTAGTCTCGTGTAGTGTAGCGTACGCTTGTGTAGTCTTGTGTTAACTAGTGTAGTGTAGTCTCGTGTAGTGTAGCGTACGCTAGTGTAGTCTTGTGTTAACTAGTGTAGTGTAGTGCAGTCTCGTGTAGTGCAGCATGCGCTAGTGTAGTCTTGTGTTAACTAGTGTAGTGTAGTCTCGTGTAGTGTAGCGTACGCTAGTGTAGTCTTGTGTTAACTAGTGTAGTGTAGTGCAGTCTCGTGTAGTGTAGCGTACGCTAGTGTAGTCTTGTGTTAACTAGTGTAGTGTAGTGCAGTCTCGTGTAGTGTAGCGTACGCTAGTGTAGTCTTGTGTTAACTAGTGTAGTGTAGTCTCGTGTAGTGTAGCGTACGCTAGTGTAGTCTTGTGTTAACTAGTGTAGTGTAGTGCAGTCTCGTGTAGTGCAGCATGCGCTAGTGTAGTCTTGTGTTAACTAGTGTAGTGTAGTCTCGTGTAGTGTAGCGTACGCTAGTGTAGTCTTGTGTTAACTAGTGTAGTGTAGTCGCGTATAGTGTAGCGTACGCTAGTGTAGTCTTGTGTTAACTAGTGTAGTGTAGTCGCGTATAGTGTAGCGTACGCTTGTGTAGTCTTGTGTTAACTAGTGTAGTGTAGTCTCGTGTAGTGTAGCGTACGCTAGTGTAGTCTTGTGTTAACTAGTGTAGTGTAGTGCAGTCTCGTGTAGTGCAGCATGCGCTAGTGTAGTCTTGTGTTAACTAGTGTAGTGTAGTCTCGTGTAGTGTAGCGTACGCTAGTGTAGTCTTGTGTTAACTAGTGTAGTGTAGTGCAGTCTCGTGTAGTGCAGCATGCGCTAGTGTAGTCTTGTGTTAATTAGTGTAGTGTAGTCTCGTATAGTGTAGCGTACGCTAGTGTAGTCTTGTGTTAACTAGTGTAGTGTAGTGCAGTCTCGTGTAGTGCAGCATGCGCTAGTGTAGTCTTGTGTTAACTAGTGTAGTGTAGTCTCGTGTAGTGTAGCGTACGCTAGTGTAGTCTTGTGTTAACTAGTGTAGTGTAGTGCAGTCTCGTGTAGTGCAGCATGCGCTAGTGTAGTCTTGTGTTAACTAGTGTAGTGTAGTCTCGTGTAGTGTAGCGTACGCTAGTGTAGTCTTGTGTTAACTAGTGTAGTGTAGTGCAGTCTCGTGTAGTGCAGCATGCGCTAGTGTAGTCTTGTGTTAACTAGTGTAGTGCAGTCTCGTGTAGTGTAGCGTACGCTAGTGTAGTCTTGTGTTAACTAGTGTAGTGTAGTCTCGTGTAGTGTAGCGTACGCTAGTGTAGTCTTGTGTTAACTAGTGTAGTGTAATGCAGTCTCGTGTAGTGCAGCATGCGCTAGTGTAGTCTTGTGTTAACTAGTGTAGTGTAGTCTCGTGTAGTGTAGCGTACGCTAGTGTAGTCTTGTGTTAACTAGTGTAGTGTAGTCTCGTGTAGTGTAGCGTACGCTAGTGTAGTCTTGTGTTAACTAGTGTAGTGTAATGCAGTCTCGTGTAGTGTAGCGTACGCTAGTGTAGTCTTGTGTTAACTAGTGTAGTGTAGCGTACGCTAGTGTAGTCTTGTGTTAACTAGTGTAGTGCAGTCTCGTGTAGTGTAGCGTACGCTAGTGTAGTCTTGTGTTAACTAGTGTAGTGTAATGCAGTCTCGTGTAGTGCAGCATGCGCTAGTGTAGTCTTGTGTTAACTAGTGTAGTGTAGTCGCGTATAGTGTAGCGTACGCTAGTGTAGTCTTGTGTTAACTAGTGTAGTGTAGTGCAGTCTCGTGTAGTGCAGCATGCGCTAGTGTAGTCTTGTGTTAACTAGTGTAGTGTAGTCTCGTGTAGTGTAGCGTACGCTAGTGTAGTCTTGTGTTAACTAGTGTAGTGTAGTGCAGTCTCGTGTAGTGCAGCATGCGCTAGTGTAGTCTTGTGTTAACTAGTGTAGTGTAGTCTCGTGTAGTGTAGCGTACGCTAGTGTAGTCTTGTGTTAACTAGTGTAGTGTAGTCTCGTGTAGTGTAGCGTACGCTAGTGTAGTCTTGTGTTAACTAGTGTAGTGTAGTGCAGTCTCGTGTAGTGCAGCATGCGCTAGTGTAGTCTTGTGTTAACTAGTGTAGTGTAGTCTCGTGTAGTGTAGCGTACGCTAGTGTAGTCTTGTGTTAACTAGTGTAGTGTAGTCGCGTATAGTGTAGCGTACGCTTGTGTAGTCTTGTGTTAACTAGTGTAGTGTAGTCTCGTGTAGTGTAGCGTACGCTAGTGTAGTCTTGTGTTAACTAGTGTAGTGTAGCGTACGCTAGTGTAGTCTTGTGTTAACTAGTGTAGTGTAGTCGCGTATAGTGTAGCGTACGCTAGTGTAGTCTTGTGTTAACTAGTGTAGTGTAGTGCAGTCTCGTGTAGTGCAGCATGCGCTAGTGTAGTCTTGTGTTAACTAGTGTAGTGTAGTCTCGTGTAGTGTAGCGTACGCTAGTGTAGTCTTGTGTTAACTAGTGTAGTGTAGTGCAGTCTCGTGTAGTGCAGCATGCGCTAGTGTAGTCTTGTGTTAACTAGTGTAGTGTAGTCTCGTGTAGTGTAGCGTACGCTAGTGTAGTCTTGTGTTAACTAGTGTAGTGTAGTCTCGTGTAGTGTAGCGTACGCTAGTGTAGTCTTGTGTTAACTAGTGTAGTGTAGTGCAGTCTCGTGTAGTGCAGCATGCGCTAGTGTAGTCTTGTGTTAACTAGTGTAGTGTAGTCTCGTGTAGTGTAGCGTACGCTAGTGTAGTCTTGTGTTAACTAGTGTAGTGTAGTCGCGTATAGTGTAGCGTACGCTTGTGTAGTCTTGTGTTAACTAGTGTAGTGTAGTCTCGTGTAGTGTAGCGTACGCTAGTGTAGTCTTGTGTTAACTAGTGTAGTGTAGCGTACGCTAGTGTAGTCTTGTGTTAACTAGTGTAGTGTAGTCGCGTATAGTGTAGCGTACGCTAGTGTAGTCTTGTGTTAACTAGTGTAGTGTAGTGCAGTCTCGTGTAGTGCAGCATGCGCTAGTGTAGTCTTGTGTTAACTAGTGTAGTGTAGTCTCGTGTAGTGTAGCGTACGCTAGTGTAGTCTTGTGTTAACTAGTGTAGTGTAGTGCAGTCTCGTGTAGTGCAGCATGCGCTAGTGTAGTCTTGTGTTAACTAGTGTAGTGTAGTCTCGTGTAGTGTAGCGTACGCTAGTGTAGTCTTGTGTTAACTAGTGTAGTGTAGTCTCGTGTAGTGTAGCGTACGCTAGTGTAGTCTTGTGTTAACTAGTGTAGTGTAATGCAGTCTCGTGTAGTGTAGCGTACGCTAGTGTAGTCTTGTGTTAACTAGTGTAGTGTAGTATAGCGTGCGCTAGTGTAGTCTTGTGTTAACTAGTGTAGTGTAATGCAGTCTCGTGTAGTGTAGCGTACGCTAGTGTAGTCTTGTGTTAACTAGTGTAGTGTAGTGCAGTCTCGTGTAGTGTAGCGTACGCTAGTGTAGTCTTGTGTTAACTAGTGTAGTGTAGTGCAGTCTCGTGTAGTGTAGCGTACGCTAGTGTAGTCTTGTGTTAACTAGTGTAGTGCAGTCTCGTGTAGTGTAGCGTACGCTAGTGTAGTCTTGTGTTAACTAGTGTAGTGTAGTCTCGTGTAGTGTAGCGTACGCTAGTGTAGTCTTGTGTTAACTAGTGTAGTGTAATGCAGTCTCGTGTAGTGTAGCGTGCGCTAGTGTAGTCTTGTGTTAACTAGTGTAGTGTAATGCAGTCTCGTGTAGTGTAGCGTGCGCTAGTGCAGTTTTGTGTTAACTAGTGTAGTGTAATGTAGTCTCGTGTAGTGTAGTGCAGTCTCGTGTAGTGTAGTCTTGTGTTAACTAGTGTAATGTAGTGCAGTCTCGTATAGTGTAGCGTACGCTAGTGCAGTCTTGTGTTAACTAGTGTAGTGTAATGCAGTCTCGTAAAGTGTAGTGCAGTCTCGTATAGTGTAGCGTACGCTAGTGTAGTCTTGTGTTAACTAGTGTAGTGTAGTGCAGTCTCGTGTAGTGTAGCGTACGCTAGTGTAGTCTTGTGTTAACTAGTGTAGTGTAGTGCAGTCTCGTGTAGTGCAGCATGCGCTAGTGTAGTCTTGTGTTAACTAGTGTAGTGTAGTCTCGTGTAGTGTAGCGTACGCTAGTGTAGTCTTGTGTTAACTAGTGTAGTGTAGTGCAGTCTCGTGTAGTGTAGCGTACGCTAGTGTAGTCTTGTGTTAACTAGTGTAGTGCAGTCTCGTGTAGTGTAGCGTACGCTAGTGTAGTCTTGTGTTAACTAGTGTAGTGTAGTCTCGTGTAGTGTAGCGTACGCTAGTGTAGTCTTGTGTTAACTAGTGTAGTGTAATGCAGTCTCGTGTAGTGTAGCGTGCGCTAGTGTAGTCTTGTGTTAACTAGTGTAGTGTAATGCAGTCTCGTGTAGTGTAGCGTGCGCTAGTGCAGTTTTGTGTTAACTAGTGTAGTGTAATGTAGTCTCGTGTAGTGTAGTGCAGTCTCGTGTAGTGTAGTCTTGTGTTAACTAGTGTAATGTAGTGCAGTCTCGTATAGTGTAGCGTACGCTAGTGCAGTCTTGTGTTAACTAGTGTAGTGTAATGCAGTCTCGTAAAGTGTAGTGCAGTCTCGTATAGTGTAGCGTACGCTAGTGTAGTCTTGTGTTAACTAGTGTAGTGTAGTGCAGTCTCGTGTAGTGTAGCGTACGCTAGTGTAGTCTTGTGTTAACTAGTGTAGTGCAGTCTCGTGTAGTGTAGCGTACGCTAGTGTAGTCTTGTGTTAACTAGTGTAGTGTAGTCTCGTGTAGTGTAGCGTACGCTAGTGTAGTCTTGTGTTAACTAGTGTAGTGTAGTGCAGTCTCGTGTAGTGTAGCGTACGCTAGTGTAGTCTTGTGTTAACTAGTGTAGTGTAATGCAGTCTCGTGTAGTGTAGCGTGCGCTAGTGCAGTTTTGTGTTAACTAGTGTAGTGTAATGTAGTCTCGTGTAGTGTAGTGCAGTCTCGTGTAGTGTAGTCTTGTGTTAACTAGTGTAGTGTAGTGCAGTCTCGTGTAGTGTAGCGTACGCTAGTGTAGTCTTGTGTTAACTAGTGTAGTGTAATGCAGTCTCGTGTAGTGTAGCGTGCGCTAGTGTAGTCTTGTGTTAACTAGTGTAGTGTAATGCAGTCTCGTGTAGTGTAGCGTGCGCTAGTGCAGTTTTGTGTTAACTAGTGTAGTGTAATGTAGTCTCGTGTAGTGTAGTGCAGTCTCGTGTAGTGTAGTCTTGTGTTAACTAGTGTAATGTAGTGCAGTCTCGTATAGTGTAGCGTACGCTAGTGCAGTCTTGTGTTAACTAGTGTAGTGTAATGCAGTCTCGTAAAGTGTAGTGCAGTCTCGTATAGTGTAGCGTACGCTAGTGTAGTCTTGTGTTAACTAGTGTAGTGTAGTGCAGTCTCGTGTAGTGTAGCGTACGCTAGTGTAGTCTTGTGTTAACTAGTGTAGTGTAGTGCAGTCTCGTGTAGTGCAGCATGCGCTAGTGTAGTCTTGTGTTAACTAGTGTAGTGTAGTCTCGTGTAGTGTAGCGTACGCTAGTGTAGTCTTGTGTTAACTAGTGTAGTGTAGTGCAGTCTCGTGTAGTGTAGCGTACGCTAGTGTAGTCTTGTGTTAACTAGTGTAGTGCAGTCTCGTGTAGTGTAGCGTACGCTAGTGTAGTCTTGTGTTAACTAGTGTAGTGTAGTGCAGTCTCGTGTAGTGTAGCGTACGCTAGTGTAGTCTTGTGTTAACTAGTGTAGTGTAGTATAGCGTGCGCTAGTGTAGTCTTGTGTTAACTAGTGTAGTGTAGTGCAGTCTCGTGTAGTGTAGCGTACGCTAGTGTAGTCTTGTGTTAACTAGTGTAGTGTAGTATAGCGTGCGCTAGTGTAGTCTTGTGTTAACTAGTGTAGTGTAGTGCAGTCTCGTGTAGTGTAGTGCAGTATTGTGGCTAGTGTAGTGTAGTGTAGTGTGGAGTACACACTTGCGGTAGTGCGGCGCGAGCAGCGCGAGGGAGCCGTCGTCGCGGCGCGCGGCGGCGGAGAGCGCGCGCACGAGGCGGCTCCACGCGCCGCGCAGCCGCGGGTGGCTGCCCCCCACGCGCGACAGAAACCGGGACACCAGTATCTGTACAACACACAACACAAATACATCATCTATACTATACTATATAGCGAATCGGAGACGGAAATAGAAAACTAATAAAAATAAATAAATAAATATCCTGGGACATTCCTCACACACGGTCATCTGATCCCAAACTAAGCAGAGCTTGTACTATGGAAACCAGATAACTGATATAATACATATACTACTTTTTGTTTGTAAATACATACTTAATATACATAATTACACCCAGACTAAGGACATACAGACATGTTCAAACTTTTTATACCGATCCGAAAAAAAAATATCAGTCAAAACATCAGTCTAGGTAGGGTAGGGTAGGGTTGGAGGGCCGTAGCCTCCTTCTGCGAGACCGTAATGGTCCAGAAGGAGGCTGCTGAACGGGATCGGGAGAGGGCCGATCCCGCTCGGAGACGACGCCGCCGAGGCGCAGCAGTGCCTCGTGGCGGCCCTCCTGCCCTGTAGCTGGGGCTTAGAATCACAGCTACGGTGTTCCCCTGCCTGTCGTAAAAGGCGACTAAACGGGGACCTTCGGGGTCGTGGGCAATCGGGGCGGGGGCCCTGAACGCCCAGAAGCGGCCCCGAGGAGGACGATGGGTCGTTGTGGTCACGACTCATCGTGCGATAGCACTGCGAGGGTGCTGGGGGGAGGTATCACACTTCCCCCGGGACGGGCTATCACAGCGCCGCGCGTGGAGGGGCGAGCAGGTACGCGATCTGCACGAGAGCCCGCCCCCCTCTATAGCGCAGGTGGCGACCACCGTGGGGTTTTAGCCGGTAAAAGTCCGGCATAACTAGGCCGCTCCCCCCAGGGCGGTCGGGTATCCTAGGAGGATTTCCCCACGTAAATAAAAAAAAAAAAAAGGGTAGGGTATGCGAAAAACACGCAAACGAAGTCGCTCCGGGCCAGCTAGTAGCTTGTAATAAAGTTCGAACTCGTACTTTATTCGATTGAAAATCAAGTTAGGCTATTCTGACAATTTCGAAACCGCCATTTTGTCTCATTTTTCGAAGACTAGCGCTCGTAATGCATTCGATTCGAAGGAAGTGAGGATTGGGTCCCTGGGATCAAACTGCGTTTTCGTTTTTATTTTCATAAATTCGTGTATTTTGAATGTTATTGCAAATTATCGGTGGTATTTTAACCAATAAAGATCATCCATGTGCACCAGTGAAGTAAAATGAAATGAATTATGTGTATCGTGACTTTACAAGTTGTCTCAAAAAGTCCGTGAAAAGTTTTAGTACAATGACCACCATTGACTTTTATGGACGGTGACTGACTGAGGACTTTATTGTGAAAGTGATTTATTGTGACTGGAAACTATAATTTAACTCGACACTGGCAGAAATAAGCGCTAATTTGGGCTTGGTTGCCAACTTAAAAATAAGAAGAAGACTCTTTGATTTTAAGAACTGGTTGCCGTAGTATTTAATGACGTCACTCACCCTTCCCTTTCTGACAGTGAGCATCTGCTGTAACCTATCGCTGTGTAACAAGCCAGCGAACATTTTGTTCACTAAATCGTCCTTGTCTTCGTCTAGAAGGTTCTTCACGGGTATAGGCTTCTGGTTCACCGCTAGATTTACCACCTGTGAACAATACATACTATTATAAATACGACAGTATCTCTGTCTGTTTGTTACCTTTTCACTACTAGTGTGACAAAATCTACACCTAGAAACCTGTCTTCTTTTTTTTGCTACTTTTTTTTTATATCTGTGGAAACTTTTAATTAGCTTTCAATGTAATTACAACTTTGTTAAATAAGAACCTAGCTGTTAGTTTCCCTAAGAAATAAAATAAAATAAATCTTAGAAGTAACTTTTTTATCAAAGCAAAATTAAACTTATTGCATTACAATAAGGTTTAGCTGTTAAATAATATGTTTATTAATTTAATAATATGAATGAACCTTATTATAAATAAATAAGGACTACTTCAGTACAGTCCTTCAGGACAAAGTGGAAGGGAATCCTTATTGGCATTCAAAAATCCAGCTCTCAGTAGGTTCCTGTTTATATAATTTTTTTTTTTTTTTTTACTGTTTATAGGCCTGTGTTTGACCACAATCTCACTATGGTAAGTGATGATGTGGTCGAAGGTGGTAAGCACACAAAGCCTAGAAGGAACTGGCTCTCAAGTGCAGCTGACGGAACACACGGATAGGTGCTTGGCGACAGATTTTCAACTTGAGGGTGGTAGCCAGCCAGACGGGTACTACAAAGTACCCTACCACCGTGCTATGGTTTCCTCACGATGTTTTCCTTCACCGAAAGCTCAAACTCATTGTAGGATTCGAACCCGGGACCTTCGTCTCGGTATCCGACGTCACTACCATTGAGCTATCATCGCCTTATATAATATTTAAAACCACATTTATTTAGTATTTTATCCTATTTATTTTGTTTTGAGAATGCTATTATTATTATTGTATCTATTGTATTTGTATTTATTTTATCAGAATATGTATCACATGGTATGATTATAAAGTAAGTATATGTAATTATATGTATATATTAGGCCTTTGCCCAACAGTGGGATGAAATATAACAAAAACAGTGAAATATTGTAAAAATTAAATAATAAGTAATTATAAGGCTTAAATAAATAAATAAATATGTAATTATAAAGTATTTTTTAGTTTTGATTAATTTATTCGTTTTGTAGGCAAGTAGTGTACTTATGTTTATTTTTTGTTTTTTATCTACCGCACATTCGTCCGTGCATCACCCGTGGCTTCAGCTGAAAATCAGCGCTGTAGTTATCTGCAGCACATGCTGAGCTGGGGCCTTTTGGACCCATCATTGTACATATTTACAATGTCGCAAAATTATACATAGTAAAATTATTGTGAAAATGCTGTATATTGGCCCTGATTCTGTTGTTTACAACTAAACTAATTTTAATCTCACTATGTCTCTTTCTAACACAGAACATAAGAAAAGGATGTAAGAAATTTAGTCCTGTCAAATTAGTCCAATGCTCGTTTTCAATATAAATTTAGTCGCCATCTATCGCGGTTACGCCTAAATACACGCAAAATAAGACGGCAAAGATTAATTTGACAGCTTGAAACATGTTCTATCCTTTTTCAATAATGTTCGTAAGAAAGAGATGAGATGTGACTAAAATTAGTTTAGTGCGATTTACAACAGAATCGGCACCATTATGTCTCCCTCTCGACTCTTACTCTCTAGGCACTTTCAAGGCCAGGGTGAATGGGTTTATTCTAGTAATAAGACAACATTTTTGGGCGTCGTCTTCGTCTCTATCAAAATAAATAGCAGACTCAAGCAGACAGGTCCCCACACGCAAGTATGACACGTGTGGCAGCCACCGTTCTCCTTACAATATTAGGGCCAGTCACACGACGCTGCCTCAAGCAAACGGCAACGCGCAAGTGATACCCCCGGTGTTGCAAGCGTCCATAGGCTACGGTAACCGCTTACCATCAGGCGGGATGTATGCTTGTTTGTTATCTTTGAGGTATAAAAAATAATTACCTGTCTCTTATCAATACTTTCGCTCTTAGGACTGTCCTGTTTGGGCCTCCTCTGTACTGACTCGATATTTCTCAGGAACACGTTGGAATCTTCCTCCTGCTCGTTATCTAACTCTTTCTGAGCTAAGTCAATGAGTTTCTGCTTCTCTTCTCTTTCCTGAAATAAACAAAATATTTAAAAATGGCGCTAGGTTAGTTTGTTTCGAACGCGCGAGGCGAGTGAGCTATGCGAGTGAGCCGCGCCAACGACGAGCGATTTTATTAAAATCTACTTCTATTTTACGGATATTTATAACATAAATATCTCTAATCCTACTATCCTACTAATATTATAAATGCAAATATCTTAATCTTTCACGCAAAAACTACTGAACGGATTTGGATAAAATTTGGCACACAGATAGAATATGTTTTGGATACTTTTTATCCGGGAAAACAAACATCCCTCGGGAATGCGGGTGAAACCGCGCGGGACAGCTAGTGGATAATAATAATATCCTGGGCCATACGGCTATCTGATCCCAAACTAAACAGAAGTTTTACTACTATAAAAAGTGGAGATTTCGAGATGGCATATTTTCGAAACCTATGTTGGGGTAGACATGCTGAACAACTTTTACCATGGGACCAATAGTGAATTCTCAAAAAAAATTTTTTAAAGTTATATTTAGCCGCGCAACTGTTGTCAGTGCGATTAGAATGTAAATATTATGAAACTAATCTAATCTTGTTTTGAAAAGAGTAATTGCTGAGTTTATTGCCGGCTCTTCTCAGCAAATGCAAGCTTCCGAACCGGTATTAGAGTATTAGAGTCAGACTTTTCATAAGTGCCTGCGAAGGTCTATTAGAATAATCGAATCTGAATTTTGAAATTTGAAAAAAAAAATGATTTTTAATTTTGTTTATACACACTGTCTGCCTTGCGTGCGAATCGAACCGACGACCTGTGGTATGATAGATAGAATTCGTAACCATACATTATACTTACTTTCAATATAAGCGCGTTGGATATCGCCAGAGGGTCGTTCAACTCCTCTAGCCGCAACAAGATCAGGTACAAAGCTTCAATGTCCAGTAACAATTGTTTTGTCCTTTTCATTTCTCTTGGCACCTGAAACGATTAACAATAATGATAAATTTAAAAAAATCCGAAGTGCGAAGCGGACTCGCACACGGAGAGTTCCGTACAGTGATTATAACTAACTCATAGTAATAGCAACAACAAAATAATTGGACTGTTTTACAAAAAACTTAAACCGACTTCAAAGTACACTAAGAAGTAATCAAATCCTGATCTGATGACAATTGGCCCAAACGGGAAGTGTACCCTTCCAGACAAAAGAATTTTCCAAATCGGTTAATAAATGACGGAGTTATGGGGTAACAAACATGAAAAAAAAAACAACCGAATTGAGAACCTCCTCCTTTTTTTGAAGTCGGTTAAAAAGACAATTCTTGTTTGGGGACCACCTTTAATATTGAATTGTATTATTTGTTATTATAGCTGCAGCTCAGACAGACAGACGCTAGCGGAGGCTTAGTAATAGGGTCCCTTTTGACATCCTTTGGGTATGGAGGTAAGCATCCTAATATTATAAATGCGAAAGTGAGTTTGTTTGTTTGTTACGTCTTCACGCCTCAACTACTCAACGGAACATCTTGAAATTTGGCATGCAAATAGCCTATGATATGGAGAAGGACATAGGCTACTGTTTATCCAAGGAACGCGGTTGAAACCGCGGGGGACAGCTAGTATGAGTAATGTTTGATTTATTTGGTATATTCCTGTAGAAATTATAAAATTTTAGTCTGTAAGGGTGAGTATTTGAGAGAAGCACGGTGGTATTATGTGGTGTGTTGTGGTAAGATGTGGTGAGCTGTGTTATTAAGTGGTGAGTTGTGTTATTACCTGGTGAGTTTTGGTATTAAGTGGTGTGTTCTGGTATTAAGTGGTGTGTTGTGGTATAATGTGGTGGTAGGTACCTCGGTGGGGGCGGTGGTGGAGGCGCGGGAGGGCGCGCGGGAGAGGTGCGGCGGCGCGGGCTCCGACACCACTTCCACGTCGATTATCTTACGAGGCGCCGTCACACTGCCACACTATCACATAAAAATACTATATTATTACTATATCCATATAATTACTAATATTATAAACATAAATGCAATTTTAAGGCGATGATAGCTCAGTCGCAGTAATGTTCGGATAACGACACGAAGGTCCCGGGTTCGAATCCTACAATGAGCTTGAGTTTTCGGTGAAGGAAAACATCGTGAGGAAACCATTGCATGTTGTAGTGTATTTTGTAATACATAAATAAAATAAAAATATAAATATCCTGGAACATTCCTCACACGGTCATCCCAAACTAAGCAGAGCTTGTACTATGGAAACCATACTACTTTTTGTTTGTAAATACATACTTAATATACATAATTACACCCAGACACAGAAAATACAGACATGTACATGCACACAAATGCATGTCCTGTGTGGGAATCGAACCCACGACCTGCGGCGCGATAGTTGGAATCCTAACCAGAGTCTTAACCGACCGCGCCAGCTGGCCCGTCAATCTGGCTGGCTACCACCCTCACATTGAAAATCTGTCGCCAAGCACCTATCGGTGTGTCCCGACAGCTGCACTTGAGAGCAAGTTCCTTTAGGCTTTGAGTGTGCACCACATTTGGCCACATCATCACTTACCATGGTGAGATTGTGATCAAACAGAGGCCTATACACAAATGCAAATACATTTTTAACATTTAAAAAACTGAGAAATGGTAAAAAAATGGTTAAGATTGTGGTAGGTATGTGATAAGAAAATGTACGGTGTGTCGGCCCCCTAACGTTGAACAATATTAAAGACACACCTGTAATGCTATACGCATAATGTATGGGCACCTATAATATATAACTTGCGTCCATTATATGCGGATATATTGGCCCATATTCAAAACTAATTCATGCCCGGCCCATACTGATCCGGATATCAATTGATTCAAGATTTGCCCCATCTGGTTGACATTTTTCCCCATCTGATTCACATTCTGCCCCATCTGGTTGATTTGACATTATCACTGTAAGTTATTAAGAGAACCAAGGTTGTAGTGGGCCTCAGATGTTAAATAAAACACAAATTCACCTGTAACTTTCCCAGCGAGTTCTCAAACTGTGTTGGTACATATGTTCTGGGCGTGCCTCCGTCTTCGCTCGTTGAATTGTGACGGTTCGAGTTGTGACGCTCACGGTGCGTATGCGTTTCTTGTTTTACACCTGAATATATGGAAAATAACATTTGAAGCAAGGTGTAGGATCTTGTACTACCTCCTCTAATCAACTTTCACTAAAACCGTTTTATAAATCGTTAGTAAGGTCATGGAGCCAAGTTGGTTTTCTTTCGGGCAATCGCGTAATATAAATAAAAACCGGCCAAGTGCGAGTCAGAATCGCGCACCGAGGGTTCCGTACAAACCTGTAGGTATATAAGTAAATGGTAGTATAGACCTGAGTATTTGATATTAATTTCAATTTATGACGTATTAAAAAAAAACTACTTACTAGATCTCGTTCAAACCAATTTTCGGTGGAAGTTTCCACCGTAATGTACATCATATATTTTTTAAAGATTTATCATTCTCTTATTTTAGAAGTTACAGGGGGGGGACACACATTTTACCACTTTGGAAGTGTCTCTCGCGCAAACTATTCAGTTTAGAAAAAAATGATATTAGAAACCTCAATATCATTTTTGAAGACCTATCCATAGACACCCCACAGCTATGGGTTTGATGGAAAAAAAATTTTTGAGTTTCAGTTCTAAGTATGGGGAACCCCCAAAATTTATTGTTTTTTTTTCTATTTTTGTGTGAAAATCTTAATGCGGTTCACAGAATACATCTACTTACCAAGTTTCAACATTATAGTTCTTATAGTTTCGGAAATAAGACAGACAGACAGACATGACGAATCTATAAGGGTTCCGTTTTTTGCCATTTGGCTACGGAACCCTAAAAACGTCCAGTGCGAGTCTTGAGTCTGACTCACTCAGCGAGGGTTTCGATCAATCTTGGACGTATAGTTCTCTCTCATCTGTTTTAAAAAAACCGGACCACGTAACTAACTGAGAGAGGTAGAGCGTAGCGTTTATTCGTTCAAGGAGCAGCTCGACTGGGGAAGTACCTCCACTTTACAGAATACCGCAGCCAAATAACTTTATGTTATGTAAATTTGTGTTCGTGCGCGTGTTAAGGTCGCCAGAGCACATTGGGGAGGTTGGGAAGGATCGGTAACACGTGAGAGATGCTTCGTGTTGCAAGCGTCCATATGGCTACGGTAACCGCTTATCATCATGCGAGCCGTATCCTTATGCTGCCGACTTTGTTTTATAAAAAAAAACGTATTTAAGTTTGTTTGTAAACGAATTTTGATGATTTTGATAAAACTGCTAGTTAGAAACTTTATTATTTTTCCTGTAATATTTACATTAATGTTTATTTTTAAATCAAAATTCGGAGGTACGGGGGCAATGTTATCTTTTGTGTAATTTCTCATCCCCATTTAAACTTGTACTTTGAAATTTCAGTCCCCCATTTCGCCCCAAGTATGGTAGACAATAATTAAAACTATTTCAAATCGATAGCGTTAGTGGTTGCTGAAATATACCGCTGTGATAAATGGACAGACAGACGGGACAAACACCTCCTTCATCATCCTTTTTAACCTCTTTGATACGGAAGCTCAAAAAGAAGGTACGTTACTTACCACCACTGTAGAAGGGATGGTTCTGCTGGTTCGCTTTATGCGCCTCCTTTACGTTTTCCTTCTCTTTACTCGCTTGTCTTTCTAAGAATACCTGAAAAGAGAAAGGTACGTCTATTTAAAGAGTCTTCTGAGATGGTCCCATACTAAAACTTGTCCATATTGACGAGTAAATCCACCCAATAAAAGCATTAAATTGCAGGTGAGTTAAAATCAATCCTATTTATATGTAGAGACATAGATATATGTAGATGTAAATTATATATTAAGTATTTTATGTAAGTAGTTTATTATATAATAAGTGGTATAAAAAAAAAAAAACTATAAATTGGAAGATTCTTGTTTTTACTGCCACTAAGGCAGCAATCAAGCATATAGCCCGCCTGATGGTAAGCGGTCACCGTAGCCTATGGACGCTTGCAATACAAGGGCAATAATTCGCGCGTTGCCAACCCTGCGAAAAACCTCTTTACACCCTTTTTGTAGAACCCCATGCTGTACTCCTATGGGCGCACCACGGCTGGAGCTCATTTATTTAGCACACAACACAGAATACAATCAATTTATGGCAATTACAAACAATTAGAGGTATTGAACTGGAATGTATTCCAATACATGTATGCCTATATGCATCTTAGCAAAAAATATGTAAGTGGCAGGTATTACGTTAAAATATATCTATGGTTTAAAAATTAAACAAATAACAGCGGGGCGATTACGTAACTAAATTTCAATCATTTTCGAATTGAAATCGGTGCAACATAGCGGTTTTCTGATAACTTTTTTACTTTTTTTTAATACAAACAGAGGTTCATGTAGAAATGGAACCATATCCGATTTTTTTTATATTTCTACCGATTCAGAGGTTATTTCAATCTGAATGTCATTGCAATAAAGTTACGTAATCCACGTACTGAATATTTTTAATAGTCTCCGGAGCTGTCACAATGTTGCAATGAAAATATCGATGTCACTATTAGTCTCGAGGATCTCGTTGTAGCCTGAGCGTCCGCGATAGGAAGCTCCTGCGAAAAAGTGGATTACTGTAATGGGTATACTTTCCTTATCCAGTATAATACTCACAGTATAATAAAAGTCGTGTATATAAGGCGTGCCGGTGTTGAGTTGCAACATCTGTATGTTGACGAGCCACTGTTTCTCGCGCGGCGTCATCAGGCCGGCGTACTCGTCGCTCTCGCTACTGGCGCTGTCATCGCCGTTTATTGAATGCCTAACGTTCCAAATTAATTATTCAAATAGATCGGTATTAGAGGGAAAATGGGCTAGATCAAGGCTTCCCAAACTGTGCGTCGCGACGGCCTTGGGTGCCGTGGTATTATCCCAGGCGTCGTGGGGCGATCTCAATATGTTGGCTGTCTTTGTCGATGCGACCTAGTCGAGTGAGCGTCATGCGCATTCAGATGCGGCGGGAGCGGGTGGTTCTACAAAAAATTTTTGATGCTCTTTGTTTTTTTTTTTACAAATTGTTATCAGGCAAGAACTACAACTAGTAGGTAAATGTATGGCAAGGTCAAGGCATCGCAAGAATATGGCAACTTCCCAAGTGCGGCACAGCTAAAATAAGTTTGGGAAGCCCTGGGCTAGATGATAAAAAAAAACTATTTAGTCCGTTTTTTTACAATATCTATACAAAAATATACGAAGATATCGTGTGTTGAAATGCCGCGTGACGTCACGTTAGAGTACACTTTTTACTCTATAGTGACGTCACGAGCCTCCACTCCTGAACTTTGACTCGCTTTATCTTCGTCAATTGTTAATGATTTGGTAAAGCAAAAAATACGTGACCAATATTTTTTGATAATCTAACTGAAGGACTAATAAGGATATTTTTTAGGGTTCCGTAGCCAAATGGCAAAAAACGGAACCCTTATAGATTCGTCATGTCTGTCTGTCTGTCTGTCTGTCTGTCTGTCTGTCTGTCTGTCCGTCCGTATGTCACAGCCATTTATTTCCGAAACTATAAGAACTATAATGTTGAAACTTGGTAAGTAGATGTATTCTGTGAACCGCATTAAGATTTTCACACAAAAATAGAAAAAAAACAATAAATTTTGGGGGTTCCCCATACTTAGAACTGAAACTCAAATATATTTTTTCCATCAAACCCATAAGTGTGGGGTGTCCATGGATAGGTCTTCAAAAATGATATTGAGGTTTCTAATATAATTTTTTTCTAAACTGAATAGTTTGCGCGAGAGACACTTCCAAAGTGGTAAAATGTGTGTCCCCCCCCCTGTAACTTCTAAAATAAGAGAATGATAAATCTATAAAAAATATATGATGTACATTACGGTGCAAACTTCCACCGAAAATTGGTTTGAACGAGATCTAGTAAGTAGTTTTTTTTTAATACGTCATAAATTGAAATTAATATCAAATACTCAGGTCTATACTACCATTTACTTATATACCTACAAGTTTGTACGGAACCCTCGGTGCGCGAGTCTGACTCGCACTTGGCCGGTTTATTTAATTAACTAGGAACCATTCCTATTGGGTTGTTGAAGGTCCCGGGTTCGAATCCTGCAATGAGCTTGAGGTTTCGGTAAAGAAAAACATTCGTGAGAAAACCATTGCATGTTGTAGTGTACTTTGTAGTACCCACATATCTGGCTACCACCCTCAAGTTGAAAATCTGTCGCCAAGCACCTATCGGTGTGTTCCGACAGCTGCATTTGAGAGCCAGTTCCTTCTAGGCTTTATGTGTGCACCACCTTCAGCGACAACACCACAAAAAAACATTTTTTTAACCACTAAGTTGGCAAACAAGCATACGGGCCGCCTGATGGTAAGCGGTTACCGTATCCTATGGACTCTTGCAACACCAGGGGCATCACTCGCGCGTTGCCGACCCTGAAGAAACCTCTTCACACCCTTCTTGAAGAACCCCATGGTGAGATTGTTGTCAAACACAGGCCTTTAGCTGTAAAAGACCTTTGCAGGCACTAAAGAATGGTCTGTCCTCTAATGCCGATTCGGGAGGTTGCATTTGCTCAGAGCCGGTAATAAACTCAGCAAAAACATTTACATTCTATTCACACTGAAACAATTATGGAAAGAAAGAAAGAAGAAAGAAAATTATGGCTGTATTGGTCACAGATTCTTAACAAAGAATATTATACTAGCTGTCCCTCGCGGTTTCACCCGCCTTTCCGGGATATAAAGTAGCCTTTATACTCGGGGATAATGTAGCTTCCTATTAGTAAAAGAATTTTTCGAATCCGACTGGTAGTTCCAGAGATTAACCCGTTTAAACAAACAAATAAACCCTCCCGCTTTATTATATTAGCGTAGAAGTATAGATTTTCATAAAGTTCCTTGATGAATATAATATTTCATAAGTACATTAGTTTGAAAGTATAGTATTGTCAGCGTCCCTCTCTAATAATACAGATATCTCACTCACCTACTATTGCTGAAAGTCCCATTGTTTCTCTGATTATGGAAGATTGGATGATTAAACTGATTATTGAACATATTAGGTCTATTATTCAACATAGGGTGATGATTTGCATTGTGATAACTATTATTATACTGCAGCATCGGATGAGTATTCTGAATCAGCTGCACCAAATTCTGCGAAGTCAAATTCTGTTTCTGCGAAGAATTCTGATAGATCCTACTCTTCTGCACTTTCTGGTCTTTCTGATTACTCAGCACCTTCTGGTTGCCTTTATTCTGTGGCGATTGGTTCTGATTGATAGGGGTCTGGTTGATTTTGTTTTGTGGCGATTGACTCATCTGCTGTTGTATTAGTTGCTGATTGATGACCATGTTTTGTTGATTC
Source organism: Achlya flavicornis (assembly GCA_947623365.1). NCBI lineage: Eukaryota > Metazoa > Arthropoda > Insecta > Lepidoptera > Drepanidae > Achlya > Achlya flavicornis. The sequence goes on along the minus strand of OX392467.1, from coordinate 20,228,406 downwards.
ATTGGTTCTGGTTTTGATGGGATTGATGGGCCCTGGAAGGGAATAAAATCATTACTACTAAAAATATCACAAAAAAATATAATTATTAATGAAAAGGAAAGTTTTTTAAGCATATTATAGCGCGCGAATGACTTTGATTTGGTACAGTTAAAGTTTATATGCAGAACTTTAAGACGCCAGAAGCAAGTTCCACTTTAATAAAAACTTATCAGTAACATTCTACAGCCAGCAACTACAACTCACTAATAATGTGTCATCGCAATCAGATAAATAGCATAGAAATACATACATATGTTACAAACAAAGATTTTATAAATACAGATAAGAATACTTACACGAAAATTAGGGTTATATTGGCCCATATTTGAGTTGAAATTCTGCCTGGGCATGCCCATACCAGGCGGTGGTGCCATCATCCTGGGCTGGCCCATCATATGCGGAAACTGATTCATGCCCGGCCCAAACTGATTGCCATTGGGCATCATTTGATTCACGTTTTGCCCCATCTGGTTAACATTTTGTCCCATCTGGTTAACATTTTGTCCCATCTGGTTAACATTTTGCCCCATATGGTTCATGTTTTGCCCCATCTGATTCACGTTCTGCCCCATATGGTTCACATTTTGCCCCATCTGCATCTGATTTACGTTCTGGCCTAAACTTTGTCCCATCTGACTCACATTCGGTCCCATTTGATTCATATTCCCTATCTGGTTCTGCAACATTTGATTCTGATGCTGCATATTCTGCGACAAATTCATCATATTACTTTGCCCCATCTGATTATTCTGGTATTGCCCCATCTGATTGGCATTTTGCATGAATTGGTTCACGGATTGCCCCAGTTGGTTCACGTTTGGCCCCAAATGATTCTGCATACCCATTTGGTTCATTTGGCTATTTGGTCCGATGATTTTGTTGAGAGGTTGATTCATTTGATTGATATTATGTGACATAGATTGTTGTGGGGCGAAAGGCAACGGGACTGGTGCCTGCAATCCTGGCGGTCGTTGCAGGATAACTGGAAATCTCGGCTGTAAAAGAAATAAAATGAGCTATTATAATATTATACATGAGATAGACATACTGTCAAGAAGCCAAAGGAAAAGCAAGCAGCATTTTAGTTACTAATTAGAAACAATATAAGTTTGTCGACATTAAGAATGATCTTTCAACAATCAATCTCTAGCAACCTTACTCACGCGCAGGAAGACAACACTAAGTTATTTGCCTGCGGTATTCTGTCAGGTCTTCCCCACTAATATGTCTCACCTGAAAATAGGTGTGCGCACCGAACGCGCCTCCCTGCGGCATCTGCTTCTGGCGCAACTGCCTCTCCAGCTCTTCCACCGTGCACACATTCTTGAGGGTTGGCACCGGCTGGAAACGAACGTACTATTATGTATACTTTGAACACTACCGTCAAAAAAGGCTATGTATAATGGAGTGAACTGATTCTTGACAACCCTTGAGTTCATCTACCTATACTAATATGTATATTTTTTTTTGTTTCTTTAAACGGGCTAATCTCTGGAACTACCAGTCGGGTTCGAAAAAACTCTCACTAATAGGAAGCTACACTATCCCAAAGTATTATAGGCTACTTTTTATTCCGGGTACGCGGGTGAAACCGCGCGGGAAAGCTAGTATTAGAATACTGGAGCAGCACAACCACAAACTCCCAAATTTTGGACCTAATTTCCTATTTTATTTTCAGGAGGTAATTTCATATTGATTTAGGACATTCTTCTAAATAGTATAAAACGCAGTCGCTATTTGTTTGTCCATTTGTGGGCTTACGATACCATTATTGTCATAGGTTTTCTTTCAAAGGCTATCTTTTTACACTATAATCTCCTTCCAACATGTAACATACTGCTGAAGAATCGTCACAGTGAAGAAATAACATTGTACTTGTACCACTTTTAAAGCATATGGAGTTTATATGGAGAATGAGAGAAGAAACCAAATTTTGTAAAAAAATTACTTATATCGACCGATGGTCGATCACTAGTATAGATAAAACAATGATTTAGTCGTTAAACAAGCATACGGTCTGGTGAAGCGCCACAGCTTTATACAAATAAATTTAAATTCATTAAGAAAACAAGTAAATAGTGCAGCGCCCATTCAGTGAATTCGTTCCATAAGTTGCACATGATGTGCTCAGAGATGGCGTTACACGCCCTGATAATTACCGATTATTGAGATTCGTGAATGACTGTATTGAACTGTTGTTCTCAATCACTGTTTTTGTTTTCTGTGGACCCTTCCGTCCGGTGCATTGACATTTTACCTGTTTAACTACGATGAAGTGAACATAATTATAAAATTACTTTATTTTTCCTTCTCATAAGATATTTGAGAGTTTTTGTTAAATTAATAGTGAAAGAACATTAAATACTAACGTGAGACTGGTGCACCAAGAAATCTTACCCTTCTGCTTGTGAATTCCGAAGATATATTCGGATGAAGAATGCCGGCCGGCATCCACTCGTATTCCTTGTGGTCTTCAAAAACTGGATTATGACTTTACCCTGATAAGAGAGGCTTCAAGGTTCGATGTAAGAGGTGAGTGGGCGATTTTTATAACTGCACAGTGGTGTTACTCGTTTTCTAGTCACTTCATCATAAATTTCATTATTACAAGGCAGCCATACTTTTAGGCCTGTGCTAAAGTATTTCCCGTACGCAAGTACACCGGTGATTTGGCTATTTACACGCCAAGATTCACCACGGTCCGCTTGATGGTAAGCGGTTGCCGTAGCGTGGACGCTTGGAACACACGAAGCATCGCTCACACGTTACCGACCTTTCCCCCCCTCTCCTATGAGCTCTAGCGACCTTAGTCATGCGCAGGAACACAACTTTAAGTTATTTGGCTGCGGTATTCTGTAAGGTGGAGGTACTTCCCCAGTTGAGCTGCTCTTTGAGCGAATAAACGCTACGCTCTATCTCTCTGAAAATAATATAAAGAGAATATTAAGGGTTACTTACAGTGGGTGCAGATGGGAAGGGTGCATCATGCCGCCACACGCTCGAGCCGAATGTTCTGGATTGAGGGGAGTCCGTTTCATCGAGTACTAGCTGGGATAGTGACGCCTCTGTGGAAAATACACGTTGAGTTTTAGTGATATATTAGCTGTGTGCCCGGTTTCTATAAACAAAAACGAATCGTTTTGCTTACCAATGGTAGGTTTTTTTATTGACAAACTGGACGTATAGATCATTTCGTAAGCTAATGTTACCTGTGATAGCTACTTCCATATGGGAGGGTCTGCTATGCAAAGCTTTGAGGTATTTGCTTCATTATTAGTAAAGATATAAGAGTCTTAATTTTAACCGATAATGGTCCGTAAATTATAGGAATCGGCCATAAGTCGGTAAACAAGCATACGGTCGCCTGATGGTACGATTTTACCGTAGCCGTATGGACGCTTGCGACATACAAGTCATCACTCACGCACCGTGTTATCAACCCTTCCCCCCTTCGCAAAGACCTCTCGCTCACTCACTCACGCGCAGTAATACAACATAAAGTTATTTGGCTGCGGTATTCTGTAAGGTGGAGGTACTTCCCCAGTCAAGCTGGTCTTTTAAGCGAATTGTTGGCTCCACACCTCAACATAATGTACCTATAAGAATTGTTTCCTGGCCTTCTGGCAACACTAATTCTCGTATAATCTCTCGTATAATGTAATCGTCGTAATAAACGTCGCTATTGTATAGCTGCGCAATGAGTGCTACTTTTTCTGGTTAGGTCATCTACTTTAAATCCTTTAACTTGAAATACAGTTCATAAACTGTAAAATATCTATATTTCAGTCTTTAAAGGAGTCATAACAACACCAAATTAGCTAAAAAAATGTATCATGCAATAATTGGAGGAAACAACTGTTTTAAATTTAATCAACTCGTGACGTTAAGATTACATGCCCCCATAGTAATGTAGTATGAGGTGAGTTTAACCGTTTGAACATAGACAACGACGTCACGCTTCTTAATTTTTTTTAAAGTAAGTATTTTTTTAAGTTTGAATAAAATATTACAGGGGGTTATGTTACGCCCAATATAAGTTATTTTAGCAAAGTAATAAATAAATACATATTCCCTACAGTGTGGCCATGTTGTAATGTAAGTGACTAACCAAGTTGTATGTTAGCTGCGTCGTCGATGCCCACGTTGTGTCTGCGTCTGCTCTCCACCTGTTCCGCAAGGTGCTCGTGCTCCACCTCCCAATCGTACTCGTCTGCTGTGGGTACACAATTAACTCTAATACTGGTTCGGAAGGTTGCATTTGCTAAGAGCCGGCAATAAACTTGAGTAATTACTCTCGAAATAAGCTAAGATTATGTACATAACATTTAAATTCTGATCTAAAGGCACAAAGAAAAATTGGTGATAAAAAAAAAGAAATTTTATCATCAAAAATAGGTTGCTGAGAAATTACATTTAGTATGTACATTACTGTCATTTCGTCGCTTAGGTAACAAAGACAAAGTCAAAGCCATTTATTCAATTTAGGCCCTAGAACGGCACCTATGAAGGTCAAAGCTACTGAAGCTACCGCCAGTTCGTAAGTCGGCCTTCAACTGAGAAGAACAGGCAAGAAACTCAGCAAGGTTACATTTTTTTAATATTTTCTTTGTTTGTTTTTTTGACAATCTGACTATATATCGGCTATTTTTTCCAAAACATTAGTATACATACATACTTTTTATTTACCAAAATAAAATACACAATCATCAAAACGAATTAAAATGAAAAAAAAACAAAAAAAAAACAACATACTAAATAAATAAAAAATAATAACCTGCACTGGTTTATAATAAAATCATGTAGGTAATCTACTGGATTTTGTACAATGTGCACTTGTGCAGAGTGAAGCTATTTCCAGACAACTTTATCTTCTATATAATGGGCAACCCTGTAATAAGCTCGTGCTTTCAAGACTTTTTTACGTGAGATTTGAACTTAAATCAGTCATATTGGTTACCGAAGGTGGGATTTTGTTATAAAAACGAACACTATTTCCAAGAAATGAGTTTTGAACCTTCGCTAATCTATAATATAGTACCTACTATATATAGTAAACAATACTGCGTAAGTCGAAAAATGGCGATGTGACGTTTTATACTTCATTGGATAGATTTTGATGGCGCGCGCGTCGAATGATGTTACTAATATTTTAACATGTGACGTCATAATTGAACCTAATCTAAACCTATTTATCTATTCAGTTAACATGTCTGAAGTATTTCAAAGGAAATAATCAGTTTTTTTTCTCTCCTGATAACTAGACCGGTTGTTTTTTTTTTTTAATTAAACAAGAAATACGAACATACACTTTTTACTCAAGAGTCACAAGCTCCCAAACTTTGACGCGCTTTATCATTGCCTGTGCCCCATGATAGTCCGATAATCGTTGTCAATCAATTAGCCAATAGCATTGCATAAAAACGTGTCGTCAGTTTTGCTGCAATTCTATTGGTTAAAACGTTCGGCGCTAGAACGACGACGCTATAGCCCGTCCTATATGACCATTACTTCATGATTTTGCGGCAACATTGCAAAGTCTTATAACTTTCTGGTATGATGTTAGTTAAAAAGCTATACTCACAAGCTGGTCCGAATGTCTCGTCATTGAGTGCGTCATATTCGTCCTCGGATGGCTCTCCGCCTCCTTCATCGTCATTTAAGTTCTGAAACATAATACATAGTTTTATAAATTAAAGTCAGGGGCATTTTATGAGTTTTAGCTCTAGGAGGGTACTTATAATCGAAAATACTGAGCACAAAAGATCTTTCAACTGAGAAGAACAAGCGAGAAACTCAGCAATATCACATTTTTTATATTATTACTAACTGCCCGGTGCCACTTCATTCGCGTGGTGCAACCTTACCCTACCCTGCAGCGCCATCTGCCGGGCTGATTTGTGAATCTAAACCATCCAGGGCGCCACCCAAACGCATACAAAAAAAAACATTCAAATTGGTTTAGACGTTTAGGAGGAGTTCAGTGACATACACACATACAGTAGAATTTTATATATAAAGCATGACAATATAGCATTTATGTTTAATTTATAAATAAATAAAAGACATATGAACATAGAAAAGATTATAAAATGAAATTAAGTTTGTGTACCATTTGGTTCACATTTCAATATTGATTTACTGAAGCAATTTTAATCAATATTGGCTTAGATGTGGCTAGAAACCAAGAGATGGACATAGGTGCTTCTTATCCCAGAAACCTGGGAGAAACCTTAGGGTACAGTCTTTCCCCCGAGGTATGTACCGAAAATTGAGACTGAATGCAATAAAAAAAAAAATGTATGCCCATTCAATTCAAACTGGAGTTAATTTCCCTATAACTCCTCGAAGTATTTCACTACTAACTAAAATAGGGTTACTAAAATGTTTTAAAGCAGTATACAGCTGTATTACCAAGAAACTCCCCAAGATGAATGAGTCAGGAAAGTGTTGAGTGCTAGGCCTGGTGAAAACATTTTTATTTACTTCACTATTTAACTGACTTCAAAATAAGGATGAGGTTCTCAATTTGGTTGCATGTTTTTAATGTTTGTTTACCATTAGAATATAAATAGCATTATCCAATCATAAATGATGGAGTTCTCAACTCCATCTCTTGAATTGGATATTGTTTTTTCTTCCCATTCAGTCTCATTGTCAGGTCAGGATCTGATACTTGTTAGTGTACTTTGAAGTTGGTTTAAGTTTTTTTTAAACAGTTTTATGCATTAGATTATTATCTTATATATAAAATTCTCGTGTCACAATGTTAGTTACCTTACTCCTCCTAAACGGCTTTACTGATTTTTACCAAATTTTATATGCATATTCAGTAGGTCTGAGAATCGGCTAATATCTATTTTTCATACCCCTAAGTGATAAAGGTAGGCACCAAGCGAATGATGTCGCACCAGTCAGCTAATTTGTATATGAATGTTATGCAAAGAGGATTAAACATTAATATTTAAGTAATTGTAAGGCCTACTTAACATAGTTTCTGTGGTAGGTTATTGCAATATTTCTTACAAACCAAGTTTTTACCTTAAAGTACTTAAGTTCAAAGACATAAAGATCATAATTCATGGATATTAATCACATTTTGCGTACTGCTATAGTTTTAGAAACATTCCTTTATACAGTACATTTAGTAAGTATTTGATTATACATAAAACGTGACTCAGAGTCAAGAGTATTGGTAAATATTTTCAAAATTTTAAAAGTACCAAAAAGGGATGTAGGTATGGGATTTCAATAAGAAAAACAGGGAAGGAGGTATCACAACGACGCAATTTTTACGAGAATACAAATTACGAGTTTATCTTGAAAACATTTGCTGCCACAAACAAATGACATCGCGTAATGTAGGTTTCTGTGTACCTATATAAAGATCCAACCTGCTATGTTTTCGTACACTTCCAAGCCCGTCTATTGCATCAAAGGCATAGTAAACATAAAATCTGGGCTAGTTTAAGCTGTATCTATTAAATAGAAGCGGGAAAACTGTTTTATTGTCTGTAAATTGATAATGAAATTGAGAACATAGCATGCTGGCCAAAATTAAAACAAACACGTTATAGCCATTGTTGTATATCAAATTGAAGGTTTTAACACGCAGATTGTTATTTAGACTTACCGATAACGAAGTATCGAACCCGAAGAAAGAATCTGCCATTGGAATTTCTCATGTATCATGAACATAAATGACATGACTTGTCACGCTACATATGTCGCAAACTCAATGGCGATCGCATGCCATGACATTTGTGTAGTTTAGTGTTGTACCTTAAATATGGCAAGGTATAGTATACAATTTATAGTGCGTTCGAATGAGAAGTTTTCTTGTAGGTATTTAATTTTCTTTTCTTTAAGTCTCAATAGATGGCGCTAATATGACTGAAACGAACTATCTTGCTGTCAGTTCAATAAAAAAAAAAAACTATGTAACTTCATGGGTGCGTTCAGTTACTACACATGTTATTGAACTGTTACTGAACGCTTCGATGATCTTCGGGTGATCACACGGCGTAGTTACTGAACGCAGCCCATATCTATTTGGCTTTATACTGGTAACAGACGTTCCAATGTCGGACTCCTATTTTTATTATTATGCAGGAGACACGGCCAAGGTACGTCCTGCCGTAGGAAAGTGTGTAGTGCGGCAGGACCCTCATAATTATTACTAATACCGGTTGGAAGCTTTCGACGTCCTGCCCAAAGACTACTATATACTTAGAGAGTCCTGCCGCGCTACACACGGCCCTGACCATCAGACGTCCGACAGTCGGATCGTCTGTAACTAGTATTATGTCACTATCATGTGTGTTTTGTTCAAAACTTTTGTGAAATTTAGCTTAGATTTGAATGATTTGAAAACTATTGAAAATGCGTGTTTGTGCAGTTGTGAATTGTACCAATAAGGGACGTCTTACATTTCCAAGTGATGAACCACTAAGGTCACAGTGGATAAGAGCAACAAGGGTGGATGTCCAACGAATATCAAAACAATGATAGAAACAAATAATCCTTAAGCGTGACTTCCACAACAAAACAAAAAACGGAAACAAACATCCACTCATACCAGTGTTGCCGCCTCTTATTACTAATTTCGGACGAAAAAAAACAGGCTGTTACCAAAAAAAACAGGCTGTTACCAAAAAGCAACGAAAATTAAGTTTTGCTCCTCTGAAATTTGGTTTCATTTAATCATGTTCATGGTTGCCATTAATATCAATTAACACTTAATAAAAGAAATCTGTATATTTTTTTTGCAAATGCAGCGAGTTGAATAGATGTAGGTACTTAACCTTTTTTATGTCTTATATTTTTTTATACGACTAAGTCCTAACTAAGTTGTTTACCTCAAGCATACGTACGGCCCACCTGACGGTAAGCGGTTACCGTAGCCATATGGACGGTTGCAACACATGAAGCATCGCTCACGCGTTACCGATCTTTCCCCCCTCCCCAATGACCTCTGGTTACCTTACTCACGCGCAGGAACATAATCTACTTTATATATCCAAGTAAATAAAATTGAAGTGTCTGTTATGTAATATCAAAATTACAACTTTTTATTACATGCACATGAAAGTTGACGACACCCGTTGGGGTTTAAGCCGCTAAAAGTTCGGCATAATCTGATCGCGCTCCCCCCGAGATGGTCGGGTATACTACTTGGATTTCCCCACGCTAATAAAAAAAATGTAGGTACCTTCTTATAAAAAAAATCCAATTTTTATTAATTTTTCGGCTAATCTCCGTAACGGCTGAACCGATTTTGACTGGATTTTATTATCAGTTAAGCATAATGTTATAAGAAGTAACGTACGTTTCATTTATTTAAGAATAACTATTTTTCCACGCAAAAAAATCGTCGTCTTACGTTAGTTTGTTCCGGCTGATTTCCAAAACGGCTGGACCGATATAGACGAGACTTTCACTGGTAGATAGCGGATGTTATAAGGAATAACTTAAGCTTCTTTTACTTCAGATAATTTATTAGGGGTTCCACGCAAAATAATTAAAACGCTACGCGCGGGTGAAACCGCGGCTGCGCTGAGGTATCAAATAACTGCACACTACAAATGTGTATAAATATTTAGGTACATAGTAGACTGTCACCATTCTTACGTCAAAACGATCTTTACAGCAATAAACTTTGCTTTTATCTCTAAATAGATTCAACCCCTTCACAGTTTTTATCCATTTCTCTCGTATTTGGACATCCATTGGAACGAGTAAAATCAACTTTTCCGGTGGACTGGTGGTTGTATATTTACATTTTGGCATAACACATGATTTTCTAGTATTTATATTGGAAATTTAAAAACCAAAAATGTCATAATCATCTGGGGAAACGTACGGAAAAGCGCGACCCCGTCAGGGTATTTGTTCTGTGAGCGCGATTGACTGAGCGAGCGATGTGACATGACGTCACACGCATCGAGTACGGGCCGGTGGAATCCAGCGTCGCGCGCTTATTTTAAAATTCCATATCTCGGAAACTAATTGACGTATCGAAATAATTCTTTCACACATATTTTTTATTTTCTATAGAAAATAAGGAGACCTAAAAATCTAAATTAGTGAACATTCTTCATTGTCGATTTTGAATTAAAAAGGATGGACACCTTCCGTTGTTGGCCTATGTGGCAACACTAAAGTTATGTGACAGCATATTTTGATTTGACAATTCAATTTGGTGATGACAGCGCTACCTAGTTATTTTGCAGCAACTCTTTAAATACCTACAAGAAAACTTCTCATTGGAGTGATGTCGTTTTTAACAGTTTCAAAATGGGCATTTTTGTTTATGCGTTAGAATTGGAAAATTTCAACAATTTTGCAACTTTTGCCACAAACGATATTTCCCAAATCGAACGATTAGATACAAAAATGACATTTCCATTCTGATCGCCTGCTTGTCACTTGTCTCAACCTACCTTTTCCTTCAGTTAATCATTAAACAAAGTTAATCTAACAAATTATTCTCTTGCCTGTTAGTATTTCTATAAAATTTTACAATAAAAATTAGAATTTTCGCTTCCCGTATGAATTTTCCGAAACTTATCTGTCAGATTCAAAGATGTCAAAATATGATCACAAACGACCCTGCCTCGGAGGTGGGTCAAAATTTGCAGTTCACGATGTCGTTTTTAACTGTTTCCAAGCAAAACGAACGGTGAACGAAAACAGTTCAAAACGCCAATTTCGCCCACAACTTTCCAAATCGAACGCCAGTTGTGATCGTTTTTGGCATTTTTGACTGTTATTTTTGCTACCATACCCCAATTCGAACGCACCTATAGTATACAATTTATAGTGCGTTCGAATTGGAGTGATGTCGTTTTTAACAGTTTCAAAATGGGCATTTTTGTTTATGCGTTCGAATTGGAAAATTTCAACAATTTTGCAACTTTTGCCACAAACGATATTTCCCAAATCGAACGATTAGATACAAAAATGACATTTCCATTCTGATCGCCTGCTTGTTACTTGTCTCAACCTACCTTTTTCCTTCAGTTAATCATTAAACAAAATTAATCTAACAAATTATTCTCTTGCCTGTTAGTATTTCTATAAAATTTTACAATAAAAATTAGAATTTTCGCTTCCCGTATCAATTTTCCGAAAATTATCTGTCAGATTCAAAATATGATCACAAACGACCCTGCCAGACCCTGCCTCGGAGGTGGGTCAAAATTTGCAGTTCACGATGTCGTTTTTAACTGTTTCCAAGCAAAACGAACGGTGAACGAAAACAGTTCAAAACGCCAATTTCGTCCACAACTTTCCAAATCGAACGCCAGTTGTGATCGTTTTTGACATTTTTGAGTGTTAGTTTTGCTACCATACCCCAATTCGAACGCACCTTTAATATACTGTCTATGGTTACTTACTAAGGCTACATTCCGAATTAAATAATATCGCTCACAGTGCTCACCGCAATAAATTGCGTACCGAGTTAGATATCACGATAATGATAGCTGAGAACTGTCAACAATTCGGAACGCCCGTTATCGCGCTCACAGTATTCAAAACAGAACATTTGAGAATTTAATTAAAATCTGAATTAACAATGCGCTAGAACTCCTTATATATTTTATTAGTTGACTCGCAAAAAGGAATATCCGCATTTTTTATTATTTTTCTCTCATAAAATCATAAAAAGTATCTTTCCCATATAGAAAACCAAAAATCTTATTAGATTTTTGCCGAAAACACAATAACTACCCGTCACTTTTTGACAGCGGTCACGGTGATATCAGTTTAAGGCATGGTCGGTGTGAGCGCAAGATGGTGCATGTCATGACGTCATCTATGACGTTTCACGGGACATCGTGATTGCGCTCTAACTAATATGGAACGGGTTTAAGCACGCTTAAATCGATTACAGCGATTATATTATTAATTCGGAATGCAGCCTAAGAAATTGGCAATCAGATTTCAACATAATTTTCTATCTACGCTTGATCTTGGCTTGATCTACGCCTATGAAGTGTCGTAGACAGTGTCGTATTTTTTTCGGTAATTATAATTTTGAATGAAATACCTACCTAACCGCAAACGAAAGTTGAATAAACAGAGTAGGTACAAAATAAATACCTACTATAATTGGAAAAATTGATTTCTATGGTATTTCTTAACTGGACTATGTTGAGAATAATAATTACATTGGCGCTGAACGGACGGCCAATTTAATGCAAATATCATCAGTTGCCAATCTAACAGTATCTTGTTAAGTACAGTACTTCATTGGGCTATAGAAATGGCAAAACAAGCTAAGCGGGTTGTCCCTACCTCCACGTTGGCGCTTGCCTTCATAAGGCGAACATGTATAGGGGGCTTAATAATGGCAACTCAAAGTAGGTACTTTTTTTTATTATGAATTGGCACAAAATTGGCATTATTAATAGTGCACTAATATTTTTTTTTAATTGAGACTTTTTGTCGGGAACCCAACTTGCAGAGTGACGTTGCGTTTTCATTATTATTTTCATAAATTCGAGTATTTTGAGTTTTATTGCATATTATCGGTGGTATTTTATCCAATAAAGATCAATACATGTGCTGCAGTGAAGTGAAATGAAATGATTTATATGTTGTATCGTGACTTTACAAGGGCGTCGCCAAGGGGGGGCAAGGAGGGGCAGCTGCCCCCCCCTAGAGATTCTAAATATATATGTATATAGTACTAAGATACTGTTGTTATTACAATCGCTGTAGATGTAAGGCTCGTAGTACAAGTGAAAAGCATCATGTGCTGTCGACTTTACCTACAATTTATACCTACTTTTCTCAAAAGTATGAATTGTAGTAGGTAAAGTCAACAAAGCCCCCCCTGCGCCATCGGCTGGCGACGCCCTTGTGACTTTACAAGTTGTCTCAATAAGTTCTTGAAAAATTTTAGTACAATGACCACCATTTTACTGAAATATTACTGGACTGACTGATATGTGGACTATGTGAAAGTTAATATGCGGAATTGAAGAAAGTGATATTATAAATAAAATGTATGCGAATGAAGGACGTTGTATCCATGGTCATGAACAACTGAAAAACTTAAACGTTTGAAAGTGACATTTAGCGATGGGTACCTAACCTAACTAGCCGAAATTCAATAGCTTAGCTAGCCAGCTATATGTGGTTTAAAAGCCAGCTATTTAGGCTAGAGCGGCGGCGCAGCTAGTTGAATAACGATCAACGATCAACTGCGATCCGAGTTCGATCCTCGCCGCAGCAACAAGTCTAGTATAAATGATAATATAATAAATTAATGTAATGATTTTGTTTTTAATTAGCTTTTCATTTTATTGTATATTCTTTTGAAAAGAAATGACCGTCTCTCATAGATCGCACGTATTACTAAAAAAAAAACATCGAAAATCAACAATAACGTCATCTCTATGTATGGATATGAACTAAAAGCTTTCACAGTATGTCGACTCAATCGTTAGTTGTAGGCAAGTAAACCATAGATGTCGCACTGCTTCAGATGATTTTATCGATAGATAGATAGATAGATAACTCTTTATTGTACACCAACAAGTATAAAAATCACAATAACAATAAATTCTTAATATGAAAAATACTGTACAATGGGCCGTCTTATCGCTGAGAAGCGATTTCTTCCAGACTTCGATCGATTTATTTAAACCCATATTACTGAATAATTGAAATTAAATTTAATTAAAAAAAATAGGTTTTAATTCCTATAATTAGTACCTTTCAAATTCAAATTAATAATAACGACATGCAGTCAAATTTCATTCTTTCGGAACTTGCACAACTCAGTTTCGCAGTGAGCGCACGCACACACAGCTATCGGCTACTCTGCTAGAATGGCTTTGGCTAGCCGGCCAGCTTCCGGCTAGTGACGGCTACTGCGGCTAGATGGCTACTGCGACTAGTAACCTGTGGCAGCTAGGCGGCTACCCACTGCGTGTAACGTAAACTTCTCGTAATGAGGAGGATTGCTTATGATACCTCTATGGTCAAAATACCTGTCAAATCGTGCACTTAAGGTTCAAATTGGTTCGAATTATCAACAGTTACACAGGTATTTTCAGTATAGAGGTATTATAAGAAAACTCCTCATTCTAGCTAGCCAGTAGCCATCCAGTAGCCAATACCTAATGATCATGTTCACAGATATCAGCCGTTGCTATTTTGTGAATAGCCGTTTTTTGGCTAGTTATATGTATGTATAGTATATATAGCTAAGCATCTCTGGTCTGGTGACATTAGATAAATAAAGTTATCTTCACTCTACGTCTACGATAAATACTGTATTTGTTGAATAAAGGTAGGTCAAAATTAGTGCAAGAATAAAGAAGAAAAGACCCTGAATGAAGACCTATTGATTTTAATTCATTGTAATACTAAGTGGTATCTATGTAACATCACCATTTATAGAAAATTTGTTAATTTGATCGCATAATTTTTGGTAAGTTTTATCGGATATAATTACAAAGTCTATGTAAAACATTATACCTACGGGCAAAAAGTATAAAAAGTGTGGTTTTGTGTTCGATAATTATATTCGATTCGAGTTCGATAGTCATTTATTCAGTTTAAACATAAAAACTTATAATATAAAATCATATAAAATATCAATAAACATAAAAATATAGTACGGCAATCAATAATTTTAATGAACAGGTGCGACATGTGGTGCGTCGTTATTCAATTTGTTATAATTTTATTCTGCTTGTAAATGTATGTACTAGAGCCTAATGTCCTAAAGGTATAGGCAAGGCAGATGTCCTGAAAACTAAAAAAAACTGGCTGACTGAATATAAATTCAGCCTAGTTGGTGATCATCATTTATTTTTTAATTAAAATTATTTTTTTCAGGAAACATGTCCTGTCAAGTAACAGTAGCGCAAGGCACTCTGCAGGGCAAGGAGTGTGTTACATTTTATGGGAAGAAATACTATAGTTTTGAAGGTATACCATATGCAAAACCACCCATTGGCAAATTGAGATTCAGGGTAAGTTAGTCATAATGGTGCTTATAGTCAGGCCTGGCTCATTCCACAGTATAGGTAGGAAAATATACCTCAGCAGCTACCAATCTATTGAGAGGCCTGCATACAAAAGAGACAGAGCTAGGTATACCTAGCTCTCTCTTTTTCTATAGAAAGAGAGGTGTTTGTAGCTATATTTTCATACCTATACCTTGACTGTTAATAAAGTTAATTTGGTCCATTACATAATTAACCAACAGATAAACCTATTGTTATGTAAAAAAGTTTATTTTCTTGGAATTCTTAAGTCACACATAAAATTACAATAATGGATAAGGAATAATATTTTATTAGGGTATGAGCTTTCTGTACTATTTATTATTCTGTGATATGGTGACTATATTGAAAAGTTGATAACAATAATTGGACTGTTTTACAAAAAACTTAAACCAACTTCAAAGTACACTAATAAGTAATCAAATCCTGATCTGATGACAATGGGACCAATCGGGAAGTGTACCCTTCCAGACAAAAAAATATTTTTCCAAATTGGTTAATAAATGACAGAGTCAACATAAAAAAAAAAAGTACAACCGAAGTAAGGACCTCCTTTTTTTTGAAGTCGGTTAGAAAAAAATATAGCTGAAGTATTTTGTTGAAGTCCTCTCAGTTAATGTTACAAACCATGTGGCATAGTCAATTGCAACATTCTTATGTGCCTTATCAGGAACTAAATTTTAGTCCCTGATAAGGAATCCATTAAATGGATTCTGAAGTCTTAAGGTGCGGTTACGTGTGGTAAACTTTTTTGGTGCAACACTGCACTATGCTATTAATAGGTAAGTTACCTTTTGATACTGTGTTGATCCAAAAAAGATAACTGCGGTCTGGATGTACCATTAGCAAGTCAAAATTAAGTAAATTGCTGAGAGAAGTTGTTCTTTAATGGCATAGTGTTGATAAGATATGATTCTCAGACCCAAACTACCAAGTTACAATTAATTATATAATAGAAAAAACAGCCCACGGTCAATCCAACACACTGATATCTTGTCTAGTATATTTGTCTTCTACAAAAAACTGATTAATATTCATCATCATCATCAGCCTATAATGTCCCACTGCTGAGCACAGGCCTCCTTTCACAAATCAGGGTGAAAGGGAATGGGCAGATACTCCACCACGCGTGCCCACTGCGGAGCGGTGGAGGTAGGCTAGTGGTCAACCTACTGTTGGAATTTTTCAAGCCGCCTAGGAGGCATCCAACTAGCTTAACGACTAACACAATTAAATGATAACCGGGACCAACGGCTTTACGTGCCTTCCGAAGCACGGAAACGCTCGATTTGAAATACCACTAGGCGGTCACCCATCCAGGTACCGACCAAGACAGACGTAGCTTAACTTTGCCGATCGATTAAGAACGGCTAATCATGCTACACCACGAGCGCTTCTTAGCGAGCGATTAATATTATAAGGTTGAAATTTGCATGTCTTAAATTGACATGGCTGTTCTATTGCAATTTCAACCTTATTTGTCTTTAATGTTGAGTATTTTTTATTACAACTGAAATGTACAGGGTCAACAATGACAAAGTATTTATGGAAAGAATAAATTAACAAAATAATTAACTATTCACATATTAAACATTACAAAAAATGTAGCAAAAAGTTAAAAATCAGTCAGCCAAGTTTATGCATAATGTATGTATGTATACCTACTTATTAAATATCAACCAAACATAGTATTAAAGCATGCCACTTGTTCAGTTGTTGGGTTTCTATTAATTGTAAATATTTTTTCATATTAACTTTTAGAATCCCGAAGAGCCAGAAATCTGGCAAGGAATCCTTGATGCAACAAAACCTGGAAGCAAATGTGCACAAATGAACCCTTACTCTAGTACACCCCTAGAAGGCACAGAAGACTGCCTGTATCTAAACGTATATACGCCATATTTACCACAAGAAAAAACCGGTAAAACCGATAAACTACCGGTTATTTTCTTCGTACACGGCGGAAGACTTATATTCGGTTACGGTGATTATTACAATCCAGACTATCTACTCAAACATGATGTCATATTAGTTACAATAAATTACAGATTAAATATCTTGGGTTTTTTGTGTTTAAATATTCCAGAAGCGCCGGGTAATGTTGGTTTGAAAGATACGGTCATGGCATTAAAATGGGTTAATAAAAATATATCGGTTTTTAATGGGGATTGTCGGAATGTTACGGTTTTTGGTGAAAGTGCAGGTGCGGCGATTGTAGAGTCGTTTATAGTATCTAAAATGTCAGCTGGATTAGTAAGTAAAGTAATCGCTCAGTCGGGTACCTGTTTTTCCGATATGTATTTAATGGATGACGATCCCGTCCAAAAGGCCATACATGTAGCTTCTCTTTTAGGGAAAGAATTAACCGACACCAAACAATTATATGACTTTTTTATCGATGTACCACTCAATGATTTAATTTTCGCGTTTAGTATTGCAGAAGTAAGTCGCCCACCTGCTGTTATCAATGCATATTTCTTACCGGTAATAGAGAAGGATTTTGACGGTATTGAACGGTTTTTTACCGAGCACCCCAAAGTTACGGTTCGGGAAGACCGGTGCGAGAAATTACCGATAATAACCGGTTTATGTTCGCACGAAGGCGCGTTGTTTTTGCACAAGAATAAAAATGGCGAGATAATGTTTGAGGAAAACTTGAACTTTTTTATTCCTAGTTCTTTGGGATTGGATAATAATGAGCGAAAAGCCATGATTTTTAAGAGAAATCTCCGTGAATTTTACTTAAAAGGCAAAAAAGCTAAGTATTGTAAATTAGAAGATTATGTGAACTTAGTCTCTGATGTCTTTTTCAATAAAGATATAGTCATATTTACCGAAACGATGGCGAAAATGTCAGATAATTTATATTTTTACAAGTTTTTCTATCCTGGCAATATGAATACTAGAGTGATGAAGCGATTGAATCTAGATGGCGCTTCTCATGGAGATATAATTCAGTATCAGTTCTATAGAAAGAGTAAGGCTGAGAAATGTACAGATGATGATAACAACATGGTGGAGTTTTTGAATGAAACATGGTGCAACTTCGCTAAGACCGGGTAAGTGTTACTATTAATTTATACTATGCTACCTTGAATAAAGGATATCTTTACCCAAAAATGGATGGACGTAATATGGCTATAAACCTCAAATTAAAATAACTTTCGTGTACATTGCATCGGCTTTTAGGGGCCAGACCCCCTTGGAAAAAAATCCTAGATACGCTAATAGTAGGCCAGACAAGAAGTACATAAATATACAATAGTACCCAACTAATAAGGCGCGTCGTGAATTTTCGTTCTCACAGAAAAGAAAGTATGGCCGGAATGCTTATAACTTACAATCACCCTTAGATCACTACTATAAGGTTCATAATACAGTGCAGCTGTTAGTTCCGTCTCACTCGCAAGTGACGCCCCTCCGCACACATGGCGGCAACTGCCGACCAATAGCATTTCCCGCGCTTTGAAAATGTACCTTCTGCGCAGGTACAGCGGTAAGCCATATTAGTTGGGTACTACTGTACAATGCTGACCCTTCCAGTGCCGGCACAGCGATTCCGACCAACCCCTCTTCAACACAGCGCCGACCCTATCCCTTCATCAGGGTAGAGAGATATTGTATTTTGGCGCCATAATCTCAACATACAAAGCCGCAGCACACAAAGCCTAGAACGAACTGGCTCTCAAGTGCAGCTGTCGGAACACACCGATAAGTGCTTGGCGACAGATTCTCAACTTGAGGGTGGTAGCCAGACAGGTGTACAAATACCAACGTGCTATGGTTTACTCACATCGTTCTCCTTCACCGAAAGCTCAAGATCATTGTAGGATGGGACCTTTCGTCTCGGCATTCGGCGAGACAACCAATGAGCTATCTTCAAATTCAAATTCAAAATTCAAATTCAAAAATCATTTATTCAAATAGACCTTCGCAGGCACTTATGAAAAGTCCGACTCTAATACTCTAATACCGGTTCGGAAGGTTGCATTTGCTGAGAAGAGCCGGCAATAAACTCAGCAATTACTCTTTTCAAAACAAGCTTAGATTCATTACATAATATTTACATTCTAATCGCACTGAAAACAATTGCGTGCCCCGGCGCGGCGGCAAAATTACAAAGAAGACTGACTAAATATTTAATAAGTAAATAAATAGCAAACTTAAGCAGACCAGCCCCCACAAGCAGCACCTTCGCCTAAACAAATCCTCTAGCTTTACGCTGCGGCGTTGCTTCAACATTCCTCCTGGGCAGTCCTGGGCAACACGCTCATGCTCCCCCCGGTATAGACTCGCGTGACAGCCGCACTCGTTTCTATATTTAGATTTGTAATGTAAACACAAGTTCAATATGAGACCCTGTTTGTTTTGTAAGTTAGTCTGATACCGTGCTAAAGGAAAGACGTGGTTTTATTAATCTAGACTTGTTCTATTATCTATTCTGTAATCTAGACTAGACCCCTTCTGTCACGCGTATACAGGGTGGACATTTTAGACGGGTCACTAAGTTATTGTTCCATTTGTGACATTTCTAGTTAACCTAACAGAGACAGGATCGAATAAGCTAATTTTTTTTTTTTTCAAAAATCACCGTTTTCTCGATGACAGTAACTTCTTTTAAAAATCTGTAAATGACGATTGCATTAAATTTAAAATTAAAGGACAGTCACTTAAGACCACATTCGCGTGGCTTAAACCCTTAAAGTAGCTGCCCTTACTGACTCGTCTAAAATTTCCACCCTGTATAGGCGACCTGTAATAAGGCGGGATCCTAGATTGGATCAATAAGTATAAATATAATTTACCTTTATAATGTCAAAGGAAAAATTGTTTTGTTCACAGAAAACCATCATGGCGGAATCAGCAACTTCAATGGCTGCCATACACACCGAATGATAGAAACTGTCTCATTATTGACAAAGATTTGAAGCTAGCTAAAGATCATGATCAAAAACGAAGACTATTCTGGGCTGATAAATATGCAGAGAAGAGTAAATTATAGATTTAAAATGAAATTTTTCTAGTATTTGGTACAGTAGTACCCAACTGATATGGCTTACCGATGTACCTGCGCAGAAGGTACATTTTCAAAGCGCGGGAATTGCTATTGGTCGGCAGCTGCCGCCATGTGTGCGGAGGGGCGTCACTTGCGAGTGAGACGGAACTAACAGCTGCACTGTATTATGAACCATATAGTAGTGATCTAAGGTTGATTGTAAGTTTTAAGCATTCTTTCGTTAATCTTCGGGCCATACTTTCTTTTCTGTGCGAACGAAGATTCACGACGCGCCTTATCAGTTGGGTACTGCTGTACTAGCAAGACGCTTCAGTAAACATTGTGATTCGTGCAGCGCCTCTTGCGGTTGTGGTATTACAGTAAAATCTTTTATCTTTCTATCATTTGCAGAATTTTCTAGAATGCTAAACTGTGAAAGTAATATAAGAAGATACGGTGTTGGAAAAAAATGTAATACTCATAATATCGTTTCGCGCTAACAGTCTGAATATGTATTTTCTATCTCGGATACTTGACAATACGCGCGACGAAGGATGAGACCTGACACAAGTGGTTTGACTTGCGCAGGAGACGATTTATAGGATTTTATATATGTATGTCGGTACAGGAGGCCGAGAGTGATCTGTATCCGACATCTTTGATAATATCAAGGGATTTCCAATAAGATTTAACACAATAACAGTTACAATTCGGTTTTAATTGTCTTTCACAATAATGTTCTTTACACTATAAACGTCTTTACAATATAGTCACATTCAATGTCTTTCAATTAATCACTGGGCGTATACAGAATACAATATTACACTATATGGACACTATCAAAACGTGAGACAGTTCCTCGGCACGCGACTACCGCACACTCGTACTTTTATTCCGAGTGTCGATCATGGAATGAATGATCCTGCTCCCTTCAATCGCTCCACCGAGACTCTGCCGAAGCGACACGAAGCTAGCTCTAGGTGTCACCTGCGTTTTGTAGCACCCATATGATGATGTCATGTCCCTCCCGACATGTATATATGTCACGACTCATATTTAGTGGCACGTATTGTACCGTATGTTCCTTTTAGCTTTAATGCAATGTATTTACAGTAATTTATTTTGTACATAAATATAGCAAATTAATATAAACGCTTATTTTAAGTCGCACAAAAACTTAATGTATTAACAGCTTTAGAAATTTAACTTTTAAAAGTCTGAACAAATACTTAATCATAATTGATAATCTATCTATATCTACAAGCTTGCAGCGTCAAGCCCCTTGTTTTCAATAGGAGCGGAAACCTAGTTTTATGATAAACCTCAATTAGCTTACACAAACACTTACTTACTTACAGATACGTCATCATTCCATAGATCTACGATTGTTGCACAAACTGCTTGAGTATGTTACTTTTTCTTTATTGTGCTTGAATTATACATACTAATATACAACGTGCAACGTGGGGTGAAGACTTGATCATTACGTACGAGATCAGTACGTGGATTACGTAACTTTATTGCAATGAAATTCAGATTGAAATAACCTCTGAATCGGTAGAAATATTATAAAATCGGAAATGGTTCCATTTCTTATTCCATTTTTTTTTTTTTTTTTTTTATTATGTATAGGCCTGTGTTTGACCACAATCTCACCATGGTAAGTGATGATGTGGCCGAAGGTGGTGCACACACAAAGCCTAGAAGGAACTGGCTCTCAAGTGCAGCTGTCGGAACACACCGATAGGTGCTTTGCGACAGATTTTCAACTTGAGGGTGGTAGCCAGCCAGATGGGTACTACAAAGTACCCTACCACCGTGCTATGGTTTCCTCACGATGTTTTCCTTCACCGAAAGCTCAAGCTCATTGTAGGATTCGAACCCGGGACCTTCGTCTCGGTATCCGACATCACTACCACTGAGCTATCATCGCCTTTGTATTTGCAGTTATCAGAACGTAAAAAAGTTATCAGAAAACTACTGTATTGAACCGATTTCAATTCGAAAATGATTGAAATTTAGTAACGTAATCGTCCGGCTGGTCACAGAATATTTAATAGTAGACTCTCTAAAAAGTTTCAGTTCAAAATAAATTATTCAAAAATTCATATCTATTTTTTTCTTCCAAGTTTATTGAATTAAAATAATAACCAACTTATCACCCCTCAATAAGGTCACTATCTTTTCATGTCACATGCTAATATAAATATTATCATTAAATTTTCTCTTTCATCCGATCTGTGTGCCAAAGAAGACGTTTTATGTATAATATATACCCACGGGGTGGATACGACAATACGACATTAAATGAAACCACGTAAAGTACCTACTCATGTATACGATCAACTTTTACTATGGGGCCAACTTTGAAATCGCAAAAAAAATTACAGCTTTTCATACATTTTTGCCGAGGAGACATGTACCTTTTGTATGAAAAGCAGTCAGTTTTTGCGATTTTGAATTTTGTCCCATTGTAAAAGTTGATCGTATACATGAGTACTTTACGTGGTTTAATTTAATGTCGTATTGTCGTATCCACCCCATATATGGGTTAGCGTTTGGTGGCCACTAAGAAAGGATAATGACAAGTATGTATTTTGAGTTTTAAATACAGTATAAATAAGCATTGGATTACTTACGATGTAAACTATATGTGCTATGATATGATAATAATTGTTGAAACTGTGATAATTTTGAAGCTTAATGTTAATATAGGTATATATAACTATATGTACATTAATATTGTTAATTTTTTACCATTTATTTGATGTTAATTTCTATTTCACAATTCTTATTTATAACACAAAAATATTACTTAAATGAACAATGACTTCATTAATTAATTCCAATGTGTTTGATAGATAACTTTATTGTACACCAAAAAGTTCTTAACTAAATAACAAGAAGCGTCACTATAAGGTTTATATCTTAAATCCATAGGTTAAATCTATGGTTATCTTTATAATAATAAAGATGAGCCTTATGGTAGAGAAATACGGACTACTATTCTCTGTATTATAAATACGGTGTGAATGAAAATAAAACATATGACTGTAGCATAAGGTTCAAATGTATCACCATACAATCAACTACATTTAGAAAGATGAACCTTATTGTAAGGCAAGGTTCACTTTCTTATGAGTGACGGCAATAATATTTATAGATGTTTGCAAAACTTATCAAACTTATTTTTTGTATAATTTTATTATGTTGGTACAATGGTGTTATTTAATGGTTGATAATAGGGAAAGGATTACCAAATAAAATGTTGTGAAATGTTAAATAATGTTGATTTATTTCTACCCGAAAATAATAGTAGCACGTTAGTGGTGCTGATTCTGTTGTTTACAATACAACTAAACTCATTTAGTTTCACTGTCTCTTTCTAACAAAGAATATAAGAAAAGAATGTAAGAAATTTCGTCCTGTCAAATTAGTCCAATGCTTGTTTGTTACGCCTAAACTACGTCGACGTCATTTCGTTAATTTTGCTGGCATTATATTCCGCCAATTTCCCACCACCAACAATGCGCTCTGATTGGCTAAGTCTAATAAATATTACCAGTGTTTCCCAAACATTGTTCTGCCATGGCCTGGTAATTTTCACACTGCCCCTTCGTGACCCACTCAATACTTTTAAACCCAAGCTGGTTCCATTAGGTAAAATAATAAATAATTATTAATAGTATTTTTTTTATTAATACTACATATTTTGGTATCGCCTATTTAGTCACTTTTAGTGCGAAGTATGGAGCTGCTGGTTATTTACCAAAGAATCCAAGTTCGCGGAATGTTGCGACCCGGTATTATATTTTGATGGCCCGGTACGGGTCGCGACCCGGCTAATGGGAAACGCTGCCCTAATAGGTACTGTTCAAATTTTCATGGAATGTTATTACTAGTGCCGCTATAACAACAAGCAAAGACGAACAGCAAGATCGTCTTTACGGATCCCTTCGTGTGCGAAGCCTACTCGCACTTGGCCGGATTATATTTAATTTGTACCTACTTAAGGTATATCTGGTATACTAAAATGATGTACAGTCGCAGTCTGAAAATGTTTACCACCTTAAGGCGTCCATAGGCTACGGTAACCGCTTACCATCAGGCGGGCCGTATGCTTGTTGGCCACCTAAGTGGTATAAAAAAAAAAAAAAAAAGGTTCATAATTGCACACATCTGTATCCCAAGGTCCATATGCGATTTAAGCTCAATGGTAGTGACGTCGTCGGATAATGAGACGAAGGTCCCGGGTTCGAATTCTACAATGAGCCTTCGATGAAGGAAAACATCGTGAGGTAACCGTGGGTATCAAGTTGAAAATCTGTCACCAAGCACCTATCGGTGTGTTCCGACAGCTGCACTTGAGAGCCAGTTCTTTCTAGGCTTTGTGTGCTTACCACCTTCGGCCACATCATCAGTTACCATGGTGAGATTGTGGTCAAACACAGGCCTATACACTTAGAAAATATATACGTCTAGAACGACCATGCCCATACTACATGATTTTTAAAAAGTGGCCAACTTTGCTACGTCTTATGCTCGCGGTCAGGGTTGGATTTAGGTACGTTGAAAAAGATAGCACAAAAAAATTAAAAGGATAGTATTTATAAAAAATTATAGTACACTTTCATTATTTTTAATTTCACTTATTAGTCATTAAAATCAACACCAATTATGGCAAAATTTACTCCTCTTCTAAGTTTATCAGTTCTTGAATATTACTATTAGTTATATCTTCATCTTTGGCATTTAATCTCATCAACATATCCTCAGTAGGAATAAAATCAGTACAATTCCCACTTTTACTACCGCTTTTGATAGCGTCACAAGATAATATTTTTTTTTGAATTTTGATTGAATTGAAGAAAAACTTTGATTGAATTTCGAATGGAATGGAAGGAACGAGATTAGTGGAAAGATAGAAGTGTACTGCGGAGGATAATCGGGGAATCCCCGGCCATCAACACAGAAAACATCGCAAGATCAGAATTCGGTCGGATACACGCACGGTCGAAATATTCATTTAACGTAAAACTAAAGGGCTGATTACACTGACCAACTTGCAGGGTCCGATTTGACATACATTGCTGGTTATCTTGAGTATTTTATTACAATGTACTCAGATAACCAACAATGTATGCCAAATCGGCCCCTGCAGGTTGGCCAATGTAATCGCCCCATAAGCATTCAAGCAAACTTTAAATTATAGTATTTTAGTGTACTATCCTTAGATGTGGATAGTATATAGTACAAAGGGCTAGAGATGGGTAGCTATTCATATAACTAGCCAAAAAACGGCTATACACAAAATAGCCACGGCTACGTTATCTGTCAACACGATAATTAGCTACTGGCTACTGGATGGCTACTGTCTCCTGGATGGCTACTGGCTACTGGATGGCTACTGGCTATGGCTAGCTAGAATGAGGAGTTTTCTTAAGATACCTCTATGCTGAAAATACCTGTCTAACTATTGATAATTCAAACCAATTTGAACGTTAAGTGCACGATTTTACAGTTATTTTGACCTTTTGTAACATAAACAATCCTCCTCATTACGAGAAGTTTACGTCACACGCAGCGGGTAGCCGCCTAGCCGCCAAAGGTTAATAGCCACACTAGCCGGTAGCTGGCCGGCTAGCCAAAGCCATTCTAGCCGAGTAGCCGAGTAGCCGCGTAGCCGCGTAGCCGATAGCTGTGTGTGCGTGCGTTCACTGCGAAACTGAGTTGTGTAAGTTCCGAAAGAGTGAAATTCGAATGCATGTCGTTATTATTAATTCGAATTTGAAAGGTATTGTTTAAACCTATTGTTTTTTAATTAAATTAAATTATTCTGTAATATTATTATTTATTAAATAAATCGTTAAAATCATCTGAAGTAGCGCGACATCTATGGTTTACTTGCCTACAACTAACTACTGAGTTGATGTACTGTGAAAGCTTTTAGTTCATATCCATACATAGAGATGACGTTATTGTTGATTTTCGATGTTTTTTTTAGTAATACGTACGACCTATGAGGGAAAGTCATTTATTTTCAAAAAGTATACAACAAAATAAAAAGTAAATGAAAAACAAAATCATTACATTAATTTATTACATTATCATCTAGACTAGACTTGTTGCAGCGGCGAGGATCGAACTCAGATCGCAGTTGAACATTATTCATCTAGCTGCGCCGCCGCTCAAGCCTAATAGCCAAATAGCCAAAATAGCTGACTAGCTAGCTGGCTTTTAGACCACATATAGCTGGCTAGCTAAGCTATTGAAATTTCGGCTAGTTACCCATCGCTACAAAGGGCGAAATTATAGTATAAATACTATAATTATAGTACATAATCCAACCCTGCTCGCGGTACGTCATTCTGCTTGTCATAGTGAAGTTTATAATGTTACCAGTTGTTGAAAAAATCCAATAATATGGGGAAAAATATATTACGGTTTCGATATCATTGTAAACTACGAAAATAAAAGTTGAATCGGGATAATACATGATAATATAAATAAGAGTAATGGCGCCGATATTAATTTAATACTTATTATTTTTACTTATCTTACTATCGAGTGAAATCGAGTCAACACGAGTCAAATCAAGTTAAATCCAGACAAATCGAGTGAAATTGAGTCAAATCAAGTGAAATCGAGTTAAATCAAGTCAAACCGAGTCAAAACAAGTCAAATCGAGTCAAATCAAGTGAAATTGAGTCAAAACAAGCAAATCGAGTCAACTCGAGTCAAATCATGTCAAACCGAGTCAAACCAAGTCAAATGAAGTCAAATCGAGCAAATCTAGTCAAATCGAGCCAAATCAAAGTCAAATCGAGCCAAATCCAGTGAAACCGAGTCAAACCAAGTCAAATCGAGTCAAACCAAGTGAAATTGAGTCAAATCGATTCAAATCATGTCAAACCAAGTCAAATCAAGTTAATTCTAGTCAAATCGAGTCAAATGCTGTCAGATCCAGTCAAAACAAGTCAAATCAAGTGAAATTGAGTCAAAACAATCAAATCGAGTCAAATCAAGTCAAATCATGTCAAACCGAGTCAAACCAAGTCAAATCGAGCAAATCGAGCCAAATCCAGTCAAACCTAATCAAACCAAGTCAAATCGAGTGAAATTGAGTCAAATCGATTCAAATCAAGTCAAATCATGTCAAACCGAGTCAAACCAAGTCAAATGAAGTCAAATCGAGCAAATCTAGTCAAATCGAGCCAAATCAAGTCAAATCGAGCCAAATCCAGTCAAACCGAGTCAAACCAAGTCAAATCGAGTCAAACCAAGTGAAATTGAGTCAAATCGATTCAAATCATGTCAAACCGAGTCAAACCAAGTCAAATCAAGCAAATCAAGTTAATTCTAGTCAAATCAAGTCAAATCGAGTCAAATGCTGTCAGATCCAGTCAAAACAAGTCAAATCAAGTGAAATTGAGTCAAAACAATCAAATCGAGTCAAATCAAGTCAAATCATGTCAAACCGAGTCAAACCAAGTCAAATCGAGCCAAATCGAGCCAAATCCAGTCAAACCTAATCAAACCAAGTCAAATCGAGTGAAATTGAGTCAAATCGATTCAAATCAAGTCAAATCTAGGCAAATCAAGTTAAATCGAGTCAAATCCAGTCAAATCAAGTCAAATCGAGTCAAATCAAGTGAAATTGAGTCAAAACAAGCAAATCGAGTCAAATCATGTCAAACCGAGTCAAACTAAGTCAAATAGAGCAAATCAAGTCAAATCGAGCCAATCTGACCACTGGAAGTGAGTGAAATTCGACTTGCAAGATTTGGTCCGAAAACATACAAACATTGCAAGTAAAATGAAAGCTTGTAAAAAATACTTGCCTTGCAAGACACTGCTACCTTTTTTAATCTCCGGCGTCCCTGCTTATTTACAAAATACATGTAATTTTTATTGAAATGGTCAGAGCCACAGATTACAGAATAAGGATGGAGCGCGCGGAACACGGGAGTGAGGCCAAAAAAGCAAATACAAATTGAAAAACACGTACCTGGTATTCGCTTTTGAATGTGTATTTGCTTTGTTTAACAAACTTTATTTAACAAAAAGCACTCCTTTATAAATAAACTGTGGTTAAACAATGCAAATACAAACTGGAAAACGAATACCAGGTATCAGATTTTCAATTTGTATTTGCTTTTTTGGCTTCACTTTCGTGTTCCGCGCACTCCATCTGAATTATTCTGTAATCTGTGGTCAGAGCAAAGAACAGATTTTTTGGCTAGTTTCCAGAGATCTTCACTACGGCTTTTACGAATGATGTCTATCCATTGGCTTCTTAAAATTGGATCAATTGGTATTCTGTAAAAAAAAGTCTCATTTTCAACTAAAAAAACAATTTAAAAACGTGACATCCACTGTCGGGAATGACATCAGTCATTAAAAAAAAAAGACCGCCATTTTAAAATTCAATTCGAGATTTTCACAAAATGGTCACACGCATAATAACTATGATCGAAAAATCCGAAAACGATAAACACGTCAACTTCGCACACGTCACCGTCGCTTTTTATATATAAGTATCTACATACTCGTATTTAGCTATTGACTGATATTACCATGGGAGTTTCGAGTTCATAAACTGGCAGGACAGGCAATACGTAAATATGGCGCTTACTCAAAATAATTTATTTTCGAAAAATTTCAATGGCTTATATTGCAGGAACTAATAGGAAATATTGTTACTTACTGATGATAGCTGAGTTTTTTTGTTGATCTAGATCGACCTATGTAGTTTCTGCACACTTTTATCACACAAAAAGACTTTCTGGAACAATACACTTTTGGTGAATTTGGTCACAGTCTAATAACCATACAGTCGTCCGACGCCTTTGATCTTGTGAAAAATGCCGACAACGTCTAGACAGTATCGCGACGGCCAGGGTTGTCACAAGTAAACAATATTTACAAAATTATTTATTTATTGCAGATAACAATAAAACATTGTTAGCATTATTATATTTTAAACAATATTATAATAACTACTCCATCATCAGACCCTGAAAACCATACATGGTCAAAGTTCATCTCACGACAATTCCAACAACCCCAAACATGGCTAGAATACGATGTTCGACTATGGAGTTCTAGTGCTTACCCTCCTACTCCATCATCAGACCCTGAAAACCATACATGGTCAAAGTTCATCTCACGACAATTCCAACAACCCCAAACATGGCTAGAATACGATGTTCGACTATGGAGTTCTACTGCTTACCCTCCTACTCCATCATCAGACCCTGAAAACCATACATGGTCAAAGTTCATCTCACGACAATTCCAACAACCCCAAACACGGCAAGGATGCGAAGTTCCACTATGGAGTTCCAGTGCTTACCCTCCTACATCATCATCAGACCCTGAAACCATACATGGTCAAAGTTCATCTCACAACAATTCCAACAACCCCAAACACGGCTAGGATACGATGTTCCACTATGGAGTTCCAGTGCTTACCCTCCTACTCCATCATCAGACCCTGAAATCATACATGGTCAAAGTTCATCTCACGACCATTCCAACAACCCCAAACACGGTTAGGATACGAAGTTCTGCTATGGAGTTCCAGTGCTTACCCTCCTACTCCATCATCAGACCCTGGAAACCATACATGGTCAATGTTCATCTCACGACCATTCCAACAACCCCAAACACGGTTAGGATACGAAGTTCCGCTATGGAGTTCCAGTGCTTACCCTCCTACTCCATCATCAGACCCTGGAAACCATACATGGTCAAAGTTCATCTCACGACCATTCCAACAATCCCAAACACGGCTAGGATACGAAGTTCCGCTATGGAGTTCCAGTGCTTACCCTCCTACTCCATCATCAGACCCTGAAAACCATACATGGTCAAAGTTCATCTCACGACAATTCCAACAAACCCAAACACGGCTAGGATACGATGTTCCACTATGGAGTTCCAGTGCTTACCCTCCTACTCCATCATCAGAACTATTGAAAAAAAAAAAAAAAAAACAAACACTCATGCCCTGTGCCTGTTACCTATACCTGTGTACCTATTAGATATTTTTTACCGTCCGCTATTCGGCCATTTTGTTGGCGTTATTAACGTGACACGACATGACAAATATAAAATTATTATTGTATGCACTCTACGATAACAAACCATGATTTATTTACCTTTCGTCTGTGTGTGGAAGCTGATGAAACCGCAGATCTTTATTTAAATAGGATGAAGACTTGCAGTCTCTCACAGCACACGTCGTTTGCACCATTTTAAATAAAATAATTACAGACACAAACACGCGTTAGCCCTGAATGCTGTTTACCGAGCTACTAACATAATTTTGTTCGCAGGTCGGTAACGGCTTTCCCGCGTCTCGTCCCTCACACCCCGCACGATTGCCCTGTCTAGACGGCTTCGTCGACCGACTGTATGGTTATTAGACTGTGATTTGGTTGTGTCCCAGTGACGTCTCGATTGACACTGAGGGCGGGAAAATGATTTGCGCCCTAACAGTTAGAGGACATTTTTATCTACGCGTAAACAGCTTCGTAGTTCAGTCTTGATATATCATTAGTCAAAGCCTATACACAGTAAAAATAAAAGTTAAATCGAAGTCATGTTAGAATCTTCACAACTTTTAAATGTTAATGAGACTGTTGGAAATAAGAAATATTTTTTATTGTGGCAACACTAGTTTCTTGTAAGTTATATTTTTTGTAATGTCCTCTGGAAAATGGTGGCACAATATTCCCCATCATCGACCTCAAGAATCGTACAGAGACTAAGTACCTTGATTATGGTATTTTATGTGATAAGCAAAACATTTGAAAACTGATACTTAGTTCTTTCATTTGAACTAGGCTTGTATTGCACGAGACAAACTTATCTATCTATCTACTATTTATTATCTTAGAATAGGCTTCTATAAAATTTTGTAAAAAATAAGTTTAGTAAAGCTAGAAGCTAGAGGATCGAATTGATAATTAAACACAAATATCCTTAAATTATTTATTTACGCATAATAATTATATAAAAATATTATTTCCAATTACTATTAAAAATAATAACCGAAATGGAATTATTAATTTTAAAAACTAGATTTAATTTATTGGCACAAAATATCTACACTTATTAATATAGAAAATACATTTTGAATACATTAATACAGTTTCCATGAATTATGTATTTTCTAGGAATGAATAACAATTACAATCTCAAAATTATCTTTGAGATAGGGAAAGTCGTTGAGATGCGTTGCGCTGTTTAATCAAAGAGCTATAAAAGTTATCATATTATGTAATATTTAAATTCTTGCTGTACGTTACGAATCTAAGCTTGTTTTGAAAGGAGTTATTGCTGAGTTTATTGACGGCTCACAGTAATATTATTACTACTTATTATGTCAGAATAACACAATTATTTGAGAATAATTGTGTATACAGTTATAGTTTCAATATTATTCCAAGACCCAACGCATCTCAATACTTTTTTTTACAATTATTGCACTTTTTACATAATTAATATGATAACATTTTGTTTTATAGTGAAAGATTTATTCATAGTTTTACAAACTCAGTGACTCACTCATAAAGGGTTTATGAATATATTTATAATCCCTTAGCATAGACAATAATTATGTATTTTTTGGAATATAGATGATCAAATAAGTTGTCAAACAACCATAATTTTGAAAAGGAAGACACTTAATATTGGTCTGAAGAAATTTTTATCTATATTTTTTTATTAATTAACCAATACGCGATAAATAGTTTAATTTTAATAACAAGTTTTGGTACCCATTCAATTGTAGCCGATAATTACAATATCAATTAGAGGGCCACATAATAATTCCTCCCTGTGTAACTTTTGTTGAATTTTTACCAAAAAATAACGGGGTATTAAAAAGCCCCGCCTGGGGGAAAATACTAAAATAATACCAAAAGAAATAATAATAGTTGTAAATTACTATAAAAAATTGCGTTGCTAAAACGATAGTGCGATGTAGAACGCGACGCGATATCAACGCCATCTGTTGCCCATAACGCGGACTAGTACGACAAACATTTACATTACGAATTAAGAGATAACTGATAAATGGAATGTTAAATAAATACTGAAAAAAAGGCACCTTTCCCACTGCCAAAAAAATAACGTTACTGTGTAAACATCGTAAATTTTATAACGCGTTTTTTTACCAATGAGTGAATAACCTTGAGATTGACAAATACTCGAAAAAACATTTAATATTCGACATTAAAAGTATGATGTATAAGGTGCAAGATTGATTACAGCTTCAATCTCACTAGAATTATGTACACTTCTGACTCCAAAAGAATTTTAGCAAGCTAATCCGCGCAATTAAAATACGTTACCAAAACAATGTCAGTGAGACTAGTGCCTAATCCTAACAAATATGGCCATTACTTCTTACCACCGAGTGACTCAAAGAAATTAACGAATTTATTGACTCCTATGTTTTTAGGTAAATCATCTTCTGGTGGATCATTCGCTCTTATAACGTCTTTAGGTACCCCATTACTGTTTTGTACCATTTTAATCTCATTAGATGGCCTAGGTTTCTTTTCTTCTCCGTTTAGGGTAACGTGGTTACCGACCACATTATTGTTAACTTTTACTTCTTCTTTTACAGGTTCTGGCTCTTCGACTTCGGGTGTTTTCTCAACTACAATTGGAGTTTCTTCTGGGACTTCCTCTACAACTTCGCTAGTAATAGTCTCTACGATCGTTTCTACCAAAGTTTCAGTCACTCCTGGTTCAGGTTCAGGAATTTTTTCTGTCACTTCTGGTTCAGGTTCAGGAATTTTGACTGGTACCTCTTCAGTGTTTGTCTTAGGGTGATCCCAAATACGATAGTATTTGCTGTAGATTTGGTCCCATAGGTCCATTTTGTCCTTAGACGGGTTGGTTTCTAGAGTTAGCTCGGAGCTTAAATTGAGGTAGTATAAGTTGTCTTTTGAGACTGGTTGCCATGCTACTGGTAGCAGATGGCTTTCGTCAGGAGTTGGGTTTCTGTTGGAGATAAAAAAATATAATTTTAATAAACAGAAAAATTATGACATGAGTATAATTTTAAAGAGAAAATCTTAGTCATCCGTACAGGAGCCTTTAGTACGACTGATGTAAAGCCTCCATAAAAAATGCACATAAAACAGCAGATACAGATTAAATTCCCTTTAAATATTAAATGGGCTTTTGGTACTGACCCGCCCATAAAAGGCGATGAAAAAGTCTAAGATGGAGCACTCTGGCCTTGAAATTCCCTAGATTGTCAGGAACCATAGACGCCGAAAAAGAATGTTTGAAGACAGTGTGAATTTATTTTCTGTCTCCCACGGTTTCACCCGCTTTCGCGAACTACGGTTTCTACTAATGAAATATCAAATATTACCGTGGGATACTTCCCGTCTTATCTGTCTATCTAATTTGCTCTTTTCAACGTACTCTCTCACATATATCTGTGTTAAAACTACGTCAAAAAGGGGCAATTTGTCTAAATCTTCTAAAAAGACCAAGACTAATCTAATAACTTACCCAGTCTTAGCAAAGTTGGTCCAAAGCCTGAGAACCCTTTCCCTCATCTTGACATCCTGAGGAGTTGGCTCCACATCCTTCTGGTAATCATTCTTGAACATATAACCCAGCTCGTCCATATGCATCGCACGCTTTAAGCCCAAACTTGCGTTGACACCCACCTTAGATGACAAATTCAATTCACCAACATAATCAAACTTGTAGTAGTAAATTGGCATATTTGACACTTGGGTCAAATATTGGACATATCTATGAGTATCTACGTCAATAGCTAGATCTGATAGTAAGTGATAGTATTGCTCGATATTTTCTGGAGTCGTATGGTCGTTTCCATTAAAGTAAACACCTCTAATTTTATCGACAATGGCCAATGAGTCTTCGGAATTCTTTTCAACGTTCAATTCTCCAGGAATCAAAACCTGTAAGTCTTCAACTGGGTTCTCTGCCGCCAACTCTAGAGTTGTCGACCCAATCATGATTGGACAATCAGAAACACGCCCTGATGTGACCAAATCTATAAACGCTTCA
The DNA here is from genome assembly GCA_947623365.1 of Achlya flavicornis. Taxonomy (NCBI): domain Eukaryota; kingdom Metazoa; phylum Arthropoda; class Insecta; order Lepidoptera; family Drepanidae; genus Achlya; species Achlya flavicornis. Next base: position 20,194,278 of record OX392467.1, on the reverse strand, counting down.
GTAATAACAGCTTCTACGCCAGGAAATTCTTTTTCTACAACCAATCCGAATGTGTTATACGGTTTATTGAAGAACTCTTTAGACGAATGGACCTTTTCTTGAGCATCAACTATATCTTTAACTGGTGTTGATGTTAAGAACTCTAGGATTTCATCAGGATCGTTTGAATCACAACCCAAAGCTTGTGCTAACGCCTTAGCGTTTTCCAGAGGATATTTTTGATAACTCCAATTGTTCAAACCTGTTCCAGACTGAATGATGGCTTTGCTTATCAGTTTTTTGGACAAAGGGCTAGCTGTCAGCAAACTGGCTGCAATCCCACCAGCGCTCTCACCAAATACGGTCACATTTCCAGGGTTACCACCGAAATTTTGAATGTTTTCTTTTACCCATCTTATTGCTTGGACCATGTCTTTAATGCCGGCATTTCCGGGAACTTCTGGTGTGTTTAAACTCAGGAAACCAAGAGCTCCACATCTGTAGTTCAAAGTGACGACGACAACGTCCTTCTCGACAAAGAAATCACAACCGTACAAATTGGTGTTGCCAGATCCAAATCTAAATCCGCCTCCATGGATATACACCATGACAGGGAGGAATTCTCCGTCAAGATTTGGGGTGTAGACATTGAGGAAAAGGCAGTTCTCATCTCCTGTATACCCTTTGTGGATGAAAGGATCCTCTTGGGCGCAAACATTACCTTCTGACGTGGCATCACGGATACCATCCCAAGGTTCTGGTGGATGTGGGGCCTGAAATAAAAATAGGGAATTTTAGAGCAACTTTTTTATGCTAAAATGTAGTAAACAAGCGTAAGGTCCGCCTGATAGTAAGCGGTTACTGTGGCTTATAGACGCTTGCAGCACACGCGTGTTGCAGACCATCTTCACTCATAACCTTCTTGCAGAGGGGTTGGAAAAGGTCGCTGTGCCGGGTAAGTATCATCTGACACTATATTTCAGGTCTTCTCACACTGCCAGCCCAGCGCCTTCTCATGGACTTCTGGTCGTGAAGGTACTTCGGTATTGTATGACACCTCGATGTGTTACCTACTTAAGGTTTATTATCAGTGCCAAGATATGACGTGGGTTGTTTCCAGTTAATGTTCTTTACTTGGCAGATGCTCAAATTGCTTTCAACTCAAGCCATGTAAGTATAATAGTTTGTTTATGAGTTCACAGACAAGGATATTGCGCCTTACTTCAATAGACATTAAACCAATTGAATTTGGAACCTGTACCAAAAGCATTAGGTTTATTTTCGATTAACAAGGTCTATTCTTGAGACGTGATATGTGTTTTGATCTCTTTCTAATACAGGCCATAGAGGAAATTTACATAACATTGAATTGTTTTATGTCAGAAGGTTGAGAAGCAGGCGTTCCACCTGATGGTAAGCGGTCACAGTCGCCTATGGACATAAGGAATATCAGGAGGATTGCCAACCTAACAAAACCTAAGCGGCAGGATCGCCCGCAAGCTTCGCCCGCGCCAACTCCTATGTGACCTGCGCCTAAGACACACCGACCGGATTTATAAATTGGAATCATCAAATTGCTCTCAGTATTTTTGCACTTACGTAAGTTATATAGAAAAGCCTGAGATATGTCTCCTATACATCTCTTATCATTTATTATCTTATTTACAATACGATAATGATATTGGCTTGGATTACACAGTTACTGTTATCTCAGATGTGATGGTAGAAATGCAGTTGTTTGGCAAAACTGTGTTACAATATTTGATTTGTTATAAGTTTATGTAGAAATGTGTCATGAGACTCGATGACTGTATAGCCTAAAATACTTTTGCAGAACTGTAGGTATAATTTGAAATAGTTACTGAATCATCGTGATTCGTGACGATTTTATGCAAGGAGTCCCTCTTTTAGGTAATAGGTAAAGCATGCTGGTTTTCATGTGCCAATATTTTGAGAATCATCACTTTTTATTTCGGGAACGCGGGTGAAACGGGGGCCAGCTAGTCTAAAATATTTAAAGAACTTAGTATTCCTCCGTATGGCAAAGCCTCAAACCGTGTGACGACATGTGTGACGGGTCACTCCAATATGGCGAGGAGGGCGATGGCTGCCACACGCGTCATACTTGTGAACAGGTGCTGCTTGTGGGGGCTATTTATTAACTTATTAAATATCGATTCAGTCTACTTTGTAGTTTTGCCGTCGTGCAAATGCAACCTTCCGAACCCGTATTAGAGTCAGACTTTTCATAATTGCCTGCGTCTGGTCTATTTGACTAAATGATTTTGAATACAAGAATAAGCAAATTCTTCAACACATGACTTCAAACGACTTCCTCAGAAACATGATTGTATTGGCTCTCACCTTAAATCTAAGTGATCCGAGTGGTGGTTTCGCGTAAGGTACTCCTTGGAAGCTGTAGAACGCCTTGCCAGTGGGGCCGGTCACCACACGGCCCTGCAGCTGTCCTTGTTCGACCGTTACTACCGGTGCTTCTGTCATTCTGCCGCCACTGTTGGCAAAATACAATATTTAGCTTACGAATGAATATCCAAAATTTCAGACCTTTGATAGGTACCTTCATTAAGTATTTTATCAAAAATAGCTTTGGGAAGTCTTACATTAGTTCGTCAGTCTGTGTGATAGCCATTTTACTTATAAAATGTAAGGTCTGTGAAGTTTAAAATACCTATATAGGGTGACTGGTAATTAGTGACCGTTACTTAAACACATGATTGTACTCATGATAACAAATAACTTTCCCAAAGTAGTCATTAAAAAAAAACGTATTTTAAATTTGGGCGTGCACATGGAAGTAATGATTTGTTAAGATGATGATGTGTTAGTATTAACAAGATAATCATAAGCAGCTCGGATTTCTTAAACTTGGGGTGGTGTTGTATCCAGGGAGATTTTCTCCCGAGTGTGACGAAAGATAAACAAATACAATTTGCGTTTAATATTAGGCCATGCTAAGAAGTCATATTTGACAAGAGGGTGTCTCTCCTTGCCGCACTATGTTTGTCTCTTTTTGACATATGGATGTATATGGGCTGTCAAAAGTGGCCTATTAGGAAGGCCCTATTATACGTCAGTTTTCTATGGGAGAAATTTGTGCCATGATACCGCGAGAGGCGCTTTACCAATTCCTCAATAGTAAACACAAACGCCATACTCGTCATATCTTTGAGGAAGTAAAGTAAGAAAGATACCATCACTTAAATTATTAAATACTAAATGAATAATTAGAATAAAAGACGCAATTGATAATTACATCGCTTGGTGATAAAGATAAGATTAATTTAAAATTTGACACTATCAGAGACCACGACCACACCAGAAGAATCATTCATAATTAAAGTTATCAAGCCTTTCCATCAGATGTGTAGAGAGCATAGCATAGTGCATTGTAGCTAATAAAACATGAAATGAGACAAGGCTGTATGGCTCTTAAACTTTTGCCTGTTTTTTGGCGAGCTAAATAAACAACAATCTAATGAAGCGATTTCATTGGCGGATTCAAACGACCCATGCTACAGAGTACTTCGTGTCGCTACTGTGTTTTAACGTCGGCCGTTTACTACCAACGGAATTTACCACGACAGCTAAATTACACAAACGCAAGTAAAAACAATAACTTTTCTCAAAAAAATAATTAACGGATCCATGTTAATTTGTGTATTTTATTACATAGCACTGAATTTAAACCTAAAATTATTGTATGTTGGCTCACCTGAATTTAGACAAATCCAATGTCCTATTTACAACAGAATAGACGAAATACTAAAAACTGTGCTAACATTATCGGAATGCTGATAAACCGTGATAAGATACAATAATATCTATTCTATGTGATGTATCTCTTACTCACTTCGTAGAATTTTACAGATTACTTAACAAAAATGGCATAATATATGCAGAAATGAAATGAAAAATAAAAGTGCCGACATCCACCTTTATTGAAATTAGTTAAAATTTTGCATTGCAAAATAAATAAATTCGGTTTAGGCTTCAACGGACTTGAAGGCGCCTAAAGAATATTTTTTTTTCATTTATATTATTATCATCAAGGGCAGGTAGAAAATTTCTTACCCAAAAGGCATTTTATAATGACTCAAAAAATCCCTCGAAGTAGAATCCAATCGGTATCTCCTCGCAATATTTCGCCTATTCTCCTCAGTACGCTTCCATTCGAATACATTGACGTTCCTCGTTAAATCCTCATTCAAAGAATCCATAAAAGAAGTCCACACATTGTTTTCCTGGTGCGTACGAACGAAATTGGCAATTTTTTTATTTACAGGCTTCTTTCCAAGGGCCAAAAGCCTAGATTCTCTAGCTAGCAAATATCGTAACGCTGTTCTTTTAAAAACAATCAACTCTTCCAAACTCCTGGCCATAAACACAAAACTGCACTTTAAAATTTAAACAATTCGAAATTCAAATCACATTTTTTAAACACTGTCTTCGAGACAATGGTCGTATAATAAACAGCCTGTGAGTGAATTTTAACGGGGCGTGGAAATTTCAAGAGCAATTACCACTTATTCATGACATGACATGATAGATCGGTGTAAATTATTTTAAAAATAGCCTGCAAACATCTATTGCCGTTCGTGAATCAGTTAACTTGAACTAGACTCTTTTATTTCTAGCAGCATAAAGATCAAAACATCTTTTCAGTGGAAATGTAAAAAGTGTCGAGCAAGTAAATTGTTACACGAAAAGTTTTTTTTTCTTTACTTTAAATTGTATGTAGAGTACTCTTTTTTGATCGACCGACGTTCTACGTCCTTGACACATAATTACTTAATTAAATTCTTTTTCTTTTTTGATTATTTAATCATGCACAATCTTTATACGACTGAGCAAATGTCCTTATTAGATGAAGCTTATTCACTGTGACCCTGAAAGCCCATAGACAAGGCCCTAGTTTTTCCCTGATTTCAGATCAAGTCTTTTATGTCCTACTCGTGTCCTAATTCCTGTTATAACTGTCTACTCACGGTTAAAAGGTAAGGTCGTGAGTTGCCACGCGCCGCGTCCTTACAAATTAGTACATTTAGCATATCTTTGCGTACTAATGGTAGCATTTACGGCTCATCGCACACGCACTTTAGTACTTATGCTAAAATACTACCAATAAGGTTTTAGTTTGGTATGAAAATGTAGCCAGCGCAGACAGATAGGAACACTGAGTTTTACTCAGTAGCTCGCTTATTACATGAGCAAGTCTAGAAGAAACCATTTTTTATATTCTGGGTTTGGCAGGACTGTACTACTAACATCATACACAACAACTTTTTTTCTATGACTTTTTGCAAATTATAATTATAACCTAAAACAAACTTTCATCAATGGGTCAACCTAAATGTCAAAAGAATATGGTACACACGGCTGCTGATCAAGATATACATTTCTAGTATAGCGAGATCAGCTTATACTGGAAATGTATAGCTTGATCTGTAGCCGTGTGTACTAGTTTTCGATCCGCTGTTTGACTTACACCCTTCCGAGGATCGAATATTTCCTGGGAAAGAAGTATCCTATATGTTATTCCCGGTTATGATCTACTTGCGTGCCAAATTTCACCAAGATTGGTTGAGGCGTCAAGAGGTAACAAACAAACTCACATTCAAATTTATTATTGGTAGGATTTTTGTAACCACAGATCATAGAAATAAATATACCTAGAAAGAACGTCGCCATACTACACGAATATATAAAACAGGCCAACGTTTTACGCTCCCTCTGCGTCATTCTGCTTGTCATAGTGACGTTCATAATGATAGTAGTTGTTGAAATATCCCAATTAAAATCGGGAGAAATTTAAATATTGATCATTATTTTGCATTTTTATTTATTTTTATTTGATTTAGCCCCTAACAGTTAGGGTCTATTTTTATCGACGCGTGCACAGCTGCGACACTCTATCGACTATCTGGATGTGTATCCTTAATCAAAGCCACAGATATAGATAATCTTTATATATTTAAAGATAAAGTTAATGAATGAATAATATAAATACCACAAGTTATCTGAAATATTATTAATGATAATGTTAAGATATGTTGCGTAATTTGTATGATTACAATTGGAATTAATAATAATACAAGTATAATAGATTATCAAGATTAACGTTCTCAAAAGCAGTTTAGGCCCCAATGATACTTTTTATTATAATAACATAGTTTGGCCCCCATTAAGGTGATCGCAAGTGATAAGCACCTAACAACGAAGATTTGTAAAAGCTTAAAATTTTATAATGGACTTAGTTACTTAAGTAAGGATTTTGTGTAAACATTTTTTGTTTGTTACAATTTAATCTTCTAATGAGGTTAAATTATATTTATTTACAACCAATATGTACAAATTACAATCTATATGGGGTGACTGGTAATTAGTAAACGATACTTAGACAAGATAATACTCACATTATAACAAACAACTTTCCCAAATAAACAAATAGGGATAAATAACGAAATTAAAGAAAAGCTGATGGTGTATTCTTATTCTTGTTAGGTACTAAATATTATGGGGTCATGTGCTAAGTAAATAAAAAAAATATTCTTTGGGAAACTTGTTTGCTATCACGAGTACAATCATGTGTCTAAGTATCGTTTACTAATTACCAGTCACCCTATATATAGAACATTTCCTCGAGCTTTTTCCGCTAACGCATCAGCTTGGCTATCCAAAGAGGAAACGCTGCCAGCCTGATAGGAACCTTGCTAAAAGGTTTAAAACTCTTTTGTTACAATTGATAAGTAACAAAGTAATGTAAAGTAATTTTTTGGTGACTGTACTTTTTGTTGACTGTACTTGCATTGTCTTCCAACATACTAATGTATACTAAATATCACATCAATCCGACCACTGGAAGTGGGTGAAATTCGACTTGCAAGATTTGACCCGAACATACAAGTACATACATTGCAACTTGCAAGTTTATAAAAAGCTTGTAAAAAGTTAATCATAGTATGGTTTAAGATGGAAAATGTAAGGTTAGTATATAAAGCAAAGCATTTTTCCAATAATAAAAATATATTAAAAAAATCACAAAGTTAGTTAGTGAAGTGCAATAGTTATTTATCGACCAATCGTGCATAGGCACTCACCGAAGATCGTCTAGGAAATCGTTCACTGCCGATATCATGTTGCAAATCGTTATTATTCACTGAAAAAATAAATTTATAAGACATTACACAAATTTATTGAAATAAACAATGGTGCTGTAAACAATTCTGTTGTAAATCACACTAAGAAATTTTATTATTATGTATTATATCAGTTATCTGGTTTCCATAGTACAAGCTCTGCTTAGTTTGTGATCAGATGACCGTGTGTGAGGAATGTCCCAGGATATTTATTTATTCATATCATATCGCATCTCTTTCTTACACACATTATTGAAAAAGGATATAAAATATTGAAAGGTGTCAAATTACAATATAACCGCGACAGCTGGCGACTAAATTTATATTGAAAACAAGCATTGGACTAATTTGACAGGAATACATTTCTTATGTTCTTTGTTAGGAAGAGATATAGTGAGACTAAATTAGTTTCTATCAAATTATTGTCGGAGGGTTGAGCAGGCAGGGGGTCCAACTGATGGTAAGCGGTCTCCGTCGTCTATGGACGCTATCCAACGTGTACAAAGCCTAGAATCCTGCCTGCATATCAGCCTACATCTTCAGAGCTAATAAACGTGAAGTGCATCATAATCCCTTCCATCCAAAGGATCCATCCTTTCCCTCATTTAGCTTATGTTCACTGATTATTGTTCATATAGGAATTTATCCATATAATGGTTCATATGTATTTATTATTTGTTCGATTATTTTAATTTTAAAAAGAAAAACACTCGCTGATCTTTTGCCACTGATTTTCGTGACGCGACGTACACTCACGAGGCGCCGGCAGAATATCAGCGTTGGGGGGTACCTCAACATTAGGCTGAGTCGGCCGCCTTTTCTTTCCGATACACACAGATTCGATATTTATTTATTCTTTATTTTACTGTTCTATTTTTATATTTACTTTTCATTTGTGTGTTTTTGGAATTTGTCACAGACGTATGAATAGTACCTACAAGGAATTTGTGCACTTTATGGAACACCCATAGAACTGTTAAAGGTTCCTATTCCTACCATATGAGTGAATTAACTAATACTAACATAAAGATCAATACAGCAGGACATTGACCTCAAATAAAACGCCCACAAACTGTCAATATTGATTTTTATCCGGTAAACAATATGGTTTAATTTCGATCACGAGAAATACCGGAATCCTCGAATAAATGTAGGATAAGACAAGACACAACATATATTACAATTTACTAACTGAACTATCCATATAAAAACTTGTTTTATTAATAATCTAATTTATGCACTGGCTGGCACATTTTTTTTTTATACCACTTAGGTGGCAAACAAGCATACGGCCCGCCTGATGGTAAGCGGTTACCGTAGCCTATGGACGCTTGCAACACCAGGGGTATCACGCGCGCGTTGCCGACCCTGCAGAAATCTCTTCACACCCCTTTTGAAGAACCCCATGCTGTACTCCATTGGGAAAACCACGGCGGGGAGCTCATTCCACAGTCTGAGCGTACATTTAAAGTAAAAGTCGATTCTCAAAATGGCATATGTACTTAAAGATTAACTAAGCTATTCGAAGCCTAGTTCGTGATACAAACATTGTCATATGGTTTCACTTGTCTCAAGGCGATTGTAATCACGGTCGAGCACGTGGGCGCAAACACGTGCTACGTTATACGGGCTGTTCACATTCGGGTAATCGGCTCATATTTTGACGATGGACCTAACCATATTTAAGTTCTATAAGATGATGTACGAAATTCATCATCAGGTTTTATTTAATGAAATCGTTGGAAATTAATGGCCTACCTGATTCCATCATAAATAAATATCATGGGAAATACTTCACACACGGTTATCTGATCCCAAACTAAGCAGAGCTTGTACTATGGAAGCCAGATAACTGATATACTACATACTACTTTTTGTTTGGTCATACAGACATGTTCATGCACACAAATGCATGTCCTGCTTGGGTGGGAAGCCCAAAACCGGCGGCGTGATAGGCGGAATCTTAACCAAGCACGCCAACTGGCCCGTAAGAAAAGAGTGACACCTTTTGGAGCCCAGACTACTGGGGTTAAAAAACTTGGAATTTTGCACAGGTTCCTTTCCCAAAGGATACTTGGAAATTCCACCCCTAGGGGCCAGACCGCGAGGTGGAAAGCTAGAAATTGATACTTGGCCTAAGATATCCTTTAGTAATATTCGAAATTTCTGTCTTATAGCGATTTCAAATCGCGTGACGTCAATGCATACATTGAACCGATCGAGTTCAGCATACAAATTACTGAAGCATGCTGATGTCACGATTTGTTCGCTTCATACAAAATAAAAACACAAATTTCCCTTGTCTGATTTTATTACCTACTTGGTTTCTACTTTTTATTTGAATAAATACTGTAAAAGACTATAATATATATAATACTTATTTAAGATTATAGAAGATTTAAGAAAGAAAAGACATTTACGTGGAAATTGTGCATATTCTCAGACTGTTCCTTAAGTTAGCTTATAATTCAAAACTACAAAAAGGATTAAGTATCTGTCTACAAATACCTAGCGGGTAAAGGAAAGTCCATGGTTAATGAAATGAAATTTATTAGAAGGACGGAAGGATTAGATACAATTACAGTTTTAGTTCTAGCTTCCACACTAGGTTGGATCATGTCCAGCTGTGACTTATAGGAGCTGAGGGTCTACCATCATTTTGTGTTTCTTTTTTATACGACTGGCCGAAAATGTGTTGTCAGGGTTCACTTACGTATCATCATCAGCCCATAATGTCCCATTACTGAACACGAGTCTCCTTTCACAAATGAAAGTGAAAGGGAATAGGCAGACACTCCACCACGCATGTCCAACCTACGTTTGGAGTTTGCAAGCCGCCACTAGCTTAACGACTATCACAATTAGGTGATATCTGGGACCAATGGTTTAATGTGCCTTCCGAAGCAAGGAAAACGCTCGATTTGAAATACCACTAGGCCACCCATTCCGAAACCGTCTGTTGATTGCTTAGTATGCCCATCATCATAAGAACGGCTAATCAAGCTACACTACGTCCACGAGCGATTCCTTGTTTTGAGTTTCATGGACTTTATTGTTTACCTTGCGAAAGTAACTCTGTTTGTTACTGTTTCAGAACCGATCACGTTGAAATTTGGCATGCAGATAGCCTATAGTATGGAGAAGGACATAGGCTATATCTTATCCCGGGAATCCGGGAGAAACCTCGTGGGATAGCAACAAAAATCTCATAACTGGCAAGGATACTAAAAATCTTTGTAATGTCAAGCTCAAGGCGCATCTGCCAAATCAATACTTTCTAATCTTCTTTTATCTCTGCAATCGGTCAATGTTTTTGCAATTTTACCACATTATATTGCGAAACAATTATGCCGCTGTTATTGCAAGTACCTATTTTTAAGATAATAATTTATTTGTCTGCCATTTTAAACTTTCTCACGTATCTGTTATCTTGTATCTGTGACGTACTACACATAACGATAATCTTGCGCCATCTTTAATTGTACAGTTTGAAAAATAAGTCATGGTGCTAAAACATACGGTTCAATCGTTTTTTTTTTTTCGCAATTTCAGTGTTGCTGCCTAATTTTATTATGTTCGTTTATTGCACATACTGATTAGGAGACTCCCACCCAACCAGTCCCAAGTCGCAACTCAAAATGACAGCGTATCGTCATTTTATTCACATAGTATTTATATACTCTGAGCTTAGAGGCACGATGCCCTATGAGAATCTTTGTCTGAGCTATCATTGACATTTTGTTAGGAGTTTCCAAACTTAGGCATGGGTTGGTGGAAATGGGCATAAGCCTTTTTGTTCATCCAAACATTTTGATAAAGGTTCGGTGGTAGCATGTCTTAGGGTGATAGAGGCTTCTAGGTATATTAGATCAATTATGTTATTTTTAATTTTTTAACCGACTTCAAAAAAAGGAGGAGGTACTCAATTCGGTTGTATATATATATTTTTTTAATGTTTGTTACTTAATTTAATGGAAAATTCTTTTTTTGTCTGGAAGGGTACACTTCCCGTTTGGTCCCATTGTCATCAGATCAGGATTTGATTACTTCTTAGTGTACTTTGAAGTCGGTTTAAGTTTTTTGTAAAACAGTCCAATTATCTTTTCTCGTGTGGTCTACTAATAAATAGTTATCTATCTATCATTTTATGCTTTAGGTATAAAGTTTAGACGAGCAACTACCAGAAAACTCTCATAAGTCTGTATGTACCGCTACCATGTCTAGACACAATGAAAGTGTTTGTGACTCATCTCTTCAAAATGTTCACTTTTACTTGGAAAGTCGATTTACGCGCATTTAAATAACGATTTATCATTATTTGCTGTGTGCTGTATACTTTATTGGTATTAGGGCTGTGCGATTTTAATTAAATACATCTTCCTTTAAAATAAAAAATATATATTTTTAGAAACTTAGCTTGCACTAGACGATATATATGATACGATGGATATATATGATAGGGTGAAGATTTTTACTAGTGTTGCATACATACGTTCGGGCGGGGCCCCTGTATCTTTGATACGGTTGATACGGCGATAGCTACGCCCCTGAGGCATTATGATTTCAGTTGAATCTACCACTTCGCCACTTAAACTTACAAGACACAACCCTACGTGCACAAACACGTATTCGGCGAGATCGCGTTTATTATAATATAAATGCATTCACCATCTCAATATTCGGCACGAACCGAAAATATACTTTCACTAACGAGATCCGATTACATCGATGCAAGTAGCGATATCGATAAACATTTTATACAAAAATACCGGTATTCTGTTTCTTAATTTGTCCAGTTAAAATGCTGTCAATGTCTGCAAGGTCTTTTAATATCTAGTAGGTAATTTCTCCGGTTTTTGGGAGTATACAGAGTATTTCAATACCATATCTAGAAGTTTATTTTTTATACCACTAACGTAGCAAACGTGCATGCGGCCCGCCTGATGGTAAGCAGTTACCGTAGCCTATGGACGCTTGCAACACCAGGGCTATCACTCGCGCGAAGTAATCTCGCCAATAATCTTGCCAACCCTAAAGTAATCTCTTCACACCCTTTTGAAGAACCCCATGCTGTACTCGTTTGGGAAAACCACGGTGGAAGAAGTTAGTTTGATCGGTATCACTAGTAGTCAATCCCCATGAAATGTGCGTTGTATACTACATGTCTGCTAAATTCATACCCCCTTATTCATAATCGCTTTTTAACTAAATCAGTGTAATAGTGTCCTCCGTCTCACTCTTTCGATCACCAAATGTCACGTGTCAGATAAAGACTTCAGAATTTTAGCTAATCAACGTTTGATAACTTCATTATGAATAAGGGGGATAGTATTCAACGCTACTGAATTAGTAGACAGCCAAAACTGTCAAATCTGTAAAAAATTACACCACTGATAGTTCATTGGAACACAATTGTAAAAGCAGACTTGGGCCTCTGTTTTCCTGGGATAGTATTCAACGCTACTGAATTAGTAGACAGCCAAAACTGTCAAATCTGTAAAAATTACACCACTGATATTTCATTAGAACACAATTGTAATAGCAGACTTGGGCCTCTGTTTTCCCGGGTTTACCCTATGTGCTTATCCACAACATAATCTATCAGTGTACCAAATTTCATCCAAATCCGTTAGCGTGAAAAAGTAACAAGCGTCCATACATCCATCCTCACAAACTTCTTAGGATGTATTTTTTTCTCAAATATCCCTATATCTAACTAAGAGACCATAGACAATAGGTCATGAGAGCCTCGGAATTTAAATGAATCATTAATTCTGCATTCAGCTCACAGCGTGGTAGACGTTTAAGTACACTTTCATGGTTAAATTGCTTATTAATTTTTAAGTAACGTTGAGTCATGTTTTGTAGCGTTGACGCGTTGATACGCGCGCTTTATTTAAAAAGCTTTATTGTAGCTTAATAAATCCGTTTATGTCTTATCTATACTAATATTATAAAGAAGTAAAGTTTGTAAGTTTAGCTGTAGGAGGTAATCTCCGGAACAACTGATCCGATTTTCTAAATTCTTTTACTAATGAAGCTACATTATCCCAGAGTGCGGGCGTCATGTTTAAAGTTTAATCCAAATCGGGACTTATCTCTCGGTTAAAAATTAAAAAATACATGTTTCAGTATTTGTGGAAATTAAGAAACGATTTTCCGTAGTTCAACAATACATTACGGGGCTCGCAAAGGTAGTTCACACACAACAACAACCCTGACTTGAAACCAGCCCCGGATCTACGGTTTTTTCGAATCGGGGCAGAAATTTGATAGTGGCGCTAGCGTTGGAGATAATTTGTAAAAAAATGTGTTCAAAAACCTACTACGCGTTTTAAAACCATATGAATAATCGATAGAACAAGGCGCGCTGGATGCTAGTCGCTTTATAAAAACAGTTTTGTTTTTCAATCATGGTTTTAGCGCCCCTGTCACTGCCGCCTGGGGTATGTGCCCCGACCCTGCTTGAAACTTTAACTTACTTGAAACCCATAATGAAAATCACACCAGTTCTTTAATGTCGCGCCTTAGTCATATTTTATCATACAATCACACATAGGGTCTTCCTCCGATTGTTTTACAAATGGATTTGTTGGTCCATTGTTGTAACAAATGTTATGATTATATCTACATACAAGTGTCAGTGATGAAAGAACATACATATAATCATTACAGTTCACATACAAAACGCTGTCTTGTACTTTTGAGTTTGAAACTTATGTGAAATATAAAACAAAATATGTTTGGTGTAGATGCTTTACCCGTACTCTATATTTTAACCGGCATTCATTCAATGAGGAGGCACACTGACAATTTATCCCGCTAGGTGTCGTATAGTCGCTGGTGCCGTCTATCTGTCAAACATCATAATTTTTTTACGTATTCGTTATCAAATAAGTTATTCAATAATTATAATGCCTTTATGTATGTGCCTTTATGAACCGAGCACGAGCCGAGCCTCGAACGAGCCTACAACGAGCACGATGCGTATCCTTTTGTACGTAAAAAAAACTGACAATCGCGTTCGTTCGAGGCTCGCGAGCCCGTCCACGCGACGCGAATCGTGCTCGCAGTGTCCTCGTTCGAGGCTCGGCTCGTGCTTGGTTCGCCAAGCATGGACGCACCATAACGATTTTTAGATTCAGATTCAGATTCTTTATTTGCAAGAACATGGTATTTATAATACAGATGTTAGCCTTAATATTATATAACATTTATGAGGAAAGCCTATATACTGGTTGGTTTAATTAATTGAAACTCATGAAAAAGAATAGGTACATCAAGTCAATATCAATGACAGTTACCAGTGAGGGTGGCGCCATCTGAGATTAGCTTTGCCTGTCCCTCCCTATTAAGATAAACAGTATCGCGGCATAGGTACGTCGCATTCTTTCAAGCGTAATTTCTTACAAAATTTTGCGAAAAAATTGCCTTATTTCGGTTATAGACAGACGAGTGCGAATTGAAAATACAACAGTGAAAGAAAAAAAAACATGCGTCAATGAAATAATATTGCTTGGTATACCTATGAAGATTCTGAGAAATTTAGATACCTTATACGGGGTGGATACAATATATGTAACCACGTGAAGTTCTCAGGAATACGAGCAACTTTTACTATGGGACCAACTTCGAAACCGCAATTTAAAAAAAACATACAAAAGGTAAAAGGTCTCCTCGGAGAAAATGTATGAAAAGCTGTATTTTTTTTTTGCGATTTCGAAATTTGTCCCATGGTAAAAAATGATCGTCTTCATGAGAACTTTACGTGGTTACATTTATTGTCGTATACACCCCGTAGAATATGTTATTCTATACTATTAAACTAGTAATATTTATATATGTTTTGAGATCACGAAAACGTCTAAACGATTTCGATGAAATTTGCCACATGGGGGTTTTTGGGGGCGAATAATTGATCTAGTTAAGTTTCATCTCTGGGAAAACGCGTTTTACCGAGCAAAATTCTGTCGCCCAGGTTTTTATAAGCTCTAAACATAACACCTGTGTACTTTTAATTTATCTTTCTTTCTTTTCATCGTATGGACCCTAGAAATGTAGGATACAGTTCAAGCTTAAACAGCGGTGCTAAATACATCCAAAGCAACATTAGTGTGAATTGCTGATTGTTTTGTAAAGACTGCTGTTGACCATCGCATCGCATGGTCAGTTCATTGCATGCTGACTCAACTGCACATTGACAATTAAAGAGTCTATATCAGGATTACAGAAGCGCAGTTTGTATTTGTGTTATTACTTGCCTTGGATTTTATGTGGTTCATGTATTTCACCATGTAATAGCAAAAAGGGGAAAATATTGAGATTGTTGGGTGTGTCGGAAACGAGGGAGTCATACCCCGGGTGTTGCAAGCGTCTATAGGCTACGGTAACCGCTTACTATCAGGCGGACCGTATGCTCATTTCCTACCTTAGTAGTATATATTTAGGTTAATTCTGGGCTCCATCTTAGGCTTCATCATCGTCCTTTATGGGTGGGTCAGTGGCCAAACGCAAGCCCATTTAATCTAGATCAAAAAAAGATCTAATAAGAGTTTCCACTGTATACTAAAATTCATCTCCCAAAAGACATTGTAGCGAACTACTACATAATGAAGTTCACACGCCGAGAGATGGCGTTGGCTTCATTACCCTGCATCGCGCATACAAGCCCACTACATCCTGCATCGCGCTTGCGAAGATTTCTCGGCTATCTGCATATACAACGTGTAACCTCAGAGTATATAAGTACTACCTCAGAGTAGATAAATGTACTACGTACAAGTGTAACAGTTTAAGATGCCAAACCATTAAACTGTTTGTTCAGAATCGTTTTCTGAATCGATTTAATTATTTTTTAATATAGATATTTAAAGTTACAAAATCGATTCAGTAGGCGATTCTGAACGGTTTTGTTCAAACATGTATGCCCGACATGTACAGTTGGACCGCGGTCCCCAGGCACGATGACCCAGCCTGGCGGAAGATCTTCCCTTTTAAATGGAGGTGTCGTCCACCTTGCACCTCCATAACTTAAAATGATCATCCTCACAAATAAAAGAAATCGAAAGTTGACAAGTCACGAACCACACTATCTTATAAGAATGTACAAAACGTCGCTTCCGCCGCAAACACGTATAAAATAGTATGAGTCAACGCGAACACATGAATTTTACGCCACAAATCGATTCGTACACATATGTTCAGCAGGCATTTGCGAATGACTCATAAGGAAGGCACATCGCGATATGACTGTCTAGAAAATTCATGTCTAACTTGCCACTCCCTTAATTAATGATTTTTTAACGCCCTTCAGCCCCAACGGAATATCAAAATAATCTATAATAGTCACTAACTAGGTCACACATATATGAATTAAGGTCGAAATTCATGTCCGCAAATACAGAATGGAAAGAAACATGGCGAGATTTGCACAAAAAAATATATTTTTAGAGACGTTGAAATTTCGTTATTATTGATCCTTGGTGCCTAAGGAATAACTTGAGGCATTTAAAATATTTTTAGATCCCCGGGATAAAAATGCGACATTCTATGGCATGCCGGCGAATCGCGACCAAAATCCTTATGTTGTTATGTTTTGCGGGGTTTCTAAAATATTTCAAGTATTTTAATATGTTGCTGGTAATATAATCCAAGATTGGAAGTGATTCAAAATCCTCTAAAATGTTTATTTTTTTTGTACAAATCAATGTATGGATCTCGCCATGATTCTTTGAGACGGGTCAGTAAGGGCAAGCTACCTTATGGGTTAGAAATACCAATTGTGAAAATTACATCTATCTACCTATTACGGTTCATGACATACAACCCGGTGACAGACAGACGGACGGACGGGGTAAAAAGTTTAAACAGTAGAATCTGACTGATTCATAGATGCACGCACAACTTAAACTGCAAGGTCTAGTAACTTAAAATGTTTATACAGGTTCCATTAAGAATGTAGGTATAACTTAGGAAAGGTTTTACAGAATTCGACCCTCGCTCCCCTTAAACCGCGGGGCGGAAAGCGGTATAATATAATATTCTGGGATATTCTTCACACTTCTACTACTGAAGCGCTCGTGGTGTAGCATGATAAGCCGTTCTTAATCGATCGGCAAGTTTAGCTACTACCGTCGCGGTCGGTACCTGGATGGGTGACCGCCTAGTGGTATTTCAAATCGAGCGTTTCCATGCTTCGAAAGGCACGTAAAGCCATTGGTCCCGGTTATCACTTAATTAAGATAGATAGACGTTAAGCTAGTTGGAGGCCTTCTAGGCGGCTTGAAAACTCCAACAGTAGGTTGACCACTAGCCTACCTCCACCGATCCGCAGTACACGCGTGGTGGAGTGTCAGCCCATTCCCTTTCACCCTGAATTGTGAAAGGAGGCCTGCGCTCAGCAGTGGGACATTATAGGTTGATGATGATGATTCTTCAGACACGGCCTTCTGATCCTCAACTACCTGCTATTTTAACTAAGAACCGAACGACCACATTACAACTCCAATGCCGTTGAGCGAATGTGTATTATCTAGTAGGTCTTCGACGCTAATGTATTAGTAGACCACCAGAAATGTAAAATCCGCAATTTTGACGCTGATGATAGTTCGTTCGGTGGCGCTGGGCTGGTGGTTGAGGCGGGCGCTCCGCACCAGAGTGTCACCCCCAATGGAGTGACTCCCGACTAGTAAAAAATTTAACTTTGGTACTGGTATGGCGTCTTCGTAAAGTTTTTTGCCATCAATTAGTCATAAAAATTGAGGCACTGCGTAGAAAACAGAGTTGTATTATAGAAGAACTTGGAATCGAACATCAATTAAAATTATGTCATTTCGATTTTTTCTATATTCGATGTTGAAGAAAGTCCGAGGATATTGTTATTAATTATGTAAGTAATTTGTCAAAGTTCGCTTTCCTAATGAAGATATACCAAATGGTTGAAAAAGGCATGACATTCCATTAAAGGAGTAAAGCAACAGGATAAAAATACTTGCGACAGCAACATTCCTTTCAAAGTTAACACGAACCAAAATTCAACCACTCAAAAGGCTTCTTAATTTGTTAGTAAAAAAATGGATGTTCTATTTATAGTATTAATCAATATGTATTTTAACTGGGCCTTGTTGAGAGTGACCTTGCCCTGCCCGGGAATCGCCCGGGTAGAAAGAGATGGCAATATAAGCTCACCTGTTTACACATAATATACAGGTTTATGTTTTATTCCACCGATTAACGTGCATCGGTAAGAATACCAATAAGAACTTTTTTTGAAATAAGTAAAAATATTAGGTATTTTTAGATGCTTTTTTTTCCAACTTATAAGCATTAGGTCTGCCGTCTGACTAATGGTAAGCAGTTACCGTAGCCTACACTGGGGATATGAAAAACGAGTTGCCGACCCTTTAAAAATCTATACAAAGGAGTTGAAAAGTGTCACTGTGCAGGATTGAGTATGATTAGCTAATATCAAAGTAAGTAGGTTGGTGCTTAGTTATTTTTAACTAAACTTTGGATATGTGTATGTTTTACACAATTTTACGAATCTAAACGATGATTGTGCCGTATGTTTACCACTACAAGCTTAAAAACTACCACTAGATACCAATACTTTAGGTTCGTGTGACATGTAATTTAATTATTGTTATTCTTACTTCAAAATATTGTCGGGAGATATAATTTTGAGAGTGTATCTAACTAACTTAACATCACTTAACATTGTTAGCATGATGATTTGAGATATAAGTGCCATGTTTAACTGAGGTATAGCGCATAATAATAAACTTATCGACATATTATGAAGTTGTGACTAGGCGTAGTTTAGTTATTGTGTAGTTAGCTAGCCCATCTTTTGAAGAAGGTGGTAGGCAATTTAATATTACGCATACATAAGCCAAAAATGAAGGGGGCACAGCTAGAACTTGATCGAAAGCAAAGTATTAACATATAGGCTGGTGTATGCCATTACGGTTACATGAAATTTCTAAGTGGTGCTTAAAGATGAACAAATTGACCCTCTCTAAAGGAGCAAGTTACAAATCCTGATGAAGCTACAACGACCACTCTTCCAAAAGTGGTTGCCAATTTTCATGAAAACTTCTTCAGTAGCTAAGCACTGAAAGTGGCACAAACAATTGACTAAGTATTTAGTTGGGATTGAGATTCAGAGCCAAGTATTTCAAAGCTGAAGCTCCAATTTACGGTTATTACTTCAATTTACGATTTGGTAATGGATCCAAATAAAATTCTGCGACTTTATGAGCATTTCTATGTAGAAAAACCTTAATAGGATAAAATATCCTATTTATATAATTAAAACGAGACAATTGGCGTGTGACGGTTGAACTTTCGTCCTGGAATGATAGTCAGTATTTATTTCACAATTTGTTCCTTTGGAACCAGGCGCATGGGAAAAATACGAGGTGCAGAAGCTATTTATGAACTTATGCCATAAAGGACAGATAAGGAGACTATAAAGTACTCGTACCTATTATTTTAATGAGAACGATAGCAGGAATCAATATACCACAGGGACAACATGTTTATTTACTTTATTATTAAGCGTTAGGTGAACATTGTAACTGCCTTGAAAGTCCTTTGTTATATGTTACTAAAATTGGCGTGAAGTTATAGCATTTTTATTTGCACAGCTTGTGTTCGCTGCTAATCCGATATGACATGACAATGACGACTTGACCAAAGAACTCTCGAGAAGAAAGAAGCAGGTGATTTCTAGCAGGTATTTTTTGGTACTTGGGTCTATAATAGCCTATGTAAATAACAAAGAATTGAAGTCTCTCATTTAAAACCTTGCAGCAATTCCAAGTACTCCTCTAAATCGAAGCACATAGCAGTAAAACTACATAAACGTACTTCAAATTTTAAACAGTTTTTAATGTGAACTAAAATTAGTGTCGCTTGATAACATTCAAGAAAGTAAACTGCATTTTTTTCAAAAATTCAAAATTCAAAATCATTTATTCAAATAGACCTTCGCAGGCACTTATGAAAAGTCTGACTCTAATACTCTAATACCGGTTCGGAAGGTTGCATTTGCTGAGAAGAGCCGGCAATAAACTCAGCAATTACTCTTTTCAAAACAGGCTTATAGATTCATTACATAATATTTACATTCTAATCGCACTGAAAACAATTGCGTGCCCCGTCGCGGCGGCAAAATTACAAAGTAGACTGAATAAATATTTAATAAGTAAATCAATAGCAAACTTAAGCAGACCAGCCCCCACAAGCAGCACCTGTTCACAAGTATGACGCGTGTGGCAGCCATCGCCCTCCTCGCCATATTGGAGGGAAGTGAGCGACCCGTCACACGACGCCGCCGCAAGCAAAGGCCTTAAAGTGAGCATGACTTCAAATACTCAAGGATAATTTAATTTTATACACAAGGCTTTGCGGCCAAGATACCGATCTGAGATTATTCTAGGTGTCGGATTGCATGCATTGCGTTTATACAAACCGTTATATTATGTACGTTTGTGATACAAAAACCCTAAAGATCATGGATTATGTAAATTCGTTGCAAGGTCTTTTGGGTTACCAAAGTAACCGGAATAGCTTTGCTTAGTTTGGGTTATATGCTGGATCTCAGTAAGTGCTAATGACCAGGGTATATAGCTCGAAGATGTCCATTGAATACTCCAAGTAACGGAATCCGACGCTCCTATAATCAAGGAGGCGCAAAATGTAAACGACTCTAGATCGTCCATTCAAAATGTATGGGACAAATCAATCAAAATCATTCAGTTCAACAGTGTAAGTCTTGGTTGCTGGGGATCTAATTACTTTGGTTTTTGGCAACGTTAAATACCTTTGCTGAACTGTTCCTTTGTAGCTGTACTCATTTGTTAGACTGACGATCCGACCCATCCTCCGTCCCATAATACAAGTAATGAAGTGTTAAAGGGTAGTATAGGTATGGAGTTCAAATAAATCATCGTTTTGTACTACGTAACTTTGATCCCTGGCCTTGATCTAAGGATGATGCAATCAGTCAGTCATTTAGTTTCACCTGAGCAGGCACTGCAGTGCAATGAAACAGCTGCTGCCTCCCTTAGAATCCAGAGGATTTGTATCACTGTGTATAAAGCCCGTGACAGTTCTAAACATTATTTCTAGTCGAATTTTGGGACATCAATTTAATTTCTGGACTGCTTTTTCACCATATTTTTTCACGCGGCCTAAATTGGATTCGAAAAATGAATTTTTTTGGGATATCTTAGTATCTCCTTTCAAGGTACTTGTTATTCCGTACAGGACCTTTTTGAATAATGATAACTTAAGTGCATACTTGTCTTGACAGATAGAAGGACTTTGACTTCGTCAGACGTCAACCTTTACCGATAAGATTACCACTGAGTTATGGCTCATACTGTATTTGTCATGCTCACACGAACACAGTACGCGCGATTTGATTTTTAATTTACTTCAATAGCCTTAAAAGTTACGTGGCTTAAAGTGGGCGCGTGATAACCTTTGCAAGTCATAACTTAATCTCCATTGCACGCATGCAGTTAAAGACATACGCATCATACCTATCTCGTAACCTTACCTTGCGCGCTACTGTATTACCTATAGTGCAATAAACAAGGATAATATTATAAAAGAAATTAGACGGCACCTTTTATAGCTCTTTATTCAAAAATACGTAATACCTAGATGGGGGCTAACGGCGCGAATGAAACTTTTCTACGTGAATATTTATATATTCAAATTAGAAATTCGAATTTTAAAATGGAAATGTCATTTCTTTTAGTTTATGATTGGTTGGTATTTGTTTGTTTAAACGGGCTAATCTCTGGAACTACCAGTCAGATTCGAAAAATTCTGTCACCAATAGAAAGCTAAATTATCCCCGAGTATTATTGACTTTTTAACCCGGGAACGTGGGTGAAATCGCGGGGAACAGCTAGACTTTAATATAATAAATCAAGTTATTAAATAATACCAATGCTATATTAAGATGAGCTAGGAAAAAAAATCACAGAAAATTCCCATTTATCCTCGAGAAAACGGTATCAAGAAACACGCAATTCTTAAACCCTTGTAAATTTGAAACGTTATAGGAAGCGAAACTGGAATCTGACTTTCCACCATTCCAGATATTAGCAGAGATATTAGTTACTGGAAGGCGATTAAGGGATTCAATGATTAAAGGTTTTTATTTATTGGAACGAAGTTCCTTATCGCTCGTTGCGAAAGGGGGCTAGACGGAGAAAATTAAGACCAAAAGTTGTAACGACACTTTTTGCTATAGTTGTAAGCCGTGCGGCGTGCGCATGTTTCTCTGTCTTTCTCTCTCTATCTTATAGAAAAGAAAGCAAGCCAGTTATTTTCGTTTCGTCATTCTATTTCGCATTGAAAAAACAAATATGTAAAATACCTATATAGTAATATTTATACATATTTGTTTTTAACTTCGTTCCATCCGGGTGTCCCTTGACCTCTCAAGTTTTTTGTATCTAAAATAGGAAACGATAGGTAGGTAGGTATACCTACCTTCTTCGTTTTGTATGACGCCAGCTCGCAGTACCGCCTGTTATAATGCCATATATTAATTTATTATTTTATTTATTTATACCTAATTTTGGTTAAATATCCCTATAAGACCATCGAATATTATTAACAAATGGAAAAACATTACAGGATTACAATTTTTTTTACGAAATTAGGTAAGATATCAAATACCAACACCAACCTAATTTATTGATTGAATTTGTAAAACCAATAAGTACAAATAACGGTAGGTACCTACCTACCTAAATGACGCAATGCACAGTTTGCTTTTGCTATACACGCTGTATGCATAGGTATAATCCTACCTACTGTTTTATTTCTAGGCTAGATAGAGACAACCTACACACACCCCAAGTTTATAAAATTTATATAAGTGTCAAAATAGACACCACTTTCAAGACCTATCGCTAAGGAAAACTAAAAATAATAAGGGAGTTATGATTCTCTTTTAGGTAAATAATTTTCCGTCTACCCAATTTTTACCGATTATTTATTTTTTGCAGTAGGTTTCAGCTAATAATAGCTAATAGCACAGAAATAAATCGATAAGTGCATTTTTTTAACTTGTATTACAGCCTTAACAGGTGAAGGTCGATTCACTTTGAATTAAAAAGTGAATAAAACAAAAGCATCAAAGGAAACCTGTTTTGCAAAATCTCACGATTTCGCGCGGCCGTCTGCCGGCGCGGCGCGGCTATTTTTTTTCCTATTGTATTTTATGTACTACTTCTCTAGTCTTTGAACTATTACAAAGGTAATTAAAACACAAAATATTATGACAATACACATTTTAAAAACACTTACCTGTTTGCAATGCCGTCACTCACACAAATAAAATAATTATTAATTTTTAATTCAATAAAATGCTCACGCACTCGTGACCTAGCGGGCATTAGCACTAACAGAACTGCCAACGTGACAAGGTAATTGCTGACAGTTAACGCCGCCATGTTGGTACATAATGTTACCACCAGCGTTTGAATAGTTTCTACTGAATAATAACAAATACAAATGCCAAAGAGCTTAGTAATCAACTAAGCTATTTAATTACTAACTACTACTTTCATCTTCAATTTATTTACAACAAAATATATACAAAATATAATCTGACTATATAGATTTATATATCAAATGCCAACTCTTGTTACCTTTTCGCGATGCGACTAAACCTTTGAAGCATTCGATGCTCGCTAAGCATTTAGGAATATGAAAAAATAAGTTTTTGGATTTTTTTGAATGTGGACAAATAAGAATATGGAAAATAATGTAAGTCGGAAAATAGCCCTGACACCCTGAGTTTCTTGCCGGAGGATTCCGAATCGGTGGTAAATTCAACTGTATGTACCAATCTAACGTTATTATGTGCCTTACCAGGGCCAGGGCCTAAACTGAATAAATGACTTTTTGATTTGATTTGAGGGAGGTCCAAGAGCCTCCCCCTTGGACCATATGTGAAAGCACTGTGAAAGTGATTTATTGTGACCGGCTGGAAAAAATAACTTGACACTGGCAGAAACAAGACCTAATTTAGATTTGTTTGCCAAACTTAAAACTAAAAAGGACTATTTGGCGGGAACTTGCAGAGTGACGTAGCATTTTCATTTTTATTTTCATAAATATGTGTATTTTGAGTTTTATTATGTATTTTTGGTGGTATTTTTCCCAATAAAGATCATCCATGTGCACCAGTGAAGTGAAATGAAATGAATTATGTGTATCGTGACTTCAAGTTGTCTCAAAATGTCCGTGAAGAGTTTTAGTACAATTACCACCATTGTAGTAAAACATGACTTTTATGGACGGTGACTGACTGATGACTATAATGTGAAGTGATTTATTGTGACTGGAAACTATAATATAACTCGACCCTGGCAGAAATGAGCCCTAATTTGGGCTTGGTTGCCAAAATTAAAAATAAGAAGAAAAAGAAGAAGCATAGTAGCTATGGGTAAGTAGCCGAAATTTTAATAGCTTAGCTAGCCAGCTATATGTGGTTTAAAAGCTAGCTAGCTTTTCATTTATTTTGGCTATTAGGCCAGAGCGACGGCGGCATAGTTTTTTTGTTTTTTTGTTATCGGTAAACAAGCATACGGCCCGCCTGATGGTAAGCGGTTACCGTAGCCATATGGACGCTTGCAACACACAAGGCATCGCTCACGCGATACCGACCTTTCCCCCCTCCCCAATGAGCTCTGGCGACCTTACTCACGCGCAGGAATACAACTTTACACAACTTAAAGTTATTTGGCTGCGGTATTCTGTAAGGTGGAGTTACTTCCCCAGTCGAGCTGCTCTTTGAGCGAATAAACGCTATGCTCTACCTCTCTCAAAAGCTAGCTAGTTGAATAACGTTCAACTGCGACCCGAGTTCGTTCCTCACCGCTGCAACAAGACTAGTCTAGATGATAATATAATAAATTAATGTAATGATATTGTTTTTAATTTTCTTTTTATTTTATTTGTATTAATTGACTGTCTCTCATAGGTCGTACGTTTTAAACAAATAACGAACGTCAACTCTATACTTGGATATGAACTAAAAGCTTTTACAGTACATCGACTCAGTCTTCTTGTAGTTGTAGGCAAGTAAACCGTAGATGTCGCAATTTAATTTAAAAAAAATAGGTTTGAATTAGTATAATTAGTACCTTTCAAATTTGAAATAATAATAATGCCATGCACTCAAATTTCACTCTTTCGGTACTCGCACTACTACTCAGTTTCGCAGTGAGCGCACGCACACACAGCTATGGGCTACTCGGCTAGAAACTAGAATGGCTTTTGATAGCCGGCCAGCTTTTAATGGTGACTTGTGTAGGTATTACATTAAAAAAGTAATCAGACATTAAGGATTAGTAGATTATAGCCACAAAAAATTATAAAATATTACAAAAAATACATACCTACGTAGGTTATTGGTTTATCCCCGACTGCAAAACCTAATAAAATTCAAGTTATATTAAAAATTCTATACTGTGTAATAATTCAATGTTCTATACATATTTAAAAGGTTTATTACTTTTTGCTTTTCAGTATTTCAGTGGTTATTTTTTTTTGTTAAAAGGTTTTTATTAGATTCTACAGCTATTCTAAATGTCTGTGTTCTACAGTGGAACATATCATAATAAAAAAATTAAAAAACATATACGGATGAAAAAAAAAAACACTAGACCACAGACTACCCACTAGACTTTAAACTAAAAACAGTGGTGCATTGTTATATCATTTCTATAGATTAAGAGGTAGTTTCAAATTGAAACTGATTGGAACAAAGCACCATGTACTCATGAATCCAAATTACCAGACTAAATACTCAAAGCAATTTATTCTTAGTATGGTCACACCAATATTTGAATTTTTGTTGTTTGTTTTGACATTTGTTTGAAAAGTGACTGTTAAATAAACCGTCTAACCGTCATTCCTCTTGGATTGTTCATTCGTTTTGTTTTTCGTTTTATTTGTGTTGTGCTTGAAGAAACTGCAGTGGAACATACGTAGTGATTATATTAGAATTCTGATTATAATATCGGAATTACTGTGATAGCAAGGTAAAATGAATTTAATAACACATAAATATCGATGATGATAAACATGTAGGTACTCAAAATCAGAAAAAATTTGCCAGTTTTTGAAACGCTGGAAAATATATATTTAGTACTTACAATTTTACTAAGCAGTGGTGATCTGAAACAGAAAGTGTTGTATAAAATGTGCAAAATGAGAAATATTTTTTTGTGACCTACCACAATACCACAATGGATTTTTTGTTACCATCAATATTAATTGTGACTGTTATAGATGGAGAAAATGGCCTCAAAGGAAGACCATTTGAATAAAATGAGGTTGGAACGTATTGCCAGAGAGAAAGCACGGATTGAAAAGGTATGTTTTCTAATTCTTTTTGGGACTATCTTGTCCTATGCCTCCGAAACATGCAGAGAAGTGAAACTACCATGTTACATTGCTATCAGTCTGCCATTCATTGTTTAATTCTGTTTAGGAATAAAACCAGATCTTACGTGTATGAATCTGGACATGTTTTTTTTAAGTGAAAATGAATGATAAGTACAAAATATTAAGTTTGATGGCGAGACACGCTACTTACAGTTTATTATACCTACCATTATTAAAAAGACATACAAGAAAGGCATTTATTTACATGCAAAATATAATAACGTGTATAAATTACCCTAAAAGCTCCAATTGCCAGTAAAAATGGACATTAAACAACAATATTCAACAAAATAACACATTTAAATAGTATAAAAAAATAGTATAAAACAAACATGCAGAGTGCATTCATTTCTCATATG
The DNA here is from genome assembly GCA_947623365.1 of Achlya flavicornis. Taxonomy (NCBI): domain Eukaryota; kingdom Metazoa; phylum Arthropoda; class Insecta; order Lepidoptera; family Drepanidae; genus Achlya; species Achlya flavicornis. The sequence goes on along the minus strand of OX392467.1, from coordinate 20,167,298 downwards.
ATATGAGTAATATTATACCGGTTTCAGATATGGTTATAGATACGAAATTATTTCACATATCCAATAGTTTCGGATTCGGATATAAGTTTTTTTAAGGAATTGTAAAACTAAAATACAAATAGGTAAAAATTTGTCTTTATATCTAGATTATCATTTGGTATTACAATCAGATAAATGCAACTTGGCCGGGCAAAAAGTTGTTCTCCGTAGACTCCACCCCTATCCATTTGCGACATTTTACGAATACAGAGTAAACTCCTGCAAAATTCTAAGTTATTTATTATTCTAATTAGCTAAACAGTGTTAAGTAAAAACCGCAATAAAAAATAACAATTTAAATTTATATTCCTTGCAAACCCCATAAAACAATGTTTTTGCCAGCCAGCCCCTGTAGCCCAGGGGCCCCCTATCTTTGTTACAGCTGATACTGCGGTAGCTACACCCCTGGTTTTATCGCTTCAATATCCGCCGAAAATGTGAGCACCAATCACAGCAGAGTGTCATGTGTCATGTCAAATTGTATGGCGATTTTACCTGAATAGTGCAAGTTCAAATCAAAACCCGCTAAAACATAATATTTGCACCATATCCCGCCACAATCAACACTTATATCAAAACCTGGTAAACGGTGGTACCTTTATTAAGGCTTTTTTGAAGTATAAATCATGATTAAAGTGTTTTCAAACCTCAAATAAGGAATTTTTAAATAACCATTTAAATTTTTTATTTTTTTCTAAACATTTTGAGGACAGACGTTTTTTTGACATGCTATTTTCATTGTCCCAAAGTCCTTGGGATATACCTAAATACAGTTTAAAACTTCCAAAATTGATAAGCCGTTTTCTAGAAATCTGTGAACCTACTAAAAAATAATCCTCCTTTTTAGTAGTCTGTTAAAAAATATTTAAATAGAAGCATAGTTTAGTTAGAAAATTATATTTACTTTAAAATTTTAGATAAGAATGGAGTAAAAGTAATTAAATCTGAACCCATCAACGATTTAAAGGATTTTAAGGTAAACCTACCAGTTGTCATATTAATAAAATAATTTTCCTTTTCAGCTTCGGGAACTAAACCTGAAAAAATATAGCAACATCAAAAACGAACCAATTACGAAGCGATCTACAACTAACTTAACAGTTAGGAACAACAAAACTACCGGCGTACTAACTAAGCCAGCAAATGTAAAAACTAACTCTCAAATTGGTAAACCAAGACCATCAACGGTACCCGTGACTAAAAAAGTTGATGCAGAACCAGAAACAGCTATTAAAACAGAAATTAAACCTACAAATAAAGAGAACACACCAATAAACAATGCAGTCAAAGATGTTAATAAAGCCGTGACGTGCAATAACTGTGAAACAACAAATAAAACTGCAAAGCCGAATGTAAAATCGCAAATTCCGGCTAAAATGATAAGAAAGAGCCTTGCTCCCTCTAAAATTGCGAGTGTCGCAACATCTAAGCCAAAATCAATGATGTCGTCAAGTAAGACAACTGATCCGTCTACATCGAAAATTGCAACAAAACAGACTAATAATCGCGAATCTGTATTCGATCGGCTATATAAACCTAAAACTGTACCAAAGAAGCAGATAGACGAAGTACAAAAGCTTAAAACTGACCCAAATCACTTGAAGAAGGTGATACAGAACTCTGGTTTAATTCTTAATAAAAGGCATACGGTGTTTGAAAACAGGTCTAAAGTGGATCCGCCTGTAAGGAGATCGATTTCTGCTGTACATCTCAAAAGAATTAGTAGGAGCGAGATTAATAATTGTATCCACAAATGGTCTTCAATTGGTGATAAATTGGACACAGTACATCTAGATGATGTTAACGAAGACGAGAACATTCAACAAGACAAAGTTATATCAGCAGTGAAGAGTGAGAGAAAGAAGGTTAAGTTCCTAACTCCACTGCCATCGAACATCAATACGCCAAGACCTGAAGAATTACAGGCTCGTTTGAAATCCTGGTTACAAAAACGGGGGAAAAGCTTAACCTCCTACCATCACTTGCAATGCTTTGGCATACATCATCTTTCGAAACCACTAAAACCTTTACATTTAAGTACATCTAATGAACTCTACGACGATGAAGATAAGGAGAATATTGCTGTTGAATCAGATAGTGATGATGGGTCATACACAGATAACATGAACGATGGTAGAGAAGGCTTTGGTGGTGATAAGCTCGACGTTGGCGTGGATGAGTGGCGTAAAGCTAGTTTTGTCAGTGACGGTGTTGATTATAATGATAGTCAGAATTCTACGTTGACTTGCGGTGATATAGTTCCTTATGTTGACGAATTGCTGCTTGGAGCATTGGATGATCTTACTGAACTTTTACGTGAGGTATGTATGTTTTTTTATCTGAGTAAGTTGATATTTTCAGTGTAATAAAATATTATTTAATTCATATTAATTACTATTATTTTGAGAGAGGTAGAGCATAGCGTTTATTCGCTCAAAGAGCAGCTCGACTGGGGAAGTACCTCGACCTTACAGAATACCGCAGACAAATTGTGTTCCAGAGCCAGAGCTCACAGGGGAGAGGGGAAAGGTCGGTAACGCGTGAGTGATGCTTCTTGTGTTGCAAGCGTCCATATGGCTATGGTAACCGCTTACCATCAGGTGGGCCGTATGCTTGTTTACCGACTAAGTTGTATATAAAATAATATAGAAACGGCTTTGAACGTTCCCCGATTAACTCTGGCGTCCATACTCACACGCAGGAGACACAACATTCAGACATTTTGTTGTTGTATTCTGTAAGGTGGAGTGATTACCCCAGTCGAGTTGCTCTTTAAGTGAAATAATGCAATGCTCGACCTCTCTCAATGTATCTACTCAATCATATAAGTAGTTGCATCCACCGTGTCAAACTACATTTCTTCTTGAGCAGGGCTTCGACTGGGAGGAATGCGCGCGCCTCCTCCGCGCAATCCGCGAACGTTTTCCCACTGCGTCGAATACCGCAGCATATTGGGAATGCAGAGCCGCTTTAGAAGAGAGAAGGGGAGATCTTCCCGCTTCTGTGCAGTGCTGGGAAGAAGCTATAGTCAAGGGTGCAGAAAATTGGGTGTGTTATTTTTTTAATTCAATAAATTCAGCTTTAAGCTGCATAGTGTATTAACAATAATAATAATAATAGACCTTTGCAGGCACTTATTAACTGACTCGTAATACTCTAATACCGGTTCGGAAGGTTGCATTTACTGAGAAGAGCCGGCAATAAACTCAGCAATTTTCAAAATAATCTTAGATTAATTACATAATATTTACATCCTGATCTCACTGACAACAATTATGAATTTTATTATTTTTAACACTAGCTGTCTCAAGATAAAAATGTCCCGCTGCATAGCCTAGGCTATCTAGGTGAATTTCATCGCAATTGGTGGCTTCGCGTCAAGTGGAAACAAACTTTTTTGCTCATTTATAATTTTTTAGGAGGAGGGAATAGGATTAAAGATATCCTACAAATTGTATTATAATGTAATATTATATATGTGTCTGATTGTGGCCATGTATGAAGAGTGTAGTGGCTGCCACACAGTGCACTGGGCCACTTGAGTCTGCTATCCCCTTACGCAAATGGTAATAAAAAAATATTAATGCGAAATGCGTATGTTTGTAACTCATCAAGCCATGATGGCTTAACGGATTTGGCTGAAATTTTGCGCATAAATTATGCCTTGGAATAATGTTAATAACAATGTAATTAAAATTTCCAGCACTCAAAAGCAGAAGCAAGCCTTGACAACTTGCTGGACAAGTTTATGCAGCTGAAGATAAGTCCTAACAGCGGGAAGCGTCGCCAAGTGGACCCTAAGATGGTGGACGTTAAGAACGTGTTTAAAAGCACCATCATACGGTTTGCCGTACAGCAGTCTAAACGGTAAGTAATAACAGTACTTATAATTAATCCTGGGGCCTTTTTCACAAACGGCTTCAACACACAACGGTTCAGTCGGACGTTCCTACTGCGGAACATTAGGATGTGGAATGAGCTCCCCATTACGGTTTTCCCTCAGCGGTACGATATGGGGTTCTTCAAAAGGGGCGTAAAAAGAGCTCTTCAAGGTCGGCAACACATCGGCAATCCCCCTGGTATTACAAATGTCCATAGGCGGCGGTGACCACTAACCATCAGGTGGACCGTCTGCCTGTTTGTCAGCCTTTTGACATTAAAAAAAAAAAACTCGGCTATCTTATCCCACTAACTGATATATAAAACTGCCTTAACGTGGCCACATTCGCGCTCACATTGCATCGGTTCACTTTAAATGATCTGTTTCGTTGTGGACAAAACTAGTAGGCTAAATTTTCAGTGACCAAGAGGGCATTATATAGCTAGATCCAAAATTATTTATTCAAATAGACCTTCGCAGGCACTTATGAAAAGTCTGACTCTCATACTCTAATACCGGTTCGGGAGGTTGCATTTGCTGAGAAGAGCCGGCAATAAAATTAGCAATTACTCTTTTCAAAACAAGCTTAGATTCATTGCATAATATTTACATTCTAATCGCACTATATAGCTAGATTCAAAATTATTTATTCAAATAGACCTTCGCAGGCACTTATGAAAAGTCTGACTCTCATACTCTAATACCGGTTCGGGAGGTTGCATTTGCTGAGAAGAGCCGGCAATAAAATTAGCAATTACTCTTTTCAAAACAAGCTTAGATTCATTGCATAATATTTACATTCTAATCGCACTGACGTGTGCACGTGACGAACAATTGCGTGACCCGGCGCGGCGGCAAAATTACTAAGTAGATAGTATAATTACATTAGTATTACTATTAATCACATTAGTACATTAGTATGTAATAGAATTACATAGTAGTTTTCCCGTCACTAAATAGTTACGTCTTAGTAGGTAGTCAAAAAATGGCATGATTGGGTTTCATACAGATCGTGATAATTGCGTTATCTAGGTATCTGTGGGACAAACTGAGTGACAGACTTATTTTTAATTTCAGAAGACAATCCAGTCAGCCTCTCGAAGTACCTAAATACACAGTGACTCCAGTTCGTCGCAGTTCAAGGCTGAGTGTACGCTGCAGCGAGAAACGCACCCCCCTACAAATATGCACCAGTGTGCGACAGGCCGATAGACTAACACCCGGACATAAGCTTGTATTCGTGCCTAATGATAAGTTATGTGACACGCCATAAGTGAAATAAGACTGGCATAAGTTGGACTTACAATAGTTATGTCGTGTCTCGAGCAAGAATAGTCTGATTATTCTAAGAAATACGTTTATGTGGATTATAATAAAGAAAAAAATCCTTATTGCGAAGTAATAAAGGTTCGAAGATTATTGCTCAGAGCCTGGCATGCATCAGGGTCCATTTTGAGTTACTAGTATTTTTCTTGTTTGTATCGGGCGCCGCCATTTTAAAAATACGAACAAAATGGTGGTCGTAAAGTATGTCAAATCTTCAAACTCCTTTATCTGTAAAATCTATGGTTAATTAAATAATATAAATATCCTGGGACCTTCTTCACACGGCTATATTATGTATCCCAAACTAAGCAGAGCAGCCCCCCTAGACAAGATGATTGTCGGCAATCGTCATCGTTAGTAAACGGTCAACCTTTGTATGGGATTGACATAAGATATTGTTAAAAATCACTTGATATTTTGATTTGAAATGCCAATCCCATACAAAGGTTGATCGTTTACTAACGATGACGATTGTCGATAACCATCCTGTCTACTGGCACCATAGAGTTAGAATATTATAGAGCGACTGTACGAGAGTACGGTCTGTGAGCACGGGTACGGTCTGAATGCCTTGAAACGAAGTGCGCGTACATAGTTTGAACGACTTAAATACGTATAATAAATGCCAATTTCTCATTTTTTATCGATACTTTTATCAAGAACAAATGACAAGGAATCCATATCGACATCGACATTTTGTCCGACTGTAAAGCCACTAGTGTACGATAACTGTGAATGGATGGAAACTGCTCACACTTCGCGCAACGATATCGCGATATTCTAACTATATGTTACTACGGAATGTATGTAACTAATAATATATTTTAAAAGATATAATTATTTTTACGACGGTCGAAACAAGACCAAAAACTTCTATTTTTAGTGTGGAATATTTAGATTAGGCGGATTATTATTATGAAAAATTCACGTAAGGACATTTAAATCTCTCTCTGTTTCTCTTCGTGGCAGGGCCACCATTACAGATTTGAGTTCTGAGTCTGTCGCTATTTTGTCGCTAAATATCAGATTTTGTTGGTCCCTGGTTGTTAAGTGGCCTTGCAAGGAAGTTACAAACAACCTTGTTTCCATGAAAGCCAAAGAAAAATAAACCTTGCTATATAGAATAAACTTCATTTGCACCATATTAAAATATAACAGATAAACCTTATTGTCATGTAAAAAAGTTCATTATTCTTTGGCATTCTTAAATGTATTACAGATAATTTAATAATGCACAATAGTATTGAGTCATTCGGGGACCAACATTCAGTGATGTATTGAATTTTATGGGTCAATGATCCAAGAAACCATAGCGTCCTAAAACTATGCATACTTCAAGCTTTCCATTTGTATTTTTATTTATTTATCCTTTATTCTTTATTTACTGTGTATGTCTCTATTTTAACAAGAGAAATCTACTTTCTAAGTTAATTGTAAATTATGTAATAAAATACTTACTTTTTTAATTGTTTTTTTAATTTTCATAATCATGATATTTCGCCCTAAATTTTTTACAATTTTTAAGTTTTTTAACTTTTAAATTACCAATGACCAATCACTGGATCTAAATGTTTAGTGCGTACTGATTTAGCCTAGCACAGCGCATTGTCGGTGGTGAGGCTAATACCCTGGGACATGCCTCACACACGGTCATCTGATCCCAAACTAAGCAGAGCTTGTACTATGGAAACCAGATAACTGATATAATACATTATATTTTCTTTACAACTTTTTCTTTTTTGTATACCTTCTGTGTATATAAAATTCAAAGTCCTGACCCTGACTGACTGATCGACTGATTGACTGACTGACTGACTGACTGACTGATATATCATCGCACAGCCTAAACTGCTGGTCTTAGACACATAACATTTAGATGGTATATTCTCTGTGAAGAGTAGGTCCACTAAAAAAGGGTTTTTCAAAATTCCACCCCTAAGGGGGTAAAATAGGGGATGACAGTCCGTCATTTCGAAGTTAGGATCTTCAAATTTTGTGTTTAGGCTGAAGATTGAAAATTAATTTCCACGTGTCTCGGCGTGTTTAATAATTCCACACTCGAAGCGGGATGTAGTTGTTTTGTTTTCTTTTATTGTTGTAGAAAAATATGTCATTTGTTTCCTGTAGGCCACGCGGGCGAAGCCACGAGCAGAAGCTAGTTTAAGTATATCCGGAACAAACCATAAAAAGGCTTCCTGTTAGTAGAACTAAACGGAACACTCCGAACATCTGTAAGGAAAAATTCACTGTTATTAATAAGTTACAAAAACAGGATAAATAACAATTATTGCAGTTCTCAAATAACGTTGCTCAGCCTGTGGTAAGCATTTGAGATAGTAAACATCATGCATCCACGTAGTAGGTAATTTAAACTAATTAATAATGTATTGTTTTAGACATATTAACTCATTTGAAAATTGAAATTGTGGTTTGCAATTTAACTTGTTGGTCATTCCTGTTAGTGAGCGCGCGCTGGTTGGTTGTTACATGGTTGTTACCGAAGAGTCGATGCTTATACACACTCGCTACAATCATGAACATGACCAACACACGTGTGATACTCCTTGTTATAGTACACAGTGTCATCCATGCAGCACTTGCAGGTAATGTACATTGCATTACTTACTCTAATATGACCACCATGTGCCCGAAGTTGGTACCTATAACATAAAACTTTAAGGGGTAGTCAGCCTCAAGTGTAGTTAGAACCTACACATTGGTAGATGCTTGGCATTATTTACAAGGGATTAAGAATGTCTTTACCATTGACGGGCCAGTTGGCGCAGTTGGTTAAGATTCACCTTACGCGCCGCAGGTCGTGGGTTCGATTCCCACACAGGACATGCATTTGTGTGCATGAACATATCTGTATGTCGTGAGTCTGGGTGTAATTATTTATATTAAGTATGTATTTACAGACAAAAAGTAGTATATGTATTATATCAGTTATCTGGTTTCCATAGTACAAGCTCTGCTTAGTTTGCGATCAGATGACCGTGTGTGAGGAATGTCCCAGGATATTTATTATTTTATTATTTATTATTGTGGAGGGAAGCCGTTGCGGTTGGAGCGGGGGCCCAGAGCAAGCAGTCCCGATCCAAGGAGGACGATGGTTCGTTGTGGTCACGACTCAAATCCAATTTGAACCTTCAATCCACCGGGGCCCCATCCGGCTGCCCCGAGGCAGTCGGGTATAACGACTAAGAAAATAAGGGTCAAATACCTGTGAGTGTCAATTCCCACCTAAGATAGATATTTGTGGCTAGCTTTTCCCCATGGTTTCACCCGCGTTCCCGGGATAAAAAGCCTTTATTACTCGGGGATAATATACTTTTCTATTAGTGAAAAAGAAAATCGAATCCGACTGGTAGTTCCAGAGATTAGCCCGTTTAAACAAACAACCAAAAAAGATATCTTCCGCTTTATTATAATAGTACCTATAGAGGCATTATAGAGGATTGTTTATCAAGTCCATGTAGAAAACATCTATACTCTGTAAAAATCTTGCATATAATTTGGGATCAGACGAACGTGGGTGAAGATATGTCCCAGGGTTTATTTACATGGTATTCACCTATTTACTATTCTAGCAGAGTATTTAGTTGGGTAAACTGACACCAAAAGTAATGATGAACAGGAGAGACATAGCAATAGAAGTAGATAACAAATATATTATGGATAAGTCGCAGTCCGGCCTCATTTGGAGTACTGCTCAGCTGTCTTCTATGGGTTGGCTAGACACCAGCTTGGGCCTTTATAGAGTCAGACACCCTAAGTTTGAGGAGAGATTTAGCCTCCTTCTGTGTGTTTACCGCTTTTTCTGTACAACGGACAATGTTCTGTAGAATTTTTTGATATTATGGCCACAGCTTCCTTCTACCATCGCAAATTTCGCCATTGACGGGGAGTCCAACCTAACACATTGGGACCAAAATGGTGTCGTTATGTGCGGTTTCCTATCGCGGACGCTCAGGCCGTGGAATGAGCTCGCCGTCGTTTACCCTAGGTTACAGCATGGGTCAAAAAGGGTGAGAAGAGATTTTTGCAGGGTTGGCAACGCGCGATTGATACCCTTCAGTTTGCAAGCGGCGGGCGTACGTATGCCTGTTTGCTAAGGTATAAAATAATAAACCGACCAAGTGCGGGTCGGACACGTAGACGAAGGGTTTCGTAAAAGCCCCCTTTTATTTTTATTATTTGTTATAGCGGCAAAAGAATTACCTACTTACACATTCTGTGATCAACTTTCTAGCTATTACAGAAACTATTCAAAAATAATGGACACAGCTGAAAGTCTTAGGCGTAAGCCACATACTGCCACATGCTGGCACGGGCGTCTTGTCATGTTCAAATTGCGACTTTATTTCTATGCATTTTGTATGAAATTTGAATGGAATGGATAGACGCCCGTGCCAAGTCCGCACCCGCGCTTTTGCTATTAATTGCCTATGGGGCTTGCGCCTTATGTCACAGAATAGATAATAGTCACATAATAGTAGGTACTAACGTAATAATGTGTCACAGTCACAGGACACGCTGACTAGGTATTAAACTGGGTAAAACGATGTGTTATATTATACATATAGGTAGGTACTTAGGTTGAAACAGCATGTTATTATGTTTGCAATTCATGTATGTTTAAGTATAAATAAAGACATTATTATTATATTATAGTGTAGTCTATCAGGGGCTCAAGTCTGCTATTTCAATGGTGTCAAAATTGTGCCATAATGACACTTCTGTTAGTTAGTAGACTACAAAAACTGTAAAATGTCACAATTTTGACACCACTGAAAGTTTATTGGAACACAATTGAAATAGCAGACTTGGGCCCCTGGTTATTGAATTATTTTTCCTTGTGACATAATAAAATACTCACCATGACGATGTTCCAAATCACTAGGAAAAACTAAAATAACAATATTTAATATTATCCGTGCGTGGGTCCGTCTGTATGTTTACTTAAAGTTTTAAAAGTAATTTAAGGCTATAAATTAACCAATCACACTGTTTCAAATTAAGCGGAGTGCAGATTTCATGCATTGTGATTGGTTAATTCATGCAACGCTAAGTTCCGCTCAGGGGCTCTACCGCGTAACTTTGGTTGTAATCGTAACGAACACCATTAATTAATGTCATCCAATCAGGGCCCACGAATGGTCAACGTCGCGTCATACCGCGTGCGCGTCATTGGATGAAATAATTAATGGTATTCGTTACGATTACCACCAAAATTACGCGGTAGAGCCCCCACTCAGCTCTGCATCAGTGGAAACGCAGCCTACCAAAGTTATGTCATGTTTCAGAGGATGCAGTTATCGAGTTCAACAACGTATATACAAAATATTTTGATGATTACCGATGCAATGCAGTAAATCGCCCAATTATAATTGAAGATAAACCAACGTCAATACGAGTATATTTTAATAGCAGCATGGACATCACTAGTGGAAAGTGTGTATATGTTTTCTGTTAGAGCACGATTGGGGAATTACTTCCCCCAGGATGAAATAATGCTAACCCACAGATTACAGAACAAAAGACAGATGGAGCGCGGGGAACACGGGAGTGAGGCCAAAAAAACAAATATAGATTGAAAAACACATGGCTGGTAGTTATTCGCTTTTGAATTTGTATTTGCTTTGTTTAACAAACTTTATTTAACGAAAAACTCTTTACATCGTTTTTCAATATGTATTTGCTTTTTTGGCCAAACTCCCGTGTTCCGCGCGCTCTATCTGCCTTGTTCTGTAATCTGAGATCATCATCATCATCATCAGCCTATAATGTCCCACTGCTGAGCACAGGCCTCCTTTCACAAATGAGGGTGAAAGGGAATGGGCAGATACTCCACCACGCGTGCCCACTGCGGATTGGTGGAGGTAGGCTAGTGGTCAACCTACTGTTGGAATTTTTCAAGCCGCCTAGAAGGCGTCCAACTAGCTTAACGACCATCACAATTAAGTGATAACCGGGACCAACGGCTTGACGTGCCTTCCGAAGCACGGAAACGCTCGATATGAAATACCACTAGACGGTCACCCATCCAGGTACCGACCACGACAGACGTAGCTTAACTTTGCCGATCGATTAAGAACGGCTAATCATGCTACACCACGAGCGCTTCACCTCATATACCCTTACCTGTACTTATTCTACCGTGTATATACAAAAATGTTTTTATTTGTATTTTTTGTATTAAGGTGCCAATAAACATTATTATTATTTGTATCTTTCCTTTTGGAATTTCACGGTCCGAGGACCGGTCCTTTTGGTAGGCGTGCATGGGGATACAGATCCAACACGTAGAGGCCCCTTTAAGATACTTTAATGTGTTGGTATATGTACACTAAGCGGATTCTATCTCTGCCCGTACTATTGAAGAGATACGGCCAAAGACAGCATCCGCGAAGTGCAAGGAATATTGCAGAGAAGATGGAAACTATACTGGGTCTATAGGAGGGAGCTTGCTGGACTGGTTGCTGGGCTATTGATTGAGACAACGGGACGCCTGCCAAATAAAACGTCTCAATCTTGATAATCCTGGCAGACGGTGACTCGCCGCTAACTAAATGGGCCCCCCAAAAACAGTCACCGCGCGGTGACAAAGGGAGCAACATTGGTGTCAGCAGCTAAGGGTGTCGAGAGGTGTGCACCGGTTTCACCATCGCGAGTAATCTCGGAGCGGGTTTCCCCGCTATTACGCAGATTGAGCACTTCCACCCTTTCGAGCATATAACTCTCGCGCTCCACTCAGGCCGGCCAGTGAAGGCAAGACAGAGGGGGGGGCATAGTTGCCGCCCCCGGGAGATCTCGGGTCCGTGGTGTCGCTACTGACCAACAGCTCGCCACAAGCTGCCCTGCGGCTTTATTATTATTATTATTATAGAGCTACGGCAACCGCTTACCATCAGGCGAGCCGTATGCTTCTTTGCCGAATTAGTTGTATACATACATAGTTATTTGTATAGGAATGTATATATATTTGTGAAGGGTGGATGCGTTCATCAGTATGGACAAGTATGGCTTTGGCACCAACACTGAATCTCCTTTAACTTCTCTCGTAACCTTACCTTCATTATTTCAGTTGTTATTACCAATATGAGAATATACAACTAAGTAAAACAGAGTACAGCAGAAACACATTTTTGATCCAGGTAAGTTTTTATTATGGATGAATTCTGTTCAACCTTATTGATTGTATGAGACTGATTCATAAGATACTCGAAAAGCTGAAAAGCCCAGTTTAAGAAAGTTCCCAAAAGCGTTCGGAGTGGAAATCAATGGGGGAAGGCCTATTCAGCAGTGGACAGCCATAGGCTGAATATGAATGATGATTCCCAAGGACTGGGGGGACTGGGCGACCACAGATGAAACAAAAACAAATGAATCTGTGATGAAAACTTGTATGCTTCCTTCACCATATGGGATTCCATGTTTAATTTCTTATATGAATACGTTTGTGTTCGATCATGATCTCAACATGATAAGTCAGAGGTGCTATTTTTGTCTTCTAAGCACACAAAGGAAACTCACTCTTAAGTGCAGCTAGGTACTCGGTAGCAGGCAGTGGCCAGCAGCCAGGTGTATACTACTCTGTGTGGTATGGTTACCTCGCGATAATGTTTTGTCTACCTTTTTTTTTTCCTCATGGATACCCGGGCACCCCGGTGGGAGCGGCCGGGTTATGTCAGACTACTGACTAAAACCCCACGGCGTTCCTACCTGTCGCTGCCGGCTGGATATACGGGGGCACCCCCACCGATCCGCAGTGGGCACGCGTGGTTGAGTATCTGTCCATTCCCTTTCACCCTAACCTGTGAAAGGCCTGTGCTCAGCAGTGCAGTGGGACGTTATAGGCTGATGATGATGATGAATGTTTTTTCACCGAAAGGTTAAAGCTATAACCTTATAGTAACACCAACATATTGTTTGTTTCTATATTTATTATTTAATTAAAACAAATGTCTTCATTATTTTTATTTTAGGACCAACTGGAGTTTAAATTTGCGGACAACAAATTTACGTGCAATTTTCATACATTAAGCCAGATAGTAATAATAAAATGTGATACAATATTACATATACGGACCAATAGTAAGCATGGTTTTGTATTTCTTTGCAAGAAACGGGCGTGGGTTGATAACACAGAGCAAGGAGTCCCGCGCGCTTATATAAATAATAATTAAAAGAAACCTGTGAAAGAAACAAACTACAAAAAAAATATAAATAAATAAAAAAATACATTCGACTGTCGCTATGTATAGGGTTGCCATCCCTCCGGGTTTCCTCGGATTTGTCCTATGTTACAGGGCGTCCGGGCGGGGTTATACATTTATAGTCCGGGTTTAAATATTTCAAGTCTGAAGATTCTGTTTTGTAACATTCAAAATGATGATAAAAGATGACTAAATTTAATTTTAATGTCTTTGAAAATACATAAAAAGTTGATTTATGACATTTTGAACTGTTTTTATTATACGTACTAAGTAACTAAGTTTTAAAAAATCGTGTTGACATGTCCGGGTTCTGGCCTCCAAAATCCAGGGTTTTCAGGCGTCTTGTCCTGGTTGCTAAGTTTTAGAGATGGCAACCATATATCAAACTGACCAACTATGTATCAAAATACGATCTTTGGGTCCTACAAAATATTTTTGGGAAATAAATTATTAATATTACCTATTTTTATTCACAGCTCCTGTCGCACAAATATATCTGAACTACACCGAAGTGGCTGCCACACGAACATCTCTCGACGTTAAGGAGTATGATGCATCTGCATTATACTATTTCAAACGCGACGAAACAGTCTTTATTGACTGCAAGCACTCTCAGCGATCAGGATTTTCGAAAATTATGTATTTTAATAATACAGGTAAAAATCGGCGAAATGAAAAACCTAGCGACCCGTTCCGGTTTTGTAAAGATGAATTTATCCACTAATGGCACAGTCTATAAAACCATACAGTCGTTCGACGAAGACGTCGAACAATCGACGTCGGCAATCTTGCGGGGTGTGAGGGGCTAGACGTGGCCCGACCTGCGAACAAAACGATGTTAGTAGCTCGGGACACAGCATACTTTATATGGCCGTCGCGATACTGCCTAGACGTTGTCGGCATTTTCCACGAGATCAAAGGCATCGGACGACTGTATGGTTTTATATACTGTGCTAATGTGGTGTAAGCACTTGTTAGTCTTTGTACCTACTACCTATTCGATCTATTTGTACAACTATTATATTTACAAAAAAATTTACAAATTATAATCTATATAGTTAATATAATACGCCCATTATTTACAAACTAAAATAAGAATAAAGTACAATTACGGGGCGTCAAAAAATTCGTCCACATCGCTGTCAACTGGAAACGTGCCCAGAAGGCTGGCAGAATTGCCACGTTGGATGGCAATGCTGCCAGCCTTCTGGGCACGTTTACAGGTTTCCAGTAGACAGCGATGTGGACGAATTTACTACTATTGAATATTCTGTGCTATTTGTTAGCACTTTAGTTAATCTATACGAAAAGTGCGATATGAAATATCGACTATTTCCACTATTTATAAATGTTCTAAATACCAACAACATCCGTTGCGTAGTTTAAAAGAACTAAGCTTACAGACAGACATACACAAGTAGCGACTTTGTCAAGAGAAGAGAATAGAGAAGATCTTTTCAATTACACTAAAACAACATGTATCTCCTTCCAAATGATGCTAAAGATGAAATTATATTCACTAACTTGATTTTCAGGCGGAAAACTGCTAGAAACAGGTTACTTCTCGTCTAATGCCAGTGTTCTTATAACACTGACGCAGGAGAGTCACTCCAACTACTTGTATTGTTATTACAAAAACTTTATCATATCAAGTAATAATGAAAAGGGAGATGTAACTGTGACACGCATTTTGTTCAATTTACGAAGTGCTGAAATTGAGAACAGTAAGTTTTTCCTATTATGTATGTAGTATGTCGCTTTTTTTTTGTTACCTATGTGTAATTTTCTGTGTAAGTCGAGTAATGTTTTTCTTTCTTTCTTGAGCATTCGAAACATCATCATCATCAGCCTTCTTTAAGTCAACTGCTGGACATAGGCCTCTCCCAGAGCGCGCCACTCCTTCCAGTTTCTTGCCACCCGCATCCAGCCCAGTCTTTTTTGAGGTCGTCAGTCCATCGGGCTGGCGGGCGCCCTACACTACGTTTGACAAGACGCGGGCTCCACTGTAAGACTCGTCTGCTCCATCGACCGTCGGTTCTGCGCCAGATGTGACCTGACCGGCCCATTGCCACTTCAGCTTGCTAATTCAAAACATCAGCGATATGTATCTCTTAGTTATTAGTGTTCGCCGGCGATGTGGAGTTCATCCTCACAACCTCGAGCCGCCTCGATCGTCCACACAAAGTTCCAGCCGGACGTTCCTACTGCGGACCATTAGGATGTGGAATGAGCTTCCCATTACGGTTTTCCCTCAGCGCTACGATATGGGGTTCTTCAAAAGAGGCGTAAAAAGAGCTCTACAAGGTCGGCAATACATTGTCAATCTCCCTGGTATTATGTCTAAGGCAACGGTGACCACTTTCCATCAGGAGACCCGTCTGCCTGTTTGTCAACCTCTTGACATTAAAAAAGTACCTAATATCTGTTCTGAGGAAAGAGATATCTTTTGGGCCATAAAAAATATTTTCTTCTTTCAGAGTTCGCTTCTCCGTATTGGACTTGGATCAGTAGCGGTATTGTAATGATAGTAATCATCATCATCATCATCATTTACAAAGTCAGAAACTACAAAAAGAGAAGGAATGAGGTGACCTAATAATTTCCTTGATCCTAAAATGTTTTAACTAAACATAGATTGTTTCATTTATGTGCATTACCTACTATTATTAACCGTGTGTTCTGCGCTTGAGTATCAGGTCCCGTCTTACGTGTGCTTGATACCTTCGGCTTTATCATCCCTGAACATGGTGAGATAGTGGTTAACCGTTAAACATGAACCAATACCACAGATTAAGGGCGTAACCAATACTCTAAAAAAAACCTCGCGATTGGGACGCGCATCCTACAACTACAAATGAGTTACTTAGTAGTTAATGGTAACGCTTAGATAAAAGATACTCTTTCACTTTTCGATTTTACCCTCAAAATCTACTGTTTTATTCCGGAATAACATTAGAACACTCTAGAAAACCAGACGCGAGCCGCGTCGGTTGCCGCAAAATCTAAAATTAAACAATTTATGATGCAAACTTCATAGGTAAGTACTTAATGGTTAGAAACTCAACAGAATATTAATTTTCCAGATACAATCCAGCAATATGAACCTCGTGAATTCTTCAGAAACTCCACTGCCACACCCGAGGCTGTGGGATGAAGCTAACTACACGGAATTAAAAGTATCAGAGATTTATAATGGACTAGATCATGAAAATATAATAATAAATAAAGGTCATACTTCAAAAAATTATAGCGACAATAACTACGCAACTGTAAACAATAATAGAAGTCGCATCATTATGGAGTTAAATCACGAATACACTTACATTTTACCAGTAAATAATACAAAAAATCTTGAGGAAAAAAATGCAGAGAATAATAACTGTTTGGTAAGATTTACTGGCTCAAGAACAGGTGGCAGTAATTATGAAGATACGAGTTTGATTCAAAGTCCGAGTCAAGTTAATAACCACGTTAGTGGGGAGCCAGAAGAGCATATCTACTGCGAGGTGAGGTGATGAAACTAAATGACCTGACTTCGAAGTTGGCTCAATTAAAACAAAATCTCGCGACTAATTTACTGATCAAGGTTTATGGCAAAGATTATTTATTATATTTAGTTAGTAAAGAAGGGATCAAAGAAGCCGAATGATACGCAGATACGTTTGCGGAATAGCTATGCAGAAGTGCGTGGTAATGTCTTTTGAGCCTGAACAAAAGTAGCCAATCAAATCTGTTCAATAGTATGGAGTTTCATCGCTGGCCAAATCTGAAAAGATTGACGCCTTCCACACATCTATCCTTACCAGAAATACCAGGATAATTCAAAAAACATTCAAGAATAATATATCAAGAAAATTCAAGTAGGTCACACAAGTATAGACGGCATGCCAGCGAGAGGACACCATTGCAAAAAAAGAGCGAGAGGAACAGCTCAGGCTCATTCACTCGTCAGTGATTTTATGAACTATAAAGAAACGAAAGCTATTTATAAAACATGCGTATAGAAAAGGCTAAGTATGGCATGCCCGTTAGCTTCACAAGCTACGTCCCGCACTTACCGTCACATAGTAAAGGTGGTCTCATCTTTCCTCCAGGAAAGAGTTACAAGAGTGATGAAGGACACCTTAGTAGCGGTACGTCTCATGGCCGCTGGTGTCCCTCAGGGTGCTTATCTATGTCCCATCCTGTACCCTCACTATACCAACGACATTTCCCTGGAAGAGGATCTCCGCTGGCACTCTACGCGGACGTCGCAGCCTAATTCGCCGTGTCTTTGAATAAAGAGCGTACTGTTAAGCTTTAGAAGAGGCTGGATGTACCTACCGTTAGTGGTGGCTAGCGGAAAACGTGTCGAAAATGCAAGCAGTGTCGTGTTGTGGTCCCCTCACTCAAACTTTAAGGATTAAGGACTCTACATCTAGTCATCTTCACTCGGCTGTATTTATTATAGCCCTTGTAAAGCCTTTGTTGATCATCCTACTAATATTATAATCCTACTTTCCTACATATATTATAAATGCGAAAGTTTGAGTATGGATGTATGTTTGTTATTCTTCGCGCAAAAACTACTGAACGGATTTGGATGAAAGACACACAGATAGAATATGTTCTGGATTAACACATGGATACGTTTTATTCCGGGAAGCGTGTGAATTCTTTTAGATTTCAACAAATAAAACTTCTCTATCTAATACTTTGTTTTATTTAATACGAGACAATTTAAAAAAAATCGGGATATTTGTCTAGATATGGTTTTATTCAAGAAAAACTATTGCTAGTATTGCTACGGTGCTCTACCTAAAAAGGGCACGCCAGCTATCTTTTGTCAAAGACAAAAGCCAGAACCTAGTTGTGCAGTTATGGAGTTCAAAGATACTGAAGCTAACACCAGTTCGGAAGTTAGCCTTCAGCAGAGAGAACCGACAAGTAAATCAGTAAGGTTACATTTTTATTGGCAATTTTCTCCCCAAATATTTTACAATATTTTTATACATATAATAGCCAAGCTGTTTAGTAATATATGGTGACAAATAAGCTCGTGCTGCTGATTTGCAGTTCCATTGGCGTTTGGATTTTCGTTGGATATTGGACACGCTTGCGATAGATGTTCTTGTTCAGGGCACAGACCCTGAAAAATAAGGCTTAGTAAAATCTCCATGTCTGCAAATTATATCAGATAATTAAACAATATCAAACACTTATCAAAGTAATTCCGAGTCATGTACATACAAGGATATAGGAAATACACATTTAAGTAACGCAAAAATCGTTAGGCATCGAACAATTAACCCAAATAATAGCAATCGTGCATTTTGTTTTGAATTTTTTTCTGCAAATTCTCCAAAACCGCCAATACGCTCTGATTGGCCAAGTCAAGGACACATGCGCTCTGATTAGCTCAGTCAAGGACAAAATAAACATTTAGATGCAGTAACATGTCAAATTCAAATTCAAATTCAAATAGCCTTTATTTCTGATATTCATTTATACAATTATTACATTTTATATTATAGTTTTAATTTATTACATGCATTTATTTATATTAAGCAAATCAATTATTATTATTTAAATTTCATATGTAATAATTCTTTATTGTATATTATATTTGTGTGACATCAGCAGCATTTGTATCCTGAGGATACAAATGCTGCAGTAACATGTACTAAATATCAAAATACTATAACTTTCAAATCGTAAACCAATTTTTGATCACAAATTAGGTAAGATTCTACTTACTTTTCGTTTTCAAGTAAATTATCCACTTTTTTCATAATCAGTTCGTAATAAATGACATAATGGCAACGAAAGGTCAATTCAAAGATACGTGCATTTGATGAAAAGTTCGTGCTTTGGATATAGACAAGCGTGACATTCTCGATCGAACGCTTTTTCTATATTCATTATTATGATTTTATTAAAAGCTTTCTCGTGTTCCACTTGCTTTTACTTCAGCATTGTTGTCATCTCACTCGTACGTTTTATCCTGGTAAATCTGGTATGGTTTAATTACGGAGATGGTAAAATATTCTTGCTGTGCGGTACGTTGCGTAAAAGTTTTTCAGTTAAGCCCAACTATGACAACTATGACATGCAGTATGAGGCACGAATGGTGAGCACAGATAGGCAGTAGTGGGGGCAAGCTCGCGCATGTACACTTTTGGCCAAATCACAGTAGCCAAATGACACGCGAGACGACGAGCATTGACTGACGAACCAATCGTGTGCAGCTCGGCGCTCCCACCTTCTTCATTCCGACAAACAGGCCGAAAAATTAACTACTGCGCAGGTGTCAATCTGTGCTCACCACTCGTGCCCCTTACTATAATAGCGAACAGATTTAATATCCTACCCCCTTATTAATAAATAAGGTTTATGTCAAGTATATTAATAGGTACCTAGGATTAAAATTTATCCGTCACTTTCTAATGTCATATAAACAAATGAGGCTATCTTAATAACTGGGTATTACAAGACTGACTTGCACCTTATATATTAATAAGGGGGTAAAAGTTTAGATGCATTAGTCAATTCACCACGCGCGTCCACCAGTCCGCACCACATCACACCGCTTGCATTTGCGTATTTATTTAGTCTTATCATTCTCTTTATCTATGCGACATAAATCTGGCGAATATCCATTCTTTACGATGTCCAGATAATATTCTTTGCCAAGAACCTTCATCAGTAAAATATTCGTGAGATTTTTGTTTCAATTGATCGAATTTCATGGTTCTTTAGTAAGCAATCGACATCTCCTAACCATGTCCATGCGTTCGTCACGCACGTGCTAGATATTTGGTTAAATTTGAGTTAAATGAGTACTTCAAAAATGTATTATTTGCAGTGGCAACACTATTGAAATAAGTTTCTGATAAATTTATTATTTGCAATGGCAACACTATTGAACTGAAGGTTTGATTATTATTTAAACTTCCGGTGCAATAATTAAATTAAACTTCCGGTGTAACTTAATATTGTTTTAAATTATGATGTTGATGATAATTGGATTGGAATAATTACAAAGTCATCAAATTACTACTGTGATAATTTAATTGTTGATAAACATTTTATTCTTATGTAAGGAGATTTCAATAGACTTCCGATTGATATTTTAATTGAACAATGTAATGGCTTCGATAAATCGTATTATTAATCATACCTAAATTCAATAGTAATTATTCCAATAATTAACAACGAATGTTGTAATTTTGTGATAATGGTTTACTAAATGTTATTATGAGATTAGTGACACTTCCTGATAAAATGTGTCCGGGTATGATTTATTGAGACTTCCGTCGTTGTGATTGGTTGATACTTCCGTCTGTATTCTTAAGAACACTGTTAAAATATAAAATAAGCGGGAAGGTCTGGGCTCAGTTCAGTCTTGTGTATTTTGGAAGTGATTGCTTATTATAATCGTGATACTGCCCGTCGATATAAAGATAAGTATATTTGATATAGAGCGCCGGAGAGCCGTGTCCGCGGAGAGCCGTGTCCGCCTCTATCACCGATGTGGACGCCTCAACGTGACCACGACCGCTCTGCCAAGAGCGAAACGACAGAGAAGAGAAGAAGATATTTGATATTCTCAACTGTAACAATTGATAATTTTATAATGTGTGTTCTGTGTATTTCTGTTATATACTGAGAATAACTCTGAATGTGTAGTGGCCATACATAAGACCTTAATATTGAGTTTCTTACCGGTATCTTCTCAATATGGTCGGCCATCCGAACCGGAAGTAGATTTGAGAGTAAATTCATAGTTGTGGCCATGGATATGTTTGAATAAATACTTTCTAAAATGGCCTAATTAATAATATATAATATATATTAATAATAGGCCTTTAAGGCCTAAATGATATTTATTATTCCGACCTAATAAACCCTTTAGTACTCTGACATAGTTAAGTATACCTGATTTGAAATATGCTATATAATTCGATTAGAATAACCATCCTAACGTTTGAATCACGTAATCTGATACTTATTGTCCATTATCTGAATTGATTAATTTATTGACAATTATACTAGAATTTAAAGGAGTAAAATCAGTTCAAAAAGTGTGGTCTTGTGATTTATTTATTAATACCTACCCTACTTTAATTCCGATGTTTCTTCATTCTATAATGTGGAACTTTAAGTAAATAGTAATTACATAACTAGAATCAGTTTAGACAACTTGGCAACTCAGGATTCAAATTAAGCACATCGATATATTGAGATGATATATTAATTTATTTATTTTTAGTCGATATTTATAATCTAAATCTAAAAAATCTAAATGAGATGATCAGCACTTTCTTAATGATGATCGGCCCTTTCTCTATCACACGCACGTCTTGTATCTATGCGCGATGTCCGGCGCTCCCACCCACTCGACTTTTGTGTTGCATATACCACATTCTGTATTACCTATACTTTTTTCTAAATCTATTGAGTCATCATCTTAATCACCAGCACTGACTTCCACTCACCGGTTATTTTAGTTTCATCAAATTCTGAGGTGTGCTTGTACCTGTTCCAGCTCACAGTAAGCCGGTTCTATTGACTCCTCGACAACGTGACGGTTCACGTAACTTGGACCTTGGGTAACACTGATATTTTCATAATTACTGCCAGCTTTGTTCGTCCCAGTGAATCTTACTCGACAGTAATTCGAAGCATCTGTTTGTTTAATTTTTTTCTTATTATCCACAGTTACAATATCCGCGTAAATGAGAGCTGGCTGCATGACGTCGTTGCGACTTGTATTGTCCACGTTTGCATAGTTATTATCGTTATCATTTTTTAAAATGTTGTTTTTATTCTTAGTACACATTTTATTTGTTTTTATTATATTTTTGTGACCTGGTTCATTGCAAATTTCTGTTAATTCAGTAATGTAATTAGCTTCATCACACTGTCTCAGATGGGGTAGTGGACTATCTCCACTGTTTGGTAAAATTATATGATCTATGTTGCTAGATTGTGCCTGAAAAATGTAGAGTTCTTAATTAACCCCCTTACTCATAAAACGTTATTTAACTAATATACTGTCTGGATCTGTCTGTCTGGTTTTACTGGGTCACGTAGTCACGTAAATAACGTCACTCTATTGTCATTGTCAAATAATGTGACATTATTTACGTGACCATTTAATCAGTATATTAGTTAAATAGCGCTTTATGAGTAAAGTGTTAAGTATATTTATAAATTGCAATTTTATCGCTTTTAACGGTATTCTTATGGAGATTTTTTTATTAGGGAAGATATTGTATTTTCTATAGATGTTAATTGTTTGTTTTAGCCATTGGTGCCGAATCTGTTGTAAATCTCACTAAACTAATTTTAGTCACATCACATCTCTTTCTTACAAACGTTATTAAAAAAGGATAGAACATTTAAGCTATCAAATTAGTCTTTGGCGTCTTCATTTGCGGGTAAGACGTAACCGCGATAGATAGATGGCGAATAAATTTATATTTAAAACAAGCCAACCTTTTCTTATGTTCTTTGCTAGAAAGAGACATAGTGAGACTAAATATGTTTAGTTGTAAACAACAGAATCAGCACCACTATCTCACTATATTTAATGATGAAATATCTGAAGATAGTAAGGTGAGTATGGTACAGAAAACCTAACAAATCACCTTATTTCTTTTCTTTTTGTTATTTTTAATGATGCAAAGGATGACGATGATGGTGATTACTATCATAAAACTACCGCTACTGATCCAAATCCAAACGTTTCGAGCGAAATCTGAAAGAAAACAAATATGGTATTTATATGGACTCAAAGAGGTACTCTCGTACTACTCATCATATCTTTGTGATCAACGTTTCTCTAATGACAATATAATGTTATTTGAAGGCGATGATAGCTCAGTGTAGTGACGTCGGATACCGAGACGAGGGTCCCGGCTTCGAATCCTACAATGAGCTTGAGTTTTTCGCGAAGGAAAGCATCGCATGCTCACCACTCGTGCCGCTAACTATACATATATTATTAAACTTATTACTTATTATTCGCACACGTAGGGTTCCGTAAAAACTTTTTTGTATGGGGACTCCTTTTTATTTCATTTTTATTATTTGACGTTATAGCGGCAATACACATTCTGTGAAAAATTCTACTCTCTACCTATAACGTTTCATGAGATACAGCCTATTGACAGACAGAGGGACGGACGGAAGGGAGTATGGACAGCGGAGGCTTAGTAAGAGGGTCCCGTTGGAACCAAATCGTATAAAGAACCCATGTTACCTTTATCCACTATATCTGATGTATTCTTGTATACGAGCCTTATTATAACAGTTCGACGAGTATATTCTGATAATTCTAAAACACACTTGATCGTCAAATTATCAAAGCTAGCTTGCAACACAAGTGTTAGATTTATACTTGTTTCTTCGGTAGACACAACCGATGATTCTGAAAATTTGCAGCAGGATGAAAAAATGTATAAGTACCTAACATAATATAATCACCATTTATAACATGTTACATTTAATTGCTACCGTTGAATGTCCATTCCAGTTTAGTGAAGATATATCTTGATGTTGAGCAATTTAAAGTCAATTTCTCATTGTCCGTGAACTGATAGTAAATAACTGAAGTCCGAACGAAAGTAGTTACAGTTGTTGGGTACTGCTGTAGTATATTAGCTTTGCTTAAACCAGTTATATAGAAATCTGTAAATAATTACATTATTATTATTGTTTTTACCCTATTGGCGTGTACGGATTAATGATCTTTTAGAAAAAAACATAGCCTTCTTTTTATTAGTAAAGTTTCTTACATTACAAGATGGCCTCCCAGAAACTCACTTATTTTCTGATGGACAAAATGTGTAGAATTGACGAGTGTTAGTACGTACTTCAAACGTATACACCTGCTAGCTTGGCCCGACGGCCAATTTACATGTACCTACTCTAAGAGTATCATATATAAAATTTAAGAAGAGTAATAGGTACTTTAATGTTTTTACACTCCTTTCATTTTTGACCATTAGAAAATAATACCACAGTCTAATAACCATACAGTCGTCCGACGCCTTTGATCTTGTGAAAAATGCCGACAACGTCTAGACAGTATCGCGACGGCCAGGGTTGTCACAAGTAAACAATATTTACAAAATTATTTATTTATTGCAGATAACAATAAAACATTGTTAGCATTATTATATTTTAAACAATATTATAATAACTACTCCATCATCAGACCCTGGAAACCATACATGGTCAAAGTTCATCTCACGACCATTCCAACAACCCCAAACACGGCTAGGATACGAAGTTCCGCTATGGAGTTCCAGTGCTTACCCTCCTACTCCATCATCAGACCCTGAAAACCATACATGGTCAAAGTTCATCTCACGACAATTCCAACAAACCCAAACACGGCTAGGATACGATGTTCCACTGATGATGGAGTAGGAGGGTAAGCACTGGAACTCCATGTTCCAGTGCTTACCCTCCTACTCCATCATCAGACCTATTGAAAAAAAAAAAAAAAAACAAACACTCATGCCCCGTGCCTGTTACCTATACCTGTGTACCTATTAGATATTTTTTACCGTCCGCCATTCGGCCATTTTGTTGGCGTTATTAAAGTGACACGACATGACAAATATAAAATTATTATTGTATGCACTCTACGATAACAAACCATGATTTATTTACCTTTCGTCTGTGTGTGGAAGCTGATGAAACCGCAGATCTTTATTTAAATAGGATGAAGACTTGCAGTCTTTCACAGCACACGTCGTTTGCACCATTTTAAATAAAATAATTACAGACACAAACACGCGTTAGCCCTGAATGCTGTTTACCGAGCTACTAACATAATTTTGTTCGCAGGTCGGTAACGGCTTTCCCGCGTCTCGTCCCTCACACCCCGCACGATTGCCCTGTCTACACGGCTTCGTCGACCGACTGTATGGTTATTAGACTGTGATAATACCATGGGATCTTGGACAGTTAATTCATAAGAATGATACAACAAAATATTGTCTTATCTAACAAATTGTTGTTAACTACTGTAATTAACTCTTTCTTTAATTTTACTATGGTTCATCACACCCAGTTCATTATATTCTATATTTCTACAATCACAAATAGGTAGGTACTTACCGCTTAAGCTTTGAATAAGTTTAATATTTACAGTTTCTATTAAAACGCGGGTGCGATTATCTATTGCAGTACAGATAACTACTGTATCGTCATTGTTTTTATCTAAATGTAATGTCATATTAGCATGTGATAACTTTTCTTGTAGCTGCCCTGAAAAGAATAGTACAGTTTCTGTTTATTACTAGTTAATGTTACACTGCTGCATGACCTAAGCCTGTTATTCCTATTTCTTCAGTTAGGCTTGGATTACTGGTATTTCTTAAAGCTTTACTCACTATCAAATGATTTGCTTATAGGATCTTCTCAGTAGCTATATTACTGATCCACTTCAACAGCCTTCGCAGATATATAAACAACTGATTGACTAAGTTCTAGTAGCAATCTCGCATTACAGGAAAACACTGAGCAGGGCAGTTTCGCTCTGGGTGGACCAAACTCCCTAAAATCCCTAAAATCAAGAAGCTGTTTGTCTCTAGCTGCAGTTCGTCGTCTTATCTTATCTTGTGCAGGGGCCGAGAAATAACTCTGACACTTCGACCCATTGGGATCTATTGTGGTCCCCTAGATAACTTACTCCTCCCCAGTCTCATAGAAAACTCCTTTTATGAGTTTTACAACGAGGCTAGGAGATATGAGCCTATAGTCTTCTGGTTTTGGATATCCGATCCCTAGGAGACTCATTCGCTTACCAGCCAGTGCATCGCATGTGCACAGAAGGTGCTCCATGCGTTCCGTATGCTCCCCACACAACCTGCACATGGGTGTCGCGGTTAGACCCATCTTCATGAGCATGTCGTTGGTTCCAAAGTGCCCAGTAAAGGCCAGCAGGTAGCGGATTTGCCCCCTGCTCATATTCCAAATACATTCCCGGGCTTTGAACGTAGAGCCTAGAAACTTCTTGGAGTGTTGTAGATCGGTGTTAGACAGCCAATGTGTTTGTTGTCTGTGATCAGCAAACTCCCGGCTAATGCGGCTTTTACGACACACTTCGAAATGCCTACACATGGTTCTGGACCCACAAAATCATTTGCTGAGCCCTCTCTTGCCAGTTCATCTGCCACTTCGTTACCATGGATTCCTTTGTGCCCAGGGACCCACATCAGTCTCTGGTTTCCCTTCAACACGAATAAATCTTTCGCCTTTTTTTCGTCGTCTTGGACCGTAGTATGATTGCAAGTCTTAATTAAATTAACATAAGGTACAAGCCTAGCCACCTTCCTTACCACCATAATCCAGATTGAGTAAATGATCATCACGTCTACTCTCACAGCTGATGTTAGCCGTCTCCCCGGCATAGTATACGTACTTGTACACCTTGCCAGTAGGTCTGACGAACATCCCATTAATATGTAGGGTGATGATACCTGTAAAACAAAGTGGTACTTCAAGTTTCAGTGTGGTAGTCTAGTTGGGGACGCACCAGACACTAAGCGCAAGGACTCTTTATTGTGCTGTATTGTTCTTGCCAATTTCCAATTTACTCGTCTTCCAGTCCACACAAAGGTGGATGGGTCGCTCTGCGAGCTAGTACGGAACTACCTTATTGAAATGCCACCTAGCAACGCGGATCGCGCCGGTCTCATAGCCGTTCCGTCAGTAAAAATCAGAACCTTACTCGATCCATCCATCCATCCACATTCCAGCTTGCATCTCATTCACGTCCAGGTACACCTATTTATTGCTGCCAGTGTGGTACTTTTGTTGATCAACTTGGCTACCACGGACTATCATGTGTAAAAAGCAGAATTCCGCACCAATCGGACTTTAATCATCCTACGCTTTTGCCTGCGCAGTCTTGTCAGCTATTCGAAAACTTGGCTTCGTGCGGGTCGAGCTAAATGCATAGAGGAAGTAAGATTGATTCATCGCTGATCCTGTCATCCACAGACATATTTATCGGGTAGGGGCAAAACTAATTATTCCTCAAGTTTGTCTTATTTTTTAAAGTTATCAAAAGTGTGATAGTACGAAAAACAACTTACTGGTCTCATCTTCTGCACTTAGAAATTTAAATAATATCCGTGTCACAGATATTTGTTGGTATTCACCATATGCTGGTGTAATAAAGTTTTTGTAATAACAATCGACGTAGCTAGAGTGGCTTTCCTGCGCTAGTTTTATATGAACCTCTTTAACTTGAGACATTAAATCACCTGTTTCGAATAGTTTTCCGCCTGAAAATGTATTTGATAAAAATAAATGTGGATTAGAAGGTACGATTTTTTGCTCAATACTAACGGAAGAAGCTTTTTTTTCATGTACGTTGTAATCTTTACTATCTGTGGGTTGCGTGTTAAATGAATGGTTAGGTTCAGCAGAGGACATCCCAAGTCTGATATGACGATGATGAAAATATCGGACCGTAAACTAATCCTTTATTTTAGGTCTGATTCTTCTTTTCTCCGGTTTTTTACCTGTTTTGTTGAAATACATAAGCTTCGAATAGCCTGAATTCTGAGTGCGCCTACAGTCAATAACGACTGTTTCGTTATCCTCGAAACGGTATAATGCTGCTGCATCATACGCCTTTACATCGAGAGATGTGCTTGTGGCAGCCACCTCGTTTGAGTTCAGATAAACTTGAGCGACAGGAACTGTGAATATATTATTTTAATAGTTAAAAAGTAGAATTGTGGCTGTTGCAAAAACTCTTCGATAATTCTATTCCTACAAAAGATTACTAAAATAAACTACTGCTGGCTGAGGCCTAAGCCTCCACTTTCAACATTTAGGGCCTCAATTCGAAAGGATGGAGGTTTGATTACTATGGCTTGTAGTTTTCATTCATCGAAAAACTAAATAAATGTAAGATAAAATCGAAACTCGTTATATCACAAATAAAAATAAAAACATGCTCACTTTTGTTCCTTATGTGCAATCGAGCTTTACACGTTATCATCTGGTGTGGTATCCAAAAATAGCACCTCCATTTTTGGTCAGTCTCTTTTATTAACAGTTGTTTCTAAATGAATTCAATTCTAATGTCATTTTGTGTCATAACAAGTGACAGTAAAAATACAAGGTGGCGCTAAAGTAAAGACGAATGAAGATTTTGTTAGAAATGAAACAAATTATACTTGGAGGTGTAAAATTTATGACATTTACAGTCAGTTGCAGAAACTTTCTTTAAGTTTTAAAGTCGGCATTAAACACTAATCTTCCATTAAACTGTTGGACAAACACTCATTTGACTAATATTCAATGCCTCCTTTAAATTTAACTAATGAAGTGTCAAACGATCCTTTAAAACCTCATTTACGTAGTTTTATGTTGCACAAAGCGACATTAGTAAAAAAAAATGATATCTGTCAAATAACCAGCTCCTGAGCTAATTTTCGCTCGTTTTACTTTTACATCATAGAAGCTTCGTACAACAGAATCAAGAATGCTGCGGCGGTCAGCGGGGTCGCACAAAGACATAATAGCAACGAGAATATTTGGATTTTATCAATGGGTATCCATCCATACATTTGAAGTAGGTACGTAGGTAAAGTAAGAGGCACGAGTGGTGAGCACACTTTTGAACATAAAGTTTAAAAGTTCTCAGAGTTAAGTTATTAATGTTAAAGTTTCAATAAATTTATTTAAGTGCTTGAACACTAATAACTCTTATACTGTATTTTTAAAAGTGTGCTCACGACTCGTGCCGCTTACTATACTAATACTACTCAATTCTGTACATTTTGTCCGTCAGAAAAAAATATCTTTGGCGACACTGGAACCTCCTACCTACTATTAATATTATGGTCTAAGTTCGTCAATTCCCTGCTTAGCCATGTCTATACCGATCAGTCACAGGTACGATCAAAAAGACGTTCAAAACTCATACATATTAAATAGGTACTTACTTCTGTCAAAAATGTGTTATTGCTGTGCTCTGTTTTACTTAGTTCTATTTTATCAGATTTCTGGTAGCAGCTGAAATAATTAAAAGAATAAGAGTTTTTTTATAATCTAATAGCAATATGAAATACTCAATTTTTTTAATAAAACACTGTTAAAGTGCTGTAAAGAAACATGCGTATAATTTGAAAAAAAAAAAATGTACCCTACTTATAATGTATAAGTTTTTTAAATAAAAAAATTAGAGACAATTTGGTCTTCTAGATATTGACAAGGACTTGTAATGAACATCTGTTTTCTCCGTTCGATTTCAGTGTATGATCAATACTGATAAGCAACTTCCACCCGCGCAAGCCCTACAGGTGTACTACAAATAACTCTGTATAAGAAGTAACATACAACAAAAATATACACACTCTACTTCAGTTATCTCCATGCTGATATTAACATATACTCGAATTGACGTTGGTTCATCTGCAATCGGGCGATATGCTGGAATGCATTTGTTGTATTCATCAACATTAAACACGATAACTGCATCCTCTGAAACAAAATGTGCTTTGTTAAGGGCTTATTTTATGATTATAAAAAAAAAACTATTATTTATTTGTAAAGTATTAAAGATCACAAATAGTTTTAAGTATGTACCACGTTCGGTTTGTCTTGTGTCGTCACGTGTCGTTTTTTGTCTACTGCCGTGCATATCATGGCGTTTTCATCTCTCGTTCTCTGAAAGTAGACTTCCGATTTCCTAAGTTGTTATTTCATAGTTTTTAATGTAAGCCCACATAGAATGCGGTTTAATACTTTTGTAAAAAGATTTTATGCAATAGGTATTAGGAGATTTAATTTATTATTAGTCTGTATCTATGCTTAGGTATATGCTTTCTTTTTTACTGTTAATTATTTGGAAAAAAAGCCAAACATAATCAGATTTTTTTCTTGCCGGATTCTTCTCACTTGTGTTAGAGTAATTACTTATTTTTTTGTAACTTTTGTGTATTTGATTCTGGCAACCCTATGAACGGGTATAGAGTAGTGTCTGTTGATCGATTGGCGAATTTGGTCCACTGAATGTATTAATATAAAATCCAAATATTTCTACGTAATCTGCGTTTTATTGAATAAATAAGGAGCTGATCCAATATCTCAGAAGTGGAATACGAAAGGCCCACAATAGATTTTGCTAATAAATTGGAATATTCATAATTTTATATCACTCATTTTTCTTGAAGCCATGAATAGTAACGGAAAAGATCATATGTTAAAGCATCGAGAATCACATAAAATAAATAATGATCGTAAAGAGAACCGAAATGACACTAAACAACGGCAACGATTTGATCGTCGAGATGGGTGTGGCAGCCGATCCCGTGAGCAGCAGGATTTGCATCGCCGTCGTGGACGAAGCAGGAGTCGGCGTGGCCGGGGTAGAAGTCGGCGTGGCCGGAGCAGAAGTCGTAGTGACCGGAGCAGAAGTCGTCGTGGCCGAAGCAAGAGTCCGCGCTGCCTGAGCAGGAGCCCACGTGACCGTAGCAGCAGACCGCGGCGTGTTAGTAGAGGTTCGCGCAGTCGTTCACGGAGCCAACGCGGTCGCAGCAGGGTTTCACGAGGCCGTAGTCGCAGCCGCAGCAGAAGTCCGCGCGAGTACACGAAGAAATTGCGTGGTCTCAACGTAAGTCCAAATGACCACAACAAGCAGAGAAATCATCGCAAGGAGCCAAGGTGTAACAGGTATGATACGACTAGTAGCACGAGTCCGGCTCAAAGCGGTCATGTAAGTAATTTTGATTTTACTAAAGAAAATTTAACAGAATCATTTTTGTCCAAATTGATTAAAACATTAGCAAATAATCGTTCAGAAGGCAATAAATT
This sequence comes from Achlya flavicornis, assembly GCA_947623365.1. Lineage (NCBI taxonomy): Eukaryota > Metazoa > Arthropoda > Insecta > Lepidoptera > Drepanidae > Achlya > Achlya flavicornis. The sequence goes on along the minus strand of OX392467.1, from coordinate 20,136,002 downwards.
TCCTATGTTGGGCAATGTAATTCCAGAGTTTGATCCGATGATAAAAGGGCAAACTATACATATGTGGCTAAATAAAGTTGATGAATGTGGGAAATTGTACAAATGGGGTGATGATCAAATTATCCATTATGCGCTCCCCAAATTAGCTGGTGTTGGTAAAACTTGGTATCAAGCTTTGCCAACTATGTCGTTCTCGTGGACTGAATGGAAAATAAAATTAATAGAATCCTTCCCCAGTAATGATGATTATGCCGAACTTTTGATGGAGATGATGTCAAAACGGGTGAAGTATAATTGTTTGAGCCTACAAAAGTATTTCAGAGTTTTATGTAATAGCTGAAAACCCTCGTCTTCAATGGAAGCAAATCGGCATCTGAAGACGCGAGCGCAACACTAGCTACGCGCCCTAACGATGCAGCCGCATCTCTAGTGACTACGTCACATTGTCACTTATTTGCAATCCATCAAGCAGTAAACACCTAAATCTGCCTTTAATTGAATTCGCACCGCTTTCTGTTATTTATTATATAATTAGCCCCCCTGTGCAGTGATTTCGGAGATTCCCGAGGAGCTGAAGTTGGGTGAGTGGCAATTAGTTATTTTCATAAAGTTTTGATTTACTTTTGTTTGGGTATTGCATCTCGCCGCCGCATTTTTTACATGGAAGGAAACAAAGACGTGAGGGGCTCCAAAATCCTAGTTAACAGTCCACTAAAAACATCTAGCCACATCATTTTGGCCTTCGAGCCGCACGTTTTGCAGTTTTTTCCCTGTTAAAAACCATTTTTTCCGCAAATTTGTACTCAATAAATATTTTGTTGAAATGTGCACCCGCCATTTTTTCCATAGTTAAATTGTTTTTTCTCCCGCATTACGCTTCTGTTCATACCTTTAGGCCATTGAGGTTTGGGTTTTACCGCTATACTACCTATTTACAACAATATTTTCATATAAAGTTAGTTTATATTATATATCCTATTGGATTCAAAATCATAACCTACAATAACTTTCCATTTCGCATGAATTCTGTGTATGTACGATAAACGTGTGAAACGGCCATATTGCATCTTTTGTTTCTTTACACATTTTTCTACGCGATTTGTGTAACTTTGTATTTGGTTGGGTTCTCGAGTTTTCCATATTTGAAAAATGTCTAATGAAATAACACTGTTAGTGAGTAAACGCGATTCTTCTTTTGCTCGTATACAAAATATTTACAAATCAATACCAAAAAATAAACGCGAGAAGAATCCCTTGTTTGAATCGCAAGCAGAGAATATTGAAATATTACGCAAAGAATTTGCTCAATTAATTGACGAAATAAATTCAAAGAGCTTGGAACTTGACGAGACCTATATACCCAACTTTGAAACCTTATGGGCATTTGATGATTTATATTACGCTATAAAAACAGCTTATAATAATAATAAAGATTATCGTAGCACCGATAGTGTTGATAAAACTTCGACTAACTTAAAGCTACCCCGCATAGATATACCCGAATTCCATGGGGACATTCAAAAGTTTCCATTATTTATCGAAACCTTTCGAACAATCGTGCACCATAACACCACTATAACCGACGCAGAGCGCATTCAATATCTTATTTCAAAATTGAAGGGTAAAGCACAAAGTATTTGTATAGGAATCGCGCCTACCCCCGATAATTATAAGGTATTATATAACACGTTGATAACTAAATATGAAGACACGCGTGCCATCGCTATTTCGTACTTAGAAACTATACTAAACTTAAAACCTTTACCAAGCAAGGCATCGGCTGCCAGTTTAGAACAATTCATCGATCAGTTTTCAACTTCGATTTCCGCACTACGTCAATTAAAAATAAAAGATTTAGCCGATTTCATTTTTGTGCATGTTGGATTACGAAAATTAGATTCAGAGACATCCCGTGCATTTGAAATGTCTATGAGTAAGAAAAATTCATTTCCGCAATATGAAGATTTTGTAGTCTTTATTCGTGAACAAACAAAGATTTTGCAACGAACGATGCCCGCCGCGTCAGCTACACGTTCGGGACAAGTGCACAGGAGTGAAACGGTCAACTCGAATCGATCGCCTCAGAGTTTCTTAGTAAACAATACTAATTCCGCTTGTAGTTACTGCAATAGTAACAAACATACAAATTTGTACCAATGCGAGTCATTTTCAAGGTTATCACCTAACGAAAAATATAATGTTATTAAACGGTTTAATGGTTGTGTTAATTGTTTAAGTGTCCGCCACACTCTTGTGACATGTAAATCTATGTCAAAATGTAGGTTCTGTAATAAGGCTCACCATAGCCAACTTTGTCGCATTTCTACAGACGCGCGACCTAGTTCATCGAATTATTGTTCATATAATAATAATAATCATAACTATGGTTATGGTCAAGTACATTCGCCCGCGTCCGCTTCGCTCGCGTGTACACCGCTGCCTGCGCCCGCGCCGCAGCGCTCGGGTCCGCACTGCACCGCTACGCACACCGCCGCCGCGCCGCCGCCGCACAACTCCACGCCCGCTCCGCACCTTTCCGCCGCCATTGGCACCGCTTCTCAGGCGTCGCAGCCCGCCACCACCGCTTTTCCTTCGCCGCGCGCTAGTGGTCATCACAATAATAATACCGCCGCCGCGCCTTTGTTTACGGGCGCTGCTACGAGTGAACAGGATTCATATAAAACTGTATTGCTTGGAACCGCTATTGTACCGATTTTAGATTCTTTTGGTAATCGCCGCAATATTAGAATATTGATTGATATGGGGTCACAGAAGCACTTCGTTACGTCGCGTTGTTTACGTACGTTAGCTATAAAAATATTTCCTGATAATAAAAATACGTTAGTTCACGGTATTGGAGAAAACACACAGCCTATTAAAGGTGTTTCAAATTTAACTTTATTTTCAAACTCAGATAACAATTTCTTTTTCGATTTGCAAGCTTTAGTTATTGACAAAATTTCAGGTAATCTTCCTGAAAGTCAGATAGATACCGCGTCTCTGGATTATTTGCGGAATATACCCCTCAGTGATCAACATTGGCATTTACCTGGTAGAATCGATTTATTGCTAGGCGCTGAAGATTTTGTCAAACGAATTTTAAAGACTGACCGCATTATTGGACCCTCTGGTCTACCTGACGCAATTGACACTGTTTTTGGATATATCGTTACTGGTTCCGCGTTTACGTCTAACCCTAAACTACCGTCAGTAAAAAATTTCTTTGTTACCACTGAAAATGTTGATAATCTTCTTACACAATTTTGGGACATCGAAGAGGTACCCATGCGCAAGCATCTATCCGCTGATGATAGGAAATGTGAGGAAATATATTTACAAAACACTACACGGGATAACCGTGGCCGTTACATTGTTCCATTACCATTTCGCCGCGATCCAAAAGACTTAGGAGACTCGCTTACGACAGCGACGCGTAGGTATAACGCATTGGAAAGACGGTTCAAACAAAATAATACGCTTCATAAACAATATGATGACATCATTCGCGACTATTTAGAAAAGGAATATATATCCTTAGTTTCTGAATTGCAAAATAATTCAACTTTTTATTTTATACCGCATCACCCTGTTGTTCGCGATGACAAACTTACGACTAAAGTCCGGATCGTACTGGACGCTAGTGCCGCTACTTCAACAAACCTATCATTAAATGATTGTTTATATTCAGGAGCTAATTTACAATCAGATCTTCTCACAATAATTTTCCATTTTCGTTTATTTCCCATCGCAATTACCGCAGACATTCGTCAGATGTATTTACGCATATTAGTGTCACCTGACTTTCACCGCTATCTTAGAATTTTATACCGCTTTTCAAATGAATCTGAACCGCAAATTTATGAATTCAACCGCGTTTGTTTTGGATTAAAATGTAGTCCATACCTCGCAATGCGAACAATTAAAAAACTTATCGAGGATGAAGGCGCTGCCTATCCTGACGCTTCCGCTATTATTTCACGCAATCTGTACATGGACGATTTGGGAACTTCCGTTATGGATGAAAACACCGCTATTAATATCTCTCGCGATTTAATTAACTTGTTTCTCAAAGCGGACTTAGAATTGGTTAAATTCTCAAGTAACTCGCAAAAGCTACTCGAGCAGTTGCCAGAGCAACATCGGTTGTCTGCTTCTGTTGATATTGCTGATAGTGACGAATTGAAAATTTTGGGATTACGCTGGTGTCCAGTAGATGATCAGTTTTCTATTACAGTTAATTTAGACCCGCATAACATTATTACCAAACGAACTATCCTGTCGACGATCGCAAAACTTTGGGATTTGGTAGGCATTGCAGCACCCATAATTTTATACGCGAAATTATTAATTAAAGCCCTTTGGTTAATGAACCTCGATTGGGACGAACAGCCACCCGCAGATGTTTGTACGCGGTGGTTACGTTTTAAATCTGAACTTCCACTCTTGGAAAAACTTAAAATTCCGCGTCACCTCGGTATCAATTCCATTGATTGCGAATTGATTCTGTTAGGGTTTGCCGACGCAAGTATGTCTGCTTATGGAGCTGTGGTGTATTTATGTGTGATACATCCTAACTTTCCAAACAATATTGTCAATATTGTTTGTGCAAAGTCCAAGGTAGCTCCAGTTAAGGTACTTACTTTGGCTCGCTTAGAGCTCTGCGCATCTTTGTTACTTGCCAAACTCCTGCGATACGTATCTGATAATATATCAGATAAATGTAAAATTTCAAAAATGTTTGCATTTACGGATTCCACCGTTACTTTACATTGGATCCATTCATCACCGCACCGCTTCAATGTTTTCGTCAGCAATCGTATTGCGCAAATAAATGATTATTTACCCGCTTCGCATTTTTACCACGTTTCTGGTAAGGAAAACCCGTGTGATTGTTTATCGCGAGGGCTCACGCCTAGTCAATTGCTTGACCACCCGTTGTGGCTGCATGGCCCTTCGTGGACTCATCAACCACTTTCTGAGTGGCCTCTCAATCAGTTCATCTTTAAAGATGAAACTACTTTACCTGAAGTTAAAACTAAAGCTCAGACATTTTTGGTTACTGACCGCGAAAAACCGTTTTTATGTGAGCTAGCATCTCGTATCTCATCTTGGAGTAAGCTCCTCCGCATTGTTGTTTATATATTTAGATTTTTGAGAAAATTACCGCGTGCCAATCGTGTTACGATTACCGATTTAAAGGTTGCTGAAGAAGCTGTTCTGGCAGCTGTACAATCTGTTCATTTTGGTACTGAAATTTGTGATATTTCCAAAAATAAATTACCATCAAAACCGCTTCGTCCACTCTGTCCATTTTTAAATAATGGTTTATTACTTGTTGGTGGTCGCTTAAATAAATCAAATCTTGAATTTTCCGCTAAGCATCCTATTCTGCTGCCTACTCATGATCACGTAGTAAATTTAATAATTGACGCTTATCATAATAAATACTTACATCCTGGACCCAATTTATTGATGTCTTTGTTACGTCAAAGGTATTGGATTATTTCATGCCGCAAAATCGTTCGTAAACGTTTTAGACTTTGTAATCGTTGTTTCAAGGTCAATCCTAAAACTGAATCTCCTTTGATGGCAGATTTGCCGACTTGTCGCGTAATCGAAACTAAACCGTTTTTACATACTGGGGTCGACTACGCTGGTCCTATACCAATTCTAATCAGCCGCTACAGAGGTGCTCGACAGCAGAAATCTTATATCTGTTTGTTCATTTGTCTTGTAACACGTTGCACACACATCGAGCTTGCTGTCGATTTAAGTACATCCGCTTTTATTAACGCATTTAAAAGATTCGTGTCCCGTAGAGGCACTTGCTCAACATTATATTCTGATCAAGGCACGAATTTTATAGGAGCTAAGACTCATTTTGACGAATTGACTACACTTGTAAATTCAAATGAGTTTAAAACCGCATTTTTTGATGAAACTCGGAATCAAAGTGTTAACTGGAAATTTAATCCGCCAAGCGCTCCACACTTTGGTGGATCTTGGGAATCGAACATCCGTAGTGTTAAACTTCATTTAAAACGCGTAATTGGTGACCAATTATTAACGTACGAGGAAATGCTCACAGTGCTTACACAGATAGAATCTTTACTAAATTCGCGTCCGTTGACTCTTCTTAATTCAGATCCATCTGAACCAACGGCTTTGACACCTTCACATTTCCTGACTCTTGGTCCCTTGAATTCGTTACACAATGCCGACGTTTCAACGTTACCGCTCAATTTAGTCAAACGTAAATATCTGTTAGATAAAATTATCCAATCGTTTTGGAAACGATGGAGGATGGAATATCTTCATACACTTCAAAACCGTCAAAAATGGAATACTCCAACCGCATCGATTACAAAGGGTACAATAGTCTTGCTACATAATGATAATGTCCCTCCTTTGAAATGGCCATTAGGTGTAATCGAAGATGTTTTTCCGGGAAAAGACGGTATAATCCGCATTGTTTCCGTACGCACGAATTCTGGCACATATCAAAGGCCAGTGGTAAAGGTTTCTCCTTTACCACTTCAGTAATTTTTTTTCAATTTATTAGTCATAGGTATACCACTAATTTCTGTGGTATATTACTATCTCCACTGTGGAGATTAACTATTAAGTCTCATATCTTGTAACTTACTATATTTTATTTCTGTGCAATCTCATGCTCTTTGTTCGTTCGAAGAACAAGGAGATCTTTGTCCTTCTAGGCGGGGGGAATGTTTGAGCCTACAAAAGTATTTCAGAGTTTTATGTAATAGCTGAAAACCCTCGTCTTCAATGGAAGCAAATCGGCATCTGAAGACGCGAGCGCAACACTAGCTACGCGCCCTAACGATGCAGCCGCATCTCTAGTGACTACGTCACATTGTCACTTATTTGCAATCCATCAAGCAGTAAACACCTAAATCTGCCTTTAATTGAATTCGCACCGCTTTCTGTTATTTATTATATAATTAGCCCCCCTGTGCAGTGATTTCGGAGATTCCCGAGGAGCTGAAGTTGGGTGAGTGGCAATTAGTTATTTTCATAAAGTTTTGATTTACTTTTGTTTGGGTATTGCATCTCGCCGCCGCATTTTTTACATGGAAGGAAACAAAGACGTGAGGGGCTCCAAAATCCTAGTTAACAGTCCACTAAAAACATCTAGCCACATCAATAATGATTCATTAGAACTTTATTTTTATGAAAAAATTAATTTATTAAATCGTTGTGAGATAACTGGCAGACGGGCTGTCGATTGTTTGCTTTATGGCATCGAAGACCGTTCTATAAGATTAGGAGCTAAAGCATCAAAATGTCGGGAACCTGAACAGATTTTAGAATATTTTCAATCAATTAAACAACAAAGTCGCGACTCTGAAAAAGTCAAACCCATTCATGATAAACTACCTAGTACTAGTTTACATAATAATAATAACATTAGAAATTCAGCAGGGAGTGATTTAAAAGCAAACCCACATAGCAACACGATTGTATGTTATAATTGTAATGAGCCGGGACATTTTAGTTTTAACTGTACAAAGAAAATTTTAAAGTGTAATATTTGTAATAACCTTGGACATTTGTCGGTCAATTGTCCAAAACTACCCTCTGATAATACAGTTAATAACCCTAATGAAAAACGTGTGACACATTGATTAAAAAAAAGAATAGTAATGATACAAAATTGCTTTAAATCACGTTACATTACCTTGAAAAGTAATTTGTATTATTATGGTTACATGCAATTCTACGTTTTCGATTCAGTTTATAACTGTTGCGTTTATTTATTGGGACTGATGTTTTAAATAATATACTGTAATGCTATTCGTACTGCGCTTCCTAGGATATCTTAGTCCTAAGATATCTCGATGGTTAGCGCAATTTCGGGAGTGCCATTGCACCGTGGAGTATGCAGGCGGTTCACAAATGGCATGTCATGCATGCGTTTGGTCATGCTCTGAGCTTGGTGATGATGAGAGTCATGTAATTGGTGTACTTCAATGTGGAGGATTGGATCTCGACTGTTCGAAGTGATGATGGTGAAAGAATTAGATAAGTATTGCAGGATATAGATGCTAGGTTTGTAGTTGATTTTTATAGGAGTTATTCATTGAAGGGAAATCATATTTGTAGAGTAAATGAAGAAGGCATAAGGTGGGTGGTCCCTGGGGCTCTCAGATGGTACGTATTGGAAATGAAACGCGGTGATATTTTACATTTTGCTTTTAAAAAGGCTTTAAATCATGTAAGAGGACATTTTGATTTCCGAAAATGCGTCGTTTCACAGGAAAGTGTGTCTTTGGTTGCGATTAGTGTGTGCGATGTATCAATATAATAGCAATGGATGGCATACATCTATAGCTGAAAATTAATAATATTTTTGGTAGTAGCGAAAATGACATGAGTGATTAAATAATGAGACGCCCTGTTGTGTATGAATGTATTTATTTATAATGAATATGAAATTATGAGTTTGTTGAATTGATTTATAGCATAATACTTAAATACGTGATTGAAATAAAAAACTAATGGAGTATTTCCTCTTGCAACGTTAAAATGTGAAATAGTATTGTTGATTACTTTAAAAATTTCTTATTGATAGTTTGAGATTGTTTTTATTTATATATTATGATTAGAGCATAGGCTATGAGCGGTCAGTGCAGATAGCGAATGGTGTCGAGCAATCGACATCGCACAGATGGCCGTAGATCATAGCAGACTGTGCTAATGTAGGTGATTATGTATTGTTATAGCATAGGCTATGAGCGGTCAGTGCAGATAGCGAATGGTGTCGAGCAATCGACATCGCACAGATGGCCGTAGATCATAGCAGACTGTGCTAATGTAGGTGATTATGTATTGTTATAGCATAGGCTATGAGCGGTCAGTGCAGATAGCGAATGGTGTCGAGCAATCGACATCGCACAGATGGCCGTAGATCATAGCAGACTGTGCTAATGTAGGTGATTATGTATTGTTATAGCATAGGCTATGAGCGGTCAGTGCAGATAGCGAATGGTGTCGAGCAATCGACATCGCACAGATGGCCGTAGATCATAGCAGACTGTGCTAATGTAGGTGATTATGTATTGTTATAGCATAGGCTATGAGCGGTCAGTGCAGATAGCGAATGGTGTCGAGCAATCGACATCGCACAGATGGCCGTAGATCATAGCAGACTGTGCTAATGTAGGTGATTATGTATTGTTATAGCATAGGCTATGAGCGGTCAGTGCAGATACCGAATGGTGTCAAGCAATCGACATCGCACAGATGACCGTAGATCATAGTAGACTGTGCAGAAAATAATGTAAACGAAGGTATACTAGAGTTAGAGCGTAGGTTATAAGCAATAAATGCAATAGGTAGGTATAGATGATCGTAGATCATGACAGACTACGCACTATAATTATTATGATATTATTTTGAAACTTGTTAAAAATTATATGAGTAAATATGTTTTATAAATATTATTTAGGAATATTTAAATTACTTATGTTTTGATAATGAATTATTTGTGATTGTGATTTATTTTTAATTTTATTGTGTATACCTAAGTGAGAGGACTCACTTATGAAAACGGATGGCCGAGTTGTTAGAGTAATTACTTATTTTTTTGTAACTTTTGTGTATTTGATTCTGGCAACCCTATGAACGGGTATAGAGTAGTGTCAGTTGATCGATTGGCGAATTTGGTCCACTGAATGTATTAATATAAAATCCAAATATTTCTACGTAATCTGCGTTTTATTGAATAAATAAGGAGCTGATCCAATACTTGAAGGCCTAGTTCCGAACCGGTGGTAACTTCAGTAAATGTGACCTTCATAAGTGCCCTTCTGGGGCCTAAATTGAATAAATGACTTTGACTTTGATCAATTTATGAGAAGAGTATATATAGATTCAAATGATCCGGCTAGTTTATTTATTATTGCTCTTCTTTATAAAACTGAGCGTGAGCGATGCTTTGTGTGTTGCAGGCGTCCATACCTATGGCTGCGGTAACCGCTTACCATCAGGCGGGCCGTATGCTTGTTCAACGACTTAATCGTATAAAAAAAAAAAACTATATTACCGAAACAAAATTATCTGTTACCATTGCATTATTTTAAGACCTAAAAGTAAACATACGGACAGATACAAGCACCGATAATACTTATTGAAATAATTATTAGTCCTGGTTTTTGAAAACGGCGTCGCTGTTAGCATACCCCATTTTATTATTATGTTACAAGGAAAATTACTTTATTATCCTTATATCTATTGGCTATTGCACATACTAAACACCAAGATGAGTACGAAGTAAATTAAATCTGGGACTTGGATATTCTGGAGTATCAGTTATGGAAAGTTAATTACCCGCGAGAGCTGCGTAGATGACACTGTGTACTATATATACAAGGAGTATGTTGGTCATGTCGATGATTGAAGCGAGTGTATAAGCGCAGACTCTTCGGTAACAACCAATCAGCGCGCGCTCACTAACAGGAATGATCAACAAGTTAAACTAAAAACCACAAGTTTAATTTTCAAATGAGTAAATAAATGGATAACAATATATATTATTCTTACCTACTACATAAAATCATAATGAGGACTGTTCAGTTCCCAAAATAGGATGTTAGCTGTTATCCTGTATTTGCAGTTGAAGCACTCGCACATGCCCGGTTATTTGTTACGACTATGTTGGCAAACAAGGGTAGGGCCGCATGGTGGTAAGTGGTTACAAGTTCTATGTACGCTGGCAATACCCGGAGTACACCGAGGTACTCGCGCGTTACGGCTCCTTCTCCTCCTGCAGGAACACAACTTTTAGGTATTTGGCGCCTGCTGTAAGATAGATGACCTTACCCTTTGAGCGAAACAACGCAACGTGCTGCCTCTCTTGATAGTACCACAATCTTATCTCTGTACTACCCGGGCACGACTAGTTGAAACGAGATTGTCCACTATGCTGGTACAACGAAGAAACCTACCATCGCGTAAAAGGATGATAGCTCTGTGTAGTAACGTCGAATGCCCTGACGAAAGTCGTGAGCTCGAATCGTAGGTACAATGAGTTTTGTATGTAAAAAAATTAAACGTTCAATATTAGGTATAGTATAACATTTCTATTTTTCAACTGTTTTTCTCTTTTCTCGCCAGTGAGGTGAAAAGTTACGTATGTAAAAGTATATCACACGAGAGCGGAGTGATTTTTTCAGAGACGCGCCTGTGTTCAGAGTTTGCTGAGCTCGTGATTCGGTTATAGAATCCTATACTTGCTCAGGAATACTCAGGATTTAAAGTCAGCACTCAAATCTAAAACAAACCTATGCGCTATGTTGCACAAATAAAGACAAGTTTTTTTTTTGAAATTATGATATATTTCGGACAATAAAGGAAAAAGTAAAACAAACACTTAATATGGATTTGTATATTATTATCCATAAATACTTGAATTATTCACTATACCTAGTTTAGGCATCGGTTTGTGAAAATGGGCATTACATACAGTATGAGCACAGATAGGCAGTAGCGGGGGCAAGCTCGCGCATTTACACTAGGCCAAATCACAGTAGCCAAATGACACGCGAGAATCCAATAGACGACGAGCATTGACTGAAGAACCAATCGTGTGCAGCTCGGCGTTCCCCCCTTCTTCATTCCGACAAACAGACCGAAAAATTAACTACTGCGCAGGTATCAATCTGTGCTCACGACTCATGCCCCTTACTATACTGTAGTACCGTGTATGCGCTAAAGCATACATATACTGTCTCGTGTGCACTTGTGCAGTTAGCAAAAGACACTGTCACGAGAGCCACGGGCGAGTGTGCACGGTGAAGCTATCGCGTGAGCATTCTCGATGTAGTGAAGGAATAAAGAAGAGGGGATTCCAAACACTACAGATACTATGTCTCCATTACCAACTATGCCTATCTTTTGTGCCTATTCGAGGCGAGGTCTCGCGTCGATGCAGCCCGCCGGCCATGTAGCAGGGGCGTTTTTTTTTTTTTTTTTGAAAAGACGGAAGGTGACAATTCAGAGAATTTTTACACCTTTACGCGGACAATAGTAGCTACGTCTTCGTCTTTTATAATGATTATAAGCGTTAGAGAATAGCAAAGCCGAATTGAAAATCAATACAGAAACTTGCCAAGCACAAAATCATCATTCCAAATAAATTATTACAAATTATGTCCATTAAGGATAAAAACTAAATTAATACAATTTAATCATTCCGTATTAGGAATGACACAAACATTATTATCATTATATTTAATAAATAAATTAGTCAAAATAGTAATAAATTTTATCATTCCTGTAAGTGAGCGCGCGCTGGTTGGTTGTTACCGAAGAGTCGGTGCTATAAACTCGGTACAATCATGAACATGACCAACACGCGTGTGATACTCCTTGTTATAGTACACAGTGTCATCCACGCAGCACTCGCAGGTAATGTACATTGCATAACTTCGGTACGTGTGCGGACCGCGAGGCTAACTATATACCTACAGAATGTTTTTTTGGTCGGCGACAAGCGACCCAGGGGCGGTAGTACAAAACGTACATTTTCCAAAAATGCCCTTAATTCCATTAAATACTGTATATTTTTTATTTGATAAAATGAAATTAATTAATTTAAATAATTAAAATAAATCAATTCAAGGAAGTCTTCAATAAAATGCAAGAAACAGACGAGTAATATATCTTTTTTCATGACCCCATTACCTACAGCACGGAGATACTCGAATACTCGATACTTTAGATCGAAATAACAATTATTTGGTCACCCATCCGATGTCGAACCGTTGCAAACGTTCCATCTCATCGCGTGTGCGCTACCTACAGCAATCAAAACCTCTAACTTAGGTAGTTAGAGGTTACAAAACAGGCTACAAAATCTTACTTAAAAAGTAAATTATAATGGTAAATCTTAGGGTACAGGTACCTACCATTTATTACTCTCACAATAATTTCATAATAATATTTCGTCTAATTCAATAATATATGTAAGTAAGTAGGTAAGTACATACATAAGTAGTAAGTAGATAGCCTAGCCTAGGAACTACTTACTACTTTTTTAACCTGACCGTAGGTAGTCACTTTTTTCACCCAATCGAGTTTTCACCAAAGCGAGTACTCGTAGTATTTATATACTCTGCTAGAGATAGGCGCAAGCCGCATTTTTATTGTTGACCCTGTCGCTCGTCGCTGACCAAAACAACGACCTGTATAGGGTGATTGGTCATTAGTACCTAAATGATACTTAGAGACATGATTGTACTCTTGATAACAAACAAATTGCCCAAAGAAACTTTTTTTTTACTTAGCACATGAGCCCATGATATACACACAAAGAATAGGCACAAATCAAAGGTGGTCCGTGTTATCTCACCGTTTCACGGATATTTTGCATCTTTTTACACATAATGATAATATTTGAGTGATACTGTTTTTTAACCGACTTCAAAAAAAGGAGGAGGTTCTCAATTCGGTTGTGTTTTTTTTTTTTTTTTTTTCTATATTTGTTACCTCATATCTCCGTCATATAGAGTCACTATGTGGTATCCAAGAGAGGGTTACAGATCCAAAGGAAGACAGAGAAAAAGGTGGAGTGACGAAATCGAAGCACTAGTCCAAAGGGCGAGCTGTTAAAAGAGCACAGGAGACTCGAGGTTACCTACAAATAAAATTATTTAGTAGCTAGTGTAGCTTTTTAAGAAAAATTTAATGGTGTGTAGTAGCCCTAATACTCGAATAGAGTAACATATTGTAAATATTACAGCAATAAAGAGGCTTTATTATTATTATTATTATTATCTCCGTCATTTATCAACCGATTTGGAAAATTCTTTTTTTGTCAGGAAGGGTACACTTCCCGTTTGGTCCCGTTGTCATCAGATCAGGATTTGATACTTCTGAGTGTACTTTGAAGTCGGTTTAAGTTTTTTGTAAAACAGTCCAATTATTTAATTCTAATATATATATTCACAGGCCTTGGCGAACGGATATATGTGAACTCCAACCAGGTGCAGTTACGCACACCTATCGACGTAAAAGAGTATGATGCGATAGCATTATACCGTTTCGAGGATGAGGAAACAGTCGCTATTGATTGCAAGCACTCAGAAAAATCAGTATACTCGAAAATTAAGTATTTTGATAATACAGGTAAAAACCGCCAAAAAGAAATAAAAGACAAATACTGTTTAAATGGTCACGTAAATAATGTCACATTATTTGACAATGACAATAGAGTGACGTTATTTACGTGACTCTTTAAACAGTATATTAGTTAAATAACTTTTTATGAGTAACGGGGGTACTGTTTAAATGGTCACGTACATAATGTCACATTATTTGACAATGACAATAGAGTGACGTTATTTACGTGACCCTTTAAACAGTATATTAGTTAAATAACGTTTTATGAGTAATGGGGGTACTGTTTAAATGGTCACGTACATAATGTCACATTATTTGACAATGACAATAGAGTGACGTTATTTACGTGACCCTTTAAACAGTATATTAGTTAAATAAAGTTTTATGAGTAACGGGGGTACTGTTTTAATGGTCACGTACATAATGTCACATTATATTTTGACAATGACAATAGAGTGACGTTATTTACGTGACCCTTTAAACAGTATATTAGTTAAATAACGTTTTATGAGTAACGGGGGTACTGTTTTAATGGTCACGTACATAATGTCACATTATTTGACAATGGCAATAGAGTGACGTTATTTACGTGACCCTTTACACAGTATATTAGTTAAATAACGTTTTATGAGTAACGGGGGTACTGTTTAAATGGTCACGTACATAATGTCACATTATTTGACAATGACAATAGAATGACGTTATTTACGTGACCCTTTAAACAGTATTATTAGTTAAATAACGTTTTATAAGTAAGGGGGTTATACTTTAAGACCTAATTGTGTAATTATAATATTGATCACAGTCTATAAACCCATATTTTATAGACTGTGATAATGAGTATGTTTTTTCAAAGGGATTAGTTTACTGTTCGATATTTTTTGTTCTGATGCTTTGACCACATAAGAAGAACGAAAGAGAGAAAAGAACCGACAATTCATGAAACAACCCGGAAGTTATGTTAGCGATGGTGATGAACACTATTTTTCTTTAAATTTACTCATACGTACTACTTACTTTATATTTATTTGAAACAATAAAGAGAACTTACGTGAAAAAAAAACATTAAATTTTTTCAAATCTATTTTCAGGCCGTATACTGTTCGAAACTATTGCTTTTATGTCTAACGTCGAAGATGTTCATATAAAACTGACGCAGGAGAGTCACTTTAATTATGTCGAATGTTATTACAAATACTTTTTTACACCAGCACTGTCTAAATACAAAATATCAGTGACACGGATAATATTTAAATTTCTAAGTGCAGAAGATGCGAACAGTAAGTTGCTTCTTTTTCCTACTAACTAAAAAATAAGACAAACTTAATTATTATTTTTGACAATACACGTACCTACTTTTGGCCTTAGACCCGCCCCACAAAGGGTTATGACACGCCTAGGTCAGCGATGAAGCTATCTTACTTCCTCTAACTATATCTGCCTGAATGTCGACCCGCATAAAGACACTCAGTTTTCGAATAGCTGATAAGACTGCGTAGGCAAAAGCCCTATGGAACATATATAGGCATGGTAGGATTGGCACGGATCCTGTCTGCACTTTTTACGCATGAGTTCGTGGTGGCCAAGCTGATCAACGAAAAAACATTACTGGCAGCAAATGGGACATATAAATAGACAAAAACGAGTGCCCGCCGCCCTGTGGATGGATTGAGCTGGGTTCCGATATTTGCCGACGGAAGAGCTGGTCAATGAGGTGGTCCCGTTTTCTGGCCCATCCTTTTACCTCTGTGAGAATGGGAAATATGGGTGAATTGGAAATTAGTAACAACAATTCTTCCTCTTCTTCTTCTCATTCGTACACTCCTGGCGGAGTGGTCGTGGTTATTTTCTATATTTTTTGGATTTTAGGTCTACATTGTATTAATAAACATAAAAAATGGTTTTCTAGTTTTATCGAATTTCGAAAACTGACTGATAGGTCGAAGTAATTGTTTTTTATAATATTGGCAAAGGTTTCAGCCATACAGCCTAATCGTATTTGAGTTACAATACAATACAAATGCTTTATTATCAAAATCTTAATCATACAGTAATAAACGTAGTGGAGATCTCCTTTTAAGTATAGAAATACTTGTGCTAGGAGACCTCGCTCTTCCATAACAGAGTATATTTATGATTAAGGCGTAACAAATGGAACAGGATAAAATAACAATATGTAAAACAATTTAACAAGAATAACTTAAAGTATTAGAAACAAACAAATTTATAAATGTCTATTATTGTGAGTGTGGGGGTGAGTTTGTGTGTTGGGGGGTGTGTTTGTGTGTGTGTGGTGATGGGGAAGTTTTGGAGGGTGTGTATGTGTTATGTTGGAGTGTGTGTGTGTGCATGTGATTGATTATGGTGTGATTAGAATGATTAAATATGCCGTTTAAATGATTTCCAAAAGAGCTTCAGTTTCGTCGTAATTTAATAATGATAGCCAGTTTGTTATAATTTTTTTGCATGTGTGATTATTCATGGGGTATATATTCAAGGTTTTATTTAATTTGTTGTACAAATGGGAAGATTTTATTAAATACTGTCTTGTTGCAAAAGTAGTATTCACACGCAGAGTTTTTGTTACAGCAAATTTTCTTCTTTTATTTAATTGTATAGGGTCATATTTTAGTGTTTTATGAAGTTTCAGTATTGTGTGCAGTACATAAAGTTTCCTGTTATGGATCGTCTGATGAGTTTGTTGCGGCTTTTGCGAGACTTCTCCATCTTTCTCTATTCGCGGCATCAACAACAGTAACAACAATACAGCATATCAAAAGATTCCTTACGCTTATTGGCCGGTGCGTCCCTAACTAGTTCACCACACAGTCACTTGAAGTATAACCACTTGGTTTTACTTACAGGTGTCATCACTCTTCATATTAACGGGATGTATATTCAACCAACTGGCACGGTGTACAAGTATGTATACTATGCAGGGGAGACGGCCGACATCAGCTGTGAGAGTAGACATGATGATCATTTACTCAATCTGGATTATGGTGGTAAGTTGGCGTGTACCTTATGATCATTTAATTAAGACTTGGAATCATACTACGGTCCAAGATGACAACTGCAGCTAGAGACAAGCAGCTTCTTGATTTAAGGGACTCTAACCTGGGTTTGGTCCACCCGGAGAGAAACTGCTCTGCTCAGTGTTTTCCTGTCAGAGAATCATGGCGAGATCCATACATTGATTTGTACAAAAAAATATAACATTTTAGAGAGTTTTGAATCACTTCCAATGTTGAGATTACATTACCAGCAACATATTAATATACATGAAATATTTTATAAACCCCGCAAAACAGAACAACAACATAACGCGAATAGTCGTGATTCGCCGGCTTGCCATAGAAATTCGCATTTTTATCCCGGGGTTCTAAAAATATTTTAAATGGCTCAAGTTGTTCCTTAGGCACCAAGGATCAATTATAACTTCATTGTAACGTCTCTAAAAATCTTTATTTTTTTGTACAAATCTCGCCATGATCCTTTATGCGAGTTTTTTTTTTTTTACAACTAAGTCGGTAAACAAGCATACGGCCCGCCTGATGGTAAGCGGGTGCCGTAGCCATATGGACGCTTGCAACACAAAAAGCATTGCTCACGCGTTACCGACCTTTCCCCCCTCCCCTATGAGCTCTGGCGACCTTACTCACGCGCAGGAACACAACTTTATTTTTATTTTATTTATTTTTAAGAGATCGAACAGCATTACAGTGTATATTATAGTTACAAAATAATTGAGCTTATTATAACAGCTAAAAAAGATCTCCTCAATTAAGCATACAAATTAGTAAAAACAAGAAAAAAGAGAAGAATATAGTAAGCATATATATTTATTTATTTACCACTTACTCATAAAAACGCCACCAATACCCTGTTTAAAAGGTCACGCAAACAACGTCACCTGACTATGACAATAGAGTGACGCTATTTATGTGACCCTTCAAACAGTACACTGTACTTTACACAACATAAAGTTATTTGGCTGCGGTATTCTGTAAGGTGGAGGTACTTCCCCAGTCGAGCTGCTCTTTGAGCGAATAAACGAGCATAGGCCTACCTCTCTACCTCTCTCAAAATTTGCTACTAGAGCTTGTCAATCAGATATTTATATATCTACGAAGGCTGTTGAAGTGGATCAGTAATATAGCTACTGAGACGATCCTACAAACAAATAATTTGATATAGTGAGTTAAGCTGGTTTCCTTTAAGAAAAATGTACTCCAGGCCTAACTGAAGAAATAGGAAAAGTTACGCAGCAGTAGGTACACACGGCTACAGATCAAGCTATACATTTCCAGTATAAGCTGATCTCGCATTGTATAGGATTTCCGTATAATGGAAGATCAGCTTATACTAGAACGGCCTTACTCATAAAAATCTCTTAAATAACGGATTAAGTAGTAGATAGCTAAGTACTATTTAAAATGTTATTCAGTGTTTAACTTTTCTTTACTCATAAACGCTTTTTAGTCATGATTTAGTTATTGAAGGATTTAAAGAGCAAAAATAATATTATATATGGCGACACCAACATCAAGACCATAAATTTGACAGTAATGGAGGTTTTATAAAAAAGAAACGGCACCATTTTGAAAAGTTTTATTTTGTGTTTTATGATAATATTATATTTAATTAGAAAATGGAAATTAACAATTAATTCAGAACGAGAAAAAGATCACGTTTTTCGAATTGGGATGTTCTCATCCCAATTCGGTTTGTTTGCGAACTTTATTAACCTCTGAATAAAAAGGTAATTTGATTTTTGAATCTTAATTTTATGTAAATTATAATATTTACAAGTTTATTTACAAATTCTATTTCAACTTCTATTTTTAAGAAATAATGTATGAATTTATATTGTTTCAGGTCAGACTATGAACAAGAACATTTCTTATTCATAGTCTGATCTACTGGCTTAAGCAGCGATCGAAAAATAATTCCAAATAGCTGAAGAAATACTTGTAAAACGTATAGGAATTATGAATTTGGAGGAAGAGTATTGGAAAATCAAAATACAAACATTTAATAAATTAATGGAATTAATGTTGGCAATAATTATGTGTAAATAAATCTCTAGTGAAATTGTGTATGTTATTACTAATATTATTTATATTATCTTGGTCCTCCTGATCTGAAACCCTCATATTTTAATTAAATTTAGTTAAATTATGTAGCACACACGGCACAAGCAATGATAAGTATAGTAGGTAGATTTCAAATAGCATGAGTTCGGTTACTCATGGTATTTTATAAGATTTCTCATTGGTTAAAGTTTATTTCAATATAATAATGGAATACTATGATAGAGCGAGGTTTCATCAAATAGGAAACGTCGTTATAACCGTGTTTTCAGGCAATGAAAAACTGCTACAATATCATTAGAATACCTACGAAGGTAAATTTCGCCACCATCTATACGGTTATCCAAAGAATTTAAAACGTCCAGAAGGATAGTCGCCTCTATGGCAACATGAAATAAACAAGCCACAATTCACAGTATTTGACAGCCGTGCGCAGTACGAACTGAGAGCGATTTGCTCAGGGAGCCCCTCAAGCGGAGTGATATTAAATGTCATGCTTTAGTAAGGCGGATTATCCATCTGGGTAGAGGCACGATGCCCTATGAAAATCTTTGCGGTTATCATAGCCAGATGGGAAATCGGGCGGTTCCGAAAGCAGAAGAACCCTGTTCAAGTTCAGATGATCATATTTTCCATTTTTTTTAAGGTCCTTCTTTTGTGAACAAAAACTATTATGATTTACAAAAAAACGAGCAAAGGCCGGTCATCCAGGTAGTAATTTATGGTGTTTCTATATAATCTAACATCCATCGTATTTTCAGAAATAAACGAAAAATATTTTACAACAATCAAGCATCAGCTGTTCATTTGGTGGCCATTTTGCTATTTAACGCGCTAAACAAGGGTCGTAGGTTGTTTAATTTGACAGCTCCTTAAATAACGTTTTTAAGCAGTGAATAAGGATAAATAGCGTTTATGAGTGAAGATTTTTTTAAATAACTGTTTTAAGTATGACTTAACTTTAAATAGCGTTTATGAGTAAGGCTGGAAATGTATAGCTTGATCTGTAGCCGTGTGTACCTATAACACGAACTAGTAAACAAACTATACAATTATTTTCAGGGAAAAAAAAAATGTTGTCAAATGCTAATATTACTTTATATTTAAATAAAAATAACGACAAAACAATAGTTAGTTGTACTGCCATAGATATACACACCCGTGGTTTGATAGAAACCGTTCATGTTCAACTTATTCAAAGTTTAAGAGGTAAGTGGCAACCTATTTGTAATTATAACTATTCAATATCATCAAGAAGGTCCTGGGTTCAAATCCTACAGTGAGCTTGAGCTTTCGGTGCTGGCTACCACCCTCAAGTTGAAAATTTGTCGCCAAGCACCTTTCGGTGTGTTCCGCTAGCTGCACTTGAGAGACAGTTCCTTTAAGGCTTTGTGTGCTTACCACCTTCGGCCACATCATCACTTACCATGGTGAGATTGTGGTCAAACAGGCCTTTAAACAGTAAAAAAATATACCACAATTTCTAAGACAAGACCATTGAATTATTACACAAGACAATATTTTCTTGAATAATTTTATAACTACTATAATTAGTTAGGCAATTTTATTTTGGCAGAGGGCTTCAGTAAATGAAGCAGTTCTTGCAAGTTTTTGCCATACGCAGAAAAATCTCACCCATAATACTATCGCCAAGAGATGTCTTATGTGGACCTACCTGCTGTTGAATTCGGGTTAAAATCAAATATAACAAGAAGGATTAATTATTATTCGTACTCAATCGGTTTAAAAGATCATGAAACCGTACACGCAGGCGATACGTACGACTAATTATAAAATGATAATGTTGCTGATTTCGTTGTAAATCGTACTAAACTAATTTTAGTCACATTACATCTCTTTCTTACAAACATTATTGAAAAAGGATGGAACATATTTAAAGCTGTCAAATAATAATAAATAAATAAATAGTGTTTGCCGTCTTCATTTGCGGGTATGTAGACGTAACCGCGATAGATGGCGGCTAAAGAATCATGGCGAGATCCATACATTGATTTGTACAAAAAAATTAAACATTTTAGAGGGTTTTGAATCACTTCCAATGTGGAGATTAAATTACCAGCAACATATTAATATACATGAAATATTTTATAAACCCCGCAAAACAGAACAACAACATAACGGTTTTGGTCGCGAATAGTCGCGATTCGCCGGCATGCCATAGAAATTCGATTTTTTATCCCGGTGTTCTAAAAATATTTTAAATGGCTCAAGTTATTCCTTAGGCACCAAAGATCTATTATAACTTCATTGTAACGTCTCTAAAAATCTTTATTTTTTTGTACAAATCTCGCCATGATCCTTTATATTGAAAACAAGTATTGGACTAATTTGAAAGGATTAAATTTCTTACATCCTTTTCTTATGTTCTAGAGATGAGACTAAATTAGTTATGTTGTAAACAACAGAATCAGCACCGTTTCTTTATTTACAGATTTCTATATAACAGGTTTAAAGAAAGCTAATATACTTCAACATTACCCAAAAACCAAGTATACTTCAGTTATTTATTATCAGTACTCAGATAACGAGAAATTGACTATAAATTGTTCAAAATCAAGAACTGAACATGACTTCTATCTGGGTCCAGGCCCTAAAGCCACTAAACTGGAATGGACATTCAACGGTAGCAATTAAATGTACCTACCATGTAAAATGTGGGGATTATATTACGCTATTAGCAGATTTTTCAAGTTGCTGCAAATTTTCAGAATCATCGGTTGTGTCTACCGAAGTAACAAAACCTGATATCACAAGTATAAATCTAGCACTTGTGTTGCAAGCTAGCTTCGATAATTTGACGATCAAGTGTATTTTACCAACAGAATATATCTCGACTCGTCAAACTGTAATAAAGCTTGTATACAAAAAGACATCAGATATCGTGTGTGACGGTAATAAACAAAATTTTTTTTTTATACAACTTAGTCGGTAAACAAGCATACGTCCCACCTGATGGTTGCAACACAAGAAGCATCGCTCACGCGTTACCGACCTTTCCCACCTCTCCTATGAGCTCTGGCGACCTAACTCACGCGCAGGAACACAACTTTACACAACGTAAAGTTATTTGGCTGCGGTATTCTGTAAGGTGGAGGTAGGTACTTCCCCAGTCGAGCTGCTCTTTGAGCGAATAAACGCTATGCTCTACCTCTCTCAATAACATTAATACGAAAAGTAAAGTCAAACGAAAGTTGAGACTGAAAAACCGCGGATAATTTAAAAATATCAGCATGCCAACAAAATTAGTATGGAATTTAAAAAAAGTACTTTTTCGCTTTTTTGCCTTGCCATATAAAAAGTTTGCAAATAATTCGAGTATCTACTTTCGTTTGCCAGACTCTATTTATGATTTTGTTTTGTTCGGTGTCAATCCACTGTACAGGCACGAATGGTGAGCACAGACAGGCAGTAGTGGGGGCAAGCTCGCGCATGTTCACTTTTGCCAAATCTCAGTAGCCAAATGACACGCAAGTATCCAATAGACGACGAGCATCAAGGGACGAATCAATCGTGTGCAGCTCGGCGCTCCCCCCTGCTTCATTCCGACAAACAGACCTAAAATTAACTACTGCGCAGGTGTTAATCTGTGCTCACGACTCGTGCCCCTTACTATACAAACTACTAGGGGGGCTAAAAAGGAAGGATTCGCCAAATCGGAATAATATCCCATTATGAATGAATTACAAATCGCAAAATGGTTATTTAGCAGGCAATTCAGGTCATACTAGGACAAACACTAGTCATCCACCTAAATAAAAAGAAACATCGTATTTATTGACGGGCTTAAAGAATTAAAACTAATACAAAACACATATTGTGCTGAGTTTCTTGCCAGTTCTTCTCAGTTGAAGGCCGACATACGAACTGGTGGTAACGTCTGTAGCATTGCCATTCATAAGTGCCCTACTAGGGCCTAAATTGAGTAAAAGGCTTTGACTATGACTTCACTTTGATTCATAACTGGAGTAGATCGTCCAACTAAGAAAACATCACGAGAAAGTCCGAGAAGTCAGACATGATCAGACTAATTACTTCAAGTTAGCCCGCATGGTGGACATTATTCATCACTTCATCATTGCTATGGGTGGCCTGCTGCCCTTCCCCTATAATGCTGATGATATACGTTGATATATGATAATAATATACGTTTTTTTCTACAGAATCCGTTTCTACTCATTGGATGTGGATCAGTAGCGGTATTGTCATGATAGTAATCACCACCATCATTATCCTTCTCATCAAAAACCACAAAACGGTAAGGAATAAGGTGACTACTTACTATGTTTACCATAAACTAAAAGCTACTAACAAACTGTGCTTACAAATAAATTTGCTGTACCATATTTTTTTTATCTACCGACGAATATTAGAATGTATTTATGTTGACACAAAAAAATCTATTAATAATCTGTGTATGAATCTTTTGTTGTAATTTAATTAATTGAAAAGAGTAATTGCTGAGTTTATTGCCGTCTCTTCTTAGCAAAAGAAACCTTCCTAACCTGTGAAGGCCTAGTTGAAGGAATAAAATATTTCATTTCTTAAGTATCGAATTGCAAGGGGATTGTTTTACAAAATTATTGAACGATTTTGGAACTAACAAAAATAAGAGAATTATGTGGGCATAACAGAAATCTGTGGCATTTAGTTTGAGTCACCTAGAAGGTAGCTCGAATAGTGGACGTGTGAAGTAAATGGGCCCTACAAACTATGCCCCTAACTAAATCGTGGGTACACAATTATATATACATTGAATTATTACGCTTATATATATGTTACAATTACTTATTTTCAGAGACAAAGCAGTGTAACAACCAACATAAATTTGTCCAGCCGTAGACTTGAGAAGGTGCCTGAGGAAAGACCTATAGTAGAACGTGAGCAGCAACCACTGCCCCCCGCAAGTCATGAGGCTTATCACTATCATTGTGATGAATTAATAGATACCACAAATTACAGTGAGGCCTACTACGAACCGAGTTTTCCAAGAAGGACTCCAACTGATAGTGATAATGAGTACACATATGTGGATTGTGCCCACCTTGGAGAGAGACATGCATCAGCTTTTGATGCTGTAGCTACGAGAATTGCCTTGGAGAAAGCCAAAAGGACGAACAGAAATGATTACTCCAATCTAAAGGAAATCTGCAGGCCAGGGTATTGTGTATTACGTGCTCAAGATCGCAAGTAAATATTGACTAATACTGCGATTGTTGACAGTAGCACATCTGTTGAAGTTGGACAGTTGTATTTATCGGGAAGTTGGATGGTTGGTGTGACTTGGATGGATAATATTTTTATCATTGCAGAAGGATTGATTGAAGAGGCAACACTGACCATAACGTCAATAGCAAAGTTAATGAAAGTATGGGTGTCGCATTAGAGGGGGCAGTCTATTGCAAGATTTTGAGCTGTGCTCATCTCAGGGCAGTTGCATTACACTCGCTCCTAAGGCTCATAATTATTAATACTGTACGCGTAATTTAAGTGATACAATTTAATTTTGAAATTACAACAATAAAACTATCGGGCCCATGACGAGTTTCTTGCGTCGCTTCTTCTCCTCATACGGGACATATCTGAAGTTATTGTATAACAGTGTTTTATTACCTGCATTTCTACGCCCATCGAATCCTGATACCATACCACTGAACCCTAATCTTGGTATTCGTATCGCTTGGCTGTCGCTGACAAAATAGTACAGATACTATCGAAGTGCAGACACTTCGACAGCGCGATGCAGGATATTGCGCCGCCATCTATCTGAATTGAACAATCTTAATTTAACTGATAGATGTCGCTACAGACTTTCGCAGGGAACTATAAAAAAACTGGCTGTAATAATTCACA
The DNA here is from genome assembly GCA_947623365.1 of Achlya flavicornis. Classification (NCBI taxonomy): domain Eukaryota; kingdom Metazoa; phylum Arthropoda; class Insecta; order Lepidoptera; family Drepanidae; genus Achlya; species Achlya flavicornis. The sequence goes on along the minus strand of OX392467.1, from coordinate 20,110,896 downwards.
AGTTTTCATTTAATTAGATAATTACATTTGCTGAATAAATACATACGTAAATTCGAATTGAATAAATGATTTCAAATTATAAACCATCGGGCCTAAACCATCAATACAGGTTTAAAAAAAAATAAGCATTTGTTTTCTCTTATTCTTAATTGTATAGTGTTTATCTAGTTTTAAAGAATATTTTATCAGAGTGATTATCATTTATGTTTAAGTTATTTATAGTGCACATTCAAATCGTTGGCAAGCTAAGCATCTTAGATCAAATAGTAATCCTAAGTAGGTATGTCAGTGGCTGTGAGTTTGTTTGTTTGTTACGCTTTCACGCCTTAATTGCTCAACCGATAATCATGAAATTTGGCATGCAGATACCCTATCGTATGGAGAAGGACTTTTCATCCCGGGAAGACGGGTGAAACCGCGGGGGACAGCTAGTAATAGTATTATCAGGAGTAGAATAGGTACTACTAGCGCTCATCACACAAGTGCTGATCGCAATCAAAGAGGCAACTCAGACTTGCAGACTGGGTTTCCATCGCTTCGTAGGTACAAGGTTTTTACAAACATAACATGATTAAAATCTAGTTGTTAAGCAATCTAGGTGTCGTTCTTAAGCTCATAGTTGGATTCGAACCCACGAGCTTCTTAGCGGCATTCGAAGTCACTACCACAGAGCTATCATCGCCTTTACTTGATGGTGGGGTACTTTGTAGAACCCATATGGTTGACTACCCAACCTCATCTCCAGGTGTGCAAAACAAAATACGATGCTGAGATTGTGTTCAAATACAAACCTACCTGTAGTAAAAGAACCGGCCAAGTGCGAGTAGGAACCTCGCCCTGAAGCAAAACTAAAAATACTAATGTATGATCGCCTAAAAGTGGCATACTTATATAATCAATCAGTCAGTACCTGATTGACCAAGCGAGAAAACCCACTTCGAAAAGGACATATAATAAAAAAAAAACTGGCCAAGTGCTAGTCAGACTCGCGAACCGAGGGTTCCGTACAAACCTGTAGGTATATAAGTAAAAGGTAGTATAGACCTGAGTATTTGATATGAATTTAAATTTTTGACGTATTAAACGATTTTTGAATTTCAGTTCTAAGTATGGCGAACCCCCGGCCTCATATGGAACACTGCTGTCATCTGTGGGCGGGAGCACCTGGATACCAGCTTGGGCCTTTAGACTCGGTTCAGCGACGTGCCATCAGAATTGTTGACGATCCCGAGCTCACATGCGGTTTAGAGCCCCTTAGTCTGAGGAGAGACTTTGCCTCCTTATGTGTGTTCTACCGCTTGTACAACGGAGAGTGTTCTAAGGAATTGTTTGACTTGTTGCCCACGGCTACCTTCCACCATCGCAACTCACGCCATCGACGGGGATTCCATCCTCACACATTGAAACCAGAATTGTTTCGAACTGTGCGGGCTCAAAGGAGCTTTCTTCTGCGAACGCTCAGGTTGTGGAATGAGCTCCCCGCCGTGGTTTTCCCAATAGAGTACAGCATGGGGTTCTTCAAAAAGGGCGTGAAGAGATTTCTTCAGGGTCGGCAACGCGCGAGTGATACCCCTGGTGTTGCAAGCGTCTATAGGCTACGGTAACTGCTTACCATCAGGCGGGCCATCACATACACATCCTATATTCATAGGGTCCACCGCATTACATCATTATGTGACGCGGTGACACGGGACAGCACAAAATTCAGAATGAGGTTGCTCGCGGGATCGTGTTAAGGAAAAATGTAATCAAAAATTACCTATATAATAATTATAATGTTATTTCACGAATTAGTCATCTTTATCATTCCACACCTACTGCGTGTACAATATAACTTATGAATACACACGGCATGCGGCAGTGTGGCAGCCAAGTTCGCACAGCAAAAAGGCATTTTGGGCCACGTTAGCCCCTCGTCTTTCCCCATAACTTAAAAGCCTATTATTTGTAATTTTGCGTGTCTAGTAAGACCGTTTTATAATTACGAAACTTCAAATATCAATTAAAACCTGATACCACCTGTGACTGACTCACTCACATCAAAAGTTTGTACTAAGAACTTAAAGATTGGATTTAACTTAAAGTGTGGAATTTGTCCTTGGGGTTGTTATCCTATATTTTACCTTTACAAGAAGAAAATTATAGCGAAAAAAAACATTTTACTGATTTTTTAATGTAAGTGTGCAACTGTTTTGAATGCAAAAAGCAGTGACATTAACAATTAAAGTAATTTAATAACCCATATTTCAATAGAGAAAAGATATACTTGACAAAGATTATGATATTCCACCATAAACATCAATGTGAAAGAAGGTCCAGGGGGCCTACCACAAGCTCTTAAAACAAGGTTAAAATAACCTTATTTGTCTTTTGTCCCTCTTTGACATCCGGCGTCAAAACAAGACAAAACACAAATAAGGTTATTTTAACCTTGTTTTAAGAGCTTGCGGTAGGCCCCCAGTTCGTAATAAAAAAATTATACAAGAAAAATTACCTACTTGGATGACGTCTTCGCTTATGAAATCTTTTCACAGATAGGAAGCTGCATTTTCTTCGATTACTTTAATAGGCTACTTTACATCCCGGGAATACGGGAGAAACCGTGGGAAACAGATGTGCGTAATAACTTGAGTTTAAAATTTGGATAAAATTAGTAAATGTGACCTTCATAAGTGCCCTTCTATGGCCTAAATTGAATAAATTGCTTTGACTTTGAATTGACTACTTCAAGGACTAAATTATGTACGATTTTCTCATTTGATCTTAAACTTTGTTAAGTAGGTCCTTAGAGAACAAGTTCAATTAGAGAACTAAGAGAAATCTTGCCCAAGTCACACTATACTGAATAGCAAAGAACATAATTTTCTTTTAAAGTAACCAAAGGAGAATTTCGAAATTACTGGGTATCCAGTTAGATCTCACTTCTTTTATTAGCGAAGCCGTCAACTTGTTACGAACTTGGCCTTCTTTCACATTAATGTTTTTGGTGGAATTAGATAGGTACATATCATAATAAATTTACCCATTTGAGAATTAAATATGTCTTGTTAGTGAGCGGGGCTGGTTGGTTGTTGCCGAAGAGTCGGTGCTTATAAACTCGGTACAATCATGAACATGACCAACACGCGTGTGATACTCCTTGTTATACACAGTGTCATCCACGCAGCACTTTCAGGTAATGTACATTGCTCTAACTTGAAAATTATACCCTAATGATGCGTCCATGCTTGGCGAACCGAGCACGAGCCGAGCCACGAACTAGCACACTGCGAGCACGATTCGCGTAGCGTGGACAGGCTTGCGAGCCTCGAACGAGCATTCGTAGCGCGCTTGTTGTAGGCTCGTTAATTACGTCTACGCTTGAAATCGCGAGCAACCAACGAATCCTGTTCGTTCGAGGCTCGGCTCGAGCTCGCTTCGCGTAGCATGGACGTACCATAAGCAGATGTACACAAAAATGTTGCATAGGGAACATAATCTCAAGACCAGCTGGTATGGGTTCATTGGAAGATGCTTCTAAACTTTTTCGCGACGGTTGGTGATACCATCATCAATATTTGCCACGGAGCACCACCCAAAGAAGCCCACCACCGAAACAATACGCTCTGATTGGCTAAGCAAAGCACACACCAAAAATTTTGATGCAGTGATTGGTCCGTACTAGAATTAATAAGTGCAAAAACACTTACTATTTGCAGAATTGGATAGCTCGGTACTCAGATTCCAGAATAAAAGGTAGTTGGATCGCACGAAACATTGGGAGTGATGCCAACAAAGCAAGTACACATTCAAAACGGTTTCGGAATGGATAAATTTCATAAGATCTGCTGTCAATTCGAAAAAAATAATTCCGTTAGCAATATTGCTTAAGCTTCCTTTTTAGGAACCCAGGTGTGCTTTTGAATGTGTATTTGCTTTGTTAGACTCACTCCCGTGTTCTGAGCTCTGTCTTTGTTCTGTAATCTGAGGTTGTATACTGGGTGGAGATTCCGAGATGGCATATTTTCGAAACCTATGTTGGATTAGTCATGCTGAAAAACTTTTACTATGGGACCAACACTGAATTCTCAAGTATTTTTTTTTAATTTTCATACATGATCGAGCAAGGTTGACAATTTGTAAGAAAAGTAAAAAAAAAAATTGAGAATTCACCATTGGTCTCATAGTAAAAGTTGTTCAGCATGACTAACCCAGCATAGGTTTCGAAAATATGCCATCTCGAAATCTCCACCTGTTATATATGCTATATTATAAGGATAATAGACTAATTGTGACAAAGTAATACATACAAAGAGTCCGAGTCCGTATGTTTACTGTATGGACTTAAAATAATTGTTGAAATGTATGGTATAGGTTAAATTGCAATGGTAACAGGATATAATTAAAACGAAAATGCAAGAAAAAAACGAGGCCTTTTCTATCTTATTCCTTTGGTTCATAAACTTGAAGCTCAGCACGACTCTAACCTAAATTAATAATAAAATTTCTCATTATTATTTTTTCAAAATTACACCCAATAAATTAACTTTTTAACAAAAAAAAAATCGTCTTCACAGTAGTTTTTTGTTAAAAAGTTAATTTATTTTAGAATTTTTAGTTTCATATATACTTAAATACTTTCGCGTGTAAAGGCCTACGTAAACAATGCATATTTATGCGATAGCAGCAATCACGGTTGATTTGCTGTAATTTTTTAAGAGTTCCGTTGTCTGTCTCCGAAACATCATCATCATCAGATCTATATGAAATTTATATGGGACCAATTCGGAATAAACCCCTTTCAAACAAAAAAAGAATTTTGAAAATCCATCCATTTATGACGGAGTTATGCCCGAACATACATAAAAAAAAAGTTTACATTCTAATTGAGAACCTTCTCCTTTTTTGAAGTCGGTTAATAAAAAGGGGGTTTAGGGGGTATTATGGTTTGTATGGAAGATACCTACCGCGATTAACTTGAAACTGCGGTAATACTTTAGATAGAAAATATTTTTTGGGTTTCTTGAAATTCTACCCCTGAGGGGTTTTTATGTTTAATGGGGATTTTACTGTGTGTCTCGATTAACTCAATAGTTACATCGATTTTTTGGAACTTCCCTCGCTAAGGGGCTAAAAAAGGGGACGCGGGTGAAACCGCGGGGCGGAATGCTAGCTAATAATAATAAAGCAAGCCCTTACCGAAGCATATTGTTTCAGAGATTGCAGATATCGTGTTCAATGTTAATAAAAAACTTGCAAGTTATAACGATTTCGAATACGATTGCGTTCCAGCATATCGTCCAATTGTACTTGAAGATGAACCAACGTCAATACAAGTATATTTTAATACCAGTATTGACATCGCCATAGTAAGGTATCTATGTTTTTTTTCAGTGGGGAAACGAAACCCATATAAAGCGGTAACACTGACGATTTACCGACGTTAAGGGTAAACATCAGTTACGAGGCGGCAAATTTGGATTTTTTTAGTTTTTATTTTTACCTTCGCAGCAATATGGATAGATGTTTCAGTGATTAGCTACTACTATGAACTACTATGGTTGCGAATCACTGAAATATCTATACATATTGTTCTAGGAAGGTAATAAAAATAAAAAACTAGTTTTCCGTCTCGTAACTGATGTTTAACCTTAAATTCCACCAATCAATCAATCAATTAGCCCTTTATTCTGAAACTCGTAGGTGTAAATGGACTATATATATTTTTAGTTTTAGAATATATATCTGAGTTCAGTGTCCCTCTTAGCAAAGGCCCTGTCTAACAATTTCTAAAAAAATGTTTCAGTTAGCATGTTCAGGAGGACCAACATTTGTTTTCTTAAATTTCGTTCATATCGTTATTGGTTGGGGCTTATACTATAAAGGATTCCTTATTTGACTACGGGACCCTTAAATCATCGTTTATATTTATATAATAAAAATATGTTACGATACATGTGACCTAAGCAGTCTGCAATAATGGACTTGAGATGTTTTGGAAAAAAATATCCAATAGTCAGATTTTCCAAAAAATATTTTAAAAATGTAACCTATTGTTGAGTTTCTTGCCTGTTCTTGTCAGTAGAAGGCCGACTTACGAACTGGTGGTAACTTCAGTAGCTTTGACCTTCATAGGTGCCTTACTAGGGCCTAAATTTAATAAATTGCTTTGACTTTGAGAATCGTATAAGCGTCAGCGACAGTCAAGCGATACGAACACCATGATTAGGGTTCAGCTGTATTTGGTATCAGGATTCGGTGGACGTAGGGATGCAGGCAATAAACAACGTTATACCATCGCTTCGTAAAAGTCCCGTATGAGGAGAAGAAGCGACGCAACAAACTCCTCATGGGCCCAATAGGTTTATTGGTTCTAACTTCACAATTATATTATCACTTCAATAACACTTTATAATTTCAAAATTATATCATCACTTCAATACACTTTAGAAACGGGTAGCATGCTGCACTTTATTAACCCTTTTATTAACATTGCTATTGGCATTATGGTTAGTGTTGCCACTTCACTCAATCTTTCTTCCATAATAAATGATCCAACTAATATTAACTTAACTCGTATATAATTAGGAAATTAGGAATTAACTCTAACAATCGTATATACTATTTATTGTATATAGGGTGACTGGTAATTAGTAAACGACACTTAGGCACATGATTGTAAACATGATAATAATCAACTTTCCCAAAAAAAACTTTTTTTTTATTTACTTAGCTCATGACCCCATTATATTTAGTAACTAACAAGAATAAGAATACATCATCAGCTTTTATTTAATTTAGTTACTTATACAAACAAATCTATAGCATTAATATTTCAGATGTTTGTGTAGCATTACCATTTATAAATCTTTTTTATTTTGAGAATTCACTATCGGTTCCATAGTAAAAAAAATTCAGCACGACTAACCCAACATAAGTTTCGAAAATATGCCACCTTGAAATATCCACCTGTTATAAATAAAAATAAAACATAATAATCGGTTTCCGAGGAGTGCGACAACAAACACCGTGACACGAGATTTTTTATAAAAATAGTCTACCTAGTTAATATGTACTTTTAATATTTCAGATGCCATTTTCCACACGATGTAATAATGCTCAATAGAACAAAATACAACACATTTTTGGCGCCAGTGAGTTAAGATTTAATTATAGCTTATTCAAGTTTTACATAAGGGTTAGTTCACACAGAGACGAGACGCGAGGCGACGATGAATGAAGAGGCCAATTGATTCACAAAGTCGCGTCGCGCTGGGCAGCTCCAGCGAAACACATCACGAAGCCTCGACCGACACCCTCGATACGCAGCGCGACGCCCGCGGGACGTACTCTAATTCTCTCATTGAAATTTGTACCTACCTTTTTGTGTTGTAAATAGAGTTCTATTTGGTATCTTAAAAAGTGCCCGCCACGTCACGTCGCGTCGCCTCGCGTCGCGTCTCGGTGTGAACTGACCCTAAGTTGAAATAGTCTTCGACGTTATTGTTGCATTTGATATAATTATAAATATATTTTTTTATATGTATAACGCACTTGCTTCCGTCCCGTGGTTCCCGAGGGATAGTGTTTTCCCGGGATAAAAGTATCCTATGTGCTAATCCAAAACATATTCTATCCGTATGCCAAATTTCATCTAAATCCATCCATCCATTCAGTAGTTTTTCCGTGAAAGAGTAACAAACACCTTCACAATTCACACATTCACATCCTTACAAACTATCACATTTATAATAGTAGGGTCATTTAGCCAGTTTGCCGGCCACCTCTGGTTTTGGGCTAGTACCTAGTACTTAGTTGTATCCTAATTGATAAATGGATGTTTGGATGACTGACATACATTCAGTTGTCGGCCACATTTAAAAAGACGGCCAGTACATCGCAATTGTTGTCAGTGTGATTAGAATGTAAATATTATGTAATGAGTCTAAGCTTGTTTTGAAAAGAGTAATTGCTGAGTTTATTGCCGGCTCTTCTAAGCAAATGCAACCTTCCGAACCGGTATTAGAGTCAGTTTTCATAAGTACCTGCGAAGGTCTATTTGAATAAATGATTTCGAATTTTATATTTTAATAATAAATCGTTGATTTGTAAAATTTCGTTTAAATTCAATAATAAAACAGTTTTTTTTTTTCAAATAGGTCAAAATCTATTTAAATTGACGTCCGATAACTGAAGTCGGTGGCCGATATTATTATGCTAAATCAGTACATACAGTTTTTTTTTAATTATATCAATTATATTAGACTATCAAGTAAAGAAGCTACATATTCAAAAACTACATAAAACTCGTAGTTCTAAAATATATAAATGACTAATATTTGCCAAAATTTTTACTTAAATAATTCATGTGGAAGTCAAAAGTTTTCTTAACTGGCCGAAAACCGGCTAAACGACCCTAGTACTTATATAACACGTGCCACTAAAGGTGAGGCTTGACAAACTACGTTGTTGATGTCTTAAAATATCGGTAAATCACAATGGCATAGACTAATTCTAATGCTATTTTCTATTCTTTTTCAATCATATGATTTGCAAGAAACATATGTGATTTGATTCAAACTAGTTATATAAGTGCAATTTGCAATGTTCAAATGACGCGTAGTTGTAGTATCCAAGAGGCAGCCGTATGGCTCCCGATTCCCGAAGTGTTGTGGAACGTGGAACCGCCCTGTGCAACTCGAACCGAGCCAACCTTTTTCTTGGCTCGCGTAAAGGGGGGCTAAATAGAAAGCTAAATCAATATTGCTACGGAATTCATTTTTTTAGAATTCTCGGCATATCCTACGTAATTCCAATATGTTTTGGTATAATAATTACTCATTATATACAATTCAATTGATTCGGCATTGATGAATTGCATAAGATCTGCTGTAAATTCGAAAAAAAAAATCCTCTAGCAATATTGCTTAGCTTCCTTTTTAGCGGGTCTTGCGACAGGAGGGATGGCTTGAAAATACAGTTTAAGTTCAATGAGGCGAAGACCGTCTGGTTGGGTAAGGCCAACCAGTAAGAGGTACGATGAATTCTGAATAGCTACAAAGACTGCAGCCCGATATTCGAAGAATTTTGCTAAAAAAAGTGGTAAATGCAAAGGCCACCACATTGAACTTACACACTTTCAGGTATTTTTTCTGTTTCAATCGCCAATCTCGCGCCTAAAAATAAACTCACCCTCTTTTTCCGCCTTAGGTCAAGTTGGCTCGGTTCGGGTTGCACAACACTTCGGGAGCTCAAATACCGCGAGCCATCCGGTTCCCACTGGGGTGCTGCAACTGCGCGTCATTGCTTTAACTACAACAGAATCAGCAATAAAAGTAAAATTAATTTATTATTTTAGAAAAATTACACATTTTATTGTAATGATGACATAAAATGTTCATTATTTGCGGGCCTTGGGAAATTTGCCATAACATCTTGTGAATCTAGACTTCGAATAAGGGACAAAAGTGAGCATGGTTTTTTATTTTATTTTGCGACAGAATATCATAATTACGGTTGCACGAATTATAATGTAATTTTTTTTTTTAGTTTCAATATATATATATTTTTTTTACTTAATGCACTCCTTCTCCATTAAATATGTCGAATCTCTCAATTCTCGGAGCGCAATATGTTAAAAAAAAGGTATGAAATATGTTTGATGTTTGCAAAAACGATGCCACTCGCGAAAAAAACAAGATTCTTTGAATCATATTCCATTTCTGTATTAATTCTGTGTTGTTCGTCAAATAAATTAAATCATATTATCATTATTGGCATACTATTTTAGTAACCGTATGATGCAGAGATAAGGGAACAATCGAAAAGAGCTTAATAGTGGTCAATTTTAGCCGACTGAACTGATAGATATACACTGAAAAAAAAATTTATTTAACAGTAACACAAAATTTTACTACCAATAACCTAAACAGAGTGACTTGCGAACTAAAAATTACCAGTAACAAAACTAGTTTTGGTTCATTACTAAATTGTTTGATTAAATCTAAGATATGTAAGATTAAATGTAACTAAAGTTAGTTTCCAGACAACAAAACTTCAACATACATAACTAGTTTTGTAGAACCTTTTTTTCAGTGTAATGTTCACCTACTACAGTTTATATATATATCGCAGTACCTAAGATAAGTAGTTGAAGCCGTGATATAATATTTCCCTAGGGATATAATTATAAATCGTAAGATAGGAAATCGGTTCATAACTATCTTACTAGGAATATAGCTATGATACGAGCACGAACTAGTAAGGTAAGACAGTTTCAAGACATCTTTCAAGACAAATCTATTGAAATTACTTAATACAATATATATTTTATAAAAAAAACAACATAAAACTTATAAACACGTGAAGAGACATCGTTGTAAAAGTTTATACGGAGAAGAAGTGCATTAAGAAATATTTCAACCTCAAACATTTCCCCCTTACTCATAAAACGCTATTTAACTAATATACTGCTTAAAGGGTGAAGTAAATAACTTCACTCTATTGTCATTGTCAAATAATGTGACATTATTTACGTGACCCTTTAAACAGTATATTAGTTAAAAAGCGCTTTATGAGTTAGTGGGTTCATGACTTGATGTACTACCATCGATATAAAAAACAAAATCCAAGGTAGATAGAAGACACTATAAAATACATCGATATTCTTTTCACATATTATTTAAATAGTCTAATGGTGCGTCCATGCTACGTGAATCGAGCACGAGCCGAGCCACGAACGAACATACAACGAGCCTACAACGAGCACGATGCCTCCAATCCCTTTGAAAGAAAGCAAGAAATACGTTTATTTTCCACCAGAAAAGTTTTTTTCGTGAAAAAACTCAATCGCGCTCGTTCGAGGCTCGCAAGCCCGTCCACGCTACGCGAATCGTGCTCGCAGTGTGCTCGTTCGTGGCTCGGCTCGTGCTCGATTCGCGTAGCATGGACGCACCATAATATCTTCTTTTAACAATTATAATATATTCACAGATCCTGCCGCAAGGATATATCTGAACTCCTACGAAGTGGTTGCAAAGCGCACAACTCTCGAAGAAAGGGACTATGATGCCGATGCATTTTACTATTTCAATCCTGGTGAAACAGTTGTTATTGATTGCAAGAACTCTCGCCAATCAGGACTATCTAAAATTTCGTATCACAAAAATGCAGGTAAATAAATAAAACCGGCCAAGTCCGAGTCTAAGTCTAAGGCGTCGTCCTAATGAGGAGGCACACTGACAATTTATCCCGCTAGGTGTCGTATAGTCGCTGGTGCCGTCTATCTGTCAAACACCATACATTTTTTACGTATTCGTTATCAAATAAGTTATTCAATAATTATAATGCCTTTCTGTAGTGAATTTTAATGGACACCCAGCTCATAGCAAGATTATGCAGTTATCACTTCAAACCTAACGATTTTATTATAAAAGCCGGTTACTGGTTGGTTTAATTAATTGAAATTCATGAAAATCCATCAATTCAATATTAATGACAGTTACCAGTGAGGGTGGCGCCATCTGAGATTACCTTTGCCTGTCCCTCCCCATTGGCGATGATCGTACGAACAAACGATGCGATTTCGTCGCACGACGGGATTAAATACACAAAACGCTATAGAGTGTCCTAATTGAAGTTCGCAAGTCATCGCGCGAGCACAGGAACATCAGCGCGATCGTGCGACAAAATCGCATGGTTTGATCGTACGATCGTCGCCGAGGAGGGTTCCGTTCTTCCATGGACGTTATATTTCTTGGTTTGGATTATAACTGTTGTAAAAAACCAGACCGCATAACTAAGTTGGAACCAAACATTGGACACCATTTTTTTTTATACCATAAGTGGTATAAACAAAATATGGCCACCTAGGGGTGGCCAACAAACAAGAACGTCTAAGCAGACAGTAGAAACACGTAGCGCTATCAGAACGCTTTTAGAATTGTTTTTCTCGTAAACACCGTGATTTTCACGGCGCTTACGCTTTTCGCTCATCGTTCTACAACAAGTGTGGCCGGATGGCCTCACTTGAACGGAATAAAGTTGTGATGTGTGTCGTCTTCTCTATACCTAGTAATAATGTATGTTTTCCAACTTTCTCAGGTGGCACACTGTTTGAAACAGTTGAATCACCGAGATACGTCGAAGGTGTTCATATAAAACTGACGCAGGAGAGTCACTCCAACTACGTCGATTGTTATTACAAAAGAAACATCACGACAAGATTTTATGAATACTTAGACGTATCAGTGACACGGATATTTTTTAAACTGAATGCAGACTTTGACAACAGTAAGTTGCGTTTTTTCATCTTTATTTAGTAACTTTCTAAAATAACAGTTTAGTTTTATATCTTGCGTTTGGATTTAGACCTTGCAAGCTTGTTCACTCTATCTGTAAGGGCAACCGCGCATTCTGATTATAGTTTATGCCTATGGAGCGAAGGTGTTGAGAGAAATTAGAAGAGAAGAGATTATGATGAATCACTTGCAGTTTCCTTGATATTGATAGGTTCTGGCACTCGATAGCGTCTACAACAAGTTTCCTTCGTACTGAAAATCTCCTAGTTTTTGCGCCTGGATTTTAGATTTCCTTAGCGAAAGACTTATATATCGGCTATGAACCTTTCGCTAGATGGACGCTCGTCGGATCTACTAGCAATTCAGTGCCTGAGTTCCTCAGAGATGTCTACTGGCCCTGGGACAGACAAGATGGTTGTCGACAATCGTTATCGTTAGTAAACGATCAACCTTTGTATGGGATAGATATTTCAAATCGATTATCACGTGATTTTTAATAATATCTTATGTCAATCCCATACAAAGGTTGATCGTTTACTAACGATAACGATTGTCTACAACCATCTTGTCTAGGGGGGTAGGTCTCTTCGCAACCGACTGAATCACGGTATGCAGACAACAGCACTGTTGTGGAAAGTTACTGTTCCAGCGCACAAGCTACCAAAAATTAGACTAACGCTTCGAGAGGTCATACTATTAGCTTGAACCTTAAAGTGATTTGCGATTAAAATCAAACAGGTTTTCAGAAAAAAAAACCGTTATAAATTGGACATATTCTGTAAAGTTAGGCGGTCGCTTATAACTACGGAATGCTACCAAAGATTTTTATAGTTTTATTTTGGGAGCAAGTATGTAACTGTTACTTACTTCCATGCTACGTCATTTTCTGCCATTCAGGTACCTACCTCATCATAATGTCTTGGTCGACGATAAAAAATCTTTGTAGCTCCAAAACACACCCGAATTTTTGGCCAGTTTATTTTTAAATTGTCATTATTTTATCTGGTACTGACTTTCTACTCCAAGCTCAGCCATTTAACTTTTTTTTTGGTAACTATAACTGGTTTTTCGGGCGCAATATCGGTAACAAGCATACGGCTCACCTGATGGTAAGTGGTTACCGTAGCCATATATGGATGCTTGCAACACACGAGGTATCTCTCACTCGTTGCCGACTTTTCCTCCCTTGAGCCATTCCCAATGTGATTGAGATTAATAATTGTTGATAATTGAGATAACTCTGAAATTTAGCCTTCAGCTGAACCATAAACACTTCCTTGTGCAGGTATTATCAATCTACATATTAATGGGATGTATGTCCGACGTACTGACATATTATTAATGTACGAGTACGTATACTATACAGGGGAGAAGGCCGACATCAGCTGTGAGAGTAGATATGATGATCATTTGATCAATCTGGATTATGGTGGTAAGTTGGCTTGTATGTAATACCACAGAGTAAATAATAGAATGAAAGAAGGTTAACTTTCTGATAGCAAACATGCGACTTTAAACCTAATTACAAGGTCGGTTACGTTCATAATACCACAAATACTTCGCACGTCTCAATGCGACCTTCGTTTTAATCACCTACCGACTGTTGCTGCGCTCGTATTGAATCAAAATGCACTCTAAGTCCGCGCGCGTTAGGTATATTGTTCTGGTCACGTGACAAGTGCGCCTGTCCTGGTAATGAAACTGTATGTATATAACATGTAACGTGAACTAACCTGGGGACGTTAGAGAGGCCCCCCGCTGTGGAGCGGGGATTGAAACCGCTAGCACTTTTCGGAGGGCGGGTGGTAAGTTCTAATCTGGAGAATGGTACAGAGGCCGGCAAACAACTTGAGCCAAAGTCGACGTAGTGGGGGTAAGTTCGCGCATGTACACTCATGCTCGGCCAATAGCGTGGACGCGTGCCGACAGAATGCCCCCGCGCACCTCTCTTTCCACCAACGACACCTTAAAATCGTCTACTGCGCACTCAAGGTCATGGCTCAAGTTGTTTGCCGGCCACTGTAATGAGATCTCGTGATGTGACTCACATAGACTACCAGAGTAGGTAACAAGACCTACCGCAGATGGTCCCTATCGTCTCGTACGTAAGAGTTTGTCAGGAATAGTGTTCCTTTATTACGGTTGGCTTCGTTGGGTCACTAAAATAAATATAAATCAGAGAGAGGTCATTCATCTTTGACATATTCGCGAAGGCAGGCGTGTACCTGTGTACTAAGTAGATCCTATTGCAAGATCTTTTGATAGTGAAATTTACGTGAGCTGGAATATTTTAAGAAATAAGAGTAGTCCAACTAACATACAAGTTAGCAATAAATAGGAATTGCTTTATTTATTTCAGGGCATAATATAGAAAGTTTGTCACAAGCTAATGTTACTTTATATTTAAATAAAGAGAACGACAAAGCAGACGTTATATGTACTGCAATAGATAAATACACACAAGATTTGAGAGCATATGTACGTGTTAGGCTCATTCAAAGTTTAAGCGGTAAGTACTTACCAATTTATGATTAGACGCACTTTACATTTGACCTTTTAAAGAGCGACTAATGATTTCAAATGATGTTTGATGAAAAAGGAGGTTGAAATCGTAAAATACCATTACCATTTACAAGTGTTTTTTTTCCAGCCAGTGTGTAAACATTTTGAACTACATGGCCCAGTAAGCAAAATTTTTATCGACAATCGTCATCGTTAGTAAACGATCAAACTTTGTATGGGATTGACATTTCAAATCGAAATATCACGTGATTTTTAACAATCTCTTATATCAATCCCATAAAAGGTTGATCGTTTACTAACGATGACGATTGTCGACTTATTCGTCTTGTCTAGGGGGGCAGGTCTGAGAGATAAACGCTGAAAGGAACTATGAGTAAAATTTTACAGAAAATAAATATATTTTTTAAAGATTTTTTCATTATTTTGCTTCTACGTCACAATACGACAAAAATCATGTATAACATCTTGGTCACAAATTGCTAGAAGTTATCCAAAATATTATTTTATTTTTATTTTCTTAAGGAAATGCTGGTGGCGTTTGTTCCATACAAACGTAATCCTCAGTTTCCTCTCTGGATAATGACACTACTAGAGCCATGATTATTTTACCATGCAATCTGTAGGTACCACTGTATGTCCCTCGGTTGTGTTTTTATCCATAAATTAATTATTATAAGAATTAGGAGCCTTCTAAAATCACAAGAACTTTAATTTTCTACGCCCTTATCAGACGTCTAGCGAACAAATTTGACGAATATAAAAAAACAAAGGAAAACCGACAGACATAGCCAAAGCCCTTCTTATTGATTCTTGTTTTTTTTTTAAATCCATCCAGTATTGTAGGATACAACCGGGGATTACGAAATAGCGATATCGTCAAATTTAAATAGGTATAATCGGTCCAAGCAGTAGTTGTCTCTATCGCCCTCGGGCGGGATAGCTCGGGCACATTGCGAAAGCAATAGATATGTTAAAAACCTATTTTTCAATTTTCTTGCAGCCATCCTTTCCTCTTAATCATTCAGCTCATGGTTTTTTTCAGCGTTTTCCTGTAAGACCTATAGTTCAGAACTTGCTCTTACTGGCTAGAAAAAAAATCACTAGTATAATAGTGTTACTTTGTTTACAGATTTTTATATAACAGGTTTAAACAAAGCACATATTCTTCAGCAGTACCCAGAAACGGAGAATTCTTCGGTTATTTATTATCAATTCACGGATAATGAGACGTTGACTTTAAATTGTTTAAATACAAAATTTAGTTTCGGAAACAGGCTGACGTGGACATTTAACGGTAAAGGACAATCTATAATTAAAAAAAAACGTAGAAATAATAAATAGTCAATGAAACTTTTCAGATATTTCATATATCTACAAATATAAATAGAAATGTATTTATTTGTACCATTTGGAATTAAATAGAATCGGCACAATGTACCGCTCAAAACGGCGTACAAATAATAATAATAAAGTTAAAATTAATGTTATTACAAATATTGAAAATTTAATTTAAATTGAATTAATTATATAATACAATAACAAATTATTAAATACACATTAATATTATTACATTTTTACAATTATAAAATGTCATGTTTGTAAAAAATCATTGCCAGAATAAAATAAATTGTCCATTAGCCATTTGATTTATTGATGGGGAACTTTATTTATAAATTCTCATTGCCATACAATACGAATTATTTTTAAAAAGTTGTAAACCTTAATCGATTTTTATGTCGTGATTCTGCAGTTTTTGCATACTTTTCAAAAATATTTGGATACATTTTTATAAAAGTAATAATTTCCTTAATATACAAGAAGGAGAGAGTAAGAGGGGGGGGGGGGGGGCAGTAATTTTAATCTCCTAAATAATGGCTTACAAGAATCTCTATATTTAACATCACATAAAGCTCTTATGCATGATTTTTGGGCTATAAAAGCCTCATTGGAATCAACAGAGTTACCATGGGGTAATGTTAGTTAATGCTATGGAGCTTTAAGCCATATCGCAGAACCGATCCAACGTATCCGTGATATGCAGAAATAGCTGCATCAAGCGATACGGGTTGTCTTAATATTATGTGCCTCAACGCATATACAAATTTACATTACAGGATCATCGGTTTCCTCCGAAAACTACTTCAAAATAGGAAACGCCAAATCAAACATATCTCTAGAGATGCAAGCTGCTTTTCATAATTTACAGATCAAGTGTATTTTAGAAAAAAATAATAGTTACTCGCCTATAATTCGTTTAAAACAAATTATAATAAGGCTTGTGTACAAAATGGCATATCAGACAGATATCGAGGATAAAGGTAATGCAGCATGTTATTATAAATTTTCCTGCTTTTATTATTTTGTTTGGTTGGCGTTCTAACTACTGCCAAAAAAAAACAAACCGAATAGACGGGATATAAATAGTTTTTTTTGTCTTCTCTGTTCTAAGCCGGATATATGGATTCTCGATGAAAGAAAACATCGGGAGAAAGCTCTGAATCACAGACTTATGAAGACCGCTACCTCAAGCTCGGCTCGCAGAATGACCTTAGTCCCCCTTATTGTTAGGTACTAGGTAATGGCCCATGACTTACCATGCAAGGGAGGATAAAATATTACACTATGATGATGGACAGATTCTTTTATATCCAAGTCTTTCGAGTATATATTGTCAGTAGTGAAATGTTGATCAAACTCATCGGTCCATAATACGAAGTTACCTGTGTTAACATATTTTCCTTGTTTCAGATTTTGCTTCAAAGTGGATTTGGATCAGTTGCAGTATTGTCATTATAGTAATCGCCACCATCATCATCTTTAACATCACCAAAAACTACAAAAAGGAAAGGACTAAGGTGACTCTTGATCCTACATTAAACGTTAACATTAAGTTTGATGTACCATCTATGAGAACTATTAAAATCAACGTCATTTAGTTTAGGCTCTCTCTGATAAGGCACTCATGAATGTTACAGTTGACTCTACCACATCAGTCCCTGGGAAGAAACTCAGTACGGCATTTTTGTGTGGATCATTTCATACTTAAACATAATGCTTATTCATACCATTTTCACTTAGACAGGGGGATACAAGTGGCGGCTATACTAATTAGTTTCATTATAAATGTTTAGTGTGATTTGGGTCACAAAAATA
Organism: Achlya flavicornis; assembly: GCA_947623365.1. NCBI lineage: Eukaryota > Metazoa > Arthropoda > Insecta > Lepidoptera > Drepanidae > Achlya > Achlya flavicornis. The sequence continues at coordinate 20,092,942 of OX392467.1, read as the reverse complement.
AACAGTTGGGTTTTAAATAGCCCTGAATCAAATGTAATATACTTCAGAATCTATGGTTGCACCACCTTCTTAAGGATCACATCCGTTAGCAAGCTAGGTCATAAGTACTGTATGATAAAACTTTAAAAACAACTCTTGCTACTGTGCCCGAGTTAAATTCTGGTCACACGTCCACAAGCTTTCGGTAAATGCGTACATAATCAGACCCATTTGGGTAAACTAAGGCATAAGGTAGATCAGGTAAGATTGTTGCAACAAACAAAAAATAAGCAATACAACTATCCATATGCGTACATAATATACAAACGTTTATTTTCAGAGACAATGCAATGCTCGTTGCAATATCAATTTCACCAGCCGTAGGCTTGAGGAGGAACCTGAGGATAGACCTATAGTGGAACGTGAACAGGAACCACTGCCCTACATGAGTCAAGACAGAGAGCTATCAAATGATACCACAAATTACAGTGAAGTCTACTACGAACCGAGTTTTCCAAGAATAACTCCAAGTGATAGTAATAATGAGTACACATATGTTGATTGTGCCCACCTTGGAGAGAGACATGCATCAGCTTTTGATGCTGTAGCTACGAGAATTGCCTTGGAGAAAGCCAAAAGGATGAACAAAAGTGATTATTCTAATCTAAAGGAAATCTGCAGGCCAGGGCACTGTGTATTGCGTGCTCAAGATCGAAAGTAGATATTTACAAATACTGCGATTGTTGACACTATTTCATTCAGTAGCGCTGGCTATTTCATTCATCATTTAGTTATTTATTATTTATGTCTATCTATGTCTGCGTTTAAATCCGGATTGTGATGAACGGACAAATGGATGACTTTGTTGGTATGCTTGGCGAACTGTCAGAATAAAGTAAATATTCTGATAAATTTTTTTATTCATTCATCCTTTTTTATCGACTTTATAAAAGGGATATTATCAGTTCGACACGTATGTATGTAAATATTATTGGAACTGCAAAATATTCACATATGATAATCTATTAGGGCTTCCAAACAAATATATAAAATTTCATAGGTGTATATGTCCACGCTTATCTCCGAAGATATTAATCGGTTGTAACCATTCTTTTTTTTAATGGTTTAAGTTTACTTCAACTTAGGGAACAGAGCAAGTTTCATCGAAATCGGTTGAGTAGTTTTCGAGATATGAACAAATATGTGTGACGGCCTGGCTTATTGATACGAGCTACGAGCGATGGTGTCAAAGGAAAACCATTTCAAAACCTTGGTTAAATTTTAGTGCATTTTAGAAAAACTAAAAATACTGAAATAAAAACGTTTTTTAGAAAAATTAAATGGACTTCCAAATACCCTAAAACGTATGAAATAAGTCTAATCTGAGACTGATTTGAAGTCAGCGAAATATTTTCAATGTAATACGTCGTACTCTTTCGCCGACTTCAAATCAGTGTCAGATTAGAGTTATCTGGATACATAAGTATGTTCAAAGAAAACCAATGCACAAAAAATAAAATTTATAAGAACCAGGGTTACACCTAATTCATATCGTTATATTACTAACGTAAATGTTATTCATCCATATTAAAATAAAATACATTTGAACTTTGAGAATAAAAATATATTTTTATACCATCGTCAGAATCATATTTATTTTATTTTATTGGCATAGAATTTAGGCAACAGATTGAGTATATAACAATCCTAACAATATACAGTCTGTAATACTTGAACACAGCATCCAACAATTATACATTTAATTTTACAATGAGTTTAACAGATTATTACAGGCAAAATACTTGACGTTGAATTATTATGTGATGAAATGATCATTGATATATTATGTTTTACGGAAACATGGGTCAAACCAGATACAATGCTTTTTAATGTTAATAACTTTACTGTTGCCAGCGCGTTCAACAGAGTGACTGCTCAGGGTGGCGGCACCCTCATTTTGCTAAATAATAATATTAAATTTAAGAATCGTACTGATATTACTTGTCACTCCGTGGAACGCGTATGCGAGGTGACTTTTTTTTTTTTTTTTTTTTTTATACCACTTAGGTGGCAAACAAGCATACGGCCCGCCTGATGGTAAGCGGTTACCGTAGCCTATGGACGCTTGTAACACCAGGGGTATCACACGCGCGTTGCCGACCCTGCAGAAATCTCTTCACACCCCTTTTGAAGAACCCCATGCTGTACTCCATTGGGAAAACCACGGCGGGGAGCTCATTCCACAGTCTGAGCGTCCGCGGAAGGAAGCTCCTTTGAGCCCGCACAGTACGAAACAATTCAGGTTTCAATATGTGAGGATGGACTCCCCGTCGATGGCGAGAGTTGCGATGGTAGAAAGTAGCCGTGGGCATCATCTTAAACAATTCTTCAGAACACCGTCCGTTGTACAAGCGGTAGAACACACATAAGGAGGCAAAGTCTCTCCTCAGACTGAGGGGCTCTAAACCGCTTGTGAGCTCGGGATCGTCGACAATTCTGATGGCACGTCGTTGAACCGAGTCTAAAGGATCAAGCTGGTATCCAGGTGCCCCCGCCCATAGATGACAGCAGTACTCCATATGAGGCCGGACTTGCGACTTGTAAAGTTGCAGCCTTTGCCCCGATGTGAAGTACTGCCTCGCTCTGTTGAGCACTCCGAGCTTTTTGGATGCCAGCTTAACCTTGTCTTCTAAGTGACTTCGGAACAAAACGTCGCTAGAAATGTCGACGCCAAGGATCCCGATGCTTTTGCTGATGTTCAGGGACGTGTTCTGGAACTGTGGAGCCACAGCAAATGGGGTTTTCTTAGCGGTGAACGCGCAGGCTTGAGTCTTAGTGGGGTTGAAATGGACTAGGTTTAGTCTGCCCCAATCGGAGACACTAGTTAGTGTACTCTCGATTTCAGACAACAGCCGTTCGCGGCTTTCCTCCACCTCGGAACGAGGGATATTAGCACGGCCCGTGTAATAAGCGTCCCCTGTACTGTCGTCTGCATAACAATGAACGCCGTCAATAGACAGCATATCATTGATATGCAGTAGGAACAGTGTTGGGGACAGCACAGAGCCTTGCGGGACGCCAGCATTTATGTCCATGCTGTCGGAGCAGCTACCGTCAACGACGGCTCTTATGCATCTGCTGGACAGAAAGCTGGCAACCCATTTGCATAATCCCTCGGGAAGCCCGTATGCTGGTAACTTCGTTAGAAGACCCCGGTGCCAGACCCGATCGAACGCCTTCGCCACATCTAGGCTTACTGCCAATGCCTCACCTTGACTCTCGATGGCGAGTGACCAACGGTGCGTGAGATACACAAGGAGGTCACCAGCTGAGCGACTGTGGCGAAAGCCATATTGTCGGTCGCTCAACAAATCGTGATCCTCCAGGCTTGTGCAGAGATTGAAAGCTCCATCATTATATGTGTGTATAGACCTCCCGCGTCAAAATCTACTTTGTAATTTTGCCGCCGCGCAAGGGCACGCAATTGTTTTCAGTGCGATTAGAATGTAAATATTATGTAAACAATCTAAGCCTGTTTTGAAAAGAGTAATTGCTGAGTTTATTGCCGGCTCTTCTCAGCAAATGCAACCTTCCGAACCGGTATTAGAGTATTAGAGTCAGACTTTTCATAAGTGCCTGCGAAGGTCTATTTGAATAAATGATTTTGAATTTTGAATTGAATTTGAATTTTGAATTTTGAATTAATATTATTCTCCTATTTGCAATTTTTTGCGCATTTGTATCTTCTTCCTGTTAAAAGCTTCCCTGTCCTCCTAGGGCCCCTAGACATGATGGTTATCGACAATCGTCATCGTTAGTAAACGATCAACCTTTCTATAAGATTGATATTTCAAATCGAAATAGCACGGTGATTTTTAACAATTTCTTATGTCAATCCCATACAAAGATTGATCGTTTACAAACGATGACGATTGTCGATAACCATCTTGTCTACTGGCACGGATCATACTCCTCAACGTAACCTTATTCTGCGGGTGAAGCAATACCGGCGAGGATCCCTTCCATTCCATTCCCTTCACGAACTAAATATTATTATTATCTTTGCCAAAATTCTTCATTGGTAAATTATTCGTAAGATTGTTGTTTTAATTGAGGCAGCTTCGAAGAATATCGAGATTTCTTAAACAAGTCATATAGTTTCATCACCTCACCTCACAGTAGATATGCTCTACTGGCTCCTCACCAAAGTGGCTGTTCACGTAACTTGGACCTTGAATCATACTTGTATTTTCATAATTACTTCCATCTGTGTTCGTGTCAGTTAATCTTACTCCAGAATTATTCTCTGCTTCTGTTTTCTTACTATTTAATTTTGAAACGTTAGCGTAGTTGATAGCTGGCTCCATGATGACGCTGTGATTTGTATTGTTCACATTTGCATAGTTACTAACACTAACATTATTTAAAGTATTATTTCTGTAATTCTTTGTTATATTTTCAAGAACTGGTTCATTATACATTTCTGATTCTGTTAATTCAATGAAATTAGTTTCATCTAGACTTTCTCGACTGTCTGACAAATTCGCCAGGTCCATATAACTGGATTGTCTCTGAAAAATTTAGAGTTCTGATTTAGTTATTCTCAAAACACTGGCCCTTAATAAATTTAATAGCGTATTTTAATGTTTTTTTCTGAAATTGTTTAAAAAAAAGGCAACTGGGTTGCTGTATGACGGATAAAATCAGACGGAGGAGCGGTGGCTAAGGTGCCAACCGTGAGAAGGGAAATGCTTACTGTACAATTGAGAAAGACAAGGAGTATGGGTTATTCAGTTTGGCATACATAGAGATAGTATAACAGAGAGACACTGACTGACAAACATCGCACAGGCATGAATATTTGAGGGTAGCTTCTACTGAAAGCGTAGTGGTGTACTGAGAAAGGATTCTTGGAAATTTAGCCTTTAAATAGTTCTTACTTTATGACTAAAAAATAAATAGTAGCCTTTACAAAAAAAATTTTGACTCGCAGTCGCTGGATGTCTATTTTTTTCATGTAGTTATAAAACGCGCGTCTCATCCGTGAACCAACGGGTTAAAATAATTTATGTTTAACTGTTTTTTATTAATTGAGGGTAAAGCAAATTATAATACCTCATATCTTTTGTTTTTGTAGTTTCTGAAATTGTAAAGGATGATAATGGTGATCACTATCATTACAATACAGCTACTGATCCAAAACCAACTTTTAGAAGCGGAACCTGAAAGGAGAAAAATGTCTTGATAAGAGTTAAAAGAATTACTTCTAAATTATAAATAATGGAATACCTCCTCCTGGAAAGAGAGCAAATTGTAGGTGTCAGGAAACGCAGTTGCTAGAAGTGTACTCATTTGCTGTTCGCATGGTAAATGAAGAAGTAAACGGTGCGAGTGTCCAAATGGACGGGAAAATTCTCCCGGCGTCAAATGTGAAATGATAATAGTCCTGCTTACCTTCATCCACGATATCTGGTGTAGTTTTGTATGCAAGCCTTATCACAATTTGACGAGGCTTAGATGGGCTTATATTTGGTTCTAAAATACATTTGATCGTTAAATTATCATAGCTAGCTTGCAACACAAGTGCTAGATATCTTCCTATGATTCCGCTTTCTGTTACTTCGGTAGAGGCAATCGGTGATTCTGAAATTTATGTAGATAGATGAAAAATCTTTAAAATTTTATTGCTTACCCATTTGAATCCAAATTCAAATTAAAAATCATTTATTCAATAAAATATTATTATATTATTCAATAGACCTTCGCAGGCACTTATGAAAAGTCTGACTCTAATACCGGTTCGGAAGGTTGCAAACAAAACAATCAAAACAATCTTAGATTCATTAGGTACATAATATTTACATTCTAATCGCACTGACAACAATTGCGTGCCCGGCACGGCGGCAAACTACAAAGTAGACTGAATCAATATTTAATAAGTAAATAAGTGGCAAACTTAAGCAGACCAGCCCCCACAAGCAGCACCTGTTCACAAGTATGACGCGTGTGGCAGCCATCGCCCTCCTTGCCATATTGGAAGGAAGTGAGCGACCCGTCACACAACGCCGCCGCAAGCAAAGGCCTTAAAGGCGTTTTTTTATCATGCTTTACCATTAAATGTCCAGCCCAGCTTGTTTCCAGTATTTTTTGAATTTAAACAATTTAATATGAACGTCTCGTTATCCATGAATTGATAATAAATAACCGAAGAATCCTCAGTTTCTGGGTACTGCTGAAGTATATTAGCTTTCGTTAAACCTTTTATATAGAAATCTGTAAATAAAGTAACATTATCTTTTATTTTTGTTTTGGCTGCGTGTACTTACAGGTGATCCTTATGATACTTATGATCTTTGAGCGTCTAAAGTTCATTAAAGTTTAGAGTAATTTTCTAAATACAATACCACTGATATAGTAGGTACCTATTCTGTTAGGTCTATCCAGATTATATGAATTTGAACCTTGCGTGTTGATGATGCATTTCATCAGTCTATTCATAAGAAAATTGAAATGAACTTCATTGAGCTGGGCTTCATTTAAATCCAATTATCTTGAGTTTTATAATAATTAAACCTCAGGGGATTCTCTGGATGAGTTGGTTGGAGAATGGTTGGCTTTCTTGACAGGTTTGATATTCAAGTTTTCCACTAATATAATGGAATTTCCAAAAATAAATATAACTTAAAAATAACAATAACTTTCATTACCATTTTCTTTCGCTGCATCTGTTTATCAATAAATGAGTGCTTACCGCTTAAACTTCGGATGAGTTTAACTCTCACAGTTTCTATCGAACCACTTGTTTTATCTATTGCAGTACAGATAACTACTGTTTTGTCCTTCTTTTCATCTAAATATAAAGTTATACTAGCTTTTGAAAACTTTTCTTTATTACCTGAAAATAATAGTTTATATTTTATTACCGGTTTATATTGTACTGCTGTTGGGCAGCCTCTGTCTAGGAGTAAATAATAATAAACGGAATCCAGCTCAATCCGCCATATCAAATGATCTGTTTATAGGATCTAAAACCAATAGCCTTCACAGATAGTCAAAGACTATGAGTTCTGAATAAGGTTGCCTTGAGTGGCGATCAGGAGCAGGTACTGCTGAAGTTCGTTATTTTTGATACACATAATAAAATAATACTTGTTAGATAGAGTTAAAATGTCAAGAATCCATCTGAAAATAAAACTAAGAAACACGCATAGAAACTGACGGGAAAGAAAGATTCCATGAATTCATTTGAGAGAGAGAGAGACTAACTCTTTAGTCTTCTTAACCTAGTTCTAAAATATGTTTACTGAGTTCGTTATTTTATGAATGATACAAGCCATCTCACCGTCATAATCCAGATTGATCAAATGATCATCATGTCTACTCTCACAGCTGATGTCGGCCGTCTCCCCGGCATAGTATACGTACTCGTACACCGTGCCAGTAGGTTGGATATACATTCCGTTAATTTGAAGAGTGATGACACCTGAACAACAAAGTCTTTATTATTACCTAACATACAACATATGCCTTAGTGTGCCTACATAAAATTGCAAACGGTTCGGCAGATTGTCCTGACTTCCTCAGTAGAATTGCTTTATGCGCTTCCTCTGCGTCCCTAAGAAAGTCAAACCATCTGCACATATTTGTAAGCTGCACATATACAGCAAAACTCATATCTGATACGAACGAGCAGATCTTTTAATGAATTTTCCCGCGACTTATGATTTAAATCTGTTTAACTACAGTACATTAAAGATGGAAACTTATTTGTAAAAGATTATGTACCTACCTATCTACCACAGAGCTAATACATCGTAACCACAGATCGTAACATAACGCTTTTTAATCGACTTCTTATTTTATAGAATAACAGACCCCCTTTGTGAGACGTGTCTATTTCCAGATACTATATCTATTGTAAGTTAGGTACCAAATGCCAGATAGTAGGAAATAGAAGCAACTTACAGTCCTCAGCATCTGCAATTTGTAATTTAAAAAATATCCGTGTCACTGATACATCTTCATATTGGTTATGTGAAGGCATCATAAAGTTTTTGTAATAACAATCGACGTAGTTGGAGTGACTCTCCTGCGTCAGTTTTATATGAACACCTTCGACATGTGTCGGTGAATCAAATGTTTCTAGCAGTTTTCCGCCTGAAATTAGAGTGGGAAATAGTTATTTGTTCAATAAGAGAGCAAAATTCGTTTTTGTTGTGAGTACTAAATTTGTATCCCGAGCAATCGAAGGTAGGAATAACTACTAGGTACCTAAAATAGATGAAGTGCAACATGGTCACTATAAAGCTTCATTTTGTGTGTGGCTGCGACAATATTATAAGCAGACAATGCGAGTTTTTAGTCTCGACAGGGGAAAGGGCGAGCTACGCTTACTGCTTGAAAAGAAACTTTAAGAATGATAGTTTCAAAACTATAATTCTTAAGTTTGTAAAGTATAAAACTTTACTACTACAACAGCATTCTAAATTTAAACTCTTTGTATCACTGGTTCACTAGTTTTAGGGAATAAATGAGCGCTTTTTGAGCTAGTGCGGTGAAAAAATAAACGTCTCAGTTTTCTGACAAAATGCTCGTGGTGTAGCATGATTAGCCGTTCTTTATCGATCGACAAAATTAAGCTACCACCGCGCACCGGTGTGGCCGGTAGCTGGATTCGTTGCCGCCTAGCAGGAGGCCTTGGAGGCCTCCTAGGCGGCTTGAAAAATTCCAACGGTAGGTTGACCACTAGTCTAGCTCCACCGATCCGCAGTGAGCATAGGTGGTGGAGTATCTGCCCATTCCCTTTCACCCTCATTTGAGAAAGGAGGCCTGTGCTCAGCAGTGGGACATTATAGGCTGATGATGATGAGGTGAAAACATAAATGTGTCAGTACTTTACCTGTATTATTGAAATATTTCATGCTGGAATAGCCTGTTTGTTGAGAGTGTTTACAGTAAACAACGACTGTTTCACCGTTTTTAAAATAGTATGGTGCTGTTGCATCATACTCCCTTACGTCGAGGGGTGTGTGTGTAGTATTCAGCTCGTTGGAGTTCAGATAAATATGTGCGATAGGAGCTGTAAATATATTAGGTATAATTGTAACAGAATGTTAGTAGGAACACTAATCGAATATCTATGTTATTACTAGTTGCGATAATGCTATGGCTTCACTTGCGTGTAATGCTATTAGGAGGAAAGGATGGCTGCAAGAAATTTGAAAAATAGGTTTTTAACATATCTATTGCTGTCGCGCTTTGCCCGAGCTATCCCGCCCGAGGGCGATAGAGACAACTACAGCTTGGACCGATTGTACCTATTTAAATTAGACGTAATCGCTATTTCGTAATCCCCGGTTTTCTCCTCCAAAATTTGATCGATTTAAAAAAAAACTAGAATCGTAATAAGAATGGCTTTGGCTATGTCTGTCGGTTTTCCTTTGTTTTTTTATATTCGTCTTTGTTCGTTGGGCGTCTGAAAAGGGCGTTAAAAAGGGTAAGTTTTTGTGATTTTAGAAGGCTCCTCATTCGTATTATAATTATTTTATGGAGAAAAACACAACCGAGGTACATACAGTGGTATCTAAAAATTCCATGGTAAAATAATCATTGCTCTACTAGAGTCATTATCCAGAGCGGAAACTGACGGATTACGTTTGTATGGAACAAACGCCACCAGCATTTTCTCTTAATATGCGCGTTATTTGACATAGTAAGCTGATATGGTCGGATGCTAGCGCGCTAATTTGCTAATAGACTTTAGGCGATAGCACCCATTTAGTGCATTAATAGCTAAGTGCATTATTTATTGCACGTTAATTGTTCCGATAATTGGACGTCAAGCGTCAGTCAGGTGAAGCACGTAATTGATGTATGGCCATTCATATTCCATAAAATTATATCGAAAAGAAATAAAGAAGTATGCTTACTTAGGGTCCTTATATGGAATGTTGTATCACACTTTATAGTGATATTCCTCTGGTGGAATTTATAAAAACTGCACGTCCATGCTTTGCCACTATCATTCATTTTCTGTTGTTTCTAAAATTTTAAATTACACACTTATAGTAATTTTATTAGATACAATAACAAAAAAAAATACACTGGTAAAAACTTTCTGACGTCTTATAACAAAAAGAGCTCGGCTCTTCGACTATCTTAAACCTGGGGGCCATTCTTATTTGTCTTTTGTCCTGTTTTGACGCCGGATGTCAAAGAGGGACAAAAGACAAATAAGGTTATTTTAACCTTGTTTTTTTTTTAAATCAGATTTTAATTTATTAACAACAAATATGTACAAAATACAATCTATATTTACAAAATATAATCTATATATAGAAAATTTCCTCAAGCCTGCCGCTGCTTCCGATTAACGGCAAGGTTCCCAGAAGGCTGGCAGCGTTTCCTCTTTGGATAGCCAAGCTGACGCGTTGGCGGAAAAAGCTCCCCGCCCGCTGGTCTCCGGAGGTCTCGATCAATTTTGAAGACAAGGTGCGAGCAAAACAGCGAGCTTCTGACCCCCATGGTCCCAAGGTCTCGACCGCAAAAGGCATAAAAATATAATTGGGTCCAATCGATGCATATTTTTTGAATTTTGAATTTTCCGCACTGGCCGCCGCTGCCCCTGCAGCTTTACAAGTCGCCGGTAAGTGAGATGGCGCGAGTGTATCGACACATGTGGCATCCCACACCAACGACTTGCCGACACTCCAAGGGATCAAAGACATACCATCCGGTATATGCCATCGCCCCGCGCAATACCGACTGGTTCCAGTACGGAAGGCACGTTAGCGAGTTTTAAGAGCTTGTGGTAGGCCCCCTGTGTTTTATAATACTGCTATGTGACAAGGGGGTTTCAGTTTTCATTACAAACTTTCAGGCTTCATTTGCTTTTTGTCTCAGATACAATAGACATCAGTAACCATAAGATGGGTCTAAGCTAGGCGAGCCGAGCATGAGCCGAGCCGCTCTACGCCTATTCCCTCGCGGCGTCAATTGTGACCTTACAACGAGCCTTCAACAATCACTGAGAGAGCGATGCGAAACGCTCGTACAGTATGAGGCACGAATGGTGAGCACAGATAGGCAGTAGTGGGGGCAAACTTGCGCATGTATAATTTTGGCCAAATCACAGTAGACACATGACACGCAAGAATCCAATAGACAACGAGCATCGACTGACGAACCATTCGTGTGCAGCTCGGCACTCCCCCCTTCTTCATTCCGCCAAACACACCGAAAAATTAACTACTGCGCAGGTGTCAATCTGTGCTCACCACTCGTGCCCCTTACTATACGAGGCTCCAAGTCCGTCTACGCTACGCGAATTCGTGCTCCGCTTGTACTCGGCTCGCCTAGCGTAGACCCACCCTATTTCTATCATTTAGGGATCGGTGTCATAAAATCAATTTTGTTTTCCCAAATTCAATTATTATCCATCCTTCTTATATAATGTGAAAGTGAGTTTGTTTGTTTGTCACATCACAACCGACTATGTGTCAGTTTGATCATAACCTGGAAAAAATAGGAGGATACTTTCTATCCCGGGATAGCCTCGGGAATGCACGTGAAACCGCGGGCGAAAACTAGTTAAATAGATAAACTTACATTGGTCAAAAATGTGTTAAATCTGTTCAATTCTTTACTGATTCTTACTTTTTTATATTGGTCAAAGCAGCTGAAATAAAAGTAGTGATTAGTAGGTACTCTAATGCTTGATAATTTAATAAGTCTAGTACGTTAGTACTATAATTTATTCTGTAGTCTAGTGGTCGAAGGTGGTATTGGTCGAAATTCAACCGTATTTTAAAGTTTGAATAAATACATTTTAGCTTCCTGCACTTCTTCTCTATCTAAAGTTTGACTATAGACAATCTCACACACGCACACACTATTTTTAACCGACTTCAAAAAAAGGAGGAGGTTCTCAATTCAGTTGTATTTTTTTTTTTTTTTTTTTTTTTTTTATGTTTGTTACCTCATATCTCCGTCATTTATAAACCGATTTGGAAAATTCTTTTTTTGTCTGGAAGGGTACACTTCCCGTTTGGTCCCATTGTCGTCAGATCAGGATTTGATCACTTCTTAGTGTACTTTGAAGTCGGTTTAAGTTTTTTGTAAAACAGTCCAATTATTTTAAGAGGGTACAATTTTTTCCTCACGTATCTTCTGTATATATACTACTACTACTAAGTAGTTATGCCCCATTTTTAACCGACTTCAAAAAAAGGAGGAGGTTCTCAATTCGGTTGTATGTTTCTTTTTTATGTTTGTTACCTCATACATAACTCCGTCATTTATTAACCGATTTGGAAAATTCTTTTTTTTTTTTGGAAGGGTACACTTTCCCTTTGGTCCCATTGTCATCAGATCAGAATTTGATTACTTCTTAGTGTACTTTGAAGTCGGTTTAAGTTTTTTGTAAAACAGTCCAATTATTTTAGAGTCAACTAAAGTTCTCTTTAGAGCCGATACAATAATTTAGTCGTCTAAGCAGACAGTAGAAACACGTAGCGCTATCAGAACGCTTTTAGGAGTAAGTATTTTTCTCGCTAATACCGTGATTTTCTCACGGCGCTTACGCGTTTCGTTCATCGTTCCACAACTACAAGTATGGCCTCACTTGAACGGAACATAGTTGTGATGTGTGGCGTCTTCTCTATCATCATCAACATCAGCCTATAATGTCCCACTGCTGAGCACAGCCTTCTTTCACAAATCAGGGTGGAAGGGAATGGGCAGATACTCCACCACGCGTACCCACTGCGGATCGGTGGAGGTGGGCTAGTGGTCAACCTACTGTTGGAGTTTTCAAGTCGCCTAGAAGGCCTCCAACTAGCTTAACGACTATCACAATTAAGTGATAACCAACGGCTTTACGTGCTTTCCGAAGCACGGAAACGCTCGATTTGAAATACCACCAGGCTAGGTCACCCATCCAGGTACCGACCACGACGGTGGTTGCTAAACTTGCCGATCGATTAAGAACGGCTTATCATGCTACTCAACGAGCGCTTCACAGTCAGTTCTTCAGTCTTCTCGATACATAGTAATAATAATAATAATAGTAATAATAGTTCAATGTGTTCAGTATCAAATTTTGCCTGTTGCAGGCATCCATAGAGTCCTGGTACCACCAGACGGGCCGTATGCTTGCTTGCCAAGTACATAAAGAAAAACAGAAATAATATACAGACTTTGCTCCAGTGATATCAGTGCTGCTATTTACATATACTCGTATAAACTTTGGTTTATCTTCAAGTGCAACTGGACGATACGCTGGAGCGCATCGGTAATCATCAAACGATACATGATTCACATTGAACACGATATCTGCATCATCTGAAACAACATAACGTACTATACTCTATTTCACATAGGATGAGTCGTCAAGGTTGGTTTTTTAACAATATCCAGTGAAATTCCATTTGATTACTCTGAAATATTAATCAAAATATTTCATGAAATCTCGCTCTATCATAGTATTCTTTTATTATATCGAAATGATCATTAACCATTGAGAAATCTAAAATACCTACCATGTCATGTGTCACCGAACTCATGCTATTTGTAAGGTCTTTTTATGATTCAGAGGGACTACTCCATAGCTTTTTATCTTGTGGCGTTTTTTTGTAAGGAGCAGCAGCTGATATTGATACTATTTTTAATTTTTTTTTTACTAAAAAAGAGCAATTAAGTAAAGTATGGTTTATTTGGGTAGGTAATATATCTTTTCGAAAGGGGTGAAAACTACATGTACGAGTATACGGGTGGAGGAGACATGTACCTTTTGTATGAAAAGCAGTATTATTTTTTTGAGATTTCGAAGTTGTTCCCATAGTAAAAGTTGATCGTATAGATGAGTACTTTAAGTGGTTCCATTTAATGTCGAATTGTCGTATCCACGCCTACTATTCATATGTCTGTGGTATCCACCCCGTAGACTCTATAAAAAGTTTTAGCTCAAAATAAATTACTCAAACATTCATTGCTTTTTGGTTCGAAGTTAATACACTGTGTCACCGCTCTATGATTATCATTATCTTTCAACGTCACTTGCTGTTATAATTTAAGAAAAACTCATTCGCGATCTGTGCATGCGCGTAGTGCCAAAGAAGTCGTGTAGGTACTCCCTTTTCCGTTGTATATCAATACAAGATAAGAGATATTTTAGTTCCGTTTTTTAAGGTCTAATAAAAACGTGCTTGTTCATGTTTTTATAAATGTATCTCGCAATAAGTCTCGTAGATTTTGCTCAGACAAACGTTACACTAATAAATAAACAGACGGTTAAATACACAGAAACGCTAAACTTATCTGAACATATTACATACTCTATATTAATATAAAAAAATGGTTTACCATAATAATTGAATAAAAAAAAAAACTAGTCTACTAACATAATGGTGCGTCCATGCTACGCGAATCGAGCACGAGCTGAGCCACGAACGAGCCTACAACGAGCACGATGCGAATCCCTTTGTACATGAAAAAACTGACAATAGCGCTCGTTTGAGGCTCGCGAGCCCGTCCACGCTACGCGAATCGTGCTCGCAGTGTGCTCGTTCGAAGCTTGGCTCGTGCTCGGTTCGCCAAGCATGGACGCACCATAATAAAATCTAATGTGAACCCCTGTAAGACCTGTTACACAATGATTAAAATGGCTTTTGCTCATAATTCTTTGTCAGGCGCTTTTGCAGTCTGTGAATTAAAAAAAACTTTGCTGACTTTCTTGCCGGTTCTTCACAGTTGAAGGCCGACTGCCGAACTGGTGGTAACTTCATTAGCTTTGACCTTCGTAAGTGCCCAACTAGGGCCCAACTTTGGTTTCGGCTTGTTTTATTAATATCAAATAAAATAAAATAAAATAAATAAAATAAGTACGGAACGCTCCGTGCACGAATCCGACTTGTATTTGGACGTAGTTTTAATAAATAATTTAACAAGATAGTTATAGCACGTTAGGTAATATATCGGGGTTCAGCTTGTAAGCTAATTATTGTGCAATAAGGAAAAAACACCATTATCGTTATATTATTATGGAAAATATAACACAGACATACATACTAGTTTATTATAATATAGCCAGATACATCATATCTCTTCACCCTAACTGATAATAAACTGCCAAAAGCGTTTCCCCGCATCGATAGTAGTCTACAGACTGTGGTAAAGATGAATGACACTTTAAAAACAGACACAATGTCTGTTCTGGATGGGAATCGAAGCACCAACGGACAGTATGAAGTACCAATGTCAAGACACATTGCAGTTTCTCGTATAATAGTAGAGATTTCAGGTCAGAAAATTCATTTCCAAGCCATACCGTGATGAAATTAAAAAAAAAAAGGTAATCAGACGTATGTTTTATGTCAACAAGTTGACAAGCTGGAAGGCGGTGACCTGATGATAAGTGGTCACCGCCGCCTATGAACATTTGCAATACCAGATCGTAGCGCCGGGTAAGTCGTTTTACTTGAATAGGCTACTTTCCTTAATAAGACACGTATTTTTTCTTTTTTCAAACAAACAAAAAATACGAGGATATGGTTTGTTGAAGTTCCGCGTGACGTCACGGTGCGGTACACTTTTTAGTAACAAGTGACGTCACGAGCCCCCACTCCCGAACTTAGTCGCGCCTTATCTTCGTCAATTGTTAGTGATTTGGTAAAGCAAATTATACGTGTGCAATATTTTTTGATAATCTAACTGAGAATTAGAATTATTATTTTGTTACCCAGGAAACATCCCTATTGGGGTGTTTTGGGGACGCGAGTCCGTCTGACCGAGCCAAATGGCTAGTTTCGAGCTAGAGTAAGTAATGCAATGTACATTACCTGCGAGTGCTGCGTGGATGACACTGTGTACTATAACAAGGAGTATCACACGCGTGTTGGTCATGTTCATGATTGTACCGAGTTTATAGCACCGACTCTTCGGTAACAACCAACCAGCGCGCGCTCACTTACAGGAATAAATATTATTAATTACAGTTTACGTACTGAGTGAAACTAATAATTATGCTTATAAAGTTTAAATTAGAATATTGGTTTTTATCCTCAATACCCATCATTTGTTTTTACCCGACTCACCCGGAAAGAGGGTTACTTTAGATTATGAAATGTAGAGCTATAATAATATGATGGAAAATGTCTTCACACATTCTAATGCAAAATAATAATTACTGAACTTAGGTCACCACCGGTTCGGAACTCGGCCTTCAACTGAGAAGAATCCGGCAAGAAACTCAGCAAGGTTACATTTTCTAAATATTTTTGACATAATTGGACTGTTTTACAAAAAACTTAAACCGACTTCAAAGTACACTAAGAAGTAATCAAATCCTGATCTGACAATGGGACCAAACGGGATGTGTACCCTTCCAGACAAACAAAGAATTTTCCAAATCAGTTCATAAATGACGGAGTTATGAGGTAACAAACATAAAAAATAAAAAAAAAACATACAACCGAATTGAGAACGTCCTCCTTTTTTTGAAGTCGGTTAAAAATATAACTCATTGTTATAATTTGCCGCGGCATTTTGTAAACGGCGTTCGAGTACACGGCATTTTACAAAATGACGAGGCATTTCATAATCTGCCTTCGGCAATTTACAAAACAGCGCGCGTTCATGAAATGCCGACGCCGTTAGTAAAATGCCGAATCATACAATATGCCGATGACATTAACATCACATACAAAAATAACATATTCGGAAAAATCTTCGGGACGCGATTCCCGTGATGAAAGAACTATTTACATACCTACACCTACAAGTCTGCACGGAATCCTCGGTGCGCGAGTCCGACTCGCGCCTGATCGGTTTTTTATGTATGTATAAGGCCTAATTATCTAGAAAACACTGTCGACCGTGCCAAAAAAACGATGATCAATACGATAATAATGATCTCAACTTTCATGTAGTTAATTATGCTAATGAAATCATCATTGTTAACTTAACTAATGATTAATGATCAATCAAATCAGGAATTTTATAGTATCGTTTAATTTAGGTACATAATCTAATGGTGCGTCCATGCTTGGCGAACCGAGCACGAGCCGAGCCAAGAACGAGCACACTGCGAGCACGATTCGCGTAGCGTGGACGGGCTTGCGAGCCTCCAACGAGTATTCGTAGCGTGCTCGACTGCGCTCCGCCCGATTGTCAGTTTTTTTATGAACACAGGTATTCGCATCGCGCTCGTTGTAGGACGCTTGAAATCGCGAGCAATGAACGAATCCTGTTCGTTCGAGGTTCGGCTCGCGCTCGCTTCGCGTAGCATGGACGCACCATTAGCTAATACCTTAGAGTATATAAATACTACGTACAACAGTCACACAAACTTTTCTGGCCCGGTGAGAGAGGCGCCGCGCCGGCAATTATCGCATTTGGTGGACCAAACAACCAGTGCCGAATGGTAGGCAGATTGACATTTCAAACTGGCGTCGTTAGTTCATGTTTTGGCCACCAGGTCAAATAAGTTTGTTGTTATAATAGCTATAAGAATATATATAATAATATATATAACTCTGCATGTTCCTGCCAAAACAACAAAGTGTACATAACTGTTCCTTTATTTTTGGTACGTAATAATCGATTCCTAATCGATATTTCATCTCGATATCAAACAATATGTCATTGGATCTAGGTTACTATGCCAACGCACGTGTAACACTATGTACACATACAAAGGTGTATTGTTGTTTGATTGCGTGGGTTGTGTTTGTAAAAGTTCGGGGATTCATTGTGCTTTTCCAAGAAACGAATTGTAAGTAACTAATTTAACTTTTCCTTTACTATGACCAAATTATGGCATTTGGAGCCTCACTGTTCCCAAGGGAACACAAGTATAAATCTAACGACATGCTTGAGCAACAAAAATACAGAAAAAGTACGGCTACGGTAACCGCTTACCATCAGGCGGGCCGTACGCCTGTTTACTGATTTCCTTTATAAAACCGGCTAAGTGCGAGTCAGACACGCGTACCTACTGAGGTTTCCGTAGAAACCTGTAGGTATATAAGTAAATGGTAGTATAGACCTGAGTATTTGATATGAATTTCAATTTATGACGTATTAAAAAAAAACTACTTACTAGATCTCGTTCAAACCAATTTTCGTTGGTAGTTTGCATCGTAATGTACATCATATATTTTTTATAGATTTATCATTCTCTTATTTTAGAAGTTACACGGGGGAAGTTACACATTTTACCACTTTGGAAGTCTCTCGAGTAAAGTATTCAGTTTACAAAAAAATTATACTAGAAACCTCAATATCATTTTTGAAGTTCTATCCATAGACAGCCCACACTTATGGGTTTTATTTTAAAAAAAAAATGAGTTTCAGTTCTAAGTATGGGGAACCCCCAAAATTTATTGTTTTTTTTCTATTTTTGTGTGAAAATCTTAATGCGGTTCACAGAATACATCTACTTACCAAGTTTCAACATTATAGTTCTTAAAGATTCGGAAAAAAGTGGCTACACACTTACGCACTTCATCATCAAAATTGATCGAAACCTCCGGAGACCAGCGGGCGGGCAGATTTTTCCGCCAACGCGTCAGCTTGGCTATCCAAAGAGGAAACGCTGCCAGCCTTCTGGGAACCTGGCCGTTCATCGGAAGCAGCGGCAGACTTGAGGAAATTTTCTATATATGGATTGTATTTTGTACATATTTGTTGAAATAAAGAACCTATATCGTTATTACTTACCTCTGCTTACCAGGACCACACTTTGTCACCTCACGATATTTTCCGTCCAAGTCGGAAAACAATAGCACCACGGCGGTAAGCTTTTGATGCCACACGGGTGTTGAATCAAAAGGGACGTTTGCAACATCCGAGCCTAACTCACGCGTTACAGACACTCCACCCCAAGGAGCTCTGGACCCTTTCTCACACGCAGGAACATTGTTATTGGCTGCGGAATTATGTAGGTACTTCCCCAGTCGAGCTGCTCTTCACCGTTCAGGCTCATAGGATACGAGCACGACCTTTATCACGTCATTACCACTGAGATCATCAGTTCTAGTGAATGAAAGATAAATGAAATGAATGAATGAATGAATGGATGAATGAAATGTATGAATGAATGAAATGAATGAATGAATGAAATGAAAGAATGAATGAAATGAATGAATGAATGAAATGAATGAATGAATGAAATGAATGAATGAATGAATGAAATGAATGAATGAATGAATGAATGAATGAATGAAATGAATGAATGAATGAATGAAATGAAAGAAATATTCTTTATTGTATACACTTACATATAACACATGACATACAACACAAATTAAGGAAGTTATACAATATAGGCGGCCTTATCGCTTAAGCGATCTCTTCCAGGCAACCTTTGTGTACAGGAAAAACTAGTGCCCCATATTATTATTATTATCATCCAGTGAACTGACCCAGTACTTTTACAGTTGAACAGATGAGGATACCAGACCACTTCTACGTCTATTCATCTGTATATTGTTAACAAATACTCAAATGTCAGTGTGTCACCATGCTAAACAACAATGATCATATCAGTGAAGCATTGTTCCGAGTGTGGGTGCCATGTGACCATGGAGAGGTGGAGCTAGTTGTTTTAATTATGATGTTATGGAAGAATTCCCTTTTTTAACCGACTTCAATCTGATCCGACTTCAAAAGGAGGAGGTTCTCAATTCGGTTGTGTTTTTTTTTTTTTATGTTTGTTACCTCGTAACTCCGTCATTTATTAACCGATTTGGAAAATTCTTTTTTTGACTGGAATGGTACACTTCCCGGTTGGTCCCATTGTCTTCAGATCAGGATTTGATTACTTCTTAGTATACTTTGAAGTCAGTTTAAGTTTTTTGCAAAACAGTCCAATTTAAGAAGTGAGTTTGCGTTTGGGTTCAGACTCCAGAGACCGGCGATATCGAAACCAAGGATCATACACCCTTGCTCAGAAAAATCCTATTAGGTAAAAGTACTTTAATTTTGAAGCTTTCGTTAACGAATTATTTATTCAGAGCATTGAATTATATGATTCATAGTTACTTTATAGTAATGTAAGGTCTATTCCTGCGTAAATCGTCGTGACCACGATAAATGTCATTTGTTCATGTCGAGATAAGTAAAAATAATATTTGCTAGTCAAAATCTCAGATTACAAAGGCAACTCTACTTAACAAAAAAAAACTTTCTTTTAACAAAGCAAATACAAATACAAATGAGACGTATTTGCTTTTGAATTTGTATTTGCTTTTTTGGGCTCCCGTTTTCCGTGTGCTCCATCTGCCTTTTGTTCTGTAATCTGAGGTCAAAATATTATGGCGCATCAACGGCACAATCCATCGCGATGTAGATAGATAGATTATTATCTTTTTTTATTATTATTATTTATTATCTTTATTATTACACCAAAAAATATATTTAACAAACAAAACATAAAAATAATAAAGTGTTACAATGGGCGTTACAATAATGTAATTTGGCACGTAGGTAGATCCTTTCCTGGAAAAACATATAGGATAGGTAGGTACTAATAACCCTGGATAAGATTAGACCAAGAAAGACCGCAAGCGCAATCTAGTAATTCTTAAATGACCTTGACAGGTAGTGCTCAAACTTCCAAGTGAAAGTTAAAAGGTTCAGTATGTATCCCACGTTTACGGGACCCTAAAAAGGCTATTGAAAATGCATAACGCAGTCCTACTTTCTTAAGATGATTCACCTGAATGACATTTTGGTAGGGTGTCGGCTTAACTGTACCAAAAGATGAAATCTGTTATGTGCTTGCGCATACAATGCGGCGCGCTCAGGAGTTGGCAATATTTGTTTTGGTTAGGAATTTTATATTATTTCATTTTTTTTTTTTTTTTATGAAAATGATTTTTATTTCATCATTTTTTAATTTGATTCTGTTGTTTACAACTAAACTAATTTTAAAGAACATAAGAAAAGGCTGTAAGAAATTTAGTCCTGTCAAATTAGTTCAATGCGTGTTTTCAATATACATTTAGTCGCCATCTATCGCGGCTACGGCTAAATACACGCAAAATAAGACGGCAAAGATTAATTTGACAGATTTGAATATATTCTATCCTTATTCAATAATGTTCGTAAGAAAGAGATGTGATGTGACTAAAATTAGTTTTGTGTGATTTACAACAGAATCGGCACCATTATGGTCCAAAGGAAAAAATATTTTTAAAGAACTTCATCACATCGGGAATGGACCAGGGGGCCCAAGTGGATGTTATATATACTGATTATAGTAAGTGTTTTGACCGGATCGATCATCATATCCTAATGCAAAAGCTAGCTAATGTGGGCATACATGGCGACCTGCTTCGATGGTTTGCATCCTATATTGATAACCGAAGTCAGGCAGTAGTTCTTGGTGGCTTTACTTCCAACTGGCTAGCAATCCCGTCGGGAGTTCCTCAAGGCTCGTTGGTTGGTCCTCTCCTTTTCATAATCTTTATCTCAGATATAAAAGCCTGTTTTTCCCATTCCAAAATACTTTTATACGCAGACGATATGAAGATACTAAAAGAAATACGTGACATAGATGATACTGATAAGCTTCAGGCTGATATGACGAGGTTTGAAGCATATTGTAATGTTAATAAATTAGATCTAAATATCACAAAATGCTTCTGCATATCGTACACTCGGAAATCGTCTATCGTCGGCCAAGGCTACCATCTCAAAGGCAAACAAATTGTTAAAGTTCATGATTTGAAGGATTTGGGTGTAACTCATGATTCGAAGTTATTATTTGATAAGCACGTCTATAAAATTGTAGCAAAGGCATCTAAAGCCCTTGGCTTCATTATAAGAACTTCGGCAAACTTTCGTTCACTGAAAACAATTAAAATCTTGTATTGTGCATATGTCCGGTCGAATTTGGAATACGCTTCTCAGGTTTGGAATCCACGTTACCAGATATATAGCTATCGTATCGAGAGCATCCAGAAGCGTTTTCTTCGATATTTAGATTTTAAGACTCGCCAGCTATCTATCGACTATTATCACCGCTGTCACCGTTATCATTTTTTACCATTGGCGGTAAGACGCAATATTAATGATTTATGCTATCTAGTAAACATTGCTAATGGTTTGATAGACTGCCCGGAACTACTGTCAAAAATTTTCCTGAAAGTACCTACTAAACAACGTAGAAAACCGGTCTTACTATTTACGCCATGTGCAGGCTCAAACTATAGACAGAATTCTTATTTGCTGAGAGTCAGTCAACAGTTTAATGTTCTCAGTATTGCACTATTGCTGATCTGTTTTGCACTAGCGCTAACTCTATTAGAAAGCGAATGGCTAATGATTTTTTCAAGAGTACGGGAACGCATTAGCTAATGGAGATGAATTGGAACCTTTAAACCTAATTTATTTGTTTTTATATTTATTTATTTTTGATTTTGTCTTAATGTCTACCGCATTGTTTTTGCTTTGTTTAGTTGTAGTTATAGGTACTATGTTTGCATGCTGCGTAGTCCTACGGTTGTTCTTTTTGGAATATGTTTAACTTTATTTACTACTTATATGTGAAGATTTGTAAATGGCATATTGTTATCTGTATACTACTGTTAAAAAGCTGTAAATCTTCTGAAAAACAATAAAAAAAAAGGTTAGTGCAAGATATTGCAAAAAAAATATAGTTTATGAAAGGTAATTTTATTGAGATTGATTGTCGGTTGTGTATTGTGAGTAAAAGGTATTTAATGGAAGTAAAAAATAAAATTTATTAAACAAAAATTATTGATTACCCATTCATATTTCTATTGTTTGTATTTATTCTGAAGATAAACAAACACTCCACGTTTTGTACATTATTAAATAATTTACAAAACTAAGAGTGTATAATGTACAAAACGAAAAGTTTTTGTTTATGTTATAAGGTCTAGTTTTAGTCATTATTAATAATAACTTTATGCATACCGAACAAAAAATATTTTTCTTGGTATTCACGATATAAGAACGAAATCATAACCATTAACCCATATTTAATCAAAATATCTTGAGAAAACTATAGTATGGGGTTACCCATCGTTATATTATACCACTGTCTAAAAAAACATGTTATAAAAATTACCAAAGGTTGTCGATCCAAAATCATGAATAACGTATTCGTAATATTCATTTAATACATTATGACAAATCGAATTGAACTGCTCACTTTTCAAGTGTCAAACATAACAGTAGGTTTCGGAATTCGGAAATGCATCAATATGAATAACAATTCATATAATCTTATTAATCATTGCATACCTACTTTATAAGGAACTCTTTAATTTAAATGTAGAGTCAATTAAACTTGAAATTGAATGTCGAAGAATTACCTATCTTCCTTAAATTAAATAAATATAGATACTTCAAAATGCAAATTCAAAATTATTTATTCAAATAAACCATCGATCATCAATATCCCACCGCTGAGCACAGGTCCAGTATATACTGTAGTCTTTGCACAGGTCTCCTTTCACAAAGGAGGGTGACGGGAATGGGCAGATACTCCAACACGCGTGCCCAATGCGGATCGGTGGAGGTAGGCTAGCGATCAACCTACTGTTGGAATTTTTGAAGCCGCCTAGAAGGCCTCCAACTAGCTTAACGACTATAGGGAAAACGCTCGAGTTGAACCACTATAGACGGCCCATCCGGATACCGTCCTCACCGGGGTGTTTGCTTAACTTTGGCGATAGATTAAGTACGGCTAATCAAGCTACACCACGAGCGCTTCCACTTGAATAGTCTGCCTCTAATGAAGCTTGTGCCCATCGTTTTCTATGCAACGCGTTTTCTCTACTTTGTTTTTGTCAAAAATCTTTCCCGGCCTACGCACAACAACTCATTAAACTTTCATCACTTGGATGAGTGGTAAAGTATCGCACTTATTACAAACAGATACACAGACACCATTGATTTCAATATGTTATAGAGAGGCTGTAATCCAAGCACGACAGACATAAGAAGCGCACCGTGCCATCTGGGACACCAAACATATATCTTCTAGTCTGTTCTTCACCTTTACTCAACAAGCAAATATTGTGATATTATTTAGAGTGTAGTTTAGACTTTAGAGTACTTTTTGTTATTTAATAGGTAAGTGGTTACTTAACTTAAAAAAAAAAACAACATACTTCAAAATATTTTTAACGCCATTAAGGCGTCATAATAGAGCTATTGGCCCTGATTCTGTTGTTTACAACTTAACTAATTTTAATCTCACTAATTAATGTCTCACTATTTAATTTTAATCTATGTCTCTTTCTAACAAAGATCATAAAAAAGGATGTAAGAAATTTAGTCCTGAGAAATTAGTCCAATGCTTGTTTTCAATATAAATTTAGTCGCCATCGCGGTTACGTCTAAATACACGCAAAATAAGACGGCAAGGATTAATTTATACTCTATCTTTTTTCAATAATGTTCGTAAGAAAGAGATGAGATGTGACTAAAATTAGTTTAGTGCGATTTACAACAGAATCGGCGCCATTGTGTTAGTAGACTACCAAAACCATAAAATGTCACAATTTTGACACCACTGAAAGTTCATTGGAACACAATTGAAATAGCAGACTTGGGCCCTATGCTAAACACCGGTAAAACAATATAAACATCGATTCGATATTGATCTGTCAATTTCTTGTTTTGATTGAAGTATAGTTGGATTGGGAAATCGGTAGCATTATAAATATCTCCGTTTTCGCACAAGAATAATTTTCTTATTATGAAAAACTAAGAGTAGTAAGTCGTCAATATCGAATCGATGTTCGTATTGTTTTCCTATCACTAGTTCCAGAGTATCGACATTTGATAATATTTTCTCATAGGGCATAGCGTAATTTATCGACTACATTGCCGACCCTCACGTCACTTGGCTCTTGTGGATTTTAAACTTGTGCAAAATGTTTGTTAATTATTATTCATCACCCATGACCTATAATGATCCTGAAATGTTGACACAGCTGAAACTCGCCACAACGAAATTTTTCATACAATATTTACAGTTGTTTCTCTAACAATGGAACAACCTTGCTTGGTTTCTTGCTGGGTCATCTCGAAATGGCTGATTTCTGAACTATCGGTAACTTCATTACCTTTGACCTTGCCCTACAACCAACATGGTGGAGGAACCCTTATGGTGACACTTTTTGAAGGTTTTAATAAACATATGAGTTAAAATACGGATGTAAGTAGGTATAGCTATTTGTAAGGACAATTTAAGATATACGCAAGAAGAAGAATAAGTAAACATTTTATTAAGGATAAATAAAGTAGTCCTATTCGAAGCCTTAAACCATAAAAATCTGAGTCAGGCTTATGATCGCTTTGGTAAAGACGTTAGTAAGCATATTAGTTAAGATAAAGGCTTAACATCCTATTAATAAAAGCCTTTAAATCCAAACCAACTTAAAAAGACCTTTAGATAGATAGGTTGGCCTGCACTTTAACTGCGTACTTGGCTTGGCTATTTAATGAAAACTAAGAATGCGACCTCGAATCGCGTGGAAGTTAGTTCCACGTGATTCATAATTAAAAGTATGGAGTAGCGTCAGCAGAATAGTTTGCTATTTGGAACCGAAGTAAAAATTAGATTGTCAATCAAAACATTTTACCGATTCCTTGTATTGATTGATGTATAGTTGTCTTGGGGAATCGGTAGGGATGTTTATTAGTAGCATTACATAGCTCTTTATTTATGCTCCCGTTTTTCGGCCACGAAGATGTTCAATGATGCTAAAAAGAGACTCGTCAATATCGAATCGATGTTCAAATTATTTTGCCGCAGTTTAACCTCTTATGTGATTTTCTAATGGGTGGCTCTTTTATTTGCATAATCTGTCGCCAACCACATAGCTCTAGCAGTTGAGGGCCAGTTGCTTTCTAGGCTTCGTTCGGCAGCACATTGGCAATTGGCAATCCTCGGTGGACCTTGTCAGCTTTCTGACATAAAAAAGAATGTGTTGCAATTATTTTCAACACTATCACAGCATCATAGTCAAATTCAAAGCCATTTATTAAATTAAGGCCCTAATAACATACTAATCAGCTACTGAAGGTACCACCGACGGTTCGGTCAGCCTTTTACTGAGAACAACTAGGCAGAGAGTTAGCAAGGTCACTAGGTTCATCTCAGCTTAAGCTGCAGTGTGACATTCTGCAGCGGTGGTTTTACGGACAGGGGCCAGAGTTTCGGTCAATCTTGGGGAGCTACACTTGAGACCTACTCTCCTTCAAGGCTTTCTGTACTTATCACTTTTAGTCACATTATCACTTTCGTTTATTTATTTATTTATTAAGGGACAATAAACAGCTACAATACAAGGTCTTACATATAAACATCTTATGAAAGTAATAACAATATTGCAGCCTACTACATTATCCACAAATTAAATTAAGAGATTAGCTAAAATGTGCCACTAGAGGCATAAAGTGATGCTCAAAGGGTTGTAATAAAAGACAAGTAAGAAAAATAAAAATAAGAATTAAGCAAGAAGTGAAGTAGTTATACAAAATCCAATGCATAATAATAATTTAACACACATACTATAAATTATTTAGTTATTATCTTGATTAATTGGCAAACTAAGTAAATGTCTAGACACGTCTCTTTTAAATTTAAATTTCGGACATGCAAATATATCAATATCTATAAAGTTAGTATTATAAGACTCAACCATTCGACGAATAGGGCAGCGTAATCCGGTGTTCGTTCGACAAGTGTTTACAGCGAATAGGTTTCCGGCGCGTACTTTACGTTTGTTATTGGTCCGAGGGACTACATAGCATATTTTGCTCGTTAGGTCAATGGAGTCAAACTCGTTATGGACAATACCATACAGAATGTTGGATTCTAGATATTTACGCCGCGATTCTAATGAGAGAAGTTTGTATTTATCTAGGAGTTGTGAATACGGCAAACGTTTTCTGCAGCACCTAAAGAGCATGGTACGAAGAAACTTTCGCTGTACCTTCTCGATCTCGTCAACATACTTCTGATAAAAGGGGTTCCAAATAGGCACAGCATATTCAAGCTGTGATCGAATGAGAGTTTTGTAAAGGTAAAGATAGGTTGAGGGTCGCTTGAATTCGGTGGAGGATCTCATAACAAATCCATACATTCTAAAAGCGCTATTAACAATACTCTCAATATGTTGGTTCAGTTGTAATTTACTATCAAGCCATACACCCAAATCTGTAACCGCGGAAACACGGCCCAGAATAGTGTTACACAAGCTATAATTCAGTTCAGTAATATTTTTATTCTTGGTAAAATTTATGTAACTACATTTGGGTAGGCTCAGTTGCAGTTTATTGTCAACGCAATATTTTGTGAGTCTATCCAGGTCCTCTTGAAACAACTGACAGTCTTCCACTGTGTGAATGGGTTTATAGATTTTTAAATCATCTGCATACAAAAGGAACTTAGAGTTTCTAAAACAGGTTTTAATGTCGTTTATGTATAAAGTAAAGAGAATTGGTCCCAATATCGAACCTTGCGGCACCCCTGACGTAATATATATATTGTTAGATTGAAAACCATTCACAACAACTTTTTGTGTCCGTTTTTGTATATAAGAAGAGAACCATCGAAGAAGATTTCCGCGTATGCCGTTGAACGCAATTTTATTTAGGAGCATCTCATGGTCCACCTTATCAAAAGCCTTCTTAAAATCTGTATACACCGCGTCTACCTGCACTCGTTTGTCGATGCTTTCAAATAAATAATCAGTAAAAATCAGTAAATTTGTAAGAGCTGATCGACGTTTGACAAACCCATGTTGCTCAGGAATGATGACGCTATGCAATGCCGGGTAGATCTGAGCATGAACCAGTTTCTCAAAGAGTTTTGACAGGGCTGACAATATCGAAATCGGCCGGTATTGCTCAATGTCATGCTTTGAGCCACCCTTATGCACAGGTGTGATATTTGCCGTTTTCCATATCTCAGGAAACACGCCTTCGCTTAAGCATTTGTTGTAAATAATGTAAAGTGGCTTATAGATGCTGCTAGCTGTATATTTGAAGAATAAGGCTGGGAAACCATCAGGACCAGGTCCTTTTGCTGGGTCAAGTTGCTCCAACTCGTTGGTGAAAGTGTGATCAAACTGGTGAAATGTTTAGTTACATTCATAAATTACATGTAAATTACCAAATTATTCAGATTTCTCTGTGCAGTGTTTAGAAAGAGTTATCACACGTCTGAATTTTTCCGCGTTTTCCAAAAATTCTAAACCTCTTAGAAAAAAAGTTTGGTCTATTATTCTCACACAAATGTTTATATTTGTTTCTCTGTCCCTACATCACATGCACTTCTGCTTACAAACGTCCTTTAGAACAAAATATTATAGGTCAAAGTTACACACAACTGATAATATGCAAATGCAAATAAGTAACTGAAAGTAGGGCGTGTTTTAAGGTGGTATGAACTAGTTTTGAGTGAGCGAGTTCGAACTGGATTTTAGAGGAAAAAATTGCAGTTCAATTAGTATTAGTTAAGACTAGGTCTTCCCTACTGTTGTTGTGGCTGGCGGCCATATTTATAGATCACCCGAGATGAAATAAAAGTGTGGGTTTTGCAATATACAATGACCTTGAGTATTTGGCAATGGAAATCATAGGAGCAGTGGTACCCACTTGACTGGCTTGAGTTGAAGCCAGTCAACAAGCTACTGGTATGTTCTGGTGCACTAATTAGTCAGATCTCTTAGTCTTTGTGGCTGCCGCTTTCGGGTGCTTGTCCAAAACAGGTATATCATTCAGTCTAAGAATCTCCACTGTAGAATCCCATCCATAAAGCACTTAAGTTTTTCCAAATTTTCCAATTGTTTGGAATTTTTTCGAATTTCCTTGTTAAATTACGAACACAACAAAAAAACCGGCGAAGTGCTAGTCGGACTCGCGCACCGAGGGTTCCGTACAAACTTGTGAATATGCAAATAGTTCGTTCATCACGGATCGAGTCTCGAAGAATTTTCCCCTTTATGCCGATAATGTTATTTTTTTGTGATGTAAATTCATATTTACGGTTTTCGGATTTATTCCTTAACTTGTGCTACATGTTATTGCATACCTTGCTTCTTGACAAAGTTCATGATTCTAGGTCAACGGATTGTACCCAATAGGTTTTGATTCCCTTGCGAGCGTCAAAATATGCGGCATAAACGGAGGTATCTTTTGATTGCACTGCTCCAAGGGATTGCAGACCTGAATATTTGATATTGATTTCAGCTTGTTACCTCCATGCGTTCCTGAGAAAAAGGGTCTTGACAGACGGACAGACGGGCAACAAAGTGATCTTATAATGGTTCCGTTTTTTTTCTTTTGAGGTATGGAACCTAAAAAATCGGTCGAGCCTTTCTTATGTGATCTTTCATACATTTATTATCATTATAAAATAAATACGGCAATTGATTGTCAGTGTTCCAAACCAAAAAAGTAAAAAGGAACCCTTATCGTCCCCCACTCCATCCGTCTGTCCGTCTGTCACCGAGGTATATTTCAGCAACCACTGTTGCTATAATTAATTTGAAATTTGGAATAGTTTTAAATATTGCTCACAGCAAAATTTTTTTTTTTTTTTTTCAAAAGTAGCCAAAATGTGGGAGCGAAACATAGTGGGGCTACGAGATTAATGGATATGAAAGAGCTTTATTTGTAAAATTTTCCAAAAAAGGTTTTAATTTTCTTTTATGTTGCGTAGTATTTTTATTATGAAGAAAAATTACCATTCCCCCTTATTTTCGAAGTTCGCAAAGCCAAAAATCTGAAATAATTACAGACATTGATGTAAATATTATAAGGAAAAAATGGAACGATGTTTCGAACTACAGTTTTTTTTCAAATTGTTATGCGGTCTTGGAGAGGTCTAGGAGAAACTGACTCATTGACTATTTTTTCATTGAGACAGTCACACACATCTTAAAATTAAAACATAAGCATCCACTACAAAAGGGTTTTCAAGTTCCAGGGGATTGCAGGTGAAACGGGATGGAGAGCTAGTGTTAATAAGTGCGTTACTCAAGTTAAATAAAACGGTAAATTCTTCTGTCGGTAATTTTCCCAACGTCCTAAATCCAGTTGTACTGATTGCTTTGTTATTTTCCTTTCATAAATTGTTTTCTTTTTTAACAGGCTTTCTCAAAGTTGCGTTTTCAAAAGTGAGTAATAAATTAAAAAGACTAGAACTCAGTCAAATAGTGAAATTATATTTAAAGGTCCTTTAGTAGGGACCGGAGTCGAGGTGACCACGATCCTCAGAAATGAGGGATCGACTGAACAAGAAGATTTTAGAACGTCGCGTCAATGAAATTTCAAAACAAGTACTGAATCTATTAAAACAATTTAATTTGTGAACTGCTATTATAATTGTGTTCCAATGAACTATCAGCGCGGTGTAAAAATTTGCAGATTTGACAGTTGTGGTAATAACTAATTCAATAGCGTCGAAAACCATTATGAATTTAGTAGACGAAGCACACACAGCCTTAATTATAGTTGTAATGGGATCGTGTCAGAATGAAGTTTTTGATTTCAAAGCAGACTTGTCTCCCTGGATCTGACATATTTTCGATTAACACAATTTAAATCAAGTTTTGCTTCGCCTTCTATAATTTAGATTGGGGTATTTCATACATTTTTCTTTGTAAGGGAGTGTTTTATACCACTAAGGTGGCAAACAAGCATACGGCCCGCCTGATGGTAAGCAGTTACCGTAGCCTATGTACGCTTGCAACATCAGGGGTATCACTCGCGCGTTGCCGACCCTCTTCCCCCAAGTATCTTTTATAAACTTAAACATACTTATTACAAAAGATGGTTTAAAGCAAATTTAGTAAAACCAGTCGCTCAGTCACTTTCTAACGTCATACAACAAAAGGAGACGAGGCTATTTTAAAACCTGGGTTTAACCCTGTTTTGTAATAAGGGGAAGTAGTTTTGATTTTATATCAACATGGGCAGCTATGATGGGATATCAGCACAAAGTTTAAATAAAACGTTTTTAATAGTGTACTAGGTATAGGTCGGTTAACGAAAGCTGGCACGTTCACAGTACTCACACATATGCAATTTCAGGATACGGTATGTTTTATTATATTATTGACAAAACAATAACTGTCTCCTTCATACTCACAAGCGTGACCGCGCACGAGAGAGACGGACAGATTTCATGATGCGCATGCAGTGCGACGTGAACATGTGTTGAACGTGCCAGCTTTAGTTAACCGACCTGTACCTACTATTGTATTAACTCAATTAATTGTATTGATATTTGAACGGCTGGCATACAATTGCATTTCACTTTCATCTAGTCTAAACTTTGAGCATCACAAACTCTGAAATTATTCCACTGCCCATAATTTACCGAACAGATAACTAACAAAATTTCTGTCAATAAATCTGTCATGAACTAGTTAACAGATGTTTTACAATGTAATATATGTCCCTTAACTACTTTTTAAAATGATAAAAATCCTCGGTTTCATACAATATATGTGATAGATATGATAATAAGTGACATTGGTGTGTGGCGTTCGTACGCGGGATTTGTTGACGGGGATATATGTAAAGATATATTTAACCTTAAAACCTTTTTTATGTTAAATGGGCTTCCGTTTGACCTTCGACTGACCCCATGAGGCGTTATGACGAGGCCGAGGCTGTAGCACGCTTACCCAGAAAAAGCCTATTCTCTCTGGCCTTGAATACATCTAGGTTATAGGTGTCGGGAAACACACTCGTAACAGACCCCGGAAGAGAGTTCCACTCCTTTGATGTTCGTATAAGAAACGATGAAGCGAAGCGTTGGGTCTGGGTACGCGGGATGTCGACAACGTATGGGTGGAAATTCTCCCGGCGTCTTGTCGTTCGATGGAGAAATGGGGATGGAACGGAATAACTCACGCCGATGTTCAAGGCTCAATTTCCCCACAGCGAAACATCGCCGACTAGCCTCCTAGCACGACGGTCTATTGCGTCAAGGGCCTTCAGAGCTGGTCCAGATCCATCCCAGAGGTAACAGCAGTACTCGATGCACGAACGGACTTGTGCTTTATACAGTTGCAATAACTGATCGGGCGTAAATTGAATTGAATAACAAATACGAGAGGAAGCGATACAAAACAGGCGGTCTTATCGCTTAAGCTATTTCTTCCAGACAACCTTTGTGAGGGAATTTGAGTTTCTTTGTTGAATTTCATTGAATTTGGTTATATAGTTCTATTAAAAATCGTCCGATGCCACTCTTGGGTCTGAATATTTTAAAATTCTAGAAAATGAGAGCCAGAGTATCAGAAAAAGAAAATAATTTTATTTTTTGGTCAAGATCAAAAGTATGGATTAAGAGATCTATGGGGTGAGAAAGCGGGATAAAAATATAGTCAGAAAGTAGTAGTAGGTAGTCTTTGTATCTGTGGGTTGATTGTACTTCTTCCAAAGAGATTAAGAAATTATGATTTTAAAAAGAAACATTTCACTAAATCCACTTCTAGTTTTATCCATCGGTTTCAAGATCTCAAACTGCTAAAACTGCCAAATCTATATGATACTCCTGTAGCATTTGGTTCTCCAGAGGTTTCATTTGAGAGTGAGGAAAAAGTTAAGCAAAATTGTTAATTATTATGTCTAGCTAGACTAATAAGTTAACTGTTTATATGCACAATTGCAAAACGAATTTCACCTGACGCTTTTAGGAATTAGAAAACGAAATTAATGTATTCCTTTTTTAAATGTCGTCATTTCTAATTAGTTACATTAGATGCGACAATAGTTACAAAGGATGCATCTCGAGACAGAACCATTGACACACATTACCGTGTGTGCCTTGCGTCTGGCATTGTGATCGCGTTTTTGAAAAACATAAATCGGTTCGATCGCATATATCTCATTTAGTTTTTGGTTGTCATATCGGTTGGACGTTCGCGCGTTCTGTTCGATTTTCAAATGTAGCTAGGTTTTTTAAATTGGCAGTTAAATAAATTGCGGGAATTGAAACACAAAAATATTACCTTTTAAGAGAAATATCACGTTTTGATTTTGCATAATTAAAAAAATGATTTCAAAATTAGTTTTTGTGGTTTTAATAGTAAGTTTAGCTAGTGGTGAATATTTTTTTAATAGAATAAACCATATGGAATACTACAAGAACCGGACGCGGCCGTCGAAATCGTTTTCTAGTTTTTCTATGAATTATTTAAATCAGAACTCGGTGTCAAAACCAGGGAAATTGGACAAAGTGCAATGTGGAACAAGAACAGTGGACTTTAATCCAAGGAGGACGGGGAAGATCGTCGGAGGCACTGAAACTCCTTATGGCGCATTTCCATGGCAGGTAAATAATTAAAAAAATATTGCTTCAGGCTATTTGAATGATCACACTATCCGATGTATAATCTAGAAACATCGAAAACATATCATGTAAAAATGCTTCGATGATTTTTAATCACTAGTCGATCCACAACGAGTAGATTTTTTCATATAAAACTCCATTTAAAGTTGCTGAATTGACATAATTATTTATCCAATACCTTAGATTGTCTGGAAGCCGAAGGAGATTGCTTCTTAGTGATAATTTCGCCCACTGTATAGACAGGACCTGCCTAGAACTTAAGTTTATTCATGTTTCATAACCAAAGTAAAAAAAGAACTTAATACATTTGACTAAATGACAATCTTAATGAATTAACTGAAAGAAATAGCAGTTGCTAGAATTTTTTATTGGGTTCACACAATCCATCCATCTCTTCGATTTAAAAAAATCTTTTAGTGAATTGGCTTTCAACACTCCTCTTATCATATCCAAACCACGACAAAAGGTGCAAATCATCTTAAAATACAATAAATAAATAAAATATGGATTAATATTAGCTCAGGGGGCAAATTTGCTATTTTAACTAAAAATTACATTGTCGCACGATCCCATTACAACTCTTTTGCCATTGAGCCACTGTCCGTTGTTAACTAAATTTATAATGGTTTTCGGCGCAATTGAATTAGTAGACTACCATCTGTCAATTTTTACACCACTGATAGTTCATTGGAAAACAATTGTAATAGCCAACTTGGGCCCCAGGTTTCTTGACGCTGCGGTTTGAGCTATGCGTTGATATGTCAGTAAGTACATCGGCTCAACGAACGATGGAATTTCAAAACATGGCCCCTTGAAATTTGGCAAACAGGTTCCTTATTAAACGTGTAGGCAGTCAATATGGGTAAGGGTTTTCTAAATTCAACCCCGCGTGACAAGAGGGCTGGCGAATACCTCGCTCAACGTATTAGTATAGCAATACAGAGAGGTAATGCCGCCAGCGTTCTGGGCACGCTACCACATGGCAGCGAACTTGATAGGTTAGCTTATTTATAAGTTCTTTCTGTTTTTTTTTACCTTTCTTAGTTTTTAGTTTTAGTTATTAGTTTACTATTACTTAGATTAAGATATTTAGTATAGTTTTATTTAGTATAATTTTCAATATTGCACTTGTCTTACATAAATAAAATTTTACATATCCTTATTTTAACCCCTAAGGGGGTGAAATAAGGATATGCGGGATGGAAAAGAGGAATTAGTCGATGATAGCTCAGCGGTAGTGTCGTTGCGTCGTATGCCGTGGACTCATAATAAAAGCTTGAGGTTTCGTCGAAGGAAAACATCGCGTCGAAGTATATTACCGGCAGGTGGAAAATGTATAAATGCTCCTGAAGAATTTATAATTATCTAAGTTTTGTTCACATTCTAATGTTTTTTTTAATTGTCCTTAATCCGTTATTAGCTATAAACTGTGATATTGAAGCTTGTAGGTATTTGATAAAATAAACTGCCCATTTTGGTGTCACGGTCATTAACACTTCAGGTCACTGACCTTAAATTTCATTTTCATTTAGTTTATTCAAATTTACTTGAATTATTCTGTGCTGAAAAATAATGATATGCCTGCCATAATTAATCTGGAAAGACACAATCTTTACTACAATCATCAATAAATTAGTGAAAATCCGCGTAGAAAAGCTCGTAAACAGTTAAAGACCTCGCTCTACACCGCTCTACACCGCTGTACAGCGCGTTAATGAACAGAAGCGTTAAAGTGACAGTAACCTCTAAATGCTTATTAAAACCTTACATAATTTAACCTCCTTTGTAAACGAAACAAAACGCGATTCCCGCACAAAAGACAAAAGCGCGGCAAGGAAAACGTCAAGTTGACAGATGGAGTTGTTTTCGTTGCGTTCACGAATAGACGGTTCATTGTCATTGGCTTAGCTTTCACTTTTACATTGACGTGTAGGATTTACATGTAGGTGTCATTTTTAACCGACGAAAAAAACGGTGGAGGTTTACAAGTCGACTCGACTCGTCGACTTTTATTTATGATCACGAACTTTTTACAGAGTAGTCCGATTTTGATAATATTTTTTTGTTTTTAAGCAACCACTGAGTAGGATGCAATTTTGTAGGTATGTCAATATAAAATAAAAAATAAATATTATAGCGATCCCTGCACTAAGCACAGCTTATATGTCGCAGGAGACCAACAACTTCTAATTCAACACTTCCATAAACTATTTCTGAAAAAATTAAAATTACTTTAATTATTGTTCTTGGCCATATAAGCTATTTTCAAATTTTCAAATAAGGAATGTCTTCAAAATATTCAATCACACTCATAACACTTTTTTGATTATTGATTGAACCAGCATTAGCGTGGATCGATTTTACTTTTTTTAGGGGAGGTGCGGGATAGGTGCTCCTAATCCACTACCAGTTGTCGGATTGACTTAATATTTGGTGTACATTAGTATGTTGGAAGACAATGCAAGTACAGACAGCAAAAAGTAGTCACTAAAAAAGCTGGTATTATTTTTATTATCAGATGGATTGATTTATCGATGAAATTGATTATGCACTTTCACAATTCGTTCGTAAAGGGCTCAATTAGCCCAAAATTAAGCGAGTCATCGTATTATGAATGCCGATTATACATTGTGAAATAAATCATACCCTTTCGAAAATATTATGTTATGTAGGTATTTAAATTACGCAATTTCAATTTGGAAGAAACTGTGTGTCAATAATGTCATTGATTGTTATAATAATCTGCGGCTTTTAATGCCGCTACTAAATTCGCGCGTGACGTCAATTTCATAAATGCAAAATTCAAAATCATTTATTCAAATAGACCTTCGTAGGCACTTATAAAAAATCTGACTGTAATACCTGTTCGGAAGGTTGCATTTGCTTTGAAGAGCCGGCAATAATCTCAGCAATTACTTTTTTTAAAACAAGCTTAGATTCATACATAATATTTACATTCTAATCGCACTGACAACAATTGCGTGCCGAGGCGCGGCGGCAAAACTACAAAGTAGACTGAATCGATATTTTTTATTAGTAAATAAATTGCAAACTTAAGCAGACCAGCCCCCACAAGCAGCACCTGTTCACAAGTATGACGCGTGTGGCAGCCATCGCTCTCCTCACCATATTGGAGGGAAGTGAGCGACCCGTCACACGACGCCGCCGCATGCAAAGGTCTTTTAGAGTGAGCATGACTCACTTAAGTCGGCCTTAGAAATTAAATATTAAACTAAGGGAAAACTACTAAACACACAATTTGTTACTAAACATACCTTATATTAATGATTGATCTTTGCTGTAACTAGATACTGCAATGAATGAATCAATCAAGAACAATGGCATTTTATAAATGCGGCCACTTAATATCGCATAGGAGTCCGCGGGGCGTTAATTGCAATGAAGCATGCAAAGAGCCATAGATCTTTCGTAGGGCATCTAAGTTGCAGGGCACTGGAACCAATAAAATCATTAGTGGTTAAAATAAATTATATTCACTATCATGCAAAAACCTTGGAAATAATTAATAAATTGATGTGGTCCAGGAATAGAAGAACTATCCGAGTTTTCAAAATTAAAAGATATGTACAAAATACAATATTTATAGAAAATTCTCTCGTGTCTGCCGCTCCTACCGATATACGACAAGTTTCTCAGCAGGCTATCTGCCATCGTTTCCTCTTTGGTTGGTGGAAAAGCTCCCCCCGCCCGCTGGTCTCCGGAGGCGTCGATCAATTTTGAATTAAAGCACACATGATTTAGGGCTTTTGTTTTCTTGTAGGTATTTATTAGGAATTAATGTTGATCAGAGGTAATTATTGATTACAGGTCGAGATCCAAATGCTGGACGTTGACAAGTTGACATTCGAGCACCACTGTGGTGGCGCTGTCATCGCTGAGCGACTCGTCCTGTCAGCGGCGCACTGCTTCGATAAAGTTTGTTAACAATATGTACAGTCAAGAATATAATATTAAGCTTAGCGTCGTAAATCAGCTTGATAGGGGAAGTACATCCACCGTACCGAATATGCAGAGTGCAGCCAAGCCTCATTTTGTGTTCCTGCGCGTGAGTAAGGTCGCTAGTGCCCAATGAAGAGGGAGGAAGGGACAGTATCGCGCAAGGAATTTCTATACTGCGTAACGTTAACGTTAAATCCTTGGTATCGCGTGAGTGACATTTCAAGCAAGCAAGCGTTTACCGTAACATGTTACTTTAGCCCTATAGAAGTATGTAACATCTGGGACATCATTCACGCGTTACTAACCCTGCCTCCCTCCCCAACGTCCTCTGGCGACATTATTCACGCGGAAGTGTTATTTGACTTCGGTATTCTGTTTTAAATAAGTCTTGTATGGTGGGAGCACTGCCTTGCCCTCAAATTAGGCCATTGTGTTGCCAGTAATACCCATAACATCAGCTCTATTCATGTTTATTATTGAGTAACATGATTCTATTCTCTTCTCTCTCTTCTATTCACGGTTCACATAAATGAATGACTTTAATTTGAGATACAGAACAAAATACACTTTCCATTTCAATTAAGAAATCAACAGTAACTTATTGGTGTAATCGGCTTTGTTTGACACTGGCCTTTCGTAATTCGTGAAGAATTGAAAGGATAATGTCTTATTTCGAGTATGTTTTTTTTTATTCTGTAATGTTTACGTGTGGCATTACTTTGTTGTTTGTAACAGTTGTATATTCATGACTGTGATTCCGAGGTTATACTCAAGATAATTAAAAATGGGCCAAGTAAGAGTCTGATTTCCATATGAAGGGTTGTGGCTCTGTAACTCAACTTGTAAAAGTAGAAGGGTAGAAGTAATAAAAGTATTTTTTATTATGTTCGGAAAGATGCCGAAATGGGTGGGTCGGTTTCTATTATCTTTTATATTGCTTAGTCGTATAAAAAAAAGTAAAAAATAATGACAAAAAATACCATTCTCCCTTTATCTCCAAAATACAAAAATTTAAAATCTCCAAAAATCTAAAATACAGTTGTAAAAAAATATCCGAAACTACTCATCCGATTTCAAAAAATCTTTCACTGGGACAGCTAGTAAAAATATTATATAGACATTAAGTCAGCAGCACTGAAACCTCCAATAATATGATTTCAGCAACCGTTACAACTGGAACACGTACGGCTGGTGGTCGGCGAGCATCGTCTGAAGCTCCAGGATAAGCACGAGCATAGGTTCTTGGCTGAGAAGGTGGTGCCACATCCAGAGTTCAGGAAAAGTAACTATTAGTCTTATTTTTAAACAAGTTTCCTCCACGCGGTCCCGGAGAACCTATTATTTTCCTGGGATCATAATTATCCTCTGTGTTAATCGAGAACAATTCTATTATTGTGACAAATAATTTGAGCTGCTGATGCGTCATTGAGCCGCAAACATAGCATCAAATATTCCACAGTTTCACATTAAAGAAATAGTGAAACGATGACGATGACGTTGACGATTTTCTGATTTTTTACATACAGTAACATCCTCTGCACATAACATTATTCTTTCAGATGGTCCACACAGCAATGATATAGCAGTAATACTAGTGTCGCGTTCCGGCCACGGAGTCCAGTTCAACTCCCACGTCCGTCCAATATGTCTGCCGGAAGACTCGAGCGAGAACACGGGGAGATGGTGTGCCGTCAGTGGATGGGGGTACCAGGCAGGTACCAGAAACCGAAACCTTTTTCTTTTTATATTAAAATAGCTAACGTACCTCGTAATACAAAAACAACACACAATCGATCACCACGATATCGTCTCATCCAGTCTCGTCCCTTTCAAGCGGCTTGACTTGCCACGAGAGCTTGCTCGCCGCATTTTCCGCGTAAGGGTGACAAGGTAACCAGAACCACCAACTACTGTCCGAACAAAAAAAACAAATTTGAATTGCGGTGTTCTTCTGTCAATCAGTCAGTTTCTTCTGATATAATATGGTAAAGACAACAGTAGAGGATAGATACTGGAGTTAATATCCTGTGCTATGATGCACATACTAAGAGGTTCGCACTACGATTTTACCAGTAAGCCATGGAGCAGGGTATTAGTGAACTTACAGCTTGCTAACTGTTTTAGGTTTCAGACAAAAGCTCAAGCGAATTATAAAATTTTGAATCCACAATCTTCGTCGACCGAACTGACTGACCACTTCACATTACCACATAATTTCTTTACATTGCGATGATGGCAAAACTATTTTTATTCTGTCGACAGAGAGCACAGAAAGCTTTGCACCAGTGTTGAGGGCAGCGGCCGTACCAGTCCTCGATTTAGCGACATGCAGGAAGAATCAAGTGCTTGGTGGACGGCAGCAAGCAATTTTGGACTCTATGATCTGTGCTGGTAAGTGTTTATGAACTTGGTCTTATAGCTTAGCGACTAGGTAAGCTGAAAAAGATAACAAAATGGTCAAACACAACGTATTCAATCTAAATACACTATTGTCGCTTAGGTAACAATACCGCGTAAGTCGAAAAATGCCCATGTGACGTTTTATATTTCATTGGATAGATTTTGATGGTGCGCGTCGAATGATGTTACTAATATTTTAACATGTGACGTCATAATTGAATCTAATCTAAACCTATTTATCTATTCAGTCATCTGAAGTATTTCAAAGGAAATAAACAGTTTTTTGTCTCTCCTGATAATTTGTCATATTTCACTATAAGCATAGCTATACAGAGAGGTAATGCCGCCAGCATTCTGGGCACGCTACCACTTGGCAGCGACCTTGATAGGCTAGCCTATTTATAAGTTTGTTATAATATTTTTTATTTTTTTTATTTTTCTTAAGTTTTAGTTTTAGTTATTGGTATTTAAAAAATAAAATACTAATAACTAAAACTTTACTTAGTTTAAGTGATTTAGTATAGTTTTGTTTTAGTATGTACTAAATGTAATAAATAAATAAATATACCTATATTAAATAAAACAAAAACTTGCGCGGAATTGTTATCTAAGCGACGTTATGTGAAATTTCAAGCCCAATATAGGATTATTTGACTATGCCCTTCTATATGTGATATCTAGTTGACTTTGATATCCTAATACATTTTCAGGGATCCTCTCTGGTGGTGTGGATGCTTGCCGAGGTGACTCCGGCGGCCCCCTCGCGTGTGTCTCGTCCAGCCGGTGGCGGCTGGAGGGCGTGGTGTCGTGGGGCTCGGGGTGCGCGCGGCGCGCTCGGCCGGGCGTCTACACGAGGGTCGCCTCCTTCGTGCCCTGGATCAGAGCCACTGCTAAAGGGCTGGGGCACGCGATCAACTATGAATTCTAGTATTACTAGCCGATAAAAAGTCTAGGAAAAAATCTCATCGAACCACAAGACCCAAGGAGAATTTCCGACCACAAGTTGTCATTGTCATGGTTTCTTATACGGACGGCAAAGGAGTGGAACTCATTTCCGGTGTCTATATTTCCCAACCTTTAACCTAGATGTCTTCAAGGTCAGAGTAAATAGGCATTTTCTATGTAAGCGTACTTCATCCTCGGCCTCGTCATAACTCCTCCTGGGGTGAGTCGGCGGATAAAGTTAAGCCGTATAGGCTTATGTATAATAAGGTTGTGAAATTATTGTCTAACTGAAAGCAAGATGTAGCGAATGTCTTATTTAGTCTGAATAAAAAACAAACTCATACATAGTAGCCCCCGTAAGCATCTGTCTACAAGTATGACGTATGTGGCAGCCACTGCTCTCTTCGACGCTTTGAAAAAACAATGACTGGCCACACGACGCTGCTGTAAAAAAGCTTGAAATTGTAGATTGCAATTTTTTGATATTTAGCGGTATGTGAACATTTTCCACATTATCGAGTCGTCTCAGTGAAACGGTTAGCCCATTTTTGTGAACTATAGTTAGGTATCATAATGTTTAATGCCAAAGATTTATAAATATTTATAATAATTTATTTCATTAAGTATAAGGTTACCATTTTGTTTAGATATGAATATAATAAAAGAAATTGTTCGTAGTACCTACATTATTATATATCGATGACAAATTGTATCAAAATATTAAAATCTATCTACGATGTAATTTTAGTTACAAATAAATTATTTCGCCTCTCGTTCCGTGTTTTTTTTTAATATTAATAAAACTGAACAGTTATAGTCATCAATGCAAGGTTAAATTGGGTTAAATATATAAGATTATACTAGCCCCCTTACTCATAAAGCGCTATAAATAATGTCACATTATTTAACAATGACAATAGAGTGACTTTATTTACGTGACCCTTTAAACTTTAAACAGTCTTTATGAGTAAGGGGGTAGGTATTTAAACTTAGGTGTAGCCGTGTAGCACAGACAGATCTGTGCCGCACTTTTTAGTCTGTGAAAATAGAACCTTTACTATTCTAAGCAGTAACGCACACGACACGAAAAAAGTCCGGCGCACTACCTGTGGCATAATTCATTCATAGACTTTTGTCACAGACTCTTGCGCCCAAAAAGTCGGTCGTCTGCGCTGCACCCTCTGGGTCCGTTCACACAAACCGGCTCGGAGAGATTAGCATATTTTGATACATCTCATTAATTTGATTAGGAGCTTTCTACCTTATTGCATTATGAGTGTTCATCCTACTATCCTACTAATATTATAAATGCGAAAGTTTGTGAGTATGGATGTATGTTTGTTACTCTTTCACGCAAAAACTATTTAACGGATTTGGATGCAATTTGGCACACAGATAGAATATGTTCTGGACACATAGGATAACAATATATGCCGCTATACCAACAAACAATAAAAATGAAATAATATTATAGGGGACCCGATACATGAAACGTAATTTTTTTGGCGTTCTTTTTTCATATCAAAGTTGAGTTATTTAATATTGTACGGATCCCTTCATGTGCGAGTCCAACTCGCACTTGTCCGGTTTTTTATATTGCTCGTCAGTGAATAGTGTTAGGGTCGGCAACGCGCGAGTATACCCCTGGTGTTGCAAGTGTCCATAGGCTACGGTAACCGCTTACCATCAGGCGGGCCGCATGCTTGTTTGTCACCTTAGTGGTATAAAAAATAAATAAAAAAGAATAATAACATTTCTGAAAATGGAAGCCCATTTCTTTTCTTACGAGTTTCGAGGCTGCCCCGCATAAGGAATGCTGATGCAGTGACATACGCAGTAATCGTATAACGATTCACTGTTTCGTTCAATCGTTTCGTCATCCGAACGCCTCAATGTCCGAACTACTCCGAACTCCGAACACTACCGAGAAGCTCTGAATAATACCAACACAGTTTTACCTTGGTTTTACCAGTTTTACCTTATTCTATATTTATCATTTTACCATTAGCTTTCTGTCACACGATTTTGGCTCATACATTCATCAACGACTGAACGGATTTGTATGATATTTATTTTCAGGGGGCCAAGTCTGCTAAAATGTCATACTGACACGATACTATTGCAATTCCATTATAATTGAGCCGATGTGTGCAGTCTATTAATTCATAAAAGTCTCATAATGAACGAAAAGAATTTTAGTAAAAAATGGTCAAAACTTACAACTAAAAGATAATTGTGGCACGATTGTAGTTTCAGTGGAAAATCGCCGGAAAACTATTATAGAGCCATTATGACGCTATTGTGTTAGAAGACTACCAAAACTGTAAAATGTGTCAATTTTGACACCACTGATAGTTCATTGGAACACAATTGTAATAGCAGACTTCAGCCCCTGGACATAAGGTGCATTTTATCACGGAAAAACAATACGTGAATCCGCGAGGCGGAAAACTATAGTGCATTATAATACATTACCTACGGAACCGTGCTCTCACAAGGAAAAACTTTATTAGTGAATAAATTATTCACTATTCAGTAACTAATGTGGCTTTCATAACGTATGATTGATTTGCAAACTTTGAAATGTTAATACTAAACAAATATTTGTGTGTACTAATTATATTTAGAATCTGTGCATGTAAACATTATACAATATGGGACAAATTCAAGAAAAAGCCAGGTACCTGTGTAATTATATCTCTTTGGTTTTGTGTCGCTCATTATACTGACGTTAGTAGTTGAGTTGAGTGAGATACATGCGTGATTTATTGTTCTAAATCAGCCGAATAGTGAATCTAGAAAATGCATAATTATGATTTATATAAAGAATGTAATAAAAAAGAAATGAAAATGAAAGAAACCAATGAAGATAAACTCGCAATGAGTTCATTTAATAGAGAAAATTAGATTTTGAATTGTACTGATTAACCTGGGGGCCAAGACTGCTATTTCAATTGTGTTCAAAATTGTGACATTTTACAGTTTTGGTAGTCTACTTACTAACAGAATAGTGTAATTATGGCACAATTTTGACACCACTGAAAGATCATTGGAACACAATTGAAATAGCAGTCGTGGGCCCCTGAGGTCCAAAAGAGCTTTACACTCCATTTCTCTTTCAGAATTTCCATTAACGATAATAATTAATGATAAGAAGTTGACACCTGAGAAAGAAATTATCTCGGCGTCGGATTCCTATGTTGCTCTTA
Source organism: Achlya flavicornis (assembly GCA_947623365.1). Taxonomy (NCBI): domain Eukaryota; kingdom Metazoa; phylum Arthropoda; class Insecta; order Lepidoptera; family Drepanidae; genus Achlya; species Achlya flavicornis. The sequence goes on along the minus strand of OX392467.1, from coordinate 20,049,094 downwards.
CATATTACAAGTTCAAGGAAGGAGAGCTGGTTCATATATCGTGCGAAAAGCATGGTAAAGGAGTTTTAATCATGACATATCCTGATTTCGATCACCTTAATACTGCATTAAGAATATTCGGTAACTATATATGTTATATTTAGGTAAAGAATCAGAAAACTTGATGTTTCCGATCCGATACTTTACCAGACTTGCTTCTTCGTTTATTATTCGAGCAGCAAAAGAGAAAAGCCAGAAGTGTATTCCAAAACTTCTGGCTTCTGTGTTACCTACAATTTGGACTCCTTCCAAGCAAGAGTGAATAGGCGTATTTTAAATCATTATTATAGATAGGATTGTGTAATGTGTATTGTGTGTAGCGACCACCTACATAAAGCAGTTGACAAGCAGATGGATAGCCGCCACACTATCGTTGGTAGCAAAGACGAAGTTTATGCCACGATCTGCTTGTATACAACTGTCCAAGAACAGTTGGACCGCGGTCCCCAGGTATGATATATCCCAGCCTGGCCGAAGATCTTCCCTTTTAAATGGAGGTGACATCCACCTTGAACCTCCATATGTATTTATCTTACAAGAGTTGTGGGCTGTGGCTGAAGTTGGTAAGCCCACAATTTCTAGAAGTATGTACCTACCTGCTACTATCAGCCTCAGTTATTAGCACTATTAGCAGCCACATCATAACCAGGCAAATAATACTGTGTTTTTTAACCAATTCCAGAAACCTCAAATAATAAAACTTCTACAATTGGACAAGTGAAACTCAAATCGGAGAACTCTGGTGATTATTTAAGCTATCGTACTCAACACCACAATCACTATTATATCCTGCGAGTTTACTTCCTTCTTGATGACCTGGAGGATGGTAAATATTTCGTTAATCTTCATCTACATTTAAGAGCTGTGCTCATATCGCTGTCCTCTACTCCGCTCTATCATTTGCAATTTCCTGCACCTCCTTACGACATCTAGTTTTCCCGTCACTTGCATATAGCTTATCCTTGGAATTCCCATCCTCGTTTTTCATCATTTCTTCTATGATGTTTACGATTTTTTGATAAATTCATCGTGTATTATAGTCACCATTACTCGTGTGTAATTTTAAAAATATTTTCGGTGCAGTTTTTACGGTCATTATAACAATTGTAAGTTTTTTTGTCTATGTTACATCTTTAATCACTAAGGCCAAATTACGATCTCAATCAATCTGTGGGCCTAAACAGTAATACAACCGTATATACCGTATATAGTACAAGCTCTGCTAAGTTTGGGATGAGATAGCCATGTTTGAACAATTTCCCAGGATATTACTTTTATCGGACTATGCCGCCACCTTGTTAAGATCCTACTTCTTCTTATGTACGGTTGAACTAGTGTATCTGAGGTAAAAAAGATAAATATATTTAAAGGTAGTAATGTCGGAATTGTTTAATACAAATAACAGCGGACTGAGTATAGATCCCTGTGGCACTCCTCTTGAGATCGAATGGAGCATTATTCGCTTATATTCTGAATGTATTTTTTTCCAGGAGATCCATTAATGGTAATAATTAACGATATGAAGTTGACACCTGAGAAAAAAATTCTCTCGGAGACGGCTTATGATGCTGTTGCATATTATAAGTTCAGTGAAGGAGAGCTAGTTGATATATCGTGCGAAAAGCATGGTGGAGGACGTTTAAACATGACATACCCTAATTTTGAGCATGTAAAGAATGCATCAAGAAGATACGGTAATTAATTATTTTTATTTACATGTATATTAAGTATCAGTCAATTATGTAAGCAAGAAGCGCTCATGGTGTAGCATGATGAGCCGTTCTTAATCGATCGGCAAGCCATCGTGGTCGGTTCCTGGATGGGTGACCGCCTAGTCCCGGTCCCTTGGTCCCGGTTATCATTTAATTGTGATAGTCTTTGAGGCCTTCTAGGCGGCTTGAAAATCCAACAGTAGGTTGACCACTAGCCCAACTCCACCGTCCCGCAGTGCGCCTGATTTGTGAAAGGGGGCTTGTGCTCAGCAGTGAGACATTATAGGCTGATGATGATGATGTAAGCAAACTGAAGCGAAATTATTATTTTTCAATTTTTGATCCACCCCGATGAACTCTGGCTATAGCAGCTTCATGGAAAAATAATAATCAGACTAATATAAATAAATAATACCGTTTCTCTCATCAATTTCAGAGACCACTAATAATAATGTTTCTACGATCGGTCAAGTGAAGCTTACATCGAAGAACTCTGGTGATTATATAAGCTGTCGCACTAAATACCTTGAAAACTATGCTGTTCTGAGAGTTTACTTCTTTCTTGATGATACTGATCCTAAGGATGGTAAATATTTCATACATTTTTAGGGTTCCGTAGCCAAATGGCAAAAAAAAACGGAACCCTTATGGATTTGTCATGTCTGTTTGTCTGTCTGTCCGTCCGTATGTCACAGCCACTTTTTTCCGAAACTATAAGTACTATACTGTTGAAACTTGGTAAGTAGATGTGAACCTGTAATGTTTTGTGAACCGCATTAAGATTTTCACACAAAAATAGAAAAAAAAACATTTTTTTTCAACAACTAATTTTGGTGGGTATCTATGGATAGGTCTTCAAAAATAATATTGACGTTTCTGAAACTGAATAGCTTGCGCGAGAGACACTTCCAAAGTGGTAAAATTTGTCCCCCCCCCCCTGTAACTTCTAAAATAAGATAATGATAAAACTAAAAACAATATTTGATGTACATTACCACCAAAAATTGGTTTGAACGAGATCTAGTAACTCGAGGTTAGTCAAAATTAAATTTTGATAATAATCTTTGCGCGAATAGACCCGATACATTAATATTACAGTGAATCTAGTAACTAGTTTTTTTGAATACGTCATAAATCGTAAACTCAAATATAATAAACCGGCCAAGTGCGAGTCAGACTCGCGCACCGAGGGTTCCTTACAAACCTGTAGGTATATAAATAAATGGTAGTATAGACCTGAGTATTTGATATTAATTTCAATTTATGACGTATTAAAAAAAAACTACTTACTAGATCTCGTTCAAACCAATTTTCGGTGGAAGTTTGCACCGTAATGTACATCATATATTTTTTATAGATTTATCATTCTCTTATTTTAGAAGTTACAGGGGGGGGGACACACATTTTACCACTTTGGAAGTGTCTCTCGCGCAAACTATTCAGTTTAGAAAAAAATTATATTAGAAACCTCAATATCATTTTTGAAGACCTATCCATAGACTTATGGGTTTGATGAAAAAAAAAATTTTTGAGTTTCAGTTCTATGTATGGGGAACCCCCAAAATTTATTGTTTTTTTTCTATTTTTTGAGAAAATCTTAATGCGGTTCACAGAATACATCTACTTACCAAGTTTCAACATTATAGTTCTTATAGTTTCGGAAATAAATGGCTGTGACATACGGACGGACAGACAGACAGACAGACAGACAGACAGACAGACAGACATGACGAATCTATAAGGGTTCCGTATTTTGCCATTTGGCTATGGAACCCTAAAAAAGACATGTATGGAACCTTTCGTTTGCACGTCCGACTCGCACTTGGCCGGTTTTTTTTATACGTAAAGGAGCTTATGGCCCGCTTGATGGTATGCCGTTACCGTAGCCATATGGACGCTTGCAACACACGAGGCATCACCCACCACGCATCACTCACGCGTTACCGACCCTTCCCCCCTCCTCAATGAGCTCTGCCCCCCTAGACAAGATGGTTATCGAAAATCGTCATCGTTAGTAAACGATCAACTTTTGTATGGGATTGACATTTCAAATCGAAATATCACGTGATTTTTAACAATCTCTTATGTCAATCCAATACAAAGGATGATCGTTTACTTACGATGACGATTTTCGATAACCATCTTGTCTTTTGGCCCTGGCGATCTTACTCACGCGCAGGAACACAACATACACTTATTTGGCTGCAGTATTCTATAAACTGGAGGCACTTCCCCAGCGAAATAACGCTATGCTAATAACCTTTCTTAATAGCTTTTTTTTTTAACCAATTTAACATCAACAGATATTCTCCAAATTCAAGTGAATGGTGCAACACTACGCCGTGGACACATTGAAGAACTAAAAATCCAAGAATCTTCTCATCGAAATGGGACGCTCTTGAGACAAAATATATACTTTTGGTACAAAGCTATGGAAGGAGAGAAAATAAATGTACGGTGCGAGATAAAAAATGGATGGAATGGCTCAATGATGTTTCATAATCGTAATTTTACAGCAAGATATGAGAATGTGAACGGTAATTTGTTTTTTCAACACACTCGCTAGTAAAGTGACATTTTTGCACCGTTTTTTGTATCTTAATTATTACGCACTTGTGCTTTTTACTTTAAATTGCCGCACAGTTTTATGATAGGTATAATCCCGATTATGATAAGTTTGTACCTCACTGCAAGTGATATGTGTGTAGACCAAGCATTCTTAATTTAAACGGGTATAATAGTTTGACAGCTCACCGCTGTCAAACAAAAAGAACTTGCACGCCATATTTGTTAACGTTCTCATTGTGTTGATTGGATTATGATCAAAAAATCTACTTAAAAAAATACAAGTCTGTTTTTTCCTCGCAAGTGTGTTGAAACACGTCGTATGACACGCGTCTGCATTGATTATTACACTCTCGGCTCACTTATCGCGTTCGCTAGCGGCTACCGCCTCGAGTGTTAATAACCAATTTTGCACACATGTATCATAATGTACTATTAAGTTTATAACCAAGACATTTGTTTTTAAACATGATATATTATTAACATACTATGTTTCACCGCACGGTTTCCCCGTTCCCAAATACCTATTCTTCTTTCGGAATAAAAAGTATCCTATGTATTAATCCAGAATATATTCTATCCATGTACTAAATTTCATCTAAATCCGTCCAGCCATTTGTGCGTGAAACTAACAATCAAACAAACACTTTTTCAGCCTACAGTATAACTACGCAAGTTAATAATCAATATAGATTTTACTGTACATACACAAATTACGAACAAATCGATATTAGTACGGATACACTAAAGGAATTAGCGAAGAGTAATACATATTATGGGTGTTTAGCTATAATTACTATCGAGTACAAAGGTAAATACGTTTTTTTGGTAAAAATCAATGCTGTAGTTACTTAAGTTATACTTTGGGATCACACCAACAATGCTGTAGTTAATTTACTTACTTAAGTTATACTTTGGGATCACACCAACAATGCTGTAGTTAATTTACTTACTTAAGTTATACTTTGGGATCACACCGACAATGCTGTAGTTAATTTACTTACTTAAGTTATACTTTGGGATCACACCGACAATGCTGTAGTTAATTTACTTACTTAAGTTATACTTTAAGATCACACCAACAATGCTCTAGTTAATTTACTTACTTAAGTTATACTTTGGGATCACACCGACAATGCTGTAGTTAATTTACTTATTTAAGTTATACTTTGGCATCACACCAACAATGCTGTAGTTAATTTACTTACTTAAGTTATACTTTGGGATCACACCAACAATGCTGTAGTTAATTTTCTTACTTAAGTTATACTTTGGGATCACACCAACAATGCTGTAGTTAATTTACTTACTTAAATTATACTTTGGGATCACACCAACAATGCTGTAGTTAATTTACTTACTTAAGTTATACTTTGGGATCACACCAACAATGCTGTAGTTAATTTACTTACTTAAGTTATACTTTGGGATCACACCAACAATGCTGTAGTTAATTTTCTTACTTAAGTTATACTTTGGGATCACACCAACAATGCTGTAGTTAATTTACTTACTTAAATTATACTTTGGGATCACACCAACAATGCTGTAGTTAATTTACTTACTTAAGTTATACTTTGGGATCACACCAACAATGCTGCAGTTAATTTACTTACTTAAGTTATACTTTGGGATCACACCAACAATGCTGTAGTTAATTTACTTACTTAAGTTATACTTTGGGATCACACCAACAATGCTGTAGTTAATTTACTTACTTAAGTTATACTTTGGGTGTATGGCGACAGATCTTCAACTTGTGGGTAGTAGCCAAGCAGGCAGTTCCTACAAACTACCTACCCTATCACCGTGCTATGGTTTCCTCACGATGTTTTCCTTAACTGAAAGCTCTAGGTCACTGTGTAGGATTCGAACCCGCGACGAGTATTTGAAGTATCACTGAGCTATTATCTCACTCACACATTTATACGGGGTGGATACGAAAATACGACATTAAATGAAACCACGTAAAGTACTCATGTATACGATCAACTTTTACTATGGGACTTCGAAAACGCAAAAAAGAAATACAGCTTTCCATACATTTTTGCCGAGGAGACATGTACCTTTTGCATAGCAGTCTTTTTTGAGATTTAGAATTTGGTTCCCACCACAAACGATCCGTGAGATAAAATATTGTCATTGATAATTTTAGTATTATGCAGTCTTGTTGTTTCAGGTTTTTATATAACAGGGTTAAATGAAGATAACATAATAAATCACCATCAAGAAACAAAATATTCGTCAGAAATATATTATCGGTATACGGATAGTGAGACGCTGTATCTGACTTGTACAAAAATATATAATCCTATAGGCGCGCTACAGTGGACGTTCGATGGTAAGAAATAAATGCCTGTGTTGGTCTCACGTGGGTCTATTTGATTAAGATTACTTATTTTTTAGTAAAATATAATCTATATATAGAAAATTTCCTCAAGCCTGCCGCTGCTTCCGCGATTAACGGCAAGGTTCCCAGAAGGCTGGCAGCGTTTCCTCTTTGGATAGCCAAGCTGACGCGTTGGCGGAAAAAGCTCCCCGTCCGCTGGTCTCCGGAGGTCTCGATCAAATTTTATTTCTCGATTTTTTAGTAATATTAAAACTTGGTTGCCGAGTGTTTCAAAAAACAAATCTTTCATTCATTAAAGTTATTAGGTACCTACGATTAAATTCAGTAAAAGTATATCACATGCTTTTTCTCTACAATATGGCGAAGAGGGCGGTGGCTGCCACATGCGTCATACTTGTGATTGATGCTTGCGGAAACCAAATTGCTGATGTCTTCTATTTACTTTTAAAATTATGATAAAGTCTATTTTAATATACTTATTAATGGCATCAAAACAAGTTGGTGCTTGCAAAGGCCTAATTAAGATTAATATTTATTTTGACTGGATTTTAATAGGTCATTATATACATACACTATACCAAAAATACTTTATTATAGCTTCACTTATTAAAATCAGTATCACGTTTCTGGAAAACTTAATGTAATGATTGAAACTTCTTTTTCAGACACATTAGTTAACTCTTCCAGAATTGAAGAAAATGGAATTATAAACGCATTTGCTTCATTTGTATTGCACGACTCAGATGATAACTCAACAATTAAATGCATATTCTATGAAAGTCGTGATAATACTTCTATTTCACACGAGATAATCATAAGGCTTTTATACAAAGATGGTAAGAACTGTGGTAAGAACTAGAGAACTACACATCGAGGAACAATCCCTTAGATTCTAAGGGATTGTTGTTGGTATTACCACTCTAAGGCTTAGAGTAGTAATGCCAAGCTATCCGATTCCGAAACTAGTCAGTGATTTTGAAAAGTAAGGACCAATCACTGCATCGTGTGTTTGACTTGGCCAATCAGAGCGCATGTGTCCTTGTCTTAGCCAATCAGAGCGCATTGTCGATGGTGGGAAATTGGCGGAATAGATTGCAAGCAAAATCAACGTCATTACACTTCTTGTTCGGTGGAACTAAATGATAATATGTCAAATATAATACGATCAGAAGGTTGCGTGTTCATATCACGTCGGGGACACCTCCATTTAAAAGGGAAGATCTTCCGCCAGGCTGGGTCATCGTACCTGGGGACCGCGGCCCAACTGTACATGTCGGACAGTTGTATATATGTAGATTCTCGGGAAAACTTCGCATGCGCGATGCAAGATGTAGGCGCGCGATGCAGTATAATGTGGCGCCGCGCCATCTATCTTTCCGTGTGTGAACTATCTCAGTGTTACTGATAGGTGGCTGATAGATGTCGCTACATGTCAAAATAATGTTTAACTATTGTTGTGTTGTTTACGTAAGTATTTGTGTAAGAACAATCTTTTGACTCATATGATTGTATTAACAGAAGACAGCCTTTGGGTTTGGTTGACTGCCGTTATCATCATCATCCTAATCGTCATCGCTGTGAACTTGTTAATCAGCTTCAAGAATAAGAGAACTAAGGTGACTATTTATTCACTATTTCACTTTACGTTATCAATCAGTCATTTACTCAGTTTAGGCGTTGGCACTTATGACCGTTAAATTGAATTTACCACCGGTTCGGAATACACTTAAACTCCGGCAAGAAACTCAGCAACGCTTTTTTTGTGGTAAATCTTTTCATACAGCTTTTGTTCCAAATATCGTTTGTATACATTGTATAAAAGAAATGAAACTTAGAGTCTATTTGATCCACGGGTTAAATTCAAAAATGAAATGAATCATCTCAAATGAACCGCCGTGGTTTTCCCAATGGATTACAGCATGGGGTTCTTCAAAAGGGGTGTGAAGAGATTTCTGCAGGGTCGGCAACGCGCGCGTTATACCCCTGGTGTTGCAAGCGTCCATAGGCTACGGAAACCGCTTACCATCAGGCGGGCCGTATGCTTGTTTGCCACCTAAGTGGTATAAAAAAAAGTAGCTTGGTCCCTGGAGACAATATAAAATATTTTTTGTGTTGGAAACATTGGTAAAACTCATCCGGTGAAACTGCAAGGGTTAGCGACATTAATTTATTGTATCTAAAACATTTTTCAGAAGCCAAATATCGTTGTGAACTATGTCAACATACCCAATGATGGACGAGAACCAGATCCATGCAATGCAAGTCACCAGGTTACTGAAACATCTGAAACACTTATATACAGTGAACCGGCTTACATACCAAATTTTAAAGTATCAAACCATAATTATGCATATGAAGAAGAATCACTGTATCAAGAGATGGGAGATTCAGTTTTCGACACAATAGTGGCTCGAATGGAATTGGCCCAAAAGAGGAAGGTCAATGAGCATGACTACATGAATTTGGAAAAGCCTGAGAATGAATATTGTAACATGCATCCATTTCGCAGGACATTGAGTAACTCAATTAAATAGGTAACTACCAGTTGAGCCTGACCAATATATCGGTTTATTTTTAAAAATTGAAACATAAGTTAATAATGCTCGCCGTTTTGCTCGCACTTTGTCATTCAAATTGATCGAGGCCTCCGGAGACCATCGGGCGGGGAGCTTTTGCCGCCAACGCTTGGCTATCCGAAGAGGAAACGCTGCCAGCCTTCTGGGAACCTTGCCGTTAATCGGAAGCAGCGGCAGGCTTGAGTAAATTTTAAATGTGGATTGTAATTTTTACAGTCGAGGACATAAATATGTATACACTTAATGAAATTCAACAACGGGTTCCTCTTAAACTACTGATTGAAACTATGAGATATTATGCACGCAGAATCTTCTATCATATATTATTACTAGCTTTAGCCCGCGACTTCGTCCGCGTAGATGATTTCTTTTTTCTGGATATGAATTATTGTAACAATATAGAGCTTTGTTCATGGCTATTGCCCGCCACTACGTGTGATATTTGACAAAAGTTCAGGTAGATTGAGCTTACATGCGAGTATGCCACATAAAACTGAAACAGTCCTGCCGCAAATAAACTCTAGAAAATTTCAGAGAGTATTTCCCTATGATTTATTAATAGCCATCGCGAAACAAACCTTGATAAGGAACTCTTATCTTTTAAATTAAACGGAAGGTGATTTGGGATCAATGTTATACGCGGCACGAAGATAGTTTCTCCTCTGGCAGAACCAGTTAATATTTTGGCCTCAATAACATTGCGTGGGAGAGCTGTTACTTACTGAGATAACTTTACATTAATTTTCAATCATCAGCCTATACACAAAATTTGAAGATCCTAACTTCAAAACTGACGGACTCTCATACAAACTTTCATCCCCAATTTTACCCTCTTAGGGGTGGAATTTCCAAAAATCCTTCCTTAGTGGATGCCTCCACTGTATAAGGTATCTGTTTGCAACATTTCAAATCTCTAGGTCCAGCGGTTTGGACAGTGCGTTGATATATCAACAATCAGTTTATCATCTTAACTTCATCCCCCTCTTTCCCCCTTCGGGGGTTGAATTATCATAAACGCTGAGATAACTTTAAATTAATTTTAAATCGTCAGCCTAAACACAAAATTTGAAGATCCTAACTGCAAAATTAACGGACTTGCATACAAACTTTCATCCCCTATTTTACCCGCTTAGGGGTGTAATTTCCAAAAATCCTTCCTTACTGGATACCTACACTGTATAATAATACATTTAGTGAAGTTATTGTGGAATTGAAGGACTTGCATACCCAACTTCATCCCCCTTTTACCCTCTTAGGGTCGGATTTATCACAAACGCTGAGACAACTTTACATTCATTTTCATTCGTCAGCCTATACACAAAATTTGAAGATCCTAACTTCAAAACTGACGGATTTGCATACAAACTTTCATCCCCTGTTTTACCCTCTTAGGGGTGGAATTTCCAAAAATCCTTCCTTACTGGATGCCTCCACTGTATAATCATAAAGTTTGTGAAGTTTATCGTGGAATTGAAGGCCTTGCATACCCAACTTAATCTCCCTTTTTCTCTCTTCGGGGCTGGAACTATCACAAACGCTGAGACAACTTTACATTCATTTTCATTCGTCAGCCTATACACAAAATTTGAAGATCCTAATTTCAAAACTGACGGACTTGCATACAAACTTTCATCCCCTATTTTACCCTCTTAGGGGTGGAATTTCCAAAAATCCTTCCTTAGTGGATGCCTCCACTGTATAAGGTATCTGTTTGCAACATTTCAAATCTCTAGGTCCAGCGGTTTGGGCAGTGCGTTGATATATCAACAATCAGTTTATCATCTTAACTTCATCCACCTTTTTCCCCTTTCGGGGGTTGAATTTATCACAAACGCTGAGACAACTTTACATTCATTTTCATTCGTCAGCCTATACACAAAATTTGAAGATCCTAACTTCAAAACTGACGGACTTGCATACAAACTTTCATCCCCTATTTTACCCTCTTAGGGGTGGAATTTCCAAAAATCCTTCCTTACTGGAAACCTCCACTGTATAATCATAAAATTAGTGAAGTTTATCGTGTAATTGAAGGCCTTGCATACCCAACTTCATCTCCCTTTTTCTCTCTTCGGGGCTGGAATTATCACAATCGCTGAGACAACTTTACATTCATTTTCATTCGTCAGCCTATACACAAAATTTGAAGATCCTAACTTCAAAACTGACGGACTTGCATACAAACTTTCATCCCCTATTTTACCCTCTTAGGGGTGGAATTTCCAAAAATCCTTCCTTAGTGGATGCCTCCACTGTATAAGGTATCTGTTTGCAAAATTTCAAATCTCTAGGTCCAGCGGTTTGGGCTGTGCGCTGATATATCAACAATCAGTTTATCATTTTATATATTAAGATAATTAGTATAATATTTTAACACTTGCATGTTAAACATGCGAGATTATCGCATTTGAATTTCAAAAAGTGTATACATATTTTTGTCCTCGACTGTACATATTTGTTGTAAACAAACACAATTTTTTAATCGTTTAAAAAATGTTAAAATGATAATATTATTGGCAAATGATTAGTGCCCTAATTTAATGTGATCTGCCGCTTTTTCGTTATGATTGCTAAGTTGTAACGGTCTAATAGGTAGTTAAAGTATTTCAATTCTCTATGGCTGAGGTACGCAGACGTGAGGAATTTAGATTGGTCGCATTTTTTTTTTCTGACAGTAATTATTTTGCACAATAATTACTATTCGTATAGTTTTTTATGAGTACAGAACACAAAAATACTTGGGCAGAATATTTGCAACCATGCTAATTCACCGTGGACTGTATAAGCAAAGCGGAGCCCTAGACCATTTTTAGGGTTCCGTAGCCAAATGGCAAAAAACGGAACCCTTATAGATTCGTCATGTCTGTCTGTCTGTCTGTCCGTCCGTATGTCACAGCCATTTATTTCCGAAACTATAAGAACTATAATGTTGAAACTTGGTAAGTAGATGTATTCTGTGAACCGCATTAAGATTTTCACACAAAAATAGAAAAAAAACAATAAATTTTGGGGGTTCCCCATACTTAGAACTGAAACTCAAAATTTTTTTTTTCATCAAACCCATAAGTGTGGGTTGTCTGTGGATAGGTCTTCAAAAATGATATTGAGGTTTCTAATATCATTTTTTTCTAAACTGAATAGTTTGCGCGAGAGACACTTCCAAAGTGGTAAAATGTGTGTCCCCCCCCTGTAACTTCTAAAATAAGAGAATGATAAATCTATAAAAAATATATGATGTACATTACGGTGCAAACTTCCACCGAAAATTGGTTTGAACGAGATCTAGTAAGTAGTTTTTTTTTAATACGTCATAAATTGAAATTAATATCAAATACTCAGGTCTATACTACCATTTACTTATATACCTACAGTTGTACGGAACCCTCGGTGCGCGAGTCTGACTCGCACTTGACCAGTTTTATTATATTTTCACCTAGTATTTTTTATTTGTATGAGTGTCTTCGATCGATGTAATATAGGTTTTATTGTGCACCGCCATTTGCAAAAAAATCAAAATGGTGGCGGAAAAGAAATCCAAAATCTTCAAACCTTTTAATCAAAATCCTTTCAGCTGTAACGTGCTGAGCTCGGTAACAAACACGACTGTGTATTGAGTGTGTTATATATATGCAGCAGCGTTGAGTGACTTATAGACATTGCTTGCGGAGATTGGTTATACATTGTGTTATTGTCTATATAAGCTGTAGGTATCATGTTTGGTGCAGCAGCGTTGTGTGACAAAGTTGTTACTATATTATCTAAGACACATCCTTATTTATGTGTTAACTATTTGCTTTTTATAAATACGTACCTGTAATATGATAATGTAAGGAGTTCCTTAATAAAGCTTATTTCTCTTTTTTTAGTGCTATCTTTTTATTTTGAGATTTTTATGAGTCTGCAATAATAGCTCTCAAGATTCGTTACGAACTAAATGTCAAAAAAAAAAAAAAACGGTCCCGATATTCGTGTTCTTTCCATCAGGAATTCCATCATATGCTCAAAATCTATAGTATACAATTTTATTAAAAACATATTTGCAGGAATGAATCGTCCAAATCGGTTCATATTTGTCTGAGGAATGCTCGAACATACATGAATAAATATATTTGGCTTTTTCCACCCACGTGCTTGGCCATCGAAAGAGGAAACTTGCCGTTGATCGCGCAGCGGCAATCTTGAAGCAATTTTATCTTAGATTGTATTTTGTATATCTGTAGTAAATATTTTTTTTATATTTGTAATTTCGCTAAATTATATCTTCCCTTACTATCCTAGCTAATATTATAAATGCGATAGTGAGTGTTTGTTACGCTATCACACCTCGACTGCTCAACGGATCATCATGAAATTTGACATGCATATAGCCTATGGTATGGAGAAGGACATAGGCTATTTTTATCCCGGGAACGCAGGTAAAACCGCGGGGGACAGCTACTATATTATAAAACTCAATCAAACAAGGATAGTTTTAAACCACAACCACGCCTTCTATGCATATACGTCAGATTATTAATCACCAGCAGGAAACGAATAATACTTACTGACCCATTTGCAATGATTACACATACTTTGGTAATACGTGTCGGTTTTTAAGGTTTTGGTGATGGAAAAAGTGGTGGGTAACTTGGATGGACGGGAAAGTCAAGGGCTCACATTTATTGTGAAAACTAAGGCTACTTGTTGGTATTTTTTTTTTTACCTTATTCATAATGAAGTTATCGAACGTTGATTAGCTAAAATTCTGAGGTCTTTATCTGAACACGTGACATTTGGTGATCGAAAGAGACGGAGAACACTATTACACTTATTTAGTTAAAAAGCGATTATGAAAAAGGGGGTTAGTATGTAACAAATGAAATCTTTATTTACGTCAAATATGTACAAAATACAGTCTATCTATATAAAATGTCCTAGTTTGCTGCGGCAAGGTTGCTGGCAGCAGTGGCATCGGCCTCTTTGCCATGCATTGGCGGAAAAACATTCCCAGCTCGCTGGTTTCTGAAGGCCTCGATTAATTTTGATATCAACAAAGTGCGAACAAATCCAAGAGCTTCGGACCCTACCCAGCTTGTGACAATCTTAGCGTGTTTTTGGTATTTTTCTTTGAATGGTAGTTCCTACCTAGCATTTCCAATAAGATTCATTTTTTTCGATTTGTAGCTACAGTCACTTTTTTTTTTTAAATATTTTCTAGTTATGTTAAGTATTTTATGCAAGGTTACAAGCCAGCAGACAAGCTAATATCCAATCAATTAAATATTTTACGAAATGTATGTTTAAGAAATAAACTAAATGATAACTTGCCAAATTATAGGTTTACGATTTTTGTTGTTATCAGGAATGTATGTTGAATAAACGGCAGATAGTCCTTAATTTCCGTCAGTACCTATAGGGGCAACAGAACACAACCCATAAATAGAGGAAATGCTGGTGGCGTTTGTTCCATACAAACGTAATCCTCAGTTTCCTCTCTGGATAATGACACTAGAGCAATGATGAACAGCGTTTTTGCTCAAATTTTACCTGAACTTTGGCCATATCTAATGTACCTATAAATTGTAAAAAGTAAATAAAACATCTTGATCCGGCATTGCAAATGTATTGGAGATTCAAAATAACAAACTTTTTTTTCACAAACTTGTAAGATTTTTTCACAAGAAGTATACTCCTGGAACAAGTTTTATGATATGCGAAATCATGAATGACGACTTAGCGACGGGGCCGCGAGTGATCACTGATAACCGATGGCTCTGATGGTGTCTCTCTTTGTTCGCAGTCAAACACATTGGATGAAAGTACAAGCTTTTAGGCTAAGGTGGGCCAGTTGGCGCAGTTGGTTAAGGTTCACCTTACGCGCCGCAGGTCGTGGGTTCGATTCCCACACAGGACATGCATTTGTGTGCATGAACATGTCTGTATGTCCTGAGTCTGGGTGTAATTATGTATATTAAGTATGTATTTACAAACAAAAAGTATGTATATGTATTATATCAGTTATCTGGTTTCCATAGTACAAGCTCTGCTTAGTTTGGGATCAGATGACCGTGTGTGAGGAATGTCCCAGGATATTATTATTATTATAATTAAAATGACATATAATTTGCTTAGTAGCAGCTAAAATAAACTTATTGTATAATAAGAGCAGGTTTGGCTATCACCGCTCGCTATGATCTGCCGAACTATTTATCGAACCGATCATTCCATTGTTTTTACCGCTCATTCAGTTATTGGACTGCGCAATTATTTTTATAATTGACATTGTATGATAAAATAACCGACTAATTGATTTTTTATTACTGTCCATGTTTTACTGTCGCAATAATTAATCAACCGCCATTAAATTAAATAACTGCTCAATATGTTTTTCAACTGATCATAATAACATCTCGAATATTTAAATAACACCTCAAAAAATTAGTTCCCTTTTGAAAATATGCATCACCGCAGCAGCATAATAATTGAAGAAATTCTGTAACCCAGTTTTATACTATCTGTGCGTAATGACGTAGATATGAATACGCTGAAAAACTGAAGCTTCGTCATAGAGACGTACAAGGCACTCATTAGCATTGTGAACTCTCCGCATGTAGTTCACTGGAAACAAGTTTCTTTATAAATAATCGTGTGGTTTACCTTACTCAGTCAAATACAATATTTATTGATTTACATGAATCCAGTTTTGTACGAATATTCATGAAACACAGTGCTTAAAGTGTATCAATATGATTATTAATACTACTATTTACTTATACCTGGGTTTGAGTATTTTGAGTAACTGTGTTTGTGTAAAGAATAAGATAAAGAAAAAGTCTGATAAAAACAAGATTATCAGTAACAAATACTATGGTAATGTATTGACATTAATTCCCCATCAAAGGGTGTAAGTGACATCGTAACAAAAATAATAAAAATTGATACAAGCTCACTTCCCTCCAATATGGCGAGGAGGGCGATGGCTGCCACACGCGTCATACTTGTGAACAGGTGCTGCTTGTGGGGGCTGGTATGCTTAAGTTTGCTATTTATTTACTTAAATATTTATTCAGTCTACTTTGTAATTTTGCCGCCGCGCCGGGGCACGCAATTGTCAGTGCAATTAGAATTTAAATATTATGTAATGAATCTAAGCTTGTTTTGAAAAGAGTAATTGCTGAGTTTATTGCCGGCTCTTCTCAGCAAATGCAACCCTCAGAACCGGTATTAGAGTATTAGAGTCAGACTTTTCATAAGTGAATTTGAAGTCTATTTGAATAAATGATTTTGAATTTGAATTCAAACAAGCAAGATTATAACCCTCAATCCCATTTGATAAAAAAAATGAAGTTTGTTTGTTTGTTTGTTACGCCTTCACGCCTCAACTATTCAACGGATCATCATGAAATTTGGCATGCAGATAGCCTGTGGTATGGAGAAGGATATAAGCTTTTTATCCGGGGAACGCCGGTGAAATCGCGGGGGGCAGCTAGTTACAAACAAAGGAAAAATCCAGAAATTGATAATATCTCTGATATATCACATAACATTTAGCTCGCAGTCAAAGATTTTCATAGGGCATCGTGCCTCTACCCAGATGGATAATCCGCCTTACTAAAGCATGACATTTAATTTCACTCCGCTTGAGGGGCTCCCTGAGCAAATCGCTCTCAGTTCGTACTGCGCACGGCTGTCAAATACTGTAAATTCTGGCTTGTTTATTTCATGTTCCCATAGAGGCGACTATCCTTCTGGACGTTTTAAATTCTTTGCTCGCAGTCTAACACCGCTTTTTCCACAGAAAAAAGTGTCAAAGTGACGACTTATATAAAGGAATGTTTTTGTTAACAGATTTTTATATTACTGGATTAAAGGGAAGTAGCATACATTTGCTGAATGGAAAAACAGAAATTATAGATGTAAACTACATCTATAATTATACGGAAAACGAGAAGTTGCCTTTGACTTGTGTAATGAAGTACCAAAGGGCTGGCGGTGGTTTGCTGGAATGGCTGCACAATGGTAACTAAGTATAATAAGTTTTTGTTAAAAGTAATGTTTAATACAAGCTTCTTTGGTGACTGTACCCACTTTTTGTTGACTGTAGTTACATTGTCATCCAATAAACTATACTGGGTGGAGATTTCGAGATGGCATATTTTCGAAACCTATGTTGGGTTAGTCATGCTGAACAACTTTTACTATGGGACCAACACTGAATTCTTAAAAAATATTTTTTACTTGTCATACATTATGATCGAGCAAGGTTAACATTTACTAAGGAAAGTAAATTTTTTTTTTGAGAATTCAGTGGTGGTCCCATAGTTAAAGTTGTTCAGCATCACTAGCCCAACATAGGTTTCGAAAATATGCCATCTCGAAATCTCCACCTTTTATACCAAATATCAAGCAAATCCGATCACTGGAAGTGGGTGAAATTCGACTTGCAAGATTAGACCCGAACATAACATACATACAAACATTGCAAGTTAAAAAAATACTGTGACTATCAGGTTATCACCGATTAAAGAAAGGTGTGATGTGAGAAACTCTACTCTGAATTGTTACTATTTCAGATATTATAGTTAAGTCTACGATGGGCGAAATTGGGCAGCTTCTCAGTATTAATCATACATTTCACTTGAAAGCTTCCGATAATAATTCAACGATTAAATGTACACATACATTTATTAATACCAATAAAAAGAAACATATTATCATAAGGCTTTCTTATAATAACACAAAAGGGACATCGGACCCTGATGAAGGTAACCTTTTTCTTCAATATTTATTTCTATCCCCCAGTTTCTACAACTCTTCTCCTATGCTTGGTCACAGAGGATTGCCTGTTCTTGCTTCAAAAAATCATGTTTATTTTATGCATTCATGGTTCGCGGTGAGCTATAGTCACTTATTATGAATTCTCTCACTGAAATGTGTACCTTTTTTTTTTCTTCAATGGCGTCGCTAGGCTATTTTGCCAATATCCAGCTATATTATAAGTTCTAGTCACAATAAATCACTTTCACATAATATCACTAAAACTTTTCACGGAATTGTTTGACAACTTGAAAAGCCACGATACACATAATTCATTTCATTTCAGTTCACCACCGATAATATGCAATAAAACTCAAAATAAACGAATAACTTAATGAAAATAAAAACGAAAAAGCTACGTCACTCCGCAAGTTCCCGCCAAAAAGTCCAATGTATACCTATTTGTGTAGTAAATAGTAAATAATGCATGTTCTAGGTGCGAATCGAACCCACGATCTACTGCGTGATAAGTCGAATCACGCCAACTGGCCCGCTAAAACTGCAACTTGAATAATGCTATTTTTCTTGCTTTTGATTACTTTCAGAGACTAATGAACTATGGATGTTGTTGGTTGCTGGGTCTGCGGGTGCTGTCTCAGTGATCATCATCATTATCATCGCATTAATCTTGTATGACTTCAGACAGAAGAGAAATAAGGTAATTAAATAAATTTTTAAAAGTCCGTTTGGTTTCGTTCGAAATAATTGAAGATGTGGAAGATGTGTCGATGAACTACTGAAACCAAAATAAGATGAGAAGAGATGATGAATTGCCAATTATAAGATGAGATGAGCCAGGCAGATGGGTACTACAAAGTTCCACAGTGTACTATAGTTTATGTTCGACGATTTTCTTCACTGCTAACTGCCTTTGAGCTATCATCACATTATCCAAACAGAATCATCATCCTCAGCTATTGTTCATCCACTTCTGAAAGTAGGCCTCTCTCAAAGCACATGACTCAATCATATGACTTTCTCATCCAGCAACATCCAAGTACGTCTTAGGTATCACACTGCCTGTACCAGAAAGGTCTCCAACCCAAGATTCTTTTCCATTATATTTGGTGCTCTTCAGGTCATTAACACATTGGCAATCCCCCTGATATTGCCAACTTCCAAAGGCGACGTTAGCCACTTACTATCTGATGGACCTTCTGTCTGCCTGTCAACTCGCTGACATAAAAATCTAAAAACCTCAGACCTGTGTTAACTAACTTGATTCACTTATAATACAAAGCGGCATGGATAAACTAGTTTTGCTAAGTATTCGCTATTATTTTCAGGCAAAATCCAAGGATATAAACACGAACTATATCAAGGGTGACAAGGATCAACAAGCAAACCCGGAACAACAAGAATCTAATAAACAATCCATTGGAAACAGACAAATAGTAACTGATAATGAACCGCTATATGTAAACGCAATTGACATAAACGGAAATTCAAGAAATGACAATTTCCTATATGAAAACGTCTTTGTTGGTAATAACAAGGATAATATAGAACCAGTTCTTAATTACGTAGAGATACTACCAAATAAAAATATAAAATTTAAAGTAGACAATGCTACAGTATATACTCAGATTATGAACGAAATAGTTGAAGTAGACAATAATCTGTATAGTAAAGTCATGAGTAAAGTTAGAAAACCTTATCGCGCACGGTATGTCAATGTGAAACCTGACAAGGAACAAACAGAGCCGGCTTATTGTGAGCTAGAAATACTAGATCGAGAATAGTACTCCATGGTTGAAGATATTTGAGGTAATTCATCGTACGGGACCAGCGATTAGTGCAAGAACCATAGGAACCAGACAGTAGCTGCAAAGTTTCTGTTATGGTAGAATAGTACAATCTCGGCTCCATTATCGCACTTGCCTATCGCCTCGTGTGTAATAACGAACTGCACTGCACATCATACTACGTTTTTTAACACACTTGCGAGGAAAAATACAGTTTTTGGAGTTGATTTTTTGATAATAATTAACCACACAGCTCAGACCAAGACAAAGTGAAAGACGGGACGGTCCGTATTTTTAAGTGACGCAAGTAATAGGAAGCCGGTGGGCTTGTCATTCCGTTTTGAGGAGTTGACAGTGACAATAAGGCTCAGTACAATTTGTGCCTGCTTGGTTACTCACGCACACGGAGGAAATTTTCGGCTCCACTTTCTTTTATGTGACACTCCGTCTTGATTTTTTTATATGTCTATGCCACACAGCTCAAAATGTGAGGAAAATGGCGCGCGAATATTTTCTCATTTAATTTATAACATATTTTTTGTGAATTAAATGTTTATTCATTATATTGAAGGAGATACAATTTATTAATACTAGAAAATGTGTTCGAAGCGTAAACGCTATAAACTGATAAAAGAGAACTTTACACCAGAACCAAAAAAACAATAAAGAAAATGTTTTGTATATTTGGTGTGTTTGATACAAAGCTATATATAATATCTTCTGTGGTTATTTCCTAAAGTTCATAGGGAAATTTTAAATATTACAGCAATTGAAAATAAAAATCCTTAAAACCTAAAATAATTAAGATTACTTTAAAAAAAACCGGCCAAGTGCGAGTCAGACTCACGCACCGAGGGTTCCGTACAAACCTGTAGGTATATAAGTAAATGTTAGTATAGACCTGAGTATTTGATATTAATTTCAATTTATGACGTATTAAAAAAAACTACTTACTAGATCTCGTTCAAACCAATTTTCGCGGTTCACAGAATACATCTACTTACCAAGTTTCAACATTATAGTTCTTATAGTTTCGGAAATAAATGGCTGTGACATACGGACGGACATATTATAGACAGTAGGGTTCAGAACCGGGAAATCCCGGTCTCGAAAGTACCGGGAATTCCCGGTTCTTTTGTCAGTAAAATGGAACCGGGAAATCAAATTTGATTACCGGTTCTTTCGGTATTTTCGGGAATTATATTTTTTTCTGTATTTTCTTTCGGTATTTACGCGATTCACACTACTACTTACTTCTACTGTTAAAAATTTCAAAACTAATATAAATAATTCAGCGCGAAACGATCAAAAAGAATAATTTCGATTTTCCAATGTCGGGTGCCAGGTATTTTTTCAAAATCCTCTATTTTTTCATTAGAGCTACTACAAAAGAAATGGTTTTCACTATTCAGTCTTCCGAATTTCACCGCTGGAACCAGCTGATATACAAGACGGCATATTAACACATCGGCTCCATAACATCGACACCGCTCCTATATATATACCTACACATGAAGAAGTGGGCAAAGCCATAATCTCGCTGAAGAGTGGAAAGGCACCGTGATTCGTTCTAATATCCGCAGAAATGCATAAAGCTGACCTACCCTCCGTTGTAGAGACCAAAAAAGGTGATCTTAGTCTTTGCAAAGACTAAGATCACCTTTTTTGTTCACAGTTATCACTGCAGTTATTACTGCAGTAACTCGAGAGGCATCACTTTGCTTTCGATTCTTTCTAAAGTCTTCTGCAAGATTATCTTGGCTAGATCGAATGCCGTAAAACCTCTTCTGCGCAATGAGCAGGCAGGCTTCCGCTCGACTCTCTCGTATACCGACCAAATCAACACTCTTCGTATCATACTGGAACAAGTATCAGAATGGCACAGATAGTTATACCATACTTTTATCGACTTCGAAAAAACTTTTGATACGTTGAATTAGCTTATGGTCTAGCTTACATGAAATTGGTGTGCCGCCGAAAATAATTCAACTAATCAAAGCTATCAACAAGAACTATTCTAGTAAAGTGACACATGATGGCGTAATTTCTAAGGATATCCCCGTGCATCCATGCATGCATTGCTGGTGTGCGAGAAGGCTGCCTCATATCACCCCTCCTCTTTTTGATCGCTTTGGATGGGATTATGCTTCGCGTGTATGACAACGGGCACCGCGGGATAGTGGCTAATCTCCAACGTCTTGGAGAATTTATACAACGCCGACGTCATATGCCTGTTGAGTCATACATGCACCGATATACAAGCTATGCTCGACGATCTGAGCCATGAGGCAGCAAACAGGACTGAAAATCAACATCCGGAAGACCCAAGAGATGCGATCTGTATTGAAGAATATTGCACCGTTGCTGATAGGCACATAGGTAGTGGAACGCGTCCACAAATTCACTTACCTTGGTAGTGTCGTGTCAGAATCAGGAGGAACTGAAGATGACATCTCATCTCGGATTGCCAAAGCCCAAGCAACTTTCGCGCAGCTGTGCCCCGTATGTCAGTCTCTGAAGCTGACCCGAAGAGTTAAGCTCAAGATATCTGGGTCCAACGTGAAGTCTGTACGGATGCGAAATGCGGAACGTAACCAAGGCCATCTCGCACCAGCTCCAGGTTTTTGTCAAGCAGACAATGGACTAGAATCCCCAGGGGAAGCGAAAGCGTGGCCGTCCCAAACAAACCTAGTGACACACTGTGCTTGGCGAAGCGAAGAAAATCGGGAAGTCTTGGAGCGAGATCAAGCCCGATGCTCAAGACTGCCCCATCTAGGGGATGAAGGATCATAATTCATAAGTCACCATTACATTCAATTTTGTTTTACTACCATCAACTACGTATCAAGATCTACATATAAGAATCAAAAAGAATAAATTAGATTTTCCAAAGTCTTGTCTTACTTAGTTATGACAATAGGAAATAGAAGAAAAATGACTATGAGAAGACTTGAGTGATTAAATTCTGGTTTATACTTAAGTTTTTTTTTAATTACTTATAATTTTATTCTTAAGTGTTTTTTAATTACTTAAAAATTACTTGAATATTTAATTGTGGTATACTTTTGAGGCGTATTACTGCTTTATATAAAAAAAACTACCAAGAACCGAAAATACCGAAAGAACCGGGAAATCCCGGTTCCTTTAAACCTAAATCCCGAAATTCCCGGTTCTCAAAAAAGAGACCGGTTCCGGAAACCCTAATAGACAGACAGACAGACAGACATGACGAATCTATAAGGGTTCCGTTTTTTGCCATTGCCTACGTATTTGAATAACAATCAATTAAAATATATAGTTTCTTATTTATAATCTTAAGTATAAAATTGTGCCCTGATGTAACATACAATACAGTAAAATACAACTCAGTTTCTTTTAAGAAAAATAATATTATTACCTGAGATTATTACATAATGTAATTAAAACCTAGTGGTTCATGACCATTCTTATTAGATAATAGATCCTTTTAAAATGGCACTGATTTAAAGAGGTAGTTGTAAATAGCGGTTTTGGTAAGTTAAAAATTACAAATGGCACGTTTAATAACTAGTTCAGCAGTTAAAACTAAGCAGTAAAGTAAACAAAAATGAGTAATAAAAAATAATGAAATGGATCAGTGAATATATTATTATAATTGAGCAGGAAATAATTAAATGGGCGGTAAAAATTATTGAACGAGCGTTGACGTGTGGGCAGTAATAAATCGGAAATTGTCGGTAAGAAATCTCATTCCAAGCAATTCTATAAACAATGAGGTGGTAAAGTAGTTTTCGAGATATAGCGGTGTGACGGACGGACGGACAGACGGACGTAGTCGCACCATAAGGGTTCCTTTTTACCTTTTTGATACGGAACCCTAAAAACAGTACTTAAATAGTAATGAAAATATAATTACTTTTGCTTTGACTGAAGGAATTAGGTAAATAAAACAAATTGTATAATAATAATAGGAACATTTTATTCGTAATTTAAACGATTACGTGATTGGTCGCTTCCGCCACCCGCGCTAATAACATACATTAACGTCACACAACTAACGAACATTTACCTCTCTTTTCAATGAATTTGAGTTCGGGTGTCACCGCTCGCTATGATCTGCCGAACTATTTATCGAACCGCTCATTCCATCATTTTTACCGCTCATTCAGGTATTGGACTGCTCAATTATTTTTAGAATTGACATTGTATGATAAAATAACCGACTAATTGATATTTTATTACTGTCCATGTTTTACTGTCGCAATAATTAATCAACCGCCATTAAATTAAATAACTGCTCAATATGTTTTTCAACTGATCATAATAACATCTTTAATATTTAAATAACAGCTCAAAAAATTTGTTCCCTTTTAAAATAACATCACCGATAAATAAATGTGTAAGTATTAATATAATTAGTAATCTTTAATAATTTTTCAACAATTAATATTAAAATTCAATCTAATAACAGCTAATAACCTTAGAAAATATATATGTCTAGAAAGAGCGTCACCAAACGTCGTCACATGACTATATAAAACAGGCCAACTTTTTTAAGCTGTTGTACGTGACAGCTACGTTTTACGCTCACTCTGCGTCATTCTTCTCGTGATATTAATGTTCATAATGATAACAGTTGTCGAACTGTTCAAATTAAAATCGGAAGAAATATAAACACCAACCATTATTTTGCATTTTCATTTATTTTTATTTGATTTAGCCCCTAGCCGTTAGGGGTTAATTTTTCGACGCGTGAACAGGGGGGCTATAAAGGAAGCTAAAGCAATATTGCTACTCAATTCATTTTTTCGAATTCTCGGTAGATCCTAAGTGATTCTAATATTTTTTGGTAAAATGAGCTAACTAACACAGTTTTGCTTGCTTATAACCTATCTACCTTTTTTATAATATAATTGCATATACTACCTAATGATACGTCTACCTGTTTGTCAAACTATTGACAAAAATATTATGTCAAAAGTGACATAGCTTGTGTCATCGTTATTATACAGGAATTGGTCTATTTGCGAGCGAAAGTTCGCATCACACAGTGCCCTGGCTTGCAAACTTCTTTTAGATTTGAATAATCATTTTTATTCGACCTCTTCGCTTGTTCTAAAGCCATCCTTGAGGCTACAGCATCAAACGGTGACTTATGTCTCTCAAAAAGATGGCCGCAATCCGCATATGCGTATTCATTTTCAGTGTTAGCTGGGGCACAGGCTGGTGGTATTGTTTTTGGAAAACTCGGTTCGTAATACACTTCACTGTAAATTGTGGGATCATTTGATTCAGAACGATTAAAATTATAAGGTTCTTGAGTCGTGTGAGGCAGTGGCTCCTGCAGACGTTCCGCTTTAGGTGCTGCTGGTAGCTCCTCAGGCCCGTCCATAGGGTACAAATTGGCAAATTCAAAACTTGGATTGACATTGTTCGAAACGCTGCATTTTTTCTGGAAAACATTAATTAGTATAGTTAGGCTGGCGGGGCGGCAGAGGCGGCCGAATCTCGAAAAATCTCAAAATACCAGGGTCTCGGCACCCAATACCATTTCGTGCCGTTCGGCATCGAGACCCTCGGTCCGTGGGGTACCAATGCCCGGCTCCTCATTAAGGAGCTTTCAAAACGGCTCGTCGACTCCACCGGAGACCAAAGGGCTGGCAGCTTCCTCGCCCAGCGAATTAGTATCGCTATTCAGCGAGGAAATGCTGCCAGCATCTTTAGGACAATGCCCTTTCTAGACGTAATTTAAATAGTTTAGACATTTATTATTAATTTAGTTTTTAGTTAATTTTAATTTTATATAGAAAATTATAGTTTATTTGTTGTTAGTTAATAATATTCAATTTTTGTTTATATTATGTTGCCTAAATAAAAAGAAAAAATCACAAGATACGCTCAGATAACTGGTATAGTCAATATCAATGGTGTATTCAGTCAATATATTCATGTTTATAGAAATTAAAGTCGTCGTCTCCAGCGAGATGTCTTTATATCTCGCTGTTCGTCTCGCGATTTTACTCGTGTTCCCGAGGGATCTTATATGTTTTCCCGGGATAAAAAGTATCCTGTATATTATTCCAGCAGGGCTATTTTAAAACTTCGGATTCGACATCGGAAACGGATTTTAAAAAATCCGACGCGAATTTCAGCAATAGCTATTTTAATATCCGAAAACTTTTCCGTGCATCGAATTGATATTTCCGGAAAGAAACATCAATAATATTCTAATTCGGAAATTAAAAACGCAATTGCGGAATATCGCCTCGGTAATTTTTGAATCCGTTTCCGATAAGAATCCGAGCGTTTTAAAATAGCCCTGCTGGTTATAATCTACCCGCGTCATAACTATTTAGTAATCTGTGCCCCCGTGCCAAATTACGTATCGATTGGTTGCGCCGTTCAGGCGAAAAAACCGAGAAAGTTTGAAACAAACAAACTATCTATATGAGTTCAATAGTTGTATGAATATTGTTTAAAAGTTACCTCCTTCCTCTTTTTCATGATGACTGCTATGATGACGATGAAGGCCAGTATTATAAAAAGACAGACGGTCCACGGTATCCAAGAGATTGTTCCTTCTGTAAAAATATATTTTGGAATTATCTGCGTCATCAAGGGGGACTAATAAGGAAGCTAAAACAATATTGCTATTGGTTTTTATCTGCATGCCAAATTGCATGATGATCCGTTGAGTAGTTGAGGCGTGAAGGCGTAACAAATAAACAAACTCACATTCGCATTTATAATATTAAGTTAGGATTTTAATTAAAAATAGTACGTTACATACACTACAATGCTATTGACACACGGTGACACACCACACTCTTTATACCATGCGCATTATATGCGCTCTTTTGTTTATCTTCTTTTGTAGTATGACAACCAAATCCTTCTTCGGATTTATTTTTCCAGTGTTAAGTTTTGTTATTAGTTCATTCATGCAATAAAAAATATAGTCGTATTTCGACTCATGGGCGACCTCTATAATAAATAATTAAGACTACTTTCCAAAAAAAAAATTGGATTTTACGTAGGATCTGCAGGGAATTCGAAAAAATAATTCCATTGGCAATATTGCTTTAGGTTCCTTTTCAGCAGTTATAATAAATATGAAAGTTTGGATTTTTAGATGTTTTTGACTTAATCACGCAATAATGGCTTAACGGATTTGTATGAAAGAGATATATAGAATTCTAAGGATATTTTTTGTCCCGGGAAAATAACTCATTCCTCAGGAATACGGGTGAAACCTCGGAGGTCAGCTACTATCTTACTATCCTTACTAATATTATAAATGCGAAAGTGAGTTTGTTTGTTTGTTTGTTTGTTTGTTACGCCTTCACGCCTCAACTACTCAACGGATCATGATGAAATTCGGCATGCAGATAGCCTATGGTATAGAGAAGGACATAGGATACTTTTTATCCCGGGAACGCGGGTGAAACCGCGGGGGACAGCCTAATATTTTGTTTTCGCAATTGTGAATAAACAATATTTGATGGTCAAACGTTAGCCCATTTCTTAAATAACGAGTACCTATATGTATTTAATAAACTGGGGCTGGTCTGCTTCCCCCTTATTACAAATCATGGTTTAAAGTAAAGCCAGGTTTTACTGTCATTTCGTCACTTTCTAATGTCATATAATAAAAAGGGACGAGGCTATTTTAAAAACTGGTTTTCCTTTAAACCATGTTTTGTAATAAGGTGCCTTAAGTTTGCTATTTATTTACTTATTAAATATTTATTCAGTCTACTTTGTAATTTTGCCGCCGCGCCGGGGCAAATTTACACAGTGCGATTAGAATGTAAAAAATTATGTAATGAATCTAAGCATGTTTTGAAAAGAGTAATTGCTGAGTTTATTGCCGGCTCTTCTCAGTAAATGCAACCTTCCGAACCGGTATTAGAGTATTAGAGTTAGACTTTTCATAAGTGCCTGCAAAGGTCTATTTGAATAAACGATTTTGAATTTGAATTTGAATAAACGTGAAACGGGGTCGAATATCTCGGTAGTGTGTGGAGGACGAAGAAAATGTTCAAACATCGTACATTTTAATTCCTGTTTGAATAAATAGTTACCGTCTTCAATGATTGCCTCTGGCTTGTATATAAGCTTTATATAGAGTGCTTCTACGATTTCATTGTGGCCAATTCTATTAATAGTGCAATTAATACTGTAACCATCATCTTGTCGTTCCAAAGTGGCGGTAATTTTTTCACTGTCCGAAAATCTGGAGTCTGAAAGACAAATAAACAATTTAAAATAATATTATACCTATGGATGAGTTTTTTATTCTGGTGCCAGCATGGGGAGTTTTTAATTTTATCATACAAGTTCGGTGATTGCCTTTGTTTTGTCTGGCTGACTTTTTTGATTCCGATAATAAATGACTTATTTCATGCATGTTACAATATTACCCAACTAATATGGCTTACCGATGTACCTGCGCAGAAGACACATTTTCAAAGCGCGGGAAATGCTATAGGTCGGCAGCTGCCGCCTTGGGTGCGGAGGGGCGTGACTTGCGAGTGAGATGGAACTAACAGCTGCAGTGTATTATGCACCTTATAGTAGTGATCTAAGGTTGATTGTAAATTTTAAGCATTCTTTCGTTAATCTTCGGCCATACTTTCTTTTCTGTGCGAACGAAGATTCACGACGCGCCTTATCAGTTGGGTACTACTGTACTTATAGTTTTAAAGGCTCTTCCAAATAAATGCGATATTATCGGTGTTTAGAATACAATAGAATATAATCGCGTCTGTTTGACAGAGCTTTTACTGGTAAGAATGGCTCACATACCTATCGTGCTGTTTGCAGTAAACTTGGCCGTACCGCTACATTGTAATTCCATATGAACAGAGTTAATAATAGAAATCGTCTCGTCATGTAAGTACTGATAATAAACCACAACTGAGTTTTCCGCTGCAGCGTATTGTTTCAGAATGTGGCCTTTATTTATATCAGTTAAAAATAAATCTGTGAAAAAAGACTTTTACAATGAAAATATTTAGCTTCCGACCCCGTTTCCGAGATAAAACTTGACTGGTTGTGCCTTTGAGGGTTAAAAGTATGTACCTAGCGACCGCCTACATAAAAAAGTTCACATACAAATAGACAGATGGCGCCACAAGATCCTGCATCGCGCTATCGAAGTACAGACATCTTCGTTCATTGTCCAAAATGTACAGTTGGACCGTGGTCCCCAGACACGATAACCCAGCCTGGAAGATCTTTCCTTTTAAACGGAGGACTCCTCCGGCGTTGCTCCTCCATAAATAACAAATAAACTCGCTGTGTCGGTATCTTCTTTGGTACCAACTCATAATGTCGGGCAAAATTGAATGCTCCATACATTTCATCGAGCATCATAATTTTGTTTGCAACACCTGCAGTTTATACCTATTTGCTATATCGCAGTTAATCAGTGTCGGTTTTATGGTAGGGCGAGGTGGTGCGACCGCACAGCGCGCCAGGCAGGCAAATACCAGCACAACAATATTGCTAGAATAATATAAACCATATAGGATTAGGAGCCCTAAAAGTATCTTATTCGACAAGTATACGATGAATATATCGAGGGGGTCTTCAACTTTACCTAAACTGAACTGTTTTTCTATCAAGTAACTTTTCCATCTGTTGCCCTTTGACTCGAAAATGATTTAGTACTACATCGCAAACAGTCACTGAGTCTGAATCAAAATATCTTGCCAATCTTTACAAAGACAAAGATACCAAAATTTCTAAAATTAATTGTCGCCATGCACAACCAAATTAAAGTTTTTTGTGTTGGCAACTTGGCACTTACGACTTGGATGGTGAACAAATGTGATATTTAGATTTTCTCTTGTAAATTTTGAGTCTGAAGCCAAAATTTGAAGTTCCTCGCCATCATCTCCTTCCTTCAAGTTTAATGTTTTTTTATAATACTGACTTAAAAAGTTTTCTACTCCTGAAAATTTAAGATTTAGGTATTAAACTCATATAAAATCTAACTTAATTATTTCAATACAAGGTCTTACTAAATAAAGTAAGGATCTATGGAGGGATGATCGTCACAAGTATTGTGGTACCGGTGGTGCTTGTGGGGGCTGATCTGCTTGAGTCTGCTATTTACTCATTAAATATTGCATGTGTCTAGCAGTGTCATCAGAATTGCGCTAGAGAAAATTTGGAAGCCTGTTCGCTGACCTGTCACATGGCCCTCAGAGGATTACTGTTTAAATAAACAAAGCTTCAAGTCACCAAAAAGTCTCATTCGAACATCAAAAGAAGAAACAGTTCTGATAGGTAGATAGATCGATCACTATTGTAGGAACTCTCTTATGGATAGATGACTCAGGAGTCATCTAAAGTTAGGTTTTATCAGAACTATCTCTTACGGTAAGACATGAGATGATATGCGATAGACAGAGAGGTATAAGTAGGAAGGGATAATGAAAACTGTATTTAGAATGCGTTACAAATAGATAAACTGACAAACAATGATAATATATGTAGATAAAGAGCATCAATTGATGAACTGTACTTACCGTCATAATTTACAAGCAATGACGAGTCCTGAGCATTCTGTATGCTAACATCTAAGTCTATTGCCTCACCAGCGTGATAAACCAACGAATAATGGAAGTATGAGTGGTTGGAAGGCCTGACGTTCACTTTCATACCGTTAATTTTCAGCGAGATGATACCTTAAAACAAATTAAAATAACATTTTAATAACAGGCCGATTCTAATAACCGTCAATGAAGTATTTCCAGTCAGGTTTGGTTTAATGCGTACAGTAGTACCCAACTAATAAGGCGCGTCGTGAATTTTCGTTCGCACAGAAAAGAAAGTATGGCCCGAAGATTAACGAACTAAGGCTTAAAACTTACAATCAACCTTAGATCACTACTATAAGGTTCATAATACACTGCAGCTGTTAGTTCCGTCTCACTCGCAAGTGACGCCCCTCCGCACACATGGCGGCAGCTGCCGACCAATAGCATTTCCCGCGCTTTGAATATATACCTTCTGCGCAGGTACATCGGTTAGCCATATTAGTTGGGTACTACTGTACCAGCCTGTCTCGATGACTCATCACCACAGAGCTTTTCTCATCGCCATTAGTCGCAACGCAACTAATAAGTCGCACTGATAAATAACAGATCATACCGATCAATCACTGCATGTAAATGATTAGTGTGTCCTTGACTTAGCCAATCAGAGCGCATTGTCTGCGGTGGGGACTTGGCGGAATAGATTTCAAACAAAATGATCGTCATTGCACTTATTTGGGTTAATTGTTCGATGAACTTCGCCCACATTACGATTCTGCATAGCTACTAGCGCGATACGAAAAGATATGATAAGAAAAGATCTTCCAAGAATGAATAAAAAAAAATGCCTTGCTGAGTTTCTTGCCGGAGTCTTCTCAGTTTAAGTGTATTTCGAACCGGTGGTAAATTCAACTGTATGTACCAATTTAACGTTCATAAGCGCCTTACCAGGGCCTAAATTGAATAAAAAACTTTTTGATTTTGATTTTGATACAGCATGGCTAGCAAATGGCGCCCTGTCCGAGGAATCGAGTAATCTGGAAGGCAGCATTATATTATGATGATGATGAGATAAGACCTATTTGAATCCTACTAATATTATAAATGTGTTTGTTTGTATGTTAGCTTTTGACGCCAACCAATCCTGATGAAATTTGATATGCGGGTAGATTATAACCTGGAAGAGCATACAGGATTCTTTTCATCCAGGAAAAACATAATGGTGCGTCCATGCTTGGCGAACCGAGCACGAGCCGAGCCACGATCGAGTACACTGCGAGCACGATTCGCGTAGCGTGGACGGGCTTACCTCGAACGAGCATTCGTAGCGTGCTGGACTCCGCTCCGCCCGATTGTCAGTTTTTACACGAACACAGGGATTCGCATCGCGCTCGTTGTAGGCTCGTTGAAGGCTCGTTGAAGGCTCGTTAAGTACGTCCACGCTATTTTTTTTATTTATTTTTTTACTTTTTATAAATTCAATTATAAATAATACAGTTTCGCCAAACTGCACAACACAGTTTGTTGGCGAAAGAGGCGCTCGGTATACATATACGCATTTTATCTTTATAATAGCACAAAACAAAACAAAAAACCGGCCAAGTGCGAGTCAGACTCACGCACCGAGGGTTCCGTACAAACCTGTAGGTATATAAGTAAATGGTAGTATAGACCTGAGTATTTGATATTAATTTCAATTTATGACGTATTAAAAAAAAACTACTTACTAGATCTCGTTCAAACCAATTTTCGGTGGAAGTTTGCACCGTAATGTACATCATATATTTTTTATAGATTTATCATTATCTTATTTTAGAAGTTACAGGGGGGGGGGACACACATTTTACCACTTTGGAAGTGTCTCTCGCGCAAACTATTCAGTTTAGAAAAAAATTATATTAGATACCTCAATGTCATTTTTGAAGACCTATCCATAGACACCCCACACAGTCAGTTCTAAGTATGGGGAACCCCCAAAATTTATTGTTTTTTTTCTATTTTTGTGTGAAAATCTTAATGCGGTTCACAGAATACATCTACTTACCAAGTTTCAACATTATAGTTCTTGTAGTTTCGGAAATAAATGGCTGTGACATACGGACGGACATACAGACAGACAGACAGACAGACATGACGAATCTATAAGGGTTCCGTTTGTGTGCCATTTGGCTACGGAACCCTAAAAATTCGCGAGCAACGAACGAATCCTGTTCGTTCGAGGCTCAGCTCGAGCTCGCTTCGCGTAGCATGGACGCACCATAAGATCCCATCGGGAACGCGGGTGAAACCGCGAGGAGGAAACAAAAAAATAGGATATTTTATTTTGTTTGTACTCCTGACTGTATAGTTATTTCAGAAGATGAAGTTGCGTTACTTACTTCGCGGAGTGTCAGGTTGTTGTAATCTGAAAATCAGCCGTGTGATAAATACGTCACCGAATCCGTTGTCATATTGGCACTGTACGAACTTCCCGTCATACCTTTTCGTCAGTTTTATTGTCAATGGATATGTGCTTGACCTTGAATTATCTGAAAAGTCATGTGGAAGTGAGAACTCTCCACAAAACACTATAGCAAGCAAGCACGCTTGCACACAAAATAACCTATGTAGGTACTCTCAAGGGCGTCGCCAGCCGATGGCGCAGGGGGGGGCAAGTTGACTTTACCTACTACAATTCATACCTTTGAGAAAAGTAGGTATGAATTGTAGGTAAAGTCGACAGCACATGAAGCTTTTCACTTGTACTACGAGCCTTACATCTACAGCGATTGTAATAACAACAGTATCTTAGTACTATATACATATATATTCTGTGACCGCTTCAACGATAGAGTAGAGCAGAGCGTAGTTGAGCGTACGGAATATTAAGAGTGGAATTGGTGAATTCATTCGCAGCACATGATCTGATGAAGTCGTATCTCGGGGATAGAATTCAAAGTGTTGATGTCAATCGTATTAAATCATCTGGTTCTCCTGTGCTTATGGGGGTGCCGCAGGGCTCTATTTTAGGTCCTTTTCTATTTTTAATTTATATTAATGATCTTCCTTTTTATGTCAAAAATACCTGTGGAATTGTACTGTTTGCTGACGATACCTCACTGATTTTTAGTGTTGATAGACTGAAATCTAATTTTGACGATGTAAACGGTGCATTATCTCGGGTATTAAACTGGTTTACTGTAAATAATCTAGTTTTAAATGCAAAGAAAACTAAATGTATTAAATTTACACTACCTAATGTTAAAAAAGTAGGCTGTAATTTAATGATAAATAATGAACCTTTAGGTCTTGTTGAATCATCAGTATTCTTAGGGATTACTTTAGACTCGAAACTTCAATGGGGCAACCAAATATCATGTCTTTCGGGAAAGCTCAGTTCAGCTGCTTATGCAGTTCGAAAAATTAGACAGCTAACAGACGTAGACACAGCTCGATTAGTTTATTTTAGTTATTTCCATAGTGTTATGTCTTATGGCATTTTACTTTGGGGTAAAGCTGCTGATATAGAAACCATTTTTATTTTGCAAAAAAAAAGCAGTGCGAGCTATTTATAATATGAGTTCTCGAGCTTCCCTCAGAGATAAGTTTAAACATATAGGTATCCTCACAGTAGCATCACAGTATATTTATGCAAATATATTATTTGTACATCAGAATATTAATATTTTTGTAAAAAAAAGTGACGTGCACTCTTTTAATACTAGAAATAAGCATAAACTTGTGACCTCTGCTTATAGACTCCAAAAAGTGCAAGGTTAATTTTTAGGACTGAGTATACAATTTTATAATAAAATCCCTAAAAAAATTTTGAATTTACCGTCACATAAGTTTAAGGAATGTATTAAGGCCGCTTTAGTACAGAAGGCTTACTACAATATTACCGAATATTTAAATGATAAAAATGCTTGGGTGTAGCGCTCGCTCTACAGGAAACATCTGATGTAATAAATTTAAGTTTGATTTTGAAAAGAGTAATTGCTGAGTTTATTGCCGGCTCTTCTTAGCAAAAGCAACCTTCCGAACCGTGCATTAGAGTATTAGAGTTTGACTATTCATAAGTGCCTGTGAAGGCCTATTTGAATGAATAAATTATTTCATTTCATTTCATTTCATTTCATTCGACTTTCGATGTACGGCAATGATTGTTCAAGGCTTGAACTTCAAGCAAATCAACTAAAAGACTTAGGACTTTGGTTGCATTATATTTGGCAATTTTTTTAGAATCTCTAGGGGGGGTAGCTGCCCCTCCCTGCCCCCCCTTGGCGACGCCCTTGGGTACTCTACTAGTCTGAAATTATCCTGACTCGTGGCCGAATCCTACCTACAACTTTAACAATTGTTTTAACAAGTGTCGCAATTGTTTTCTGTGCGATTAGAATGTAAATATTATGTAATGAATCTAAGCCTGTTTTGAAAAGAGTAATTGCTGAGTTTATTGCCGGCTCTTCTCAGCAAATGCAACCTTCCGAACCGGTATTAGAGTATTAGAGTCAGACTTTTCATAAGTGCCTGCGAAGGTCTATTTGAATAAATGATTTTGAATTTTGAATTGAATTTTGAATTGAATTTTGAAACATTATGAGAAATTATTGTCTTACCAGATTTTTTTAAACTTTGAGGACATGTTGGATGCTTTTTTCGTACAATGAAAGAGTCTGAAACAAAAAAACATAACTAGGGAGCTAACAGCTAACCGCTATAATAACGTTACTTATGCTACGTCCTTCTTTGACATCCGACGTTAAAAAAGGACAAAATACAATATACCTACAAAGTATAATATTACTGTTTAATCATGTGTCAGCTATCGGACTCACGAGATGGTATTGTATGACAAAGATTTTGATGCATCGCTAATACTCAGTGATTTTGCACTGATTTTGAACAGTAAACACCATTCACTGCATCTAAACCCCTTACTCATAAAACGTTATTTAACTAATCTACTGTTTAAAGGGTCACGTATATAACGTCACTCTATTGTCATTGTCAAATAATGTGACATTATATAGGTATCAGTAGAGCAATTATCTATACAAATACATTAGTTTTTGTTTCGTTCAAAAAAACCAAGTAGTTATGATTTTACAGACATTTGAAATTCCCCTAAATATCGAGGCACGCTGACGGTCACGTGACCGTCAGCGTGACGTCATGTTCCATCGCTCAATTCTCTCATATCTTGCGCTATTAGTGGAAAGTATTTTGGATTTGATTTATGGATTTGTAAAAGGGCAACCGTAAAATAAAATAAAATAGATGGACTTATGGTTGAAATGAAATGAAATTGTTTACTTTGCCAGAAATGTCGTATGTACAATTTAGGTGGAATCTTAAAATAAGGTCTACACATTTCGCTACATAATAGCATGCAAAACTATTTTAAATTGAATCTAATAATTAATGTAATATTATAAAGCAACATAATTAAATAAGATGTCCAAATCATATATTATAATTATTTTACAAGCTGGGGTATCAAATGAATGTACGTACACTAAAAATACATATATTATACACTTGTATAATATTTAGGTACAAAATAGACTGTCACTATTCTTACGTCAAAACGATCTTTACAGCAATAAACTTTGCTTTTATCGCTAAATAGATCCAACCCTTTCACAGTTTTTATCCATTTCTCTCGCATTTGGACATCCATTGGAACGAGTAAAATCAACTTTTCCGGTGGACTGGTGGTTGTATATTTACATTTTGGCATAACACATGATTTTCTAGTATTTATATTGGAAATTTAAAAACCAAAAAAGTCAATATCAACTGGGGAAACATACGGAAAAGCGCGACCCCGTCGGGGTATTTGTTCTGTGAGTGCGATTGACTGAGCGAGCGATGTAACATGACGTCACACGCATCGAGTACGGGCCGGTGGAATCCAGTGTCGCGCGCTCATTTTAAAATTCCATATCTCGGAAACTAATTGACGTATCGAAATAATTCTTTCACACATATTTTTTTATTTTCTATAGAAAATAAGGAGACCTAAAAATTTAAATTAGTGAACATTCTTCCTTTGGTACCTATAGTGGGGAATTGGCGGAATAGATTTAAAACAAAATGACGTCATTGCCACAGAGTAATGGAATCCTTGCGCTTCGTTGATGAAATCGTTTTATTAATGTCTAAAAACATATTACCATTTTTTTGGTATTTATAAATTAATGTTTATTTTTATTTATCATTGCTACATTCAGAATAACATTGTTGATTTATTTCTGAAAAAAAAAAAATGTACCTACCTAGATATTATTCGCTATTCGAATAATAGTGGTTAGCAACGGCATCTCAAATCAACAGTAAGCTAACCATGGGGCCACCATTACTGATCTTCCTTCCTTCTTTGACATCGAACGTCATAGAAGGGTGGAAGACAAAGATTATAATCAGATGGTGTTTGGCCCCAGTTAAAAAGAAGACAGGTACCTTTATCATTATAGAAGCTTGTTACTAGCTCAAAGATTGCCTGTGGACTGCAGTAGATAACAGCTGTTTCACCGACTGCAAACGTGTAGTACGCTACTGCATCATATGCCGTCACGGCCAGAGGACTTATCTCAGTTTCCATCTCATAATCGTTGACAAAGATCCTCGTGGGTGGCACTGTAAAAGAACACACATCATAACGTCGCGGTCGGTATTAGTTCAGAGAGGTAGAGCAAGGGTTTTTTCGCTCAAAGAGCAGCTCAACTGGGGAAGAACCTGCACCTTACAGAATCATCATCATCATCAGCCTATAATTTCCCACTGCTGAGCACTGGCCTCCTTTCACAAATCAGGGTAAATGGGAATCGGCAGATACTCCACCACGCGTGCCCACTGAGGATCGGTGGAGGTAGGCTAGTTGTCAACCTACTGTTGGAGTTTTCAAGCCGCCTAGCATAACTCAAAAAGTAAGGTATAGTCTCCTCGAATATAATATAGCAAAAAACTCACATTTATTTCTTACATGAAACTTTAAAATGGCCAAGATATGTATGCTTATGGTCGAAAATAAACAACGCCACTCGGTGCCATAAACTTTCCTATATTCTACCTGAAACATAGAACGAATACTGATGAGTCAGTTTGTTCATTCCTAATAAGTGTTCTCTAAATTAAATATTGTAATTTAATAGATAAAATACTCTTTAAAATAATACTTCCGCCCCGCGGATTCACCCTCGGTCCAATATTTAGGGGTTGGATTTTGATAAACCCTTTCCTTCTTCATAACACTCGAAATGCAAAGTTTCAAGTTTTTAGACCCTATTTGATCTGTGTATTGATCCTCAAACATTCATACACTTTCGCACTCACTATTGAAAGAAGGATAGACGGATACCCAGTCGCTTCAAGTGCGTTTCACGGACCGCCAGAACCCTTCGCAACATCCACCCGATGGTTAATGGATGCCGTCGCCTATGGCCATAGCAATACCAGGGGGAGTGGCAATGTGTAGCCAGACTTTACAAAGCAAAGCTAGTATATGGTGCGTCCATGCTACGCGAACCGGGCACGAGCTGAGCCGCGAACCAATAGGGGCCCAAGTCTGCGATTACAATTACATCGCGCTCATTGCGCGAGCAACGAACGAATTCTGTTCGTTCGTGCTTCGCCTCGTGCTCGGTTTACGAAGCATGGACGCACGTGTCGTGTAGTAGGGAGCTTCGGCCACCTTCGGCCAAAAAAAAAACACCTTCGAAAAACTTTTTGGCTAAGGCCAAAGTGGGCCGAAGAAGGTTTCTA
The DNA here is from genome assembly GCA_947623365.1 of Achlya flavicornis. Lineage (NCBI taxonomy): Eukaryota > Metazoa > Arthropoda > Insecta > Lepidoptera > Drepanidae > Achlya > Achlya flavicornis. The sequence continues at coordinate 20,011,039 of OX392467.1, read as the reverse complement.
GGAAACCCCGAAATTGAACGAACTGCCCCAATAGACAAGATGGTTGTCGACAATCGTCATCGTTAGTAAACGATCGACATCTTTGGGATTAAAATATCAAATCGAAATAACACGTGATATTTCAAACATCTGTCTACTGGCCCGGTTACGAATGCGCGAGAGATAATTATTATTCTTGACTAGTCATCTCGATAAGTCGTTTATATATAGACTTTATTTACTTTTAGCCAATCTTGAACTGAAGTAATTAAACAATAGGCTTTGGCCGAAGGCTGTAGTGATAGGCATTGAGTTCGCGAAGAGGACTCTTATCTCCTCTCTAAGAACTCTACCACCGTGCTATGGTTTCCTCGCGATGTTTTCCTTCACCGAAACCTCAAGCTCACTGTAGAATTCGAGCCCAATAAATTCTTCACTGCATTCGATGTATCACTCCGCCTCGCTTTTTTCGCCCGCATTACTACCCACGTTTTCGAGGACTCTTTCGTTTTCCCGGGATAAAAAGTATCCTATTTCCTATTCCTGGGCATAGCTTTGTTTCAAGTTTCATTTAAAACTCGTTTAAGAGCTAAGCATACACACACAAAAACATTCTCCATTATAATGTTAGTAGGCAGGTTAGTGTGATGAGATGACTATATTGTTTGTACTTACGATGAAACCAAATATGTCATGGCCCACCGCCGTGTAATTTTTTTTAATTAAAACTTGACGAGTCCCGCAAAACTTGGAAGGAAAGCACCTGTCAATAAATAATTATAAATTATTTAATCATTGAATAGTATTCACCCCCCTTTCTCATCTAAGTTTATGAACACCCTGTATGCCTATCCTATTCCAATCTATGAACCTACTAGCTTTCCGCCCGCGGAACCTACCCTACCCTACTGTATGAAAAATCTCCATTTGACGAGACAGTCGAAAAGAAATAGAACATAAATACGGCCTGTGCGAGTTACTCGAGCACTGAGGATTTCGACCTTCCTTGGATGTATATTTCCTTAGTTTGGGCCATAGGTGTTGTAAAAAAATATTCATTATAATTGGACTGTTTTACAAAAAACTTAAACCGACTTCAAAGTACACTAAGAAGTAATCAAATCCTGAACTGATGACAATGGGACCAAACGGGAAGTGTACCCTTCCAGACAAAAAAAGAATTTTCCAAATCGGTTCATAAATGACGGAGTTATGAGGTAACAAACATAAAAAAAAAAAAACATACAACCGAATTGAGAACCTCCTCCTTTTTTTGAAGTCGGTTAAAAAAGACATCTCTCGCAACGCAGCTTAGCACATCTCTGTCGGATACTCACTCAGCCGTTCTTACGTTCGGACAGAAGTTTAAAAAAGCGTTGCGTAAATAAGAGCTCGGAGCTTTTATTACCGCTTTGATCTGACGCTATTCAAACAAACGCTAAATAATGTGCCATCACTTTACTCGATACGGACGCGGCTATGAATTTAGCTGGAATCGCAATTTTAGGCTCTTATTTGTGTTTTAAGAAGGCGAAAGAGAAAAGCCAAATTGTGCGTTCACAGAATGAATAGTGAACGATTATTGAAAGCCCAATTTGTGATGTATATATATATATATACATCACAAATTGGGGATGTATATATATATATATACATCACAAATTATATATATATGTAGAATTGAGTCAATACACTGAAAAATGCTTTAGCTACTGCTCGATGACAATGAAAACGTTTAACGAATTAATTTTGAGTCATTGTTACCGTCAACATTATATTGCAAGAATAATAATTACAGAAATAATATTCAATAAAGTAAAAGACAAAAGTATTCCGGTATGTAAAAGTGTTTCTGTGTAGTGTTGAGGGTGTGTGTGTTTGTATATTCATGTATGCGTCGGGATGTGTGTGTGTAGGGGTGTGTGTGTTTGTGGGGGGTGTGTGAGTGTGTATGTGTGTGGGTGTATGTGGGTTGTGTGTAGGAATGTATGTAACATTGTTGAATTAGATAAAAGCGAGTATTTATTATTCACTTTTATCAAACTACAGATTTTATTGACGGACTCTCTATGCTTTAAAAAGCGCTAGTGCGAACATCTGTATACGTTTCCCTCTGTTTCATATTGTTGGACGCATACCATTCGGAGTTTTTAATAGCGCTTGGAAGTATAAGCTCCCGACGTCAAAAAGCGCGTGCGAACACGTATAGGAGTCAAGTCAAGTCATATTAATTAAGTTCTATTCAAAACGTTAAAAATAACACGCGATAAAAGATCGAAAAAGCGCTCGTGCGAACGTAGCCTTGCCTTAATAGTGGTATTAAACGGAAAACATCTTACTGGACATTTTTAATTGACATGTTATTATGAATAAGTATGTCTAAATATAAATCGTCTTCTTCAAGAATAACTGGATGTGTGGACTTGTCTTGATTCAACGCTAGAAGCTCCGGTGGATCATTGGATGACAACTCGTACTCAAGAGTATATTCTGAAATAAGAAAGATGATTTATACTTTTAACTATTCTAAGTTTTATTAACAACAAATATGTACAAAATACAATCTATATTTAGAAAATTTCCTCAAGCCTGCCGCTGCTTCCGATTAACGGCAAGGTTCCCAGAAGGCTGGCAGCGTTTCCTCTTTGGATAGCCAAGCTGACGCGTTGGCGGAAAAAGCTCCCTGCCCGCTGGTCTCCGGAGGTCTCGATCAATTTTGAAGACAAGGTGCGAGCAAATCGGCGAGCTTCTGACCCCCATGGTCCCAAGGTCTCGACCGCAAAAGGCATAAAAATATAATTGGGTCCAATCGATGGATATTTTTTGAATTTTGAATTTTCCGCACTGGCCGCCGCTGCCCCTGCAGCTTTACAAGTCGCAGGTAAGTGAGATGGCGCGAGTGTATCGACACATGTGGCATCCCACACCAGCGACTTGCCGACACTCCAAGGGATCAAAGACATACCATCCGGTCTCTTGCCATCGCCCCGCGCAATACCGACTGGTTCCAGTACGGAAGGCACGTTAGCGACAACAAGAGCCCTGCGGATAATGTCATTAATAGCCGAGTGCCGTAATATTCGACCAATACTTAGGGAGCACGAAAGCCCATGGTGGCCGAGCTCATTGACGAGGTCTCCGCAGCGGCAGCGATGAGGCTGATTGGTCCTGCAACCAAGACGAAGACAAATACACAGACTTAATGTTATACGGTCTAACATTGTCCCAGTATTTGTGGATGGAATAGCTTGTAGCCAGTGACCTGAGTCACTCTGAGAGACGGCTAACAAGCGCGCGCGGTCTGTATCTATTGAAAAGTTTGAAAATAAATTTTGCCAAGTTTTTTCACAAAGAGGCTTGTCCCACGCTCTCTGAGAGTGACTCAAGGTTGGAATATTTGTGCCTGGACAAGCTGCCTGCCAGGCGTCTCTAGCATCGGACAGGTAAGAAACCTCAACAGATCCAATAGAAGGGTCCAAAACAGATCTGACGAGGGCCCACACTGTATACCGAGGATAGAAACGCCGGTACTGATATGCTTGAAATTTTCCGCACTCCTAGGCCACCATAACACACGGGTAGGGTGGCCTGAGACCACACTTTGTTTTCACAAAAACTGCAATTTAGAATTTTGGAAAGAGACGTTTTGATCATATTATCCAAAGTATCTAATATGTGAACAAATTTAAATAAGTGCGTACTGCGGAGCAAATAGGTAAACTTAGGCACGAAAAGGCAGAGTCGAACAATAAAAAATGCATAATGGGCACTATTCTAAGTTAAGTAGGTAGGTGTTTGTTCTAGAATGAGTTTGTTTTTTAATTAGAATTGGCTTTTGTTTCACCATAGTTAGTGATAAAGTGGAGGGGCGAGCAGGTACGCGATCTGCACGAGAGCCCGCCCCCCTCTGTAGCGCAGGTGGCGACCACCGTGGGGTTTTAGCCGGTAAAAGTCCGGCATAACCTGGCCGCTCCCCCCAGGGCGGTCGGGTACCCTAGGAGGATTTCCCATCGCAAATAAAAAAAAAAAGGTGTTTGTTTTTTAATTAGAATTGGCTTTTGTTTCACCATGGTTAGTGATAAAGTGGAGGAACTGACTCCCTAGTTTGCTGTTTACAGCTGCCGGTTTTTTTTTGACCAGACGGTGGTTTACCGACCAACTAAAAATATGCTTATTAATAGAATAACGTGTAAAACTAAAAATTAAATTTCCAAACTGTGTATTTATGGTAGCATTTGCGGGAAATCACTGTCTTCTTTATAAGTTTTGGATTATTTTTCACAAAATCCTATATTTTGATTGAATTATCTATACTAGTATATACTAATATTTATATTTATTACTTATAAAGAGGAAAGATTTGATTGTTTGTTTGTTTGCATTGAAAAGTCTCCGAAACTACTGAACCGATTTGAAAAATTATTTCACTGTTGGGAAACTACACTATCCCCAGGTGACATGGGCTATATTATGGTGCGTCCATGCTTGGCGAACGGAGCACGAGCCGACCCACAAACGAGCGCACTGCGTGCAAGATTCGCGTAGCGTCGACTGGCTTGCGAGCCTCTTACGAGCATTCGTAGCGTGCTCGACTGCGCTCCGCCCGATTGTCAGTTTTTTCACGAACACAGGGATTCGCATCGCGCTCGTTGTAGGCTCATTGATGGCTGTTAAGTACGTCCACGCTTGAAATCGCGAGCAACGAACGAATCCTGTTCGTTCGAGGCTCGGCTCGTGCTCGCTTCGCGTAGCATGGACGCACCAACAGATTTGCCAGATACCATGATTAAGTAGCCAATGTACATTGATTCAATATAGAAATGAAATGTAATAAATACCTCTGCCTGTTGCGAAGTTACCATATAGCGTGATAAGTATTATGATTAACATGTCGACTTCAAATATTGAACAAAATAACTTCATTTGAATATGTTGTGTTTGTTACTAATGACGAACCAATGAATCAAAACAGCTTTTGATCGGTTTACTTATTTCGAGTAGGTTAGCCATGATTTCATTATATTTATGTAAATGTGCTGCTAACTGTAGACACCTTGCGAGGTCTAGCAAGATGGGTATCGAAAATCGGCATCGTTACTAAACGATCAATCTTTGTATCATAGAAATAAATATACCTAGAAAGAACGTCGCCATACTACACTAATATACAAAACAGGCCAACTTTTATAGGCTGCTGCGCGTAACAGGGCGTCTACCACGAAAAGCGAAGTAGGTACTTGACTGCGGCCCGAAACGCAACACGCACGAAAGACGTACCTTTAACCTACTCCGAAATACTTACGGAATTCACAGCTTGGTTCGAATCCATAGACAACAATGCGGACCAATTACTTAAATGGAAATGAATGAATGAATATAAAGGTCTTTTACACTGCATGGATCTCAAAACCGGTAATTAATCTAAAGAGATATTTTCTGATCAAATACACCAGCAGAATTGTTACTACTATTATTTGATATACTTTGGCCACATAAATATATGTTTTCCACCTACATTTGGAGTCATTAATGAGCGAAAATAAAATTTTAAAGATGAATAGGTCTATAGGTTGTATAGGTAAGAAAACAAAGTCAACATTATAAAGAGCTTTTAAAAAAAAAAAACTGTCAAAGTGTCATGACAACGCTTTCTATTGACTAAAAATTATTGATTAATGTTTATTTAATATTCAATGAAATTATTGTAAATTACAAAATATAATGATAAATACAAAGATGCAGTAGGGTGCAATGTTCTATAGGTTGATAAGATACGAATGGTGGGGTATTTTTCGAAGACGCGAGTAAGTTGGATTTCGCATAAATTGCGTATTTATTGATTTAATTTTATCAAGAACTTTTCTTCTTTTCTCCTTCCCTTTCATATAAGTAAATTCACTTAAAGCACCCTTTAAAGCTTTTATTTTTTTTTAATCTTTATTTATTTATAGAGGGTTTAATCACAATGATTAAGCCACCCTCGAAGTTACACTTAAAGTTATCATATTACACTTAACATAATCTACGTTTAATTCCTATATTAACCATTTTTATTAACATCTTGGCTTCCTCCGATAGGGGGCAAGCCAAAATCTCATTACATTTCCCAATTAAAAATAACTCAATGCCACACTTTCTAACAAATTCAAATCGTACAGCTTCGTTCCGGACGCACTCCATCAAGATGTGATACACGTCTTCAATTACATCACACTCCGTACAGTTTGGTGATCTTGTTTTGCCCATTAGATGTGCAAATCTATTCAATGGAATGTGTCCGGACCTAAGCCTTAAAAGCGTTACTATGCTAGACCTAGACATACCCGACCCATCAAACCACGGAAATTTTGTCAAGTGAGGTTGTATAGTCCTATACCAGATTCCTTTACTCAGTGATCTCTCATCAAAATAAAGTTTCCAATTTTGTATACATTGTTTCTTAATCACTGAGAGAAGGTCACCATGATAGGGAAGCCAGTTCATAGTGATGCCATCTGTGAGAGCTTCTTTGGCGAGTCGATCTGCATCTTCATTACCAAACAAACCTACGTGAGACGGTACCCATTGTAGTGTAACACGTTTGTTTTTATTTGACAGATGATCAAGCATTTCCAAAATGCGATATGCTATTGGTGTACCACGGAAATTGGTTGTACAACGAATGAGGTGCTGAAGAGCACTTCTGGAGTCCGTTAAAATAACATAATCACCTATCTCCAAAGATTCTATATATGAAATAGCTTCCATAATAGCAATAAGCTCTGTACACATTATAGAAATGTTGGCATCAATTCTTATTTTGATTGAACTTTTTGTTTGAGGATCGAATATAGCTAAACCTGAAATATTATTTTCCTTGGAACCATCAGTATAAATTTTGAAAAAATTAATATATTTCTCAACCACATAATTATCACATAAGATTTTAATGGAAAATGTATCATAGTTACGTTTAGATTTCTCAATAACATCAATGTTAGGTTTTATATTGGATACATCCACACTGCTAACCCACTTATCTAAGGAGTACATTTCATTTTTAGGGCTGGAATATATGGGTAATTTTTTACAATGATCATGAATCAAGACTAAAATCGGTTTAGTTCTACGTCTCCACAATATATTTTGACTACATATACTTAACTGATTGATTTTATTAATAATTTCGCTATCGGAACATGATTTCTGTTTTAACCAATATTTACCAGCAAGATAATACCTACGCACATTTAAAGGTTGTAGATGGAGCTCACACTCCATCACATGTATAGCTGTGCTCCGTATAAACCCACCAATCACACGCATACACTGGTTTTGTGTTCTGTCTATCTTACCTAAATGAGTCTTGCAACTATTGCCGTATATAAAGCACGCGTAATCCAATCTGCTTCGTACACAAGCTATATATAAACGTCTAAGATGGCGAGGATGCATACCCCAACCCGACCCAGCCAGTACTTTAAAAATATTTAATAATTTTGCAGTCCTTTCCTTAATCTCATTTATATGCTTCGCCCATCGCAACGACCTGTCCATCCAAAGTCCTAAATATTTATAAATATCCACAACTTCTAACATATAATTATCGATCCAAATATTCACATTAAATCTCAAAAAACCGTTTCTAAAAATACAAATTTTACTTTTGGATGGCGAAATAGTCAGACCTATATTTGAAAGCAGTGAGGTTAATTTATTTAATGCCATTTGTAGGTAATCAGCACCTTCCACTGTATTAATGCAACTCACATATAATACAAAATCGTCCGCATATTGTGAGATGTTTATATTTTTGATATTTCTACAAATATGAGAAGTTACAATATTAAAAAGGAGGGGAGAAAACGGATCACCTTGTGCCAATCCACGATGTGTATGACGACATATAGAAGACTTCTCTGACTGAATTTTTAGTTTTCTTTCTTTTAGAAAAGTCCATAAATATCGGCATATTTGTGTACCCACGCCTAAACTGTCCAACATTTTTAACAAGTACGTGACGTCAACATTATTGTATGCATTGTCAACATCAACAAAACAAGCTATTGTAGACTTTCTTTGTATAAACCCTAATTGTATATGTGAGACTAAGCTAGTAATATTATCCAAAGTTGAAAGTCCTTTCCTAAAGCCGATAGTGTTAGCAGATAAGATATTATTTTTCTCGACAAACCACTCTAATCTATTGATTAGTATGCTGTGAAAAAGCTTGCATAAACAGGAGATCATGGATATCGGTCGAAGGGCTGAAGTAGCTTGGATATCTCGCCCTGGCTTCGGAATCGGAACAATATTAATATCGCGCCATTGTGTCGGGACAAAACCTAATTTATAAAACTTATTATAAAGGGTTACCAAAGTAGATTTAGCGTCTTCAGGCAGATTTGTTATCATTGAGTATGATATTTGATCACTTCCAGGAGAAGTATCTTTACGCCGCATACAGTGCTCTAATTCCTGTTTATGTATTGGGGATTCTAATTTACTGTTACAAGATAAGAAGATTGGCTCTTCAGGGCAGGTATAATCAGGAGTCAAGCTTTGGAGGAGCAGGTTGGCACTGTCTTCACTAATATAAGACTTGGCTATTTTAAAACCTTTAAACCATTTTAACTTACGCCATAATTCGCTTTGGGAAGTGGAAGCATCTATTGATGAACAATATTCTTGCCAGGCTTTGTCTCTTTCATTTCGTATTAGTCTTTGTGCGGCACCTATTTTATTTTGTAGTATTGTCAAATTGTCTGGAGTAGGATTACGTCGAAATTTTGAAAGAGCAAAACGGCGTTCTGCTACAGCTCTAGACATGGATGTACTCCAATAGGGCTTAGGAACAAATTTTGTATCTGGATTTGGATTGACTTTAATAAATGGAATATATGTATCTGCAACGTTGATCAAATTAACAAAATTGTTATATGACAGTTGAAGGTCATCGGATATTGAAAAGTTATTGAAAGCAACTTCTAAATTACTTTTATAAGCAGACCAATCAGCTTTTTTAAAGTTTCTTTTTAAAATTATATTAGAATCTCGAGCAATATATGAAGAGATTTTAATAATTAAATGATCGCTTCCCAAACTCTCATTAAATATAGTCCAATTAAACTTTAAAGCTATGTCAGACGTTATACAAGACACATCGGGAGAAGATTGCTGTAATACATTATTTACTAACTTTACCCGTGTAGGTTGACCATTATTTAGTGTTATAAATGCATTATCAATAAGTGCCTCAAATATATGTGTACCTCTCTGATTAGTTTTACACGACCAATTTGGATGATGCCCATTTAAATCACCAACAATAATAGATTTTTTATTCAATGCGGAAAACAAAAGGTCCCAATCTCGTTGATTAATGCGAGCCGATGGTGCGCAATATACTGACATAAGATTTTTAATTTGATCACAATTATGCAACTTTATACCTATAACTTCAATACTCGAATTGATATTAGCAAGATTAAACTGACTTGATTTAACAGACCTATGAACTAAAATCGCAACTCCACCATATGCATCATCCCTATCTTTCCGGTAAATATTGTAGCCATTTACCTTAATTTGAGTTTCCGGTGTTAGCCAAGTTTCACTAAGAGCAGCAATGTGGATCTTTTCCTGTGATAAAAATTGTTCTAATGCAATTAATTTAGGTTTTAAACTTTGAGCATTCCAATGGATTATGTTAAGCTTGGTTACATTTTTATTTGTACTATCCATTGCTGCATAAATACTCTAAAATACTCTGCAATATTGGCCAGTCCGGGATAAAATCTGACACCAGTAATACCACCCACTCCACACAACATTTGATGACCATCTTTACTTTAGCTTGTATTGTTGCACTTCTCATAAATAAAATCTCTTTTATTCTCTTCAATTACTCCCAGAAATGGACAGTTCTCTCCCTTGTTTCTTCCTGTGTATCGTCTGTTGGATGTTGAGCTGTTGAGTTAGGGGATGAATTAGACTCATACTCTTGTGACCAAACGTATGGTGAAGAACTCCTTTGCTGTTGTTTTTTAGCCGTAAAACGGGAAGGTCGTTTACCTTCCGCATGTATGACAGCTTTTGTTTTGACAACTTCTGCAAATTGCGGGTTTTTAATTGGCGTCGTTTCATAAGGTTGACTTGGCTCCTCGTTAGGTTTTTTTATGTTGTCTGGTATATGTTGATTTTGCTTAACGAGCTCTAATTCAGGAGGAAGTGGTGAAACGTACATTGTTAATGCTCTTCTATAAGTGCAGTTAAATTCCGCCATGATATCTCTCAATTTTTTCTCTTTTGTAAAAGCTGGACAGGAAGACTTTGATAATGCCATGTGGCTGCCATTGCAGTTAATACATTTAAATTTGTTGGTGTCACAATTGGCATGTTCGCCGCCACATTTTGGGCATACAATTTTATTGGAGGGGCACCTCTTCGTAGTATGACCGAGTTTCCAGCATTTTGCGCATTGTGAAACAGGAAATACGTAAGGTTCAACTCTGATGCGCAATGCATCTACCATAACATAGGCAGGAAGAAATGACCCCTTGAAACATAAACGCACAGTCTCACAAGCTTTCCAGCCATTTTTCTCATTGTCGCGACATTTGAGACGATAAGCAGATAGTAGTTCGGCATCACCAGGGCATTTTATGCATTTTACAATTTCTTCATCTTTCATGTCCATATCTACATTTTTTATGACACCAAACGACATTCTAGTTTCCATTGCACGACTAATTCTCCATCCTTTATCTATTAGTTCCTGACTAGTTTCGATTTTATAGGCGCTAACTTCGCTGTTAAGATCAACTCGAACTTTGCAAAGGGTTATAAATTTTACTCGTTCAATATCTGCTATGCCAAGAGATTTAAATATTTTAGCTAATGCAAATAATTTAGGTAGACTTTCGTTGCATGTGATGTATATTTCAATTTTATTATCTTTCATTTTGAGCTTCTTATCTTTTTTCTTAACTTCTTCCCACTCCCTTTCTTCTTCTTCTCGTCCTCTCTTAGTACGTCTCGATGATTCCTCTGTAACCTCGTCCATGTATATTATATTTTCATCTTGACTTTGTTCTATGTCGTTTTCAATTATTTGTTGTTCACTCAAACAGTCATCATTAATAAATATAGCACCTTGGTTAACATTATCAATTTCAATATCATCCATAATGCTAGGGATCCAAGTGCATCGCTATCAGTGACCCGACCGCCAGGTAGCAACCCAGCGGAGCGCACGTGCACCGAAAACAATAGAACCCGGCGCGCTCGATAGACGTAAACAACTTAAGAAATGAATTTATTTGCCACGATCACCTCGTACGAGTGCCGTAGCGAGACTCTTTAAAGCTTTGAACATTATATTGACATTGTGTTTTAACAAAATTATGTTTACTGTATTTTAGGTGCAAAGAAAATTACCCGGAACTTACTAGAAAGTACCTACTAATGAATGCGATATTCCCGATAAATATGAATGGCCGATAGTGTAGACACACATCACATCAGAATAAGAAGACACTGCAAACTATATAGCTATTCTATAACCAAAATCTAGTGCAAACATAGTGCTGGAAGAAATGGCAGTCATGTATACCAATGTCAGGAAATTTGAAAATAGGAACAAAGGAATATCAAGACAGAAAACGCACTCGTTGGAGATTCCCGAAGACTTGTGTATGACTAAAAATATAATTATATTGAAGAAAGATATCTACACCACCGTGTATTATTCATGGAGAGATAGTGGGGTTTAAAATAATAATTATACTAACCAGTCTGCTAGTCTCTTTTAAAACAAAAACAGTTTTATTTTTTAACTGTGTTTCATAGGATTAAGGTTGCTGGAAAGAAATTACTTTAGCTATAAGGATGCCTATGTTGTTATCACCATTTTTGTTTGTTTAATTTCTTATTATGTTCTTACGTGTGGTTTATACAATAAAAAGTGTATTCCAATCTATTAACACTACCAAATTTTATCAAAATAACAAATACATTAATCAGTTATGGAACATAGTTGTATGCTTTTTATTCATGTTGTACCTATATGTCCCCACTCATCTCTAAATAGTATAAAGCAAAGTGTATTTTTGTTTGTTTGTTTGTTACCATTTACAATGAGTTTATAGAGAATAATTTCAGGAAGTTTATGATGGGGGCGGCTTACTAGTTTTTCATTAAGGGCCTATTCAAACAGCTGAAATAAAAAAAAAAAAAATTAAAAATAAGTAGGCATTTGGCATATTATAAGGGACTAATGAGGGTTTACTATACATAGTATGGGGGACTCTGTGGGGATAATGAGGGTAAAGATATTTTTTGTAGAGAGCTAGTCATCGCTCCACTTTCACGAGGGAACTCATATTCTATATTCCCAGGATAAAAAGTACTTATATGTTATTTCTGTGGTCTACCCATATGCCAAATTTCATCTCGATTATTTGTGCTGTTGAGTTGTCAAGACTCAAGAGAAGTAACAAACAAACTCACTTTCGCATTTGTTATATAGGTACCTAAGTAGGATTACTGAAATACAATTATGTCCGTTTTCTCGATAACTTATTAGATTGTATGCTTCAAAATCATTATATAATATTATTTACTACATTAATATCCAAGATTAGAACCAATTATGTTATTTTTAACAAAAACGGAACTCGAAACGATAGCCTTAGACTTATCGTGCAATTTGAGGTTAAATTCCCAAAAAGTTGTACGTCAAATCAAGAAACTTCATCCGTTTTTTTGGTTTCGGGGTAGCCATCCGCAGCGATAAATGTCACAAAATGAACTTCGGACCCGCAATTGGATCCGCAGCGTTATGGAGTAGGTATCTGTCAAAACAAAGGACGTTTTTTCGTGGTAGACGCCCAGCTACGTTTTACGCTCCCTCTGCGTCATTCTGATTGTCATAATGACGTTCATAATGATAGTAGTTGTTAAAATATTCCAATTAAAATCGGGAGAAATTTAAATATTGATCATTATTTTGCATTTTTCAATTTCGATCGTTTAGTAACGATGACGTTGTCGATACCCATCTTGTTAGACCGTCAGGTCTCTAATGGTTCTCTAAAAACATGGTATTCTCGCAATGTACCACTATTTTTGTTTAGGAATTATTCAATATCAAAGTTTTTCTCAATTTTCACCGTTTTCGTTGCGAATTTAAGATAATCATATTCATACCTACATAAATTATATCTCTATGGATATCTCAAAAATCATTAGTACCACAATTAATGTAAAATGTTGCTTAATTTTAAGCTAATTCTACTGAACTATGGTTCGCTATGGAATTAGTAGACTAACAATACTGAAAAAGTCAATTTTGACACCACGACGTCATTTAAGCCGATGTTTTTAGTTATGTTAATAGGTCCACCTGATGGTAAGTTGTAACCATGTGTAGGCATTTCGACGTGTCTCGTAAAATCCATAGTAAGGGAGTTTGCAGATCACAGACAACAAACACATTGGCTGTCTAACACCGGTCTACAACACTCCAAGAAATTCCTAGGCTCTAAAGTTCAAAGCCCGGGAATGCATTTGGAATATGAGCAGGGGGCAAATCCGCTACCTGCTTGGGGCCTTTACTGGGTGGGCACTTTGGAACCAACGTTTTTTTTTTTTTTTAATTGAATGAGCTTGCGTTTGGCCACTGACCAGCCCATAAGGGGCGATGACGAAGCCTAAGATGAAACACGCTTACCCAGAAGAAACCTATTCACTCTGGCCTTGAAAGTTCCTAGATTCGACGAAGGTCTCGGGTCCGAATCCTACAATGAGCTTAAGCTTTCGGTGAAAAAAAACATCGTGAGAAAACCATAGCACGGTGGTAGGGTGCTTTGTAGTAGCCATCTGGCTGGCTACCACCATCAAGTTGAAAATCTGTCGCCAAACACCTATCAGTGTGTTCCGACAGCGGCACTAGTGAACCAGTTCCTTCTAGGCTTTGTGTGCCTACCACCTTCGGCCACATCATCACTTATCATGATGAAATTGTGGTCAAAGACAGGCATATACACAGTAAAAAAAAGCCACTGTTAGTTCATTGGAACCTAATTGTATTAAAAGACTTGGCCCGCTGGGTGTATACCATACCATTAACTCTTAAGGCGATTTAACTTTACATAAACTGAAGGAGCTCTGGCAACCTTATCATTGTAGGAACACAACACCACAAAAAAGTGATGTAATTTGGTTGCAATCTTCTGTGAAACCCTTCTCCCCTAGTTGGACTATTTCGAATTTTGAGGAAAGTTGTCGGGAGAACCCTATATGCCCTGCCTCTCTTTATCGCAATAGATTTTGAACTTGAGGGTACTAGTCAACCAGGCGGGTACTCTATCACTGCTGTGGTTTCTCACGATGTTTTCCTCCACCGATAGCCCAACAGCTTTGTATGATTAGAGACCACAACAGTCGCCTGCTGCACTTATGGGCCAGCTCCTTTCTAAGCTTTGTGTGGTTACCGCCTTTGACCCCACCATCACTTACCATGATGAGGTTATGGTAATACACAAGCCGTTATAATAATCAAAAACAATGTTGTATCCTGAAACCACAATAAATCATGGTTACTTTAGTCAGACGTTTTGTTCGGAAAATACTCTCGTTTTCCTCAAGTACATATATATAAATAATATATGAATAATGGTATAGTATGATAAATATCCTGATCCCAAACTAAGCAGAGTATGGGGTTCTTCAAAAAGGGTGCGAAGGGGTTTCTTCAGGGTCGGCAACGCGCGAGTGATACCCCTGGTGTTGCAAGCGTCCATAGGCTACGGTAACTGCTTACCATCGGCGGGCCCCTATGCTTGTATGCCACCTCAATGGTATAAAAAAAAAAGTTTGTTCTATCATAAAGTATAGAAATCAGAGTAGGTAGTAGTAGTAGTAATGATATACTACATGTAAATTACTTATCAATATAATACTTAAACAAGGGGAAGAGAAACATCATTTAGACGATAAAAATTTGTTAAGGAAAGATGGCGAACTTATTAAAACATCACAGTAGGAAAGATGGAAGGAAATCGAGGAAGACGAAGACCAAGGCTCTAATAATAACCTGCCAAGTTATATAGATCAAGTAAAAGCAAAGACGTCGTGTTACATAAGGAGGTGCAGGAAGTTGCAATTGATAGAGTGGAGGAATCTACACCGACAGGAGCCCAGGGGGGCTAAAAAGGAAGCTAAAGCAATATTGCAACGCAATTCATTTTTTCGAATTCTCGGCAGATCCTAAGTGTTTCCAATATTTTTTGGTAAAATAGTTACTCATTATATACAATTCAATTCAATAAAACATTTGGAATTTATGAATTGCATAAGATCTGCTTTAAATTCGAAAAAATGAATTGCGTTAGCAATATTGCTTAGCTTCCTTTTTAGGGGGCCAGCTCTTAATTATGGTAGAAGAAGGAATAGAAAATGTGTAGCTATGACAGACAGACGCACTGAGTTGTATATGCATTTTTTTTACTTTTTGATAGGGAAGTTTAAAAAATACAAAAATAAATTATGTGTAAAAAAATATCAATTAATATATGTAGGTATAGCAAAAAAATGTCGTAGCAGTAGTGTATCCACGCAGTATTGGTGACGTATACGAGTATTTAATGATTAATGAATTATTTAAACTTATTTAATCATTCCTGTAAGTGAGCGCGCGCTGGTTGGTTGTTACTCGGTACGACCACAGTCTATTAAACCATTCAGTCGCCCGACGCCTTTGATCTCGTGAAAAATGCCGAGTACAATCATGAACATGACCAACACGCGTGTGATACTTCTCATTATAGTACACAGTGTCATCCACGCAGCACTCGCAGGTAATGTACATCACTAGCTCGTAGACCACAATAGTTATTAACGTGGTTAGGTATACAAAATAAATGCTCCTGTACAAATCTTGCTTGAATGTATTTCAAAATTCGAAACGCTGCGCCTGTTCATGAATTCGAAATACTTTAGCGTTCGAATGTACGCTATTGCGGAAAACTTTACTTCGATTGTATTTTAGCGCAAAATATCGCATCTCAAAAGAATACTTTTGCTAAAACCTCTAATTCGAATGTTTTTCATTGCCATGCATCTATGTTAGTTCATTTTGCATTTTGTGTATCAGACCATTGGACATATTTTTTACACCTATATTGAGATCAGATTGTGGGGGAAGAGATATCCGAGGATGTATTTATGTAGTCTGTAATATGTGCCATAATATTAGGGGTCAAAGTATGAAATTGCCTGAAAAATTTAACCTAGTTGTTTTGTACAATAAAACGGCAATTTCATTCTAATCCCTATTATAATAAGGATAATTAACTATTTTTCCTTGTCACACAATAAGACACTGAGGTATGATCACCACGATGCTGTTTGTAACCTGTGGAACAAACATAAGTGATATTATTACTTAGGTATATAATAATTAGGTATCTTTTATGTAACTTTTAATTTTAGGTCACCTTGTCTTTAATCCTCTCGCTTCAGTTCCAGGCTCTCTAAAGCATTGCCTACACCTAGCATTATGCTTGCTTCGCGTGAGATACTATCTATACAAGATTCTCTCACTTCTATAGGTATTGAATATCCCCTAAAATATGACAGGTTTATAGAAGTTACTTTGTTTGTTGTGGATGATCATATACCTCGAAAAATTCCATTAGATATACTGAAAAAGAAATATTATTAACATGTAAGCAGAAGTAGTCATGCCTTACCTTTCGTGAATCATTGTATAGTAAGGGGCACGAGTGTTGAGCACAGATTGACCTGCGCAGTAGTTAATTTTCGGTCTGTTTGGCGGAATGAAGAAGGGGGGAGCGCCGAGCTGCACACGATTGGTTCGTCTGTCGATGCTCGTCGTCTATTGGATTCTCGCGTGTCATTTGGCTACTGTGATTTGGCCAAAAGTGTACATGCGCGAGCTTGCCCCCACTACTGCCTATCTGTGCTCACCACTCGTGCCTCATACTGTACTTATCTACGTACGCCACTTCTAGACTAGAAGCAGCATAAAAGATTTCGTGGATCACTCAAACTTTGTCCATAATTTGGATTGATTCGTTTCCAAACTAGCCTAGCTACCTACTAAAGTATTTATTTAAGAATAGGCATGATGAGCACCTTTGATAACTTCAGTTTATTTTCAAGTTGTTTACGATTTTTGACTAGTCCGGTATATACAATATATAATATATTGTGTTGTAACTGCCAACTATTTATTTACATGCAAAAATACAAAATAAAAACTATACAGCGTGTCTGCGAAGGGTACGGCGCAGGGACAGGGTAGGTATTTTAACAAAAACAATCTGTACGGCATTTAGAGGCAAAGTAATCGCATTTTTTCACTCAGTTATGTAGCTAAATTAAAAAAAAAAAAAAAAAGTGGCCAATCCAACAGGAGGACATTATTTGATTATGGTTTTTCGATAAAGTTGTATTACATTACACGTTATTAATATAACAGAGGGCCAAGACAAGATGGTTATCGACAAACGTCATCGTTAGTAAACGATCAACCTTTGTATGGAATTGACATAAGAGATTGTTAAAAGTCACGTGATATTTCGATTTGAAATGTCAATCCCATACAAATACAATACATTACAAAGGTTGATCGTTTACTAACGATGACGATTGTCGATAACCCTCTTGTCTAGGGGGGCTGGTGGAGATTTCGAGATGGCATATTTTCGGAACCTATGTTGGGTTAGTCATGCTGATCAATTTTTACTACGGGACCAATAGCGAATTCTCAATTTTTTTTTTTACTTTTCATACATTATATCATACATATATACATTTTTTTTATATTGGCAAGTAATAACTTCATGACCAAACCATGTGTCATGTTTCAGACGATGCAGAAATCGTATTCAATTTGTATCGAAAAGGTTTTGATGATCAATGTGCAGCTGCATATCGTCCAATCGCACTTGAAGATAATGGAACGTCACTACGAGTATATGTTAATAGTAGCATTGACATTTCTAGTGGATTGTATGTATATTTTTCTGTATTCAGTTGTAGTTTAGTTAGTACCAGGAACATGTATCACCATACCATAGTAACCATGTAGTGGTTGATGCTTTAGGAGATATTATCGGTCGGTCGTTGTACTGGCTGAGAGCAGTGCTAATCATCATCATCATCATCTTTGAGTAGTTACTTCTTGTGCAGAGTTATTTGTAGTTGCCCTAGTACTTTCAGGGGTGGTATCATCATAAACAACTTTACCTGAGGGACCAACACTGAGATCCGGGAAAAAACAAGTGTTCCATATATCAATCTTCTTCCTTAAAATACATACACAATAAATCAATGTTTTTCAAAACAATCTTTTAAATTACTTAATTGATTTCTCCAAAATGTGCTAATGGTTCCTCTTGAAATTGTTCTCTCTGTAAAGCGCCCTTACTCGATTTGACACCCGATATGTCGGGCCCATTAGACGGGGCCCGACCCGACAGGCATGTCAGAGGTTCTACCACTTACTTGCGTTACGTCCTTCTTTGACAACCGATGTCAAAACAGGACAAAAGACAAGTAAGGTTATAATAATATTGTTTTAAGAGATGGTGGTTAGCCCCTTGGAGGCAAGTTGATGCAATGTTTGTATGACAAGGACAAGACAGATCGGCCCGACTGGTCGGCCCGAAATATCGGGTGCCAAATCGTGTCGTCCGTAGACGCCATTACCACATTACCATTACCTCTAGCATCGTATCTATTAAAGTAATAATAGCTTTTTTTTATTTCAGCTGCTATGACAAAAATGGCATAAAAAATCAACTTATTAAAACAAACAAAAATAAATTTTTGTCCGAGGTAAGTAATGATTTCAGGCTTAACTCAACTGAGTTTACAACAGCTTAATAACAAGTATTTTTTACTGCTGGGGCTCGCAGCTGGAACCATGGGTCCGGCTGTTTGAAACAGGGTACCACTATAACTTTTGGTAGACCTCGACTTTTTGGTGTTGAATTCGTGGTTGGTAGCAGGGGAGGGGCATTTTCGTGGTAAGTCTGTGATCGAGCGTCCTTCCCCACGCAACCAGTGTCTGAAGTAACCAGTCTAAGGTGAAGGGCTGCTTGGTAGTCAGACGCGGGGTCAGTGAACGGCTTATCGTAACTCGGTAGATTAGAGCAATCCGCGAGGCTATACGAGACAGACGTGCAAATGTGCATATGGCAGTGAACGTGGCTTACAGCTCCGGCACTATTCTGGTGAAATACTAAAATCGGATTCACTTGCGTCCCCAGCGGGGATTGAATCGTATCACTGACTGTGTAGCGAACCACTACATAATGAAGTTCACACGCCAAGAGATAGACGGCGCGGTCGTGGCGCCACATTATCCTGTATCGCGCATACAAGCCCACTAAGTACATCCTGCATCGCGCTTGCGAAGATTTCTCGGCTATCCCCATATATACAACTGTCCGACATGTACAGTTGGACCGCGGTCCCCAGGCACGATGACCCAGCATGGCGGAAGATCTTCCCTTTTAAATCGAGGTGTCCACCTTGCATCTTCATAAATTACTTAAAGGCACCATTCGAACTGCGCGTGGTGAGCGACTTTTAACAGCTCCGGTACCATTCAGGACAAATGCGTGTAAGAGTTCACTACCAGAGGGGATGCTTTAGCGGCAAGATCTACAGCAGATACTCTCTGTCGCCTCGTACTTGTGATGTTGTGTGTGGTTGCCAGGCTACTGTGCCAGATTTAATGACCTTTCGGTTAGTTAAGCTTGGCCACTATAAGAAAATCTAAAAGTAGTCTTAGGAGAGAGTTTGTAAATTGTACCTAATTATGCGAAATAAAATTAAACGAATTCGTTTTTTTTAGAAACAATATGTATTCAAGGATATGGACTTATGGACGTGCTATTTTTATGGAACACTCCCGAGGAAACTAACTATCTGCAAACCTATTTTATTTCATATAAGGACTATAAGTGAGCATGTCTTTTTTACTCTAAGAGTTACAAATTCAACAATGAAGATAAAGAAAGAAAATAACATACCAGATAAGTTAAACTAATGCTCTAAACGTTGAACTCCTTTCAACATTTCAGGCTTGTGCCCCGGCAGTGGTACTCTTTGTACCCATTTTTAAGAATATTGCGCTCACGCAGGAATATGAGATTTAGCGTAGATAAAGTTTATCTTGAGAAGGGAGTGCAGAAATCATTTTTTTAAAGTCCACTCCAGTTAATTATTTATAATTTCTAATTCACCATTATATTTTGGTATAGTAAAGACAAGAATCGAAGTGCCAAGGAGGTGAGAGACTAAAAGCAATAAAGCCATGGTCATGGTTTAATTTTCTCTCTTAACCTTATTCTTTTATCTTTATTTATTTTTTCTCAAAAAGCTGATATATAAGGTAGACGGAACACCTGTTGGTAAGCGGCTTATAGACATTAGCAGTACGGGTGCTGATTCTGTTGTAAATCGCACAAAACTAATTATAATCACATTACATCTCTTTCTTACAAACAGTATTGAAGAAGGGTAGCAAATACGCCTGTATTAAACGAGATCAAAACTCAGAAGTCTCAAGAATATAACGTGTTCATCGAAAATAACCCTAATATCATTAGTACAGGCTCCAAATTCAAATGTTTTCTCGACTCAAAACTTGAGGATTGATTCTCTAGACGTTTTCATTTACGGGTATATAGACGTGCCCAATTACAATATGTTTACAGCTCCTGCCGCACAGATTTATCTGAACTCCCTCAAGGTGGCTGCCGCACCCACATCACTAAACGTCAGTGAGTATGATGCAGCAGCAACATACTATTTTGGGGACGATGAAACAGTCGTTATAGACTGTAAGCGGTCTCAGGGACTAGGATATTTGAAGATTGCTTACAACACAGGTAAAAAAACCGGCGATATAATAGTACACAAGGGCGTCGCCAGCCGATGGCGCAGGGGGGGGCAAGTTGACTTTACCTACTACAATTCATACTTTTGAGAAAAGTAGGTATGAATTGTAGGTAAAGTCGACAGCACATGAAGCTTTTCGATAGATTCGGCGATAGAGTAGAGCAGAGCGTAGTTGAGCGTACGGAATATTAAGAGTGGAATTGGTGAATTCATTCGAGTTTCGACGTACGGGAATGATTGTTCAAGGCTTGAACTTCAAGCAAATCAACTAAAAGACTTAGGACTTTGGTTGCATTATATTTGGCAATTTTTTTAGAATCTCTAGGGGGGGGGCAGCTGCCCCTCCATGCCCCCCCTTGGCGACGCCCTTGATAGTACATTATGATACATGTGTTCAAACTCGAGGCGGTATTAAGCGCGCCAGCCGCAGGCGAACACGATAAGTGAGCCGAGAGTGTCAATGCTCACGCGTGTTATACGACGTTTTTCAACACACTTGTGAGGAAAAATATAGACTTGTATTTGTTTAAGTAGATTTTTTGATAATTATCAACAATGAGAACGTTAACAAATATAGTGCGCATGTTTTTTTTTTTGACAGCGGATAGCTGTCTAACTATTTCACCCGTTTAAATTAAGAATGTCTACACACATATCACTTACAGTGAGGTACAAACTTATCATAATCAGGATTATACCTATCATAAAACTTTGCGGTAATGTAAAGAAAAAAGCACTAGTGAGTAATAAGCTGCATTAAGATACTAAAAACGGTGCAATAAATGACACTTTACGAGCGAGTGTGTTGAAAAAAATATTCTAAGACGGATATAGATATAATGAGAATTAATTAACTATACAATGATTCTAAAACAAGGAGGTATACACCTTCCGGTAAGCTAAGGATACATTTATGTCTAACAACTTGATTTTCAGACGGAATACTGTTGGGAACAAAATATTCACTGCGATACATCGAAGATTTTCATATAAAACTGACGCAGAAGAGTCATTCTAAGTACGTCGATTGTTGTTACAAAAAATATATCCAAACAACATCTAATTCATATTATGACATATCTGTGACACGAATATTTTTTTGGTCTCACAGTGCAGGTAACAGTGAGAACAGTAAGTTTCTTTTCCTACTAGTTTGAAAGGTACCAAATGCGGGAGACTCGGTAAATTTCCAAAATAATTAAATAATACATTTTCTTTCTACTTATGGGCTCACGATTGCCCGTACACTACACTAAGGCGATCCAGAAATCGGTGAAGAAGCAAGTTTGCTCACTCTTCTTGCAGGTCCCCAGATTATAGGAATCAGGAAACACTACGTCGGAAACTTCTTCAGTGTCTTCTTAGGCCTTACCTTTGCTTGTTTATTTACCTTCAGTATCCAGTCAATTAGAGAATTACGTCGAGGCAATCCACCTTTTTTTTTTTTTTTTTTTATTAGCGTGGGGAAATCCTCATAGCGGCCAGGTTATGCCGGACTTTTACCGGCTAAAACCCCACGGTGGTCGCCACCTGCGCTATAGAGAGGGGGGGGCGGGCTCTCGTGTTGAACGCGTACCTGCTCACCCCTCCAAGCGCGGCGCTTAGATAGCTCGTCCCGGGGGAAGTCTGACACTTCCCCCCAGCACCCTCGCTGTGCTATCGCACGATGAGTCGTGACCACATCGACCCATCGTCCTCCTTGGGGTCGCTTCTGGGCGCACAGAGCCCCCGTTCTGATTGCCCACGACCCCAAAGGCCCCGTTTAGTCGCCTTTTACGACAGGCAGGGGAACACCGTAGCTGTTATTCTAAGCCCGAGCTACAGGGCAGGGGAGCCGCTACGAGGCACGTTTGTGCCCCGGCGGCTTCGCCTCCGGGTGGAATCGGCCATCTCCCGATCCCGCTCGGCAGCCTCCTTCTGGACCATTACAGTCTCACAGAAGGAGGCTACGGCCCTCCACACCGTATCCCCGCTCAGCATCGCCGACACGACTGCTGGCAGGGAGAGATTCCGTCCGATCTCTTGGACCAGGATCCGCCGCTCGGGTTCCCACGCAGGGCACACCGCGAGCGTGTGCGATGCGGAGTCCTGGTCGCTCCCATTGCAGTGGAAGCAAGCCGCCGTCGCCTCACGACCGATCCTACACAAATAATCACCGAAGCACCCGTGCCCGGTGATTATCTGTGTAAGTCTGTAGGTGAGTCGTCCACCTTCTCGCTGCATCCAGGCCTCGAAGACCGGCAGGACTGCTTCGACTACGCGTTTGCGCGCAAACCTTTCATCTCGAAGCCTTGCGCGCCACGTTGCGAATGCGATAAGTCGCTCCTGCCGTCTGATCGCCTCTTCTGGATCGCCTCCACCACTCTGGCGGACGATGCGGATCCGGTCATAAACCCTCGCATCCATGTCCGCCAGAATGTCCAGCGGCGGAAAGCGAGCCAGAACAGTTGCCGCCTCAAAGGATATTGTGCGATATCCCCGTACGATCCGTAGGGCCATCTTACGCTGGACGCTGTAGACTTTCGTTCTGCAGCGTCGGATGGCCAGCCTCTTTGCCCATACGGGCGCCCCGTATAGGGCTACGGATCGTATGACCCCCGCATAGAGGCGGCGAACTTCCTCTCTCGGTCCCCCGAGATTGGGCAGCAGTCTGTGCATAGCACCCGCTACCCTCTCAATCCGGGGGACGAGGCGATCAAAGTGTTCTTCGAAGCCCCAGCGACTGTCCAGGGTAAGGCCCAGGTAATTCATATACCGCCCCACTCTGACTTCCGACTCACCCACACAGACGCACGAGTCGGGTGGTTCCCTGCTCCTAGGCAGTTTGTGGAACCATAGCGCCTCGGTCTTATGAGGCGCTATTTCCATACCCAACTCGCGGATTTTGGCGACGACTACTTCCACCTCAAGCTCGGCGAGCTGTTTGGTCCCTTCGAAGGTATCCCCACTGGCGACCACCAACGTGTCGTCTGCATAGCAAACGACTTTTACGCCAGCGGGGAGATTGACACGCAGAACCGCATCGTATGCGAGGTTCCACACCGACCCCTGTGGAACCCCACACGTGATCTCCCTCCGGATTCTCCTACCGTCTTGGTCCATGTTCAAGATGTACCTGTCGTGCAAGTAGTCCCTTACTATAGCTTGCAGGTAGGAGGGCACCTGATGGTATGCAAGAGCCCCCCTGATTGCGTCCCAAGGCAGAGAGTTGAAGGCGTTGACGATGTCAAGACTTATCGCCAACGCCACTCCACCCCGGGACACAGCCTGAGGCCTTGAGGCCGTGTAAATTTATTTATTTTCTTTCAGATTTTGCTTCAAATTATTGGATTTGGATCATTGGAGGTGTTGTCATGATAGTAATCATCAATATCGTGATCGTTTACATCATCAAAAACTTCAAAAACAGGAGGAAAATGGTGATTACCCACATATACTAATAAGTTTGCTGTCCCGCAGTGGCCTGATTGTCAGCCTACTTCTATAAAAATGACATAACAATAAGCCGCAAAAAACACCTCTTAGGTCTTTTTCTATAGATGCAAGCAAGCATGCAAACATCTCTTCTCATCCTTCTTGTGAGATGATGATGAACCACCAAAATATCCATGGTAAAAATGATATCTTTGAGTAGTCAAGAATTAAAATTGAATACCGCTAAAATTGGCGCCCGCGCACTTCTAGTATATATCCCACGAAAAACATTTTCATGAAAAATTTTGCCAATACGAGACCATATGGCTCGCAGAGTCAAAAAGTTATCAGATCTCATGTAGAGCCAAGCTTTATAACTCTACACGCCCTAACTCTACAAGCTCTTACTTCACAAACTCTACACCTTAGTCAAAATATGTAGCTTGGCCGTTTTGTGCCCCCAGATTTCTTGGCTCAAAGTCAACCAATTTATACGGATAGGAGCAAATTATTTTGCAATAAGTTTTTAAATGAACTTAAATAAGAATTCTAATTTTTCCAGGGGCAATCCAATATAGACGTCGTGAATTCACCAAACAATGGGGATAGTCCACTGCCACATCCAAGACAGTGGGATGAAGCTAATAACACTAAATTAATAGAACCAGAAATGTATAGTGAACCTGATCATAAAAATATAATAATTATGCATAAATCTCGTGCTAAGAATATACATAACGAAACATCGAACAACGTTAGTGATAGTTACTACGCAAATGTGGATACAAGTCGCACCGCCGTCATGGAGCCAGCTCTTATTTACGCTGACATTTTTAATGCGAATAGCGGGAAAAGCTTTGAAAAAGATGCAGCGATTTACTCTCAAGTACGATTGACTGAAACGAACATAGCTGGTAGTAATTATGAAAATGTAAGTATTAGTCCAGGTCCGAGTTACGTGAACAGTCACGTTGGCAAGGATGAAATAGAGCCTACCTACTGTGAGGTGCAGGCACAAGCACACATTGGAATGCGATAAAAAAATTATGAACTTCTGGAATGTGATAAAACTGGAATGAGGTTTCAAGAAAAAATCTTCGATGAGTAATCGAGGTTTCGGAATATTATCGAAGAGATAATCACATCTCCCTGACAGTTCACCGTCGCCCCTAGATAGAGGTTCGTGGTAGAGTACGATCAGGGAAGCCGATGGTACGCACACCGCACACAGGTGTATGGAAAGACGGGTGGGGTGAATGTATGCAATTCTATTTATTCGCTAGAATAGTTTGAAATTTGGTCTAACTTGAGGAAGCTTTCCCAAAAAGGAAATTAATTAACCAATGTATATAATTAACTATAATATCTAAGTACCTATGAGTGTGTGTTTTGGATTAGATAATATAAAACGAAAGTTTGAGATTTATTTCAATGGATTATTATTTATTATAATTAGATGCGGAGGTGAGGTCTGTGCTGCTCGCGAGTTCTCTTTTTTTGTCTTCATGAGTGCCTATCAGGGCCTCAACTGAATAAATGTCTTTTTGATTTTGTTGTTTTATCTGTGTTTTGATTTGACCACTGAGCTATCATCGCCAAGTGCTAGTTATTTAGAGTACCTAAGTGACTTAAAATTTTAATGTTCAATAATTTAGGTAATAAATCGGTACGGTTCAGTTTGGAATATCAAAAACGCTCGAAAACCCGGCAGCCAGAAATGCAACAGGAAAATGTTTGACTTATCCTTACGTATAAGTAGGTATTACCGTATTACATATATTATATTTTTGTCGAAATAAGAACCCATACGAATAACAATATGGGCTGTGTAGAGTCATTTGTTAACGTTTATAAGTGCCTAATCTAGGCCTAAATTGAATAAATACTTTTTTGAATTTGAATTTGGCTAGATAGATGACTAAAAAATTCTATCTAGTCAGTCTTTTACAAAAATATTAGATACAGACCTACGTATTTTTTAGAGACACTTTTACCACAGTATTACACTATCTACCAGTAGGGAAACGCCTTTGATGTCGGGCCGTGCCGCCGTCCGTGTGAGTACCAACGCTGTCACGAGCAGATACGCAAGGGTTGTCACAAAATGTAAAATAAAATAATTATATTGTTATGATAATGTCATCATCATCATGAGTAATAAACATTTACATGTGTAGCACTGGACTTATCTAAGCGCACGGCAGTGCGCAGGCCAAGTTCCTACAACAACGCCGCACGCACACCGTGCACTACTTACACAAAAAAATTCTTAGTAAAGTTCAGTGCGCTAGTTCTACTCGCACTTCAATCAGCATAGACTATAGACTTCCTCACTGCCGCCCCGGGGCACAGGCCAACCATCTATACAAGGCCAAATGGGAAATCCATAGTGATCACAAGGGTCCAATGCAGGTAAGTGACTAACTACACACCCGTAAGGAATACTACTTTATACTTCACAAACATCTTAAAAAGGCTTCCAAGGCTTGTACAAGTTATTTAATCTAATTACTTTCTTGATTTTGATTAAAATAACCAGCCAAGTGCGAGTCGGACTCGCGCACCGAGGGAAGTAGAAACTTATTGGTAGGTATGTACAAACTAAACTTTGCCATTGGAAAACTGTTTTCCCATACCTCGCAATAGGTCGCACAAAAATTTACGGTTTTCGGATAGTTTCCTTCATTTGGGCTATAAGTCCTTACTTCATGCCGAATTGCATGATTCTAGGTCAACGAGCAGTAGGTAGGTACTCAATAGGTTTTGATTCCATTAGTCTTGACATATAGATAGGTATGGTATTTGTAGGACAGTTAGAAAACAATGTGATAAGGGTTTTTTTTGAGGTACGGAACCCTAATAATCAGAAAATCATCAGAATACTTTCAATTATATTAAAGTTGTCAATTTAATCATAATAAACGCATTATTTGACAAATTCAAACCTCTCTCACTTAACTATTTACTAATACAAGGTAGGTTAGGTACCTACTAAAATGTTAAATTACTTCTGCGTTCGTCGACTGTACACGCAGAATAAATTATATAGGTTTAACTACAACGGTATATAAATCCTGGGACATATATAGGAACAACTTACCTCGCGTCACGGGGAAATCTATGAAATTTTAAATACCTATTATATTTCGGCGTTGATTTGCAGCCGTATACAGAACAGTTGTGTACTGCGCCATTTAGAATTTGAGCACTGAACAATACCTATAAAATTCACTGAAAACTTAGTACCTATGGATAATGTTTAAATAATAAGATAAACACGAATGCGTCTTCCTTCCGCGGACGATCCTGTAAACTAAGCGTGATGGCAGGACGCGGTCGCGTCGCCCCGACACCCCGCGAGTTCCCCTCCGTCTCTCTGCGTAAGTACATTCGTTGCGCAACTGTATACAATAGTAAAATTGTGCTTTTACTCTAAAGTGACTTCAGACGTTCAGAACTTTGACTCGCTTTATCATTGTAAATTTTTTATTATTTGGTAAAGCAAAAAATACGTGTCCAATATTTTTTCATAATCTAACTGAAGGACTATTTTTTTTTTCTAGTAATCATCCCTATTGTATTACTGCAATTTAATCGTAGTACTACAATATTATGTGCTTTAATTAGTTTACATGGCCTACATGGTCACACTTTGAGTAAGAAATTTCCTGCTGAAATTTAGTCCTGAAAAATTAGTCCAATGCTTGTTTTCAATATTTTAATTTAGTCGCAATCTATCGCGGTTACTCGGCTCCTAAATACACGCAAAATGAGACGGCAAAGATTAATTTGACAACTTTAAATATCTTCTATCCTTTTTCACTAATGTTCGTAAGAAAGAGATGAGATGTGACTAAAATTTGTTTAGTGCGATTTACAACAGAATCGACACCAATGTCCCAGGATATTTTATTATTATTTAACTTACTTATACAGGGTTTTATCAAAACTAATGCTTTTGTATTTTTGTTGGTATCTATACAATGTTTGGTTATCTGATGCCACTCAACCGGAATACCTTACTTACCTTATAGATTCCGGCAAACTTCTTGGCAAAATTTTGGCGTAGTGATGGTTTGCGCAGGCACACTGGCGTAACAACAGCAATATAAATGTACTCGTAGATTATTATAATTTATTTACTCGCGCCCGCCCCCACTACAGTCTCCGCACACAACCATTAATGGTGACCAAAGAGACCTGAAATCAGGCCTAATTTATGTGCCAAGAAGTTTGCCGGTTACAGTACTATACTTCTTTGCTACTACTTGAAAGCACATTGTTAGGTAAAATTCAAAAGTCTAAAGCTTTATTTGGAAAACACTATATTTATTATAATTAAGCATTTTGTTTTTAAAATATTAAACAACTTTGAAGACAGCTTTAGCGACGGCACCAGCTTTCAAATCCTTCAGTGCCTGCTCATATTCAGCCAACTTATAAGTTTTCACCCCCAACTTTTCGTAGTCCAAATACCTGTAAATAATAAATAAATAAATATCCTGGGACATTCCTCACACTCGGTCATCTGATCAATCCATTTTGTCTAAGGCGGAAGGGGTATTAGGTACTCACGCGTTGCTGACCATGCACAAATCCCTTCACACCCGAAGGGGTTAAGAGGACTGCTGGGAGCAGTCACAAGTACCTTATCAGAGCCTAAATTGGATTATTGTAATATTATTTGATTTGATTTAGCAGCGGCAGGGATAAAGCGAAGTGTCACTGTACCGCTGGTCCCAGCACATCGCCTCTGGCGACCTTACTCACCACAGACACACATGACCACAAATGTTATTTGACTGCGATCTTCACCAGTTGAGCTGCTGCTAATATTGAACGAGAGAGAACCCGGTATGCCACATCAGAAATAAGAGGAACAGTATGTTGTCTCGGCAGTATCCTTGAGATTATTAGTATTATTAATGTTACTTCATGAGGAATAAATTGCTACCAGTGACGCCATCTGTTGTTTAATGGAGGTAAACATCTCAGTAACGCCATCTGTTATTGAATGGAGTTAAGCATCTAAGCAGCGCCATCTATCGCCGAATATTCTCGAGAATATTCGTACCAATATGTTGGTGTACTGATGGTACTACCACAGAATATTTAATAGTACATACTTAGATATTTGGGGATGGTTTCTCAGGGTGCTTAATTTAAATATTTATTGGTTGGTGCGGTCCAATTATTTAATATAATTTTACAATGTTTTTAGGGACAAGTTTATAATTCAGATGGAAATTTGAACTTTCGACTACTTTCGCGAGTAGGTATACTTCATACCTACTGTATTCAGTAGGTATGAAGTATACTCGCGAAAGTTGTCGAATGTTCCGGATGCCGTTTATGTATTATACGGAACAATGCACAGGAGAATTGGAGTTTAATTTAGCGAAACAGTGAGTAAATATCGAAGTGAAATACAGTTAAGTGCTTGTGAAGTATTGAATTTGTGAGTGCTTTAATAAAAGTTTGACCAGGGTTTGGTACATTTGTGTACCATTATTTATTTTATCCTGAGCCCCAGCTCGTAACATTACCTAGCCTGCTCGATAGGTAAATAAATACCCTATGACGCGGAAGTACCGAAAAAGTATGAGCGCATTTCGCTTTGTATGAAGGAAACATACTGTGTTACTTCTTCTGTGGTAATGCCCTACCTCTTATTTTTGGATGATGTTGAAAACATACCTTTCGCCCATAGCCTTAATCCATCCGATGGCACTTGGGAAACTGTAGGGGTTGATCTTAACTCCAATGAGAGTCAGCTCCTTGTCATAGATTTGGAAGGGGTTCACGCTGAAATGAAGCAATAGAATCATGAGAAACAGAGATAAAATTCAAAATTCAAAATCATTTATTCAAATAGACCTTCGCAGGCACTTATGAAAAGTCTGACTCTAACCCCCTTATTACAAAACATGGTTTAAAGTAAAGCCAGGTTTTACTGTCATTTGGTCACTTTCTAACGTCATATAATAAAAAGGGACGAGGCTATTTTAAAACCTGGTTTTCCTTTAAACCATGTTTTGTAATAAGGTGCAAATACTCTAATACCGGTTCGGAAGGTTGCATTTGCTGAGAAGAGCCGGCAATAAACTCAGCAATTACTCTTTTCAAAACAGGTATACATAATATTATATTCTAATCGCACTGAAAACAATTGCGTGCCCCGGCGCGGCGGCAAAATTACAAAGTAGACTGAATAAATATAAATAAATAGCAAACTTAAGCAGACCAGCCCCCACAAGCAGCACGTGGTGATAGCATTAATTGATCTACACACGTATGTGACAAGGATACTAAATGGCATATTGCACAGTGTTAAATGATGTCTAAGTGAAAAGCTTTAAAGCAAATGGAAGAATCAAAGTTCAATACAGTATTATTGAAAATAACCAGTAGTAAATATACTGGGTGGAGATTTCAAGATGGCATATTTTCGAAACCTATATACCTACGTTGGATTAGTTATGCTGAACAACTTTTACTTTAGGACGAACACTGAATTCTCAATTTTTTTTTTACTTTTCATACATTATGAGCAAGGTAGACATTTTGTAATAAAAGTTATAAAAATGTATTGGTCCCATAGTAAAAGTTGTTCAGCATGACTAACCCAACATAGGTTACGAAAATATGCCATCTCGAATCTCCACCTGTTAAAGATAGGCTGTAGGCTTTATTTCTATGGCTGTAGGTATATTTGGTTCAGTAACTTTTACTGTACGGGACTTAGCCCGTACGGCCCGCACGCTTTGTGTACCATTTTTATTTAATGTGTCTTTTATTCAGCTTAAGAGTTAGGTCCTATTATTAATTTTGAGCTATTGCTTATATAATTGCGTCATACGATAAAATGTTATAAAACAAAATTAAAGTAGGTAATCAATTGTCGGATAACTTACGAAGCCTGATGAGTAGGTGGGCAGCATCCAAATAGGACGTATTTTCCACCGTGTTTCAAGTAATTAAAGTTGATTTCCATTACTTTGCCGACGCCTGAAGAAAAAATCAAGCAATAACTTCAATAAAGTAATTTTAAAATCGTACCTTTATCATTAAAAATGGGTTAAAATATAATGTATAAAGCCTAGATAAGCTTCGAAAAAGTTATTCCTAAGTTAAGTCTATACAAAAACTGTTCAATTTCAAATTAACAGCCCATTGCAGCTTAAGTATCAGGCAATGGAAAAATCAAGCTTAAAAACAAAAGAATTTTTTTACCTGTGCAATCAATTATGACGTCATACAATACTTTTTCACTCGCCAAAACATCAGGTGTGATCAGCCTGTATCCAGTATCTATAAAAAGTAAAAAAAAAATTCGCTGGTAATTATTTTTTGGTATGCGCGCCATCTGTTGTTGAGTGGCTGAAGTAAAGAACATTTCTATACAAATCCGTACAACGTAGTAATTTAAATACGTACCTAACCGTTTTACAATGTCAAGCCGTATCTTGTTCATTTCTGAAACGGTGACCTCCCTGTGTCCTTGGTGATGAAGTGTGGTAACCCATAAATTACCTGGAAAAAAATGATAATATAATAAATTTACTTAGTTATGCTTCTTGCCACGAGATGGTGCCTCATGGTGCTAGTTAACTACATTATCAATACATCACTATGGAATTAACTACGTATGGTGCGCTAATGCATTACCACATTAAAAGATGATAAATAATTAATTTCTTTAAGTATAATCTGTATCATTAAAAAAAAACGCAAAACCTATGTTTACCGTCCGGAGGGTTAAATTCTATGTCGATTGTAGAATTATAAACATAAAAATGCCTGCAAAATCTGTTCACCAATGCTGTATTCGGAAAGCTCCAAGTTCGAAAGGTCAAAAAAATAATGTTAGCTCAAGGTCGGATCTACTTACCAATAATGCCGGCGCCTACTATCAGTATCTTCTCGCCAACACGCAGCGGCGACGCCCTGTCGAAGCCGTGGGACACACACGAGTACGGTTCGCAAAGACCGGCTGAAAAATAAACAAAAATAGTTATGAGTTTGATAGTTCTCATGTTGTTGTAGAATAGATGTCGAACTTAAAGTAGTATTAATTAGCTTCAATTAGTTCGAGGGTTATCTAGAAAGTTCACAAATCTTAAAACTGATATAAGATCGAGATGAGGCACACCACTTACCTTGCTCTGTTGTAATTCCATCAGGTAACGCGTAAACCTGAGCCTGCGGGACGGTAACATACTGCGCCCAGCCACCATCCTTCCAGATTCCAACTGTGCTGTTGATGCCAGCTGTCAGACAGTACTGGTAGCTACCTTTACGGCAGAAGTCGCAGAGAAGGCAGGCACTGAAACATATTAAATATAAATGGGGTTTTTTGGAAGTCAGCTTATATTGGTACACATACAACGTATCCCAATGTTAAGAGATAAGCGGGCAACAGGGAGTGGTCGGCATCGGCAACCTTAGTACAAATGCAATCCACCACAATCCAAAATCCAGAATGCCTGTAGTTTTTACACACGAAGAATATAATAGATAGAATATTGGGACACGTTGCATATATATCGATCATCATCATTTAACGACTGATATTTGTTTATTATTTTTGTTTTTTTTTTTTACTTTGTATAAGCCTGTGTTTGACCACAATCTAATTCACCATGATAAAAGTGATGATGTGGACGAAGATGGTAAGCACACAAAGCCTAGAAGGAACACTCAAGCTCATTGTAGGATTCGAACCCGGGACCTTCTACACGATTAAATAATACGAAGTGAATACTGAGAGAATTAAACTTTTTTTGAAAAATAACCATAACTAAATTGCATAGTAATTCAAAGTATGGATAAAAACATAAGTATGGTTTTACTTACTGATTGGGATCCACAACAACTTTCTGGCCTTTCTTGAATATGGAGGCCTTGCCTGCCTCATGCACGATACCGCTGAACTCATGACCCAACGGCAGAGGGCGCTCTTTCGAAGCTGGGAACTCTCCCTGTGGAAAGAAATCAATAAAATATGCAATAATATACCAATATATAAGCTCTGTTCCAGAACAGAGCTTATTCTATGGAAACCAGTGGGGCGATTACGTAACTAAAGGATCATGGCGAGATTTGTACAAAAAAATAAAGATTTTTAGAGACGTTACAATGAAGTTATAATTGATTCTTGGTGCCTGAGGAAGTTATTCCTTTAAAATATTAAGAAATTTTAAATAGTTAGAGCCATTTAAAATATTTTTAGAACCCCGGGATAAAAATGCGAATTTCTATGGCATGCCGGCGAATCGCGACTATTCGCGACCAAAACCGTTATGTTGTTGTTCTGTTATGCGGGGTTTATAAAATATTTCATTTATATTAATGTAATCATTTAAATTTATGTAAATGTTGCTGGTAATGTAATCTCAACATTGGAAGTGATTCAAAACCCTCTAAAATATTTTATTTTTTTGTACAAATCTATGTTTGGATCTCGCCATGATTCTTTCAATCATTTTCGAATTGAAATCGGTTCAATATAGCGGTATTCTGATAACTTTTAGTATAAAAAAATATCTACAGACATGTTCATGCACATAAAATGCAATATTAGATATATATATATATATATATTAACCAAATACTTCAAAAAATATATTTTTTACGTTTGCAACACATAAAGTGCAGTAAATATAGTATAGTGTTGCAATCGTCCATAGGCTACGGTAACCGCTTACCATCAGGCGGGCCGTATTCTTGTTTGCCACCTAAGTAAGTAGTTTAAATTATTAACTATAACGTCGCAACAATATTATTGTTAAACATGTGTGTGCAAGGACTATGAAGGTTATAATAAGAATAACTGCAGAAAATATGCAAAGCAAACTGCTGCATATATTTAGTATAATTATAATATATACCGATGCGTAAACGTACCTACAGATACAAATATTACAATCACTAGATGTCGTCCTTGGATTAGCCGCGTTCCCGGGATAAAAATTGGGATAGTTAACTTTCCTATTAGTGAAATAATTTTTCGAATCCGACTGGTAGTTCCAAAGATAACGTTCCACGTTTAAACGAATCATCCGTTCAATCAAACTCTTCGGCGTCATTAATTAAATTAGTATTAGTATAAATATTATTCAATCTATCTTCGACTACCCAAGGCCTTTTGAAGGTCAAAACTACTGAAGTTACAAATAAAATAACCTGAATAATGTGGAGATCAGTGCCGCAAACTCCTGAGTATTCCACCTTCACAACAACCTGGTCGTCTCTTTCTATCCTCGCCATGGGATAGTCCTTGTAGTGTTTAAGAGTCAAACTCTTTCCGTCAAACACAACCGCTTCCATTTTGTGATAGTCTGTAACAAATAATAAATTAAAAACACTAGAATGACGAGCGTCTTGAGTCTAGTTGTTTTTATTGGCCTGTCTGTAATTATATTGAAGGCTAAGACTATTATTCGTATTAGTTGGCGTATTTTATGTATTTATTTATGATACACATGCAGCTAAAAGCTGTTTTCGTGTATATCACGTTTAGTCTTTTTGAGAGAGGTAGAGCGTAGCGTTTATTCGCTCAAAGAGCAGCTCGACTGGGGAAGTACCTCCACCTTACAGAATACCGCAGCCAAATAACTTTATGTTGTGTAAAGTTGTGTTCCTGAGAGATGTGGTTAAATAGGTCCTAACACTGAAATGGAAATGGTCAGGTCACATCCAGAGAGCGTCTGATGAAAGATGGTCACAAATAATTACGAACTGGTATCCAATATACAAAAAAAGAAGGAGGGGTAGACCATTTAAAAGATGGAGTGACGATATTGTCCAAATAGCTGGGAACTTATGGCCCAGACTATCAAAAGATAGAGTTACCTGGAACAGTTTGGAGGAGGCTTTCACTGCAAAGGGCGGCCCTTAAACCTAACAATACTAACCTTATCTTAAGTATAAAAAGTAACTCCATTAAAAAAAAAAATAAGTACTCAATACACAAAATATTATAAAATAATTACATGTAAGGGATTAAATAAAGCTAAATAAATAATGTTGTGTTCCTGCGCGTGCGTAAGGTTGCCAGAGCTCATAGGGGAGGGGGGAAAGGTCGGTAACGCGTGAGCGATGCTTCTGGTGTTGCAAGCGTCCATATGGCTACGGTAACCGCTTACCATCAGGTGAGCCGTATGCTTGTTTACCGACTTAGTGGTATAAAGTAGGTCGTGTCTATTTTTAAAAGAGTTCATTATTTTTCCACTGATAACTGTCTCTGGTAATTGATTCCACTCGCAAACTACACTGTTAGGCATAAAGTGGGGGTTGCTTTTGCTAATTGATCTAGTGATTTTAAGGGAGTGCCCTCTGAGATTGTAATTTTTGTTCATCGTATATAAATTGTCAAGTTCTTGCACATTATAGTGCAAGAATTTGACTTCACTTTGTGTACGGACAAACCCGTATATTTTAATTGTTATACTTTCTGTTGACATTACTTATAGCAAGCGCGTACATGCGCGATCTTATTTTTAAGTTAGTTTTAATTTAGTTCATTAAACGTTTCATTGACAACAGTCGGCTTCTCAATTTTCACAATCCTTACCGACATGACAATATCATCCTCACCCTATTAACATTATGCCTAAGAAAATACTAAAACCTCATGTGAAAATCAAAGAATTTAAAACGTCCAGAAGGATAGTCGCCTCTATGGGAACATGAAATAAACAAGCCAGAATTGACAGTATTTGACAGCCGTGCGCAGTACGAACTGAGAGCGATTTGCTCAGGGAGCCCCTCAAGCGGAGTGAAATTAAATGTCATGCTTTAGTAAGGCGGATTATCCATCTGGGTAGATAGCCCAATATTAACAGGGGGCCTACCACAAGCTCTTAAAACAAGGTTAAAATAACCTTATTTGTGTTTTGTCTTGTTTTGACGTTGGATGTCGGTAGGCCCCCAGGGTGTCAGATACGCATTCTCTCGGCGGGCACTACCTAGGATGGTAAAAACTTTTATGCTAAGTAGGTACCTACCTACTTATTTTGTACTAAGTAATTCACTTCACTACCAAAACTAACAACAAAAGTATTAAAGATAAAACTATTCCGTAAGATAATTATTATAAAATAGCTCTCTTACCAATTTAGTGAGAGTCCAGCTGGAATATCAGTGCAATACTAACATTATATCAAAATAACTCATTGATATCCATATCTGATGATTCTTCTTTACAGTTATTTAATGTAGGGTAACCACATAGCTCAATAACGTTAATTTTGTTTGAAATCTGGTCCGCCAATTCCCAACCATCTACAATGCGCTCTTATTGGCTAAGTCAAGGAAACGAGCGGTCTGATTGGCTAAGGCAATTTAGGTGTAGTGATTGGTCGGTAGGTACTGTTATTAAAAAGGGTTAAAAAGCTTTGTCGTAAAAACGTTATAAAATCCAGCTTTCTAAAGCTATAAGTAAACTAAACATCTTTTAGTAAATAATATCTAGGATAAGGTAGAAAGGTACGTTCAATATAAAGTGTATCTTTTTTTACATAATTTCCCTCAAATATTTATTTCGTAGACACCGCACTAAGCATTAATAAGAACAGATACTGTATCTATTTTAATTGCCTTGTTTTGTTATTCTACATACAGAAAATTTATCATAATTATCAGATACTAGTGCCCTCTCGTAGTTTATATTACAAAGTTTGTCTTGCTTTAATTTTAAATATTTTAAATTATACAAAAAAGAAAACATATTTAAATTCTTACTGTACCTACATAACAGATATTTGATTCTTCACCTCGATATAATTTTAAAATATTTAAGTACCTATTCATTTATTCGCAATAAATTAAATACCTACTTAGGTAGGTACCTAATACCTCACTAATACCTATAGGTATCATCATCATCAGCCTATAGTGTCCCACTGCTGAGCACAGGCCTCCTTTCACAAATCAGGGTGAAAGGGAATGGGCAGATACTCCACCACGCGTGCCCACTGCGGATCGGTGGAGGTAGGCTAGTGGTCAACCTACTGTTGGAATTTTTCAAGCCGCCTAGGAGGCATCCAACTAGCTTAACGACTATCACAATTAAGTGATAACCGGGACCAACGGCTTTACGTGCCTTCCGAAGCACGGAAACGCTCGATTTGAAATACCACTAGGCGGTCACCCATCCAGGTACCGACCAAGACAGACGTAGCTTAACTTTGCCGATCGATTAAGAACGGCTAATCATGCTACACCACGAGCGCTTCTAGGTATAGGTATAGGTGTTATCTAAGTAGTGGTGCCTTACAACAATAAAATAATTACGAAATAATAATGTGAAAAACAATAAAGAAATTAGTAAATTACGACGAAAAAATTACCTTTATTGTTATTGTAAATCATCATATTAAATATTACGTAACGTGAAATTATTTGTTTGTTATCAAATCTCATAACCACTCATAACACTGAACTTGGCTCATGATAACCTTTTATTATTTACATCGCCTTATCGAGTAGAAATTGATTATACTAACTCAACATTATGACTCTACCTATAGCATCGTAAGTTTGAGTTTCGCTAAGCGAAGGTTTATTCTGGTTTTGGTTATTATTCCTTATTTTTTTTTATGATTTTACAGAGTTATCAGGTTTTCACAAGGCAATCAGTAGAAAATTAATAAACTAATGACATCTAGAGTGGAGTAGCAATAACATTATATAAATTGATTAGTTCTAGAATTAAGTATAGATGTCACTCCATTGGATTCATATCAGCGCCCTCTATTATGGAATGGTAATAATAAGTAAACATTTCTTGCCAGTCACTGCTTTA
Organism: Achlya flavicornis; assembly: GCA_947623365.1. NCBI lineage: Eukaryota > Metazoa > Arthropoda > Insecta > Lepidoptera > Drepanidae > Achlya > Achlya flavicornis. Next base: position 19,972,920 of record OX392467.1, on the reverse strand, counting down.
CTGACGATGAAGTGTGGCCATAAAAACTGAATGAATGAATATTGCTAGCTATCAAAATAAAAATAAAAAACATTCAAATATTTGAGAAACTTTATGTAAAAAAGAAAATACATCATGTTTGTTTTTCAACATGATAACAGCTTCTTTCATTTTGCTTTTCCACAGAGAAGTAACATCTTTTTCTATACGGTAGCAATACAGATTTCGGTCATTCATTCACGGACTTTTTGGCGGGAACTTGCAGAGTGACGTTGCGTTTTCATTTAAATTTTCATAAATTCGTGTATTTTGAGTTTTATTGCATATCGGTGGTATTTTTTTCAATAAAGATCAATCCATGTGCACCAGTGAAGTGAAATGAAATGAATTATGTGTACCGTGACTTTACAAGTTGTCTCAAAAAGTCCGTGTAATGTTGTAGTACAATTTTACTAAAAAATTACTGGACGGTGACTGATAATGCGGACTATGTGAAAGTTAATCTGCGCACTATATTATGAAAGTGATATTAAAAATAAAATGCAAGCGACTGAAGGACTTTATAATTTATATCCATGGTCATGAACAAATTAAAAAAAAAACATTCATTCACATTTCACTCACACCTCAGATTTTCTCATTCAATCAACCGGATTGGGGGGGAATAGAAAAAAAATTCAAACGTACAAAATTTTGTATCGAAGCGGGGTGTGATACATACAAAATCAAACAATGGCTATCAATTATTTCGCTTATTTCGCTGTAATATTGTGTTTATCATCTTATGGTGAGTTAAAAACGCTAATGTAATCCTTGGCAAGTTTTTGTATTGTATAATAAATGGGTTTTATTGCGTATTTGATTATTTCGTACGTCAAAAATAAACGGCGTATGAGATTGTTTACACGTATTGACACACCCTATTGGTGAATTTTCGGTTAATATCTTGCATTTCTGTAGGAATTATTATTATATGTTATTCAACTACATAATAAACCCCTTTCGAACTATCGTAACACATTTTTTTCTGAGGAAATAATTTAAATTCAATATAAATATAACCTATGTATGTTTAACGGTTCTCTAATTGGTAAACTACTTATAGTAGTTTTATATTGTTGATTTTCATAATCAATTGTTCCTGCTTTATATTAACACCAAGATTGTATCACTGCTGGGGCTCAAGAGCGCAGGCACAAGAGGCTTATGCTCTGCTCTAGCTTAGATTGATTGATTACTACCTATTTTCTTCTTCTATGTATTCTTGTTAAACACTGTTTGAAAAGACCAACATCACGGTGATCAGCCTTAATGTCTAACTCCCATACACGGGGACTCTGTCCCCTCAGTAAATATTTTTTTAGAAATAACTACTTGTATCAAAGAGTTGCATTTGTTTGGACTGTGGAATGAGCTCCCCGCCATGGTTTTCCCAATGGAATACAGCATGGGGTTCTTCAAAAAGGGTTTGAAGAGATTTCTGGAGGGTCAGCAATGTGCGAGTATCACCCCTGGTGTTGCAAGCGTCCATGGGCTGCGGTATCCGCTTACCATCAGGCGGGCAGTATGCTATATGTTATGATCCGTTGGCCACTCAAAGAAAAAACTACAACTATTAACCCATTGACTTGCAGTTAATAAATAACAATTGCTTTTTATTGTTATAAAGCTCTGTGTGCATCTTAGATGAGCCAGCGGGTTAAGTAATTACTACTTTACTTAGTCAATTTTGGAAATGGTATCCAAAACAAAAAAAAAGTTATTCAAAACATTTGCTCATCTAAGGACTGCATGGACTTTTATAACAATTAAAATCTTTTTCTTTACCGTGACTCATAAGATTAACAGGGCCTTAACTGAATAAATAACATCTTGACTTGATTTGATTTTGAATATAAAAATTATACCTTACTAGCTGCCCGGCGCGACTTCGTTCGCGTAATACCCTACCCTACCCTTCATTTAAACCTTCCCCGGACTTCCACGATTAGTTCAAACCCAAAATTAGCCAAATCGGTCCAGCCTTCTCGAGTTTTAGCGAGACTAACGAACAGCAATTCATTTTTATATATATATATAGATTAAAGTTTGATTGAACAATCTAGCTTAATGAAAATTCTCTTGTAGAGATTTTGTAACTCAGAAAGACTATATTATGATAGGTATTTAGGATTATTCCATGATTCATAGGTAACTGTTTATGTAAATAAAAACTATTTTAACCACAAAACATTAAAAGTCGGTACTTGAGATAGCCAACTGAGACATTTAATCCCTGTAAGATTCTAGGTACCTACTCATACCAGCATTATAAACAATAATTGCCCTTCTGTTTCCTAGCGAAATTATTAATAATACCCTGGGACATGCTTCACACCTGGATCCCAAACTAAGCAGACCTTGTACTATGGCAACCAGCCCCCATACCATCAAATCTTATTGCAATTCAACTAAGTCTAAGGTTGTAGGCAGATACCGTAGCCCTATGGACGGTTGCAACACAAGGCATCGCACACATTACCAACCCTTCTCCCCTCCCCAATGTGCTCTGGCTCACTTACCCACAGGAACACAACATAAAGTTATTTGTCTGCCGGTATTCTGTAAGGTGCATTATATTTTTTCCCCTTTATTTTTATTTTGTACTACCTTAATCTATTTATCAATGAGACTTTGAACCTCTTTTAAAGCATATTGCGCGAACGGAGTAGTGTTAGATTTGCTATAAATAAAGTGCAGAGTGCAGAAAGCTTAAAATTACTTATTTAATCTTAAAAAATACTCCCAGACTCAGGACAAGAACCAAACAACACTTATAAGCTCTATATTATTTGAAAAACTTATTATTTTTTCACAGTTTTCGCACAGCGGACTCCAACAATATCCCACATAACGCAGGAGCAAATCAGAGACATTGGAGGTCAGGTGGACTTGGACTGCTCCGTCCATTACGCACAAGACTTCCCCGTTATCTGGGTAAGTTTATACAGTAAAGCATCTTGATTTTGGTATAAACATTGTGATTTTAATTTAATTTTGTAGTATTTCCGGAAACATGTAACAAAGTCCTTCATACTCAATTTATATAGGTACATAATATGAAAAAAAAATTACTCCAGGGACAGTTTAATGGTAAATCAACAAATAGTAGCCCCACAATCTTATCTGGAGAGTCTCTGTTATCGCATTTGGTGGAGCAAACAACCAATTAACGTAGTTTTTATATTCTCCTTTACCAACGGCGATTTACACTTCAAAATGGCGTCTTTAGTTCCTCTTTTGACCACAGAGTCAGATAAATTTGTGGGAATATACAGGCTACTGACTGATAAATAAGTGTCAATAACACATTTATCTAAAGGATGAGTTATTAATACAATGTACAGTTCAATAATAATTATACAATTTACTAACAATAAGAGCAACGCCTCGCTCTTATTGTAAGATAAGAATGGAGTCTTACCTTCAGTGTTGTATGCTATGTGTCTCGTAATAGATACTCTGCCTATAACTGTGGCTCTACTATACTTACTATATATGTGTAGTATATAGCACTTATTCATAATTGAATAGTAGACACCGTATTTAGGGTTCCTTAATAAAAAAAACATCTTATAAATCTTCATCATTTGGGGTCGGCGTAATATGTACGCGTCCTCCATTCGTCTCTTCTATATACGATCATTCACTCCTCTCTTACCCATATCATCTTTCTCACAGTCATCCATCTTTTTCGGTCTTCCGCTTCCTGTATCCATCCACTTTCATATTCATAACTCTTTTAGTCACGTGGTCTTCTTTTATCCTCATAATTGCTTGGCTTGGATTTACCGATATGAGGTGTTGTTAGATTCGCCTTAACAGTGGGAGTCCCCGCCCGCAATACCTTATAACAATCAAGTATATTTTTAATATCGTGGTACTCATATTTAAGTATTTGCGTAAGTCGCTCAAAATTCTATAGATTGTTGTGCTTGTTTATCTATTTTCAGTTAATTTTTATTTTACGCAATCGAGTTTTTGTTTCTTTAAATAATTAGTTTTTAAACCTTGAGATATAAAAATCTATGTCTGTTTATTCATAATGTTTGAATTCCTATACCATTCCGATTACGACTGGTGAGTTAATGTGCGCGCCGGGGAATATTTTGTGTAAAAAGTGTGCATTATCTAGAATGGTAAAAAATATATATACAGAACCCTATCACTTTATCATCGTTCAGACTTTATTGAGCTCCCACTATACCACCCACTGCAATAATTGTAATGGTTTTCCTCTGTTGGCCTTAATTGATGATCAAACATCAGACCAACGACTACCAACATCCTTGCAACAGACATATTTACTTACGACTAGTTTCTGCCCTTTTTTCACCCGTGGAAGTTGAATTATTGTAGGATCTATGCCCTATAAGTTACCCACTTTGGGTGCTTTCTTGCCTGTTCTTCTCAGTTGATGGCTGACTCCCACGGTCTTATTACAAAACGTGGACTAAATTTCGTACCTGGATTAAACATGGTAATAAACCATGTACTAAAATATTTCGTATTACAAAACGAAGATTATCTCAAATTCGTCGATTAATTATGGTACTAAAGATAAACCAACAGCACCCCTAGGCTGCATTCCGAATTAATGATATAATCGCTGTAATCGATTTGAGCGTGCTTAAACCCGTTCCATATTAGTATGAGCGCCATCACGATGTCCCGTGAAACGTCATAGATGACGTCATGACATGCGCCATCTTGCGCTCACACCGACCATGCCCTAAACTGATATCACCGTGAGCGCTGTCAAAAAGTGACGGTTAGTTATTGTGTTTTCGGCAAAAATCTAATAAGATTTTTGGTTTTCCATATGGCAAAGATACTTTTTATGATTTTATGAGAGAAAAATAATAAAAAATGCGGATATTCCTTTTTGCGAGTCAACTAATAAAAGATATAAGGAGTTCTAGCGCATTGTTAATTCAGATTTTAATTAAATTCTCAAATGTTCTGTTTTGAATACTGTGAGCGCGATAACGGGCGTTCCGAATTGTTGACAGTTCTCAGCTGTTATTATCGTGATATCTAACACGGTACGCAAATTATTGCTTTGAGCACTGTGAGCGATATTATTTAATTCGGAATGTAGCCCTAGTTTGTCTTTGGACTATCGCACGACAGAGGACTAAAGTCACTAGCAAACGTCAAATTGCACAGTGAGGTTAAGTTGTTTTGTTTTCTGATTACAAGAAGAATGGATAATATTGATTTAATTTATTGATCTAGAGGATATGGACGATTTAGATTTATTACGGGTGCCCCGGCGACCTTTAAGACTTCGTTATTGGCTGAACCCTTTTGTTGAGTTGTGTGACGAAGAATTTCGATATAAATACACGTTCACGAAGCGTTTCGGCTTAAAAATAGTGGACCTGGTAAAAGCTGAAATATCCCAGGATCCCCGAGGATGCCGAATACCCCCTGAAATTCAAGTGGCTTGCCCATAACGGAGCTGGGCTCGCATTGCTCGCAATGAAGTAAGTGCTTTATAAACCTTGTCTAATAATAGCAAAACAATAATATATATCCTGGGACATTCCTCACACACGGTCATCTGATCCCAAACTAAGCAAAGCTTGTACTATGGAAACCAGATAACTGATATAATACATATACTACTTTTTGTTTGTAAATGCATACTTAATATACATAATATACAATATAACTTTCTAATGTATTATTATTGTTTTACTCATAGATTCAAGACAACACAGCCGATTTGCACGGTGTGTCTCAGCCAGTTGTCAGCCAAATATATGTAAGAAAGTAGCAGGAACCATTGCACAGATGTCACACAGGTTCATCACGCATCAAAAAGATAGATGCTGATGGGGGCAGTTATATATTAACAGAAAAGGATATCCATCTATAAATGTGCAGGTCTATAATTTGAAATTTCAACTTTATGGAATCATTTTGTAATGTGAAATAAAACAAGCATTTGTTTTTAGGTGGTCTGTGATGCTGATCTCAGAATAATGGATGTAGTAACCAGGTGGCATGGCAGTGTATGTACATGATTCCAGAATATTCCGGGAATGTAGACTGAAACAGTGATTTGCAAATAAAAGTAGCGGCTGGTGCTTTCTCTGGAATATTACTGGGTGACAGTGGCTGTCCTTGCACCCCATATTTATTTATACCAGTTCTGAACCCTACAACACCTGCAGAAGAAAGGTATAACCAGTCTCACATGCGTACAAGGAACACAGTGGAGAGATGTTACGGGTTATGGAAACATGTTTCCGCTGCCTACTAAGGGGCATGTGTTGTGATATTTAAAGTGCCAAAAAAACTATAGTAGCATGTGCAGTTCTTCATAATATAGCCATTGACATGAGAGAGGAGATATTTTCTGGTTAAAATGACACCAGCAGCTTGACACCATCCGCTAGAGAAACCTTTTCACAATCAAGAGTTGAAAACACAGTTTGTGGAAGGCAGTTCATTGAAACTTATATTCATTGATTATATTTATTTATTTATAAAGTTAAGTTACAGTACTTAGCACTTTTATTATTTTCAATTTTGAAATTTATGTACTAATATAATTTCTAACATTCTCACATTATGTTTTGTAAAATTAAGACATTTCATTGATTATTATTTATTACTGTTGTGGTTGACCTGAAAAAAAAAGAGATATTAGTTTATTTTTATGAAAGCTGCTCTTGTTTTGCATAGGTTTATTTAATTTGGTTTGAATTTGTTTTACTAACATTTTATTCATTAGTGTGTTTATTGCTTTCTATTTCTAATAAATCTATTTCTAAATCCAGTTTTTTCATTCTTGATTCTGCAATGATATTATAAGAATGTTCAATCTCCAACTTTTGTAAAGTCTCCTATGTTCTATCCATACCATAGGCTGTCTGCATGCCAAATTTCATCGAGATTGGTTCATTACTTTTTGAGAGATGCTTGAACAAACAAACATCATTTTTAAAAGCAAGCTGTCCCCTGCGGTTTCACCCTGAGATTCCATACATAATTATAAACATGAAAGTAACTTGTGTCTGACTGCTGGACAGGTATAGAGAGGACATGGGCTACTTTTTACCCTAGGACCAGGAGAAACCATGGGGACTAGTAATTATATGTACTTACATGTGTTGAGAACCTTTTTTAGTTTTCTTTGATCGAATTCTATATCAATTTGTTCTGGCCTGCTTGTCACTAAGAATATAATATATTTTGATAATATATCCTAGAATGGTTGAAATTAGAGTTATCATAAAGAATGTTATGTGTATCGCACAGTTTTAACATCAAAACAAACTTTCTCTTCGGCGCTCCAATTTTCACCCCTTCCTTTCTTCTGATCATCTATTGTAGAGTTTTTATTATAAAATAAGAACTTTTTATTTAACTTTTTGTTGCTTAATGTTAGTAGTAGCAGTTTCGTATTTATAATACGCGCGAGAACTTCATTTATTCCGTTACGCGCAAGAGTTGTTGCTAATATGTAATATTCACGGGTAATATTACATTATTATACGTGAAAACAACGCCAAAAACAAAATTATTGTTGATAATTTAGTTGCACCAGCAAAATCTTTTCAAAAATCAATATTTGAATTTATATCTTAATAGTATATACTATTTTAAATTTTAATAATTTATATAATAAATCAGCTATGTAGGTAAATGGAACGGTGCGAACGAATGATGTCAGATTCAATGAATGTTTTCTATAGATAATCTGTGGATATTATTTAATCATGGACTAGCTTGTGGTACTAACACATCCTCCGTTAGTCTGCGATTTGTAATAAGATCGAATTTTAGTCATAGGACCAACGTTAGTACCGTAACAATCCAAGACTTGTAAGTTATGGTTTAAACCAGGATGAAGATCGTTTTTTGTAATAAGACCGCCAAAGTTTAAGGCTTAGACTTATTGAATAAATAGCTTGGATTTGACTACATGTTGCGACTCGTTTCAATGAAGTCCACACGGGAATATAGTTGACGGGCCAGCTGGAGCGGTTGGTTAAGACTGGTTAAGATTCCACGTATCGCGCCCGTAGGTCGTGGGTTCGATTCCCACACAGGACATAGATTTGTGTGCATGAACATGTATGTCCTGAGTCTGGGTGTAATTATATATGTATTTACAAACAAAAAGTAGTATATGTATTATATCAGTTATCTGGTTTCCATAGTACAAGCTCTGCTTAGTTTGGGATCAGATGACCGTGTGTGAGGAATGTCCCAGAATATATTTATTTTACTTATAATAATATGTATATTCATCCCATGTTATTGCCATCAATTATAATGAAATTTAAATACGTTTAAACGTAGCAAACACGCAGGCATACGTGTAGCAAACACGCAGTCATACGTGTAGCAAACACGCAGTCATACGTGTAGCAAACACGCAGTCATACGTGTAGCAAACACGCAGGCATACGTGTAGAAAACACGCAGGCATACGTTCATAAGTTTGAATTTCTTCCAGGTGAAATATGACCGCCTCAAGACTTTAGAATCCATACCGCTGTCCAGCAATGCCGGGCTCATCATCAAGGACTCCAGATTCTCGCTGAGATTCGACGATGCCACAGCTACCTACACGCTTTCCGTAAGTAATTTGAAGTTTAGCCAGTAAGGGTCACTTCACACCGAGACGGGACGCGACGTGGCGCGTACTTTTTAACCGATTTCAAAAAAAGGAGGAGGTTCTTTATTTTTTTTATACAACTAAGTCGGTAAACAAGCATACGGCCCGACTGATGGTAAGCGGTTAACGTAGCCATATGGACGCTTAATTGCAACACAAGAAGCATCGCTCACGCGTTACCGACCTTTCCCCCCTCCCCTATGAGCTCTGGCGACCTTACTCACGCGCAGGAAACTTTACACAACATAAAGTTATTTGGCTGCGGTATTCCGTAAGGTGGAGGCACTTCCCCAGTCGAGCTGCTCCTTGAGCGAATATACGCTATGTTCTACCTCTCCTAATATTATAAGGTTTTATATTTGATTCGTATGTTTTTTTATGTATGTTCACTGATTACTCTGAAAAGGCTTATTCGATTTGGATGGTTTGAATTGTATTATATCACGGTAGATATCCCGAATGTCCATGGTCAGATCATGACAAAATTCTATATCAATTTAATTTAATTTTTCATGATATGGGACAATGAGACGGGCCAGCTGGCGCGGTTGGTTAAGACTGGTCAAGATTCCACCTATCGCGCCGCTGGTCGTGGGTTCGATTCCCACACAGGACATGCATTTGTGTGCATGAACATGTCTGTATGTCCTGATTCTGGGTGTAATTATGTATATTAAGTATGTATTTACAAACAAAAAGTAGTATATGTATTATATCAGTTATCTGGTTTCCATAGTACAAGCTCTGTTTAGTTTGGGATCAGATGACCGAGTGTGAGGAATGTCCCAGGATATTATTTTATTTATTTATTAAAGTACACTAAAAAGTGTGAAATTACTGTAATCTGACAATAGAAGGCGGTATATTTGTTGAAATGTTATTAAGATAGCGATACAACATAGAACTTTATATACTACACAAAGGGTACATATTTCAGTGAGAGAATTTGAATACGGCCGTTGAGCTCCTCAGGGCGTCACGAGTCACGAATTTCATCAACAAATGCCTGATATTGAAAACTTTTTTTAATACAGTTGCTCAAAATGTGGCGTATTGCAGGGACGTATAGCGTTCGGGATGTGGGCTATTACATACTTAAGCTTTTTCGTTACCTTTTCCGAACTCGTGCGTTCTTTTTCCCAACTGTCAAAATAATGTCTATTTAAAAGAAAAAACCAACCACGAAGTTTTTACTAAAAAAATATCATAAAAAAAAAATTACTTTATTTTTCATTTATAACTTTTACAAGAATATTTTATTATTTTATTAAATAGCTTAATTTTTTTGCAACTGTATTAAAAATAGTTGTTCAGTACACGTGCGGAACCGTCATTGCAACTTGTTCCGAGTGTCAACCCTCACCTTTGGCTGCGCCTCGGCTCGGGTACACATTTGTCGGAACTCTTTGCAATGACAGGCTTTCCGCACTCGTAATGAAATGTACTATTTATGCTCCGAAGTCGGTAGCCAAGCGAACGGCGCCCGTAAGCAGTTACTGTAGCGATACCGACCCTTCCCATTTTCCAACCAGCTCTGGTAACTTTACTCACGTGCAGGAAACAAAACGGTACTCTGCAAGGTGGACTATGCTTACTTACTAACATGTCCCAGGATATTGATATTTATTTATTAATAAAGGTGGAGATTTCGAGATGACATATTTTTGAAACCTCTATTTGGTTATTCTGATCAACTTTTACTATGGGTACCAATAGTGATTTTTCAAAAAAAAATTTTTAGTTTTCTTACAAAATGTCTATCTTGCTCGATCATAATGTATGAAAAGTAAAAAAAATAATTGAGAATTCAGTGTTGGTCCCATAGTAAAAGTTGTTCAGCATGACTAACCCGAATAAGTTTCGAAAATATGCCATCACGAAAACTCCACCCAGTATATTCAACCCGTTTAAATTGTTAATAATTGTATAGATAAGAGACATACAAGAGAACGATGGTGGCTGGTACCAGTGCCAGGTGTTGATGTCCATCAGTAACAAGATCACGGCTGAGGTGGAACTGCAGGTCAGACTGCCACCCATCATTTCTGACAACTCCACCAGGTCCATAGTCGCCAGCGAATTGGAGAGTAAGTATCCGCACAGTCGCAGAAAACCTAAGTCTATCACTACAATGCACACATACATCCTCTTACTCACACTATACACGAGGCATACAACTCTCACACAACATTAACACAAACACACCCCCAACAACCTACACACTCTCACACACAACCCCATACATAACACGAACTCACCCCTCCTGCCTGACACATACGTCCTATGGATGGATATTTATTTATTACTTTGTGTCATTATTGTCAGGTGTACAAATGGAGTGTTACGCGGGTGGTTTCCCGCCGCCGAAGATCTCTTGGCGTCGTGAGAACAACGCCATTTTACCCACAGGTGGCTCCATCTATAGGTAATGTTATATTGTTTACTTTATATATTAATACGTGAAGAAAAACCTTTGTAAGTTGACTACACCCAGAAACTATACCCAATAAATTATAGTATGGCGGTTAACACACTGCCACGCACCACGCAGTGTAGAGCGTGAATGCGTGTTTTAACGTTGCTTGTATAGAAAACACGCACAGTCCAACACACGGAAACTGCATCCGCGCGCGTTCATTCAGATCACGCGCCTACAAGCGGAGAAACATGCGCACAAGCGCGTGGGTGCGTTGACACGCAACATGCAGCTTGATGCGTGGCAGTGTGATAATCGCCATAAAAAATACAGTAACACTTTAGTTGCTTATATCTTCGAAACGAGGTTCCTTTACGAGGTTCTGTCACAAAAAAAATCTTGATTGTATTGATTTCAGCTATCGATTTTTATATAAGACAAGAGTGGACGCCATTTTGAAAAAAAAACTAAATGGCGGAATGATAGGAATGCCAGGCTCCATACTAAAATCTTCAAAACCTTTGGTATACAGTCCCACAAACTTATCTGGCCTGGTGAGAGGCTGCATTTGGTGGAGCAAACAACCAATGGCGAATGGCAGGCAGATTGACATTTCAAACTTTTACTATTTACTTTATACTTTTACTATTGGGGTACAATTGACAGCAGTACCTCCACGTGTGCCAACGTGGTCTTGTTATCGGGAAGGTATATTAATTGGATCTAACGCTCACAGACACAATGTACATGTAAATCAACACACACAACTCAGTCTAACCCGCCGTCGTGAGGTTCGTACCCCAACTACCTTACCTAGTTACCTAATCTAAAGCCGGTTGAGAGCTTGCACGCCGACTTGTCCGCGTAAGGGTGATAGGCTACATTTTGGGCCGTCATCGTTCTTTTAAAAAAAAACGTAAATCAATTCCTAAGGGGTGATGCTGAAAAAAAATAAAAAAACCGGAAACGCGGACCGTATTTTTTTATTTCCAATAAATTCTTTCAAACTGATATAATCTACTGTAAAAAAATATGCCATAAATTTATTAAATCCCAAGGAGCTTGTCGCGAATAATTATTAACCCATCCGTTTTAATGGAATATTCTTCGCCATTCGTTACTTAGTTACTTATTCCGGTGTCATAGAAATGTAAATAAATACATAGGCAAAAGAAGTGGTATAGTCGTATTGCAGCCCGCACCGCGATCATAATCAAGATTGGTAAGATTACAAATATATTTCATAGTCAGTTTTTTTAATTGTTAATAATTAAAAAAAAACCTATACTTATAGTTAGATTGCCCAAAAAATATTTAAATATCTAACCTTACCGAGTTTCTTGTCGGTTTTCAGTGGAAGTCCGTCTTCCGAATTGGTGGTAATTTAAGTAAATTTGACCTTCGTGCCTTACTGTGGCCTAAATTAAATAGATGGCTTTGAATCCCCAAGCGAAGTTATATTTATGTACCTATACTGGGTGTAACGGAAAGAGTATATCCATTACAGTAATCCATGTTTTTTGTACTAGGCAAACAGATCGTGAAAGAGAAAATTTTATAATAATATTAGCAAGGGACGCAAAATGATAACGACCCTCATTGACCGGTGATATTTTGGTTACGATTTTAATTCAATGAACTTGGATGCAAAAATTTGAGTACTTTAATTCGAGCCGAAACTTTTTATAGAGTCCCTAATGTAGTCTTCCCGCCTTTCAGACGTATATACCTACACTTTTCGTTGCACCCACTATATATAAATGTATACTAACTTCCTGGTTGGCCGACTAAAAACAAAAATAAAATTTTTGACTTCAGTAGAAAGCAGTTCTACATTAGTACGATTTCTATATGGGCTTCATAAAAATAATGTGCCTATTCCCTTGCGTTGTGGCCGCACTATATCAAGGCAGAATTTAATTAATAAAATGGCTATTTAAGTTTAATTGGAGCATTATTCAAATACACACGGAATACAGTCTCGTTACTACCGCTGATGGAAACACAGTGAGTTACAAAGATAAAATGGATCAAGAAACAGCTGCAATTCAAACCAACATCTACGGCGATGTCTGCCTCCGAAAACAAAGGAAAAAGCGCCAAAAATTGCTAATTGTTGCACTGTTTTACGATTTTGCTAACTCAACGACATTGCACGGCCTCAGGTATATCATAGATAGAAGTCTACATTTGATAGAGAAGATATTCTGGCTGATCACGTTCCTGATGAGCGTGGGAATGTGTTTCTACCTCATCACCCAAGTTTGGAACAAGTGGAAGCTTAGTCCGGTTATCGTGACCGTCAGCGAGGCACTCGTCCCCGTCTGGTCTGTGCCTTTCCCCTCTATCACCATCTGTCCACAAACTAAATGCAAAATAGACCGTTACAACTTCTCCATGTACGACATAAATAAAAATAAGAGAGATGATAAATACCACGACTTGTCATTAGTTTGTGATCCATTAATGGATGATTTCTTTTACGGTAAGGACTGGCCTCCGGCAAATGCTACAACCGTAGAAAATATAATTGATGTCGCTCCCACATTAAGGAATTTATTTTTAGAATGTTATTGGCGAGGAGTATACGTGGAATGCGTTAAATTATTCAATAGGGTACTGACGGCGGAAGGTGTTTGCTACAACGTGAACGGTCTCCCAGCCGACGAACTATTTCGCGAAAATAGTATACATTATGACTATAACTATACAACGAGAACACACAGTCATGTCGACAATGACACCGAACCATACCCGAGGCATGGAAGAGGATACGGCGCTTCGCCCGATCTATCTATACTGCTATCGGAAAGGGTTTCAAACTCCGACAAGATTTGTAACGGCATGAGTAGCGGTTATAAAATCTACGTGCAGCACCCGGCTGATGTTCCTCAGTCGTCGGTTCACAGCATGGCGGCCTTGCACTCAACAGTATCATCTCTGGCGCTCAGTTTCAACATAATGAATACGTCGGAAAGTTTGAAGAGTTACCCAGCTAACATACGTCAATGCTATTATACTGGGGAACGACCGCTACGCTATTTTAAAATATACACGGCTAGCAACTGTAGGTTGGAGTGTTTGTCGAACTTCACATACAAACGTTGTGGATGCTACGGGTTCAACATGCCGCACAACGATAGCAACAAGATATGCACAGCGCAAAAGTTAAGCTGTATAGCAACTATACAAGATAGTTTGGGCCAAGGAAATATAAAAAATGAGGATGGAAGTTATACATGCGATTGTCTACCGGCCTGCGAAAGTGTCGAGTACGACGCAGATGTATTTAAAACCGAGTTCAATTTAAAAAGATATTTAAAACTTCGTTTAAAAATCCAACCTAGCGATGATACTCAAAATTTTTCGCTTATTAACTTGTACTTCAAAAAACCCAGTTTTACTTCAATGCGACGATCGGAATTATTTGGATGGGTTGACTTCCTCGCTAACTGTGGCGGTCTGCTTGGCTTGTTTTCCGGCTTTTCGTTCTTGAGTCTCGTGGAGATCTTCTACTTCCTCACTCTGAGGTTGTGCTGTACGCTCAAGAGAGATTTGCAGGAAGAGAAGGCAAACAAGCAGAAAAAACCGGAGCCGGCGAAGAATAACCTCTTTTAAAAATCCTTACTAGTGATGATGTTTGTGTTTGTCAAAATAACAATTAACGTCGGACGTTATTGTAGTGGATTGAATTTGCAGTCAAAAAGCTTGTTATGAAATGTTTTAAAAATTATATTATAAACAACCTTGTAATTACGAAGATACTTTTAAAATTAAATTTTTCGTTCAAATATTGTTGTTATCAATTATATCACAAAATAAAATGGAATTAAAGTCATGTGTATCGATTCTACAAAATATGAATACTTGGAGTATCTATAAATTATTTCACTTTGTCTTTTTTTCTTGTATGTGCCAAAGATTTCCATAGGGCATCGTGACGTTTTAATTTCTTTGGTATGTTATTCTACTCATCTCGCATTTAATTTCGTTTTATTTTTACTTAATTTTACTTTAACTTTATTCATACTGGTGCCGATTCCGTTGTAAATCGCACTAAACTTACAAAGATTATTGAAAAAGTATAGAACATATTTAAAACTGTCAAATTAGTCTTTGCTGTTATAATTTGCGGGTAATTAGACCAAAGAAATTGGACTAAATAGACGTAACAGCGATAGATGGACTAATTTGACAGGACTAAATTACTTACATCCTTTTCTTATGTTCTTTGTTAGAAAGAGATATAGTGAGACTAAATTTAGTTTATTTGTAAACAACAGAATCAGCACCAATGTCTTTCTATTTTTAATTTGTTTATTGACACTGTTTTGAAGTAGCGACATTTTCTATGGAACACGTAAGTACAGGTCGGTTAACGAAAGCTGGCACGTTCACAGTACTCATAAATTTGCAATCAGTCAAGTCTAATGGACGAATGCAAAAATAGACCACTCTATATTTATGAGCAGTAGCAAAAGCAAAACAATAACTGTCTCCTTCATACTCATAAGCTTGACTTTGCGCGAGAGAGACGGTGTAAATGTGTTGAAACGTGCCAGCTTTAGTTAACCGACCTGTATCTTGCTAATGCAGACTTGAAGACAGTGTCAGGTTACGAGTTATTTCATACATTTTAGTGTGCTTTGAAGGCGGTTTGTTAAATATTTATGTTTAATAACGATTAACTTGCCAACGCTATCTGCAGTTTACGCACCCAAGGGCTCGTGTCTATACACATCACAAATACAAGTAATTCTCACCCGCCATCGTGAGATAGAAAAACTGAAAGCATGCGCAAACTGGACTGTGCAAACCTCATAGTGTTTTGAGAGCTCGCATTCACATCACACATTTGATACGTGTGCCGTAGTAAACAATTTTGCCGGACTGAAGCGGGGGCTTGAATGACCGTCCACATGCTCAAGTCAAAACTGCTGAGTAAACAAGTCTTCAAAAAGTAACGATTACACAAGCCGCGCTTCCGGGCATGCACCGGCTACCGTCTTGCAGTCCAAACGGACAGTCTAACTTGCGCATACTGCATTGTGCAGACATGCTTGCATGCAATATACGGTGCGTGTAGCCTGACTATTACAATATTTCCATGTTTTGTTTGCTTTTTTTTGTTTTTACAAGTAGTTTAGTGTATTAGTATACGCATTTCTAATAAATACAATTGAATGAAAATTATACAATACAACCCGTATAAAAAGATTCTATATCCTTCTCCATACCATAGCCTATAAAGCATATAAATAGCATATAAAGTCAAAGCCATATTTTTTTTTTTTTATACGACTATGTCGGTAAACAAGCATACGGCCCGCCTGATGGTAAGCGGTTACCGTAGCCATATTGACGCTTGCAACACACGAAGCATCGCTCACGCGTTACCGACCTTTCCCCCCTCCCCAATGAGCTCTGGCGACCTTACTCACGCCCAGGAACACAACTTTACACAACATAAAGTTATTTGGCTGCGGTATTCTGTAAGGTTCAACTGAGATGAATACAGCAAAATACTCAGCAAGGTTACATTTTTTAAATATTTTTTTGGACAATCTTTTCTCCAAAGCTTTTTTCCAAATAATTAACAATAACAAAGAAAACATATACCTAAGCATATATACAGACGAAAAAAGAATAAAAAAATAAATAAAAAATAATAACCTAAAAAAACACAATTATTGACCTACTGGCTTTCGTATAAGCATGAGCAAGGTGCACTTGTTAGGTGTGCATTGATAATAATATTCGTATGGATTAATTCTTTCTAATTTAGTCATGGCTCTATCGAGTGAAAGTTTAGTGCTAGTATCGTTAAAAAAATAACAAACAGCAAAAAGAAAAAATCAAGTGGTTTACCCAAGGGAAAGTGGCGTGCATTGGTTTTCGGACTAGGTAGGCAGAAGAAATCATGGCCATACCTGTGGCTATACACACCTAAATATGCTTCTTAGATAGAACATGTTTTTGACCAGATTCGCAAAATTGTTTAGGTCAGCGTATCATTCCACACACTTTTTTTTTCAGTACATTCATGTAGAGTATAATAAAACAAATATTTTTGTTTTTATTTTTTTCTTGTGAGTCTAATAAAATATTTTAACTTTTTTTTGTAAATAGATAATTTGCAATAGATTTTATGGTTACGTAGATTTTTTAGTGGTAGTGAATCTAGCATCCAACATGAGTAATGGTATTGAGTAGTGACCAATATGTTTTAGTTCCTACGAAGTTTGAGTATGTAGCTATTACTTTTACCGCAGACCTTTCTTATTCATTATTTACTTAAAATAAGGGCAAACTCACTCAGTTTAGTACCAACTAACCTTTATATAAGTTTAAATAATGCGTTTATATTAAATAATGGTCAAAAACGAACATTAAATAAAATTCGGAAAGAATTCCGCCATCTAAAAGCTATCGGAAACTTTTCGATGATTCGGATTGATATTTCCGTCGAGAAACGTCAAACTATTCGATTCGGAAATTAAAATAGCAATGGGCGCTTTAACCTATCATGCAGAATATATTTATTTTAGTTTAGGTATTATTTGTAACACTTAAATTGTACTATTATCATACTATGTTAAATAAATATTGATGTTCTTACAGTTTTGATTGTATTTTAATGTGCAAATATACATTTTCATTATTATTTTATCATGTCGGAAACTCATCTCGGAAGTTTTCGATTCCGCTCCCGATTCCGAATCCGACCGTTTTAAAATAACCCCGCAGAAGAGAGTTCCACTTCTTTCTGTTCACATAAGGGGCAGTTCACACCGAGACTCGATGCGGCAAACTTAGAAAGCAATAGAATATAGAACTTTATTTCCTATAAAAAAGGTGCACATTGCAGTGAGAGAATTCGTGACAAATGACTCGCCGCTGCGATGCGTATCCGAGTTCACTTCCTGGAATTTGTTCCCTTTTTGTTTACCAAATAAAGTTCTAAATTCCATTGTTATTTTAAAAAGTATTTCGCGTTGCGTCACGTCTCGGTGTAAGCTGATCCTAAGGGGTTTAAAGAGCATTTTTTCAGGGTCGGCAATGCGCGACCCCTGCGACGTTACTCCTGGTGTTGGAAGCATCTATAGGCTACGGTAACCGCTTACCATCAGGCGGGCCGTAAGATTGTTAGCTACCAAACTGAATGGTTTCGTTTGTTACAGGGGCAACATTCTGAAAATAACAGCGGTACACAAGGAGGATAGAGGCACTTACTACTGCGTGGCTGAGAACGGAGTGGGCAAGGGTGCCCGGAGGAATATCAACCTTGAGGTGGAGTTCGCGCCGGTTGTTACTGTGCCCAAACCTAGGCTTCAACAGGTCGGTAACATGTTTGTAATGTCAAAATAACGGCATTATACTAAATGCAAATTAACGTGTATACGGTACTGTAGCGACATCTATCAGTTACATTGAGATAGTTCACACTCAAAAAGATAGATGGCCCAACACATTTTGCATCGCGCTGGCGAAGTTTTCTCAGCGATCAGCATATGTTTAACATAATGTACAGTAGTACCCAACTAATATGGCTTCCCGATGTACCTGCGCAGAAGAAATATTTTCAAAGCGCGGGAAATGCTATTGGTTGGCAGCTGCCGCCATGTGTGCGGAGGGGCTTGACTTGCGAGTGAGACGGAACTAACAGCTGCAGTGTATTATGTACCTTATAGTAATGATCTAAGGTTGATTGTAAGTTTGAAGCATTCTTTCGTTAATCTTCGGGGCCATACTTTATTTTCTGTGCGAACGAAGATTCACGACGCGCCTTATCAGTTGGGTACTACTGTACAGTTGAACCGCGGTCCCTGCGGCACGATGCCCCCAGCCTGGCGGAAGATCTTCCCTTTTAAATGGAAGTGGACTTTGCACCTTCATAGTACTTATTCCAAAAAATCAATTTTTAAATTAGTATTTTTGTTCTTGCAAATCTAAACGGCTGGATCTATTTTGACGGGACTTTCGCTGGCATATACAGGTCGGTTAGCTAAAGCTGGCACGTTCAAAGTACTCATTATTGCTTCAAATCAGTCAGTCAATTCAAACGGACGAATGCAAAAAATACCACTATATTTTTGAGCCGCAGCAAGAGCAAAACAATAACTGTCTCGTTCGTACTCATATGCTTGACCGCGCGCGAGTGATACGGACAGACTTTTCATAATGCGAATGCAGTGCGATGCGATGCTCACTTATTCACAGACACTACACAAGCGCAACGTGTAAATGTGTTGAACGTGGCAGCTTTCGGTAATCGACTACTTCAATTTTTTTTTGTTTTTTATACCACTAAAGCAGTTACCGTAGCCTATGGACGCTTGCAACACCAGGGGTAACACTCGCGCGTTGCCGACCCTGAAGACTCTTCACGCCCTTTTTGAAGAACCCCATGCTGTACTCCATTGAGAAAACCACGGCGGGGAGCTCATTCCACAGTCCGAGCGTCCGCGGAAGAAAACTCCTTTTAGCCCGTACAGTTCGAAACAAATCTGGTTTCAATGTATGAGGATGGACTCCCCGTCGATGGCGAGAGTTGCGATGGTAGAAGGTAGCCCGTGGGCATCAAGTCGAAGTTTGACAGATTGATGAGAGACTAAATTTTAAAATTGCTTGTGGGGGCTGGTCTACTTAAATTTTCTATTTTACTTATTAAATATTTATTCTGTCTACTTTGTAATTTTGCCGCCGCGCCGGGTCACGCAATTGTTGTCAGTGCGATTAGAATGTAAATATTATGTAATGAATCTAAGCAAGCTTGTTTTTAAAACAGTAATTGCAGAGTTTATTGCCGGCAAATGCAACCTTCCGAACCGGTATTAGAGTATTAGAGTCAGACTTTTCATAAGTGCCTGCGAATGTCTATTTGAATAAATGATTCTGAATTTGAATTAGAAAAGAATTAGGGTACCGCGCATAAATAAAACCATACGAAAAACAAAACCTGTTGGCACCTTGTTGGTACGCAGCCCTAACTCTAATAATATAATAAAGATAGTATGTATTGTGCAGGCGTTGCAATACGACATGGATCTCGAGTGCCACGTGGAGGCGTACCCACCTCCCGCCATCACTTGGCTCAAAGATGAGGTCCAGCTCTCCAATAACCAGCATTACAGGTACAGTGAACTTTTCTAGTCAGCAAGGATGCCCAAATAGTGTAGATAACCTAAAATATAGGGAGTAGAAAAATTCTCGATGGAGCCTCGGGGCAAATTTTGATACAAAGTAAAACTGAATATTCAGGTGAAATCGAAAACATTTGACAAATTTAACCGATACATATTAATTTTTAGACGATTTAAACAAAATCCGAAAAATGAAAATAATAATTTCTTTAGCCGTTCTTGGAACTGATATACAAGCATAAAATAAAGCTTGATACACCGGTATATAAAATTATATTAATAATCCCATAACACTTTTGTTTAAACAAAACGAGCCGTAATTTATTTGTTTATATCTAGCCTCTATATGAATCTAGAACCGCGCACCGACAAAAGGAGTGGTTTTTTTTACATTATGACATTGAGACTAACTTTTTATTTATCTATATAATTAGTGTAACGTCCTATTCAATGTTGTCAAATGATTTCAATTTCACCCTGTAGTATTCTAGCCGGGAATCAAGTTATTTTGATAAAAAAACCCCATATATTATTGCACCATCCCAGTGTCGCTTATATGGATCAAATGAAGGAAAGTCACGTTTGATGGAAAACTAAAGAAAAAGTCATCTACGAAATGTCCATGAACATTAAATTTACAAAATAATTGAGAATAAGGGTCAGCTCACTATGAGACGTGAGGCGACTCGCACTTTTTTTTAAATTATATATAGGCCTGTTTTTGATCACAATCTCACCATGGTAAGTGATGATGTGGCCGAAGGTGGTAAGCACACAAAGCCTAGAAGGAACTGGCAGAAGGTCCCTGGTTTGAATCCTGCAATGAACTTGAGCTTTCGGTGAAGGAAAACATCGTGGGAAAACCATAGCTCGGTGGTAGGGTAAAAAACCCCAAATGGTTTTTGGGGTTTTTTTACCCTCGATTCACCTTCAGACACATCAAAATAGACAATGGTGCCGATTCTGTTGTAAATCGCACTAAACTTATTTTAGTCACATCACATCTCTTTCTTACGAACATTATTGAAAAAGGATAGAATATATTAAAAGCTGTCAAATTAATCTTTGCCGTCTTATTTTGCGGGTATTTAGGCGTAACCGCGATAGATGGCGACTAAATTTACATTGAATACAAGAAACAAATACATAGGGACAAATTTGACAGAACAAAATTTCTTACATCCTTTTCTTATGTTCTTTGTTAGAAAGAGACATAGTGAGATTAAAATTAGTTTACTTGTAAACAACAGAATCAGTGCCATTATGTTAAAAAACAAAACTAAATTCATATATATAATTTTCAGAATCTCCCATTTCGCGACAGCTGATGAGTTCACAGATACAAATATACGAGTGATAACGATTGAAAAGCGACAGTTCGGTATATTCACTTGTAAGGCTCAAAACAAACTGGGCAGCCATGAGGGCAGAGTAGAACTAGTCGGTAAGTCCAATTAGTTTTTATTTTAGGTATTTTTATTTAAATGATCTTTGAAATTGCCCTACGCTAGTTTTTTTTTAATAACTGATATTGTTTTCTGCTAGTTACACTTAAAAAAAGATAGGTTGTACTCTGCGACAGTTGTTTGAGTCATATGAAAATTAACTTTATGGCTTTAGCTTAAGGTTTAACTGTATCATCACAAAATCAACCACAGATTAAACATGAACCTTATTGTAAAGCGATAAGGTTAATTTTCATATGACTCAAACAACTGTCGCAGAGATCAAGCTATATTTTACAAACCATAGTAGTGACTTGGTGTTATTTAAATTGGGGAGCCTATTTTGCGCCAACGCATGAAATATTACTCTTAATTTCTTTTTTGTGTAGACTTAATTATTATTATGGCATGCATTAAAAAAAACGTTAAGTCTGTCGTACACAAATTGATGAAATAAAATTTTGTTTTCTTTACAAAATATGTTTGAAAGTTATTTCGTAGATGCAATAAATACATGAATAGGCAATGTAAAAAATCTAAAAACATGTTTGATAACATTAGCGTATAGTGTATTCCAGCTTGTTTTGTATCGCATGCAGCTATATGTTTGTCTCTCCCACGTGTAGAGTCTATAATCCCGGTGTGCCCGCCGGCGTGCGGCCAAGCGCGGTACGGCGGCGCCGCCTCCATCGCGCCGTCTGAAGCCACCCTTATGTTGCTCATCGGCATATACAGCGCTTATGCTGTTAGGAGGTATGTGTTTTGATTTATTTGTTTACAGGTCGGTTAACGAAATCTGGCACGTTCACAGTACTCACACATATGCAATTTCACGATACAGTATATTACATTATTGCTTCTAATCGGTCAGTCAAATCTAATGGATGAATTCAGAAATAGACTACTCTATATTTATGAGCAGTAGCAAAAACATAATAATAATTGGTGCCGATTCTGTTGTAAATCGCACTAAACAAATTTTAGTCACATCTCATCTCTTTCTTACGAACATTATTGAAAAAGGATAGAACATATTTAAAGCTGTCAAATTAATCTTCGCCGTCTTATTTTGCGTGTATTTAGGCGTAACCGCGATAGATGGCAACTAAATTTATATTGAATCGTTCGTTTATTCCACTAATTTGATCATAAAGTTGGTATTTTATACCTTGACCTTTATAGTATTGTTTCGAACTGTGCGGGCTCAACGGAGCATCCTTCCGCGGACGCTCAGACTGTGGAATGAGCTCCCCGCCGTTTTCCCAATGGAATACAGCATGGGGTTCTTTAAAAGGGGTGTGAAGAGATTTCTGCAGGGTCGGCAACGCGTGCGTGATACCCTTTGTGTTGCAAGCGTCCATAGGCTACGGTAACCGCTTACCATCAGGCGGGCCGTATGCTTGTTTGCCACCTAAGTGGTATAAAAAAATATTATATGAAAGAAAAATGTACGCGTCGTTTAGAGAGCATGATTTGACTCGTATTGTGCATTAGTGTCTTTTTAAGCATGTAAGTTTTTTCTCCGTCTGAATTTTTGGCATTTTTGAATTAGAAGTGTTTAGTTTAGTGGCTAATGGAATATTAATGTATTATTTTAAAAGATATGTTTTAATATCTAAATATAAGAAGTTAAATGCCCCAACCAATTGTAGATTCAATCCTACAATGAACATACAATTAGCTTTTGATGACCGAAAAAATTGTCAGTGTGAGGACTATAGCACGGTGGTAGGGTACTTTGTAGTACCCACCTGACTGGCTACCACCCTCAAGTTGAAAATCTGTCACCATACAAGCAATGTTTCGACAAATGCACTTGAGTCAGTTCTAGACTTTTTGTGTTTATCATCTTAGACTACATCATCAGTTTCCAGGGTAAGATTGTGATTAATTGTCATATCCTGATTGCTAGATTGTGGGTTCGATTCCCAGGCAATTTTTCTGTATTTGTGTATAAATGTCCAAATATAAAAATACTCATCTTCATCAACTTTAAGTAAACTAAGTACCAGCTTGAGGCCCTCGACTCAATAGACCGCCGAGCCAGGAGACTCATCGGAGATGAGTCTTTAATTAAGGCGAAACTCACGAGCCTCGACCATCGAAGAAAGGTTGCTTGCTTATCGGTTTTCTACAGGATATATTTTGGAGAGTGTGCGCAGGAATTGTTCAACCTAATTCCACCATCCCCATTTTTACACCGAACCACAAGACGCCGGGAAATTTTTCACCCGTACGTTGTTGACATACCGAAAATACGGACACAGCGTTTTGCATCCTCATTTATAATGCGGACAGCAAGGGAGTGGAACTTGCTTCCGGCGTCTGTGTTTCCTGACGCCTACAATCTAGGAACTTTCAAGGCCAGAGTGAATAGGTTTCTTCTGGGTAAGCGTGTTTCATCTTAGGCTTCGTCATCGCCCCTTATGGGCGGGTCAGTGGCCAAACGCAAGCCCATTTAATTTAAAAAAAAAAAAAAAAAAAAACTTTACAGAGGACGTTATGTTTCCGGAACGGTAGTCTATTCAGGTAGGCTTTTCAAGAAAATCCTGTAAATTTTCGGGATTTTCTTGAAAAGCCTTGACCTTGTTTATAACTTTTGAACAATGTTTGGGTAATGACTATCCCCATGCAACTTTGATCTGATCCATATTACCAGGTATACCTGTATAATTGAGAAAATAGCTATAGTTTATGAAATACAGGGTGGACATTTTAGACGGGTGCAGTATGCCATTTCTGGCCCGTACCTTAAGTCTTGAAGCCATGCGAATATGGTCTTAAGTGACTGTTCTTTATTATTTGATTTATTGCAATCGGGATTTACAGATTTTAAAAAAAAGGTACAGGCAACGAGAAAACGGCGACATTTGAAAAAAAAAATTAGCTTAATCGATCCTGTCTCCAACAAGGATCAAAAGCTCTATGGGGCCAAGTTAGGAATATACTTTTCCCATACATTGCTGCGCTTACTGACGCATCTAAAATTTCCGCCCTGTATAGTTGATAAACATATCAGTTGACTGGTTTCCATGGTACAAGCTCTGCTTACTTTGTGATCAGATCACCGTGTGTGAGGAATGTCCCATATATTTATCTTGTTACAGAATCTCCGGTGGCAGACATTAACTACCCTGGTTTGAGATCAGACCCAATGGCATACGGATATAATACAGCAAATAATATATATCGTAACAAATACATATCCGGAATTTTTATATATTTATTTATATGCCATATCATGACTATTGATTAATTCATAAACACTGTTTACGTGACCATTTAATCAGTACATTATTTAAATAGCGTTTTATTAGTAAGGCTGTTAGCCTTACTAATAAAACGCTATGTTTGGATAACATTAGGCCGCCATTTTATCTCGCTATCCTAGTCTAACTCGTGTGGCTAGTAAAGGACAGAGAGACAAGATGGCGGAATGTTAGTGTTATTTTAATCGCAGTGTAGATTATAAGGAAGCGAGATTGCGTATCGTTATGAGGAGCAATATCTGTCTCACTCACTCTTTTTTTTTACACCTTCCTAACGAAACCTTACGAAATTATTTCTTTCTCGCTCGCTCTTTTATATCACATAAATTTGTCAATGTTCGATGTCGCCGAAAACTGATCGTTTAGTCTAGAATGTTTTATGTATTCCTTTTTGCATTCTAATTATGTAGAATTACTTCAAAGCAATTTTGAAAAGACTTACTTTTTGCATTTTTGAAATAACATAAATTTGTGAATCTCAAAGTAGTTTAAGCAATATATTTAATTATATGAAATGATATTTTTTTTTGTAGTATTTTTATGTATATTATGCCGTGTTTTGTACATGTTGTAGTTTTGAATTCTCGCTATATTTGCGAATATCACTAACTACATTACCTATTGGAAAAGGTTAGCAAATATTTAAATTTGTCGAATTATTTATATGCCGTTTTCATTTACGGGTAAACGTGATCAAACGGGTGTCAATTTGGACGGTGACTGAATTGACGTCAAAAATTAATAAAATTGTACTAATTGGGAGTAATTATTTTTGGTAATATCCTTTTCTCAAGTTCTTTATTAGAAAGCGCTATACTAAGACTAAATTAGTTCTGTTTTTTATCTACAGAATCGTTAAAAAAATGGTAATGTAAAAAAAAACATTTATTTAGCAGTCGTAAATATGGCGCAGATACCCACAAACTATACCATCTACTAAATAATCATACATTATTGTAGACATATTTGTGTATATTATGTTTTGTGTATTGTACTATGACATAATCTCGTATATCCAATATCATAAGGCCGTTTTCACACGTGGCTACTGAAACGAATCCAATTTCTAATTCAATTAGCCCATGCTAGCAGTATAATTTCAATGGAGGCTCTTCGCTGTCAGTTACTACAGTGTTACCTACTTACTTGTTTCAAGTGAAGCATATATTTATCAAAACCCTATTTACATAAGACAATATCCTCATAAATTGGCGCTAGTATAGAGTGACGTCTCTAGAATCTCTAAATTTCAAATGTCACTCGAAAGTTTTCTGTTTTGCGAGCTTTTCATCGCCGATTTTCACTAATTATTCATAATTGTGCCATTCCTAACTGTGCTCGCAGTGTGCAGACGTAACTGTGTTCGCTACCAACCTCTGTTGTACGCGAGTTTTGTCTTCCCGAAAAGTATGTCCTTTTTTTAAGGAATAAGACTGGACTGCGCTACACTGAGGCATTATCAATGTTTTATTTATTTATTAATATTGACCCTGCCTCTAGTGGCGCCACCTGGTTGCCATGGAAACGAAAGCCCTCATTAGGTAGACAAAATGGATTTGGACTCAACTAGTTATTTCGGTTACGTGTGAGAAAGGGATAAAATAATTGAAATATCATTGAGCTTAGACGGTATTGTGGTGAGTGTGCGGTCTATATCTGTCTCTCTTGACCGCAGATACCATCTCTACAGAACAGTATATCGATAGCTTTCAAAAGTTTTAAAACTACTATTGTAGTAACTTTTTTAAACCTTTTTATAAGTGATTTATAAAAAAATACAAATAAGAATAGGTTAAGATTAAGTGTGTTTGTAATATACTGTACCTGCAGATTTATATACTGGGTAGAGATTTCGAGATGGCATATTTTCGAAACCTATGTTGGGTTAGTCATGCCGAACAACTTTTACTATGAGAATAACACTGCATCCTCAAAAAAAAAATTGACTTTTCGTACATTATGATCGAGCAAGGTTGACATTTACTATGAGAAGTTTTTTTTTTTGAGATTTTACTATTGGTCCCATAGTAAAAGTTGTTCAGCATGACCAACCGAACATAGGTTTCGAAAATATGCCATCTCGAAATCTCCACCTGAGAAGTGAATGTTTAATCGATTACTCAATGTGTTAGGACGACATTAGAGATTTTACAGTCGGGAACTTTAAAATGGGAACCATTTCTTAGTGTTCTAATAACACTCATAATGATAAGACTCATCTTTTATGATTAATTGCTGAGTTTACATCAGGTTTTCTCAGCAAATGCAACCTTCCGGTATTAGAGTCAAGACTATTCATGAGTTTCTGCGAAGGTATTTTATTAAGGTCGCAATTTCCAAATTAATAATATACGATATCTGAGAACAGTTGTCCCTAGTAACGCTTTGTCAATACCATTATTACCAACTCACGTGCTAAAATAGCTTTTAGGGTTATACGTTTGCTGTACGATATTCAACCTAAAATGGGTCTCAAATTAAAGTTCACAATTGTAACTAAACATGAATCTTCAAGGCATCTTGATCTGAAACATACTTATCAATTATTTTAAGAAATGTAGTCTCTCTTAGGTATTGATAGAATCCAATTTCCAATAAATTTTACAATCCATGAATGTTAAATTGTCCAGTGACTTACTCATAAAGCGCTATTTAAATATACCGTTTAGAGCGTCACGTAAATAATGACACATTATTTGACAATGACAATAGACTGACTTTATTTACGTGACCCTTTAAACAGTATATTAGTTAAATAACGTTTTATGAGTTATGTGGTTAATGTTTTTGGCTCACTTCAAGGATTGTTGAAAAATATATGTATTGTCAAATTTTGCCGTAAGATTCAATATGAGCCTAATTATGATCTAGATTTTACACTAGCACTAAGTCCAAAAAAATATATTTTGTATTTTACAAGCCGATGTGTGTACTTTGATATTTTTATATGATAATGAATACCAATTGATTTTTGTAAGGTAGCTGTCTTACCAAGTGACGCGATGCGATGTCAAGATATGGATATCTTTAACTTATTTAATAGTAAAGTCAAAATAAGCATTGCTTTTAACATCCAGCTGGCTCTGGGGTGATCCAGTGCATAAAAAATGTACCAGATTTTTACTAAGCTTAAATTCCTCTCCATCCAAAGGTTGTCTGAAAGGGTTTTTATGCGGTTTCTAACGATAAGACCGCCAAAAAAAACCACATAGAACAGTAAAGGATTTTCTTTGTTATCTATCCAAATGTTTATCTATGGTTTATGAAGAAAAAGTATTAATTATTTTCATTCGTCTCTTTTTTTAATTTTTTACATAAACGCCACCGATTAAATTACATATTTTAGTTTGGACATAAAACGTAGCATTGCATCGCATAGCTTAGTGGACGGGTAACGTGTTCAGCTTTTTAATATAGTCAGCAATTTAATTAATATTTAAAGTTTTATTTGTAATATAGAATGTATTACTTTAAATCACAGCTGTATTAGTATATAATGTTTAATCACTAACTAATCCTTTCCAATTTTAGAATAAACAATTGATAACTTTATCAAAACTAGTATTTGTTAGTATTTTTTGAGAAATTATTTTTATAAATCATCTTGATTTGATCTTATCATCATTAATATAGGCATCTTGGTTAACAATAGGCTTACGAAAGGCTTGTAGACATAAAAGACTTCTAAATTTAATTATGAATGAATTCCAAAATAATCATTCCTTATTTTGACTGCTGGAACAAGTCCATCCATTTTGTAAGACTAGGATTTTTTACTAATCGAGTGTTTTACTTTTTATGACACAATATTTAGATAATAATCACGATTTATTTATGGTTTATTTTAAATACAGTAGAGTCTCACTAAACCGGTACTATTAAAAAAAAAAACTTTTGACGTATGGTTGACGGACGACGCGCGGAGCGAGCCTTGAAGATGGCCGAGGCAGGTGCGGATTATTGGACGTGTCGATCTATCGAAGTGCCGGATTAGAGAGATTCTACTGTACTTATTTTTTTACTCGTATTTACTGGGTAGCATTGTTTTGTAACAAATTGAATCTTAATCTTTATTTGCATGATTTTTTACACTTAATATAAGGTTTTTTGTTTCAATAAATGATATGTGAAAAAAATGCGTTTTATTTTCAAATATGTAAGAAAAGTAAAGTGTGGAAGTATAACAAATAATTATTGACATAATCATGTAAAACCTAACCTAGTTTGGGAGCCTATTATGAATTGATTATGAATGAGTCATATGACATAGGCCATAGGCTGAATGAGCATTATATGAATTAATAGTCCTTGTTTTAGCCTATCAGAGCGCATTGTCGATGGTGACGCATTGACTGATTTACTCTTGTCAGTCGTGTCGTCTAATGCCCGGTTTCTATAAACAAAAACGAATCGTTATGCTTACCAATGGTTGGTTTTTTTATTGCCAAACTGGGCATATAGATAATTTCGTAAGCTAATTTTACCCGTGATAGCTACTTCCATATGGGAGTGCTTGCTATGTAAAGCTTTGAGGTCTTTGCTGCATAATTAGTAAAGATATAAGTCTTAATTTAAACCGATAACGGTCCGTAAATTATAGGAATCTGCCATAAGACGACTAGCGGTCAAAAATAAAAATGCAACACTAGACTTTTTCAATTTTTCATATTTTTTTCCCTGCATAATATCAACAAGTTTACCACACTTATCTATTACTTAAATATAGGTATTTTACACTTTTATAAAACACACCTAATGTTTTTTCTTAAATTAAATATTACAAAGCTATATGTACCATCTTATAAACTTAATATTTAGTTTTGATAAACAACACACCAAAGATGATCCTTATTTTAAGGCAATAAGATTCATCATTACCTACATCTATTCTCTATTTTAAAGCGAGATTAGCATATTCGAAAAATGCTTTGGATAAATTAAAGCTTATACATTTAAAAACCTCAAAACACCAGAATACAATAATTGCCTAATATGACAAATACGACTATAGATTGCCATCCTGGATCCGACAATTTTGGCTACAAGTTAATAAAAAAAATCTAGTACCTTCCTTATACAGTTAAGTAGGTACACACGGCTACACATCAAGCTATCCCTTTCCAGTATAAGGTGATCTCGCATTGTAAAGGATTTCCGTACAATGAGGTCAGCTTATACTGGAAATGTATAACGTGATATGTAGCCGTGTACGTCATGATGTGTATTGTCTATATAACATTATTGCACACCAAATCTTTATTCTATGTTGCACACTCATTTTTTTAATATTACTAACTAGCTGCCCGGCGCGACTTCGTTCGCGTAATACCCTACCCTACCCTTC
The DNA here is from genome assembly GCA_947623365.1 of Achlya flavicornis. Lineage (NCBI taxonomy): Eukaryota > Metazoa > Arthropoda > Insecta > Lepidoptera > Drepanidae > Achlya > Achlya flavicornis. Next base: position 19,942,647 of record OX392467.1, on the reverse strand, counting down.
ATTTAAACCTTCCCCGGACTTCCACGAATAGTTCAAACCCAAAATTAGCCAAATCGGTCCAGCCATTCTCGAGTTTTAGCGAGACTAACGAACAGCAATTCATTTTTATATATATAGATAGATTGGTACTTATTCATAAAATAGGTACTGATTGACAAACTTTTAATTTGGCCCCTTTTGAAATTTAAAGTGTCTAAAATAAAATAAAAATATCCTGGGACTTTCCTCACACACGGTCATCTGATCCCAAACTAAGTAGAGCTTGTACTATGGAAACCAGATAACTGATATAATACATACACTACTTTTTGTTTGTAAATACATACTTAATATACATAATTACACCCAGACTCAGGACATACAGACATGTTCATGCACACAAATGCATGTCCTGTGCGGGAATCGAACCCACGACCTGCGGCGCAATAGGTGGAATCTTTACCAGAGTCTTAACCAACTGCGCCAACTGGCCCGTCAAATTATAATATTATTTTATTTATACATTATTATTTATTTCATACATTTCTTTGCTTGTCATAGACGTTAAATTGCTTATTTATTTATATTATTCTCTTGAATAAAGGCGGGGCCAACATTCATCTTAAAATTATAATAGTATTATTGCACGTTTATATTAAAATTGTTATCGTGATCCAAACCGAATCTTATAACCCAAACTTATTCTTAAATAAATACCTATATATTTATACATAGTATCTAAATATCAGAGACAAAACTGACCATATAACGTACATGGCTAGAACTAGGAAAATGAGTCGTGCTGTCTGATGAAGATAGTACAATCTGCAACAAAAACAATTTTTTACTAGAAATATGAACAGAATAATACGAGTTTTTTTTTTAGTTTAAAAAAGGATAAGCTTTGTGGCGTTTTTGGGCTCTGATTTAAAATTAATTGATAATTAATGAATGATATAAATGACTGTACATTGTAGATAATCATCATAACCAACCTAGTAATAAAGGTAAAACTATCTCAAGCACATCCTAAATTCGGCAGCTGCTCTACAGTCTAATTACTTACAAAAATATTGCTCGTTTTTTTTTTTTTATCACTAATTAGTCGGTTATCAAGCATACGGCCCACCTGATGGTAAGCGGTTACCGTAAGCCATATGTACGCTTGCAATATAAGAAGCATTGCTCACGCGTTACCGACCTTTCCCCCTCCCCTATGAGCTCTTGGTACCTTACTCACGCGCAGGAACACAACTTTACACAACATAAAGTTATTTGGCTGCGGTATTCTGTAAGGTGAAGGTACTTCCCCAGTCGAGCTGCTCTTTGAGCGAATAAACGCTCTGCTCTACCTCTCTCAATTTGGATTGTTTGGCGTCATGGCACACGTTACATTAGGCTCAAATGATTTTGATCTTGACCCCAGTGAAATTGAACGAGTAGTTTTAACGTCAAAGCCATTTATTAGCCCGTTAAGTTTTATGATTAGGGATTGCAATCCGGATAACTGGATCCGGTAATACGGCGGATCCGGCGTCATTTGTCATCCACCGGATCCGGTATAGGTTTATTAAAAACAGGCATATTAAAATATTATACATACACACCAACTACTTGGTCTTCTCATTAAAATAATTGATTAACTTGTGAAAGTGAAATCTAGGAAGACTAAGCCACTCTTTAGGTCGTTAAAATTTTACTTGCTACACTACTCGAAGCGCTCGTGGTGTAGCATGATAAGCCGTTCTGAATTGATCGGCAACTTGAGCTACCACCGTCGTGGTCGGTAGCTGGATGGGTGACCGCCTAGTGGTATTTCAAATCGGGCGTTTCCATGCTTCGGTAGGCATGTAAAGCGTAAAGCCGTTGGTCCCGGTTATCACTTAATTGTGATAGTCGTTAAGCTAGTTTGAGGCCGGAAAGAGGCGGCTTGAAAACTCCAACAGTAGGTGTACCTCCACCGATCCGCAGTGGGCACGCGTGGTGGAGTTTGTGCCCATTCCCTTTCACCCTGATTTGTGTGCAGGAGGCCTGTGCTCAGCAGTGGGACATTATAGGCTGATGACCTACACTACTAGATTTACTACTAATTGTTTGCTCATTGTTTAATCTTAACATTGGAAATAAAGTTAATTTTACAACTTTTTTTTTATCAACTACCTATAATAAGTACAATTACACTGTATCAGCTCACTTTGGACCGAAATGTGGAAATCAACCTAATTTGATCAATCCGGGCGGATCAATGGAATCCGGTCGGATAGAAAATGATGCTTGATTGCAATCCCTATTTATGATATTAATGTGACGGATACTTAAAACCTGTGTTACTAGACTTGACTTACACCTTTTGTAATAAGTGGGTAGGAAGGCACCTAAGGCGCTCTTGCGTCACCTAGCTAAAGAGTATTAGAAGATGAAAGTCACTAATGAAGTTTTCGGGATCATCTTAAACATTGTAAGAATGTGCTGCGATTCTTATAGTGCGGTAGTTACCTTTTCCATTTAATCCTAGCCTGTGGTATTGTATCGTCGCTTTCCTTAAAGAGATACCGCCTGATGCCCCATAGGTAGTCGTCAAAGTATACGTCCCAATTTATCTCCCTCATACTGAATGGGAATATCTGAAAGAATAGAACAGAAGATTGGATGTTGAAAAACGTATCTGCTAAACACCGTTAATATTTTGGTCAGAGGTCAAAGTCCTTCGACATAGCAATCCAAATGATGCCTATAATATAATTCTCAATGACTAGCTTTCAAGTGGATTTTGCCGTCAAGATTATATTATAATATGCTAACTTTGCCATTTTCATCATTTATTCAAATATATCTTCGCAGGCACTTATGAAGTCTGACTCTAATACCGGTTCGGAAGGTTGCTTTTCCTGAGAAGATCCGGCAATACACTCAGCAATAAATCTATTCAAAATGAAAAAATTAATGGTGTTCGTTACGATTACCACCAAAGTTACGCGGTAGAGCCCCTGATATGTACCTTTTTATCAACATCAGATATACTGTCCCAGAGTTCTCTTGTCCGCCTGTTGCAGAACGTGATATCTCTTGTACAGAAGTAAGCTATAACTTCTGAAAAGTTGTGAATTTTCCTGTACACTTTCAGCATTCTGTAATAAATTTGAGACAGTGGGTTATTCCAGTTTGAGTAAATTATTAATAAGTATTAAAGTCAAAGTCAAAGCCATTTATTCAATTTAGGCCCTAGAAGGGCACCTATGAAGGTCAAAGCTACTGAAGTTACCGCCAGTTCGTAAGTCGGCCTTCAACTGAGAAGAACAGGCAAGAAACTCAGCAAGGTTACATATATTTTTTTTTTTACCATCTGACGATATATTGGCTATTTTTTCCAAAACATTACTATTTGCAATCATCGTCATCGTTTATTTTTTCAGCAGATCAGAATATAAATAAAGGCTTATTTGTTTTTAAAAGTTGTTTATTAAAAGAGGATGCCATACAAAGTTTGTCAAACATTGGACTACTCAGCGTTGAAGACGAATTAATATTTCTTAACACACTTGCTCGTAAAGTGACATTTATTGCACCGTTTTTAGTATCATAATGCAGCTTAATACGCACTAGTGCTTTTTACTTTACATTACCGATAGAATAATCCCGATTATGTTAAGTTTGGTACCTCAATGCAATTGATATGTGTGTAGACGAAGCACTTTTAATTTAAATTAATAAAAAAAACTTTACTTCCGCAACCGATTTGTTTACGTTCGCATCGTCCGGTTGATTTATTATTAAACAATCTTAAAAAAAATACAAGTCTGTTTTTATCCTTGCAAGTGTTTATGAACGTCGTATGACACGCGTGTGAATGGATCATTACACTCTCGGCTCCCTAATCGTGTTCGCCTGCGTTCACGCGTTAATACCGCCTTATGTGTCTTTTCACGCATGTATCACAATGTACTATTACGATTATTAAACCCGTAAAGAGGTAGAGATGTAACTCACTTAGGCTTCCTTCCAAGAAGCAATGCCAGTCCGTCAACCAAAGTAGCCGGCACAAGATGTAACAAGAACACGTATATATTGTTGAGCAACGCTGATTTCGTTAACTTCAGCGATATGTACCTGAAAACAATTTTTATAATAGTTTACAGATCGATCTAAAACAGTTGGAGATTTCGAGATGGCATATATTCGAAACCTATGTTGGGTTAGACATGCTGAACAACTTTTACTATGGGACCAATAGCGAATTCACAAAAATTAACTTTCCATAGTAAATGTCAACCTTCCTCGATCATAATGTATCAAATTTTTTTTGAGTATTCTCTATTGGTTCCATAGTAAAAGTTGTTCACCATGACTAACCCAACATAGGTTTCAAAAATATGCCATCTCGAAGTCTCCACCCAGTATAAAGAGAGAGAATAATTTTGGCGTCAAATATCAGATTTTGTCAGTCATCTACAGAACTACAGATGTCCCAAAATAATGCCACTAATTTGTTATACCCTAGTTCAAAAGTTGTAAGGGTTTTTAGGTGTCCCTGCCAAGAGGGCTTTTCCTGGCCGCCTCTAGATGTCAGAAACTAGAGCAGCTAGCGATGATCTGTTTGCGCCCAGATTTTGTCATAATATAAAAAAAATAAGAGTATTTTAACCAGCCCGGTACTACAATAGTACATTATTGCAAAGGCCGTGAAATAGGCAATTGCCATTTCCGCCGAGGCATATACTCGTATAGTGCTTTTCTCAAAAGAATGCAGGCAAATAAAACATACTTTTTATATACACATAGACGTATAAAATAATCAAGACGGAGTGTCAAGCGAAAATGAAGTTAAGCAGAAAATGTCCTACGTATGCGTGACTAAAATAAGTACTGGCCAAGCAGGCACAAACTTAAAGGCACAGCCTTATTGTCACTGTGAACGTCTCAATGTTGAATGAAAACCGATCGGCTTCCTATGGCGTATATGTGTGTGTGAGGTCATGTATTTACGAGAACACCGGCTTCCTTTTGGTGCTTCACTCGTTTATAGGGCGACACTACGTCCTGATTTTTTTGATACGTCCATGATTATACAATTAATTTTATTCATATTAAAAGTTACATTATAAGCCCAGCACGCCGTTTCATACAAAATTGCTGGAGCGGTGTAATGTTCCAAATGCAAAAAACGCTCCTGCAATCGATTTTGTTTTTCCGTAAATTCGCGTGTTCTTTTTTCGTAAATAATTACAATATTTCCGTGCATGTTTGAGAAAAGTACTTTACCATCGTCCAATGGTTTCTTCACGATGTCGTCTTTCTTACTTCACCTTCACTGGACCTTCTGACGTCGGTAATTGAACTAAGAACTAGAAACCCTACAAAAACGTAAACTCACCACACAGCATCAGAAAACGGGTTGTTATGGAGTCTCGCTATGTTCTTGTCCATGAAGGTACCCCATGTTACTCTATTCTCGACTGAACTCACGTAGTTGTAGACTGGCGGTTGGGCAGGTCGGCTGAAAGTATAGAATATGTCACTCACTAGGCGTTCAAGGGCAACTCTCCACGGTATCAGCTTGCCCGATCGACTAGCGCAATGAGGAGGCACACTGACAATTTATCCCGCTAGGTGTCGTATAGTCGCTGGTGCCGTCTATCTGTCAAACACCATACATTTTTTACGTATTCGTTATCAAAAAAGTTATTCAATAATTATAATGCCTTTATGTAGTGCATTTCAATGCAATAATAAAGGTTTACACCGATTGAAAAGAAGAAAGATGTGGATCAAAGCCTTACAAAAATAAAATGGAAACCAAGCTCATATAGGCAAGATTATGCAGTGGTCACTTCAAACCTAACGATTTTTATTAGGAAAGTCTATATACTGGTTGGTTTGATTAATTGAAACTCATGAAAATCCTAAGAATACATCAAGTCAATATCAATGACAGTTACCAGTGAGGGTGGCGCCATCTGAGATTAGCTTTGCCTGTCCCTCCCCAATGGGGAGTCCCCATTGACAACAACAGTAACACAAAAAAATTCCAAAAGTAGGTTGACCACTAGCCTACCTCCACCAATCCGCAGTGGGCACGCGTCGTGGAGTATCACCCATTCCCTTTCACCCACATTTGTGAAATGAGGCCTGTTCTCAGCAGTGGGACATTATAGGCTGATGATGATGATGAGGCGTTCAAAAGCAACATTTACCTATTTCTGCGCTCCACGTAGTACTATTTACCTGGTTTTATAAGACATATGGACGCTAACAGCGGCTGCTATAATGCAATTGACGACTGAATCGACCGGTACGATGTTAGCCGTTGCATTACTGTCGCAATTTAGTGTTCGGAGCATACCCGTTGCTGAAATGGAAAGAAGAGTCAAAGAATTGCCCTCTGCTAAGTAAAATTATAATAGAACTGGTATTCGAGTCAGACTATTCTGTGTCTGGGAAGATCTGACGAGCCAGCTGGCGCGGTGGGTTAAGACTTTGGTCAAGATTCCACCTATCGCACCGCAGGTCGCGGGTTCGATTCCCACGTAGGACATGCATTTGTGTGCATGAACATGTCTGTATGTCCTGAGTCTGGGTGTAATTCTAAGTAATATTATAAATGCCAAAGTGAGTTTTTTTGTTTGTTTGTTACGCCACCACGCCTTGACTACTCATCGGATCATCATGAAATTTGGCATGCAGATGGCCTATGGTATGGAGATGGAGAAGGACATAGATCTTCTTCACATCTTTTTATCCCGGGAACGCGGGTGAAACCGCGGGGGACAGCTAGTTATGTATATTAAGTATGTATTTACAAAATAAAAGTAGTATATGTATTATTTATATCAGTTATCTGGTTTCCATAGTACAAGCTCTGCTTAGTTTGTGATCAGATGACCGTGTGTGAGGAATGTCCCAGGATATTATTATTATCTTTTTATGTTATCACTTACCACTCCCGACCGCCACCCCAGTTGGTCCATACATGTTGTCGATCCAACACGTCAAAGGTTCTTTGACTGTTGAAGTGACTGCCAAGAAAAAAAAATACACTATAAATAGTTACCGCCTCTTTCACCCGTTTTCAAAATTGTTTTCCGGGTTAAAAGTGTCCGATGAACTACCTACGTGCCATATCAAGATTTGGTGTGCCGTTTAGCAAAAGGATATCAGTTATCTGGTTTCCATATTACTAGCTCTGTTTGGGATCTGATTACTACTATTCTTATGGTTCCCATATTACTAGCTCTGTTTGGGATCCGTTTACTACTATTCTTATGGTTCCCATATTACTAGCTCAGTTTGGGATCTGATTACTACTATTCTTATGGTTCCCATATTACTAGCTCTGTTTGGGATCCGTTTACTACTATTCTTATGGTTCCCATATTACTGGCTCTGTTTGGGATATGATTACTAATATTCTTATTGTTTCCATATTACTAGCTCTGTTTGGGATCCGATTACTACTATTCTTATGGTTTCCATATTACTAGCTCAGTTTGGGATCTGATTACTACTATTCTGATACGGCATATGAAGAACAGTATTGGTAACACGGAATCGGTGGTTCAATAAATAAATAAATATCCTAGGACACTTTTTGGGATCTGATGACACAGTGATCAGATCCCAAAAATAAAAAAGTAATAATAAATAACTAACAAAAGCTTTAAAATTAGTAAGGGGGTTAACCCACAAAAAGTTTGAGCATCGATGGCCTTACCTATAGCGGGCCTAAATATTCCTATGGGCGTGTTTCCAGCATTTATGAGCAACTCCTTCTCAGCTAAAGCTTTTGTAAACGTATATGTGTTGGGCCATGGTCCTAATAACCTGAAAATTATGAACATTATTACTTAACATTTATGGGACAATAATCTTAATAGTAGCCTCGATTTTTTTAATTTTAAGAGACATGTCTCTTTCACTCTAAATAGCAAATTGTAAACTGGTAAACGTAAATTTAAGTTTAAATAACCATACACATATCCACTACCCATATACCTAACCATTTGATTGTTGAGAAACAACATATCTACAACGATAGTTCTATTGTCTATATTCGAATGGAAAATTAAAACACTTTTGTTTTTATTTGGGGCCGGTATTTTAAAAGGTTGACAAACACTGTAATTTACTTATTCAAAAACTAATAATTTCATAGTATTTAAGCTGAAGCTAAGCTGATATTAGAAGTAAACAGGTAGATAGGTTACGTACAAAAGATTTGAACTTCATAAATGGTACACTGTCATACATGTCGTGTGATGTCGTTGACGCTCTGACTCGACTCATAGCTTCAATCCTCTGTGGGTAAAGTGCGCTAACTAGCACAGCCCCCTAGACAAGATGGTTGTCGACAATCGTCATCGTTAATAAACGATCAACCTTTGTATGGGATTGACATTTCAAATCGAAAAATCACGTGATTTTTAACAATCTCTTATGTCACTCCCATACAAAGATTGATCGTTTGCTGACGATGACGATGATCGACAACCATCTTGTCTAGGGGGGCTGTTTTATTAACGTGCCACGTTTGGAGCGCATATAACCTATCTACCTCTTTTACTTATAAAATCATTCTATCTTTTATACTCACGTAGGCAACATGTCGTCGATCTCTCTGTCTGTTAGTTTATCAATAGTTTGCTGTATTTTTTGGCTATCCGCGTCGCTTGGATAGAATTTCTCCTCGATGCGGGATAAATACGGATATGAGTATGCAGTCGATATGTGCATTATCACCTGTAAGGGGAAATATTATGTAAGTTAATAGATCTAGCTAGACTATTGTATGAATAAGCATAATAATTATATGGTATATTGTATAAGTATTTGGAAAGAAGCTGTAATATGAAGAGATCTTCCACGACAAAAAAAAAAGCCTTGCTGAGTCTCTTGCCGGAGTCTTCTCAGTTTAAGAGTATTTCGAACCGGTGGTAAATTCAACTGTATGTAACGTTCATAAGTGCCTTACCAGGGCCTAAACTGTATAAATTACTTTTTGATTTTGACTATCGCTTAGGTCGTATTTTCAGATTCAGTAAGGCTTTTTTATATAAAATGGGCTTCCGTTTGGCCACGGATGAAGCCTAATATGGCAAACCAGGAGGAACCTTTTCACTTTGGTCTTGAAAGTCCCTAGAATGTAATGGTGCGTCCATGCTACGCGAAGCGAGCTCGAGCCGAGCCTCGAACGAACAGGATTCGTTCGTTGCTCGCGATTTCAAGCGTGGACGTCGGGCGGGGCGCATTCAAGCGCGCTACGAATGCTCGTTCGAGGCTCGCAAGCCCGTCCACGCTACGCGAATCGTGCTCGCAGTGTGCTCGGTCGTGGCTCGGCTCGTGCTCGGTTCGACAAGCATGGACGCACCATAAGGTATGTCCACTCTGTGAGCATTATAACAGAGGATGTAAAACGTGTGTAAGTTCGGTATGTCAACACCATACGTGTGAACATTTTCCCAGCATCTCTTAGTTAAGAGTGCGTATAAAGCAAAATAACATATCTTAGAATTTAAATTTACCCAAGTAAATAATATTTAAATGAAAAAATATTTTTATATGGGTATTTTCATTATATAAGTATGCAATGTTCGGTCTGAACAAAAACAATGGAATGAAAATTCCTCGATAGAATAAAATCACAAAGCTACTTCTAATATTAATTAATATTCCTTTTAATTCGTTCATGGTGTATCTAATTAAGACAAAAAATCGTGAAATAATATCACTAACGTATGACCTAGGGCTGCTACTAACGATTTTTCTAAATATTCTATATTCTATACTTTACGAGTTATTTAGATTAGAAGCGCTTAGTTCATTTTTGTTCCGCGAAACACGCTATCGCCGTCTCATGCCACGCGAATATTAGACATAAGTTTGTTTCATCTGCCAGTCGCTATATATTCTGGCTTTGTACGCGCTCTTAGGTGTAAAAATTGAGATGGTGTAATCAGTTTGAACAATTCTTTTCTGCGATGAATCCGCGTTGTAACTATATCATTAACCAGTACCCCGAGTGTAAAGAATTGACGTTAATAATAGCTTACTAATTCGTTTGCGTTAACTATAAATATGTATGGGAGAAATTAGTACCATGAGTATTCCGCTAGAGGCGCTGTGCCAATTCCTATAGAGAAGTGTCGTAAACGCAAACTAATTAGTAAGCGTTTACAAACGTCAATTGGGATGTTTCCTGGGTAAGAAAATAGTAATTCTAATTATATAATCAGTTAGATTATCATAAAATATTGGACACGTATATTTTACTTTACCAAATCATTAACGAATGACGAAGATAAAGCGCGTCTAAGTTCGGGAGTGGGGGCTCGTGACGTCACTTGTTACTAAAAAGTGTACCACACCGCGACGTCACGCGGAACTTCAACAAACCATATCCTCGTATTTTTTTGTTTAATTGACAAAAGAAACAATACGTGTCTAATATTTTTTGAAAATATATATGACGGACTAAATAGTTTTTTCAGGAAAGTAGCCCATTCTTTACACTTGGGGTACTACTAGAAATGACGTATGAAGTCTACAGTCTGCGGCATTCTTTTAAAGATTGCAGGAATTCCTCTTCCTTTTAACATTTTCGTGAAGAAATAGACTTACATCAAGCTGCTTTATGTCCCTGGCGAGTCGTAACAGATGCAGCGGCGCTCGCACGTTGGTGGCGAGGGCGGCTCGCAAATGTTCGTCGAACTTCACCGTCGCCGCCGAATGGAAGATTATGTTCACCTGGAATGTGAGATTGTTAGATTTAGTCGCGGTTGTCGGACAATAAAGTCGAAGCCATTTATTCAATTTAGGTCCTAGTAGGGCACTAATGTTCAAAGCTATTGTTACTACCGCTCGGCAGTAGGCCTTCAACTGAGAAGAACCGTATACATTTTTATATATTTTTTCAAACATGTTTTACAACGAGCATGAAAATGCTTAGCAGCGTTACTTATGTCTTCTTTTATCGTTGATCGATTTGAAGTGTGCGAAGCACCCAGCAGTGAGGCGTTCCAAAGACGTAAGTATGTAGGTACAGTAGTACCCAACTGATAAAGCGCGTCGTGAATCTTCGTTCGCACAGAAAAGAAAGTATGTCACGAAGATTAAAGAAAGAATGCTGAAATTTACAATCAACCTTAGATCACTACTATAAGGTTCATTATACACTGCAGATGTTAGTTCCGTCTCAATCGCAAGTGACGCCTCTCCGCACACATGGCGGCAGCTGCCGACCAATAGCATTTGCCGCGCTTTGAAAATGTTTCTTCTGCGCAGGTAGTTACATCGGTAAGCCATATCAGTTGGGTACTACTGTACCTACAGGTGCAATGTGCATATATATAGATACATGCAACACACACATGATAGGTATGCTTAGTTACATACTCAAATAAACAGTCACCTATGGAAACATTATTCGAAGATTTCGGGTGGTTATAAGAACACCCATTTCACCCCTCGCCTGCCCGTAGATGTAGCACCTCCATGAAAATCCTCCTCATCCACTCTTGCACAAAGTATAAATCCAGCAGATGGAGCGCGCGGAACACGGGAGTGAGGCCAAAAAAGCAAATACAAATTGAGAAACACATACCAGCAGGGCTATTTTAAAACGTCGGATTCGATATCGGGAACGGATTCAATAATTTCCGAGGCGAATTTCAGCAATTGTTATTTTAATTTCCGAAAACTTTTCGATGAATCGAATTTATATTTCCGTAAAGAAACATCGAAAGTATTCGAATTCGGAAATTAAAATAGCAATTGCGGAAAATCGCCTCAGTAGTTTTTGAATCCGTTTCCGATATCGAATCCGAGCGTTTTAAAATACCCCTGCAGGTATTCGCTTTTGCATTTGTATTTGCTTTGTTTAACAAACTTTATTTAACAAAAATCACTTCTCTATTAATAAACTGTGGTTAAACAAAGCAAATACAAACTGAAAACCGAATACCAGGTATCTGATTTTGAATTTGTATTTGCTTTTTTTGGCTTCACTTGCGTGTTCCGCGCGCTCCACCTGTCTTTTATTGTGTAATCTGTGGTATAAATATTTAAAGTAACCTTCTCGGTAAGCATCTGCCGATCGTTCAGCGTGAGTCCAAGACCGGCTGCCTCGCAGTCAGCGGCGACCACTACCACCTTGTGTCTGAATTTCGGCACTTCTTCCTTTAAGCGGCTGAATACCTGAAGTATGAGGAACAAGACAGAGTTAATATAGTGGATTTTGTGAAAATACAGTATCGTTAGTAAATCGAATGTAGACTTTTTGGCGGGAACTTACAGAGTGACGTAGCATTTTCATATTTATTTTCATAAATTTGTGTATTATGAGTTTTATTGTGTATTTTTGGTGGTATTTTACCCAATAAAGATCAACCATGTGCACCAGTGAAGTGAAATGAAATGAATTATGTGTATCGTGACTATTCAAGTTGTCTCAAAATGTCCGTGAAGAGTTTTAGTACAATGACCACCATTGTAGTAAAACATGACTTTTATGGACGGTGACTGACTGAGGACTATAATGTGAAGTGATTTATTGTGACTGGAAACTATAATATAACTCGACACTGGCAGAAATGAGCCCTAATTTGGGCTTGGTTGCCAACATTAAAAATAAGAATGTAAATAGAAATTGGGCATTTATAAGAAAGGATGGCTAGCATCTACAATAGGTACGACCAAGTTATCTGTGAATTGAAGGGTGGTGGTCACTGAAAGTGGACAACAAGCAATGTGACAGTCGATTCGTGTGTGTGATATAGTATACTTTTGGGATAAAATTGTGTACACTAAGTTTTTTTTTTTCTCTTCTTAGGCTAGTACATACACCTTCATTATTGTTCCCTATTGATACTACAATCTGGCCATAATATTAGGTTAATAAGTAATTTATATTTAACATAAACTTATATAGCGACTATTTCTATGAATGTGTCCTTAACACTTTTTTTATTGTCTCTATTAAGGGTAAGACACTTTGTTCTTGTGTTCTTTATAAAGTATATAGCACTTGGACTACGTTAAACTATCATAACTAACACTACACTAACTCAAACGGTTTAGTTCTTTTGAGTCGTCTCACTATATCTGTGGGATCGAGGAGCTGGATTGCCTCAACGTTTACATGATGATGAAGCCGGTTTTGGTGAGTTTCTGCATACTTTTTAATTACTGTGTGCACCAACTCTACTTTTAGGTCCCGATGGAGGTCGACGTTTCTGATGTACCAAGGGCATTCACTATTTCCCTCAGTACCTTTTTCTGAAAGCGTTGGATGGTCAAAATATTGCTTTGTCTGGTGCAGCCCCATAGCTGTATACCGTATGTCCATACTGGCATAAGGACTTGTTTGTATAGTAATAGTTTATTTTGTGTTGACAGCGTAGAGTGTTTTCCAAGCAGCCAATACATTATTTTATACCGTAGGTATAATTCATCGATTTTCTTCTTGACGTGGGCTTTCCAGCGTAGCTAAGTGCTCTCTACTTCTTGAGATGCAAAGACTTTGCAGGGCCACCCAAGAATCCTTATAATTCTTGTATAGGGCCGGACAAAATCTAATATACCTAATGTGATGAAATAGCGACAGACTCAGAATCAACTCAGAATTTATATCCGTGATGGTGACCCTGCCAGGAAGTGACACACCCGTCAGCCTTCTGTCGTGAAATATAGTGTAAAATACCAATATGCAAATGAGGACCGTCATATCGAAGTTACTGAGAAAAATGACAAACAAACAATCACACCAGTGTGTCAAGGCTATATAAATATTAGCATCACTTAAACTGCACATCATTAAAATTCCACTAATGTCAATGTTGCACATGCATTTATTTTGTAAATATTATTATAATATGACGAAGACCTTAGTGGCAGATCATGTCCGTATGTTTTAGTGGTCACGTCAAGGTGGTGGTAAATTGGCAATCCCCTTGAAATAGCAAATGTCAAGGGACCCCAGAATAGGTACTGAGTTTGGGGGCTTTTTCTGAAAGCTAGCTATAAATCAACAAATTTTCCGCTCAGCGATCTCAGACCAAGAAAAAATGAAAGACGGAACGGTCTTTGTTCAGTAATAGGAAGCCGGGGTTCTTGTTAATACATGGCCTCTCACACACATATACACCATAGGTAGCCGATCGGTTCTCATTCCGTATTGAGGCGTTGACAGTGACAATAAGGCTCAGTACCATTTGCGTCTGCTTAGGCCAGTACTGATTTTACTCACGCTAACGTAGGAAATTTTCGGCTTCACTTTCTTATAAGGTGACACTCCGTCTTGATTTTTTTATATGTCTATGCCCGCGATATATCCCCTTAGGACCTAAGGACCGAAAATTTCCTACGTAAGCGTGAGTAAAATCAGTACTGCCCAAGCAGGCACAAATGGTACTGAGCCTTATCCTTAGGTGCCGATCCCACAGAGAGGTCTGCGTTCCGAATTCAGTATTGTACACACAGCAAGCAGTGTAGGGTTCTATAGTTGCAATATTCGCTACTGAACACACGTCGTACAAGGTGCCGCATTGATTACAGTGAAACAAAACGCAGAACTCTAGAACTTTCTGTGGGATTGGTGTCAGGATCAGTTCACACTGAGACCCGGCAGTCGTTTTGTACTTCGTTTCTGATTGGCTAAGTCAGGTACACACTAAACATTTAGATGCAGTGATTGATCGGGACTTATTAATCAATGCAAAAGCAATTACTAGGTGCCGATTCTGTTGTAAATCGCACTAAACTAATTTTAATAACATCACATCTCTTTCTTACAAACATTATTGAAAAAGGATAGAACATATTTAAAGCTGTCAAATTAAGCTTTGCCGTTTAACTTTACGGGAAATAGACGTAAACAACTTTGATGGCGACTAAACGTTTACGTTGAAAACAAGCATTGAACTAATTTGACAACACTACATTTCTTATATTCTTCGTTTGAAAGACATACCTAATCATCATCATCATCAGCCTGTAATGTCCCACTGCTGAGCACAGGCCTCCTTTCACAAATCAGGGTGAAAGGGAATGGGCAGATATTCCACCACGCGTGCCCACTCCGGATCGGTGGAGGTAGACTAGTGGTCAACCTACTGTTGGAGTTTTCAAGCCGCTTAGAAGGCCTCCAACTAGCTTTACGACTATCACAATTAAGTGATAACCGGGACCAACGGTTTTATGTGCTTTCCGAAGCACGGAAACGCTCGATTTGAAATACCACTAAGTCACCCATCCAGGTACCGACCACGACGGTGGTAGCATGCTACACCACGAGCGCTTTACCTAATTGTGAGACTAAATTAGTTTAGTTGTGAACACACGATTTACGTGACCCATTTGATATACCGTTACAAGAGTAAGACCACAAATTATAAATCATTCCAACATACCGGATCATCGAATACTTCTTCTATCCGAGTATATATATCCTTCCCTCTCTTCTGTCGTACTAATAAATAAAGATTCTCCACACCAGGACAGCTTCTCAGGAGTTTCTCCACCAAAATCTTGCCGAGGAAACCTGTAATTACAATTCAATAAGAAATTTTAATGTGAAAGCTTTTGTCAGTTTGTTTTTTTTTTCGCTCCAGTTTCCCCCGCTTTTTATAGCCTCTAAAGTTTTGCCGGGGTAAAAAGTATCTTATATATTAGATGCCAGAATCTAGATTTCGTTGCGTACTTTTTTTTACCATTGCCACTCGATAATAGGCATTTGGTTTCACCATTCGACTACCGACAAGAAAACGCTTATTTCCTCGCTGACGCCTGTATAAACCCGCCAAGTGTGAGTCCGAGTCTGACTTGCGCAGGGTTTCGACATCCTTAGACGTTAGGTACGTATATTTCTTGTTTTCTTGGGCTTGCCAACCGTCCTGCGATTGGCGGGACGTCCCATTTCACCACGGAGGACAGAAAGAAGCATTTCACTCAGAGGAAAAATCGCGCGAGAATACCTAGGTATGTTCGGCATGGCAATAGCTATCTATCCACGGTACGATATTTCGGGCAGAATAAAATTGATCGATTTAAGCTCAATATTAATTGGGAATAATAATGAAGCTATGTTTTAACTCAGACATAATAATAATAATAAATAATAATATTAAATGTTTATTGCCACAACAGCTTTACAATTTATAAAAACCATAACATACAGAGAAACAGGAGAGTAAGTTGTCACAAGTTACTGGCAAGGCCTAAACTAAGCATGAGAACATGCTTGTATCTCAGAGTATATAAATATTGTATCTTGGAACTTAGAGTGCGATATTTTTAGTTACGAATATAACAAACAAAACAGTGAGGTTTTTGAAATTTTGACAATAAAACAACCAGTAAATAAGAATGCAAAAAAAATGAACAAAGTTATGTATAAAAAAGAATAATTAAAAAAACGGGCAGGAATGAAGAATCTATGATAATGGTTATGTAAAGAGATGGGGACATATTCCATATTATGTCAGTGCGGCTATAATATAAATATTATGTAATAAATCTGAGCTTGTTTTGAAAATAGTAAGTATAATTGCTGAGGTTACTGCCGGCTCTTCTCAGCGGATGCAACCTTCCGAACCGGTATTAGAGTAATAGAGTCAGACTTTTCATGAGTGCCTGCGAATGTCTATTAGAATAAATGATTCTGAATTTGAATTTTGAATATGGTAATATACCAAATCATCTATATGGATTCAGCTAAGTGCGTTCGTGTGTGCAGTACCTAGGTATCTAATTGGTAAACAACTATTATATTGAAATTAAACACATCCTTAAGTTACGATTGAGGCGAAGGTTAGTTGTGAGTTGGATTTCAGCTGATTAGATCGAACAATGCACCCAAAGTGCTATGACATTCATTTGGTTTTAAATCTATTCCACCAATCCCGATCGACTTTGCGCTGATTGGCTAAGTCAAGGACACAGTGGACATTTAAGAGCAGTCAATCCGCCATACTTTTCATACAAAAGTTCTGTACTGATGATGGCGTTGTTAAACATTTTATGCAAGATGTTTTAAACAAATTGGTATCTTGTGCACTATATCTAGCCGTGTATCTAGGCAAAAATAAAAAAAGTGTGAAAGAAATTCAGTAAAAGCCTCCGAAAAACAGCGTTTACCTGAACTTTGGCCATATCATATTACCTACCTACTTACGTCTTGCACGAAAGTATCTACGTCCGTATTTTTATTCCATATATTGGGAAAAATGTCCAAATTTAACGTGGAAGCGGCATTTGGTGATTTATCCAGGAAGCTGGCAGCGCTGACAACCAAAGTTGGTGCGCAATCTATCCTGATTGAGTCACAAACTAAGAAAATAGATGATCAACAACAGCTGATCGGAAAAAATTTCGTCATTATCAGTGAACAAAAGCGGGTAATTGAATTATTGTCAACGAAAATCGACAAGTTGTGCAGTGCAGGGAAAGAGAGCGAGATACCGATCGACGTGCCTGTGCTGCAAAGTGTGAAAGAGAGCGAGATACTGATCGACGTGCCCGTGCGGCAAAGTGTGAAGGAGACCGCTATAGCGACTGATGCTCAAGAGATCTCGGCGCGCGGTCGCCGGGCTATGGAGCGATCTGCTAAGGGTGCGACTTCATTGAATAAACCGGAGCGGTTAAATAAGGCAAAGGATGATGCAGAGATAATTAATAATGATCAATCTACTAGCGCAGAGTCTTCAGGATGGCAAGACGTAAGTAAGTCGAAAAAGACGAAGAAATCCCAGCCAAAGATAGTTCAAAAAGGAGGGAACACACAGATTTCGTCGATTCTAGCTATCGAAAAGAAGAAATTTTTGCATGTCTGGTCCCTTCACCTTGATACATCGGGAGAGGCAATAACCAAACATGTTGAGAGTATTTGTAATACGAATGAAATAAAAGTGGAAAAACTCGTCCCGAAAACAAAAAGAGATTATTCGTCTTTTATGATCGGAGTGCCTGAATCTAAATTTGATAAGATCAATAATGTTGATTGTTGGCCGGTCAATACTCAGTTTAATGAATGGGTGTGGTTTCGAAACCAACGGAAATCAACTGGCCAATCAAATCATTGA
The DNA here is from genome assembly GCA_947623365.1 of Achlya flavicornis. Lineage (NCBI taxonomy): Eukaryota > Metazoa > Arthropoda > Insecta > Lepidoptera > Drepanidae > Achlya > Achlya flavicornis. The sequence continues at coordinate 19,924,600 of OX392467.1, read as the reverse complement.
TAAAAAGCCTATTACAGTTTTTTATCAGAATGTCCGGGGATTACGAACGAAAACCAGTAATTTTTATACTAATCTTTTGGCATCTTCGTGTGACCTATTTGCAATTACGGAGACAGGTCTGAATAATTCTATCCAGAATGGTGAACTTTTTCCATCAGGCTATACGATATTACGATGTGATCGAGCGGATGGCCGCAAGCAAGGAGGAGTCCTGTTAGCATCGTCTTCAAGATTAGATTTGAAACGCGTTTCCATCTGTAATGTCGACACAGCCTTATTTGAGATTGTAGGTGCGACCGTCCACCTCGGTAAAAAGTGTTTATTGTTTTGTTGTGTGGTTTATATTCCACCTAAATGTGATAATAATGAATATATGCGGTTATTTCATATATTAGAGGACTTGTGCCCTAAATTTGATAAAGTGTTGGTAATTGGTGATTTCAATATGCCCTCAACGACAGTGGAAATTCAAAATTATTATGAGTATGTTGCTGCTTTCTGTGAATTTCGACAGGTAAATAGTGTACACAATATTAATAATCGCATTCTAGATTTAGTTTTAACAAATTTGCCATTATCTGACTTGGAGGTGTGTCTGTCTGATGAACCGTTAGTAGATGTTGACGTGCAGCACCCGCCACTCCTGGTGAATGTCACGGTGGAGGTCGTGGGGAGTACGCGGACTTCACTTGAACCTATTTGTAATGGTTTTAATAATAGGACGAGATGGAATTTTACTAAGTGTAACTTCTTTGAATTATATAGTTTGTTAGGCTTAATAGACTGGGGTCCGTTGTATTTGATTCAAGATCCCAATGCTGCATTGACATATTTTTATGATAATGTAAACAAAGTAATTAATATATGTACACCTAAAAAGCAACGCAAATTAGGTAAATCAAAGCATACTTATCCATTGTGGTATACATCTAATTTGATATTGGATATCGAACGAAAATGGAAATATCACAAATTATTTAAATTATCAGGCTCTAAGACTGATTATGATTCGTTTTCCCGTTATCGCAAAATCGTTAAACATAAAATAGTTTCTACTTATGCAGAATACCAAAATAGGATACAGATAAACATAACGGAGGATCCGAAATGTTTTTGGAATTTTATTAAAAGTAAACAGTCGATACGTAATAGAACTCGAGTTACGAAGGAGGGGCAAGAGGTCAGTGAAGAGGAGTGTGCGGAATGTTTTGCTACATTTTTCCACTCTGTGTATAGTAAGGAGAAGCCGGTACTAGACCCATGCGAGGCGGAGCGCACGGCCGCAGCGCGCGCGACCTGCGCTGCCAACGTGATGAGCGCCGCTCGCGTACATATTGGTCAGTTGAGCGTGCGCGACCTGCACGATGCGCTTGCTCACCTCAAGCCTAAAACCTCAGTGGGTCCGGATGGTATTCCACCGTTTATTATCAAGGACTGTCGCTCAGCATTTGAATTGCCTCTTTTGCATATTTTTACTTTGTGTCTTAAACAAAGTTATTATCCTCAAGAGTGGAAAACCACTCGAGTGACCCCGGTACCTAAAGGTGGATCGGGTACTGAGGTAAGTGACTATAGGCCAATTGCTGTATTGTCAGCATTCGCTAAGGTGTTTGAGTCTGTGATTCATAGATCTATTTACACGCAAGTGAGGTCACAACTTACTGATGCTCAACACGGCTTTCTTCCAGGTCGCAGTACGGGGAGTAACTTGATGTCCTTCATGAATCACTTGGTACCAGCTGTTGACGCTGGGGGACAGGTGGACTCCGCGTACTTCGATTTTAGGAAAGCTTTCGATACAGTCGATAATGATATTTTGTTAGCTAAGTTTGCAGCGTTAGGCTTTACGCCTAGCCTGCTCAAATTTTTTTCAAGCTACTTAAGCGACCGCAGGCAGTACGTTGAATACGGAGGTTATGAATCGAAGGCATACTGCACATATTCAGGGGTGAGTCAAGGCAGTAATCTAGGGCCTTTAGAATTCATTCTGATGATTAATGATCTACCTTCTGTTGTGATTGACGCGCAATGTTTGCTATTTGCCGACGATCTTAAACTTTTCTTACCTGTAAATAATACTTCAGATTGTCAGAAACTGCAAAATGATATTGACCGGGTGGTACAGTGGAGTAAGGACAACAAATTATATTTCAACGTGAATAAGTGCTGTGTTATGAGTTACAGCCGCGCGCGAGCCCCACTACACTGTCCGTATGAGGTGGATGATGCGGTCGTATCACGCGTCACACGGGTTAGAGATTTAGGCGTAGAAATGGTTTCTGAACTGACATTCCGTCAGCATGTCATAGATATTTGTAAAAAATCATTTAGAAATCTAGGTTTTATCTTAAGGCAGTGCAGAGATTTTGAAAATACCGTAGTAGTCAAAATTTTATTTAATGCCCTCGTCCGCAGTCGTTTAGAAACAAATGCTATAATTTGGAATCCTTATGAAATCAAATATAGCCACATGTTAGAAAAAATTCAAAATAAATTTACACGGTTTTTATATTTGAAACAGTGCGGCACCTATCCTTACTATCCGTTAATGTACCCAAGCTTATTTGTAATGGGTATGGTGGGCTACAGTAGGCTGCAGGTGAGGAGGGAAGTTGCACTGGTTAAATATGTGTGGAAGGTATTGCGTGGGTGGGTGCATCATCCGGAAGTGCTAGCGGAACTGAAGCTATGCGTACCGGATGAGTACATATTTACGCGTCGCCGTCCTGCGTTACTCCTTGTGCCATTTGCTAGGACTAAATTGCTTCAGTATGCCCCACTTTCACGTGCTATATGGTGTATTAATGTAATTTCCCGGGATATTGATATTTTTAATTGTGGCCAGTCGAAATTCATCGAAGCAGCTTACAAATGCATTGAAAATGATGTATCATTATGACTTACTTAATTTATTTTATTTTATGATCTTATACAATTTAATTATATTATCTTTTTATTAATGTTTTATGTAACAGCTTTTGTAATTTTTGTTATAGCATCGAATTAGTATTATACTGTAATGGTGTTATAATTTTCAATAAATAAATAAATAAAAAAATAAAATAAATAAATATCTTATGTACCTATAAATTGAAAAAGTAAAGAAAACATCAAGATACCAGGCTTGAAAATGTATTGGAGATTCTAAATAACTAACTTTTTTTCACAAACTTGTAATATTAATAATTTTTCACAAGACGTATGTTATGTATACTCCTGGAATAAGTTTTATGATATGCGAAATCAGGAATGACGACCTAGCCACACCTAGCGAAGCGGCCGCGAGTGATCAGCGGAATTTACCGACTGATAACCGATGGCTCTGATGGTGTCTCTCTTTTTTCGCAGTCAAACATTACGTTGGATGAAAGTACAAGCTTTTAGGCTATGCTTGCGTTAAAGTTTCGTTGGCCATGAAGGGCCCCCTTTGGTCCTTACCATGAAGCAAATATCCAGGCCCTTACCTTACTGTTCAAAATCAGTGCAAAATCACTTACTAGTTGCGGAATCGGATTGCGATATTACTACTCTAAAGGGATATTTCTTGATGGCTGATTACATATTAATATGGTACTTATAGGTCATCATCATCAGCCATTGTAATCAACTGCTGGACATAGGGCTCTACCAGAGCGCGCAACTCCTTCCGATTTCTTGCCACCCGCATCCAGCACATTCCGGCCACTGATTGATATCGTCAGTTCATCGGGCTGGGGGCCTGGGGGCGGCCCACACTACGTTTGCCCCCCTTGACAATATGGTTGTCGACAATCGTCATCGTTAGGTTCATACAAAGGTTGATAGTTTACTAACGATGACGATTGTCGATAACCATCTTGTCTACGAGGCCCTTTTCTATTGACCATTCATTACTTAGGTAGGTAGGCTAAAATTAAATAATGTCACAGTATAGTCACTTACCAGTAGCACCAGTGATCAAAACATTTTTCCCATTATAAAACTTCTGTATATCGGAGGGTCGGTCTGTAGCATTCATATTTTCATCGACGTTTGTTTCCATTTTGTCTTCAGCAAAATTACTATAAGATTTGGTAGTAGAATCAATAATTATAGTTTTTTTTGCATTATCTTCAATGTTTTCTATATTTAAATTGCTATATGTCTTTTGTTCAGTCGCCGCCATTTTTCAGAGACGCATATTATTGTTTTTTTTTCTGTAAATAAGAGAAATAGCATTGAATTATTACACAAGAAATAATTATTTTATATTTTTTTTTATCATTAAGTACAATACAAAGGGCACGTCACGCTATACATATCCACTATAAGCCTTCTAATGTTTTGTATGTACTAAATGTTCATTGCCTGACCTACGGAATACTACGAATCGTCTAGCCAAGCTGTTACTGGCAACGAAGGCAGACTGGAAATGAAAAATCTGGGGCAGTTAACGCTATAATGCAGCATGAGGTTCAACGTCTGTCAGTAAGCTGGCCAATAATCGATTATGTAATTAATTAATAAAATATTAATTATGCCTCAGTGTTTTGTTACGAAATAAGATTTTGTAAAAAAACCTTTTTTAATACAAGCTTTTTTTGGTGACTGTACTTTTTGTTGACTGTACTTGCATTGCTTTCCAATATACTAATGTATGCCAAATATCAAGTCAATCCGACCTCTGCTCTGGAAATGTGTGTAATTCGACTTGCAAGATTCCACCCAAACAAAAATAGTTACATACACTGGAAGGAACATTGCAAGTTTAATAAAAGCTTGTAAAAACAGTTTCCGAAAGACAAAACTCAACTAAAACAGTGGTTGGTTGGTAGTGAAATCCGCGATGAGAATCTCGCAAATAGAAAACGTTCAGTAAAGAGATGTGTAAAGACCTCACTCTACACTAGCGCCGCGAATACAAGCACGTGTGGCCCTTTAGCGCCTGTCTGTGGTAATTAACATTACTATTTTGTTGTATGTACTTGCAGAAAATCATTGAACCGTATAGCATTCCGGTTGGTTAGCCTACTGACCTGAGTCACGGTTAAACTGTGACGCAACGCGTTGTTAGATAATAGTGTTGTATTGGAAATAAATAATGATCATAAACCTACAGGTTTGTTACAGTTTTTGTTATTCCGATTTCGATCTTAATGATGTTATTAGTACGGTGTAAAATGTGTTTGACCGTTGAACTACGCACCTTGGGATCTACCTATAACCATCATAGGAGACCGTAGTCACTTACCATAGTTACCATCAGAAGGACCGTTAGACAAGCCCCCTTAAAAAGGAAGCTAAGCAATATTGCTAACGCAATTCAATTTTTGGAATTTAAAGCACATTTTATGCAATTCATCAACTCCAAATCTTTTAATGAATAGAATTGTAAAAAAAACCGGCCAAGTGCGAGTCAGACTCGCGCACCGAGGGTTCCGTACAAACCTGTAGGTATATAAGTAAATGGTAGTATAGACCTGGGTATTTGATATTAATTTCAATTTATGACCTATTAAAAAAAAACTACTTACTAGATCTCGTTCAAACCAATTTTCAGTGGAAGTTTGCACCGTAATGTACATCATATATTTTTTATAGATTTATCATTCTCTTATTTTAGAAGTTACAGGGGGGGGGACACACATTTTACCACTTTGGAAGTGTCTCTCGCGCAAACTATTCAGTTTAGAAAAAAATGATATTAGAAACCTCAATATCATTTTTGAAGACCTATCCATAGACACCCCACACATATGGGTTTGATGAAAAAAAAAAAATTTAGTTTCAGTTCTAAGTATGGGGAACCCCCAAAATTTATTGTTTTTTTTCTATTTTTGTGTAAAAATCTTAATGCGGTTCACAGAATACATCTACTTACCAAGTTTCAACATTATAGTTCTTATAGTTTCGGAAATAAATGGCTGTGACATACACGGACAGACAGACATGACGAATCTATAAGGGTTCCGTTTTTTGCCATTTGGCTACGGAACCCTAAAAATGGGTAACTATTTTACCAAAACATTGGAATCACTTAGGATCTGCCGAGAATTCGAAAAAATTAATTGCGTAGCAATATTGCTTTAGCTTCCTTTTTAGTCCCCCAGTTGTCAGTTATCTAACAAAAAAGAAACTCAATGAAACTGATAGCTTCTTATATTTTTTTTAGTTTCATATTTGACCCGGGAATCAAACCAACAGCTATTCAATACGTAAACAAAACAGTTTTCATAAAGAAATAATTATAAATCATACTAGGTATACAAGGAACATATACAGTAATAGCACGACTTATACAAATTCAATCCTTTACCCTACGCTAGCTTTTCCCCGCAATTTCACCCGCGTTTAAAAGTAATCTATAACACTTGGGGGCACTGTAGCTTCTAGCTTCCTATTTGTGAAGGAATTTTCAGAATCGGTTCACTAAATCCGATAAATTGCTTTTTACTTGCGAAGACGAATGACGATTGAGCTGTCGCTCGTAAAACTTCTCCGTAAATAAGCTGCCATCTAAAATATACATTTGTTACCCATTTATTTTTATTTAAAGACTGAGGTGTCGTCCTAATTGGCGACGATCGTACGATCAAACGATGCGATTTCGTCGCACGATCGCGCTTATGTTCCTGTGCTCGCGCGATGACTTGCGAACTTCAATTAGGACACTCTAAAGAGTTCTGTGTATTTAATCTCATCGTGCGACGAAATCGCATCGTTTGCTTGTACGATCATCGTCAATTAGGACCACGCCTGAGCAAATTATCTTTATATCTGTTTTGGCCTTTTTATTTTTTAATTTAAAGGTTATTATTTGTTTGTTTTAAACGCGCTCTCTAGAAGCTATCTCTAGAACTGCCAGTCGGATTCGAAACATTCTTCCACTAATAAGAAGCTATATTATCCCCGAATTTTTATCCCGGGAACTCGGGTGAAACCGCGGAGGTCAGCTAGTCGTAAAATTTTATCCTAACTATTCGTATCGTAATATTATAAATGCGAAAGTGAGTTTGTTTTTTTGTTACGCCTTCTCGCCACAACATAATTTTGGCATACAGATAGCCTATGTTATGGAGAAGGACAGAGGCTACTTTTTATCCCGGGAGAGGAACGCGGGTGAAACCGCGGGGGACAGCTAGTTTCATATAATGGTACTTTTTGTAAAATTTCGGGTCAAGGATAAATAGCAAGTGCATTGTGTTTACTTATTTTATGGTGCATCTCGAGTTGGCTATTAAGTTTTATTGGTCATTAAACATACTGGAATACAAATTATTTTATTGCTTTACCTTTTATAAAAACCACAAGTGCGAGTATGACTCACGCACCGAGGGTTCCGTAATGTAGAATCGAGCCTAATGGTGCGTCCATGCTACGCGAATAGAGCACGAGCCGAGCCACGAACGAGCCTACAACGAGCACGATGCGAATCCCTTTGTTCGTGAAGAAACTGACAATCGCGCTCGGTCGAGGCTCGCAAGCCCGTCCACGCTACGCGAATCGTGCTCGCAGTGTGCTCGTTCGAGGCTCGGCTCGTGCTCGGTCCGCCAAGCATGGACGCACCATAAGATTTTTGTCCGTGTTAAGTTTCCCTTAAATCTGAGTTCTGTGACACATGGTATTTTATTACGTAATGCACATAGCTAATGGTTAATGTTCATTTCGATATAATAAAAGAATACTATGATAGAGCGAGGTTTCATGAAAAATTGTGAGTACACACGGCTACAGATCAAGCTATACATTTCTAGTATAAGCTGACCTCCCATTGTACGGAAATCGTATACAATGCGAGTTCAGCTTATACTGGAAATGTATAGCTTGATCGGTAGCCGTGTGTACTATTTCAGAGTAAACAAATGGAAATTCACTAGATATTGGTAAAAAAAACCCTTGAACTTGACGACTCATCCTATGTGAAATAGAGTATATCCTAACTAATATTATAAATGTGAAAGTGAGTTTGTTTGTTTGTTACACCTTCACGCCTCAACTACTAAACGGATCATCATGAAATTTGGCATGCAGATGCTTAGCCTATAGTATGGAGAAGGACATAGGCTACTTTTTATCCCGGGACCGCGTGTGATACCGCGTTGATATTTTTATAATTAGGTACAACTTGATACCTCCACGCATTTCTGAGAATCTTGATGAGGTCTTGACAGACATACGGACATCGAAATGATCCTGTAAGGCTTCCTTTTTCCCTTTTGAGGTACGGAACCCTAAAAACATCCGAACAGTGTGATTTTTTTGGAACCAATAAATCCTTATCGCACGACTGCCCAAAAAAGGAGTGTAGTTTTAATGTTTTCAGGTGTCAATTAATGTAATGTTGTCATGAATTAAACTTTTTTTTTTATCCGCACTAAGGGGACGTACATTAATCACGTGAGTACCGAATAGGGGGGAGGGGGTTCGGATAATATCACGGAAAATCACGGTAGGGGGTTGGGGGTTTTGAGGTATATTACGTGTATTTTTTTTGATGCGCCCACGCAAATCTAGCCACGCTAACTGCTGAGGATGCTTATCCACTCTTCACTATTGAAGACAGCCAAGTAAGCCCATGGTGGTTCTATTTCATAAAAAATGTTTTGACTATCTTTACTTGTTTTTGAGGCCGGTTAAAAAATACACGTGATTTTGGCAGGGGGAGAGGGGTAGCCTAAAACCTCACCATATATCACCAGGGGGGTGTGGGGAGGTCAAAAAGTGGTCTAAAAACCACACGTGATTAATGGACGACCCCTAATAATAGTTTTACATATGTTGCTGACCGTGCATCAGTACGGTTGTCAAAATGTAGTAGTACATAAACTTCCGTCCACTTCTTTCCTGTATAACTCTCGCTCGCAACTGGCCAGTAATCGTAGTTGAGGTATCTTGATATTCTTTAGGCCTTGTGTGTGTACTTTATCTGTAAATCGAGGGCTTCATAACAAAGGGGCGTACATGCCAAAATGCGTAATATACACCTGTTTATTGTGTAAGTTTTGCCATGCAATAACATTATGCCTTTCATTTTAATCTGTAAACATAATATGTGTTTAAAACATACTTATAGGAGGAGGTAGAGCGTAGCGTTTTTTCGCTCAAAGAGCAGCTCGACTGGGGAAGTACCTCCACCTTACAGAATACCGCAGCCAAATAACTTTATGTCGTCTTCCTCCGCGTGAGTAAGGTCGACAGAGCTCATTGGGGAGGGGGGAAGGGTCGGTCACACGTGAGTGAGGGTAGGGTAGGGTTGGTAGGGTAGGTAAGGGGGCAAAGAAAGTTTGTATCAACATCTGGATTTTTTTACGACAAGTCCATGATTTGTGTGTTGCAATTTGTTTGGAAATTAAGAGTGACCTACTTCAGGGTTATTGGTCAAATCACCCCCTACTAAGAGGAGAGAGGGGAAAAGTGCTAAAGAAATTTGAAATAACTTTAGGCTATGAACTTTGTACGCATTGAGGGTTCTTCTTAGCGGTAAACTAAGAATGGATTATCCTCAATTCAACACTTGATTTACTCAAATAGACCAAGCGAGTGAACCCGTGGGCCTAAAACTAGCTACAACAATATATAGAGACAATGGTAAGTACCTACTCCGAGATAGATTCGCGCGAGACTATGCCCCCTAAGTATATGTAACTGCATCAGAGAATTCTTACGAAATGCCTACTTGGCAAAACCCACAGCTGTTACATAAACTGTGAACTTGAGCTAAATTTCCATTGATATACATAATAGAAGCGTGTAGTTTAGTGACAGTTATAACAATTTGGCGTGATCTAAGTTGTTGCGATATTTATTATTAATATGCTGAGGTGAAAACTGTGTCAGAGGTTGATGAACTTGACTGGTGTCTTAGGCGATATTATCCAGCTCCACGGTCGTCAAACTGCGGCCCGAGGCCAGTGTATCAAAACTGATTGTTGGGCGTGAGTGAAGTGAGGTTAAGTAATTAATGGGGATGATGAGTCATGGTGAATATTACAACATGCCGTAGTTCTACGGATTGGAAATTCAAATTATTATAACAAAGTGCAAAAAACTAAAAACAACAAAATTATTTAAATGGCGGGGAGTCCATCCTCATTGAAACCAGAATGGTTACATACTGTGCGGTCTCAAAATAGCTTCCTTCCGCAGTCGCTCAGTACCCCGAGTGTAAAGAATTGACGTTAATAAACGCATACTAATTCATTTGCGTTAACTATAAATTTGTATGGGAGAAATTAGTACCATGAGTATTCCGCTAGAGGCGCTGTGCCAATTCTTATAGAGAAGTGTCGTAAACGCAAACTAATTAGTTAGCGTTTATGTTTTATTTACAAACGTCAATTCTTTACACTCGGGGTACTGACTGTGGAATGATGCCGTGGTTTTCCCAATGCAGCATGGGGTCCTTCAAAAACGGTGTGAAAAGATTTCTACAGAGTCGGCAACCCGCGAGGGATACCCCTGGTGTTGTAAGCGTCCATAGGCTACGGTAACCGCTTACCATCAGGCGGGCTGTATGCTTGTTTGCTAACTTAGTTGTACCTATTAAAAAATATATAAGAGACCTCAAAGTTACGCTGTTAGGTTATTTTATTGTGATAATATTTTAATTATATTACACATAAACTACAGCATGTACTATGTGCATTATGTCGTCATGGCCAGAAAAGTAAGACGACCACTGGTAGCTGCCCATTTAACCCCCCCTTTTTGTTTAGCCCCGTCCTGCGCTCAGCAACCACCAAAAATTATAATCGTATAGGAACGTTTCGTTCCATTTATTCAATGCCATGAAACTTTGGTTGGTTGTTGTGCGCAACTTGGGGAAGACTTTTTATAGAAAAAAGGCGTTGCAAATCACGCTGAGCAGTTGCTAGTAAACATTTTTCTTTTTTTCCACTTTTTTATCACTCAAGTGTGGTTGTGCGTTGAAAGATCAGTCATACAGTCAGGACAAGATACAATCTTTTATATGTGTGAAAATATGAATATTTCGCTAATTGAGACCTAAGTTCAAAGCATACGTAGTCCCACTTGAATCTTGTATGCGGGTCGCGTAGGTACTCTCCATACAAGGCTAGTGAAATGGGTCGATTGGTCGCCGGTTCGATGCTTGACTGGCATTGTGTGTTCATCTGTTTATAGCGGTGATTCATTGAAGTGTTCGCTGATGCACGAGGTATGTAGAACCAATATGGATTTAGGAAAAATTACTGCACTACATTTGCGGTCTATAAATATATACAAGAAATATTGAATTACATTAGGGACAAAAATTATGCCGTCGGAATATTACTAGATATGACAAAAGCTTACGACAAAGTATCTCACACCATACTAATTGATAAACTCAACAAAGTAGGCATCCGAGGGGAAGCAAATAATTGGCTCAAGTCGTACTTAGCTGACAGACAACAATACGTGCACATAGAACATTACAATAATGACACTGGGGAGACGAGTAACATACAATCTGATATCATAACCACAAACTGGTCAATTCCACAAGGAAGTGTGCTAGGATGTATACTCTTTCTTATTTATATCAATGAGCTCCCTAACATATCAAATCCTTTATGTATCCTTTTCGCTGACGATATATCCCTCCTGTTCAAATGTTCAAACGATACAAGCACCTTAGATATAATTCAAGAAACTTTTGAAAATGTTGAAACATGGCTCCTAAAGCATAATCTGGAAATAAATACAAAAAAAACTAAAATAATACAATTTAGACCACATCAAAAGAAACATTTACGCCTAAATACGGTTCTTAATCTATACTAATATTATAAAGAGGAAAGATTTGATTGTTTGTTTGTTTGTTTGTTTGCATTGAATAGGCTCCGAAAGTACTGAACCGATTTGAAAAATTCTTTCACTATTGGGAAGCTACACTATCCCCGGTTAACATAGGCTATATTATATTTTCAAAAAAATTAGGGATCCTTACTAAAACTCCAATAATGTAACCCAAGGTGTAAAAAAATTACCTAAAATATTCATTACATCGCATGCGCTGCGAAAACTATTGATGATAGAATAAAATAATGTACTACGACTTTGTAGAACACATTATTATTTACAAAAAGTGTCGGGATACCATATGTCTAACTATTATAGTTATGCCACAATAAGTGTTTTTCTATTTTAAAATTTTAATTGAAATGCCGCCGCTAGAAATGGCTCTCTATTTGTATCTTGGTATTAATCCTTATCAAAATAAATTACCTCATATTTAAGACTGTTTCAGTACCTTTATATAACTTTTTGAATTATTCAATTCGGACATTCCATTCAAAAGATATCACGAGTTTAAAAATATAAGTATAAGCAGAAAAATCACGTCACTGGGATACGGGCCGTACTAGGGAGTCAATCTCTTTTCGTGTGGCTCAGTGTTTGTAAAAAACGGCTTGACCACGGAGGACAGAAAGATGACCGATTCTTAAGAAATTTAGTGTATATAGGTCTGAGAATAGGACGTCAACTATTTTTCATACCCGTAGGTTGGGGTTGGGTAGGGTAAGGTAGGGTAGGGTAAGGTAGTGTAGTGTAGTGTAGTGTAGGGTAGGGTAGGGTAGGGTAGGGTGGGGTGGGGTAGGGTGGGGTAGGGTAGGGTAGGGTAGGGTAGGGTGGGGTAGGGTAGGGTAGGGTAAAGTAGCACCACAGGGTAGGGTAGCACCACAGGGTAGGGTAGCACCACTAGCACCACAGGGTAGGGTAGCACCACAGGGTAGGGTAGTACCACAGGGAAGGGTAGCACCACGCGAACGAAGTCGCGCCGGGCAGCTAGTTCGTTAAATATAGAGGAAGTTGATAAATTCAGTTTACTAGGCATAACAATAGACACACATATAACCTGGAAAGATCATATAGCAAAAATTAAATCGAAGTTATCACAATTTATCTATGCTCTAAGTATATTAAAATCAAACACCCATACAGAATGTGCGTTGACCGCTTATTACGCGTATGCATATGCTTGGCTCAAATACGGAGTGCTTCTGTGGGGTGAAAGCACAGATGCAAATGACTTATTTATTGCCCAGAAAAAGTGTTTACGAATAATAGTTAACATTAAACAAAAAGATAGTTGTCGTCCACATTTTATTGAAATGAATATGCTCACACTTCCTTCAATATACATATTTGAAACTGCAAAATTTGTTAGGAAACATATATCCATCTACACATATACAAAAAATGCACGTCGTAATAACTTACTAGCACTTCCTGAACCAAAATTAAGCATCTACAAAAACAGCCCATATTATAGATCCATTATCATTTACAATAAAATACCCAATACAATCAAATCTGAAGTAAGCGATAAGTTGTTCTATAAAAAGCTCAAAGAATATTTCATTAAGAACTGTTTTTATTCTGTAGAGCAATTCATAACTGCAATACATTAATTAAGGTTGTATTCTTTATATATATATACTAGCAGACCCCCGCGGTTTCACCCGCGTACGGTTTGAATTTTCTCCTTCGAAAACCAATGCACGCCATAGATATTTTTATAATTAAAACTAAAAACCTATATTATACGTACACAAAAAAATCGAACTCAAAGAATCTTATTTAATTATTATAACATCAAATGAGAAAGAAATTAATTTAACTACAATCAAAATATTCTAATGAAATAGAGAAAATGAACTATTTTTTTTCATTGGCGTCACACGGGGTGTGTATTTTGCCAATTTCCAGTTATATTATATAAGTTCTAGTCACAATAAATCACTTTCACATAGTCCTCATGCAGTCAGTCACCGTCCAAAACTCAAAATACACGAATTTATGAAAATAAAAATGAAAACGCAACGTCACTCTGCAAGTTCTCGCCAAAAAGTCCGAGAAAATGAACTTCCAAACATATTTCGAATCCTAATCCGTTTAAATATTCTTTAATATTTGACATTCCAATTTTAAAGAGTAATTCAGTTTCCAGAACAAAAGGCAGATAGAGCGCGCGAAACACGGGGGTGAGGCCAAAAAAAACAATTAGGTACAAATTGAAAAACATATACCTGGTATTCGCTATTGAATTTGTATTTGCTATGTTTAAAAGCTGCTGTGTGCTAATTTATTAAAAAGAAAGTGTTTTCGTTAAATAAAGATTTTTAAACACAGCAAATACAAATTCAAAAGCGAATACCAGTACGTGGATTTAATTAACCGTAACTTTATTGCAATGAAATTCCGATTGAAATAACCTCTAAATCGGTAGAAATATAACGAAATCAGAAATGGTTCCATTTCTAATGAACCACTGTTTGTATTTGCCGTTATCAGAACGTAAAAAAGATATCAGAAAACCGCTATATTGAACCGATTTCAATTCAAAAACTGATTGGAATTTAGTTACGTAATCGCCCCCCTGTTCTTTTTTGGCCTCACTCCCGTATTCCGTTCGCTCCATCTGCCTTATTCTGTAATCTGTGAAAATCGGATTGAGATTTCAAACATGTCGTTGTGTCAAAATAAAAAATGTTATTTAAATCAAAAGTACTAAGGAGTATTGATATCAACTTCGATGCAAATAACCCCTAAAATAACTTTCTACCCCTTTTTGACCCCGTTAGGCGATGAATTTCAATAAAATACGCAACACATCTTCCATCAATTCTGTTAAGGAATGTTTATGCAAAATTTGAAGTAGATCGGACCAAGGAATCACATTGTCCCATACAAACTTTGCCCCCGTTTTTCACCCCCTTAGGGGTAGAATTTCGGAAAATCCTTTCTTATCTGATGCCTACGTCATACAAAGAACTCACCCTCCAAGTTTCAGGTCTCTACGATCAGCGGTTTAGGCTGTGCGTTGATTGTCAGTCAGTCATTCAGGACAAAGCATTTTATATATATAGACTAGCAGACCCCCGCGGTTTCACCCGCGTACGGTTTGAATTTTCTCCTTCGAAAATCAATGCACGCCACAACAATGTTCCGTGATTAGACACAAAAAATCGAACACAGATATTTTTACAATTAAAACTAAAAACCTATATTATACCTACACAAAAAAATCGAATTCAAAGAATCAAATTTAATTATTATAACAACAAATGAGAAAAAAATTAAATTAACTACAATCAAAATATTCTAATGAAATAGAGAAAATGAAAATATTTTTTTTTTCATTGGCGTCACCATGGTGTGTTTATTTTGCCAATTTCCAGTTATATTATAGGAGTTCTAGTCACAAAAAATCACTTTCACATAGTCCTCATGCAGTCAGTCACCGTCCAAAACTCAAAATACACGAATTTATGAAAATAAAAATGAAAACGCAACGTCACTCTGCAAGTTCCCGCCAAAAAGTCCGAGAAAATGAACTTACAAACAAATTTCGAATCCTACTCCGATTTAAATATTCTTTAATATTTGACATTCCAATTTTAAAGAGCATTTCAGTTTCCAGAACAAAAGGCAGATAGAGCGCGCGAAACACGGGAGTGAGGCCAAAAAAAGCAATTAGGTACAAATTGAAAAACATATACCTGGTATTCGCTTTTGAATTTGTATTTGCTATTTTTAAAAGCTGCTGTGTGCTAATTTATTAAAAAGAAAGTACGTGGATTACGTAACTTTATTGCAATGAAATTCCGATTGAAATAACCTCTGAATCGGTAGAAATATTACAAAATCGGAAATGGTTCCATTTCTAATGAACCACTGTTTGTATTTGCGGTTATCAGAAAGTAAAAAAGATATCAGAAAACCGCAATATTTTTTTCAATTCGAAAATGATTGAAATTTAGTTACGTAATCGCCCGCCTGGTATGTGTTTTTAAATTTGTATTTGCTTTTTTGGCCTCACTCCCGCGTTCCGTTCGCTCCATCTGCCTTATTCTGTAATCTGTGAAAATTGGATTGAGATTTCAAACTTGTGTCAAAATAAAAACAGTTATTTAAATCAAAAGTACTAAGGAGTATTGATATCAACTTCGATGCAAATCACCCCTAAAATAACTTTCTACCCCTTTTTGACCCCGTTAGGCGATGACTTTCAATAAAATACGAAACACATCTTCCATCTATTCTGTTAAGAAGTGTTTATGCAAAATTTGAAGTAGATCAGACCAAGGAATCACGTTGACCCATACAAACTTTGCACCCGTTTTTCACCCCCTTAGGGGTAGAACTTCGGAAAATCCTTTCTTATCTGATGCCTACGTCATACAAAGAACACACCCTCCAAGTTTCAGGTCTCTACGATCAGCGGCTTAGGCTGTGCGTTGATTGTCAGTCAGTCATTCAGGACAAAGCATTTTATATATATAGATAATTCTACAATTTGTATCCCTTACTTTTCTTTACCTACTTATAAATATTTAAGGAATAAAATGTTTAAATAATATAACGTATATGTGATATTCTCATATAATGATAATATAAATAATATTAATATATATAACAAATATTATATAACATTAATAATAAATAGGTACCTGTTATGTTATTTTGTACCAACTATAGTAGATACCTACTTAAAATTGTAATACCCTTACAGGGTGCATGTATGCCACTACTTTTAAACCTTAAAATGTATGTGTACTTGTTGCAATTAATAAATGAATATGAATATGAATAAAATATGAGTATGTATAGATATAAGATATGGCTGCCATAGTCTGTAAATGGGGAGGAGGCGGTTGCAGGTTTCGAACCCGGGACCTTCGTCGGTATCCGACGTCACTACCACTGAGCTATCATCGCCTTCTCTAGGATTTTTGTGCTTACCACCTTCGGCCACATTACTGACCATGGTGAGATTGTGGTCAAAAGGAAAATAATACGAACCGACAGACGGACAAACGCTGCGTAGTTTATGGTTCACTAAATTGTTCACGACTGGTATTGTGTCTGAGATAGCAGTGCTTACAACACCACGTTGGGACTTTAAATACTTATCTTCATACATAACCGCTTTATGACCAAATCAGTGTTATAGTCTCTCCAACTAAATCAGTGTTATAGTCTCTCCCGTCTCACCTGTGCGTCTCACTCTTTCGATCGCCATTATAACTATATATAAAATAACTAGCTGTCCCCCGTGGTTTCACCCGCGTTTCCGGAATAAAAAGTCTATGTCCTTCTGCATACCATAGGCTATATGCATGCCAAATGTCATGATGATCCGTTGAGTAGTTGATGCGTGAAGGCGTAACAAACAAATAAACTCACTTTGGCATTTACAATATTAGTTAGGTAGGATGTTTATTCATTCATAAAAAATATTATCAATTTTATGAATAAAGACATATCACACGCTTAAATCAATACAGTCACTAACAAAAAAAGTCAACTTTTCAAGAGAGCCATAACACTTTATTTGTGGTATGTGGTATTTATATGAGGATACGAGTTCTATGGCGATACGTAAGAATCCATGCAAAATGTTATTGTTGTTTAATATAGAATTTATTATTTTTTATTTGTTTGAAGCGCTCGTGGTGTAGCATGATAAGCCGTTCTTAATCGATCGGTCTACCACCGTGCACCGTCGTGGTCGGTATCTGGATTCTGGATGGTATTTCCTAGTGGTATTTCAAATCGAGCGTTTCCGTGCTTCGGAAGGCACGTAAAGCCGTTGGTCCCGGTTATCACTTAGTTGTGATAGTAGTTAAGTCAAAAAAAAAAAAACTTTAACAAGAAACTATTGTTTATATGCCAAAACTTTTTATTTAACGAGTCTTAGTGGGCTGTGTCTCATGAACCGTATAGACAGTTGAAATTTTCACAGAATGTGTATTTCGGTTGCAGCAATAACAACTAATAATACAATGGGGATGATTCCTAGGTAAAAAAAAAAATAAAAAAATTCTGTCTGTTAGATTATCAAAAAATATTGCATACGTATTTCATCATAAAAAAAATAATTATTAATTAAATTAATCATAAAAAATTTACAAAGATAAAGCGAGTCCATTGAGGAACAATCCATTTAGAGTAGTAATACCACAGTCTATTAAATATGGATTAATAGACTGTGGTAATACCGAGCAATCCGATTCCGAAACATTTTCGGTAGCGCATTTTCGGTGGTGGGAAATTGGTGGAATAGATTGTAAGCAAAATCAACGTCATTACGCTTCTTTGGCTTAATTGTTCCATGAGCGTGTCTAAGTTCGGGATTGCGGGCTCGTGACGTCACTTTAGAGTAATAAATTAATTATTTCGCCGACTTCAAAACAGTGTCAGATAAGGGTTATTTCTTACTTTTTAGTGTACTTTGAAGGCGGTTTATTTTTTTTGTTAAAAAGTTAATTTATTTTAGAATTTTTAGATACTGTCGCGTGTAAAGGTCTGCGTAAACAATGCATATTTAAGCGATAGCAGCAATGTTTAAGAGTTCCGTTCTCTGTCTCCGAAACTCATCATCAGATGTACCTATTAATGGTAAATACCATTTTCAACTTTTATAGGCTGCTGCGCGTAACAGCTACGTTTTACGCTCCCTCTGTGTCATTCTGCTTGTCATAGTGACGTTCATAATGATACCTAGTAGTTGTTGAAATATTCCAATTAAAATCGGGAGAAATTTAAATATCAAACATTACTTTGTAATTTTAATTATTTCTTTTGATTTAGCCCCTAACAGTTAGGGGCTATTTTTTTTGACGCGTGCACAGCTTCGACACTCAATCTGGATGTATCCTTAATCAAAGGTATTTACAAACAAAAAGTAGCAAATGTAGTAGGTACCTATATCAGTTATTTGGTTTCCATAGTACAAGCTCTGCTTAGTTTGGGATCAGATAACCGTGTGTGAGGAATGTCCCTGGATATTTATTTATAATGAAAATTATGACGCAAACCTTTAATTTTTACCTCAACCTCACTAGACAATGTTTTATTAGACTGATAGTTTTCTCTGTCTACGATGGTTTACGCTTTGCAAACATAGGTAATCAGCAAGTTTGAAAACTAGGTCACGCATAAAATTTTGTAACTTATCTAATTGAGAAGAAATTGGCACATACATAACTAAAGTTAGCCGCATAACAACTAGGCAATTATTAAAATAATTAAACATGACCTAAAAACGAATCTCTGTAAAGGCACAAATGTGAATGATTCAGCCGTTTGCGAGAATCGTGAGGATATACAAATATTTGACAATTAATAAATCATGACCTGAATGTGGGGAACTAAAGATTGTGCATCGATTAGTTTGATGAGCAAATCAGCAGATTTTTGAGATGTAAACATGACCTCAAAATATTTTGTTTATGTTTTATTCGTAAATGGAACAGTTTTTTAGAATATAATAATAAACATATAAATACGCTTTTAAAAATACCCAAAATGTATACCCTGGTAGAGCAAGTTAACTCTATGGTTATTTAAATTTTTTATTTTATTTTAAAATATTTGCCACGATTGATCGATTCCGCAGCCACTTTCACAAGCACCTTATTTACAAAGTCCAGATAAGAATATACCTTTCGAAATTACGCATAAATTAAACATTCAGAAACAATAATTAAGTATCATAATACTTAACAACAATTAGTCTATTTTTTTTGCATAATGCTCACCTAATTAATTCCTTTATCACAAATTACAATAAAAAACAAAACGGTCACTGAATTCGAATTTTAAAACACAGCGCGTAAAAAACTTATTCAATATAAATAACGCACTGAACTGTCAGATGGAAAGCGCGCGAACGCTTGCAATCATGGCGCGGCGAAGACTATTGCAACCCGCCAAAATATGAGGCCAAAATGATGGTTATGCAACTTTATAGCCCGCGTATTACATAAAAATCGCCGTTGGCACTTGCGTTGTATTATGCAAAGATCGGTACATTTTTTTTAGGTATAGGTACGATGCGTCCTTTAATTTCTTAAAGTTTTTAGGGTTTCGAACCAAAAGGGGAAAAAAACATTACTGTGCGACTGTTCGTCTATCACAGCGTTATATTTCAGCAACCACTAACGGTATTGATTTGAAATTTGTAAGTTTTGAATATTGCCCAAACCTTGTTCTTATATGCCTGTAGCCCAAACCAAGAAATATAAAAACGGCCAAAGAATGTCGGACGTCGGACCCATAGATTTAGAAATTATAGAGTGATCGTTAGTTAACAACGTTACCTTGCGCGAAGCGTAAGCAGTTTCCATATAGATGCGTTCACAGATATATCATACGTACACTAGTTGATTTAAAACAACCAATTGTAAAAATGTTTTTTTTTTCATCATAATATGTAAAAAACTACATAGTTTTCAGCTATAGTACGGTTCATGAGATACAGCCCACTGACAGACAGACGGACGGCCGGACGGATGGCCGGACAGCGAAGGCCTACGGTCCGAAACCCTAAAAAAGAACCCTTATAGTGCCACTCCGTCCGTCAGTCAAAGACTGACCCAAATGATCTGAGGTCACAGCGCTATATTTCAACAACCACTGATGCTATTGATTTGAAGTTTGGAATAGCTTTCAATATTGCTGGCTCAAAAATATATTCATTTTCTTTGCAAATGGGGCCGGAAAGGGGTACCGAAATATAAAAGTACGGCTACAAGTTAAATTGGGGTATCGTATGAAAAGCTCTACATTTGTACATTCTGATACATTTTGACTTATGGTGAAAACTTAGAAAAAAATACCAGACATAAAACAAAATGGAAGTTAGTACTTAATTCACATTTTTTTTTGAGTATGCAGAAAGTATGCAGATTTGTAGCGGTATAAAAACCTATAAATACTGTGTAATATTTGAATCGGATCAAAAATTACGAAATTACAGCGATTTTAGTGCAAGAATCTCAAAAACGCTCCCGAGGATTTAGCGAGCGTCCCTTTGTGACGTCCTATCAGTCTGTTCTCACTGGACGGATTAAAATGAAATTTGGGAAACCGATAGCCTATGGTATGAAGAAGGACAAAGGCTACTTTTTATCCCGAAACTCGAGTGAAACCGCAGGGGACAGCTAGTTTATAATATGATGACGGTGATGATGATGATGAATCCGGAAATGAAGTGCCTTTTGTCTTTCTCCACTAATTGACTCCCTGCCAAATTTCACGGAGTATGTGCCGTGAGCACGGATATGTTAAACGCTGCCTCGAAACGAACTATCATTCTAATAATATTCTTACTCTATGGTCTCGTCACGACTATTTTCCCGAAAATTGCAATGGCTTTAATTGAAGACAATTTGAAGCTTTAAATACCTATGTAGGTAGGTATATCCTTTTTTAATAATGTTTGTAAGAAAGAGACGTAATGTGATTAAAATTAGTTTAGTGCAAATTTGCAACAAAATGTAGGAAATACTAATGATTGAACTAATCACAGTTCACCCATATCTCCGAAGTTCACTAAGCAAAAAATCAGAAAATATTGCATTAAATAGAAATTGATGTAAGTAAATACTAATTACAGAATTTTTTTACGATGTTCCTAACTACCACAGTTTTTTGAAAACCTTCAAAATTCCTTACTCACGCCACAGTTATAGTAATCTGTGCTCACGCGCAGGAAAAACATTCAGTTATTTGACTGCAGGTGGAGCATGGGCGTCGCGCCAGCCGACGGCCTAGGCGGGAGCAGCGGGAGCAAGTTGATATATAGGTACTTATATTACCCCTTTTATATTATCGCTTTTTAACTAAATCAGTGTAATAGTGTGCCCCGTCTCACTCTTTCGATCACCAAATGTCACGTGTCAGATAAAGACTTCGGAATTTTAGCTAATAAACGTTTGATAACTTCATTATGAATAAGGGGGTTAGAGGATAGGAAAAGCGTGAATTGTAGGTACTGTCAAGAACACGAAGCTTTACACTTGCTTGTAGTTTGTCTTACTAGCTCTACCTGCTCTACCTACAGCGATTGTAATAAGAACCAACGGTACAAAGGTCAAGCGAGTCAAGTGAGTGGACTAAGGACTCTCTAGGGGGGCAGCAAATAACGCTATCCATACCTCCCTCTTTCAGTAGTATTCGATTGTATGAATGAGACATGTATTTCACAAACATTTCTGAATGGGAGTCTTTGAGTGCGAATCGATCGTTGAAGTTAAGCAATATTGTACCGTGGTTAAATGATTAATGATCGCCACAGGTGGGTTATTGATAGTTAGGTAGGGTAATTGGTACAGTCACTGACCGCAGACTATTTTTTATACTACTACTTCAACGCCAACAAAGATTTGTTACCGACAGTATGCATTTCATAGATAAACTATAGCTGTCCCCCGCGGTTTCGCCCGTATTCCTGGGATAACAAATTACCTATAATACAGATTAAAAAAATATTTTAAAATATTTATTTTCCGCACACATTAAGATATGACAAAAAGATAAATCCAGATTTTGTGTGTAGACAAATTGGCCACCAGTTAAGCATATTGCTGTGCATAGTTAGCACACAGCGCTGATTTTCAGCTGGCGCCCCAGTGGCTTTTGATCATACGTCCAGGCAAGTGATGATCACCAAAGCAATTTAGAAATGGATTTTGTTTGAATAAAATTAAAAAATTAAAAAAAGAAAAGGTAACATTAAAAATACAAAAAACTAAAATGATATTTACTATCATAATTATAACACTCGGGGATAATGTAATTTATTTATTGGCGAAATAATTTCGAATCCGACTTGTAGTTCCAGAGATTAGCGCGTAAACAAAAACTCTTCAGTTTTATTATATTACTAGTTGCGCCCCGCGGTTTCACCCGCGTACCCGAGGGATATCCTACCCTACCCTACCGTTAAGTTTTCTTAAATTTTCTACGCAACTTTCTTTATTTTTTTGGCTATTTTTCATCCTGGGAACGTTGATGGTACCGCACGAGACAGCTAGTACACAATGAAATGCTTCAAGCATACCTGCTCGATAGGGGCTGCAGAGGATTTGCTAAGCTGTGACGACAGCGAAACGGACACCATTTTTGGTAGGTAGGTACTTTCGGACCCGAACACTGCAGCACAGCCTCAGATAAGCCGTCAAAATAAAAAAGTAATTTATTTAGTTTAGGCACTTATGAACGTATAACATCGTGGGATATCGTGGGATAAATAAATAAAAATAATAATAACAGGATCGGAAGTTTCGTTTCTGAGAAATCGGTGAACATCATCATCATCATCAGCCTATAATGTTCCACTGCTGAGCACAGGCCTCCTTTCACAAATGAGGATGAAAGGGACTGGGCGATACTCCACTACGCGTGCCCACTGCGGATTGGTGGAGGTAGGCTAGTGGTCATACTACTGTTGGAATTTTTCAAGCCGCCTAGGAGGCATCCAACTAACTGATAACCGGGACCAACGGCTTTATGTGCCTTCCGAAACACGGAAATGCTCGATTTGAAATACCACTAGGCGGTCACCCATACCCATACCATACCCACCGACCGGTGATAAAAACATTAGCGTCATCATAGAGTCTGGTTATCGAAAGGTAGCACTGGAAAAGGGCGGCAAATTTAAAAAATACCTATCAGCGTAGCAACCCCAAATGTTCCAGTGCCAACTTGCGTTAGCCAGACTAGAACCTCCTCCTACTCGAGAGTAGGTCATCGAGATCTATGGCTTACATCCATACTTACCTTTTAAAATCAATGTCCACTTAAAAAAACCTGAGATTTAAACCTCGAATAAAGAAAAAATGCTCGAACAGCACATTGAAAACTAAAAATAAATAATTAGGCACAGCCTGAAACACTACCACTACAGGTACCTAACACTAAAGTACTAGACTTGTAATGGCTCTGTGTTCATATTTAAAGTCATTTTTAAGTATGACTCAATGTACCTGTGTGTGTATACTGTGTATATTTACGTTATTAATTATCGTGATAATAAGAACTATAGTTAATATTTATTTAAAATTATTTAAATTATACGTAAGCAGACTAAACAGTATATCTTGTGTTATTTTAACGGACCACCATAGTAATTAAGTTGGATATAATGTACACACGCACGCTACGAATGCTCGTTCGAGGCTCGCAAGCCTCGCTAATCATAATCACACGAATCGTGATCGCAGTGTGCTCGTTCGTGGCTCGGCTCGTGCTCGGTTCGCCAAGCATGGACGCACTACTAGCTGAAGAGTTCTTTTGATTATCAACCAGTCGGATTCGAAAAATTCTTTCACTTAGGAAGCTACATTATCCCCGAGTATTATAGACGGGGGAGAGCTTATCAGGGGGCACGAGAGTGCCCCCCGCCAAGGCATCCAAGCGAAGCGCAAGGGCATATACCTACCTTTTCTCGAAGCGCTCTCTCGCTTCGTCGTATTTTTGAACCCTCATAACTTGGGTTTGGATTATACCAGATAAACAAAATTCTCGAGAGATGATGTCAATAGTAAACTATAACATAGCTCTTATACTTTAGATTTTATTGATATCTAAAAAAAAACCCGATTTCGTCACGGACTCACTGATGATCATCAAAACTATTAGGGTACTTCCTGAAGTCCTAGAAAGCTGAAATTTTTTATGTAAGCTTGTATTTGTACACAATCAAAAAAAATTTATTAAACTTGGAAATGTCAAACACAAAAAAAAACAATAGCAACTTACAAAAAGAAGTGAAATCCCACCAAAAACATTTTTATGTAAAATGTTGCCAAGACATATGGCTCGCACTGTCAAAAAGTTAGCAGATCTCATGTAGAGCCAAGCTTATAACTCTACATGCCCTTACTCTACAAGCCCTAACTTCACAAACTCTATACACCGTAGTCAAAATATGTGGCTTGGCCGTTTCACTACTACAAGAACTATTGTATAACAAAAAAGCAATGAACAGTGAATACATTTTAAACCTTACTCCCTTGTAACGGTAGCGAAACTCCCTCGTAACTGATACCCTTAAAATTGGCAGAGGATCGACGCGCAAACTTATGAGTCTACTTTGCCTCGAAAATTTACTCATTCCATGACAAAAATTCAAATGACA
Organism: Achlya flavicornis; assembly: GCA_947623365.1. Classification (NCBI taxonomy): domain Eukaryota; kingdom Metazoa; phylum Arthropoda; class Insecta; order Lepidoptera; family Drepanidae; genus Achlya; species Achlya flavicornis. The sequence goes on along the minus strand of OX392467.1, from coordinate 19,899,705 downwards.
TTTCCTCATACTTTATCAATTATACTTTTGTAACGACTTTCCTAAGTTAAGCATTGAAAATGGACTCCTCATCGCTCAACGATTTGTCACGTACATTTATTAATGAATATGCAGATGACATAACTTACATAATAATTTAAATACAAAACAATAACATCATAATATGCGCGTTGTCACGAAGAAAGGTCCTGATCCAGGATATAATAAAGGAGTTATTGTCACAATGACTCGCAATTTTTCTGCACTAATTAGTACCCTTTTAATTATTGATAGGCTTTTGATCGACCTCAATCTCCATGAAGCTTTAGGTGTTTCGGCCCTAAATCTTGGTCCATGGGTCGTGTTGCCCCAGGGTCATTTTGCCCCGGGCAAGTCGACCCACTGTCAATTCGAACGTAACATTTTGTTTTATGGTTTTGGTACTTTGGTAGGTATTCCTAAAATTCTTCAATGAATTCTATATTGTTGATGATGTGAAAACAAAAGTGCAGCTAATGACAGATTGTCAATTTAGCTAGGGTTCCGGGTCGCGACTTGGTACCGGGCCAACAAAATAAAATATCGGGCCGCAACATTCCCGCCTTGTTTTAACAATAAGCAGCAGCTCTATACTTCGCACAAAAATTTAGTGACTAATTAAGCGATACCAAAATATGTAGTATTAATAAAACATTTTTACTATTAATAAACATTTATGTGTATTATTTTCCCTAATGCTTGGGGTTTAAGTGTATTAATTGGGTCACGCACGAAAGGGCAGTGTGAAAATTATCGGGCCATGGCAGAACAATTTTTGGGAAACACTGAACTAGGCGTTTCACATCGCAGTAACAAAATACAGGTTTTAGTGGGGCTGTACGCGAAGCGCTATTGTCCTATTGACAATGATGCAACTTCAGAACGAACTAAAAGTTTGGCGCCATCTGTACTACAAAGTACCACTAAACTAGTGCTATCTATGGTTTCCTTGACATAAAACTCATTGTATGATTCGAAGAAAAAACTTTGTCGGCTTGACTACCACTGAACTATCATCGTCATGAGCTTTGCCAAGGGGGCAGGTACAGGCAGCTGACCTCACTAGAGATTCAAATAAAGTTATTAACAAAAAAAAAGGAAACCGTCTTTAAAGTAGATACAATAAAAAGTATCAATATCTCTAATATGACACTGTTTTGAAGTTAGCGAAGGAGCACGACGCGTGTGCCATATAAAATATTTCGCTGGCTTCAAAACAGTATCTTTCAAAGACCATTTCCTACACCTGGATACCATCTTGGAACTTTTGCCTCTGTTCAGTGGTGTGCCATTAGAATTGATGCGATCCCGATCACACAAACGGTTACGTATGGTATTAGCGCATCAGTCATAACCCTAGAAAGATAATCTGCGTAAAAAATACGCATGCGCGATCGAAATATTGCTGTCTCTTTATTATTTGTGCGAATCTGGCGCCGAGCATTTCGTTTATCTCACTTGCCACTAGCGTAGCTATAGCTACTAATATAGTGATATGCTATGCTATTCTGTAAAAGGTAAATCATCTCGAAAGTCATCTCGCAACTCACCTCGCAACTGAATTGGCGGGTGAATTACGTTTCAGAATACCAAATCCTATTGAAAAACGTAAAAATACTCACCTGTCGTAGTTTTTCTCACTTCCGTCATCACTCGGTGGCGCAAGTGTCGAACTCACTCAGTTTAAGAATATGAAATTCTAATCTCATCGCGGATTCAGAAGTGATTTTGCAAATGAACGTTACAGAATAGCAATGCTGTGCTTGCCACTAGGAGCATGAGTAAGCCGACCGCGTTGTTAATAGTAGGTGCCACCAATTTTGAAATATTACGACGGAGTAAAAAATACGCATGATTAACTTTAACGTGACTTTTAAGATTTCAACTTCTTTGACAAATCGTGTTGTATTTTATTTGTTATTTGTTGTTGTATGTTTGCATTGTTAATGTATTGTTTATGTATCTATACATATTTTGGCCCAACAACACTACGAAAGGAGTCGAAATGCTCTCAAAATTGTTATTTGAGAGGCCCTTGGAACAGTTATATGTTACTTACCAATGATAATAATATCCCACGTAATTTTTAATTTTTTTTAATTTTTTTTGTTTATTTTGTATTACTGGAAATAAAAGGCTTTTTTATTTTTTTAATTTTTTAATTTTTATTTTTATTTATTTATTATCGTAATTTTTGCAGCCTTTCACTACGCAACTATGCATTTTTATGGCAATTATGAGCAAACAATGAACGAATGAACTGTATCGCGGACCGCAGACGACTGAGTCGCGTTGGCCCTAAAATGACTTTTTAGGGCCAACGCGTCTAACCTTAGACCAAGTAAAAATGAAAGGCGGAACGGTCTGTGTTCTTAAGTGACGCAAGCAATAGGATGCCGGCGTTCTTGAAAATACATGGCCTCACACACATATACACCATAGGAAGCCGATTGGTTTTCATTCCGTATTGAGACGTTGACAATGACAATAAGGCTCAGTACTATTTGTGCCTGCTTGGGCCAGTACTGATTTTACTCACGCACACGTAGGAAATTTTCGGCTTCACTTCATTTTCGCTTGACACTCGTCATTTTTTATACGTCTATGGTCTACCTGTTACGGTTCATGAAATACAGCCCACTGACAGACAGACGGACGGACGGACGGATAGCGGAGCCTTAGTAATAGGGTCCCGTTTGGCACCCTTTGGGTACGGAACCCTAAAAAAGAACTTAAATCATTAACAACTACTTACAACTAGACTTGTTGAATTGATCTGATACTGGAATTTTGTAGACTGATGATCTGACACTTTCCCAACAACCCATTCAAATTATTTTCCTCGTAAGTAATACAATATTTAGAAACAGCCAGTGAATGAGTGCGTATAAAAATAGGAAGCACGCCAGACGCCACAAAAATCGTTATGTCAAGGGGGAAAACATACCCGTTATCGGCCGTTCAAGCGGCTTGCTGACTTGAGTCGATTTCTATCATAAAGCTGTACACCAAGAACTTTTAACAAAAATCATTTCATCCATCATAGTCTAGTTTCATAAAACCTAACGATTATAGGCGTATGAGTGATACATAATAAAACAAATATATATATTCGTAAAATTAGCAAATACATTTATCGGCCTTTTCACTCAGTTATCAGGTTTGAAACTCAACGACAAGCAAGCAATTATCCAACTAATTTTGTGGGCAAAAAAATTTAATTGCCATAGTAATCCTATTTGATTTACCAATAACCTTTATTTGAGAAAAAAAATATTTAATCGCTACTTTTTCGGTTTGATTTTGTTACCGGAATACGCTTGCAACGATACGTTACTCGAACTTTGATAGGATCGTTCGTCAACCGTGCAAGATGTGTTACGAGAAAATTATTAAAGAGAGATTATTAAATCGTTTGGAAGTCGTTGACGTTTTGTTACGAAAATCGGGCTTCATGAGGCTTCACGCCAACATCAATGCAGTCCACCAGCATCTGGAGGCTGCACGCACAGTCAACTCTGTTATTTCTTACGGAGACGCAAATATCCTGCCCCGATGATACGTCGTATCTAAACGTATACGTGCGCCGTGCCCTGTATGTATTTATGTATGTCAGTGAGTTTTTTTATTTTTTCTTAATGGGTTTGGCCACTGACCCGCCCGTAAGGTACGAAGATGAAGCCTAAGATGGAACACGCTTACCCAGAAGGAACCTATTCAATCTGGTCTTGAAAGGATATTTGCCGTCGCAGTCCCCATGGATTTGAAGACAGGGACCTGTCACCCGAATTTCCGCGTGCGTTTACAGGTCCCGACAGCGGTGACCGACACTGACACAATCCGGTTTTTGAGCACCTGCAATCGACGACTGTCAAAGTACTTGAGCAGTAGTACTAAGATTTCGAGGTCATACCGTTGGATTATGAACCCTGAAGTTCGTCCATAACATCTTTTTAATTAATATATAAAATGATAAACTGATTGTTGATATATCAACGCACAGCCCAAACCGCTGGACCTAGAGATTTGAAATTTTGCACACAGATACCTTATACAGTGGAGGCATCCACTAAGGAAGGATTTTTGGAAATTCCACCATTAAGAGGGTAAAATAGGGGATGACAGTTTGTATGCAAGTCCGTCAGTTTTGAAGTTAGGATCTTCAAATTTTGTCTTTAGGCTGACGATTGAAAATTAATGTATAGTTATCTCAGCGTTTGTGATAATTCCACCCCCGAAGTGAGGAATATGGGGATGAAGTTGGGTATGCAAGGCCTTCAATTTCAAAGTTAACTTCATGAAATGTATTATTATACGGTGTAGGCATCCACTATGGAAGGATTTTCGGAAATTCCACCCCTAAGGGGGTAAAATAAGGGATGAAAGTTTGTATGCAAGTCCGTCAGTTTTGAAGTTAGGATCTTCAAATTTTGTGTTTAGGCTGACGATTGAAAATTAATGTTTAGTTATCTCAGCGTTTGTGATAATTCCACCACCTAAGGGAGGAAAAGGGGGATGAAGTGGTTTATGCAAGTCCTTCAATTTCAAAGTAAACTTCACAAAATATATTATTATATAGTGTAGGCATCCACAAAAGAAGGATTTTTAAAAATTCCACCCCTAACAGGGTAAAATAAGGGATGAAAGTTTGTAAGCAATATATCAACGCACAGCCCAAACCGCTGGACCTAGAGATTTGAAATTTTGCACACAGATACCTTATACAGTGGAGGCATCCACTAAGGAAGGATTTTTGGAAATTCCACCCCTAAGAGGGTAAATTAGGGGATGACAGTTTGTATGCAAGTCCGTCAGTTTTGAAGTTAGGATCTTCAAATTTTGTCTTTAGGCTGAAGATTGAAAATTAATGTATAGTTATCTCAGCGTTTGTGATAATTCCACCCCCGAAGTGAGGAAAATGGGGATGAAGTTGGGTATGCAAGGCCTTCAATTTCAAAGTTAACTTCATGAAATGTATTATTATACGGTGTAGGCATCCACTATGGAAGGATTTTCGGAAATTCCACCCCTAAGGCGGTAAAATAAGGGATGAAAGTTTGTATGCAAGTCCGTCAGTTTTGAAGTTAGGATCTTCAAATTTTGTGTTTAGGCTGACGATTGAAAATTAATGTTTAGTTATCTCAGCATTTGTGATAATTCCACCACCGAAGGGAGGAAAAGGGGGATGAAGTGGTTTATGCAAGTCCTTCAATTTCAAAGTAAACTTCACAAAATATATTATTATATAGTGTAGGCATCCACAAAAGAAGGATTTTTAAAAATTCCACCACTAACAGGGTAAAATAAGGGATGAAAGTTTGTAAGCAATATATCAACGCACAGCCCAAACCGCTGGACCTAGAGATTTGAAATTTTGCACGCAGATACCTTATACAGTGGAGGCATCCACTAAGGAAGGATTTTTGGAAATTCCACCCCTAAGAGGGTAAAATAGGGGATGACAGTTTGTATGCAAGTCCGTCAGTTTTGAAGTTAGGATCTTCAAATTTTGTGTTTAGGCTGACGATTGAAAATTAATGTATAGTTATCTCAGCGTTTGTGATAATTCCACCCTCGAAGGGAGGAAAAGGGTGATGAAGTTGGGTATGCAAGGCCTTTAATTTCAAAGTAAACTTAATGAAATGTATTATTATACGGTGTAGGCATCCACTATGGAAGGATTTTTGGAAATTCCACCCCTAAGGGGGTAAAATAAGGGATGAAAATTTGTGTGCAAGTCCGTCAGTTTTGAAGTTAGGATCTTCAAATTTTGTGTTTAGGCTGACGATTGAAAATTAATGTATAGTTATCTCAGCGTTTGTGATAATTCCACCACCGAAGGGAGGAAAAGGGGATGAAGTGGTGTATGCAAGTCCTTCAATTTCAAAGTAAACTTCACAAAATATATTATTATATAGTGTAGGCATCCACAAAAGAAGGATTTTTAAAAATTCCACCCCTAACAGGGTAAAATAATGGATGAAAGTTTGTATGCAATATATCAACGCATAGCCCAAATCGCTGGACCTAGAGATTTGAAATTTTGCACAAAGATACCTTATACAGTGGAGGCATCCACTAAGGAAGGATTTTCGGAAATTCCACCCCTAAGGGGGTAAAATAGGGGATGAAAGTTTGTATGCAAGACCGTCAGTTTTGAAGTTAGGATCTTCAAATTTTGTGTATAGGCTGACGATTGAAAATTAATGTAAAGTTATCTCAGCGTTTATGATAATTCCACTCCCGAAGGTGGAAAAAGGTGGATGAAGTTGGGTATGCAAGGCCTTCAATTTGAAAGTAAACTTCACTAAATTTATTATTATGCAGTATATGTATCCAGAAAGGAAGGGTTTTTGGAAATTCCACCCCTAAGAGGGTAAAATAGGGGATGAAAGTTTGTATGCAATTCCTTCAGTTTCGAAGTTAGGACCTTCAAATTTTGTGTTTAGGCTGATGATTGAAAATTAATTTATATATGCCTCAGCGTTTTTGATAATTCCGACCCCGAAGGGGTAAAAAAGGGGATGAAGTTGTATATGGAATTATACTAAATTTATTATTTAAGCTTATAGTTGGAAACTAACGCAACGAATATCGGTGTTGTTGGAATTTGAACTCTTAAAGGGTGTAAAGGGGGATGTAATTTTGTATTGAAGTTGTTCATTCACACAATTTTGTATTGAAATAAAATATAATGTACACGTGTATCATGTTATTAAGAAGCCTACTGCCGCCATCTATCTGTCTGTCTGCCACGAGAAAATTTCTCAGCTGTCTGTTTGAGGAACTTTTGGATAGATATCCGCCCGTCGATCTGTCCGTCTGCTACGGGCAATTTTTAAAATATTATTTCATATTTAAATTTAATACTAAGGTGTCACACAAGCATACGGCCCGCCTGATGGTAAGCGGTCACCCTAGGTATCACTCGTGCGTTGCCGACCCTACAGAAATATCTTCACAGACCCCCTGGCTATACTCCTTTGGGAAAGCCACGGCGGGGAGCTAATTCCATAGCCTGAGTGTACGCGGTAGAAAACTCCTTTGCAATCGCACAGTAAAAACCATTTCGGTTCCAATATATGAGTATGGACTCCCCTTCGATGGCGAAAGTTGCGATGGTAGAAGGTAGTCCGTAGGAATCAGATCAAACAATTCTTCAGAGAACTGTCCGTTGTACAAGCGATACACACATAAGGAGGCAGTCTCTCCTCAGACTGACAGACAGACAGAAACATCTCAGCTGTCTGTAAATTATTGAGAAACTTGTGGATATAGGTCCCGTGTATTCGTCTGTGTGACATAAGCAAATATCTCAGCTGTCATGAAATGGTTGAGGAAATAGGTCTCATAGCGCAATTTTAGATAAATAATCCCGATCTCGACACCTCCCAAAAAAAAACATATTTCACCTTCCCATACATACACGGTGCATATTCCTGACGGTACAATTTCAGATCTTCTTCTTCAAATCGGGAACGTAAACTTTCCACAAATAGATGGGTTGATACAAATACCAACTTAGGTATAAATAAAATGTATACTGATGTTACTATGAACACAAACCGATAGAGTGGTTATGCGCGAGAGAGCCATTATGACTCCCAAAAATGACCAACCCGCTGCGATAAATGAAATGTTGATTTATTCATTTGAAGGTTGTTGCCACCATGGTCGATATGGATGAGTCGGTAAATTATCCTGTTCAATTTTTAAACTAGATCTTAATCTGCCGGGTAATCCATATGTAGGTGCTCCTGTCATAATGATAAGAAATATACGGCCTCCAAAATTGTGCTGTAGAACTTGACTACAAGCAACAGTTCTCCGCCGCAATGTTATTGAGGCCAAAATATTAACTGGTCCTGCTAGATGAGAAACAGTCTCGTGCCGCGTATACCATTGATCCCAAAGCCTTCGTTTAATTTAAAAGTGTACAGTTCCTTATCAAGGTTTGTTTCGCGATGGCTATTAATAAATCACAGGGAAAAACTCTGATATTTGCTAGAGTTTATTTGCGACAGGACTGTTTCAGTTGTATGTGGCATGCTCGCAATCAGCTCTCAATCTACCTGAACTTATGTCAAATATCACACGTAGTGGCGGGCAATAGCCATGAACAAAGCTCTATATTGTTACAATGAATCATATCTAGAAAAAAAAACTACGCGGACGAAGTCGCGGGCTAAAGCTAGTCTTAATAATATATAAAATGATAAACTGATTGTTGATATATCAGCGCACAGCCCAAACCGCTGGACCTAGAGATTTGAAATTTTGCAAACAGATACCTTATACAGTGGAGGCATCCACTAAGGAAGGATTTTTGGAAATTCCACCCCTAAGAGGGTAAAATAGGGGATGAAAGTTTGTATGCAAGTCCGTCAGTTTTGAAGTTAGGATCTTCATATTTTGTGTATAGGCTGACGAATGAAAATGAATGTAAAGTTGTCTCAGCGTTTGTGATAATACCAGCCCCGAAGAGAGAAAAAGGGAGATGAAGTTGGGTATGCAAGGCCTTCAATTCCACGATAAACTTCACTAATTTTATGATTATACAGTGGAGGTATCCATTAAGGAAGGATTTTTGGAAATTCCACCCCTAAGAGGGTAAAATAGGGGATGAAAGTTTGTATGCAAGTCCGTCAGTTTTGAAGTTAGGATCTTCAAATTTTGTATATAGGCTGACGAATGAAAATGAATGTAAAGTTGTCTTAGCGTTTGTAATAATTTCAACCCCCGAAAGGGGAAAAAGGTGGATGAAGTTAAGATGACAAACTGATTGTTGATATATCAACGCACTGCCCAAACCGCTGGACCTAGAGATTTGAAATGTTGCAAACAGATACCTTATACAGTGGAGGCATCCACTAAGGAAGGATTTTTGGAAATTCCACCCCTAAGAGGGTAAAATAGGGGATGAAAGTTTGTATGCAAGTCCGTCAGTTTTGAAGTTAGGATCTTCAAATTTTGTGTATAGGCTGACGAATGAAAATGAATGTGAAGTTGTCTCAGCGTTTGTGATAAATCCAACCCCTAAGAGGGAAAAAGGGGGATGAAGTTGGGTATGCAAGTCCTTCAATTCCACAATAACTTCATTAAATTTATTATTATACAGTGTAGGTATCCAGTAAGGAAGGATTTTTGGAAATTCCACCCCTAAGCGGGTAAAATAGGGGATGGAAGTTTGTATGCAAGTCCGTCAGTTTTGAAGTTAGGATCTTCAAATTTTGTGTTTAGGCTGACGATTGAAAATGAATGTGAAGATGTCTCAGCGTTTGTGATAAATCCAACCCCTAAGACGGAAAAAGGGGGATGAAGTTGGGTATGCAAGTCCTTCAATTCCACAATAACTTCATTAAATTTAAATGATAAACTGATTGTTGATATATCAGCGCACAGCCCAAACCGCTGGACCTAGAGATTTGAAATTTTGCAAACAGATACCTTATACAGTGGAGGCATCCACTAAGGAAGGATTTTTGGAAATTCCACCCCTAAGAGGGTAAAATAGGGGATGAAAGTTTGTATGCAAGTCCGTCAGTTTTGAAGTTAGGATCTTCATATTTTGTGTATAGGCTGACGAATGAAAATGAATGTAAAGTTGTCTCAGCGTTTGTGATAATACCAGCCCCGAAGAGAGAAAAAGGGAGATGAAGTTGGGTATGCAAGGCCTTCAATTCCACGATAAACTTCACTAATTTTATGATTATACAGTGGAGGTATCCATTAAGGAAGGATTTTTGGAAATTCCACCCCTAAGAGGGTAAAATAGGGGATGAAAGTTTGTATGCAAGTCCGTCAGTTTTGAAGTTAGGATCTTCAAATTTTGTGTATAGGCTGACGAATGAAAATGAATGTAAAGTTGTCTTAGCGTTTGTAATAAATTCAACCCCCGAAAGGGGAAAAAGGTGGATGAAGTTAAGATGACAAACTGATTGTTGATATATCAACGCACTGCCCAAACCGCTGGACCTAGAGATTTGAAATGTTGCAAACAGATACCTTATACAGTGGAGGCATCCACTAAGGAAGGATTTTTGGAAATTCCACCCCTAAGAGGGTAAAATAGGGGATGAAAGTTTGTATGCAAGTCCGTCAGTTTTGAAGTTAGGATCTTCAAATTTTGTGTATAGGCTGACGAATGAAAATGAATGTGAAGTTGTCTCAGCGTTTGTGATAAATCCAACCCCTAAGAGGGAAAAAGGGGGATGAAGTTGGGTATGCAAGTCCTTCAATTCCACAATAACTTCATTAAATTTATTATTATACAGTGTAGGTATCCAGTAAGGAAGGATTTTTGGAAATTCCACCCCTAAGCGGGTAAAATAGGGGATGGAAGTTTGTATGCAAGTCCGTCAGTTTTGAAGTTAGGATCTTCAAATTTTGTGTTTAGGCTGACGATTGAAAATGAATGTGAAGTTGTCTCAGCGTTTGTGATAAATCCAACCCCTAAGACGGAAAAAGGGGGATGAAGTTGGGTATGCAAGTCCTTCAATTCCACAATAACTTCATTAAATTTATTATTATACAGTGTAGGTATCCAGTAAGGAATGATTTTTGGAAATTCCACCCCTAAGCGGGTAAAATAGGGGATGGAAGTTTGTATGCAAGTCCGTCAGTTTTGCAGTTAGGATCTTCAAATTTTGTGTATAGGCTAACGAATGAAAATTAATGTAAAGTTGTCTCAGCGTTTGTGATAAATCCAACCCTAAGAGGGAAAGAGGGGGATGAAGTTAAGATGATAAACTGATTGTTGATATATCAACGCACTGCCCAAACTGCTGGACCTAGAGATTTGAAATGTTGCAAACAGATACCTTATTCAGTGGAGGCATCCAGTAAGGAAGGATTTTTGGAAATTCCACCCCTTAGCGGGTAAAATAGGGGATGAAAGTTTGTATGCAAGTCCGTCAGTTTTGCAGTTAGGATCTTCAAATTTTGTGTATAGGCTGACGAATGAAAATGAATGTAAAGTTGTCTCAGCGTTTGTGATAAATCCAACCCTAAGAGGGAAAAAGGGGGATGAAGTTGGGTATGTAAGTCCTTCAATTCCACAATAACTTCACTTAATTTATTATTATACAGTGTAGGTATCCAGTAAGGAAGGATTTTTGGAAATTCCACCCCTAAGCGGGTAAAATAGGGGATGAAAGTTTGTATGCAAGTCCGTTAGTTTTGCAGTTAGGATCTTCAAATTTTGTGTTTAGGCTGACGATTGAAAATTAATGTAAACTTATCTCAGCGTTGGACCTAGAGATTTGAAATGTTGCAAAGAGATATCTTATACAGTGGAGGCATCTACTAAGGAAGGATTTTTGGAAAATCCACCCCTAAGAGGGTAAAATTGGGGATGAAAGTTTGTATGAGAGTCCGTCAGTTTTGAAGTTAGGATCTTCAAATTTTGTGTATAGGCTAACGAATGAAAATTAATGTAAAGTTGTCTCAGCGTTTGTGATAAATCCAACCCTAAGAGGGAAAGAGGGGGATGAAGTTAAGATGATAAACTGATTGTTGATATATCAACGCACTGCCCAAACTGCTGGACCTAGAGATTTGAAATGTTGCAAACATATACCTTATACAGTGGAGGCATTCAGTAAGGAAGGATTTTTGGAAATTCCACCCCTTAGCGGGTAAAATAGGGGATGAAAGTTTGTATGCAAGTCCGTCAGTTTTGCAGTTAGGATCTTCAAATTGTGTGTATAGGCTGACGAATGAAAATGAATGTAAAGTTGTCTCAGCGTTTGTGATAAATCCAACCCTAAGAGGGAAAAAGGGGGATGAAGTTGGGTATGTAAGTCCTTCAATTTCACAATAACGTCACTTAATTAATTATTATACAGTGTAGGTATCCAGTAAGGAAGGATTTTTGGAAATTCCACCCCTAAGCGGGTAAAATAGGGGATGAAAGTTTGTATGCAAGTCCGTTAGTTTTGCAGTTAGGATCTTCAAATTTTGTGTTTAGGCTGACGATTGAAAATTAATGTAAAGTTATCTCAGCGTTTATGATAATTCAACCCCCCAAGGGGGAAAGAGGGGGATGAAGTTAAGATGATAAACTGATTGTTGATATATCAACGCACTGCCCAAACTGCTGGACCTAGAGATTTGAAATATTGCAAACAGATACCTTATACAGTGGAGGCATCCACTAAGGAAGGATTTTTGGAAATTCCACCCCTAAGAGGGTAAAATTGGGGATGAAAGTTTGTATGAGAGTCCGTCAGTTTTGAAGTTAGGATCTTCAAATTTTGTGTATAGGCTGATGATTGAAAATTAATGTAAAGTTATCTCAGTAAGTAACAGCTCTCCGCCGCTATGTTATTGAGGCCAAAATATTAACTGGTTCTGCCAGAGGAGAAACTGTCTTCTTGCCGCGTATAACATTGATCCCAAATCACCTTCTGTTTAATTTAAAAGATTAGAGTTCCTTATCAAGGTTTGTTTCGCGATGGCTATTAATAAATCATAGGGAAATACTCTCTGAAATTTGCTAGAGTTTATTTGCGGCAGGACTGTTTCAGTTTTATGTGGCATGCTCGCATGTAAGCTCAATCTACCTGAACTTTTGTGAAATATCACACGTAGTGGCGGAAAATAGCCATGAACAAAGCTCTATATTGTTACAATAATTCATATCCAGAAAAAAGAAATAATCTACGCGGACGAAGTCGCGGGCTAAAGCTAGTTGGTCTATAACATTGTCAATTATTCAAAATAACGTGCGAGGCCGAAAAGGGGTAGTGGCCGCTAAACCGGTATGTTTACCCTATGACGTCAATTGATGTCAATGTAATTTATTTAATGTTATTCGAAGTTCAAAGGTATGTAGTTCAGTGTTAGTTGGTAAAAAATATTAAAATAGTAGGTATCTCACATTAATTAAAATAGTATCAAAAGTTCAAATGTATTCAGTTTAGGCCCTGGTAAGGCACTTATGAACGTTAAATTGGTACATACAGTTGAATTTACCACCGGTTCGGAATACACTTAAAACTGAGAAGACTACGGCAAGAAACTCAGCAAGGCACTTTTTTTCGGGTCTTTAGTCATTATGGCCCACTTCCCAATGTCCCGCAGGGTAATTCAAACAATAATTGCAAATTTTTGATATTTAAAAATTTGATTTAGGAGATAAACCCTAGTAAAAAACAAATGCTATGAAATACATTCAAACAGAAAATACATAAAGTAATGGCCCGACTGCGACAAGTGTAAAAAGAGTAATGATATTAGATACTTCTATATACATTTTATATTTTTTTATACCACTAAGTTGGCAAACAAGCATACGGCACCTGATGGTAAGCGGTTACCGTAGTCTATGGACGCTTACAACATCAGGGGTATCCCTAGCGCGTTGCCGAACATGCAGAAATCTCTTCACACCATTTTTTTGAAGAACCTCAGGCTGTACTCCATTGGTAAAACCACGGCGGGGAGCTCATTCCACAGTCTGAGCGTCCACGGAAGGAAGCTCCTTTGAGCTCGCACAGTTCGAAACCCTTTTGGTTACAATGTTTGAGGATGGACTCCCCGTCGATAGCGAGAGTTGCGATGGTAGTTTTTGACGGGCCAGTTGGCGCGATTGGCTAAGATTTAACATATCATGCTGTGCCATTAATCGATAGCAGCGGTAGACTCGATGTTTTTTTATATATACCTACTATATAGGTAGATTGTATATTTTATGAAGTAGGTATTTCATTGGATGTCATTGGATTCAGCAGCTGAGAGAACCATGAATTCAGACAAGGCAAATATTAAGTTAAAGTACCAGGATTGGATTCATATTCATGGATTTTATTGCACAGTCCACCACAATATATGTGTATATGCTCATGTAGAGCCCGTTGAATTTATTGATGAGGGTGTGAAAATCGTCCTCAGTCTGCTGCAATATTTAGGCCACATACTGCAAGCCAGGCTCTTCAGACAAGCCGTAAAGTGAGATAAGAATGCATTCATTGTTTATGGCTAGAGTACCTTAAAACTTCCTTACTAAAATGTTTTTAAATAAAATACATAATAACTTGAAACTGTTTTATTGTATAGTACATAAAAATCAAGCCGAGTATGTCTATTCGGTGAATATTCGCGAGCATCTCCCGCGTGGCGCGTGTCCGTGAGGTTGTGCAGCTCCTGCCTAGTACTCTCCAGCTCTGCAATCTTCCTTTCCTCACAACAGAGACCGCACAAATTAGCAGGAGTATGACATGACATGAGTTGTCAGTGTACTCCTTCCTCCTCCATCCTCGACGACATACGCAGTAATTTTCTTTTATCAGGGTCTGGAAATATCAATTCCAATTTCACAATGATTCACAACTTTATAGCTACTTACAAAAAATCTACTTTCCATTATTGTAATATGATAAAAGAGTGTTTGTTTGTTTGTCCGTCCTTCATTTTGTAATGGATTATGTATATTTTTATCTTCTTTAAGTAAAGTATTTTTGGTTATAACACCAAACCATTCTGTAAGTACCATTCATCACTGTATCTGATGTTGAATCCACCTTTCAACACTGCTTTGTAGATTATTTTATGGTTCCAAGACTATTTGGACCGTGATGTCTGTCCACATATGATTGAAACGGGCTCCCCATTCACACTCATAACCAGTCCTCTAGTAAGTTCTGGATGCTCCTGCTCTGCATAAGCTGCAAGAGCATCTCGATCTTTTCATGAGTAGCAGTAACAGCATACATATATCCTGAAAGGAGAGTCAGTTTAATGTAAATACCGTAACGTATACCTATTACAATTAACGTTTTGAAAACGACCAGGATTCATTTATATCACAGAAATCGGAATAAAGTTTAATAGGTACTCACCAATTTAGATAAACTTGTATTTTAAATAGTAAATATGTAATTGCAAGCAGTGACATTGACATACAAGTTTTTTTTAAGTGTAGTATATGATGTGTAGTAGTGTGTGTATTTTATTTCATATTGTGTAGTATAAAAAAGAGGATTTTCGCCTTAAGGGTCAGTTCACACCGAGACGGGATACAACGACACGCGACAATTTTTAAGATAGCGATACAATGATGCGGATTCTGTTGTAAATCGCACTAAACTAATTATAATCACATCACATCTCTTTCTTACAAACATTATTGAAAAAGGATAGAACATATTTAAAACTGTCAAATTAGTCTTTTCCGTTTGAATTTACGGGCAAGTAGACGTTTCTTACATACATCCTTTCTTATGTTCTTTGTTAGAAATAGATATAGTGAGACTAAATTAGTTTAGTTGTAAAAAACAGAATCGGCACCATATAACATAATCTATATTGACTAACTGACCGTTATACGTGTCTTAAGCATATTTTTTTGGTCATTCATTATTATTATATAGATTACATAAAACAATATTAATAAAATGTATTCGTCCATATTATACGACATAAGGATACTCTAGGACGTAACGTATCCTAATGTGAAAAACACTTTGTCTAGGTGCGGTGCGGTCCCAGCATTAAAACTCTATTTTAAGGGTTTACCATTTATATCAAATAAAACAGGCTGATAATAATGGCGTTATGAAAAAAAATATTGTCACTTATTGACATCTCATATTGTCAACATAATGATATGTCCACTGATGTTCAATCTATATAGACGTACCGTCAGCGTGCCTTTAAAAGATAACAATATGGTTTTATAAATTAGATGCGTGTTTATAAATAAGATTGAGGGTAAACTTGTATGAAGCAAGTTTCCTACCCTCTCTTTTCTAGACGTTTATGTGATATGTGTCGAATCTGCCGAGAGGTCTCTCACTGAAGATCATTGGCCGAGGACGATGTCGTGCGTGCACCGACTTGTGTTTTTCAAAATTACTCCAATCCTTTGCCGTGTAACTGTAAACAAAGACTATTCTTGTGTGTTTAAGGTTTGCTCAAAAACGTTGATCCACGAAAGACGAGAAAGACGAGAGAGAAGCGAGAAGAGTAAGTAGGTACTATAGTCTATTTCACATAGGGTGAGTCGTGACAGTTCAAGGTTTTTTACCAATATCTAATGAAATTACATGTGATTACTCTGAAATACTTAGTACACAAACATGAAAACTCGCTGTATCATAGTAGATCATAGTATTCTTTTATTATATCGAAATAAACATTTACTTTAAAAATCGAAATAAATTAATAGTTCATTGGAATGCAATTATAATAGCAGACTTAGCCCCCTGGTGGTAAGCGGTTACCTCAGCTCTATGGACGCTTGTGATGCCATGAAAATCAATCATTAAGCGTGCTACACTCGTCGATGATAGAATAATAATTTGTAATTCAACTCGACACTGGCAAAAATAAGTCGGAACTTGTCTTTTATTGTGTCTATTTTTCACTGCAGTCTCACCATGGGAAGTGGTAATGTGGCCGAAGGTGGTAGGCTCACAAAGCCTAGATGGAACTTGCTCTCAAGTGCAGCTGTCGGAACACGCCGATAGGTGCTTGGCGACAGATTTTCAATTTGAGGGTGGTAGCCAGTCTGGTTACTGGTTACAAAGTATCCTACCCCCGTCGTGAGGATACCATAGCGGTTTCCTCACGATGTTTTCCTTCACCGAAAGCTCAGGCTCATTATAGGATTCGAACCTGGGACCTTCGCCACGGCATCCAACGTCACTACCAATGAACTATCATCGCCTTGAATTTTGGTAATTCATCGTGCATATAACCTTCCAAGCTCATGGATGTTCATGCAATGAGTCATTGTCATAGACACTGAGTATCACCTCAGAGTAGATAAATACTACGTACGTATCACACAGGAGTCTCCATGTCCATGAACGGAAATCTGTCTACAGAAGGCCACAAATTCAGTATGATGAGCTTACGGAAGAAGGTTCTCGTTCGTCAGGAGTCCGCAGAATTCCTCTAAAGATATCCTGGCAGACTAGTGAGGATTGCTATGAGCTGTTAGATGACGAGTTGGGAGCAGGAGATTTTTTTAGCAGTTGACATTGAATATATATATTTTATATGCGCGCGAATGATGCCCCGGCCCGGGTACCACCCCGAGTGTCCATAGTGCTAAGGTAACCGCTTACCACCAGATTAATGTAACTTGAATATATATTTTATATGCGCGCGAATGATGCCCCGGCTATCACAAGTATCCATATTGCTAAGGTAACCGCTTACCACCAGATTAATGTAAATTGAATATATATTTTATATGCGCGCGAATGATGCCCCGGCTATCACAATCCATATTGCTAAGGTATCCGCTTACCACCAGTTGTGTTAAAAAAAAAACATTTTTATTTATCATTTTCCATGTGAAATAATTATTTATTATTTCTATCATAACACTTTTCCACTCATCTGTACCAAAAATAGGATAGTGTTTTGTTTGTTTTGACAGCGGGCCATAATGACTAATGCAAAATTTGAAAATAAAATAGAATAGGCGCTATGGCCCGCGGGCCATTCGCGAGTGGGACATAATGACTAAAGACCCTTTTTTTCGTGAAAGATCTTTTCATATTACAGCTTTTTTCCAAATACTATTACTATATATTATTGTTATGCTTATTAACACATTAAACCAAATTGGCATACAATTTCAATATAAAAAATAAAATTAATCATACCATCTTAATAGTTGAAAAATTAATCATTAAACATATTATTACTACACATAGGTACACCATACTATTAAAAACCGGCCAAGTGCGAGTCAGACACGCGCACCGAGGGTTCCGTACAAACCTGTAGGTATATAAGTAAATGGTAGTATAGACCTGAGTATTTAATATGGATTTCAATTTATGACCTATTAAAAAAAAATTACTTACTAGATCTCGTTCAAACCAATTTTCGTTGGTAGTTTGCATCGTAATGTACATCATATATTTTTTATAGATTTATCATTCTCTTATTTTAGAAGTTACAGGGGGGGGGGACACACATTTTACCACTTTGGAAGATTCTCTCGCGCAAACTATTCAGTTTAGAAAAAAATGATATTAGAAACCTCAATATCATTTTTGAAGACCTATCCATAGACACCCCACACTTATGGGTTTTATTAAAAAAAAAATTGAGTTTCAGTTCTAAGTATGGGGACCACCAACATTTATTGTTTTTTTTCTATTTTTGTGTGAAAATCTTAATGCGGTTCACAGAATACATCTACTTACCAAGTTTCAACATTATAGTTCTTATAGATTCGGAAAAAAGTGGCTGTGACATACGGACGGACAGACAGACAGACAGACAGACAGACATGACGAATCTATAAGGGTTCCGTTTTTTGCCATTTGGCTACGGAACCCTAAAAATGTCAAAATTAATAATTAGGAGGTACTTCCCCAGTCGAACTGCCCTTTGAGCGAATAAACGCTATGCTCTACTCTCTTTGGCTTCGGCTTGTGTACTGATTTTACTCACGCACACACACGTAGTAAATTTTTTGCTTCACTTTATATTCTACTAGCTGACCGGCCGGCGCGACTTCGTTCGCGTGGTGCCTACCCTTATCACTTAGGGGTATGAAAAATAGATAGTAGCCGATTCTCAGACCTACTGAATATATGCATATAAAATTTTGTAAATATCAGTAAAGCCGTTTCGGAGGAGTAAGGTAACTAACACTGTGACACGAGAATTTTATATATAAGAAGATAGGTTAGGTACTTCCCCAGACAATACGCTAGGCTCTAACTCTTAATTTTCACTCGTTTTTTATTTATGGATGATCTGTTTCTCTTTTCTCGCTAGTTCAGATTCATAAACAAAAAACCTCTCTCAGTGAAAGCTGAAGTGGCGGGAATAGAGAGCAAATAAGTAACTTTTTTTTATTTGATAAGTTATTAGATGCAGTTCAAGTACTTAGGTACCAATTAATTGCCGATATCATTGTTAATTACACGTAGTTTTCAGCAAGTTAAAATTATTTACTTTAAAATAGATTCTTCAATCAAAAACAATAAATAACACATAATTTTCCAATTTCGTTGATAGTGTTTTTTTTTTTATACCACTAAGGTGGCAAACAAGCATACCGCCCGTCTGATGGTAAGCAGTTACCGTAACCTATGGACGCTTGCAACACTGGGGGTATGCCTCGCGCGTTGCCGACCCTAAAAATACATCCGAAATCTAACGTTTCGTTCAGTCACAATCATTTTAATCGTGTAAACGTTCCGTTTTAATTAATAAGTATCGATAAATAGAATCGAACCCACGATCTGCGACGCGCTAAGCCGTCACGCGTCAGTTAGATTATCAAAAAAAACAAGCTCTTTAATCTGTAGAATTTTGAATAACTTGAATTTTATATGGTACTAGCGAATTCGTTCGCGTGGTGCTACCATTCCCTGTGGTGATACCCAACCCTACCTACCCTACCCTAAATGAATAATTTTCCTCGTTTTTGGAACATTTTTCACTGATGCTTCGCTCCTATTAGTCGCAGCGTGATGTTATATAGCCTTCCTCGATAAATGTACTATCCAACACAAAAATATTTTTTTAATTCGAACCAGTAGTTCCTGAGATTAGTGCTAAACTCTTCCCCCCTTATTACAAAACATGGTTTAAAGTAAAGCCAGGTTTTACTGTCATTTGGTCACTTTCTAACGTCATATAATAAAAAGGGACGAGGCTATTTTAAAACCTGGTTTTCCTTTAAACCATGTTTTGTAATAAGGTGCTTCAGCTTTATAATTTAAGTATAGATTGCAGACGGGGATAAGCAAATATTATAAAAAAAGAGCTTGTTTTTCTCTTTTCAATTATTTTTTGCTGTACGCAGTCGGATTTTTGGGTCCTTTAATAATATAACGTGTACTAAGTACATAATTTGTACGTACTTAGTATTTACTTAGTATGTTATTTACTCTGAGGTATTATTTAAAGAGTTGATAAACTTCCAACCTTTAGACAACCCATTACGCCGTGATTAATGTTGTGGGATTCAATCCCACTATTAGTTTGGGCTTCTGATGAAGGAAAACATCCCGAAGAGACCATAGCGCTTGCCTGGCTACCACCCTCAAGGCTCAAGTTGAAACCCAGTCGCCAAGTGCCTTTGGTATTACACTTGAGACCCAGAACCTATTTAGGTTTTCTGTGCTTACCAGCTTCAGCCACGTCGGCACTACCATGGTGATGTTGTCTTTGAGACAAGCCTATACCCGTAGAAGCTGTTGCTCATGATGAAGTTTAATTTCAAGAAAAGTATGTAAGGAAATGTTACCCCGTTTTCCCTGGTACGCGAGGTAACAAGTACCTACCTGACGCTGACTAGGTACTACCGGTTTACCTACCTCATCTACCTTTTTACTGAATCCGTAAACAAGCGTACGGCCCGCCGCGTGGTAAGCGGTTCCCGTAGCCATATGGACCTTGCAAAACACAGAGCATCAATCAAGCGTTACCGAACCTTCTCCTCTCCTCAATGAGATCTGGCGACCTTACTCACTTTAGGAACACGACGCCATAATCAAGTCATGTTATTTGGCTTCTGTACTAGACCTATTATGCATGCCCTACCTCTCTCAATTAAAATATTTGGATAAAAGCTTTAAATTGTCTTTTGTATATGGATGCGCGTGACCAGCATAAAAAATTCCAAGATGGCGCTCATTGCAACGTGTGAAATAAGTACCAACATGCATTGAATTATAATGATTGTTGCGTTCAATGGCCATTTGTTGGCTATTAGCTCAAGATTAAATCTGATAACGTCCTTTTAACATTAACACGATTGCTGTTTATAAAACTGTTCAAATCTACGAATAAATAAAACTCAGGAAGTGTAACTATGAACAAAATCAACGCGAAATACGGCAACTGTCAGCGCGGTGCGGCTCAGTTTTTCGGCAACGCCCACCGCGGTTTAGTTTGCGTGGTACCATTTTTGAGCTTGAGTTACAATTCTTGAGTTTTATTTATTCGTAGGTTCAAATAGAATCCGAACCAATGAAGTGCGCTGCAAGCCGGCTTTGCGCAGGTTGAGTCCACTCGAATCAAACTCGAATGTACAGGTCGGTTAACTAAAGCTGGCACGTTTCAACACATTTACACCGTCTCTCTCGCGCAAAGTCAAGCTTATGAGTATGAAGGAGACAGTTATTGTTTTGCTTTTGCTACTGCTCATAAATATAGAGTGGTCTATTTTTGCATTCGTCCATTAGACTTGACTGATTGCAAATTTATGAGTACTGTGAACGTGCCAGCTTTCGTTAACCGACCTGTACCGCATACCTTCGTTTTCGCTACTGCGCAGCGTTCCGCGCCTAATATCACAGCCGCCAATAAGTTTGACTCAGTTTGTACTATAATTATATTATAAAGTATATTAAATCACTCGTGGTGTAGCCGCTCTTAATCGATCGGCAAAGTTAAGCTACCACCGTAGTGGTCGGTACCTGGACAGGTGACCGCCTAGTGGGTTTTTCAAATCAAACGTTTCCGTGCTAAGGAAGGCACGTAAACCCGTTGGTCCCGGTTATCACTTAATTGTGATAGTCGTTAAGCTAGTTGGAGGCCTTCTAGGCGGCTTGGAAACTCCAACAGTAGGATGACTGCTAGCCTACCTCCACCGATCCACAGTGGACGCGTGGTGGAGTATCTTCCAATTCCCTTTCACCCTCATTTGTGAAAGGAGGCCTGAGCTCAGCAGTGGGACATTATAGGCTGATTATGATGATTATCATGACTTATAGTTATATTAGGTTACAACAAAAATTGTTACTACCTATAAGGTAAATTGCTAAACCCAGGTTCATTGAACACAGCCTCTCTGATGCTCGGCTCGTGCTCGCTTCGCGAAGCATAGACGCACCATTAAGTAAATTACCTAATAGTACCGTCACAGTTTTAGTGGTACCGTGTTGCACATTGTTGGTCTAGTAATAGGTATAATAACGATAGCTAGTTTTTCAGGCGCCATATCTAGAAAACGCAACCACTTCGCGCAGTCTGACCGATATATTTGGCATCAGAGAGGTTGCACCTTTATAATAAAAAATAATGATAATGACGTTATAATCCCGGGATTTAGAAATCACTAATTGTTGATTGGAGAGAGGCAAAAAGAAGTCGAGGACGGCAACTTAAGAGGTGGGAAGATGAAATAGAAGTGACATGACAGCTGGTCCGTACTGGAGGCACAGCTGGAGGAGAGTCACACGCGATAGACGGCAATGGAAAGAGTTAGAAGAGGCCTTTGCCAATAGGGGATATCTTGTAGTTTGTAAGTTTTAATTTTTAATGTTTAAATTTGTTTTTTTAGTTTCCTGTCCTACTCAGAAATAAAGGCTATTTTATTTTATTTATTTAATTGTTGATTGGACTTGTTATACATATAGTAGGTATAGTTACAAATTATTGATTTGAAGAAATGTTGATGAATCTATTTTTTAAGGATTCGTTCTAAAATTGTGACCATATCAAATGTTTTGCTTGAAGTAGGTAAAATAAAAACTGATTGACGAATGACGTAGAATGCATAATGCACGCAAATATAATGTGGAATAAAATAAAAATACCAAGAAATCCTACCCTTTTCATCACGCAGATTCAGAAGCTAAAAACGATACGGAGATCAAGGTCATGCATGGAGGAAATTAATCAAATTACAACAAAAAATACCCAAAATCAAACATGGAACAAAAAATCAAAATAATAAACAAAACAATAAAACCCCAGGGGGCCAACCACAAGCTCTTAAAACAATATTATTATAACCTTATTTGTCTTTTGTCCTGTTTTGACGCCGGATGTCAAAGAGGGACAAACGACAAATAAGGTTATTTTAACCTTGTTTTAAGAGCTTGTGGGCTGAACAGTCGTTCGATTGTGGTTGCTGGCTGGCTCTCCCATCCCAGAGCGTGTCACTATGGGTTCTCCGATATAACCATGCTTGATGGATTTTAACAGACTTCAAAAAAAGGAGGAGGTTCTCAATTCGTTTATATTTTTTTTTATGTTTGTTACCTCTGAACGCCGTCATTTAGTAACCGATTTGTTTTTTTTTTCTGGAAGGTTAGGTACACTTCCCGTTTGGTCCCATTGTCATCAGATCAGGATTTGATTACTTCTTAGTGTACTTTGAAGTCGGTTTAAGTTTTTTGTAAAACAGTCCAATTATTGTAATGTCAAAATAACTAATCCATCCATCCTGCGTTGTGGCAGCTCAATGCCGGAAATCCGGTTTTCGCAAATCGCGGTCCGACGAGCTCTGTTCTCCCTTGACGTCCGAAAGTCGAGTGGGCCAGACGGTATCCCCGCCATTGTGCTTAGGACGTGTGCTCCAGAGTTGTCTCCAGTGTTGACGCGCCTATTCAGACTCTCCTATACCGCCGGACGTGTTCCTTCTTCGTGGAAGACTGCCCTTGTCCATCCGATTCCCAAAAAAGGGGACCGAACAGATCCGTCCAATTACAGGCCAATAGCGATAACCTCCCTTCTCTCTAAGGTGATGGAGCGGATCATCAATACTCAGCTCCTCAGGTATCTAGAGGAGCACCAGTTGATTAGCGACCGCCAGTACGGCTTTCGTCACGGTCGTTCCGCTGGTGATCTTCTTGTTTACCTGACGCACCGATGGGCTGAAGCCATAGAGAGTAAAGGCGAGGCATTGGCAGTTAGCCTCGATATCGCTAAGGCCTTTGATCGGGTCTGGCACAGGGCACTTCTATCGAAGCTGCCGTCGTACGGAATTCCCGAGGGTTTGTGCACTTGGGTGTCTGATTTTCTTGCTGATCGGAGCATCAAAGTCGCCGTTGACGGATGCTGCTCCGATATCAAGAATATCAATGCTGGCGTACCGCAAGGCTGTGTGCTATCACCCACACTGTTCATCCTGCATATCAATGATATGTTGAAAATTGCCAACATTCACTGCTATGCGGATGACAGCACTGGGGATGCCCAATATTCCGGCCGTGCTAACATCCCTCGGTCCACGGTGGAGGAAAGTCGAATACGACTTGTGTCTGAAGTCGAGACTTCGTTGGAGCGGGTCTCGGAATGGGGGAGACTTAATTTAGTCCATTTTAACCCCTCGAAGACACAAGTCTGCGCGTTCTCCGCGAAAAAAACCCCATTCGTAGTAGCACCAAAATTCGAAGACACTCCTCTCAACATCGCACAGAGTATCGGGATCCTTGGTGTCGATATTGCGAGTGATGTCCAGTTCCGAGGTCATTTGGAGAGCAAAGCCAAACTGGCTTCAAAAAAGTTGGGTGTGCTGAATAAGGCTAAGTGGTACTTCACGACACTCCAGCGGCTACAGCTTTATAAAGCCCAAGTAAGACCGCATATGGAGTACTGTTCGCACCTCTGGGCAGGCGCACCCGCTTATCAGCTTGATCCACTTGCCTCGGTGCAAAGGCGGGCCATTCGTATCGTTGACGATCCCATACTCACTGGCGGTTTAGAACCGCTCAGCCTTCGGAGAGATATAGGCTGTATTGCAAATGCCCCCTGGTATTGCAAATGTCCATAGGCGGCGGTGACCACTTACCATCAGGTGGCCCGTCTGCCTGCTTGTCAACCTATTGACATCTAATAATAAAAAAAAAATTCACTAAGTACTCGTGTCTGTTTTTTCCGGCCATCGGCTAATCTACAAAACGGCAGGACCGATTTTAACGGGACTTTCACTGGCAGATAGCTGATGTTATAGGAAGTAAAAGAGGCTTTAATTTCAGAAATAGAATTAGTGCCACCGCAGGGTTCAGCTTATCGGGTAGCTATAAACTAAGATAGTTGCACGGTGGTTGATGCTTCGTTGGTACGACCGACCTATACATGTTGTTTAGGACATGGGTCGGTCGCTGTACTGGCTGAGTGCAGTGCATCATCATCATCATCAAATAACTCATTATTATGTTTTGATGTCAAATCTTTATAATGGACATGATGACTTCGAGACCTCCATCAAGTCATCTGTCACCTGTAAGCAATGTTTACACAGGCATTCGTATAATTTAATGCATTTTGCTTTGTCTTTATAATAATTATTCGCAATCACACTGCAATTTGGTTTTCCACGTGGAAGAGTTCGAAAATAAGCGACTCACCGTAAATATTTTAGCATTTTAGCAGAGAGTTCGTTTTTTATTTAAATAATAAAACCTTTTTTTTGGACTCACATGAAACAACATCATTTATAAAAATAGACCAGTACCCCGAGTGCACCCCGAGTGTAAAGAATTCACGAAAAAATTAGTACCATGAGTATTCCGCTAGAGGCGCTGTGCCAATTCCTATAGAGAAGTGTCGAGATTCTTGAGACTCAAAAATGTTTTTTGGGGTGTAAACGATAATAAAAAAATATTTTTTGGCGACAGGAAATAAAAAATGATGAATTTTTCGTTCTCGAAAATCAACACCTAACGGGGCGAAAAGGTGTAGGCGGGTCGCGGTTAACTCGAAAATTTGAATAAATTGGTTTCTTATAAGAAAAAAAAGGCTATAATCTGGCATCTGAAAAGAGTTGCCGGTACAAATATATAACCTTGACAAATAGAATCATATGATATTATTTTTACGCGCAAGAAAACTGCATTGTAATAATTATTAGTGTAATCCACACAATGGACACTGAGATTGTATCAGATTGTGTCTTTATAAAAAACTAGCCTTCCGCCTTGCTTTTTCACCCGCGCCTTAGGGATGGAATTTCCATGGTATTCCAACTTTTTAATAAATAAAAAGTATTCTTCAATTTAGGCCCTAATTAGGCACTTTGAACGTCAACAAAAATTAGTCTACTACTTGTTCATACGTCTGTGGTCTACCATGGCATTTTTATGTTCTTCAAAATTCAGCCCATGGTTCCATTCAGCTTTTTCTCTAAGACCTGTATTTTCAGGATTTACCCTTAATGGCTAGAAAAATCTATCGTGAAACAATCCCTTAGGGTAGAATACCGACCAATCCGATTCCGAAACTAGTCAGTGATTTGTCACCATCGAACAATTAACCCAAACAAGCGTAATGACGTCGATTTTGCTTGCAATCTATTCCGCCAATTTTCCACCATCGAAAATGCGCTCTGATTGGCTAAGACAAGGAGTCATGCCCTCTGATTGGCCAAGTCAAGAACAAACGATGCAGTGATTGGTCCTTACTGTTCAAAATCAGTGACAAATCACTGACTAGTTTCGGAATCGGATTGCTCGGTATTACTACTCTAAGGGATTGTTCCTCGATGTTTGTCACTGATATAGAACAGTAAAGACCAATCACTGCATCAGAGCATCATCACTTGGCCAATCAGAGCGCATGTATGTAATTGTTCGAAGTGTGGAGCCTAAAGGGTGGAGCAAACAACCAATGGCGAATAGGAGGACGATGTAGATTATATGTAGGTATAGAAAGGCTACTAATATAATATTAATTACGAAAGCGAGATACGTAGGTATATGTCAAAACATGTGTGTGAGTAGGATAATAAGCATATCTTTTTGTACCTATCTCGCCTACAGGTTTTTATTGTTTGCCATCAGTGTCGTTGGTGGCAAACAAGTTTGTGGCGGCAAAAGATATTTGTTGATGAGAGCTGTTAAGCCCTAATTGTTTGTTATTTGTGACTTTGTCAAAGATATTGTTTAGCGTGTAGACATGGTGAATTGTTGTGTAATTGGCTGTAAAAGCCATAGTATACGAAATGAACCAAACATAACCTTTCATAAGTCAGTAGTTTTTTAACTTATACAATAAGTGTTAATCAAAGGATTACTATATTCAAGTGTTTTTTCTGACAATATCATGCAAATTTAATAGATAATTTCGTCTACATACGATAAAAATCCAAATATTATATGTACCTAATTATGTCGAACTATTGCTATCTTCTTCGCTATACGCTGACAGCCCGTCTATACCTTCATACCTACCTACCTGCACCTAGCGCCCGCCGCACCGTAGCTTACCCCCCCCCCCCCACTTACAAAAATTATCCTAAAAAAGACAGTCTTGACACTGACGATAATAGTCCTGCGAAGTATATTTTATGTATGTATTTACAAACAAAAAGTAGTATATCAGTTATCTGGTTTCCATAGTACAAGCTTGTCTTATTTTTGATACGTATTAGATAACCGTGTGTGAGGAATGTCCCAGATTACTTTTCTTTTGAAAATTAAACTTTTTGAGATGTCTTTGGTTAAGGATACATCCAGATAGAGTGTCGCAGCTGTGCACGCGTCGATAAAAATACGCTCTAACTGTTAGAGGCTAAATCAAATAAAAATAAATAAAAATGCAAAATAATGATCAATATTTAAATTTCTCCCGATTTTAATTGGAATATTTTAACAACTACTATCATTATGACAAGCAGAATGACGCAGAGGGAGCGTAAAATATAGCTGTTACGCGCAGCAGCCTATAAAAGTTGGCCTGTTTTGTATGTTAGTGTAGTATGGCGACGTTCTTTCTAGGTATATTTATTTCTTTCTATGGTCTTAGGTTATGTTACTTTTGACTTGTGCTTTTGACTATCGGCAACTGGCAACACTGAAACTCTGTCTGTCTGTTTTGGTTTATTATTGATTGATCGAATTTCATAGAAATTGAGTTACGATTTTAGAAATACTTTTCATGAGTCTCACATTAAAATAAATGTAATTTAAATGTAAAATTCACTAAAAAGTTATAATATAAATCAGAGGAATTCGTATTACCTGATTTGGACCTCGATAATTGAGTCATAACATGTAAAAAAGCGGTGACCATATCCAACAGTACATCGGCTTTTGTTGTTAAAAAATAGTACCTGTGATACTGGTGATACTACAATCATGCTACCCCGTCCTTATTACAATGAGCAAGACATCAGAAAACGACAAATTGATACCCTGAAAATATTCAACGATCATGTGGTTGAAGTAATTGAAAACTCGGAATACCGAGTTGAATTCACAGCAAACGGTATGAATATGAGCTTAGATGTGATTCTAAGCCCTGAATTTCCTAATGAGAAGCCTAAAATACTTGTAAACCCGGTAATACCCCATCCATGGATAGGTGAAATGTCCAACCAAGTTCTTGGTGCTCCAGGGCTCTTAAATTACACATTACATTCAGATTTAGGTCGTGTAGTCCAAGCTATTATAAGGGAGTTTCAGAAATCCATGCCAAATTTACCTGCGGAGGATAAATCTAATGATGTAAGTCCACAATCAAACTACAGTGTGCAATCTTCAATGTTTCCTGAATTGAATGATTTAACAGCAGAAGAATTGAAGGAGATTATCATGAGTCCAGATTTACAGGTCAGTCTTTATCATCAGATTCCTCCTGTAACCCTATTTATACTATGTTAAGAGTGCAGGTCATCTATACAAATTCAATTCAAATTCAAAATCATTTATTCAAATAGACCTTCGCAGGCACTTATGGAAAGTCTGACTAATACTCTTATACCGGTTTGGAAGGTTGCATTCGCTGAGAAGACCCGGCAATCTTGCATTTTGCATTTCACCCACTTCCATTGATCGGATTGACTTGATGTTTGGTATACATAGCAATGCAAGTACAGTCAACAAAAAGTACAGTAACCACAACATTGTGTATGTTTTTTTTTTTTCTCTTTATTTTGGCGGCAAACAGTCATTACAAAGAATTTTTTACATAAGCTCATATTACACGGAATATAGGCAACGAGTGCCGTAAAAAGATTTTTTTACGCGTAAAACTTACCTACACTTCTATTATATGAATTTATGGAACATGTGAATATCATAGGAGTCAAAAAAGCCATCCATTGACTCGTCCAGTGACGCTTAAGGTCTAAATGTCATAAAACTCTTTATAATGGGATTTCAATGAAATCAGTTCATTAAGATTGGTTTATGCAGTAGCCCCGCAGGCTTTGTAAGCTAACAATAACTATGTCATCACTAATCACTGACCATGTTGAGATTGTTAACAACCCATTCTATCATACTTAAAAATCACCATATCAAAGATGGTCTGTGACCAGTAAAACATTGTAAGGCCATAGACGAGGTAACACACATTTTAAGTTTATTTATATATTTTTTCAGGACAAACTCCTAGAAAACAACACACAGCTTCTAGAACTAGACTTAGAAACGGAAGAACTGATGGGCAGCATTGAAGAAATAGCCCAAGACAATATATCAAAGCAACAAATGCTAGACGATCTGAAATCAGACGTAATAGACCGTATTTCAACTATAGTACAAATGAAGATGAACTACGAAGAACTTAACCGGAAACATCAGAAGTTATCGGAGATGTATGATCCTCATCGCATAAGGGATTGCTTGAAGGAGGCTGCGTTGAAGGCTGATGAAGATGCTGAGGGTATTGCTGAACAGTTTCTTTTGGGTAAATTATCTGTGTACTGCTTTATTCGATCTGCCGGGGGAATCTTATGTTATCCCAAGATAAAAATAAAAATAAGTTGAACCTTTAAAATGTAAAACCTTTATTCTAAAGTATAATCTATCTGTATTCCAATTTTCATCCAAATCTGTTCAGCCTTTACGTAGTTGAGTGGGTAGCAAACCCACACAGGAACTTTTGCAGTTATAATAATAGTAGGATAAATAAGAAACTTCTTATAACCAAGAATATTATGATTGACAAAAACTTTTTTTTTTTATTAACAGCCAAATATTTTTTGTATTAAACACTCAATGCCACTATTAAACTGTAACATTAGGCACAAAGCCACAACTAATAAAATATATTCAATTATTTCAGGAAATGTGCCTGTGGAAACGTTTGTAGCAACATTTGCAGAGAAGAGGGCATTAGGCCAAGCAAGACGGGCCAGGGAGGAAAGACTAGCTCACCAATTGGCTCAACTAGACAAGGCCACAACATAAACCATGAAAAAAATGGAATAAAACGTTGAACATTCCAGATTGACCGAGTCACATATGCACGTGAATAACTATGTATGTACAATCAGTGTTAATAATAATTGTGACGAAGGAATGTAGGATAATTTTGGGACTTACATAGGTCGCTGTTTTTGGGATCCTTCCTCACTAGTGATTGGAGCACTCGGATGGTGCTCGTACTGGAGCACAGGTTTTGCGTTATTTTCCTGCTGGCCAGCCAGTATGTTGCGCGCGCGCGGACGTTGGTTGATAGACTGACTTGCTGAGTCTTTTGATGCGAGTGAGTGAGCGGAAGGGTTTTTTGAATGATTGAGGAATAGAGGGAAAGAGATGGGAAATGCGTGATTTAAGTGTGTGAATGTATTAGAGTTATGTGAGTGATTGGTTTTAAATGTTGCAAGTATAATTGAATGAAATGGCGCAGACAACTCCGCCGGCCTAGAGGTTTCCTCTAAATTAAATATTGAGTTATAAAAAATTTAACTAATTACGAAAGAAAATATTGTGTTGAACTGTACTTGAACTAGAGTTAATCGAAATTATTATTGAGTTGGTAACGGACAAATCCTAACTACTGGTCTAATATAACTGCCAGAGTTTGTGCGAACGTTGACAGTTCTTACAACACCATCCTTTCCAGGGTAGAGGGACTCGACCACACCCAAAGGCCAACATAATGGATGTGCATTTTGATCTTTGATTATGACTACTGAACCTAATTTAATAGGGTTAGTGGGAGTGTTCCACTTTTCCCTTTGTTGTAATGAAGTAAGGTATTCCTGGCTCCATCGGCGCCAGAATAAATGCGTGAGTTTACTAATGATTTCGAATCTAGTTAAACGATTATCATTAATGTGCGTTACGTCTTCAGCGGGTAAAAATTTATGAGGCGTTACATTTATAAAATGATTTGGTGTTAATGCGGAAATATCCGAAGGGTCCGAACTGAGGACACACAACGGCCTACTGTTGAGTAGTCCCTCAATCTGCACGAGCACAGTGGTAAACTCTTCGTATGTAAGAATACGAGTAGATACCACTTTGGCTACGTGCATTTTGACACAACGGATGTTGATCTCGCTGAGCCCATTAAAATGAGGGCCATATGGAGGACTACGTTTGAATTGAATGCGATGCGTAGACAATAGCTGTTCGCTCAGATAATTGTTATATGAAGTGGACTGTATAAGAGTGTAAATTTCATTTAACTTGCGTTTAGCGCCAATAAAATTGGTGCCCCCATCACTATATATCATGGAGACAGGGCCCCTACGAGAAATGAATCGTTTAAAGGCTGCTAGAAATAATTCTGTAGTTAAGTCTGATACCAGTTCTAGATGTATGGCTTTGGTTGTGAGACATACAAATAGACAGATATACGCTTTATGACTTTTGACCCCACGATGACGTATATGGGTTATAAAAAAGGGGCCAGCGTAGTCTACAGCTGTGTATACGAAAGCCTTGGCTTCTGAAATTCTAAAAACGGGAAGATCACCCATCTTCGGGTAAATAAATTTTGGATTGAGTTTAAAACAAACGTTACAAGCGTGAACTCTCTGGCGAACGAGATTTCGGGCGGAAAGTATCCAAAATTTTTGCCTAATTAAAGCAAGTAATAATGAGGGGCCAGTGTGCAAATTGACTAAATGATAATAATCTACTATTAGTTGAGTTATGCGTTCTTTATTAGGGAGTAATATAGGGTGTTTTTGACCGTAGTCCAGTTGCGAGTGCGTGAGTCTACCACCTACTCTGAGTATGTTTTGATTGTCTATAAATGGATTGAGTTTTATAATGCGTTTACTACAGGGTTTATTATTTTTAATAGCGTGTAGTTCATCAGAGAAATGTTTTTCTTGAACGTAACGTATAAGGTAAAGTTCGGAAGCGTCCAAGTCCGTAACAGATATTAAATTATTGTTAGGTAAACGTTTAGAGAAGCGTAGAATGTAAACAAATATACGCAATACTTTTGACCAACTAGACACGCGGTCTGCTAGCGCAGCCACAGGATGCTTGATAGGCTGTGGGAGCGTCGTTACGTTTGCTGTTAGTGCTATTGCTTTCTTTATTTCTAAAGTGTCGTAGTCTTTAGGACTTGCT
Source organism: Achlya flavicornis (assembly GCA_947623365.1). Lineage (NCBI taxonomy): Eukaryota > Metazoa > Arthropoda > Insecta > Lepidoptera > Drepanidae > Achlya > Achlya flavicornis. The sequence continues at coordinate 19,867,717 of OX392467.1, read as the reverse complement.
TTAAAGCAATCCAATGGCCATTCGGACATAGGGAGCGTTAGCCACTGCGGGCCGTGAAACCATTCATTACAGTTTAACAGAGCGTTAGGAGTAACTGGGCGTGAAATAATATCAGCTGGGTTTTCTGTGCCCTTAACATGATACCAGTGTGGAGCGGGAAGCTTAGAATTTATTTCAGAGATTCTGTTTATAATAATAATAATAATAATAATAATAATAAGTATTTATTGCCAGCAAGATTATTGTAACATAAAAAATTAAGACAGACAATATGGTATCCTTACAACTAAAGTAGTTTAACATCGAGTCCTAAGCTAAGCAGAGCTTGTATTTTAGGACTCAGGGAATGCAAAACATTATAATTTTTACAGGTTAGGCTAGATGTGAACACTAAAACGAGAGGCAAATACATATTAAGTAAAATATGTGGAGTATAAAATCAAAAAGAACATTTAACTAAATGAAAAGATAAAAAAGAAAAAAACAATTGAACATTTTAAGTATTAAAATATTGGCATGGTTTTTGTGTGTATGGTGTTTGTGTGTGTTGTGTGGAGTGTGGAGTGTTTTTGTATGTGTGTCTGTCATGAGTGTGTGTGTGTTTTATTGTTATTTTATTTGTTTTTGTGCATGTGAGCAGAAAACCTGTTATGAATAAAAAATCATAACAGGCTTTCCGTATCACTGTACGAAAGTGTTAGAAGCCATTTTTTTACAGTGCTGATGCAGGCGGAGACTGGGAGGTTTTTTATGTCACATAGATTTGCGACTTTGTTATAGGTACGGGGAAGGGAGTAAGCTGGGCATCTTCTAGCCAGTTGAGAGTTAGTTGTAGGAAGCGGAAGTCTGAAAACACGCCTTCTAAGGAGCTCGTCATAGTCTGGTCTGTTTCTGAGACTCTTATGGGTTTTTTTGGTTGCACTTAGTACGAACAGTTGCCTTACGCGAAGAACCCCAAAATCAGCGTAAAGACAGTCGGTGGGATACCGGAAGGGCTTTCTTAGGGCAACCTTTATCAGCGCCCGCTGGGCTCTTTCCAGATAGATAAATGTACTCTTTCCAGAGCTACCCCACACCGAGACACAGTACTGCAAAAGAGACTGGCATAAGGCCATGTACACTTGGCGTAAAATGTCCATAGGCGTACAGTCCCTGAGCTTCTTCATAACGTAGATGAGTTTTCTTACTCGTCCACACAAGGAGGCTATGTGTAGATTATAAGACAGGTTTTCGTCAATTATGACGCCTAGATATTTCAGCGAGTCAGTGCGTTCGATGTTAAGACAGGAACACGAGTGAGAACGAGTACCAGCCGAGCAACTATGAGCTCTAAGTTGCAGCGCAGAGGGAGGACTGGACGTGACTGTTTTGGAAAATGCTATATATTTTGTCTTGCTAACATTCAGAGTAAGTAAGTTCCTGTCTAGCAAATGGGCTACATCTGACAGACCATCTTCGGCAAGGCAGTAGACCTGATCCCAAGAAGCAGCGTGGAATAGTATCACGGTATCGTCTGCATACGTGATCATCTCAGCGTTTTTTAACGAGACTTTAAGTATATCGTTAAAATAAATAATAAATAAAGTGGGGCCAAGTATACTACCTTGCGGTACACCGAAGTTGATGTTGAGTAGGTCACTAGAGTGAATACCTATCTTAGTGTATTGTTTTCGATTGGTTAGGTAGCTTTTAAACCAGTCAAGAGGAACTCCTCGTATACCAACCGACTCCAATTTCGCCAGAAGTAGGTCAACTGAAACGGTATCGAAAGCTTTTGCAAGGTCCAAAAATACACCCAAGCACCTGTCGCCTCTTTCAATGTAAGACGAAACAAGATTGACTAGAAGCGTAGCAGCGTCTTCGGTAGACCTACCTCGTCTAAAGCCAAACTGCCTATTTGAGATCAATTCGTGTTTCTCTAAAAAGTTAACTAAACGGTGGTTGACAATTTTTTCCAGAACTTTAGAGATAATACTAAGCAAAGTAATAGGCCTATAGTTGTTCGGCAATTGTTTAGGTCCACTTTTATAAATGGGAGATACCGCTGCAATCTTCCAGCACTCAGGAAATATACCGGACTCCAAACTCAAATTGAAAATATGCGTTAAAGGGAGAATTAATGACTCAAGAGATTTTTTAAGTAGCGGAACAGTTATCGTGTCAGGGCCGGGAGAGCTATCTTGCTTAAGATTACAAATTATTTTGCGTATTTCCAAAGGATCTGTGGGATACAGGAAGAGTGAGTGAGTGACAGAGTTACGCGGTCTGTGTTCTTTAATAAGGGAGTCCACAGAAACGCTGAGCTTGGATAAGATATTGGAAGCTAGATTTGATCCTACCGAGACAAAATGTTGATTGCAGTTATTGAGAGTCACTTTCTCGTCCTGGCCCGAAGCAAAAAGATCAGATGAATCATTGCGACACGGTGTATCAGAAATTGTTTTAATCACCTTCCATAATTTTTTTGGATCTGCCTTATTTTCATCTATCAGCCGACTATTATAGTCCCGTTTTATTCGCCTAAGAAGTCCGTTGCAGAAGTTGCGGTACCTTGCATAGACCTTTTGTCGGTCGTGATCATCAGGATATGTACGAGTATCACGGTGAAGCTTATCGCGGTGCCGCATACATCTGATTAGACCCGGAGTAATCCAGGGCTTAATAATAATCTTACTTCTACTGATATATTTTTTGCTTGTGTGTTTGCTTATAATTATAGATAAATATTCATTAAAAGAAGTAACTACTGAGTTAAGATCCTGGTTTCTAGTGATAAAGGACCAATCCCAGTTGGCGATCTCCTCAGCAACGGCATCGAAATCAGTTTTGAACCTCCAGTGGGATTTGTTGGAAACACATTTTTCTAGAAAATGTAAACCTGCAATGACAATGTCATGGTCAGTGATTGAAGATTTACAGACGAGGCCGGAGGACTGTGTGTTCGACTTAATAAATATGTGGTCCAAACATGCTTGACCTCTGGTTGGCGCTGTTATTGCCGGCAGCAAGCCATGAGAAGCCATAAGGCATAGGTAATCCGAGCGTTGGGTGTCCGAAGGACCATAAATGTCGATATTCAGGTCACCAGCGACAATAACAGTAGCTTTTTCCTTTATCCCATGGAGAGATGAGTCCAGGGAGTTTAGAAAGTGACTAATATTAGAGGTAGAAGGTGATCTATATATGCCTAGAATGGCTATTTTATCATTAATATTTAACATGAGACTATCGGCATCCTCCAATTTATGTTCAAGCGCAACAGTCCTGTGAGATGACTTAATGTAGGCAACAACACCGCCATTTTTATTCATTTGTGTCGGAGATCGAAACGTAGTATACCCTGGGAGATCGTTTATTGGAAGGTCGTCAACTAGCCAACACTCCGTTAGCACAATGCAATCTAATTCTATATTAAGGCGATTGAGTGCAACTTCAAAGTCATTGAAATTCCTCTGCAAACTTCTTATATTCATAGAGAGAATTGTAAAGTTGAAAACACTGTTGTCAAGTATTTTTTTACATGAATCTACATTTTCAAGGCAGTGACAATCAATAACAACAGTGGCATCCAATTCGTCCGAAAAGTTAAGGAGGGTGGTCATTGTTAAATAAAAGTTGCGAAATATTTGTCAATACGGTCGGTAATGCCATTACGTTTGAGAGGAAATTTGGCCATACAAAAATATTAAAATAAGCAGTGCTAGGAAGTTGCGTCACAAAGTTATAGGTGTGTGTAAAAGTCTGTGTTTGTGTGGGAAGAGTGTAAAAGAGTGTAAACAAGTTGCTTGAGTGAAAGATAACCAGCCAATAATAACTTAATAAAAATAAGTAATATAATCTACGAGTAACATGCAAAAGGCTATTTCTAATATATAACCATATAGAAATAATAATAAAATTTGTTATAAATGAATGAAATATTATATTGCAATTACAAGAGTAGCAAACTGTGTCAGTTTTCAGTGGCGCTAAAGTAACGTTGCAGTTCATTCGAGCTTCTAATGACAATTGCGGGGTTTCCTTCTTGCTTACGGACACATATGGAGCCATTTTTAATCCAGCAGTACTTGAACCCAGCTGCTTGGGCCCGCTGTCTTGTTTCTCGAAATAAAAGCCTATTCTTTTGTGTGAGTCTTTCATTGAAATATAATTTCCTCTGGGAGCCCGGGGTGACAATATCTGAGGAAGAAATGTTCGTACGACTTTTCCCAGCCTTCAGGAATTCGTCGCGTTTGTACCGGCGTACAAATCGAATTACTAGATTACGCGGCAACTGGTCTCCTTTGGTTTCTGATGGAGCTGCCCCAGTATTACGACGCCTTGGACCAGCCCTAGTTGCGAAGTCTAGGTCGTTATCATCCAGTGATATTCCAATTTTTTGAGCAATAACGCGGACAACGTGAACCGGGTTTTCGTTTTGAGTCTCATCCAGGCCAGATATTTCCAGCTCATTTTTGAGACATGTCTGAGCTTGAAAGTCTATTTGTTCTGTCAACTGTTCTACTTTAGACTTCAGTGATGAGACCTCCGATTCCCGATCCTCAAGAATCCGTAGTCTTTCCTCGACGCGGCCCAAGGTAGCCTCGTACTCGCCGAGACGGGCGTTACAATGGTTTATGTGGTCCGACAGGGATTTGATGTCAGTTTTCATTTCTCCAACATCTTCACGGAGCAGTTTTATTTCAGAAGTCAGGGTAAGCAGAGCATTAGTGTCATTAACCACCCCTAAATGGCTGGACGGGGATATTGCGCTTCTATTTTTCTCGTGGAGCGTAGCGGACGCGCCGCTTACGCCGTCAGTGCCGCAAGCAGGCGATCCCCGCACTGGTGTATTGGAGTTGTCTTTTTTCGGGTCTTTACATTGACAGTTCGGACATGTCCAGTTCAATTTAAATTCCTCGGATAATTTACGCGAGTCTGATACATTAACGCATATTGGATGAAAGCAGCCAGTACATCTCACGCATTTTATAAACGAGCTGTTTCTTATTGTTCTCGTACAGGCACCGCAGGGATTAACCATGATTAAACGATCTGTAGTTGTTGTTACAGAGCGTAGATTATAAGAAAGTACTTGCAGTAGTAGTTGCTGACTCACGTGCGTTTGATGTTTAGACAGTGCACTTGCAGCGGGTTAGGAGTGAGACGAATTATTTTCCGTCGCAGTTCGTCTCTTTTACCCGAGGTGAGGAGGAGCCGCCCGCAGCACACATGCACAGGTACGCCGACGGATGAGAGAGATAGCTTGTTTCAGGTGCAGTAGCCCGTCTCGTTTCGCCCAGGTGAAGAGGAGCCTTCCTCAGCGCGCAGTGGTTAACTCGTAAAAAAATTATAATGGAAAAAAACTTGTTGAATTCACACTACAATGACACTAATTTTAAAAGTATTTAGGGTTGGAAAGGCGTGCAGTTAACACGTAATTTAGGAGCGCATCTGACGCGTCCACACCTTAACAATTGACAATCGGCACTCAACGTTTGCAATAAACGTTTGGAATTTATAAGCTGGCGAGTGTATCCAAGTAAGCGTGACAGTCGAGTCAGAAAAGGCAACAATTTTATTTATGTGGCATCGTTTAGTTAGCGTTTCGCGAACACAGTCAATAAGATTTGCTAAAAGTAGGGCTGCACAGAGTTCTAAGCGCGCGATCGACATCTTTTTTAGTGAAGCGACCCTAGACTTTGAGGCGAGCAAATTGACTAAACCATGAGAATTTTCATTTAGACTGACAAGTAAATAAACTGCAGCTCCATAGCATTTTTCGCTCGCGTCGGCGAAGCCTATTAGAGTAATATATGAATTTGAAGTTATACCTATATGACGAGGTATTTTAATGAGTTCTAGGCTAGATAGTTCGCCATGGAATTGCATCCACTTATCATGAATTGATTGCGGCACGGGATCATCCCAATCGAGATTCGACAACCAGCATTCTTGAACAAGAAGTTTCATATAAGCGACCACTGGACCAATTAAGCCCAGAGGATCGAAGAGGCGAGCAGTTACTGAGAGGATTGTGCGTTTTGTACATTTCGAAATTTCCGAATTGATTTTAAACTGAAAGTTATCTGAAGTGGGTTGCCATTGCATTCCTACGATTTTAGTATTCACCGGAGTCTCAGGGTTTTTGTCAAAACTCACGATCTCAGAATTCCTATGTGACAAGGGAATTTTATTCATTAATTCAGAGCTATTAGAGATCCATTTAATGATGTTGAAGCCGCCGGCCTTGAACATATCCACCATTTCATGATACATTTGCTCAGCCACGCCAGGCCCATCAATGGAACTCACGTAGTCATCCATATACATATGAGTTTCGGCCTCGCAAGCGGCGAGTGGCCATATGTCACGAGTGTCCCTAGCGAGTTGACGAACGACTCGCATCGCGAGGTACGGGGAACTTGAGATACCAAATGAGACCCTATTGAATTCGAACATTCGTACTTCTGAGTGGGAGTCAAATCTATATAAAATTCGCTGAAATGAATGATGTTTAGGCGTGAGTTTGAGTTGGAAGTACATCTTTTCGATGTCTGCAGTTAGAGCAATTGAAAACATGCGTAGATTAATAAGCAAATCAAAGATATTGCTTTGAAGATTGGGGCCTGTATAAAGCAAATCGTTGAGAGATTTCCCGGAGGTCGTCTTACAACTGGCGTCAATTACTATACGCGTTTTAGAAGTAGCCTTCTCAGGGCGATATACAGCTCTGTGAGGGATATAGTAACATTCATTGTTAGGTTTCAAGTCATAGACTTCAGTGAGATAGCCATTATCAATGTAATTTTGAATAGTAGCGTTATAATTTAAACGAAGGTTAGGTTGAGAGTCGAGTTTCTTCTCCAGTAGGAGTAAGCGGCGTTTTGCAATTGAGTGGGAGTTACCTAACTCAGAAGGGTTGTGTTTAAATGGGAGATGTACCGTATATCTACCGGTATCATCACGCGAGTGAGTAGCGATAAATAATTCTTCACAGGCCTCATCATCGGCACTAGTGTGAATTTTATTAGGAACATTTTCGAGTTCCCAAAAACGTTCCGTGAGTTTCGTAAGCGATTGTGAATTGTTGACTGAACAAAAGAAGCTTTTTTCAGAATTTTGCGTGCGTGGGTGTATGCGAGATGAAGGGAAAGAAGTGCAGTCGGCTCTGCCAATAACGAGATATCCAAGAGTCGATTCCAATGCTACGACCGAAGAGTGCGGGGATGTGACCTTATCATTGCCGAGAATGATAGGGAAAAACTCACTACCGAGTAAACAATCTATTTCGCCGGGAGTATCAAAATAATCGTCGGCCAAAGGCAGGGGGCCTACCCCCATCTTTTACAAAACAACCTTATTGCAATACTGTTTTGTTTCCAGCATATAATAACCTTATTTATATTTGTACCATGACCTCTACCAAACACTATTGTTATATGATTGTTATATTCCTGCTAAGAACTAATGATTTTTGAGAATTTGTCTATGGGCTCATTAAAGATGAAAAGAAATAACGCTATGGGCCTAAGCAACTTTCTCTCTCTTAACAATTCTCATCTCTGTCACTCATCCATACTCTCTCGCTCTTTCAAACAACCTTATTCTTCTTTTCGTACCATGATGTCCCTAAAACAAGCTTATTTTATGCATGAAAACAACCTTGTTTATTTACCATAATGGTTCATTCAATTCGTACCATGAGCTATTTTTTATAAGCTTTTGACAATTAACATTATTGTTTTAATGTCAAATTTAGCAATCTTATATACGTTGTATTTACAAGCTGAAAATAACATTGTTTTCCAAATTTATGTTATAAAAATCTATTATAGTGTCATATAAAGTAATTATATCGAATTTATTTACTTATAGAATGAATATATCGGGATTGCGAGATTAGGTATCATCCCAAAATAATATAACCGATTGTTTATAAAGTTTTTAATTGCACTTGTCGTTCACTACACAACTATGCATCTACGTTAGTAATATCGATCCCTCGACCCTTAGCCTTAAGATTTATTTAGATAAAGCGGAGCTTTAAATAGCGTGTTTATATATTTAGTGACTTTTCATTTAGGTACCACCCACTATTAATATCCTGTTTTCATTATAACCAACGTACATCGAATAACCCCAGATTAATCCATAAAATTAACTTTCCTGCAGTGTTAGTACACAGAGTAGTCCCTGTGTTCCTGGAATCCAAACTACCTAGATTCTCTGGCAAATTTTCTAAAATTGGTCGTAACCTACATTAGCCTGGATGGAATATATTATTGTCAACAGACGGACAGACGACAGACTTATAATAATCTATAAAGATAATCATTTTAACCATCTAATGTAGTAAAATATTAATTATGTATTATATATTTGTATTGAAAACTCAACTCACAACAATCTGCTATACTGTTGCAGAGCAGATGTAACCGTGCGGGAAATTCTAAAATACACATCCATTGGACCTAACTTTCTGTAGCCTTTGTGGCTGTGGATAGAACCGTTGGGGTCTGAAGCTCGCTGATTTGCTCACACATTATCATCAAAACCTCGGCAAACCGGTTGGTGGGGAGCTTTTTGTGACAACGCATTAGCTTGGCTATCCAAAGAGGAAACACTGCCAATAACGAGCTTGAACCTGGAACCTTGTCGATGATCGACAACAGCGGCAAATATTTATATACCTACATACACATAATATGTTTAATTCCAAGACCTGCAACTACAGTAGGATTCCCGTCAATAACACAATGAATAAAAACACGAAAGTATTATGTACCTACATTCTTTATTCACATAAGTTTAATGAGAGTAAGATAATTATACACAATATAAGTATGGCATTAAACAATCTTGCAGATACAGATTCAAACTTTATTTCAGCGTTTATAGGTTCTTAGACTTCACTTTCGACCAGCCTCTCCATATCTACGTACACTTTTTTGAGAGTACTCCTTCGCTTGTAGATATCGATTGAAGGCGGTATTTTTGGTCTGTTTGTATTTAACCATTTCTACCTGCTGACTGGATCTCTGGCGAACTCTTCGGCTACAACTCTACAAAATGAATTGCAACATTTGTGCAACTTACAAATGTTTATAACCATGACATCTTAAATTTCATGCACTGAATATTACTGTCGAATATACTATTAAGATGTTTCCATATTGATTGCACTTTGTTTGTTATTAAATTACATAAACAAATGTATTAATAAAATAATAACTAAATATCTTGGATATCTTTATAAGACATTTGAGTATGACAAGAATGACAGGTAAATATTTTGTTCCGATTCATTTCATTTGATAATCTAGAGTCGGCAGTCTATATATTTTTTCAATTAATTTCCGTACTCTTTATAATAACATTTTAAAATATTTGTATGCATTTTATAGAAATTACTCGAAAATATTTTATTCTTTTAGTTACTTATACTTTACAATTAGTTTAATTTAATACTTTGCTAAAAGATGAAGAACCTCAAATCATTTCGGTCCAACGTGTGAAAGAAATGGCACTATACAGTTAATATATCGTTATTTCTTTTTATCTTTTATCAGGTTGTAGCAAGCCATAGACAAATTCTTACAAATCATTCATTCTTTCTCGGCACTTAGCAATGTTATATCAATGTTGAACGATTGAGCTCATGGTACGAATCAAAGTAATATTATTATAAGGTGAAAACAAAACAGTCTGGCAATAAGGTTATTTTGTGAGAGAAGATGATGGCCCTATAGGATGGAACGGGACAAAAATAAAACTTGTCAATTGTGACGCACGAATTTTGAAACTCAATGTGCCCTGTTGCACTACATATTTTGAAATAATACAAATATTTATTTTATGTATATCGACTTTTATATTACTTGAATTAATATTACTTAGGTCAATATGAAAACAAGGCAAGGGGCCGCCGTTCAATAGTGATATTCAGTGAATGAAATTTAATATGGCATGGTTACAAACAGAAGTAATTCAAGTATTATTTTATTCATTTTGCAGTGAAGAATTCGCCGGAATTCAAAGTAACTACTCTAAGAAATGTGCTGGAGAGAAATAGGTACCTAATCCTCAACTAGCAAAGCAATGGAGCACTTCTTGGTCATTACAAAAACTGAGACAAAGTTCATACATAAATATATACCTAGGTAGGTTTATATTTATGTATGGCACTTCAGTCTTAATACCTATAGTCTAGGCAGGTACCTATTGTCTTTAAATTATATAAATAAAGAATTTACCACAGGAATCAACACATATTTTTATTTATTACCTTTTGTTAGGAAGGCTACTGTAGTTGCAGGTCATACAATGAAACATTATGTGTATTTAGGTATATAAACGTTTATGAATACAGTACAATCACAGTAAAGCTTAATCTATACGATATTAAATATTTACAACAAATAAACGAAATACAATCTAGCACTCGTATATAAATTTTCCTCTAGGCTGCCGTAGATTATCGGCAAGGTTTCCAACAAGCTAGCCAAGCTAATGCGTTGGCGGAAAAAGCTCCCCGCCCGAGGCCTCGATTATTTTGGTGACAATATGCGAGCGACTCGGTGAGCTTCAAACCCATACGGTCGTATGGTTTCGATAGCAAATGGCATTTTGGTCCATTGCATGCGAAAGTGTTGATTCCTCACGTAGCATAGATGCATACCACGTCGCTTTCGTGTATCTATTATTGGCTTCTTTGGTATTTGCTTCCAAAAACACAAATAGTTCATATTCATTTGCCATCTTGAAATGCTAGATGGCAAAAGCTAGAAGGCTAGAGATACACAATTAATTCGATAAGTTAAATAAATACGATCTACTGACTCTATATCACTATAATAATAGATATTTTTATCATAAATTTGGATAATTCGTCGCGTATATAATGTTATATTTTGATTGATATATGCAATTGACATAAAAACCATAATGCTAGTTGTCAAAAGACACATCATGGTACGATTTGAATGAACGATTAGAGGTGACGTCATCAAACCTGCTAACAAAACAATATTGTTTTATGCCTATAATAAGCTTATTTTTAAGGATGTCATGGTACGAAAACGCAAAATAAGGTTATTTTAACCTTGTTTTAAGAGCTTGTGGTAGGCCTGTTCAAAATGTTTAAGTTGCGAAGTGTCAATATGAGAGTTCGGTAAACGGTCGGTAATAGTGTCTATCACTCTAGCGGTGATCGAGTATGAACACGTACTATCAAATCGTGAATGAATTTTCAATGTAGTAAAGCCTAAACAAGCACTTTCCGTTTGGCCTATACCTCGGACAGGTGACAAGTCGGGTGAAATAGCGAGATTCAAACGTTCACAGCAAGCTTTAGTTAAAAAATGACTCATCGATCCAGTATCAATAAAGGCACGAACATTAGAACGTACATTATTCATATTGTATACGTACACCGAGGCCGTAGGTAACAACACAGTAGTGTTCTTAGCGTTATTAATTAAAGTGTTCGTAGCAATAAATGAATCACTGTTTAAATTTGCGCCCGAGTTTAAGTTCGACACGTTAGAAGCGTTGGTGGCGGTAGATACGGTCGCGGACGGGAGCGAAGCGGTAGCGGTTAGTGTGAGCGGGGACGTATGCGCGGGAGCGAGTGGCGCGGCGCGCGCGGCGTGCGCGGCGTGCACACCGGACGATTGCCCGTGCGAACCGTGTGACGGCGCAGGCGGCCGGGCGGCTGTAGCGCTCGACTGCGGCGATGTCTCAGCGCCAGCGAGAGTATTGCGTTGGGTAGCGGGTTCGATTCCCGAGCGTCGAAAATCATTGAAGTGTAATAGACTATGATGTTTCTGTTGGCACACATAACATCTAGTTTGCGATTTACAATTGTTTACATCGTGAAAGCCTAAACAATTTTTGCAAAAACGATTTTTGTAAACGATTTCACTGCGTTTACGCGGGTCTAATTGTAAAAAATGTTGACATTTAAAGAGAGGATGAATTGGAGAATTACAAATAATGCACGAAGTACTTCTAGTAGTAAGTTCAGTATTATTCGAGTTTGTATTCACTAAAAATGTTTGAGTCGGTTTAGGTTTATTTGCACGATTATTATTTGACATCTGTGAAATATTTTTATTATGAGATGCATGAGAGTAGGACGTGTTAGGGCGTAATGACTGTATTTTACTTTGTTCGATTAAGAATTTATTAACATCCTTAAAAGTGGGTATTTTAATATCACGATGCGACTGCTCGAACAAGTTAACCAATTCTTTGTCTAGCTTATTGAGCGCGATATGTGCTATTATAAAATCGGACGGATTGTCCAATTTTAAACGATTGAATGCGGCCTCTGCTGAACAAAACTGTTCTATAAATGTATCTAATGGTTGATTATTTTTAAAGTTAATTATCTGATCGATATACTGCGATGCTTGTACCCTAACGTCCTGATATTTAGCTATGAGCGCGTTCCAGATAATTTCATAATTATCAGAAGTCGATGGTATGCCCGAACACACGGTCAAAGCTTTCCCACTTAACTTCCCGACAAGGTACTGAACCTTCTCTGTGTTGGACAACCTAGGATTATCGTGAACTATGCTTTTGAAATTTTCATAAAATATTGACCATTTAGTAGGAGTGCCGTCGAATCCCACTAACTGGAGAGGAGGTAATTTTTGGTGAATTAACTCAAAATTCTGTTTACTGTGAACACTTTGAGGTGTGAGTGTAGTTTCGGTATGTTTCACATAACAGTATAGTTCATCAAATGAATTTAAAGACGAGTAGTTCGGTTTGACCGTAGGATCTTCCTCTAAATATTCTGTAATTAAACTGTCTAATGTTTCGATGAACTCTGTTCGCGTTTTATCCAACGAATGTACACGAGCTAAAAACTGAATTTTAATGGTAGGTTCCTCAACCTTTAAACTTAAATTGTAAAGATTTTGAACCATTTCAAACAGACGTTCTTTCTTTGCTTCTAATAGGGAAATCCGAACATTTGAAATCCCTGCGACAGGTTTTTGTTTTCCAGTCGACATTCTGAACGAAAGTTAATCGAGTAATTTCACTAGTTAAAAATATTAATCGTTAATAAATATTAGGGTAAATAGCTCGTATATATTGTACGGCAACGATTTATTAAGATTTCGTAGTGAAATATGCAAAGATTAATGAGATTAATTTAAATTATAAATATTGAACGGCAGAAATTACCATACGTTAATAAAAAATGGCGTGCGAATTGCTTCAACGTAATTATGCAAAATACGATGAATATGCGTTTTGGATACTAAATATGCGTTATTTATAATAAATATGCGTTATATAATGTATAATATGCGTATGGGTGAGTAGATTGTAGTGTAAATTGAGTATGGAATAGGAATCCGGCTCGAAGGACCAAAACTTGTGACGAAGGAATGTAGGATAATTTTGGGACTTACATAGGTCGCTGTTTTTGGGATCCTTCCTCACTAGTGATTGGAGCACTCGGATGGTGCTCGTACTGGAGCACAGGTTTTGCGTTATTTTCCTGCTGGCCAGCCAGTATGTTGCGCGCGCGCGGACGTTGGTTGATAGACTGACTTGCTGAGTCTTTTGATGCGAGTGAGTGAGCGGAAGGGTTTTTTGAATGATTGAGGAATAGAGGGAAAGAGATGGGAAATGCGTGATTTAAGTGTGTGAATGTATTAGAGTTATGTGAGTGATTGGTTTTAAATGTTGCAAGTATAATTGAATGAAATGGCGCAGACAATAATATTTATTCAACATTTTGTATTTTTAGATATTGTTACTGAATACTAGAGGCAAAAAGTAAATTAATTAAGGTAAGTAAATTAAAAACAGTTATGATTACCCGTGTAACTGGCATGATTAAGTGTAAGAAACATCGACGCATTTAAAATATTAGTATTAGGACACTCTTTTAGGAACATTTTGTACAAGATTTTACAACTTGCAATGTTTGCATGTATGCTAAATACAATACATACAGTATGTATTGTTTGGGTCAAATCTTGCAAGTCGAATTTCACCCAATTCCAGTGGTCGGATTGACTTGATATTTGGCATATATTAGTATATTGTATGACAATGCAAGTACAATCAAAAAAAAGTACAGTCACCAAAAAAACCTGCAACACCATCACTCCTAGATAGAGTACATGTCGTTGCGTTTGCGCGAATAGGGTTACAAAATGTATGAGATTGACATTTGGTAACGCTAGGATCTATCATATTGTTATGTCAATCTCATACATTTAGTAACGTTTGTATTCGCGCCAACGCAACGACATGTACCTTGTCTAGGGCTACAGAGGGGTATCACTCGCGCGTTGCAGACCATTACCCTGATACTAATGTCTTCCTATAAAATACTTGTAGTAATTTATGCTTACCTACACCATTATTTTGTTATTATATAAATTGTGCAATATTTAAGACCTATTTATAACTATAAAATAATTCTCTTATTAATTTGTTTTGTTACTATACTCAAAATCCACAGAGCATTGAGAAAAAAAGCTTGCATATTCTTCTTTTTTTAAGTTGTGTATAGGCCTGTGTGTTGACCACAATCTCACCATGGTGAGTGATGATGTTTGCCGAAGGTGATAAGCACACAAAGCCTAGAAGGAACTGGCTCTCAAGTGCAGCTGTCGATACACACCATAGGTGCTTGGCGATACATTTTCAACTTGAGGGTGGTAGCCAGCCAGATAGGTACTACAAAGTACCCTACCACCGTGCTATGGTTTCCTTCACCGAAAGCTCAAGCTTATTGTAGGATTCGAACCCCCGACCTTCGTCTCGGTATCCGACGTCACTACTACTGAGCCATCATCGCCTTTAAGTTTGGCAACCAAATCCAAATTAGGACTTATTTCTGCCAGTGTCGAGTTATATTAATAATTTCCAGTCACAATAATTCACATTCAGTCAGTCACCGTCCATAAAAGTCATGTATTACTACAATGGTGGTAATTGTACTAAAACTCTTCACGGACTTTAAGATACCCATTCATTTCACTTCACTGGTGCACATTGATTGATCTTTATTGGATAAAACACCACCGATAATATGCAATAACACTCAAAATAAACAAATTTATGAAAATAAAATGAAACTCAACGTCACTGCAAGTTCCCACCAAAAAGTCCTAACTGGGGGCCAGTTGATTATTAGAGACGCTTTGCTTAAACGTACCCCAGGGCTGCGTTCAGTAACTTAGCCGTGTGATCGCCCGACGTCGTCGGACAATCGCACCGGTCACCCGGTGTGTACTAACTGAACGCAGCCCTGGGATACGTTTGAGTTAATTATCCAGTATAAAATATATCTAAACTAACTAAACGTCAAGGACACCGCGAGGCGAAAAATTAAACTGACAAATTTTTTATCTGCCCCATTCACGGACGTCCACGGGTATAAGTTTTCGCCGGATAAAACCACAAAGGCAAAAATTTATCCTGCTGTCAAATTGACAGCTTTCATCGGCAAATAGATTTTTCATGTTCCGGTCTGTGACGAACACACTTGATCCGACCTGCTCGAGACTTGAGTGGACTGTATATTACAAGTTGAAACCATATAATGCCGGCTGGACGAAGTCACTAAAGACGCGACCAGATCCGAGCGAAATCCGAAGAGTCAAAGACGGATCAGTGACACGAAAAAGGAGGGGGGGGGCGAGCACACGGGTGGTGCTGAACAAGAGCGGGGGTATACGGGGGGGGCGCGGGCGCCGTAAAACACGGGGCGCGGGGAGGGGCGCTAAGGGCGCGGGTTGCGGGGCGCGGGGGAACGACACCGATGGTACCAACGTGAGCACGAGACTCGTGGCTACACGGAGGGCGAAAGGGCGCGGGGGGGGGGGGGGGGGCGAGGGGCGCGCGACGCGGGGCGCGGTGAAACACGATTGGCGCGCAGCGCGGTGCGCGGGGGGACACGGGGGACCGATGAGGGCGCGGGGGGGGGGGGGGGCGAGGGGCGCGCGACGCGGGCGCGGGGGAACACGGGGGACCATTAAGGGCGCGGGGCGCCGGGGGGGGGGGGGGGGGGGGCGAAGGGCGCGGGGGGGGGGGAAAGACGAGCACTCTCGGCGGGGTACGTGAAGTACCCGGTCGGCGGGGCGCTTGGTTGCCCAGTACTGTTGCTGGTACTCGTTGGGGCTCTTGCCTGCCCGTTGATTCGCTGCAGCAGATCTTCAATCCTCTCAATGAAAACACCAGTTTACTTTCACAATTATTCCTTTATTCCTTATTTCACAATTATTCCTTTTATTCCTTTTCTTTTTCCTTCTTGGTTGTTCTCTCGGAGGTTGCTGCCGTAGGAATGCCATTCCAAGAAAACCGCGTCTATATTTATACCTTTTGGCAATGTACCCTGACCAATCAAATCGCTAGTTTTAATTATTATTGACCAATGAGAGTCGATGGTGTGATCCGAATCACCCTTGACCTTTTCTAGCGGTTTGTTTTCTAGCTATCTCTGTCTATCGGTACTCTAAGCTCTTCTAATGCGTAGTTTGCCTATTTACTGGGTTTTTCTTGGAAATGGTTGTCCTATTACAATGAGAACTTGTTTATCGACTAGGTATTGACATTATATACTTTATACAATAATAATTACCTCGATATTCTTATTACTTTAGGAGTAATAATACAAAATACTGAAACGGCTCACGTCTCGGTAATGCCGCGTTTCAGTGTCTTATTTTTCTAAATAATTTTACACAACAATCTCAAAATCTTTATTTCCTACACATTATTTACCTTAAGACAATTCTATACAATGACAATTAATACTTAAATATGGCAAAATACAATTCATTTAATTTTAAAAAATTCAAACAATGAAAATATGGGACGACATTTAGATCGCGTCGCTAACACGGTCCATTTTTACTGTGTAATTTCTAGATCACAAGCTAACTTTATGGAGATTACAATTTTGAGTCGAATTTGACAGCTAACATAGATTTAGAACTATGAATCCCTTCAGCGAACGCTCGCTGGTATAATTTTTATCCGGATAAAATTTATCGGCTTGCTTAAACGTACCCCAGATTCCATAATATTCAAGCGTGTCAGTGGGCGGCACCGTTTTACCAACAGATGCCATATGTATGGTCTTATCATTTAGTGCTGTGGACACATTGTGCTGTGGAGACGATATTAGATTGACGGCTGCACACACTTGGTTATGCGATTTTCACAGTTCCTAGGGCACGAGTATTATCATTGCTTTCGTCTCTATATAGGCGCGCGACAGAGTCCTTGCTTTTTATCAAATTCCTACGACGATCCTTGTACCTAGTGGTATTCTATAATTCCCACTTTTGCATACTGATTAACTCATATTTCATACTACATACACATCTATTCTTTATTCTGTGGGGCACAGGCCTACCGTCTATACAAGGCCAAATGGGACATCCATAGTGGTCACAAGGGTCCAATGCGGGTTAGTAACTAACTTCACACCCGTAAGGAATACTACTTTATACTTCACAAACATCTTAAAAAGGCTTCCAAGGCTTGTGCAAGTTATTTAATCTAATTACTTTCTTGATTTTGATTAAAATAACCGGCCAAGTGCAAGTCGGATTCGCGCACCGAGGGTTTCGTACAAACTTATTGGTAGGTATGTACAAACTAAATTTTGCCATTGGACTTTGACATTTACTGTTTTCCCATACCTAGCAATAGGTCGCATAAAAATTTACGGTTTTCGGATTGTTTCCTTCATTTGTGCTATAAGACCAAACTTCATGCCGAATTGCATGATTCTAGGTCAACGAGCAGTAGGTACTCAATAGGTTTTGATTCCCTTAGTCTTGACAGATAGATAGGTATGGTATTTGTAGGACAGTTGGACAATAATGTGATAAGGGTTATTTTTGAGGTACGGAACCCTAATAATCAGAAAAATCATCAGAATACTTTCAAATATATTAACGTTGTCAATTTAATCATTAATAAACGCATTATTTGCTATTTACTAATACATGGTAGGTTACCTACTAAAAGGTTAAATTACTTCTGCGTTCGTCGACTGTACACGCAGAATAAATTATATAGGTTTAACTACAACGGTATATAAATCCTGGGACATATATAGGAATAACTTACCTCGCGTCACGGGGAAATCTATGAAATTTTAATTTTATAGATTTTATAGAATATTATATTTCGGCGTTGATTTGCAGCCGTACACTGAACAGTTTTTGTGCTGCGCCATTTAGAATATGAGCACTGAACAATACCTACAAAATTAATTATAAACACGAATGCGTCTTCCTTCCGCGGACGCTCCCGTCATCTAAGCGCGATGGCGGGACGCGGTCGCGTCGCTCCGACACCCCGCGAGTTCCCCTCCGTCTCTCTGCGTAAGTACATTCGTTGCGCAACTGTATGCATAGTAAAACTGTGCCTGCACTTTGAAAAACCTTTTCTTTAATGGATGCCTCTGTACTGTAGTAAGGTGCTATCACTAAATACTGGAAACCAGGACAAGAAGCGTGAAAGCCCTGGATTTTGAAACTTGTGTGTGTTTATGTGACTTGTAAACTTTTAAACCTGGACAAAAAATGAAACCCCGCCCGGACGCTTTTCGGACTCTACAGAAATCGTTTTTCTGTAATTTTGCGTCATAATAGGTACAGTCAAAGACAAAGATATGTATACACTTATCATTATAAAAAATAAGTAATCATAATAAGCTCCATTAATTTGTACTTATCCAAATGCTCAAAAATATGTAAACAATATAGAAAACATAAATATGTACCCGACACGATCATAAATTTGTACACATTAGATAAAACAAAAATATGTATTCATAAAAGATACATAAAATTGTTACCACTCAATGTGCCAAAAATATGTATACAACCATCTGAGCAATGATGACACTGAATATGACACAGACATACATTGATATGTAGTATCGCTGCACACATGATTAAATATTTACGTTCTGTGATGTCTTTAGACCAGGTCATGCATGACGTCATTTGCGTGTCATTTGTTTCTTAAATTTCACTTTTAATTTGAATATAATTTTCAATCTCACTCGTCAGATTCAATTAAGGGTCAGTTCACACCGAAACGCGGCAAGCTTAGATAGCAATAGAATATTGATCTTAAAAAAGTGTTTGCCATGTTAAACTTTTCAGATACTGTTCCGATTGCTCTCAAAATGGATATTTGAGAGACAATGGAATCACAAAACAAGAATCTTTTCTCAAAATGTTGAAAAACTGTCCGCCATGTTGAACTTTTTGATACTGGTCCGATTGCTCTCAAAATCTATATTTGAGAAACCTTGGGGTCACAAAACAAGAATCTTCTCTCAAAATTTTGAAAAAGTGTCCGCCATTTTGTACTTTTTAGATACTGGTCTGACTGCTCTCAAAATCGATATTTGAGAGACATTGAGATCACAAAACAAGAATCCATTCTCAAAATGTTGAAAAAGTATCCGCCATGTTGAACTTTTTAGATACTGGTCCGATTGCTCTCAAAATCGATATTTGAGAGAACTTGGGGTCACAAAACAAGAATCTTTTCTCAGAATTTTGAAAATGTATCCGCCATGTTGAAATTTTTAGATATCGGTCCGATTGCTGTTAAAATAGATATTTGAGAGACATTGGGATCACAAAACAAGAATCTTTTCTCAAAATGTTGAAAAACTGTCCGCCATGTTGAACTATTTAGATACGGGTCCGATTGCTCTCAAAATAAATATTTGAGAGTCCTTGGGGTCACAAAACAAGAATCTTCTCAGAATTTTGAAAAAGTGTCCGTCATTTTGAACATTTTAGATACTGGTCTGGTTGCTCACAAAATCGAATTTGAGAGACCTTGGAATCACAAAATAAGAATCTTTTCTCAAATTTTGAAAAAGTGTCCGCCATGATGAACTTTTTAGTCACCGGTCTGATTGCTCTCAAACTCGATATTTGAGAGACCATGGAGTCACAAAACATGAATCTTTTCTCAAAATGTTGATAAAGGTGTCCGCCATGTTGAACATTTTCAAAATTCTGAGAAAATATTCATGTTTTGTGACCCCAGGGTCTCTCAAATATCGTTTTTGAGAGTAATCAGACCAGTATCTAAAAAGTTCAACATGGCGGACACTTTTTCGACATTTTGAGAAAAGATTCTTGTTTTGTGACCCCAAGGTCTCTCAAATATCGATTTTGAGAGCAATCGGACCAGTACCTAAAAAGTTCAACATGGCGGACACTTTTTTGACATATTGAGAAAAGATTCTTGTTTTGTGACCCCAAGGTCTCTAAAATATCGAATTTGAGAGCAATCGGACCAGTACCTAAAAAGTTCAACTGTGCGGACACTTTTTCGACATTTTGAGAAAAGATTATTGTTTTGTGACCCCAAGGTCTCTCAAATATCGATTTTGAGAGCGATCGGACCAGTATCTAAAAAGTTCAACATGGCAGGCACTTTTTCGACATTTTGAGAAAAGATTCTTGTTTGGTAACCCCAAGGTCTCCCAAATATCGAATTTGAGAGCAATCGGACCAGTATCTAAAAAGTTCAACATGGCGGACACTTTTTCGACATTTTGAGAAAAGATTCTTGTTTTGTGACCCCAAGGTCTCTCAAATATCGAATTTGAGAGCAATCGGACCAGTATCTAAAAAGTTCAACATGGCGGACACCTTTTCAAAATTCTGAGAGAAGATTCTTGTTTTGTGACCCGAAGGACTCACAAATATCGATTTTGAGAGCGATCGGACCAGTATCTAAAAAGTTCAACATGGGGGACACTTTTTTGACATTTTGAGAAAAGATTCTTGTTTTGTGACCCAAAGGTCTCTCAAATATCGAATTTGAGAGCAATCGGACCAATATCTAAAAAGTTCAACATGGCGGACACTTTTTCGACATTTTGAGAAAAGATTCTTGTTTTGTAACCCCAAGGTCTCCCAAATATCGAATTTGAGAGCAATCGG
This sequence comes from Achlya flavicornis, assembly GCA_947623365.1. Classification (NCBI taxonomy): domain Eukaryota; kingdom Metazoa; phylum Arthropoda; class Insecta; order Lepidoptera; family Drepanidae; genus Achlya; species Achlya flavicornis. The sequence continues at coordinate 19,846,760 of OX392467.1, read as the reverse complement.
ACCAGTATCTAAAAAGTTCAACATGGCGGACACTTTTTCGACATTTTGAGAAAAGATTCTTGTTTTGTGACCCCAAGGTCTCTCAAATATCGATTTTGAGAGCAATCGGACCAGTACCTAAAAAGTTCAACATGGCGGACACTTTTTCGACATTTTGAGAAAAGATTCTTGTTTTGTGACCCCAAGGTCTCTAAAATATCGAATTTGAGAGCAATCGGACCAGTACCTAAAAAGTTCAACTGTGCGGACACTTTTTCGACATTTTGAGAAAAGATTATTGTTTTGTGACCCCAAGGTCTCTCAAATATCGATTTTGAGAGCGATCGGACCAGTATCTAAAAAGTTCAACATGGGGGACACTTTTTTGACATTTTGAGAAAAGATTCTTGTTTTGTGACCCAAAGGTCTCTCAAATATCGAATTTGAGAGCAATCGGACCAATATCTAAAAAGTTCAACATGGCAGGCACTTTTTCGACATTTTGAGAAAAGATTCTTGTTTGGTAACCCCAAGGTCTCCCAAATATCGAATTTGAGAGCAATCGGACCAGTATCTAAAAAGTTCAACATGGCGGACACTTTTTCGACATTTTGAGAAAAGATTCTTGTTTTGTGACCCCAAGGTCTCTCAAATATCGAATTTGAGAGCAATCGGACCAGTATCTAAAAAGTTCAACATGGCGGACACCTTTTCAAAATTCTGAGAGAAGATTCTTGTTTTGTGACCCGAAGGACTCACAAATATCGATTTTGAGAGCGATCGGACCAGTATCTAAAAAGTTCAACATGGGGGACACTTTTTTGACATTTTGAGAAAAGATTCTTGTTTTGTGACCCAAAGGTCTCTCAAATATCGAATTTGAGAGCAATCGGACCAATATCTAAAAAGTTCAACATGGCGGACACTTTTTCGACATTTTGAGAAAAGATTCTTGTTTTGTAACCCCAAGGTCTCTCAAATATCGATTTTGAGAGCGATCGGACCAGTACCTAAAAAGTTCAACATGGCGGACACTTTTTCGACATTTTGAGAAAAATACTTCATCCGCCTTCTTGTGGCGTCGGCCATTTTAAAAGTATTACATTATTGAGTATTGCAAATTGTTTTGTCATTGGAACTAAAGTTGTATGCAAAATTTCAGCTCACTCGGCGTCCATATCGCTACGGTAACCGCTTACCACCAAGCGAGTCGTATGCCGTACCTATGCTTGTTTACCCACGTATGAAAAAATGTTTGAAAAAAAATGATGTGCTTGCAAGATTTGACCTAAGCAAACTAACTAACATTGCAAATGAAACAAAAGTAATATATATTATTTGACTGACTCAAAAAGCGAAAAACAAAACTTATGTCGTTATAGTTTACCTTTCTCAACGACTTGATCACTTCTCCGACCCTGAAAACCAATTATGGTCAAAGTTCAGATCACGACAATTCCAACAACTCCAAAAACGGCTAGGATACGTTGCTCCGCTATAGAGTTCCAGTGCCCACCCTCCTACTCCATCATCAGACCCTGAAAACCATATATGGTAAAAGTTATCTCATGATAAATCCAACAACCCCAAACACGGCTAGGATAAGTTGCTCCGCTATGGAGTTCCAGTGCCCACCCTCCTACTCCATCATCAGACCCTAAAAACCATATATGGTCAAAGTTCATCTCACGACAATCCTAACAACCCCAAACACAGCTAGGATACGTTGCTCCGTTATGGAGTTCCAGTCTCCACCCTACTACTCCATCATCAGAAGCTAAAACCATATATGGCCAAAGTTCATCTCACGACAATTCCAAAAAACCAAAACACGGCTAGGATACGTTGCTTCGTTATGGAGTTCCAGTGCCCACCCTCCTACTCCATCATCAGACCCTGAAAACTATATATGGTCAAAGTTATCTCATGACAATTCTAACAACACCAAACACGGCTAGGATACGTTGCTCCGCTATGGAGTTCCATTGTCCACCCTCCTGCTCCATCATCAGACCCTAAAAACCATATATGGTCAAAGTTATCTCATGACAATTCCAACAACCCCAAACACGGCTAGGATAAGTTGCTCCGTTATGAAGTTCTAATGCCCACCCTCCTTCTCCATCATCAGACCCTGAAAACCATATATGGTAAAAGTTCAGATCACGACAATTCCAAAAACTCCAAACACGGCTAGGATAATACGTTGCTCCGCTATAGAGTTCCAGTGCCCACCCTCCTACTCCATCATCAGACCCTGAAAACCAGATATGGTAAAAGTTATCTCATGATAAATCCAACAACCCCAAACACGGCTAGGATAAGTTGCTCCGCTATGGAGTTCCAGTGCCCACCCTCCTACTCCATCATCAGACCCTGAAAACCAAATATGGTAAAAGTTATCTCATGATAAATCCAACAACCCCAAACACGGCTAGGATAAGTTGCTCCGCTATGGAGTTCCAGTGCCCACCCTCCTACTCCATCATCAGACCCTGAAAACCATATATGGTTAAAGTTCATTTCACGACAATTCCAACAACCCCAAACACAGCTGGGATACGTTGCTCCGTTATGGAGTTCCAGTCTCCACCCTCCTACTCCATCATCAGACCCTGAAAACCATATATGGTCAAAGTTTATCTCATGACAATTCCAACAATCCCAAACATGGCTTCGGCTACGTATCTAATTCAAAATATTTGAGATAATAATCATGAATAAATATTTTACGACGAATTGTTGAAATTGCACAGTGAGTGCCCTGTTACATGGAGCGACAATAAGTTTACCTTTCTCAACGACTTGATCACTTCATGCGGTAGGCGACGTTGCCAGCCAGCTTGCGCACGAGCTGACAACACCGCGAGCGCGAAACTACCAACGTGTCCGCACGCAAAATTATTGATTTTTTTCAAAACTTTTTTCAAGTACCTACCGTTTTTCAATGAAATTCCATGAAGGCCTTGACTGCAATGAGTTTACATATTTTTGACTATAATGTTGAATACATATTTATGATATTTTGATTGTTCACAAATTTATGATTTGATACATGGATATATATTATTGAACTTGTTATTTACATACATAATTGTCCAACAGTGTATACTTATTTTTGAACCTTTGTGTGTTCCCATATCTATGATAATGTGAATGGCTACTTTTTATGATGCTTGGTGGTGTATACTTATTTTTGTCCTCGACTGTACATAGTTAAATTTGTTCAATGTGTGCTTGATATCACGTTAGTATCCGATAATGACTACGAGACGACAGACAAAGAGAACAAATGAACTCAACAATTTAAAATCAATACAACCTTGACAATAATAAAACAAAAATAAATTATACAGTGTGAATAATAAGTAAGAGTTACGCTAGGGTGTGACACATTGCCATTTTCAGATTCTGATAACTCACCGCTTAATGATAATGTTTTGTAACTTGCAATTATTATCATCAATAAATGTGTGATTAAATACGATTTTGTTTGTTTAGATTTATCTATGCATGGTGTTATTACTTATAGAAGATATCGCCTAACCCCATATATTTTTCATCATAATAAAAATCGAATTTCATTTTTTTTTAATAAGCCTTACTTCCAAACTTGCAAACGTTACCTCTTTAGAATATTAGCACAGTCTATAAATCATACAGTCGTCCGACGCCTTTGATCTCGTGGAAAATGCCGGCAGCGTATGCGTTTGTAGACTCATAGATGAAAGGAAATCCCTCCTTGAGTTACGCTCGACTCCTCACTTCGTTTCCTACAAGAAATAATAGCGCATCACGGCATAATTAATATTTTACGCGGAGCTACGCACCTCTGCCAAGTATGATGGATACTACGAAGCGTTGACGCGTGTTTTGGTTGATATAGGTATGCCCATCTGATGTCATGTGTGGCGCGCGTGCTCCGCTATAGCGTCTCCATATATTAGTATAGAAAAGAGCTTGCGTTTGGCGCCATAAACGACGAAGACGAAGAGCACAGCTTGTCCAGAAGAAACTTGCCTGCAAGCTGCTTGCTGTCTTGCATGCATGCATGACTGCACAAACCAGTTTTAGTTAAGTGTGGATAGCAAAACGGTAGGTAGCCCGCATGCCCGTAAGCGCGGCTTGTGTTATCGTGACGTGTTGTTGTTGAAGATTGGACTGCGCAGTTTTGACTTGATCATGTCGACGGTCATTCAAGCCGGGCTTCAGTCCGCAGAAATTGATTTTCTACGGATTTGTTTGACGGAGCGTGAAGTCGGGCTTTGAAAGCCGCGGAAGGCGCGGAATGTTTCTGGAATGTTATTTAACTTTTGTAACTACCTACGCTCTATTTAGGGTTCCGTAGCCAAATGGCAAAAAACTGAACCCTTATAGATTCGTCATGTCTGTCTGTCCGTCCGTATGACACAGCCACTTTTTTCCGAAACTAAGAACTTAAAACTTGGTAAGAGGGTGTTTGTATTTTCACACAAAAATAGAAAAAAAACAATAAATTTTGGGGGTTCCCCATAATCCCCATACTTAGAACTGAAACTATTTTTTTTTAATAAAACCCTTACCTACGTGTGACTTATCCAGGTCTTCAAAAATGATATTGAGGTTTCTAATATAATTTTTTTCTAAACTGAATAGTTTGCGCTAGAGACACTTCCAAAGTGGTAAAATGTGAGTCGTCCCCCCCCCTCCCCTGTAACTTCTAAAATAAGAGAATCATAAATCTATAAAAAAATATATGATGTAGGTACACACGGCTACAGGTCAAGCTATACATTTCTAGTATAAGCTGACCTCCCATTGTACGGAAATCGTATACAATGCGAGTTCAGCTTATACTGGAAATGTATAGCTTGATCGGTAGCCGTGTGTACATTACCACCATACAACTTCCACCGAAAATTGGTTTGAACGAGATCTAGTAAATAGTTTTTAGGGTTCCGTAGCCAAATGGCAAAAAACGGAACCCTTATAGATTCGTCATGTCTGTCTGTCTGTCTGTCTGTCTGTCTGTCTGTCTGTCTGTCCGTCCGTATGTCACAGCCATTTATTTCCGAAACTATAAGAACTATAATGTTGAAACTTGGTAAGTAGATGTATTCCGTGAACCGCATTAAGATTTACACACAAAAATAGAAAAAAAACAATAAATTTTGGGGGTCCCCATACTTTGAACTGAAACTCAAAATTTTTTTTTTCATCAAACCCGTAAGTGTGGGGTGTCTATGGATAGGTCTTCAAAAATGATATTGAGGTTTCTAATATCATTTTTTTCTAAACTGAATAGTTTGCGCTACAGACACGTCCAAAGTGGTAAAATTTGTGTCCCCCCCCCTGTAACTTCTAAAATAAGAGAATGATAAATCTATAAAAAATATATGATGTACATTACGGTGGAAACTTCCACCGAAAATTGGTTTGAACGAGATCTAGTGAGTAGTTTTTTTTTAATACGTCATAAATTGAAATTAATATCAAATACTCAGGTCTATACTACCATTTACTTATATACCTACAGCTTTGTACGGAACCCTCGGTGCGCGAGTCTGACTCGCACTTGGCCGGTTTTTTTTAACATTTAAGTCGCCAATTAAGCATACGCTTTCCCGGGATAAAGTATACTATAATGTTATTCCAAGTTATGATCTACCTGCGTCGCAAATTTCATAACGATCGGTTGTGCCGTTGAGGCGTCAAGAGGTAACAAACATAAACACTTTCGCATTTATTATAAAATATCACGCAAGGTCAGCGTCTAGGTTACTAGATATCTCTACACACAATGACATTACAAAAATCTAAATATTAATATTAGGAATTTTAGACGGGTTTTTGCTTACCTATTCGATCCTGCCTGTGTCCGAAAAGTATTATTAATATGAGGAAAATACGTTCGAAAAAGGATTTAAGAGAGGTAGAGCATAGTGTTTATACGCTCAAAGAGCAGCTCGACTGGGGAAGTACCTCCATCTTACAGAATACCGCAGCCAAATAGCAGTTCGACTGGGGAAGTACCTCCATCTTACAGAATACCGCAGCCAAATAACTTTATGTTGTGTAAAGTTGTGTTCCTGCGCGTGAGTAAGGTCGCCAGAGCTCATTGGGGAGGAAGGAAAGGTCGGTAACGCGTGAGCAATGCTTCGTGTGTTGCAAGCGTTCATATGGCTACGGTAACCGCTTACCATCAGGCGGGCCGTATGCTTGTTTACCGACTTAGTCGGATAAAAAAAAAAGTTTAGACTTTTTTTTACTTTATTACGGCAATATTATCTGAATATATAAGACCGTAGAGATATTTCAATAAACGAATAAGAAAAAAATTGTTTCATTTATATTCAACTTATTTATTTCACTAACATCACGAAAGTAATTTAGACGAAAGATATTTTTAGGGATCCGTAGCCAAATGGCAAAAAACGGAAACCTTATAGATTCGTCATTTCTGTCTGTCTGTCTGTCTGTCTGTCCGTCCGTCCGTATGTCACAGTCACAGCCACTTTTTCCGAAACTATAAGAACTATAATGTTGAAACTTGGTAAGTATATGTATTCTGTGAACCGCATTAAGATTTTCACAAAAAAATAGAAAAAAAACAATAAATTTTGGGGGTTCCCCATACATAGAACTGAAACTCAAAAACAATATTTTTAATAAAACCCATAAGTGTGCGGTGTCTATGGATAGGTCTTTAAAAATGATATTGAGGTTTCTAATATCATTTTTTTGTAAACTGAATAGTTTGCGTGAGAGACACTTCCAAAGTGGTAAAATGTGTGTCCCCCCCTGTAACTTCTATAATAAGAGAATGATAAAACAAAAAAAATATATGATGTATATAACAATGCAAACATCCACCGAAAATTGGTTTGAACGAGATCTAGTGTTTTTTTTTTAATACGTCATAAATTGAAATTCATATCAAATACTCAGGTCTATACTACCATTTACTTATATACCTACAGGTTTGTACGGAACCCTCGGTGCGCGAGTCTGACTCGCACTTGGCCGGATATTTTATTTATTATATGATAGGTTTCTATAGTCATATTGTCATTGTAAATCAATATTTTCAAAATCTAAAATTTCTCAATTTCTCCGGATTGGATCGAAATTAAGAGAACTGACCCGTTAGCATATATTTTACTTAAAGAAAAATGGTATCCCTAAGAAAACTTCAACCCAAGGTGTAAAAAAATACCTATAAAATTCCTAATATCACTGCGAAAACCATTGATAAATAATAGAACAAAATAATGTGGTAAGTAAAGAATTGTAGATCTTTAAAATGTCTACAGATAACACGGTCGGTGCCATATACACACCTATCTCCTAAGGTTGACGTTCATTTTCATCATCATATCAGCCTATGGATGTCCACTGCTGAACATAGGCCACCCCCATTGACTTCCACTTCGAACCAGCCGGCGCTTGTGCCCAGCGACTCTGACCAGGTCGTCGATCCACCTGGTGGGAGGTCGTCCCGCTCGGCGCGCACCAGTACGTGGTCGCCACTCGAGAACCTTTCTTCCCCAGCGGTTATCGGCTCTTCGAGCTTACTAACGAATTTCCTCATTGCGGACCCTGTCACGTAGAGTTTCCGAGCATAGCTCGTTCTATAGCTCGCTGAGGGACTCTGAGCTTATTTATGCGGCCAGCAGTAAAAGACCACTGACGTACAGTAACAATTTTTATGTTTTAAAAATGTATCCATATTTCAAAGGTTAAAAATGTCGAAGCGATTTTGACCAATGTAGGTATTGATCCGTATCCAATTAAATTTGTTCGTTGCCTTATTTATGCATTTAATGAAGATTAAATGTGCCCTTTACATTAGGTATATCTTTTAAATTAATAGGTACCTACTTTAGAAGATATCACAGATTTGAAATTACGCGCTCCAACAAGAATGAGTTTTTGTGTGACTATTGTTTATGCACTATGTGTTTATGCATTTAATGAAGATTAAATGTGCCCTTTACATTAGGTATATCTTTTAAATTAATAGGTACCTACTTTAGAAGATATCACAGATTTGAAATTACGCGCTCCAACAAGAATGAGTTTTTGTGTGACTATTGTTTATGCACTATGTGTTTATGCATTTAATGAAGATTAAATGTGCCCTTTACATTAGGTATATCTTTTAAATTAATAGGTACCTACTTTAGAAGATATCACAGATTTGAAATTACGCGCTCCAACAAGAATGAGTTTTTGTGTGACTATTGTTTATGCACTATGTGTTTATGCATTTAATGAAGATTAAATGTGCCCTTTACATTAGGTATATCTTTTAAATTAATAGGTACCTACTTTAGAAGATATCACAGATTTGAAATTACGCGCTCCAACAAGAATGAGTTTTTGTGTGACTATTGTTTATGCACTATGTGTTTAAGCATTTAATGAAGATTAAATGTGCCCTTTACATTAGGTATATCTTTTAAATTAATAGGTACCTACTTTAAAAGATATCACAGATTTGAAATTACGCGCTCCAACAAGAATGAGTTTTTGTGTGACTATTGTTTATGCACTATGTGTTTATGCATTTAATGAAGATTAAATGTGCCCTTTACATTAGGTATATCTTTTAAATTAATAGGTACCTACTTTAAAAGATATCACAGATTTGAAATTACGCGCTCCAACAAGAATGAGTTTTTGTGTGACTATTGTTTATGCACTATGTGTTTATGCATTTAATGAAGATTAAATGTGCCCTTTACATTAGGTATATCTTTTAAATTAATAGGTACCTACTTTAGAAGATATCACAGATTTGAAATTACGCGCTCCAACAAGAATGAGTTTTTGTGTGACGAGCGAGACTTATACGCTTATCTACTTACCAGTCGGATTCGAAAAAATCTTTCACTGATAGATCTGTTCGTCGTTCTTAATCGATCGGTAAGTTAAGCTACTACCGTCGTGGTCGGTACCTGGATGGGTGACCACGTAGTGGTATTTCAAATCGAGCGTTTCCGTGCTTCGGAAGCGACGTAATGCCGTTGGTTCCGGTGAATAGTCGTTAAGCTAGTTGGAGGCCTTCTAGGCGGCTTGAAAACTCCAACAGTCAGTATAGGTTGACCACTAGCCTACCTCCTCCGATCCGCAGTGGGCAACTGGGCACGCGTGGTGCAGTAGCAGTGGGACATTATAGGCTGATGATGATGATTACAGGGTACCTACTTTTTATCCCGGGAACGAAGGTGAAACCGCGGGGGACAGCTAGTAGTGGCTAGTACCTAATAAGGCTGGGTCCCACTTTTTAGCCACGTCCCACATTTTGTTTAATTATGTAGCCAATTCCCAGCATTCCGTGTGCTAAGGTTGACAACCCTACTCTCTATAATAATTATATTATTATGTACCTAGTTATTGTGCAAGGTGCATATGAATAAACTATTAGGTCATTATTCTGCTATGCAATAATATATTGGATATTAAAAACAAAGGAAAATACAAACATCTAAATCATAAAAATGTAGTAAACAAACGATCGTCAATATTTACACGACATTACCGTACGTTAGGTATATAGGTAACTGGAATCCGGATTAGTTTATTTTATCATTTTGTTTTACGATGATGAAACTCGTATCGAATCGAATCAAGCGAAACGTAATCAGTGTCATTTGTGCCTTAGACCAGTGTGGTTCGTTATTTAGCAGATAAATACCGAATGCCAAAAATATAAATACCTACACTTGCAAATAGTTCTGCCTGTGCTTGCGTAAAAAAAAATAAGAACGCGCGGGAAAAATGACATTACTAAAGTACGTAACTTTTTTTGCTCTCGTCATTCTATGCAATGGCATTAATGATAACAGCCTCAAATTAACTCAAGTGGTAATTTTAAGTCGTCACAACATCCGTACGCCATTAACAGAAAATTTGGAGTCGTACACACCGAATAAATGGCCGAATTGGGTGGAACCAGTTAGCTATTTAACAGCGAAAGGTGCTGTGATGGAGGGGTACATGGGTGAATATTTCTTCGCGTGGCTGAATAAGGAAGGACTTTTGCCTCATGGATGTCCAGCTGAAGGTGATGTTGTTGTTTACGCTAATACTCGCGAACGGACCCGGGAGACGGCGAAAGCGTTTGCAAATTCCGCGTTTAGTTACTGCAATGTTACTGTGTATACCAAAAATACAACGGAAATGGATCCCATTTTCAATCCCGTCGTACATAATTCAACTGACGAATTCAAAAATATTGTCATTGAGGAAATTAAAAAAAGGTTGAATGAAACTGATCTCACAGAGCTGTATTTGGAATTAGAGAATCTGATAGATTATAAAAAATCTGAAATTTGTTTAGTAAAACATTTATGTAGCTTAGCAGATGACGAAAATTATATAACATACGGGGTTGGTGTAGAACCTTATGTAATGGGACCATTTTTCATCGGAAATTCTATTGTTGACGCATTCACTATGAGTTACTACGACGGAATGCCCTTAAAAGACATAGGATGGGGTAAAATTACAAAAACTGAACAATGGGCGTTGATAACAAAATTTATAGGCCTCAATCAAGATATAAGATTTAACAATACATACGCGGCGAAGGATTACGCTTGGCCATTATTAAATTATATGAAAAACATTTTTATAAGCAAAAACCAAAGGCCGTTTACGTTATTGGTGGGGCATGATTCGAATTTGAACACTGTGACGGCAGCATTAAGTTTCAAATCGTATGACCTGCCGGGGCAGTATGAAAGTTTTCCGATAGGCGGGAAAATTGTATTCCAAAAATGGACTGATAAAGATGGTGAGGAGTACTTAAAAGTTGAATACGTGTATCAAAAATGGGTGGATTTAAGGAATAGTGTGAGACCGACACTAGATAATCCACCACAAAGGGTGACATTAGAAATAAAAACCTGTAAAACAGACGTGAACGGCATGTGTCCGTGGCGTGAATTTTTGAATATATTAAAGGAATTTGCTTAATTTATTTTATTGTTTTATTTCCATAGAAATAAATATAGCCTACCTAGAAAAAACGTCGCCATACTACACGAATATTTAAAACAGGCCAACTTTTATAAATTTTTACATATGTTTTACGCTCCCTCTGCGTCATTCTGCTTGTCATAGTGACGTTCATAATGATAGTAGTTGTTGAAATATTCCAATTACAATCGGGAGAAATTTAAATATTAAACATTATTTTGCAATTTTATTTATTTTTATTAGATTTAGCCCCTAACAGTTAGGGGCTATTTTTTTCGACGCGTGTACAGCTTCGACACTCAATCTGGATGTATCCTTAATCAAAGTTTATTTCATTATCCAGTTTCCATTGACATTTATGATTGCACATGTCACCTCGTTCAGCAAATTAGAATCTAATCTTTTCATAATATTATTTTTCTTTCGATTTTAAGTAGTCTTATCTATACTAATACTAATATAATAAAGCAGAAGAGTTTTTTTGTTTGTTTAAACGGGCTAATCTCTGGAACTACCAGTCGGATTCGAAAAATTCTTTCACTAATAGGAAGCTACATTACCCCCGAGTATTATAGGATACTTTTTATCCCGGGAACGCGAGTGAAACCGCGGGGAACAGGTGGTCTTTTAATATAGATGGGGCTCTAAAGGGAAGTGAGAATGAAAAATTTGAGGACCGAATTCCAGCAGTAATTTTCGTTGTGAATAGCTGAGAGACTTGCCGTGCCGGTAAATTTGTTGGCAATTTTTCATCGCTCAACATTTTGGTAGGCTCACCAGTTAGGTGGTAAATTCAACTGTATGTACCAATTTAACGTTCATAAGCGCCTTACCAGGGCCTAAATTGAATAAAATACTTTTTGATTTTGATTTTGATTGTAGTCATAATTTATAGTTTATTCTAATGATTTTTATTAAAGTGATGATGGGTTCTTCAATAATAAGTATAAAAAACAAAAATCCCGCCAAAACCAAAATGTAAAATTGGTTGCCAAGACTCACAAGCTCTTATCATTGAAGAACCCACCACCATCACTTTCATCATTAGAATAAACTTCAAATTATGACTAAATCATCATTAAAATTATTTCCTAGCATGTAGATTTTAGGTAAGTACTCCATCGTTTTTCTTTACCAATGAGAGGAGAGGAGATGAGATAAGAAAATGGACCAAAAAAATAACCGGCGAGATCCATATTATTAATCGTAGGTATTTATTCTGATTTCTATGTTGTTTTTATTCTGAGCTATTCTCAACGAAAATCCACTGGTGGAATTCGGTCCTCACATTTTGAATTCAACTAAGTACTTTCAGTGCCTGCACTATTTTACACAAGACATATAAAAAAATCAAGACGGAGTGTCACCTTATAATACACATACAGTGAAGCCGAAAATTTCCTACGTATGCGTGAGTAAAATCAGTACTGGCCCAAGCAGGCCCAAATGGTACTGAGCCTTACTTGTTACTGTCATAAAAAAATCAAGACGGAGTGTCACCTTATAATACACATACAGTGAAGCCGAAAATTTCCTACGTATGCGTGAGTAAAATCAGTACTGGCCCAAGCAGGCCCAAATGGTACTGAGCCTTACTTGTTACTGTCAACGTCTCAATGTGGAATGACAAACGATCGGCTTCCTATGGTGTATATGTGTGTGTGAGGCCATGTATTTACAAGAACGCCGGCTTCCTATTACTTGCGTCACATAAGAACACAGACCGTTCCGTCTTTAATTTTTTCCTGGTCTGAGATTTTACAGTATTTATATATTACTTATTATTATCTACTATTTGCAGTTAAGTAGATTGGTAGTTAATTAAAAACCATTAAAAGCGAATTGAGAACATTATGTAATAAGTATTCCGTGTATTTTTAGATGTTTGATAATTTCAGTCGAATGCAGGAAACATTCCTATTACGTAGGTACTTAAACTAGAAAAAGAGTCACTTTATTTGAGTAGCATCTTAGGTCCTTAGGTAGGTACTCAACTACCTCCTACGTAAGAAGGTAGGTAACGTCAGCAACAAAATTACATAACACTAGTACACTGAAACTATGCATGACGTCGATATTAATGTACCTATGAGTAGGTATAGAAGTATACAAAATACCTGTTTACTTTATTTTTAATCGACTTAATAAAAAGGAGATTATCAATTCGACACGTAGAGTATGTATCTAATATTATTGGAACCGCATTATATTCACATACTTGCCTATCTATTAGGGCTTCCAAACAAATAAAGGTACAAAGTATGTTACGTAGGTATGTTTATCCACGCATCTCCGAAACTATTCATCGGATTGTGACCATTCTTTTTTATTGGCTTTACTTAAACTTAGGCAAATCAATCAAGTTTGTGTTCAGGTTTAGTAGTTTATAAGATATGGATACTATGTGTGGCGGCCTGTGCCACTTTAACCTGTGCCTGTACCCCGCGTGTAAAGAATTGACGTTAATAAACGCTTACTAATTCGTTTGCGTTAACTATAAAGTTGTATGGGAGAAATTAGTACCATGAGTATTCCGCTAGAGGCGCTGTGCCAATTCCTATAGAGAAGTGTCGTAAACGCAAACTAATTAGTAAGCGTTTACAAACGTCAATTCTTTACACTTGGGGTACTGTAGTACCCAACTAATACGGCTTACCGATTTACCTGCGCAGAAGATACATTTTCAAAGCGCGGGAAATGAGCATTATTTCGTTAGTCTTCGGGCCATACTTTCTTTTCTGTGCGAACGAAGATTCACGACGCGCCTTATCTGTTGGGAACGACCACGGTAAAGAATCTGGCTTATTGATACGGGCTACGTTGTGGTGTCAAAGCGAAAACTTCAAAACAGTGTCAGATTGGTTTTGACACTATTTCTACGCATATTCAATTTCTTTGGTCAGATTAGAGTTAAGTACTTCATACTTTTTAGTGTATTTTTAAGTCGATTTAGTTTTTTATATTAAGTACTTTTTAACCGACTTCAAAAAAGGAGGAGGTTCTCAATTCGATTGTGTTTTTTTTTTTTTTTTTATGTTGGTTACCTCATAACTCCGTCATATATTAACCGATTTGGAAAATTATATTTTTGTCTGGAAGGATACACTTCCCATTTGGTCCCATTGTCATCAGATCTGGATTTGATTACTTCTTATTGTACTTTGAAGTCGGTTTAAGTTTTTTGTAAAACAGTCCAATTATTTATTCCATACTAGCGAGCCGCCCCGGCTTCGCACGGGTGTTATGTCGTAATTTTCCAGTATACAATTCTGTGTATTCTGGTCGTAATGTGGTGTCGAGCGATTTGCGCGCTCGTGCCCGCCTTGATCCGGTGACTATCGCGAATATGTTGCTAATTTTAAATGTGTGTGATATCTTTTAAAATATAAATGATAATGATTTTATGTAAAGATCAAACTATATCTACATTAAATGTCCGTCGTAACCACAGAATAGAAGAAGGTCGTAACTAACATATTTAATTAGATAAGGATTAATATTAATATGGGTCAAAATAACATCGAAAAAATTTAAATTAATCGCATAAAAATGGTTAGTGTGGGTTATCCATAGGGTATAGACATATACTTACCATCGCGGATATTTTGACATCATTTAGATATAATCTCGTAAAGTTTATTCAGCGTTAGCAAAGAAAGCGCAAAAAAATCTATGTGTTTACGAAACATTGACTTTTTTATGTTCTGTATACTTATACAGCGTGGACATTTTAGACTGGTCAGAAACGGCAGCTACCTCAAGGGTTGAAGCCACGCGAATATGGTCTTAAGTGACTGTCCTTTATTTTATAAGTTATTTCAATCGGCATTTACAGATTTTTGAAAAAAGGTACAGTCAGCGAGAAAACGGTGATTTTTGAAAAATATTTTTATTAGCTTATTCGATCCTGTGTCTGACAAGGATCAAAAGGCTCTATGAAACCAAGTTAGATTAGGGTACTAGAAATGTCGGAAATTGAAAAAAACTTTTCGCATACATTTTGTTCGGCCATATTCACGTGGCTTCAACCCTTAAGGTAGCTGCCCTTACCGACCCGTCATAAATTTCCACCCCTTATATATCATACATTATACAGGCTGAATTTTTTTCATACAGTCAGTGAGGCAACATCCGAACTACAGGTCTTAGAGAAAAACGCTGAAAGGAACTCCGAGCTGAATTTTGAAGAAAATAAAAATGCCAGTAAAATTTATTAAAAAAAAATGTAGGTGTATTGTCACAATATGAACAAAAGTATTATCAGGTCTTATGTTATTACGGTCTTACGGTCTTACGTTGCTTTATTTTTTGTACCCATTATTATGAGTCATCTTTGTTAGTTTGGCATGGCAAAACCGCGTAAAACAAAAGTTGATTTGTTACTACTTACATCGCATTGCCTGAGAAAGAAGAGTTTACTTCCCCGCTCTGTATCCTGGTTTTATATATGATTTTTAACTATGTATGCACGGTATGTATGTAGTTCGCAAATTCTTGTTCACTGAAGCGGAGCGGAGATATTACCTATGCAATGGGCTAGTTTCCTGAAAAAAAGTCCGTCATATACATTATCACAAAATATTAGACACGTATTTTTTCTTTCGTGAAATAAACAAAAAAATACGAGGATATGGTTTGTTGAAGTTCCGCGTGACGTCACGGTGCAGCGGTATGGTACACTTTATAGTAACAAGTGACGTCACGAGCGCACTCCCGAACTCCCGAACTTAGTCGCGCTTTATTAATGAGTTGGTAAAGCAAAAAATACGTGACCAATATTTTCTTAATTTTTTTTTAATTGCAGCGCACGATCTTTCCTATTTGCCTACTTTGACCAAGAAGCCGGGCCTCATATGAAGATATTTTGGCACACAGTAACAGCACCAAGGCTTTACGTTTTTATTGGAAATTTCAATGCCATCACAAGAATTCGGCGAATCAGAGGTTGGATCGTATGGCTTGGGTTGCTCAAATCATAAAGGGCAAATGCTCGTTAACGAGTCTCTGCATAATGAATTCATTCTATGAGAAGATGCCACAAAGAAGGTGGACGTGGCGAAGCTCTGACTCTATAACAAGGAACGAGATAGACTTCATGATGGACAAAAGGCACAAATTCAGAGACATCTCATGATCAATAGCACTGGCAGTTACCACCCACTTGTGAGAGGCACACTGGATAAGCTCGGGTCAAATTGATGAAATCTATTATATGATCTTCGCAATCCCAAAATGCCTATGGGATTAGCAAATCAAACCTTCCCTACCAGTATTAAATATCCTGGGACATTCCTCACACACGGTCATCTGATCCAAACTAAGCAGAGCTTGTACTATGGAAACCAGATAACTGATATAATACATATACTTACTTTTTGTTTGTAAATACATACTTATTATACATAATTACACCCAGACTCAGGACATACAGACATGTTCATGCACACAAATGCATGTCCTGTTTGGGAATCGAACCCACGACCTGCGGCGCGTAAGGTGAACCTTAACCAACTGCGCCAACTGGCCCGTCGAGTATTAGAGTTAGACTTTTCATAAGTACCTACCTGCGAAAGTCTGTTTGAATAAATGATATTGAATTTTGAATTCGATGCGTTCTCAATAGAACTACAGAAACGATTCGACTTGCTGGAAACCACAGGCAATGTTGATGAAAAAACTGACAACGTGGTCAAAGTGTGCGAGAAGTGGCAAGCAGACACTTTCTGCCGCAGCGGAACGGCATTAAGTGGTAACAGTGGCAACCAAATCCAAATTAGGACTTATTTCTGCCAGTGTCGAGTTATATTATAAAGTAAGTTTTAAGTCGCATTTTTTTTTTGCCCATGCTTTGTGAAGTCATTGAAACCCATTTTACAATCTACTTATAGTCCTACAAACTTATCTGACCCGGTGGTCAAAAGAGGAATTTATCAGTCATTTCGAAATGTCAATCGCCATTGATCAAAGAGAATATGAACTCTACGTTCATTAGTTGTTTGCTCCACCAAATTCGATAACAGCGACTCTCTCACCGGGCTAAATAAGCTTGTGGCACTATATTGGTATATCATTGGAAGTGAAAACAAATAAAATAAAACTACGGTTTTCACATAATTTTGTAGTCCAGTGTACGTATGTAACATATCCCTATGTTGCTTTATTTATTTATTTATTTAGGGACAGTAAACAGCTACAATATAAAATGGTAAATTTGACAATCTTAAAAATAATAACAATATTGCAGCCTACTACACTATCCGCATATTAAATTGCGAAATTAGTTAAACTGTGCCACTAGAGGCTTCAAGTGATGCTTAAAAACTGTAAATATAAAACAAGTTAAACACATTGTCCATCATACATATAAATTATAAATTATCAAGTGATTTGATTGATACATTTTAAGTTGAAGTTATATGGGCAAATTATGTAAATGTTTAAAGGCGTCTCTTTTAAATTTAAATTTTGAACATGCTAATATGTCTATATCTATAAAACTCAACCATTCGACGAATAGGGCAACGTAATCCGGAATTCGTACGACAGGTGTTGACAGCAAATAGGTTTCCTGCGCGAACTTTACGTTTGTTGATAGTCCTGGGCACTACATAGCATATTTTGCTCGTAAGGTCAATGGTGTCAAACTCACCATGGACAATGCCATGCAAAATGTTGGATTCTAAATATTTGCGTCTTAATTCTAAAGAGAGAAGTTTGTATTTATCTAGAAGTTGTGAATACGACAAACGCTTTCCAAAGCACCTGTAGAACATAGAACGAAGAAACTTTCTCTGTACTTTCTCGATCTCGTCAACATACTTCTGGTAGAAGGGGTTCCAAATAGGCACAGCATATTCAAGCTGAGATCGAATGAGGGTTTTGTATAGGTAAAGAAAGGTTGAGGGTCGCTTGAATTCGGTGGAGGATCTCATAACGAAACCATACATTCTAAAAGCGTTATTGACAATACTCTCAATATGTTGGTTCAGTTGTAACTTACCATCAAGCCACACTCCCAAATCTCTAACAGCTGAAACACGGCCCAGTATAGTTTTGCACAGGCTGTAATTTAGTTCAATAACATTTTTATTTTTGGTAAAATGTATGTAACTACATTTGGGTAAGCTTAGTTGCAGCTTATTGTTAACGCAATATCTCGTGAGTCTATCCAGGTCCTCTTGAAATAACTGACAATCTTCCAATGTGTGAATAGGTTTATATATTTTTAAATCATCTGCATACATAATGAAGTTAGAGTTTTTAAAACAGGTTTTAATGTCATTTACATATAAGGTAAAAAGAATTGGCCCCAGGATTGAACCTTGCGGCACCCCTGACGTAATACATATATTTTTAGATTGGAAACCATTCACAACGACTTTTTGTGTCCGTTTTTGTATATAGGAAGAGAACCATCGAAGAAGATTTCCACGTATGCCATTGAAAGCTATTTTGCTTAGGAGTATCTCATGGTCAACCTTGTCAAAAGCCTTCTTAAAATCTGTATACACCGCGTCAACTTGCACACCTTTGTCAATGCTTTCAAACAAATAATCAGAAAAAATTAATAAATTTGTTAGAGCTGACCTACGCTTGACAAAACCATGTTGCTCTGGAATGATGACGCTATGCAAAGCCGGGTAGATCTGAGCATGAACCAGTTTCTCAAAGAGTTTTGACAAGGCTGACAATATCGATATAGGCCGGTATTGCTCAACGTCATGCTTTGAGCCACCCTTATGGACAGGTGTTATATTTGCCCTTTTCCATACCTCAGGAAAGACGCCTTCACTTAAACATTTGTTGTAGATTATGTAAAGTGGCTTATATACGCTGCTAGCTGTATATTTAAAAAATGATGCAGGGAATCCATCGGGGCCCGGTCCCTTTGCTGGGTCAAGTTGCTTTAACTCCTTCAATATAGTCGATTCATCAATATGTAAATTAGTTAGCAAAACGTCATTACTCGTAGAACTAGTTGGAGGAGTCCATACTGACAGCGTAGGCGATGTGGGTTCAAAAACTGAAAGGAAGAAATCCGAGAACATGTTACATACTTCATACGGATCATTGGACCTATGATCTTGGTATTGCATCACGGATGGGACACCTGATTTAACTTTCCGGTTTGATACATATGTCCAGAAATGTTTTATATTGGACGTTAGGCTGTCTTCAATGGAGTTCATATAGGATTTATAGCAATTCTTACACGTTTCTTTATAGGTAGACCTAAACTCGGAATATTTGTTAAAATCCTTAACATTATTAAAATTTTTCCATTTGGCCCAATATTGCTTTTTCTTTTTGAAAATTTTTATTAAATGCTGTGGAAACCAGATAGGAAAATAAAATGATCGATGTCTAGAAGGGGGGATATGTGGCTTGATAATATCACCCAACTCATTGTAAAATACATCCAGGGCTTCCTCAGCTGGTAGGTGACCAAGGGACGATGACCAGTCAGTTTCACTTTTGATATTGCTTTGTCCTTATTCTATGCAAATATTTAGAATTATGATTAATCCAGATCAAAATATCCACTTTCCAACACTATTTCTATAGGTCTAAATTTAATCCACATCTAATTAGGTGACGACTAATTTTAGTTTGACATTTCTAATTTTAGACATAATTTGACGTTAAACGTGACCAACAGAATAGAAAAATTGCACACTTAACTAAATTGAGTAACTAAAACGATATTAGTGCTGTCAAACTAAAATTTAGTTTAATCGTACGCCAACTGAATAGGAAACGTCGATTTGACAGGACTTAACTAAATTTTAGTTAAGAATAGTTTAGTTTGTGCCAACAGAATCGGCACCACTGGCAGAAATGAGCCCTAATTTGGGCCTGGTTGCCAAACTTAAAAATAAGAAGAAGATCTTAAAACTAAGAAGAAGAAATACATAAAATGATTAGTATTCCTAATCCTCGATCTTCGTTCGTATTTTATTTTTAGTGGGGGCATATAGATAAATATAACGTAACTGTAAGTGGGGGCTACAATTGGCACCACTGTAAGATGCTATCGCTGTCGTTGATAAAATATTTTTAGCGCGACACGGCCAATTATTTATAATTGATAATAATTATGTAAATATTGATTATGCCTCAATGTTGCACATTCCCGTTTGTTCCGAAGTAAAGGAAGAATACGTTTCCGAATGACAAAACTCACATCTAAAAACTTATTAAAATAGCCTTATAGCGATATGGTAACGTCCATTACATTTGATCGTTTCTAGAGACCTCACTCTACACTAGCGCCTCTGGCGGCAAACTCAAGCGCGGTAGGGGCACCCGCCACCCACCCATTGGACATTAATCGTACATACCTAGACTTCTGGTACCTTTTCTGGGTCTCTTTTGTAGGATTTGCCATCTTACACCTGGCAACACAATTTATCTATCAGTCAAATCATCAAAATATCAAATGTCAATGAACTTTCAATGAACTCGGTTGGCAAGATTACTAAATATTTTATTGTATTTAGTATATCTCAACCATATCATAACAAACAATGGATGATTTTATCGTAAGTAACTACTTTATTCCAAGAAATATTGATAACGCTTGTGTACATCATGCATTTCTAGAAGAGAAGACGAATAATGTAATGTGTACTAAGTGGAGGTTATTTCATCTTGAACTACTTACTATCGCCAATATAATTATGTAGATTGTTTGCCGAGTTGTGCACTTATATAATATACACTTTCCCTTTGTCTTATGCATAAAGTCTTTATATAGCTATCTTCAATCCGAGAGTAGTAAACAAAGGTTCTATCCTATAAATTCTTGTTTTGTGAAACGAAATATTATATTCTAATAATAAAGTGATAACAAAGAAGACCATGGATTTGAAAATTACTTTGTTATTGTGTTCATTGTTTACTGTATATTCTCAAGAATTAACTTTAAAACAAGTTGTTATATTGAGTCGGCATAATGTGCGTACACCTTTGTCTAGAGAACTGCAACAGATCACACCAAATTCTTGGCCACAGTGGAAGGAAAAGAGAGGGTTTTTAACTGCAAAAGGCGCAGTACTTGAAGGTTTTATGGGCAGCTATTTTGTCAACTGGCTCCGTAAAGAAGGACTTTTGCTAGAAAAGTGCCCATCGGAAGAAAGTTTTTATGTGTATGCAAATTTGCTTCAACGGACTATGGCATCAGCTCAAGCATTTGTTAGCAGAGCTTTCCCAGAATGTAATATAACTATACATCATAGTACAGGTCAAAGTGATCCTGTTTTCAATCCAATAATCCATAATACTTCATCTACTTTCAAACATGATGCATTGGAACAAATGCGAGAACTCCTGAAATCTTTTAATTTTAATAGTTCTTATGAGGCAATAGGAAGCATATTAGATTACAAGCAATCTGAACATTGTATAAAAGAAAAGCAATGTGATTTAAAAACAGACAAAAATCAGATTGCAATTATGACTTATTTAAAACCCGGTCTGGAAGGACCACTTAAAATAAGTAAATCAGCTATTGATTCATTCATAATGGAAAATTATGAAGGTTTCCCTTTAAAAAGTGTTGCATGGGGAAAATTAGTTGATATAGAACAATGGCAAAGGATTTTAGACCTTAGTGTTGGCTACCATAGCGTTCTTTTTAATACAACACTCATTGCCAAAGATATTGCTGAACCATTAATTAAATATATGACCACATTTTTCATTCAAGAAAAGCAGCCAAAAGTCACTTTGCTGATGGGACATGATGCAAATATGTACACAGTGATAAAAAGCATGGGTTTCAAAGCTTATAAATTAAAAAATCAGCATGAATTAATTCCAGCTGGTGGAAAGATTGTGTTCCAAAAGTGGTATGATGAAAAAAATAAAGTGAATCTCCTGAAAATAGATTATGTGTATCAATCCACAGATCAAATGAGAAACGGTGTCCCATTGTCTATGGAAAATCCACCAGAATTCACTTCATTGACATTGGAAGGTTGTAATGTAAATGAAAAAGGTTTTTGTTCTTGGGATGACTTCATAAAATTATTAAGAACTTTATAAGTAGGTACCATGTTTTTAAAGTGAAGTTATCTGTGGTAAATCATGACTAGAATTAAACTATGTTGCCATAATATAGATAGATTCATATTTTTTTTACCCAATTCTTTGATCTTTGTGGATCTCTGCTGATAAAAGTTAGTTCATAAGAATAAAGTGTAGATTTTTTAAAATGTTACCAGTATAAAATAAAACCAAGTGTTACCATTGCAGTGATGTATAAATCTAAAAAAATATACTTTTATTTCTTCTACATTTGTCTATGATAATACTTATAACTAATTATACTTTTATTGTACTTAAGACTTATCTATCACATTTTTTTCTACTTAATTTATAGATTTATACAACTTGTCCATTATTGTTAAAAATCATCATGAATGTATTTTGTGAAAAAAAAAACTATGTATTAATGAAATACATTTTTTTTACATAGTTTTTCCTTTTGACAGTCTGAAATGAGGTCTTATTGTTATCCTAACATAACTAAACTAAATATTGGCTTTTTTTTTATTTCTTTAACTATACTGTGTTATTCGAAGGGACCGAATTTTGTAATAGAACAAAAAAAAAACTATACAA
Organism: Achlya flavicornis; assembly: GCA_947623365.1. Lineage (NCBI taxonomy): Eukaryota > Metazoa > Arthropoda > Insecta > Lepidoptera > Drepanidae > Achlya > Achlya flavicornis. The sequence goes on along the minus strand of OX392467.1, from coordinate 19,824,191 downwards.
ATTATTAGCCGTGTTATCATGCCACAAAATATAAAGGACAGTAAAGGGTTCGAAGATTTCGGCATACTTGTCAGCCACGATGTTGTTCATTTTTTGCAAATAGTGTCGCTCAATAAAACCTATGTCGATTGGGGTCACTCATACAAACAAAAAATTACAATTACATTTGCCAAAAAACATGGATATCTTAATGCCAAGTAAACAAGCAGTGACAAATAAGTAGATATATAGACGACATGACTAAATGTCCGATCATAACAGGGAAACCAACTTTGAAGAATCTGGTAAAAGTGATCCTGTATCCGTGCAGTTCGGCCACTCCCGCGCACACCACGTTCGCGCTCGCGCCGATCAGTGTGCCGTTACCTGCCAACATTCAAACACATTTAGTCCTGCATTATACAACAAGAAAACTTAAGTCAGTAGATTGCTTTAATGGAAAATTAATGTTATGTCAAAGGTCCAGGCTAATATGTAGTATAGACCAGTGTTTCCCAAACATTATTCTGTCATGGCCCGGTAACTTTCACACTGCCCCTTCGTGCCCCGCCGTGGTTTTCCCAATGGAGTGCATGGGGTTCTTCAAAAAGTGTTTGAAAAGATCCTAACACCGGCGGTAACCGCTTACCAGCAGGCGGGTATATGCTTGTTTGCTACCTAAGTATTATAAAAAAAACGATCGCGGAATTTTGCGACCCGGTATTTTATTTTGATGGTCGCGAACCGGCTAATGAGAAACGCTGGTACCTATAGACTATTGCCGTCACACCTTGGTGCTTGGCCGCACATCGTGTCTGAGATAGGAATAATGTGAAGTTTAATGCGTGAATTGACACATTATATTCTATTCTAAGATAAAAGCCGTTTAAAATCGTTCAAAACTACTTCTTACCACCCAAACTAGCACCACAAAGCAACGCCCAAATCAATGGTTGCATTGGCAGGTTCAAATGAGGGTTAGACCCTATTGACACCACAACTCGAACCATCATCGTTGTTAGCGGTATGTTGTCCACGAAAGCTGATATCATTCCTGACACCTGAGGATGAAATTAAGAGATATAATGTTGTAGTGACCTAAAGAAGTTCAGACTTCGATGGATAGATGGCCTTACAAGATTCTTCATCGCGCTAACGAATTTCTGACATTCGACATAATACACAACTGTAAAACATCTACATTTGGAACGTTCCCAAGCACGATGAACCTAGCTTGGCTAAAGACAACACTTGGCGCATACAAGCCCACTACATCCTGCATCGCGCTTGCGAAGATTTCTCGGCGAACTGCATATATACAACTGTCCGACATGTACAGTTGGACCGCGGTCCCCAGGCAATATGCCCCAGCCTGGCGGAAGAACTTCCCTTTTCAATGGAGGTGTAATCCACCTTGCACCTCCATAAGTCTATCAACAACCTTGCTCCTCCATAATAAAGTAATGAAATGGTAATACTGGCAACCATTGGAAAGCGTGGCAGCTTAGTTACTATATAAGTTACTTAGTTAACAAAGAAGTTAACAAAAATAACCGTTGGAGGTACTATACTATCCCAAATGATAATGAGTGACTGGCTTATATGGCCAAATTCTCAATATTGATGAGATAGATCTCCTGAAGAATGTCTTCAAGTGGTCCTGAACTTCAGTTTATGAATTAATTTACTGAGAAGTCTTACAAAGTTCTTACACTGAAACTCAAAAACCGAGGAGAGAAGTCTCTGGAGATCTTCTATAGATTGCGGATTTCAGATTTTCATAATATTATTAAATCTATTTATATCCCGCCTAAACACGTCATTATTTGATACGGTATTGGTAGCACATATAAATCCATGTGACAAAAAGAGACAAACATGGTGCGACAAGAAGAGACACTCAGACCTATTAGATTGTAACGGGTTTAGGAATGTGCACATCATCATCATTAGCCTATAATGTCCCACTGCTGAGCACATGCCTCCTTTCACAAATGAGGGTGAAAGAGAATGGGCGATACTCCACCACGCGTGCCCACTGCGGATCGGTGGAGGTATGCTAGTGGTCAACCTACTGTTGGTGTTTTCAAGCCGCCTAGGAGGCCTCGAACTAGCTTAACGACTATCACAATTAGGTGATACCCGGGACCAACGGCTTTACGTGCCTTTCGAAGCAAGGAAACGATTTGAAATACCACTAGGCGGTCACCCATCCAGGTACCAACCACGACGGTGGTAGCTTAATTTGCCGATAGATTAAGAACGGCTTATCATGCTACACTATCATGTGGACATGAAACACCTGAATACCCCCAGATTCTTCAATATTCAAGTGTCTCTCGCTTGCATCCAATTAGCAGCTTCAAGAAAGTCGTCGGTCTTTGGATTAATATAACTTACCCATAATATAAGCATGAGAGCCACAGCAAGTCTGGCACTCTCATCCACAGTCATGATGAGCTGTTCCATCAAACCACCGATGTACACTATCAGACCTAGTTTGGAGAGAGCCTGGAAACAAACGAAATATACGGGTCAAATCCTTTAATCAAGCCACCAGGCTTCCATACAAAAATCCACTTTTAAAAACGTTGGTTTAATTGGCTTAGCCATGCAATATTAAGTAGACCTATCCAATTAATGATACACTGAAGATTTATGGGGGTGATTTTGTTACTAATTCAACTACTGAATTCGAACTGTTATTTCGACGTTTTTTTTTTGTATGGCAAACGTCTGAAGAACCAACCATCCTTTCGCGACTGCATCTCGCCCTAATATTACTATGGATAAATAAATTAAAATACCTCCATAAGTACAAAGAGAGCAGCAAAGAACAGCAGAGTAGACCATTCAACTCTATGCAGGATCGGCTCCAAGTCTTCTCTATCAGCCAAAATCAGTAACAAGATTGCACCTAAAAGTGCTGTCCATGCTAGAGATATGCGATCTGTGGAATTAAAAAGAATATTGAGCACAGATAGGCAGTAGTGGGGGCAAGCTCGCGCATGTAGGTACACTTTTGGCCAAATCACAGTAGCCGAATGACACGCGAGAATCCAATAGACGACGAGCATCGACTGACGAACCAATCGTGTGCAGCTCGCCGCTCCCCCTGCTTCATTTCGCCAAACAGACCGACTAATTAACTACTGCGCAGGTGACAGGCTGTGCCCCTTACTAGACCTACCTATTTGGATATCAACCAAGTTTTAAATATTCTGTCAAGCACTTTCCAGTGTAAGAGAAGCTGCACATGAGATTTAAGATACATCTAGGCTATGAGTGCTTACCATGACATCTTCGGCCACATCATTAGCATCATGAGAATATACTCAATCATGGGTTCTGGTAAAAATAAATTTATCCACTGCAAATAATAATGACGACGGACGTGAGGAAACACTAAAATTCAAAGGTGGCATGTGCGATAAGCTGACCGGACCCAAACCTTTTTTTACGACGGGTAAAAATGAACAAAAAAATGGAATTCCAGATGACTAGTGATTTTTCGTAATGAAAAAATCTATTACGTTACCAACAGTAACTTCATTTCTCTGGAAAAATAGACTATTGAGGATTTCTTTTGTGGGAGAAGAAAGCGTCTTTCTTTATGCACCTTTGTTCTTGCGTGCCCCTTCAGTGAAGATATTTACTTATAAGCTCAGGTTATTACTTCAGTGATACTTACTGAGTTCAGGTATGGAGTGCAGAAAGAACACGAGGACTACAAATGTGATGGCAATTATTGCTTTCACCAAAAGAGCCTTGTCCCTTATTTTATACTGTAATAGGAAATTATTATTCAGGGACATAATTCATCAGTAAATCAGAATTGAACACAGATCTTTAGGAAACAATCAGTAATCGAAGCAAACTATGAATGTACTAATTAATACTCGTAGTTGCATAATCATACATTCAAATAAACAGACAAAGTAATCAGTTTACGGTTAATTACAAAGAAAAACAAACCAGAGCGTTAAGTATTTAAAATTCTGGTCATTCTGTTTTGATAAATTTAGTAAGCAAAAGGCATTTTAGCCCTATTGCTATCTCCTCTACTAAAACCAACTTAATTGTATAAAATAAACTTTTTTCCCAGCGGTTTCACCTGCGATCCTCTATTTTCCCACCTTAGTGGTTGAATTTCGAAAAATTTGAATTTCGGCCTTATTCCTTGTCCACATCACAAAAGCGACCCCTTTGTTCATGTTTCAGCTTTTTAGCTCCAAGTGTTTGGGTTGGGCGTTGATGATTCAGTCAGTGATCAACTGAAAAAGTCCTGACTCGTGTCAGGACTTTTGGCGTCGTCCTAATTAGCGACGATCGTACGATCAAACGATGCGATTTAGTCGCACGATCGCACTGATATTCCTGTGCTCGCGCGATGACTTGCGAGCTTCAATTAGGACACTCTAAAGCGTTTTGTATATTTAATCTCGTCGTGCGACGAAATCGCGTCGTTTGCTCGTACGATCATCGCCAATTAGGACGACGCCTTTCTTTTTGACATGACTTTTCAATTTTAATGTAGGTATTGATTAGGAATGAAAATTGTGTAAAACTTAATTCTCTTACCTTTTCTTTCAACTCCAATAAGGTGCTTTGAAAGGTATCTTTTGGACACGCTCTCTTACTACTCTCCTTTATGAGAGTTTCCAACTGAGCGCCCAATTTAGTGATCTTCCTCTCAAGTCTTTCTCTGACAATGTGGACATCTTTGCTCAAATGTGGGAGAGAGTCGGCCGCACGCCGCCATATTGAAATTTGATGCGTCAGTTCTGTGGTTTTGAAATGGGCAATTAAAACAAAATTATATACGTACAAAGGATATATGGACTGATGACGAAAGGCCGGATGCGGTTGGCAAGGAACCGAAATGAGAGGCGCGCTCTGGGAGAAGTTCAGCAGTGGACTGAAACAGTCTGATGATGATGACGGAAGGATATGAGAGGGTTGGTGTGCTGTTGCATTCTAATTAAAAAGGGAACTTATTTATGATTTCCCTTTCCAAATTCTTTCTGAATTTACTCGAATTTAGCCGAAGCAAGAATCTGTTACGTGAGCAAGATTAAAATTATGTTTTGTCTGTGCTTAAAGGTACCTTATAAGACGTCAGAAAAAAATATTTTTCAATAGCTTAAAACAGTCCACTCAGAAAACCGGCAAGAAAATTATGTAGAACCGAAACTCAAGAAACAGATTGTGATTGAAAATTAACCCTAATATCATAATCTCTGAGATTTAAATTCTCTACTTCCATCTTGTTTTGATAGCTTACCTTGTATTTCCCTGGGTACAGCAAGTCTCAGCTTATTACAGTCTCTAAACATGTATCGGATTTGCAAAGACGTCTGTATGCAAACCAGAATTATACCAAGAGACATGTGGGCTGTGAAGTTTGTGAAGTTTATACCCTGGAAACAATAAAGTTACATAGATATGGGAACATAATGGTTTCGAGATTTTCTATTTCTATAGGAAATTGCTAATTATAAGGCTGTCGTATTTGGATGTCATAGAGTCGTGTGTTGAAATTGAAATTCTATATAGAACTTGAGCTTTCCGTCAATGAAGAAGTCGTGATGAAGAGTAGCTCTAACGTGAGGTATCAAGTGTTCTATTCTAGTTCCCTTAGAAAGTCTCCTAGGCTTTGATTATCACCTCTAGCCATATAGCGGCGTTCCAAAAATTCACTGTTCGTTCGGATGAACTGAACTGCCATCCGGTCACTTTACTTTAGTGTGGCTTCGACATTCATACAGTCTGGGCGCGTAGCCGCGTACGGAGCGGCAGTAATAAAACGAGAAATCGAATCAAAGTTTGAACCTTTGACGTAAATAACAATTTAGTAATAAAATAAGCAAACATATTTGTTGTTCAATTGAATATTTAGGTAATTTAAATGCCACGACTGCGGTGTAAATTCTATAGGAACGACATGTTGTTACACTACGTTGGACGAAACGCGTAAGCGCTATGAAATTCATTGCCGCTTAAGACGTTATGGTCGCGAGAAAACTATACTCAATAAGCTTCTAGTGCTGCTTTTTTTAATAGTTCGCCTGCGCACTCGCTTCGCGCAGGCCCCCGCCCCCGCTGTACTCAAATTCGACAGATCACATAGATATCGATGCGTTGGATATAGTACTTACAGCTTGTGCAACGGCTTTGTTAGACACAACGATAACATTGGGTGGGTCACCAACAGGTGTCGCTGCACCGCCAATGTTACTATAGATGGCCATGAACATCAGTATTGGTACTGGATCTAGTTCCATTACTTCGCATAGCCTGAAAATTATGAGTTTCATTAACGTTTACACACGCCTCTCAGAAATTGTGGTATTTTCTTTAAAGTTATCCGCCACTGGTGTCATCCGCGTTCCATGAATTTTCCGAGATCAAGAGTGCTCCATGTACCCTGATACAGGGTATGTATTATGTATGCACATGGTCAGTCTATCTTTTCATCCCTTAGGTTAATCATGCTACCAATATCGACACAATCATTATCATTGCAAAATTACGTTTGAAAGGTGTCTTAAATCATTTACAATCCATATTTAATCACTTTATAGATTAACCTTATAATTACCTTTTGACTTTGATTTATTTTTGACTTGTCGATGCCTGTTCAAGAGTCCTTCCTCAAGAGCACCTCATCGAGGATATATCCCAATAAAGCAATCAAATTTCGAAACTAGTCAGTGATTTGTCACTGAATTTGAACAGTAAGGTCAAAAACACACGAAGCAGCGAGTGGCGCTGCTTCGTGTGTTTTTGACTTTGCCAATCAGAGCGCATGTGTCCCTGACTTAACCAATGAGAGCGCATTGTGGGCAGTGGGAAATCGGCGGAATATTTTTCAACCAAAATGAACGTCTTTACCCTTCTTTGGGTTAATTGTTCGATGGAGCACCTCGAGAGAGGTTCGAAGCTTGTGTAGTTAGTTGCCTCAGAGTAGTGGTCGGAGACTTTTTATTTTAAAATTCTATCGTTAGTTAATTCCAGAGTTCCTAATCTATCACGTCTGTTTAACTTTAAAACTACCCTAAAGTAAGCTGAAAAGGAAAACATACCTTATAGTCACTGGAGACATGAGCAGCACAGTAGTGACATTATCCAAAAAGGTTGATAGGATTGCAGTGATCGCACACAGCAAGTAAATCAGCGGCCAAAGTTTACCTTTTGTTACCTGAAAGCAATAGTCAGACATGATTAAATTAGATTAGAAAAGATAAATAGTCAAAATCAGCGACTCTTTGAGCAGTAGACCTCGGGAGTCGATAATTATATGGATTTTTTTCGTCGTTTCAGTTAAGAGTTTTGCAGAATCAGAAAAACTGTCTAGACAAAAAATCTGATGACAATGGGACCAAACGGGAAGTGTATCCTTCCAGACAAAAAAATAATTTTTCAAATCGGTTAATAAATGACGGAGTTATGAGGTAACAAACATAAAAAAAAAAAAAAAAACTTACAACCGAATTGAGAACCTCCTCCTTTTTTTGAAGTCGGTTAAAAACTACAAAGTGGTCTCGAAAATCTTGCTTCAAAATATGCAAATATTTTATTCATTCAAATATTATTACCTCAAAAGTGAACACAGCCAAGAAATCAAAGATGCCTGTTTCAGCCATAATGGCAACTAGCAGCATCATACTGAAGAGAAGGAGTAATGTCTCCTGATCTAGCCAGGATATGATCTCTGGCAACGTTGGCCGCTCGCCTGCCAGTGCCAAAGCTGCCAGTGACATGGTAGCCACTGTTATTGCTGCCATAGTGCGGTTTATTACCTGAAAAAAAAGTTCTGTTAATTCCGCTTTGTATTTTAAAAGGAAGTCATAAAAAGATTTTGATTCATAAAACATCCACTTTGAATCCATATAATGTTAGAGAAAAAATATATATGGAGGGTCTCGATTCGCGATACTCCCGATTTTGAATTTTTAACGGATATTTTTTGCGTTTTATATTATAACAAAAAAATAATAATTGTGGTATAAAAAATAAAATAAAAAAGATTCACGTATGAGATGTATAGCAATGGATTATTGTATTAATATTATGTTTCTACAATTATTTGAAACTTTATATTGGTTCCTTAAACTTCTTTAAACAGGTTATTATCATTTTTTTATTTTGTACTTAAATTGTTGTTTTTTTTTCTGTTTTTATGCTTGCGTATTTTACTTTATAAAAAATTGGGATGACATTGCCAATATAGTCAGATTATCCAAAAAAATATTTAAAAAATGTAACCTTGCTGAGTTTCTTGCCGGATTATTCTCAGCTGAAGGCCTACTTCCGAACCGTTGGTTACTTCAGAACGAAGGAAGGTCGGAACCCTCGGTGAGCGAGTCAGACTCAGACTCGCACATGGCCGGTATTGTTGCGCGATTCAAAATTTGAGTCAAGCAAAAAGTTTTTCCGAATAATGATTTGAGAAAAAGTTGAAATTTGCGGAATTCACTCATAATAAACCTCAACATACCTCAAATATAATTAAAAAGTATAACCCACACAACAAAACGCAAGCATAAATAACGCCAGTACTGACATCTAGCGGATTGATCTTGTAACTCATTGTGAACGGCGTGGTTTGAGTAGATGTCGTGTTTAAACGTAAAGCGTATTTGTATGTTTGGTTTGTGTCTATCTTTGGTTTGAACTTCAGTAACGTAGAGCGGGTCTCGCCTTCGTTGAAATCTATTTGGTCTTCTTCTTCGAGTAGGATTGTCCAGGGTTTGGTTTCCTGAAATGAATAAAGATTTTTACAGGCTTTTAATTCTGTCATCAAATCTTGCAGCTGATCTGATGATGGAGCCCAAAGGTGGCCATGTGAACGACGCAACCCCATCGAGTTTGGGCTCGTTTAATTCGTCTTGATAAGGACTCTTGTTCTAGGATCTGATGATTAAGTTGGTCGATTAATTTTTTAAAAAGCTACTTTTAAAAATCTTGTTCAAAGGATACATCAAGTTTCCCAAATGGGCTAACGCTATAAGCCAACTTTATAATTGCATTTTAGAAATACAAATCATATTTTTCCTTCAGTCCATTCACTCTAGCATTCACGATCCCCAGGAGTCAGTAATTTAGGAGTCAGTAAACAAACCCCAGAAGCCACACTCCTTGACTGTTTGGCCATGGAAAGTTTAACGCTTCTTTATCAATCTTAAAACTGTGTTTACTTAAGAATTATTCTCATAATTCAAATAAAGTACCAACTGTCTTGACCTACCTACATATAAAGTTCGTTTACCTCTATATCGCTAGTAGAGTTTTCCTTCTCTTTCCAGCGTTGAAGAACTACTTCCATTCGATGAGTCCAATTGACTGCCTTAATTTGGGCTGGCTCTGTCAAGAAGGGACCTGATAATTTCACAGATATGGTCATAGTCGAGTCTGATGATGGAAGACTGTAACCTGAATAAAAAAAAATATTAAGGTTACTTATCTTTGAGCACTTAGTGCTACTTTTAGAATTTCACCACATATATTTGAAGTCTCACCGAGACAGTGGTGAGTTTTGTTTGTTTGACCACAATCTCACCAAGGTCAGTCACCAAAGGTGGTAAGCACACAAAGCCCAGGAACTGGCTCTGGCTTTTCCTTCTAGATGGGCATTACTTGATCTTGAATATCCTAAAAGAACCTTAGTGTACTTACTTTTAACATCTAAGGGTGCTACGGACGACAACTTGGTCACTTCATGTTTTTCACTGTACATCATAAATATGCCAGTGAAGAATATCCAGCAAGCTATGAGGATTGTCATCTTTGTGTAATACCTGGCTGATGCATACTGAAAGAAAAAGACATCTTCTGACTACGATTTTGACAGCACTCGTTCTTCACTGGAATAGGGTTGAAAATGGTAAATCATAAATGTGTCGCCTCTATGAAATGGACATTTATTTACGGGTTCTTTAGATTATACAGAATATACATATTAAATTGAATAAGTGTCCGGTTAACATTCTAATATAATTATGTTTTATTATTTTTAAGGCGATGATAGCTCAGTGGTAGTGACGTCGGATACCGAGACGAAGGTCCCGGGATCGAATCCTACAATGAGCTTGAGCTTTCGGTGAAGGAAAACATCGTGAGGAAACCATAGCACGGTGGTAGGGTACTTTGTAGTACCCATCTGGCTGGCTACCACCCTCATGTTGAAAATCTGTCGCCAAGCACCTATCGGTGTGTTCCGACAGCTGCACTTGAGAGCCAGTTCCTTCTAGGCTTTGTGTGCTTACCACCTTCGGCCACATCATCACTTACCATGGTGAGATTGTGGTCAAACACAGGCCTATACATAATTTAAAAAAAAAAAAAAAATGTATCTAATATATTCTTAAAAATAAAATTGTTGTCATCGCTGAAAATACGGAGAATTTCGATGCGAAAGATTTTTTTGTGACGTAACTTACGAATTTTTTATTGGGAATATCAAAGCACTTTTTAATATTATATTCGGTTTAAAAGTTTCTCAAAACCCTCTTCTATCCACAGTATTTTTTTGTGATTGGTATTTTCATTGCGTTGCGTCATACTCGAGTCTCAAAGAACCCCATTTTTGTGAATTTGAAGTAAGACCTCGTCTTAAATACTACTAACAATCTATTCACACACAGAAGGGCTTTCAGAGAAGTCGTAGTAGGTATCGGCATCGGTAGTAGAAGGACAACTTTTATTACGGTACCGCTAGGCCCAGAAGTCTGCCAGCAAGCGTAAATCCTCATTGAGTGATTGGTGACCTTCGCGCTGGTGCTTAGAAAACGCTAAATTACTAGAATTTTTCGAGAGTTCATGAAATCCATGTCGTCTTCGGTCTGCCCCTTCCAAATAATTTTTTGGTTTTGTATTCATCACAAAGTACATATCTAATATGAATATTTTTCTTACCCATTGAATTATTACACAGTCTTACCTTTTGTTTTTTCTTATTATTAATTGATGTTTTGGCATTACTGAAAAATACAAAAAAAAAACAATTAATTTGATAGCAATCGACTTAAATTCAGTTTTTTATGTCATAGTGGAATCTGTGGAATAGAAGGACACGCGGTAATAGCTGAATGGATTTGAATGAAATTTGACACATAAATAAACCATCCCTGGAAAAAAAAACAGATTCTTCGGGTAATCTATTGGTGAAGACCTTTAAATGGCTCACACATGATGTACCCTGAATTTATACACATGTACCTAATCAGCTGTTGGTTTTCAGAATAAAATTAAATAAATAAATAAAATAAAACCGCAGAATGCAAGCCAGTATCATAAAACATGACAAGATATATATAGTCACGTACATTTTATCCATTTTCTCATCCCCCACCTCTTCAGTGATATCACATTTCTTGGCCCCATCAATAAACTCTATGTTATCTAGCACATGGATGTTTGGATTAAGAGCTGGTGCTGACTTGACTGAGGGTAGCCTGGTTTTACCTCCTGACTTCTTGGTGAGTGGCACGCATTCTGGATGGCCTGAAATAAAGATAATCAAAATGTACTATCCAGATACCTCCCCGGCATCCGGTGCATCCATGAAGCAGGGATTATTGCTTTACGCGTAGTACAATCAGCGTGATATAGATTCTACACTATTTTTTAATAGACAAACGAAATAAATTTACAAAGTCAAAGTCATTTATTAAATTTAGGCCCTAGTAGGGCACTTATGAAGGACAAAGCTACGCCTAAAGCCGGCTTTTCACTGTGGGATATAATCCTAACTATCCTAACCTACTTATGGTATGAAGAAGGACATAGGCTACTTTTTCCCTGGGAACGTGGGTGAAACCACGGGGGTAGCTAGTATATTATAAATTACATCTTGAGATATAATATTTTATCGCTCGTCATACATTTTTGTATATTACATCCCAAACTATAAATATTTATTCGACAAAATGTATGACGAGCTATAAAATATTATATCTCAAGATGTTATTATTGAAAAGCCGGCTTTAAGGCCTTCAGTGCTTCAACTGAGAAGAACAGGCAAGAAACTCGGCAACAAGCACAAAATAACATAGTAACAGGAGGAAACCTAAATTGAATATTTTTCCGTCTCACACATTTTTTTTAACAAACCAACATATTTTTTGTGACTAACATCTTTAAATTCTAAAAATAAAATTATATTTGGAGCATTGAATTACATCGTCAACCTTAATGCGAATTTGAACTTTAAGACCATAAAATTACGAGTCAACAACTCCTAACATTATTAGATAAGTATGTACATTAATTATAATAATTTAGGTCTTATTTGCATTACAACATAAGAGTTATAACCATTATGTGTTTCATTAAGTGAGTATCTAATGGTGCGTCCATGCTTGGCGAACCGAGCACGAGCTAAGCCACGAACGAGCACACTGCGAGCACGATTCGCGTAGCGTGGAGGGGCTTGCGAGCCTCGAACGAGCGCGATTGTCAGTTTTTTCACGAACAAAGAGATTCGCATCGTGCTCGTTGCAGGTTCGTTTGTGGCTCGGCTCGTGCTCGATTCGCGTAGCATGGACGCACCATTGGATACCTTACAAAATGTTATTCACGTCCTTTATATATTAATATAGGCTGTGTTTGTGGCGTGTAATACAACAAAATTTATAGACAAAACCGTCTTCAAATACCCCTTTTGGAATAGCCGCCATTTTAATTTTCTTATTTTATTTTAGCTGAGCAGAAAATATGCGATTTCATTGACTCTAAATGCCGTACAGATACTGAAAAGGGTTCATTTGAAAGGGAGTTATATCACCTATTAGTTAATTAGAGAATTTTCAGTAAATTATGAACTTATGTATTTTAAAAGTAACCACAAATGCAAATCTTTTTCAAAATTTGCCAACATTTTGTAGAGTTTCTAATTTAACACAATAACTAGCCCCTTAATGTACCTATTTGGCAGTACCAAAATCATTGTTCAGAGTCACACATTTTAAGAGTTAAGTATTGTTATTAAAATACGACCCTTTGAAACCTATCCATAGTACCTATAGGTATTTTCAGTAGCGTAGCGAGTTACCAATGGATGATGTTATACATGCATGTAAAAAAATACAAGACGTAATACTTATCCATAACAAATGTCATAATGTTGACATTGTTTACTTAGGACTCCTAAAATAGCTCGTTGTAAATTTGCCATAGCACTAACGGTCAGTTCACATGGAGACGCGACGTGACGATGCAGATGCTTGAAGAGGCTTTATAAAAACGCAGCCGCGAGGCGTATTAGGATTCTCTCACTGAAATGTGTACCTACCTGTTTTGTGTAGTAATATAAAGTTCTATATTTTATCGCTATCTTAAAAAGTCGCGCCGCGTCGCCGGTGTGAGCTGACCCTTATGTGCTAACTATGGACATTCTCAGTTTGGTGTTTATGGAAAAGTAAATACTATCAAAATCCGGGTAATAAGCATATTTTATAAGTTAATTCTTAAGGTTCCGTAGAGGAGTATAGGCACTATAGGTAATAGTTAATGTGATTATAAGAAAACATAGAATGAACACCCTTAGAATAATCTAGGTATCTAGCGAGATTATAAACTAACTTTCGATAAATTGTGAACTGTACCATACTTTTATGCTTACAATATTAGGTATGCATTCCTTACGATAATTTATAGGTAATCTCTCCATGTCAAACCGTCAAATGCGACGGAATGCACCATGCGCGCTGATTGGTTGAAGGTCATGTGTCCCTTGCTGCCATCTTTGGCCATACGTAATATTGTTATGTTATTATGTTGTATTGTTGTGTTGTCATTGTTTTATAGAAATACTAGGTAGCTGTCCCCCGCGGTTTCACCCGCGCTCCCGGGATAAAAAGTTGCCTATGTTCTTCTCCATACCATAGGCTAGTGCATACCAAATTTCATGATGATCCGTTGATTAGTTGAGGCGTGAAGGCGGAACAAACAAACAAACTCACTTTCGCATTTATAATAATAGTAAGGATTAGTTATATGTGCATTTCTTCTATCTATACAAAACGACCTACGGCCAAGACTGACCAATCAGGGACGGTTTGCAATTTTAAAGTTTTTTTAGAGTTAAGTCGTACTTAAGTAACGTTAACGCGATCGGACAGGTAAAACTCTCACTAAGCCCAAGGTTAAGACGTGAAAAGGTAATAAGCAAATAGAGCCCACTTTCGCGTTAATAAAATATTAAAAAGCATATTTTTCTAACGCTAACGAGACCACTAACTCAAAATTTTCATATTTTCATCCAATCTTATATTTGTTAGGAGTTTCCTATGTTAGGCCTGGGTTGTTAAAAATGAATGATGGAATGAATTATTTGAATGAAGGATTTTGTATGATGAAACAAGCCAAAAAGTATGAACAATAAAAAACTTTTTTTTTTTTTTTATATCTATTTTTTTTTTAGAGGCTTTTGCCCTACAAGGGTATGTCAGCCTCATCGTACCCTAAACTTACCTATTACACAGCAAAATCAATATAGCTCACTCTTATAACTAACTTATACCTACTGAGAAGATGGAGCTACTGCTGCACTAACCATATCAAATAAATATTTTGCACTTTCTGATTGAGGCTCTGATAAAATTTTAATAAACTTGCCGACATCATTTTTATTTATGTTGAACTCGCTCAACAGTAGCTCCCTCTCTCTTTGATTCTTTTCACATTCCATCAACAAGTGTTGGACATCATCAATCTTGCCACAAACGTCACAATTTGGTGAGTCAACCTTTTTCATGAGATATCCAAACTTTCTTGATGGAAAGTGTCCGGAACGTAACCTATGGGCCATAACAACATATGATCTCGATATTCTAATTACAGCAAACCATGGGAAACGAGGAGGCTCACACTGGATGGTTTTGTACCAAATGCCCTTTTCCTTACTTCTTTCATCAAAATATTCTTTAAAATTAATGTAGCAAATGTTTTTGAATTTATTTAATACTTCTGTGTAAAATGGAGCAATAAAGACTTCTACACCTTCTGTAATGGCTAATTTGGCCAATCTGTCTGCCTCATCGTTTCCTCTTAAACCTATATGTGCTGGAACCCACTGCAATCTCAAAATACAATTTAATTCATGTATTTGCTTTAGTATATCATAAGCTACCGGTACACCTCTGTACCCAGAGGCGCATCGAGCCAGATGTTGCAAAGCACTTTTGCTATCGGTGAAAATGACATAGTTTTGAATACTATCTCTCGATTTTATACGATTAAGTGCTTTTGAGATCGCAATGAGTTCCGCTGTCATTATCGAGATATTGCCATGGATTTTAAATAGGCCTGAAGTTCCTCCATTCAATTCAAAATAAGCAGCACCACAACCATTAAATTTCTTAGACCCGTCCGTGAAAAACTTATACCAATTAAAGTATTTTTCTTGCAATTCCTTAATAACATTAAATTTTAACAACATTCCTTCACTACTTTTTGATCCTTTAATACACTCTAAATTACATTGAATTACTTCTTTCATAATAATGCGTGTAACCCATACGTCCATTGTAAACATTACTAAAGGATTTGAAGAATGCACATTACATAGTTTTGATTCTTCATAAACTGTTATAAGTAGAGGTTTTTTTTTATTTTGCCAATACCTGACGTGTCTAAGAGAATTAAGGTCGTTTATTAAATTGATTGTTACATTATCCGACCACGACATACTTCGAATACTAAATTTATAACCAAGATACAATCTTCTTATTCCTAATGGAGGCAAACAAATTTCACTTTCCATGACATGAATTGGTGAACTTTTGATAAATCCACCAATAACTCTTAATGCCTGATTTTGTAATTTTTCTAATTTGTAGAGGTGTGACTTAGCGCTGCTGTCATACAGAAAACATCCATAGTCAATCCTGCTTCTTATTAATGTAATATATAGAGTTCTCAAATGCTTAGGATGGATTCCCCATGATGCTCCTGCTAGAACTTTTAACAAATTTAAGAACTTTGAAGTTTTTTCAGAAATTTCGTTTATATGTTTACCCCATAATAGCGATCGGTCAAGCCACAAACCTAAATGTTTAACACAATCTACTAACACAACTGGTTTATTTTCAATTTTTAGATTTATTTGTTTTCTTTTACGACCTCTACTAAAAAGACAGACCTTAGTTTTATTTACAGACAATGTCAGACCAATATTATCAAGCATGATAACCATTGCATTGAGAGCTTTTTGTAATTCATCCGTACAATAGTTTAAATTCTTATCACTGATATAGAACACAAAATCATCAGCATATTGGGAAATAATTACACGCCTAATCTGTTGAATGATCTTATATGTAGTAATATTAAAAAGGAGAGGAGAAATTGGATCACCTTGAGCTAATCCACGACTTGATCTCCTTACATTGTCAGAATACCTATCGTTGCTATTTTTAACCATTAAATATCTTTCACTCAAGAATGACCAGAGATAGTTACACACCTTCGCACCAACACCAAGTTCGTCTAGCGTTCCAGCTACCTTTTCTATCAAAACGTTATTATAGGCATTTTCTATATCAAGGAAGCAAGCAACCGTTGATATATTTTTAGTAAAGCCTAATTGAATGTATGTTACCAGCCTTGAAAGACAATCTAGACACGACTGACCTCTTCTAAATCCAGATGTGTAGCTGGAAAACGTTAGGTTTTTCTCCATGAACCATTCTAACCTTTTTCCTATCATATTATGAAAAACTTTGCATAGACAAGATATAAGAGAAATTGGCCGAAGTTTAGGTTCGGAATAGGTATCATTGGTAGCTTTGGGAATTGCAATAATTAATATTGATCGCCAATGATTTGGAATAACGCCAGTTATGAATATATCATTATATAAATTTAATAAAAAAATCTTAGCCACATAAGGGAGTTCGAATAACATTGAGTAAGTAATACCATCATTGCCCGGAGCGGTGTCTCTTTTCTTTAAGCAATTATGAAGTTCTTGCAGTGTAAATTTTGATTCTAATAATTCATTACGGGATTCAAATTTGGGTGTCATATTTACAGTATAGTCTGGTGTAAGTGAGTGTAGCAGTTCTTTTAGTTTTTCATCAGGCGGGTTAAAAGTAGATTGACGGTATCCTTTAATCCAACGCATTCTACGCCACATATCAGAAACTGATGTACATTCATTCATCTTATTGCAAAAAGAGTTCCAGCTGTGTCTCTTGGCTCTTATTATTAAATTTTGTGCTTCTGCGATTTTCGTTTCTAATTTTGTAAGATTATCAGGTGTTGGGTTTTGCCTGAATATTTTTAACGCTACCCTACGTTCAGCCACCGCTCTAGATAATGATGCATTCCAATATTCTTTGGGTTTAAAATTGTTCAATGGACTAGCGCAAATTTTTAGTAAAGGAATGTGTTTATCAGCTGACAAAGTAATTTGCTCATGTAAATAATCATATCTAGATTGAATGTTCATATTTTCAAAACCAGTAAATGGTTGATTTAATGTTTGACGATAACCTAGCCAATCCGCTTTTTTAAAATTTCTTTTCTTGATTATGTCTATGTTATGATTCCGAAAATTCATTGTAAATTTAATTATAAGGTGATCACTACCCAAGTTCTCATTGGTTATTTTCCAATGAAAATTGATAGCAATATCAGATGATGCAAAAGTTATATCCGGCGATGACTTCTGTAATACACCATTAACAAGTTTAACTCTGGTTGATTCACCATTATTGAGGGATATATATCCATTTTCTAATGACGAGTCTAAAATATATGTACCCCTTTGATCTATTTTGTAAGACCAGTTAGTATGGTGGCCATTAAAGTCTCCTGCGATTATTGTTTTTTTTGACAAAAATGAGAAAAGATTATCCCAATCTAATAAAGTTGTCCGTACAGATGAAGGGCAATATACAGATACAATATACTCTAAATTTTTACAATTTAATAATTTAATACAAATAACTTCTATACCCGAATTGCTCAAATTTATTGGAAACATTTGAGTTTTTATTGACTTGTGAATAATAATTGCAACACCTCCATACGAATCGATACGGTCTTTCCTAAAGATATTATAGCCACTGATATTCAAACTGATATTAGAGTTTAACCAAGTTTCGCTAACTATAGCTATATGTATATGCTCTTGCCTTAGTAGTGCATCAAAACTTGCTGCTTTAGGATTAACGCTTTGACTGTTCCACTGAAAAAAATTTATCAAACGTTCTCTATGATAATTAGCCATTGAAAAAACTTATAATTAATTTCACCAAATCTTCCCCTGTAAAAAATTGCTTAATAAAGCACTTACATTCGGCGTAGATTAACTTTATCACAGACATAACCTTTTCTTCAAATGCATGATCGGACAAAACAATATCTTTTATTTTTAAAATAATTTTCCAAATTAAAGATTTTCTCTCTTCTTTTCCCTCAGTTTCTTCATCTGATTCTTTAGAACCTTGCGAATTTTGCGTGTTTTCGTATTCCATGAATTCTTCTATATCTGATTCCTCCTGTAGTTTATTCTTATTTTTTTGTGGTATTTTCTTTTTCTTCCTTCTTTGACTTTGTGCAGGCTTGCTACTAGTTAATATATTTTCAGTTTCATTATTGTCTTCCACTGCTTCTTCATTTAATCTTGGACCCGCAACGCTGCCTTGCTTATTTACCTTAGGTTGAGAAATATGTCCAATATTTTTTTCTTTATCAATATTTTCTTTATTCATTTTGTTTTCATTCTCATTCTTGCTCTTCAAAAAAAATTCCAATGCTTTTCTGTATGTTATATTTTCTTGACTCATTATATCTCGGATCTTCTTTTCCTTTAAGAATACAGAACATGATTTATCCATGGCCATATGGGGACCTTTGCAATTTAGACACACATAATGTTCAGTTTCACAGTTTGCGTGTTCTTTGCCGCATTTAGGGCATAATATCTTCTTTATTGGACAAAATCTTTTGATATGGCCAAATTTCCAACAGTTTGAGCATTGACTGACTGGGAATACATAACGCTCAACTTGAAATCTACATCCATAAGCACAAACAAAAGGTGGAATACAAGTACTTTGAAAGCAAATCCTAATAGTCTCACTTTCCTCCCAATTACCTTTCTGATTCATACGTCTTAGTCTTCTTATTGATAAGATTTTACATGAGCTGCTCAACGTTTCCATAATTTCTGTATCCTCTAGGTCCAAATCTACACCTCTAATGATACCATACGAGAAATTACCTTGATCAGTAAAGTGCATCCTTATTTCCATATCTTTTAGCTTTTGACAATTTATTAGCTTTTCAGCTTGTTCTTTATTGTCAAATTGGATAAACACCTTGTACGGGCTTTTATAAGTTAATTTAAGTATATTAACAATTCCCTCATTTCTCAACAATTTTGCCATAGCCATTTGTTTGGGTAAGATTTTTAAGGAAGTTAAACATATTTTGTTATTTGCCTCCAAAATTTCTATTTCCTTATTAATTGAATTACTTCTGATATTTATCTCTTCCGTAGAACCACTTCTCCAAATTCGCTTTGGTTTTCTTCTGATAATAGTAGTAAACCCATCCTCACTACTTCCCTCGCTTCTTGGTCTCTTCTCAGCCAATCTCTCGTTAACTATCATACTACCATTGTCATCTGACAAAGTTGCCAAATATTGTTCACACTCGTTTATAACTTCAGAATCACTTTTATCCACAGTGTCGTCTTGACCTGTATCATTATCTTCCATTCTCAAAAATAAGTGGGTACTTTCGAAAAAAGTCACTGCGTACGATATGAATTAGTGTAACTACGTGCGTTCGCCACACCGTTCACCGCGTAACTGAATAAAAAACTTAGAATCTAATTAATATAACCTACCTACTTATATGCCCAGTTGTGATGGATTGAACATAATTTTACTTAACTAGCTGAATGGCAATCTAAGTCATTCATAATATTAATAAATACCTACGCAACGACAACAGTGCATATAGGATGTACCACAGATTACAGAATAAGGCAGATGGAGCGCGCAGAACACGGGAGTGAGGCCAAAAAAGCAAATACAAATTGAAAAACACGTACCTGGTATTCGCTTTTGAATGTGTATTTGCTTTGTTTAACAAACTTTATGTAACAAAAAACACTTCTTTATTAATAAAATGTGGTTAAACAATGCAAATACAAACTGGAATACAAGTACCAGGTGTCAGATTTTCAATTTGTATTTGCTTTTTTGGCTTCACTTTCGTGTTCCGCGCGCTCCATCTGCCTTATTCTGTAATCTGTGGGATGTACCTATAGGTAAACTTGTTTACAATAATATCTTGTTAGCTTATTATTATTAGTTTGTTATTTGATATTATACGTACCTAACCTAGGGGTACCTACCTATATTAGATTTCAAATAGCATGAGTTCGGTGACACATTGTGTTTTATGTATCTACGCTACGCGAACGACCCGAACACGAGCCGAAACTATTATCATTCACCACGATCACCATTAAGACAGTGTGAAAATTGTAGACAATAGCATTTTGGTGGTCATGAAATCATCGGATGATTATCATTAATCTTGTTCAAAACGATTCTCACCAAAGTTAGCCGGTAGCCCCGCCGAGCCGCACTTCGTTCGTCGCTTTCGATATCTACAGCCTTACTAATAAAAAGTTACACGCGGTGTACACATCTGTTATAGGATAATTGCTACTAATAAAAACATTTTTGACACAAAGCCTGTATACACGTGTTTTAGTTACCTAGGAAATTTACACAGGGCTTACACGGGCCAGGGCTGCGTTCAGTAACTACACACCGGGCGACCGGTGCGATCGTCGGACTTCGTCCGACGATCGCACCACATACTATTGAACTGTTACTGAACGGTACGATGATCGTCGGGCGATCACACGGCGTTGTTACTGAACGCAGCCCAGGGCTGCGTTCAGTAACAACGCCGTGTGATCACCCGACGATCATAGTATCGTTCAGTAACTCGGTGTGATCGCCCGAGTGATCACACCGAACCGTTCAATAACATCGTCGGACGTCGTCCGACGATCGCACCGGTCGCACCGTGAAATAGGTGGGTGAAAGTCACACCAATGTCACTTTGACAACTAAATAATAGAAAAATAGCGCCAATACTTTTTGAATTGTAGAAATTTATTTTTCCTGGATTGAAAACCTATTTTACTACATACAAAATTACTTTATTTATATTATTTAACAGCGAAAAAACTATAATAAAAATAATCGATTTATCAAATAATGTCAATGATTTGTCAATGTCACTTGTCAGTTGGGAATTTACGAAAATACATGGAAAATACGAAAGTCGTTCACTAACGTCGGACGATCGAGGTGCGAAAGTCACACGGCGATTTTCACACCCGGTGTGTAGTAACTGAACACACCCCAGGACCCTTGTTTAGTGTTTGTATAAGAACATTATGGCGGATTTCAATAGATCAGCTGTGTCTGACAATCAAGTGTTGTGTCCATTTACTAAGGACCAGGCCAACCGCGCAACAAAATGACACCAACGCGCTGGCCCTAAAATTCATTTTAGGGCCAACGCGACTCAGTCGACTGCGGTCATACTGCGGTCCACGGAACAGTTCATTCGTTCAATGTTTGCTTATAATTGCCATAAAAATGCCTAGTTGCGTAGTGAAAGGCTTGTGTTTTATACTGGAGTTATGGATAAAATAAAACAAAAATTAACAATTTATTTGATTTTGATAACTTTATGCAAAATGTTCCGGTAGGCGTATCCTTAGTTATGAAGTCATTGGCACAGCCATTTGCTTTGCATTTGCTTCGTTTGTTGACGTAACATTTGTAATTTGACAATGACGTTCTTCTTTCTTCTTCTTCTTTGGTTAAATGGCTACTGTAGCCATAAGCACAAGACAGTTTCGTTCAAAACCACCATTAGCTATTTGAAGCTTTTTAAAAGTAATTTTATTGTTTAATTATTAAAATAAAAATAGTCTTAAGAAAAAGAAACCTGATTTTTATGATATGATTAATATTTTATATAATTATTTTTCAGTATCTTTTGGTGTTTTCACATTTTTCCCCATATTTTCTCCCGTATTTTGAAGTTAGATAGTTTTAGTTTCAAAACGTTCCTAAAAAGTTGCCAGTCGTTTTTGTTTTAACAAATAGATAACTATACAACGCTTACACACTGATTATTAGTAAAGGGAGTGTATAGTAACTGTGTAAGGCTTACACACTGCATAACTATACAGCTGTTAAACAACCGTGTTCCATATTTTTATTAGTAAGACGGCTAGTGTGGACGTAAACGAGCTTACAACGAGCGCGATGCGCATCCCTAAGTTCGTGAAAAAACTGACAATCGGGCGGAGCGCAGTCGAACGCGAGAAGATTGCTCGTTTCGAGGATCGCAAGTCCGTCTACGCTACGCAAACAACGAATGAATCCTGTTTATTCGTGGCTGGTTTCGTGCTCGGTTTGCGTAGCATGGATGGACGCTCGGTACATTTTTTCTCGATGTTTCGATATTATATGGGAATAGTGTTTTGTAACCGAGCAAGATCTCGTGAAACATTGTGTTTGACCACAATCTCACCATGGTAAGATGATGTGGCCGAATTAGTATGCCAAAAGTCTATGTTAGGTTGAAGTAGAATAACCATCTTCTTCTTCTTATTTTTAATTTTGGCAACCAAGCCCACATTAGGGCTCATTTCTGCCAGTGTCAAGTTATATTATAGATTCCAGTCACAATAAATCACTTCAGATTATAGTCCACAGTCAGTCACCGTCCATAAAAGTCATGTTTTACTACAATGGTGGTCATTGTACTAAAACTACACGGACATTTTGAGACAACTTGAAAAGTCACGATACACATAATTCATTTCATTTCACTTCACTGGTGCACATGGATGATCTTTATTGGGTAAGATACCACCAAAAATACACAATAAAACTCAAAATACACAAATTTATGAAAATAAAAATTAAAATGCTACGTCACTCTGCAAGTTCCCGCCAAAAAGTCAGAATAACCATCATTTTACTAAAACCTGACTAGGTACAGTCGAGGTCAAAGATATGTTTACATTTGAAGTTACAAAAATATGTATCCATTTGAATACCTAACCTTATGTATAGCATTATATTATGGTTAGTTATTTAAATGGATACATGTTTTTGTAACTCCAAATGTAAACATATCTTTGACCTCGACTGTACTTGTAACAGACTTTGGATGAGAAAAAAGGCTGTATGGTGTAGAACCCTTTGCCTAGGGAGAATGTGGAAATGAGGGAAAAAAAAATCTATATCAAGCAATTGACTCACCATTTTGTTTTTCATAGAACTGTTTAATTGGCGCCAGAGTTGGATCATCCCTCACCTTATCAGGTAATTCCATCCACAGTTGAAAGGTATCATTGGTCAGGTTACTGCACGGCACCAGGGAGTAGTGACTCCCGTTCAACTCTTCGTTTGGAGTACTCTTCACTCCCACATACTCTTTCAAGCTTTTCCATATGTTACTCATTGTGTTTTTGGTTTAAATTACATACTTTGTATACCTAATCTAATGTGTAATGTTATGTAGATTTTTGGCATATCTGAAACATAAAAAAAAAAACAGATACGTTAATGAGAGTTAGAGCGCAGCGTAGAGTGCGACTGGGGAAGTACCTACCTACCTCCTTACAGAATACTGCAGCCAAATAAATATCTGAATGTTGTGTTGCTGGGTCGCCAGAGCTATTCGGGGTTTGGTAACGATGTGAGGTGACTTTAGCGATTTTGAGAAAAAAAAAAAAAATGTTTATACAACTTAGTCGATAAACAAGCATACGGCCCGCCTGATGGTAAGCGGTTACCGTAGCCATATAGACGCTTGCAACACACGAAGCATCGCTCACGCGTTATCGACCTATCCCCCCTCCCCTATGAGCTCTGGCAACCTTACTCACGCGCAGGAACACAACTTTACACAACATAAAGTTATTTGGCTGCGGTATTCTGTAAGGTGGATGTACTTCCCCAGTCGAGCTGCTCTTCGAGCGAATAAACGCTACGATCTACCTCTCTTGAAATATAGTGAGGTTTGGCCCCTCTCCCTCTACTAACTACACTTGAGATTTAATAAAATGCTTTTTTTATGTAAATACTTGTTCATACGTCTGTGAAATAGGGTTAATCTGTGACTTCTAAGAACGCAGTCTGTTTGCCTACATAGAAATCAATGGTTGACTAGTAGTATTTAATTGTATATATAAAAAAAAAAAAACATACTATTACATACTACCGAAATGTTGAAAATCCGTCACATAGTAAGAACGCACCTAATCCGTAGTTTCAAATGATTCTACTAGCTTACAACACTACGGTTGCACGCTGTTGTATTTGACTGAAATGATTATGAATAATAATGCAAACAGATGACTTTTATTATAGTCTGTGGTACGAATGCAAGTAATCAAGTCAACATTTATTACCATAATCATTTCTTTTTATGATAATGATAACGATAAACATACGACAGATGTTATCTAGGAACCTAGTGCCTATTGTAATTTGTCTCGGTCATGATAGTAATCTGTGGTCATAGGTAACATTTATTCTTATAACTAGCTGTCCCTCGCGGTTTCACCCGCGTTCCCGGGATAAAAAGTAGCCTATGACCTTCTCCATCTTTGAGTATTTAGTCCATACCATAGGCTATCTGCATGCCAAATTTCATGATGATCCGTTGAGTAGTTGAGACGTGAAGGCGTAACAAAAAAACAAACTCACTTTCGCATTTATAATAGTTACTATTATATATTAGTTATGATATGATGATTTCCAGTGTTTGTGGGAGAAGCGCTCGTGGTTTACCTTGATTTACCGTTCTTAATCGACTGGCAAAGTGAAGCGACCATGGGGTGAGGATGGAATCAAGATGCGTGACCGCCTAGTGAGCGTTTTCCGTGTTTCGTTGGTCCCGGTTATGACTTAATTGTGATAGTCGTTAAGCTATTTAGAGGCCTTCTAGGCGGCATGAAAATGACAGTAGGCTGGCCTACCTCCACCGATCCGCAGTGGGCATGCGTGGTGGAGTATCCTGACCATTCCCTTTCACACTAGTGGGACATAAAAGGGCAGCTAAATATGTGATGCTGTGGGGTCAATTTTAAAAAAGTCTTTGTTTTATATCGCATTGGCTTACGTTTAGCCTTCGACTGACCCTATGAGGAATTATGAAAACGTTGAGGCTTTAAATATCGAGTCTGTCTACTTTGTAGTTTTGCCGCAGCGCCGGGTCATGCAATTGTTGTTAGTGCGATTAGAATGTAAATATTATGTATGAATCTAATAACGGCCGGCAACTCAGCAATTACTCTTTTCAAAACAAGCTTAGATTCATTAAGCTTGATTTGAAAACAGTAATTGCTGAGTTGCCGACTCTTCTCAGCAAATGCAACCTTCCCAACCGGTATTAGAGTCAGACGTTTCATAAGTGCCTGCGAAGGTCTATTTGAATTATATGATTTTGATTTTATTTTAATTTTGAGGATTTAGCACAATTGGGTGAAAAGTCCGGAAATAGACCTTGGAAGAGAGTTCTACTCCTTTACTTTTATAACGAAGAATATATAACTCTATGGTAGGTATACTTACGCGAATACGCGCGGCGGGATGTCGACAACGTGGTGTGTGGAAATTCTCTCGGCGTCTTGTGGTTCGATTGAGAAATGAGAATGGAGGAATTAAATTGAACAGTACTGTAGCACATCACATTCAAAAAATATACTTATCCTATAGATAGAAGATCGTATAGATATAAAAAACCCGGTACGGTTTCTGCGCGCATTGTACATTTTTTTAAGAACGAATTAAGAAATCTAGAAAAAGGTAAACAAAATTAATAGTTTGATTGATAACGAGGAAAATAACCTTCGATTAATGCGATACAATCTTGACTTCGACGTAACTTTACTTCTCGCAATAAGCTAAAACTAGTAGATACCTATACTGTTGAGCAAATTATATTTGACACGGTAAATGTAATGGCCATTAATATAATTATTATTATTGAGAATCTTTCGACACGGGTTATACCTAACGTGACCATACCTCCCGCTTTGGGCGGATCAGTCCCGCTTTCAGTCTGTCCCGCTGTCCCCAGAGAGGTCAAAAATGTTCCGCTTTCGCAAACAACAGCAAGAAGTGCGTCGAAAGATTTTTATTTCTAATCTATAAAATATGGTCAAGTGACAAAAAAAAACAATGAAAAAACAACGAAGACCAATCAGGGCCCAACCCTGCTTGGAAGAAATTCATCCAATTGTGTTTGTTACAATTACCACCAAAGATATTAGTACTACTAGGTAGAGCTCCTGGTAAGGCTGTCACTCCATTGGGAAAACCACGGCAGGGAGCTCATTCCACAATCTGAGCGTCCGCGGAAGAAATCTCCTTTGAGCCCGCACAGTTCGAAACAATTCTGGTTTCAATGTGTGAGGAAGTCTACAAAAAAGGTCTATAATTAATTATTGACCCGGATTTTGAATCCACTTACTGGTGCTGATTCCGTTGTTTACAAACTAATTTAGTCTCAATATCTCTTTCTAATAAAAACATAACAAAAGTACTTATTTAAGTTTAGTCCTGTCCAATGTTTTTTTTTTTATACCACTTATGTGGCAAACGATGGCGAGAGTTGCGAGTTGGTGGAACGTAGCCGTGGGCATTTTGAACATGATTTCAGTTGCCATTATAATGGTGACGACTAGTTTTCAGTAAATGACAATATGGTATTACTAATTTAACAGCGCTAAATATATATTCTACCGTTGTGGGTTTTGTTTACAGTACCCTAATCACGGAGGTAGAGCAACTGGGGAAGTACCTCCACCTTACAGAATTCCGCAGCCAAATAACTTTATGTTGTGTTCCTGCGCATGAGTAAGGATTTATTTCTGTTCTGATGCAGATTCGATTTTTTCAGGAAAAAGAAGACAAAAAGCATTTACAATGACGTCATGCATGAGTCACCGATCCATAGAATAGATAAATATTTTATTTATGTTGTGGGTTCGATTCCCATTCAGGATATGCATTTGTGTGCATCAAAGTGTATTGTATGCGTGTTCTGAGCCTGGTTGTAATGTATAGATTACCGAATATAGGTAATCTATACTAATAATACTAATTTAATAAAGCGGAAGAGGTTTTGCATTGTTATGTGCTACTCTCAGGAACTAATAGAAAAATTATTTCATTAATAGGTAGCTACATCATCCTCGATTATTATATTTTATACAAGTTGCGCCCCGCGGTTTCACCGGCGCTCCCGAGGGATATATTGATTTCCCGGGATAAAAAGTATATGGTAATCCAGAACATATTCTATATATGTGCCAAATTTCATCCAAATCAGTTGAGTTATTGAAGCGTGATTGAGGTACAAACATCCAAACTCACAAACATCCAAACTTTCTCATTTATAATATTAGTGAGATGAGATTATCCCGAGAAAAAGGAGGGCCTATGCTCGTAAACATTATCTGTTCAGGTTTCTTTATTGTTAGTCATGAGCAGCAGAAGCAGTCCACAAATAAGAAGGGATTCCCTCTTCGGTTCTTTCTAATATAACCATAAAACATCGCGTGAGAGCGGATTTTTGCGGGGAATCCCTGTTCCCTGAACATGCTTTTCGCTTTCGAACATAGACAAGTAGGGTTGCCATATGTGTTTTCTTTTTTGCACATTTTGCAGAAACAGTAAATATATTGCTGACTTAATGACGATTCAGACCCCTTATCCCCCATGTCAGTAAAGACCCCTACTGTCCCCTTTGATGCGTACGTAACTATACCTTGTAAGAGATAGCTTGATCTCTGCGTCAGTTGTTTGAGTCATATGAAAATTAACCTTATAGCTTTACAATAAGGTTTCATCTGTTTGATCTATGGTTGATTTTATGATGATACAGATAAACCTTATGCTAAAGACATAAGGTTAATTTTCATATGACTCAAGCAACTGTCGCAGAGATCAAGCTATCTTTTTCAAGGACTTGAATTGCCCAATACTGACAAATATGTCAGGATGATTTGTGAATATTTTTGTTAATCTTTGATTTGAATAAAATTTGGCACACAGATAGACTATTTGCTGGATTAACACATAGGATACTTTATCCCGGAAAAAAAAATATCCCTCAGGAACGCGGGTGAAACTGCGGGACGTAAGTTACTTATGGTTTAACCTTTGATTAAGGATACATCGCATCGAAAAAAATTGCCCCTAACTGTTAGGGGCTAAATTAAATAAAAATAAATAAAATTGCAAAATAATGTTTAATATTTAAACTCCCGATTTTAATTGGTAGCTGTTACGCGCAGCAGCCTATAAAAGTTGGCCTGTTTTATATATTCGTGTAGTATGGCGACGTTCTTTCTAGGTATATTTATTTCTATGGGTTTAACGTTAAACATCAGTTACGAGGCGGGAATCTCTAATCACTGAAACATCTATCCATATTGTTCTAGGAAGGTAAAAAAAAACTCGAAAAACATCACATTTCCCGCCTCGTAACTGATGTTACCCATGGACCCCACCATATTACCATATCTGGTGAAATTACCTCATTCATAGATCTGTGAATAACCTACTTTATTTGATTCACACCTAACCAGTGCATATCAACGCAAGAAACTACACGACAAACTCATTTGTCCATAAATATGTCTATATTTACATTTATTATTATTTATTATACCTACTACAGATAAAGTTGGATATCGTCCAATACAATATAAATAAATTAAAAAAAATTACCAAGCAATGTAAGTTTTATTCACTTCATGTTAATACACAACACTGCACAATTAAATATTACTTTCCCGCGTAATTTCTTTGACGTTTTGTTTTTAAATTGATTTGAGTTTGGAACGTATGCGATCACTCCAATACGCGATGTATTCGCAACTGAATGAAATTGAAAACACTGGATTGAAAATGTATTTTTATCGTTGTGTTGCCACATACGGTGTGTACTTTATGCAAATTATTTTAATAAACTGGGTTTTATTAACAACAAATATGTACAAAATACAATCTATATTTACAAAATATAATCTATATATAGAAAATTTCCTCAAGCCTGCCGCTGCTTCCGATTAACGGCAAGGTTCCCAGAAGGCTGGCAGCGTTTCCTCTTTGGATAGCCAAGCTGACGCATTGGCGGAAAAAGCTCGGGGCCCGCTGGTCTCCGGAGGTCTCGATCAGTTTGATCAATAAACAATGTTGGATTAATACATCGGTATTCTTCAATGGTACCTAAAAATCAGGCAATGATTATAATATGAAATTTAGTCCCTTTTTACATTCTATAATATAGTAGGTATAAACAGTAGGTTAGTTAGGCTTAGTTTAAGTTTAGGTTAGGTATAATTTATGTTTAGGCTAGGTTTACATTTTATTTTTTTCCGCTGGCCAAAAGAGGAACTAACGACGCTGCTAGTTTGAAATGTCAATTTGCCTGCCATTCGCCATTGCTTGTTTGCTCCACCAAATGCGATAACAGCGCCACTCTCACCGGGCCACATAAATTTATGGGACTATAATTATTGTTGAATGTGTCAAATCAACCTTAGGTATGCATGCAACCATTGAAGCTTAGTTACAGCATAGTTATTGACAACGAGTTCACCAGATAAAACATCTCCACAATTTTAGGGTAATAAAAAAAAACGGGTATTTTCACAAAATTTTTTAATCACTTTTAGTTACGTCATTATAATAATTGTTAACGATATTTAAAAAACCACACGATATTTTTAATATTTATAAGATATCTAAAGATTAAGTACTTACATCACAAAAAGAAAATTTCTTAGAAATCAAGAAACATTATTACCTATTAACATTAATTCATTTTAAGATTGTTTGATGATAATAATAAATTGGCGGCTTTATGGAATGTCGATGATGATGATGTTTTTTCTTCATTTATTTAATAATTTTAGCATGAGGCTGATAAACAAAGTCTAGCTATCCATCCATTACATCTATATTACATATTATTTACATAGTAATTTTTTTCAGAAACGTTAAATCGTTTTATTATCATATTGAATTTCAACACCAAAAACTACGCCAATAACAATACACTAATAGCGAAAACTAAACAATTCAATTTGTTCTAATAAATACTGTAAAATATCACACCGCATTTGTTTGTATTGTACATTGACCTACATTAAAATAAATAGTTTTTCAACACACTCGCTTGTAAAGTGACATTTATTGTACCGTTTTTAGTATCTTAATGCAGCTTATTACGCACTAGTGATTTTTACTTTACATTACTTACCGCATAGTTTTATGATCGGGTAAAATAGTATGACAGCTCAAAAAGCTCAGCTCGTTCTCACTGTGTGGTTGATTTGGGTTGATTATAACGACGCCATTTTGAAATGTCAACCGCTATTGGTCAAAGAGAATATTTAAGCACTACGATCATTGGAGCGAACTCCAAGTATATACTGTTAGTCTTTGGTTTGCTCCACCAAATGCGAGAACAGGGACTCTCCGGGCCAGATAAGTTTGTGGGACTGTACCTACACTAAAATCCACCATAATAATGGATCCAACCAAACCCAATCACATTATTTACAATAATTTAAAATAATATTTTAAATTACTGTACGTGTAATTTAAAATAATATTTTAAAATATTTATTATTTTAAAATATTTTTTTATTTTAAAATAATATTTTAAATTACACATTAAATTATTATTAATTACAATTATTGAAATTACCGAACATAATTAAATATATATTTATGATATATTTATTGATTGACCAATATAAAATAATGTTTTGGATTTAAATAAAACTACTTAATTAGAAAACAATATAGGAATACAAAACAAGGAAAATGTATCACAAACAAAGTAAGTACTCGCAAATTGTAATCAATTTAAATTAAATAAAAGATTTTTGTATAAAACAAGCTCCACCTCATTAAAACAATCACAAAAAATACTTAACTCTATATTATAGGTATAAATATTTGATACAACTTAATCGTTTCACAAGTTACAGCGCCGGCAAACTTCTTGACACAAAACGAAACGTCTCTTTGGTGGTGGGTTGCGGGACCAGAACGGGGGCGGGTGGGACAATACATTTTACATACAATTATTTATTCTGTGACAATACATTAAAACATTGAGGATATAATCCCTTAGAGTAGTCATACCGTTCAATCAAATTCCGCAAATAGTCAGTGATTTTGCACTGATTAATAACAGCAGGGACCAATCACTGCATCGTGTGTCCTTGAGAGTGATTCCCATCGGACCCGGTACACGCACACATTGAAGCTACAGGGTACTACTAGGTCCGATGGCACTCTTTTTTCCATCAGCCTCGATGAATCTGCCCCGTTAACGGGGCCGATGGGAAAAAGAGTGCCATCGGACCCGGTGTACGCACACACTGAAGCTACCGGGTCCGACCGATGGCACTATTTTTCCCATCGGACCCGTTAACGGGGCAGAGGCACCGGGTCCGATGGGACTCACTCGTCCTTGACGTGGCCAATCAGAGCGCATGTGTTCTTGACTTAGCCAATCGAAGCGCATTGTCGGTGGCGGGAAATTATAGGCATAGATTTAAACATCTATGTTGTTTGCTTGTGTATCTTCGCAAATCATTCCCCACTGCGCCCAAATTGTGCCAAGAAGCCAGTTTGCCAGGATCTATCTAGTATCTACTAATACTAAAACCTTGTGTTTTATGTTATCTTTTCAATATTGCCCGGATGACAAAAGTTATGAAATCGATAAAAAAAAACCTCATTCACAATGTAAGCCCAGAAAAAAATACTTAGGTACTATTATTTTAATTTAGGAACCTAGGTTCCAAATTATGCTAGATGCTTTGACCAAAACCACCCAAAACTACTTTTCGTCAGAGCTATGGCGTAAAAATGTGAAATCAAATGCGGCGATCCTATATTTCCACTGGTGGAAAGTCACCTTACACTGTGAAGAGGTGAGTGTTAATGGGGGCTGGTCTGCTGTATGATATCTAAGTCAATATACAAGATTAGTTAATATCAAACTCAACATACCGGGGGCAGACCCCGGTCTACTACTACTCTACTAAGTCAGTCATTCATTATTTTTTCACATTTTTTTTCCTGCCCTAATAATATAATCAGTGAGACTAGAATAAAAAAAATATGTAAGGTTCAAGAATATTCTGTTAATAAAATATAAACCTTATGTCAAACGTACAGGACCAAAACTCAATTGTTTAAGTCTCGACTCAAAATTTTACTTTAACTTTGATTGCCGTTATTAAATGGACCTTAAACCAGACTATTCGCAAGTCCTATTTGAATGGAAAATATTTCATTTTCATTAAATTCATCTTTAAAGGATAATAATACCTTTATTTTTTTGCTAACGTACCTACTAATGCCAAGTAAAGACGCAGTGACAGACTAGTAAATAACCAGAAGCAATGAACATATGACCTATCATGACGGGGAAGCCTATCTTGAAGAACTGTACAAATGTGAACTTATAGCCGTGCTGTTCTGCGACTCCTGCGCACACAACGTTCGCACTTGCACCAATCAATGTGCCGTTACCTGAAAAAAAAACAACATAACTTAATTTGGTTATTATACATAAACATGTTCTTCACATTATATTATTATTTCAAATTTAGTCCTGTAAAATTAGTCCAATGCTTACAGTCGTACTGAGATCTTAACTTGGCCTTAGCTTAAAAATTGGTAGGCAATTTTATTTATAACTAACTGACCTCACCCGCTTTCCCGTGATGAAAAGCAGACTGTGTAGTCACTTCGGGACAATGCAGCTCATAAGAATTTTTGAAATCGGATGACTAGTTTCCGAGATTACCACCTCCAACATTACTTACAACTCTTTATGGTATCAGTGTAGATAAAAATGAGGTACATATTTATACAGTAGCAAATTTTTATAGATCATAATCTAAATTGGGTGAGGAATATCAAATTTCGGGAATAACAACCAATGCTTACCTCCCAAACAAGCACCAAAAGACAATGCCCAGATGAGCGGTGCCATCGGTAGGTTCAAATTGGGGTTGGATCCGAGTGAAGTGACCACTCTGATCATCATTGTAGTTAGAGGTATATTGTCCACGAAAGCTGATGTCAAGCCCGATACCTGAAAGATTATTACATTTTTTTTTTGTTATACGACTAAATCAGGAAACAAGCTTACGGCCCGCCTGATGGTAAGCGGTTACCGTAGCTATATGGACGCTTGCAACACACGAAGCATCGCTAACGCGTTACCGACCTTTCCCCCCTCCCCAATGAGCTCTGGCGACCTTACTCACGCGCAAAAACACAACTTTACACAACATAAAGTTATTTGGCTGCGGTATTCTGTAAGGTGGAGGTACTTCCCCAGTCGAGCTGCTCTTTGAACGAATAAACGCTATGCTCTACCTCTCTTAAAAAATATTAATTGTACAAGAGATTTACCAAACAAAATTAAGGACGCAATTATTGGCACTCCTTTCAACGCCTGTATCAGAAGGGCAGCAGTTAGGGTAGAAAGGTTATGACGACCGTGACCACTCTGTTAGGAGTGATAAAAAGTAAAACTACGGGGTTTCAAGGCGTAAGATTTATCACAGTTCGGCCATGAGTTGTTTTAATGATTGAATGGTTAATGATGCATACCCAAAGCATAAGCAGCAATGACACAGCGAGCCTGTACCTCTCGTCTACCGACAATATGAGAGCCTCTGTGAGCCCGCCGATGTATTCTATCAGCCCTAGCTTGGAGAGAGCCTGAAACAGAAAGACAAGTTTCTTTTAAAAAGTATAGCTTTATTTGACCACAATCTCACCGTAGCGACATCTATTAGTTGCACTAAAATAGTTCTCACGCAACATAGATGGCCCGACAACATCCTGCATCGCGCTTACGAAGTTTCCTCGGCAATCCGCATTTATATACAACTGTCCAACATGTACAGTTGGACCGCGGTCCTCAGCCAAGATGACGAAACGAAGATCTTCCCTTTTAAAAGGAGGTGTCATCCATATGTGTTGCCGCGTCTTACAAAGTCTTGAAGACTTGTCTTTCAAGTACAACTGCCTGAGAACACCGGTGCGTAATTGGCGACAGATTTTCAACATGAGGATGGTAGCCAGCCAGACGGGTTCCTACTACAAAGTCCAGTACCACCATGGTATGCTTTCTCACGATGTTTATCTTCATCAAAACCTCAAGCTCTTTATAGGAACGCACCCACGGTCTTCATCACGGCATTTGACGTACCATAACTACCACAGAGATGTCATCACTAAAAACCCCTTACCTCCATAAATACAAACAGAGAAGCGAAGAACAGCAGAGTAGACCATTCAACTCTATGCAGGATCGACTCCAAATCTTCTCTATCAGCTAGGGTAAGCAGCAGTATCGCACCGAGGAGGGCTGTCATACCCAGGGATACGCGGTCTGATGATAAGACATGATAGTTTTAATTGAAAGACAATCATCGACAATTTTGAAACGAAATTAAAACTATTGAATTTGGAACCTATACATAGGGTATACGTAGGGTAGGTTAGGTTTTTTTTTCACTAAAAACTACATTCACAGACGCACACATACGCCCTTTTCACATCCGAACTTATACCTCATTATGCTCATTATAAAGATCAAAATAGCACGACGTAAGTATCGAACGGTATCGTATCAAATCCAAAGATGCTCTTATATCTATCAGATTTGGGATATAAAATTTGGGTGACTTTGAATTTCAGGTTATTGTTTAAAATTTTCTTTAACTAACAGTGACATATATATAATGCATTTATTTTATTTTTTACTTATGAGTAAAAGGTAACTTACTCAATTCAGGTATGGAGTGTAAGAAGAACACAGCAACGACAAAACCGATGGCCACAGTTGCTTTAATCAGGAGAATTTTGTCGCGAATCTTATACTGGAATGAGAAAAAGCACGTAATTAAGCCTCTTTAGAACGCAGTACCTACCTATCTATCACTTATTCTGATAATAGCTGTCCCCCCGTGGTTTCACCCACGTTCCTGGGATAAAAAGTCTATGTCCTTCTCCATATCATAAGCTTTCTGTATGCCAAATTGCATGATGATCCGTTGAGTAGTTGAGGCGTGAAGGCGTGAAGGCGTAACAAACAAACAAACAAAACACAAGAAGCATCGCTCACGCGTTACCTCTAAACGAATCCAAAAGTTTAGAATTAACAAGCCTACACTTAAACGGAGGCTTAGAATTAAGGCCCACAGGCCCATATATCTTACCTTCCCCTTCATGTCGTCTAATGTACTCTGGAAGGTATCCTTCGGGCAGGCCCTCTTCTTGCTCTCCTTTACCATCACCTCCAGCTGAGATGTGAGCTTCCGAACCTTCCGCTCCAGCCTCTCTCTCACTACCTGCTCGTCCTTGCTCAAGTGCGGAAGAGAGTTTGCCGCGCGACGCCATATTGAAATCTGATGGCGGAGATCTGTAAGATATATTGATTAAATAAACTTTATCTTATAGATGTGGAATGAGCAAACTTTTAGTTTATTGAGGAGCAAGGTAATAGACAGTTTAATTGAAAAGGAAGCTCTTCCGCCAGGTCTGGACATCGTTTCTGGGGAGAGTAGTCCAATTATACTTGATGTTTGATTTGAACTTTGTTAGCGCGATGCAGGACCTTGTGGTGCCATCTATCAATTGGAGTGTGAACTTTTTTTTTATGTATTTGATAGGGGGTCACCACAAGTCTTGGCGCTATGACATTGGATTCTTCAAGTAGGGCGTAAAAATATTCTTCAAGGTTGAGAACAGATTGGAAATTCCCCTAACGATAGGCGAGCCGAGGTAGAGCCGAGCCGACCTTTACAATTGTCCGTAATAAATAGTGATATTGGAAGGAACGTATAATATTATTTCTAGTAATAAACGGATTAAAATAACAAAACTCACTAAAACTTACCTTGAATATCTCTTGGCTCATTCAACCGCAGTTTCTCCGTATCTCTATAGATAAACCTCAGTTGTATGTATGTTTGTACACACACCAGCAATATGCCGATGGTCATGTGTAGAGTGAAGTTTGTGAAGTTTATACCCTGGAAAGTAATGGATAGATTTGAGTTATCTTAAAAAATATGGTGTGGGCATACCCTAGGCATTTCTATAATGTCTCACTGCTGAGCACAGGCCTCCTGCACACAAATTAGGTCGAAAAGGAATGGGCAGATACTCTACCACGCGTGCCCACTGCGTATTGGTGAAGGTAGGCTAGTGGTCAACCTACTGCTGGAGTTATCAAACCGCCTAGGAGGCTCCAATTAGCTTAACAACTTTCACAATGAATAGTCAAAGGGTTGTAAAGCGTGAGTGATACTCGGGTATTGCGAACGTCCATAGGGCTACAGTAAACGCTTACCACCAGACGGGCCGTATGCCGAATTTATATTATAAAAAAAAACAAAATTAGGACTAATTTCCTTACAGCTTGTATAACAGCCTTGTTTGAAGCTATGATGACGTTCGGGGGGTCTCCCACAGGTGTTGCAGTTCCACCGATATTGCTGAACAGGACCATCGACATCAGAACTGGTATTGGATCTAGGTCCATCACTTCGCATAGCCTGTAAATATAGGAATATCAGCACGAGGTCATATGAAATATCAGCGCGAGGTCATATGAAATTTTCGGTTTTAAATTTCTTCGAGTGTTGAGATTACATAAGCTTATAGCACCTGCTCGCGGCTTCGCCCGCGTGGCCTACAGGAAACAAATGACATATTTTTCTACAACAATAAAAGAAAGCAAAACAACTTCATCCCGCTTCAAGGGTGGAATTATTAAAAACGCTGAGACACGTAGGTACAAAATAATTTTCAATCTTCAGCCAACACACAAAATTTGAAGATTCTAACTTCGAAACTCCTTCCTTACTCGATATATATACTGTGTAATGATAAATTTAGTGAAGTTTATCGTGAAATTGAAGGCCTTGCATACCCAACTTCATCCCCCTTTTTCCACCTTCGGGGGTGGAATTATCATAAACGCTGAAATAACTTTACATTAATTTTTAATCGTCAGCCTATACACAAAATTTGAAGATCCTAACTTCAAAACTGACGGACTTTCATACAAACTTTCATCCCCTGATTTACCCCCTTAGGGGTGGAATTTCGAAAAACCCTTTCTTAGTGTATACCTCTTCTTCACAAAGAATATACTGTCTAAATTTCATGTCTCTAGGACCAGTGGTTTAGGCTGTGCGTTGATTGATCAGTCACTCAGGACTTTGAATTTTATATATATAGGGTGACTGGCAATTAGTAAACGATATTGAGACCCAAAGTTTTTTTTAAATTTACTTAGCACATGAGTCCATAGCACAGTATTTAGTACCTAACAAGAATAAGAATACATCATCAATTTTATTGAAGTTTGTTATTTATCCCTATTTGTTTCTTTGGGATTGTTGTTTGTTATCATGAGTACAATCATGTGTCTAAGTATCGTTTATTAATTACCAGTCACCTATATGGATAAAATAGATTTCATGTGTACAAACTTATCTAAGGCCAAGCCTAAGCTTGGTTAGGCCACAAGGTTAGTTTAGAAGCTTGGCGTTGCGAACATGAATGTATCGATAAGTAAATATAATCATCACATACCTGATGGTGACAGGCGTCATCAGTAGAACAGTAGTGACGTTGTCCAGGAACGTTGATAGAACAGCCGTTATGGCACACAGCAGGGTGATGAGCGGCCAGAGCTTTCCTTTTGTTACCTGGAAATAAAATCAAAATCAAAAAGTCATTTATTCAATCTCAGACCAAGAAAAAATGAAAGACGGAACGGTCTGTGTTCTTAAGTGACGCGAGTAATAGGAAGCCGGCGTTCTTGTAAATACATGGTCTCACACACACATATACACCATAGGAAGGAAGCCGATCGGTTGTCATTCCGTATTGAGACGTTGACAGTGACAATAAGGCTCAGTACCATTTGTGCCTGCTTGGGCCAGTACTGATTTTACTCACACACACGTAGGACATTTTTTGCTTCACTTTCTTATAAGGTTACACTCCGTCTTGATTTTTTTAAATGTCTATGTATTCAATTTAGGACCAGGGGCTCTACCGCGTAACTTTGGTGGTAATCGTAACGAACACCATTAATGAATTTCAACCAATCAGGGCCCACGAATGGTCGTCATCGTGTCATAACGCGTGTGCGTCATTGGATGAAATAATTAATGATTTTCGATACGATTACCACCAAAGTTACGCGGTAGAGCCCCTGGTAAGGCACATAAGAACGTTACACACAGTTGAATTTACCACCGGTTCGAAATACACTTAAACTGAGAAGACTCCGGCAAGAAACTCAGCAAGGTTTTTTTTTAAGTCGTGGAACATCTTTTCAATAAAATATATGATGTATAATAATCTATACTAACCGACATGGGCTACTTTTTATCCCTGGTACGCGGGTGAAACTGCGGTGGACAGTTAGTATTAGCACAGTATTAATATACATAGATAGATGTATGGATTCATAAGATGCAGATGATTAACCTAACCGAATAGAAACATACAAAAGATCTATTGTTCATTAACCTCCACATGCAGTTAGCAACAAATAACAGCGCGCAGCTGATATTGCGGTGAGCAAAGTTATCTGTAAAGTAAACCAACGTTCGCGATCGAGATATTCTGACACGTGTCACGGTTTACGACCATCGAACAATTTAACCCAAAGAAGCGAATCTACTTCACCAATTCCCCAACCACTATCAATGCACTCTGAAACTCTGATCGGCTAATGCCCGGTTTCTATAAACAAAAACGAATCGTTTTGCTTACCAATGGTAGGTTTTTTTTATTGCCAAACTGGGAATATAGATCATTTCGTAAGCAAATTTTACCTGTGATAGCTACTTCCATATGGGAGGGTCTGCTATGCAAAGCTTTGAGGTCTTTGCTTCATTATTAGGAATGCCGATAACGGTCCGCAAATTATAGGAATCGGCCATAAGTCAAGACACTCGACGACGACTCAAGACAAGAGTTCTAGTGCTCTGCAATATTCGGTACATCATACACTTTTTTTACATTTAA
The DNA here is from genome assembly GCA_947623365.1 of Achlya flavicornis. Classification (NCBI taxonomy): domain Eukaryota; kingdom Metazoa; phylum Arthropoda; class Insecta; order Lepidoptera; family Drepanidae; genus Achlya; species Achlya flavicornis. Next base: position 19,785,027 of record OX392467.1, on the reverse strand, counting down.
ATGCGCCGCATAGACTACAGTGAACGTGCAACGCAGAACTCTAGAACTCTCTCTGTGGGATCGGCGCCTTAGATGCAGTGATTGGTCAAAATTCAAAATTCAAAATCATATATTCAAATTGACTATGAAAAGTCTGACTCTAATACTCTAATACCGGTTCGGAAGGTTGCATTTGCTGAGAAGAGCCGGCAATAAACTCAGCAATTACTCTTTTCAAAACAAGCTTAGATTCTTTACATAATATTTAAATTCTAATCGCACTGAAAATAATTGCGTGCCCCGGCGCAGCGGCAAAATTACAAAGTAGACTGAATAATAATTTAATAAGTAAATAAATAGCAAACTCAAGCAGACCAGCCCCCACAAGCAGCACCTGTTCACAAGTATGACGCATGTCGGTACTGTTAGGGGAAAGTGGGGGAAACGCGAACGCGGGGTAATGCCGAATTCAATGGTTCTAATATGTTAGAAAGATATAGCCATATTTCACTTGCTGATATTTCGGAGATCACGCCACTACTAGTGCCAGACGACAACACGGGAGACGCGGACGTACGTACTTATCAAGGTATGCATTTTTCAATATTTTGTATGTTTTAGATGTAATTTTTTGGTAAATTCAAGTTGGTGTAGCTTTATTTCTATCTACAATAGTAATTCAAAATTTACATTGTGGAATAATCACATATTAATCAGCTAAATGACAATGACGTAGTTGGCAAAAGAAATATAACCTAATTTGTTTTTAACATTTTATTATTTTCGATCCCGCGGGGTAAAGACGAACACTGCATGTCGGGCAATCTCGATCATTCGCCATTACCCCACTCCCGTTTGTTGGCTCCCCGTTTTATTTTTTATTATTGTTACAGATGCCTCGTATGTACTTACAAAAGAAAGACCGAACTGAAGTACAATTTCGAAGAATAAATAGACTGAAAAGTAGTAAGAAGAATTTCAACAATATAAAAGACTTTAGTCACTAGACAAAATACGAAAAAAAAGAAAAAGTCGAAAAAGAAATTAAAGACTACTATTGTATTATTTGTACAGATAAATATATAGATCCCCCGTTGAAGACTGGATTATTTGCTACGTGTGCAAAAACTGGGCTCACGAGAGTTGTAATGACGGGCAGTCAACATCGTTGGGTTTTAAATGTGATCTCTGTCGTTAATAATGTTAGTTCGTAATCACCCCACTTGGTGTTCGTATTTACCCGACTGATGTCGGGCAAAGCCGAACACTAAGGGTTTTGTTTTTCTTTTATATTGTTGCAATTCATTATAAAAATATAAATATTATTTAGTGAATCAGTTAGACAGATAAGTAAACTTTATAATAATAAATAATAAACAATCCTGTGATCAAATTCCACTGTTTTATTTAAGTTTTCCCTTAGGTGTTCGTATTTCCCCCACTTTCCCCTACTTTTATCAGTGCAAAATCACTTATTAGTTGTGGAGTTAGATTGCCCGGTATTACTACTTTAAAGGGATTTAACCTCGAGGTTTATGACACAGACAGATCTAATGATTTAAGCCCTTGAGCACGGTTTGTACCTACAAACGGTGACTTGAAACTAGGGTTGCCATCCGTCCGGGTTTCCCCGGATTTGTCCTAGTTTAGAGGGCGCCCGGAGAGCGTCTGGGCGGGGTTTCATTTTTTGTCCGGGTGTAAAAGGTTTCAAGTTACAACAATCAAAACAATTTTTTATTTTACTGAGTAATTTTTAAAAATACACTGTTAACATTTCCGGCTTCCATGTTCCAAACATCGGGGCTTTCGCGCTTCTTGTCCTGGTTGCCTGATTTTAGAGATGGCAACACTACTTGACACGAACTGCGCGTTCGTAGTTTGAACGAATAAATAATTTCTCGTTTTTTTATCGATAAGTACTCCATTAGTATTGTACCTATGTATTATGACGGGATTATAGGGAAGTATGACGTGCCTAGGGTGTTCCTCTGCTTTGAGGAGGTTCTGAAACTATAACTATTAGAGTCAGACTATTCATAAGTGCCTGTATAATGGCCTATCTATTTAATTAAATGATTTTGTTTTTAAACTGCCGGTGGATGATAGTGTCACTTCTATAGACAGTAATATTTATTATTCTCTGCATCTATTTTCCGTTCATATAATCATGAAGAATATTATCATGTTTAATTTATTTGTAGATATATATATGTATGTATGTTAATGTATGTTAATTATAGTTATCACGATATGTACAACAAAAACTTCATTGATCTATCGCACTATTGTATAATTAGTAAGTAGGTACATGTTCAATAAATCCATTTATAAGACATGCTTGTTTTATGTGTATGTGTCTTGTTTTAAGTATGCAGTTTGAGTTATGTTATTTCCTTAATCTGAAAGAGAGGTAGAGCATAGCGTTTATTCGCTCAAAGAGCAGCTCGACTGAGGGAGAACCTCCACCTTACAGAATACCGCAGCCAAAGGAGGAGGAGGAGCTCATAGGAGAGGGGTGAAGGGTCAGTAAGGCGTTAGTGATGCCCCGGGTGTGCAAGCGTCGATATGTCTACGGTAAGCGGTTACGCTTACCATCAGGCGGGCCGGATGCTTGTTTGCCGATATACTAACTAATATTATAAATGCGAAAGTGAGTTTGTTTGTTCGTTTGTTACGCCTTCACGCCTCTACTACTCAACGGATCATCATGAAAGGCATGCAGATAGCCTCCCGGGAACACGGGTGAAAGTACGTGAACAGCTAGTTGTTGTATAAAAAAATACTGTAAACCTAGGTTCATCATCATCATCAGCCTGTGGACGTCCACTGCTAAATCAGACCTTTCCGAATAGTTGCCACATCTTCCGGTCCTCCACTTTCCGCATCCACCCACCGCCCGCCAAGTTTCGCAGTTCATCGGTCCACTTAGCGTTGGGTGGGACGTCCCACACTTCGCTTGCCTGTGCGAAGTCTCCAGTCAAGAACTCGTTTGCCCCATCGGTTATTAGTTCTGCGGCAAATAGGACCTGCCCACTGCCACTTCAGCTTGCTTATACTCAGATCTATATGCCTAGTATATCCCATCTTAACGATCCGATTGGCAACCCTACCGCTCCTTCAAAAAACTCAAAATACATACCTCAAACGTATAAACAGCAAGAAAATCAAACATCCCCGTCTCAGCCATGATCGCGACGAGCAACATCATACTGAAGAGCAGCAGCAGTGTTTCCACGTCAAGCCAGGATATTACTTCTGGCAGCGACGGCCGCTCGCCGATCAGCGCCAGTGTTGCCAGCGAAGTTGTCGACATTAGTACGGCTGCCATCGTGCGGTTTATTATCTGTGGAGTTGAAAAAATCCTTCGTGAACGCTCCGGGTATGACAAACATGCAGTATGGCTAGGTAATAGCAAATTACAATAAGATAGGTAATTACGGAGGTTTTAAGAGAGGTAGAGCATAGCGTTTATTCGCTCAAAGAGCATCTCGACTGGGGAAGTACTCTACCTTACAGAATACCACAGCCAGAAGAATGTTGTGTTCCTGCGCGTGAGTAAGGTCGCAGCTCGTCGGGGAGGATAAGGGGTCGGCAAATGACTACTTAAGTGCAAATGGAGTTTCAGTATTTGGATTTTAAACTGTGAAGATATGCATAATGCATAGAATATATCCTAGACAGAATAAAATAAGGATCTTCTTGAAGGAAGGAAGGAGTTTGTGAAGTTAGGGCTTGTATAGTTAGGGCGTGTAGAGTTATAAGCTTGGCTCTACATGAGATCTGATAACTTTTTGACAATTGGAGCCATATGGTCTCGTCTTGGCAACATTTTACATGAAAATATTTTTGGTGGGATACTTATTATCCCGGGATCTTCGGGATTGCGAGCAAATCCGCGGTGCGTAAGATACCTAATAAATAGTTTACAAATAACTAAATAAATAATGGTTAATGAATGAAAACAATGATCTACTGAAAAACAACATTCTACTGAAAAATTATGTCATTTGAATGATATTTAATTATACTTTTGTTTTTAACATTGGTACATTATTACTATACTATTGTTAAAGGTACAATGCTAGCAGAATTTTAAGAGTAAACAGGAAAATCATTCATTGAACTTAGTTAAATGATAAACTGTAAAAGGAGTAACTGAGAAGAACAGAAAAAAAAATACAGCGCTATATCAAACGGAGACTTCAGGAGCTATAGTCGATTTAGTAACTTAGCGATCGAAAACTATTTTTCGAATTAAAAGGTAAGGGGCACGAGTCGTGAGCATAGATTGACACTTGCGCAGTAGTTAATTTTCGGTCTGTTTGGCGGAATGAAGCAGGGGGAGCGCCGAGCTGCACGCGATTGGTTCGTCAGTCAATGCTTGTCGTCTATTGGATTCTCGCGTGTCATTTGGCTACTGTGATTTGGCCAAAAGTGTACATGCGCGAGCTTGACCCCACTACTGCCTATCTGTACCCAGCACTCGTGCCTCATACTGTACTAAGAAGTAACCCTAAGGCAGCTGCGGACTGGCCATGTAGTCGAGTTGGCGATTACCAGTCGGGCCCTAGGATGCTACGCTTGCGAGGCTTGCCGCAAGTAGTTATAGAGGGGCCCGCGCAGGCTAGGGCCATGCAACCTGTATGTGAAGTAGAAAGTTCAAACCTGCATACTAAGAGAAAAAATCAAAAAAAGGTTGACCCTGGGCAGCGGCCATCCCTTAGACTTGTGGGGAGCCACTGGGGCCCTTTCTGCCCAGTCCGACCCTGCCCTATGGTATGGATGGTCATGTCGGTTTTTCTAATGTAAATTTAGCTTTTGGAGTTTAAAAAATCCTTGTTCACCCCTGTCAAGTGCAATCTAATATTATGACAGCAATAAGATGAACGTAACAAACAAAACCAACTAATTTGATTTACCTACCTCTCAGCATAGATAATGTAAAATGTTGACACAAGACACAAAATCATACATAAGTTTAACCAGCCCCATGTTTTCATAACGATAAGGTTATAAAAACATAATTAATTAAAGTACACATTCATTTCTCCCACCCAGAATAATATTCACTCTTATAGACTAAGGAAGAGAGAACATTCCTCCATTAAAATATTCTTCAGTGACTGAATTTATGAGTATGTAAAATACGTGTATGATATCATTTATTTGCCATATTTCACGGGTATTATACTGATGTGTGATATTTATATAGATAGGTAAATATACTAAGCTCCGTGATGGAAAAAAAAACAGCGAAGTGCGAGTTTGAGCCTTACTCGCACACCGAGGTTCTTGCTTGGAAGTTTATTTATATAAAAAAAACCGGACGGCAAAAAAATAATTGAAAAGTTGAGTTGCAAAGACATTTTAATAATCGATTTTTAATCGACATACATACAAAGCAAAATGTTTATTTTTGAATTAAATGTGTATAATGTGAAATAAAAGTAATTACGTAATTTTGATATCGTACGTAGGTAATATAACTACTTACAAGATACACGTCATAATATAACACACGTTAAACTAATAACATCCAACTGTTGGCGTCGACGGTTAAAAAAACGGAGTAAAATACCGTTTTAATAAAAAATAATAGGTACACTTATTATAATAAACTTACCTCAAAAATAATCAAGACGTAAAGTCCACAGAGTAATATACATGCATATATAACTCCAGTGGCGATATCTAGCGGATCCAATGTGTAACTAAGTGTAAACGGCGTCATCTGATTGGTCGTTGTGTTCATGCGCAACGCGTAAACGGTCGTGCCGTTTGAACGGAGACCGCTGATTGGTTCAAGCTTCAGTACTGATGATCTGGGCTCGCCTTCGCTGAAATCCAGCTCGTTGTCTTCTTGTAGAGTTATTGACCATGTTTTTGAAGACTGAAATGAAAGAAATCATTATATATAAACCAGGAGATGTGATATAGCGCGCGCGCTCACTGAAACGGCCGCATGAGGGTGTAAAATAATACATCGGAGGCTTTATTGTCCTTGAAAAAGTTAATCATATCAGATAAAGACTAGTGGGCGAAATCATATTTCAAACAATATTTAATACTGCTTTTTTTTTACTTGGTAAACAAGCATACGGCCCGCCTGATGGTAAGCGGTTACCGTAGCCTATGGACACTTGCAACACCAGGGGTATCACTCGGGCATTGCCGATCCTGCAGAAATCTCTTCATACCCTTTTTGAAGAACCCCATGCTGTACTCCATTGGAAAAACCACGGCAGGGAGCTCATTCCACAGTTCGAGCGTCCGCGGAAGGAAGCTCCGTTGAGCCCACACAGTTCGAAACAATTCTGCTTTCAATGTGTGAGGATGGATGAATAAAGCATTAAGACTAGGAGAATTTCCACTATGAATAATTTCCAATAGAAAAGGCTCTGACACTGGGAATTTCTAGATATAAACTGGTCATTATGAATCCCACCAAAAACATTTACACCACGTAAAATGTTGCCAAAACGAGACCATATGGCTCGCACAGTCAAAAAGTTAACAGGTCTCATGTAGAGCCAAGCTTATAACTCTACACGCCCTAACTCTACAAGCCCTAACTTCAAAAACTCTACACCTTAGTCAAAATGTGTGACTTGGCCGTTGTTTAGAGAAAAGCAAGACATCATTTCTTAGGATCTTTCAACCTTTGGCTTCATTTGAATGTTCCACTTATATTGTACCTTGGCATTCTGATAAATTCTTACAAACATTAAAATTCAACATCATCGCGTTTACTTAGGATTTATCATTCTTAGATAACTATAATCTATTCTATTGTGCGAGCGTATTCACGTGCCGATAAGAAAGAACATCATTTACATTATTTACAATTGTTTATATTTAGATTGGTAATATGAGCAAGAAAAAACTATCTTTCACTTTGGAACACCTTTAGAAACGCAGAAACCCAGTAGAAAAAGCAAAAATAATTCATGGCAACCAAAGTCTCGCGTGTGCGGTTTCAACGGAATTTTATACCGTAGACGCACAGGTAGTGGCAAGAGCTACCGTAGTTTTCCAAGGGAGTAGGGGTTCTTTAAGAACTCTGTGAAGACATTTTTGCAGGGTCGGCAACTCATGAGTAGAATAGAGATAAACCTGGTGTTGATCATAAAATAAATAAATAAAATAATGTAAGGAGCTGCTTGGCACTACATGTAAACTAGACTCTTTATTACGATTATTATAGGAGAGATATTGTTTAACGGTTAACGACATCTGTAGACGTATACAACACCAGAGGTATAACTAATGCGTTGCCGACCCAGCAAAAATCTTCAGCAGCTCATCGTGCAATAACACCTGCTATATAAGCAACAATTACCTGCACAGTATTGCCTTCCGAAACATAAGGTCCATCACCATCTACTGACCACTTCTCAAGCCATATGTTCATCTTGTAGTTAGTCTTGTTTGCATTGAGTTTACCTTCAGCCTGCTCTGATATGAAAGGTCCAGATAACTTCACTAGGATGGACAATTTGTCTTCTGATGTTTTGAGGACGTAATCTAAAAACATATGTATGTAATTATGACATTGTGACATTCATTTTGCTAATATTAGAAATGAGAGAGTTTATGTTTTTTTTTTTTTTTTATTATTATCAAACATGAAATTTACAATAGGGATTAGTATGAAGACATTCTCAATAAAACCACAAAGGTTTATAATAAATGGAATGACTTCTCGATCGACAATTCGTCACATTGTCATGCAGTAGGTAGGAATATAAATACTAAATACATCGCAGCAAATAAATTAATTGAAATTAGACATAGGTACATGTAACATAATATAATAGGGCCACACTCCACTCCGTACACACTGGACTGGCTATAAGTAGGTATGAACAAATGGTTTACAGGTTGCCAATCCAGAGTATAAAGAATCGAGCGGGCCAATAAGTAGGTAGTCCTAATAAAAAATACTAAAAAATAAAGGTCTATAAACATCTACGGTGGACATGATTATAAATCAATGGAGTGACGGTACTCACTTGAAATATCTACAGATGGCAAAAAATGTTAAAGATTCGATACAAGGTGTTGTTTAAGTTTTCTTTTTATGTTAATGGGAGTAATATTTTTTTTAATTTCGAAATCGAGGTTGTTCATTAAACGAGGAATCAAGTAGGAGTTGGTACGTTGCCCATAGATGTTATTAGCAGATATAGTTTTGAGTTTATTTTGTGTTATTTGTCGTGTTGTGTTTTTGTGTTCTATATTTATTAGTAATTTTGTGTTGAAAAATTGTTCTTTAAGAAGGTTGTAATTTACTTTTATATGGACAGGAAGAGTATTGCAATGTTTAAACAAGAGAATATCATTGTTAGAACAGTTAAGTTTCACATTTGGTGATACTATGTGTTTTAATATTCTAGTTTGCAGTCGGTAGATGCTATTCAGATAAGTTTGGTATGTACGGCCGTAACTACTTAGCCCGTAGCATACAACAGATTCAACGAAAGCATTGTAAATCATTAGCCGAGTTTGATATGGTATACGTTTTTTGATTATGGCTATAGAAGCCAGAAAGGCCCTCAGTCTATCACAAACGCGATCATTTTATTGCGATGTATTTTAGTGTCCTCCATATTCTTGTACGGCTCCGAAACATGGACGCTGAGGAAAGCCAACCGCGCACGCATAGATGCGTTGAAATTTGGTGCTGGAGGAAGATGCTTCAGATTCCATGGACAGCACACCGGACCAACGCATCCGTTCTAAGCTTACTCAAAATCGCTCAAAGACTTTCGACAACCTGTCTACGCCGAATATTTGAGTACTATGGCCACATTGCAAGAAAGAGAGGCGACAACCTTGCGAAGTTGCTAATTACTGGCAAGGTGGAGGGAAAGAGGCCGAAGCCCGATGCGTTGGTCTGATCAAATACGCGCAGCATTGGACACCAGTGTGTGTGCTGCTATCCACACAGCAGAAGATCGATCCAGATGGCGAGCAATAGTCCGTGAACACAGTTAACCCACATAGGTTACGTCCTTCAGCTATGAGGGATACGATGCAAGAATTCATGCTTAAATATAAGAAAGAAGAAAATATAAAAAAGAATTGACAGATTGTAAACAACACGTAGTTTGTGTTAGTAGTGGTACGCCATTAACATTTACAAGAACGTCAAAGTGAATTGAAACAATCCACCACTTATTATATGGCGAAGGCTGTTACCTAGTGTTGTGTTTTCACTCCTTTCAATATTTTTTTATTCTACTGAATTTACTAGGTAAATTATTTTACTGGATTACTTTGTTGAACTTATCGCATTATTTTATTGAATTATCATTTTTATTATATAAACATTATATTAAGTTTAGTAGGTTTGCACACTGAATACTGTTATTTTTTATTTTTTTTTACTGTTACATACCCACTTAGATTCATAATATTTTTGTTTTTCTCTTATACCTAATTTAAGTTTGTGTCGTCACTCAAGTAAAGGCTCTGCCAGAATACCAGCGTTGTACTGCTTTATGAGCAGTGCAGCTTTATGCTGAGGTAGGGACCTTTTGACCCCACGCAACAAATTAATGTAATCTTCATGTGTGTGTGTACGCAGATCATGTACACACGGCTACAGATCGAGCTATACATGTCCGGTATGAGCTGACCTCTCATTGTAAGGAAATCCAATACCATGCGAGATCAGCATGTACTGGAATTGTGTAGCTTGATGTGTTGCCGTGTGTACATAGAATATGTTACTGTAACTATATAAATAATATGTGTACCTTATCATTGTGGGTCAATAAATATGTTTTCTTTCTTTCTTTCTTTTCTAATGTCAATCACTTGAGTATCAGTCATCGAAAATAATAGCTCGATGGTAGCAGTTCTTGGTTTATATTTTTTCTATTTCATGTTTTATGACATGCGTCTTATCCGCGAGCCGATGGGTTAAAAGAATAACTTACTCTTTGTCTCCCCAGAAACAACAGAAGAATGTCTGATGACCTCTTCCTTTTCATTGTACATCATAAATACTGTTGTGAAGAAGACCCAGCAAGCTAACAGCATCATCATCTTTGTATAATGTCTCGCTTGCGCCACCTGGAGAAGAAATAACATTATAAAGAATCTTGGGAGGAGAGAGTCATTTGAGAAATGAACCATCAATTGAATACACTGTTGGAAAAATGACTCTAATAACGAAGTAATGAGAGCCATATTCTATGGAGGAGAACGTCATTTGAGAAATGAACCATCTAGTTAATTCTTTGTTGGATGGAACAGATGATTCTAATAAAGAGGGGCAATAAGAGCTACAGTCTATCACGGGAGCTCAGTTAGATCTGGTGGACTTTAATCAAGCATGCATTTCCCTATCATCTATACCATCGTGTTTTTTGAAAAGCGTTTGAGTATTATTACACAGAAGTGATGATGACTACATAATAATTAGGAAGGAGTAGATTCAAATTTGCGTTTCCCACTGACACTCACCAAAAGCTTTATAAAATTCTCAATCAAAAATCTCATTGTTTTTTTAGGCGCAGCGAGACGCCCTAGTATTTATATTTCAAAGAAATAAAAAGCTTTTTTATAAGAGTAAACACTTACCTTGGTTTGTTTTTTACTGGTACAAGTATCATCGAGTCTAAAGAAGAAAAAAATAAATTTCATAAGTAGACTGTATTTAGAGCAAGACATGACACCGTTCATGGGCAAGATAAAAGCCTTCTTTTCTCTGTGTAAAAGCCAATGCTAATACGGAAGTTGAAGAGTTTTAGAAAAATACAGACATACAGTACAACAAATAAAGTATCTGGTTGTTCAATAGTTCGGGTATAATTAACGTGAAGTTATTCATCAAGATTACTTACATATTTTCTTTCTCTTGAACGCCATTACCATAACTTTTCTGATCGCTTCCATTCTTGAAGGCTACGTCTTCGCTTACATTAAGAACATTATTATTATTGTTCAGATGTGGCGCTGAGCTGACAGCTGGCAGGCGTTTGGACCGAGGTGCGCCGTTCTTCACTTTCAGAGATAAGTTGTCTAGTTTTCCTGTAAAATTTCATTAAATCAATACACAATGATAAAATATAAGTTAGACATGTGACAGGAAGCGCTCGTGGTGTAGCATGATTAGCCGTTCTTAATCGATTTGCAAAGTTAAGCTACGTCTGTCGTGGTCGGTACCTGGATGGGTGACCGTCTAGTGGTATTTCAAATCGAGCGTTTCCGTGCTTCGGAAGGCACGTAAAGCCGTTGGTCCCGGTTATCACTTAATTGTGATAGTCGTTAAGCTAGTTAGATGCCTCCTAGGCGGCTTGAAAAATTCCAACAGTAGGTTGACCACTAGCCTACCTCCACCAATCCGCAGTGGGCACGCGTGGTGGAGTATCTGCCCATTCCCTTTCACCCTCACTTGTGAAAGGAGGCATGTGCTCAGCAGTGGGACATTATAGGCTGATAATGATGATGATGTGACAGGAAGAAAAAGTAAATTGAAAACAGTTTGTTGAGTCAGTTAACAAAACCGGAGGTCAACTACAATCGCTTAAAGCAATTATATTATAACCTTACTTGTGTTAGGTCCTAGTTTGACATCCGAAGTCAACAAAGGATAAAAGACAAGTTTACCTAAGGTTAAAATAATTATATTATTGTTTTTGGGATGGTATTTGGCCCACAGGCCATGGCAGGTCTATGACACAGGAAAAGGTCTATCATATTCAGTATAGATGTTTACTGCAGCGAAGGGACAGGACCCATGATTCAGTGTCAAGTAGTACAATACACGAAGGAAATTTCACTACAAGAACTATTGTATAACAAAAAAGTTATGAATACATTTTTCACCTTACTCCCATGTGACGGTAGCGAAACGGCCAAGACACATATTTTGACTACGGTGTGTAGAGTTTGTGAAGTTAGGGCTTGTACAGTAAGGGCATGTAGAGTTATAAGATTGGCTCTACATGAGATCTGATAACTTTTTGTCAGTGCGAGCCATATGTCTTGGCCACATCTTCTATATATATAAAAATGAATTGCTGTTCGTTAGTCTCGCTAAAACTCGAGAACGGCTGGACCGATTTGGCTAATTTTGGGTTTTAAATATTCGTGAAAGTCCGGGGAAGGTTTAAATGTAGGGTAGAGTATTACGCGAACGAAGTCGCGCCGGGCAGCTAGTTTTACATAAAAATGTTTTTGATGGGATTGGCTATTTTACAAACAGTGGTAGACGATATAGTTGGCAATGGGTAGACCACATCGATACGCGAAAGAACTTTGTAAGGTATGTTTCTGCATTTCATAATGTTTATCCTAACATTTTCTTGAAATACCCGGAAATTTACTTTTTTTTATAATTAAAGGATAGGTATACCTAATATTAGACATAATGAAGATCATTATGTTGTCAATAATAATATCCCTTACATCATTATCCAGTCAAATTGCTCATCATTAAATGTAAGTATCTCACAAAAATTGACCAATTTTTGTTGTTTTGAAGCAATTTTGAGAATTGTTAGGTTGGTAAAGATAGCATCAATGTTTTGTATATGGGGTTCTCTATTACTTAGCCAGCTAAATGATATAGAAAGTTTGATTTTTGGCTTTCGGGGAAGGAAAACATCGTGAAAAGGCGATGATAGCTCAGTGGTAGTGACGTCGGATACCGAGACGAAGGTCCCGGGTTCGTATGCTGCAATGAGCTTGAGCTTTCGGTGAAGGAAAACATCGTGAGGAAACCTAGCACGGTGGTAGGGTACTTTGTAGGTCCCGGGTTCGTATGCTGCAATGAGCTTGAGCTTTCGGTGAAGGAAAACATCGTGAGGAAACCTAGCACGGTGGTAGGGTACTTTGTAGTGCCCATGCACGTGCATCTGGCTGGCTACCACCCTCAAGTTGAAAATCTGTCGCCAAGCACCAATGGGTGTGTTCCGACAGCTGCAGTTGAGAGCTAGTTCCTTCTAGGCTTTGTGTGCTTACCACCTTCGGCCACATCATCACTTACCATAGTGAGATTGTGGTCAAACACAGACCTATACACAGTAAAAAAAAACAGTAGTAAGGGCTACTTAGGAAGTAGCTCATCAATATCTTTCACCAAGCAACAAGGTGTACTACAGGTTTAGTTACACATAAAAACCATGATAAATCAGCGCTTCCTGGGTATGTTTGTGATTACACTCAAACCTTTAACATTTTTCAAATGTTGATGTCGCATTTTTTCCCTTATTTTACCCCCTTAGGGGTTGAATTTTGTTAAAACCCACCTTAGAGCTGTCATTATTTAAGAAACATTTGTACAAAATTTAAAGATTCTAATCCCAGTGATGTAGGACAAGATCAGTCAGTTAGCCAGGACACATAGGGTAATTTTGTCCCACGAAAATAAAATCACGGGGTGGAAACTTACTTTTTATATACCTACATAGAAAGATAGATATATGTCAGTGTAGTTGCATTGTAGGCTTCATTATTACTTTCATCATCATCAGCCTATAATGTCCCACAGCTGAGCACAGGCCTCCTTTCACAAACGAGGGTGAAAGGGAATGGGCAATACTCCACCACGCGTGTCCACTGCGGATTGGAGGAGTTAGGCTAGTGGTTAACCTACTGTTTAAGTTTTCAAGCCGCCTAGTAGGCATCCAACTAGCTTAACGACTATCACAATTAAGTGATAACCGGGACCAACGGCTTTGCGTGCCTTCCGAAGCATGGAAACGCTCGACTTGAAATACCACTAGGCGGTCAGTCATCCAGGTACCGGCCGCACCTTTGCTGTTCGGCTAATCATGCTACACCACGAGTGCTTCTTATTACTTTACGGATCTCTAAAAGCAGATGACGTATTTAAAAGGCCATAAGTACTTATAGGGCCTGCAAATAAACATAGTGTGGGCTGCCTGTGATGGAATATTTTGTTTGACCTTTCCTGCACGCCATAAAAGTAGTTAAGTAGGTACATTTAACACATTTAGCTCTGAAGAATGATAAATAGCTTCGAACAAATAAAGGTTTTCAATTATAGCCTACCAAAATACGGGTTTAGTCATATTTTAAAGTTACGTAAACAGTTGAGTTTAGGTCTAAATTAAAAACAACGTTTTTCCGGCTGTTCTCCTCAGGTCGTATTTCTCAATCGCTTCTCGTGAAATTTTGTGAGGAGGGCCTGTACCCCGAGTGTAAAGAATTGACGTTTGTAAACGCTTACTAATAAGTTTGCGTTTACGACACTTCTCTATAGGAATTGGCACAGCGCCTCTAGCGGAATACTCGTGGTACTAATTTCTCCCATACAAATTTATAGTTAACTTAAACGAATTAGTAAGCGTTTATTAACGTCAATTCTTTACACTCGGGGTACAGTAGACAAGATGGTTATCGATAATCGTCATCGTTAGTAAACGATCAACCTTTGTATGGGATTGACATTTCAAATTGAAATATCACGTGATTTTTAACAATCTCTCATGTCAATCCCGTACAAAGATTGATCGTTTACTAACGATGACGATTGTCGATTACCATCTTGTCTACTGGCCCTGAAATTACAAAATACTCACTACAATACAATCTACAAAATCATCAGAATTCCTTCACAAACAAACTTAAGTATGCGGTCCGGTATTTAACTACATTGATGGCACAAAGCTTCTTAGCAAACTTTTAGCGTGTATTCGCTCAAAGAGCAGCTCGACTGGGGAAGTACCTCCACCTGACAAAATACCGCAGCCAAATAACTTTATGTTTGCAAAGTTGCTTTCCTGCGCGTGAGTAAGGTCGCCAGAGCTCATAGGGGAGGGGGGAAAGGTCGGTAACGCGTGAGCGATGCTTCGTGTGTTGCAAGCGTCCATATGGCTGCGGTAACCGCTTACCATCAGGCGGGCCGTATGCTTGTTTACCGATTTTGTCGTATAAAAATAAAAAAACAAACTAATAATGTATACTTCCTAAAGTAGAATTTTTAATTAGAGTCCAAAAAGGTAAACAAAGAAACTCAGACACTCACTTTGACAGTCACTGTCAGTCACTGTCAAAGTGAGATTCCAGGTGTTGAAAACATTTTTTGACATTATAAGTCTGAGTAGATTTTTTTTTGCTGTATGTTTATCTCATAAATCATTATAGACGATCTCTGGCTTTCTAATATTTTTGTAGGCACCTATGTTAAAATAGGAATACACGTGACGTGACATTGGTCTTGACGAAAAAAAAGTATTTCATGCGGGTTGCAAGAGAAATCTTCACCAATGAACATAACAATAACAGAAAACAAAAATTCAGCAATGAAATGCCAATGGCAGATAAGTTTCATAACAGCTCAAACCAAATAATGAAGTCGGCAAAATGTTGGCATAAAAATGGATCAAAATGTTATGGACCTCGTTGGTGTTGCGAGTACCATAAATATTTTTCGGCAGAAAAAACTGTTTTCTTTAAAATAAAGTGTATGTTACAGTGGCCGGCAAACAACTTGAGCCGTGCGCAGTAGTCGATTTTAAGGTGTCGTTGGTGGAAAGAGAGGTGCGCGGGGGCATTCTGTCGGCACGCGTCCACGCTATTGGCCGAGCATGAGTGTACATGCGCGAACTTACCCCCACTACGTCGACTTTGGCTCAAGTTGTTTGCCGGCCTCTGTACAGCTATTTACAAATCTTTTTGATTCAGTGTGTTTAGTCGTTTGAAAAGTTTTAGAATAGAGATAAAAATAAATTCTAACTATTTTTTTTCACTAAAATCGATAATCGACAGTTTAACAATAGTTTTTCTACGATGGTAACACCTTTGTTTACGTTTTTGGACTCTAATTAAAAATGCTACTTTAGGTAGGTCGGAATGGAATCCTTGGTACGCAAGTCAGACGCAGACTCGCACTTGGCCGGCTTTAATTTGAAGACAAGTACCGTATACCTACTATATCTAATACTTTCAATGCTTTTTAGTCATGATCCTCATCATCATCATCAGCCTATACTGTCCCACTGCTGAGCACAGGCCTCCTTTCACAAAATTAGGGTGAAAGATTTGAACTACCACTAGGCGGTCACCCATCCGGGTACCTACCACGACGGTGGTAGCTTATCTTGCCAATCGATTAAGAACGGCGTATTACAAACAGATACTTCAATTTTAAATAGTGTAGATAAGAAGATATAAGATAAGCAGATAAAATAAATAAATAATCCTTGTAAATACGTGGTAAATACCTGTATAATTTGATCTAGGTCTCACGATCCTTGAGATTTCATGTCGGCTCTAAGTCGCCAGTCACGAATGTGACAATGTCTAGACCGGTGTTTATATAATGACTAGTTCTAGACGCAAGTTTAATGACACCATCATACTATATTAAGCTGCTAGTTCACTCACACCAAGGAGTATGTATACTACTCCATTTATTATTATCATAAATATTTGGTGACATTTTAGAGAATTCACTATTGGTCCCATAGTAAAAGTTGTTCAGAATGACTAACCCAACATAGGTTTCGAAAATATGCCATCTCGAAATCTCCACCTGTTATAAGCTACTGTTGTTGTTGTTTTTAGGGTTCCGTAGCCAAATGGCAAAAAACGGAACCCTTATAGATTCGTCATGTCTGTCTGTCTGTCTGTCTGTCTGTCCGTATGTCACAGCCATTTATTTCCGAAACTATAAGAACTATAATGTTGAAACTTGGTAAGTAAATGTATTCTGTGAACCGCATTAAGATAGAAAAAAAACAATAAATTTTGGGGGTTCCCCATACTTAGAACTGAAACTCAAAAATTTTTTTTTCATCAAACCCATAAGTGTGGGGTATCTATGGATAGGTCTTCAAAAATGATATTGAGGTTTCTAATATCATTTTTTTCTAAACTGAATAGTTTGCGCGAGAGACACTTCCAAAGTGGTAAAATGTGTGTCCCCCCCCCTGTAACTTCTAAAATAAGAGAATGATAAATCTATAAAAAATATATGATGTACATTACGGTGCAAACTTTCACCGAAAATTGGTTTGAACAAGATCTAGTAAGTAGTTTTTTTTTAATACGTCATAAATTGAAATTAATATCAAATACTCAGGTCTATACTACCATTTACTTATATACCTACAGGTTTGTACGGAACCCTCGGTGCGTGAGTCTGACTCGCACTTGGCCGGTTTTTTATTCTACATTCTGTTTAAATGTTTGTGTGCCAAAAAAAACAAAACAAATCTATCTATTAGTGAGATTAAATCTCAAGAACTACTGCACAGATTATGGTGCTGTTTTTACAGTGCCCCAGGCATTTCCTGGTAAAGAGCTGCGCATGCGCAGTGACGGTTTACTGTAACGAGTCACAGACAAATAATCATGTGGGTGGATCCGCGAGATCAGTTTACTATAGAAGAATTAAATCTGGACTACAGTCTTCCATACTCTACATACACACAAAATCTGTGCTCAAAGGCTCTTATATTCGCCCAAAGAGCAAAGCTGGGGAAGAACCTCCACCTTACAAAATACCACAGCCAAATAACTTTATGTTGATTTCTGCGCGTGAGTACAGTCGTCAGTTCTCATTTGGGAGGGGGGGAGGGTCGGTACCCACGTAACCACTTTTTATTAATAAACTGTGGTTAAACAATGCAAATACAAACTGGAAAACGAATACCAGGTATCAGATTTTCAATTTGTATTTGCTTTTTTGGCTTCACTTTCGTGTTCCGCGCGCTCCATCTGAATTATACTGTAATCTGTGACTAGTCGCATTTAAAACAAAATAAATAAACACCGTCTGGCTTTGTCTGGGTTCGAATTCAGCACAGTGTGAGGCTATTTTTAAACCGGTTAAATCCGGTTTCGCATGCACATAACTATAGCACAGGTATGTATAGTCTGTCTTGCTGTCTGTGGGCACTGGCTGGCACACATATTTATTCTAGAAACGTTTAAGAAACCACGCATTGGAAAGGGCTTGATGGGGTGCAGGTTAACAGACAGGAGTTACCATGATACGTCAGGAATTATGGCTCTGTCAGGGAATCGGGAAAAATCGCCGTCCACGCTATAAATTTGTTCCAGCTTGTCTATCAAGGACCTGTGTACCTAACTAAAACATTAATGTTCGGATTAACATGCCAGCCATGTTTCTAAGAATAAGATAAGGCAAAGTAACAAATATTTCAAGGTAAACAAACAATTTTTTACGAGTCAAGGCTGTTAAAATGTAAACAAAAACAAATGCAAGAAACTCTACATTAAAGATGGCCCGTAGGCAGACATAACTACTCAAAATTCGATAATTTAAATACTAAAATACTTTTTAGAAGTCAGCGAAAGGGCATGACGTGTATAGCAAAATATTTCGATGACTTCAAAACAGTGTCAACTTCGACAAAGAGGTCAACCGAAGAATCCAACTCGGCTGGGCAGCGTTCGGGAAGCTACGGCATATCTTCACGTCCAGAATACTACTAATAGTTTGAAGACAAAGGTCTTCAATCAGTGCGTGTTGCCAGTGATGACATACGGGACAGAGACGTGGTCTTTTACTGCTGGCCGCATAAATAAGCTCAGAGTCACTCAGCGAGCTATGGAACGAGCTATGCTCGGAATGGTCCGAAACGAGGACATTCGTAGGAGAACAAAAATTACCGATATAGCTCGTAGAGTTAGTAAGCTGAAGTGGCAATGGGCAGGCCACATCGCTCGGCGAACCGATTACCGATGGGGAAGGAAGGTTCTCGAGTGGCGACCACGTACTGGAAAGCGCCGTGTGGGACGACCTCCCACCAGGTGGACCGATGACATGGTCAGAGTTGCTGGGCTCCGTTGGATGCAAGCGGCCCAAAACCGTTCGAAGTGGAAGTTAATGGGAGAGGCCTATGTTCAGCAGTGGACATCCTTAGGCTGATATGATGATGATGAAAACAGTGTCAGATCTGATAAGAGTTATTTCATACTTATTAGTGTATTTTTACCGTCTTACTAATAAAAATATGGAACACGGTTGTTTAACAGCTGTATAGTTATGCAGTGTGTAAGCCTTAAACAGTTGCTATACACTCCCTTTACTAATAATCAGTGTGTAAGCGTTGTATAGTTATCTATTTGTTAAAACAAAAACGACTGGCAACTTTTTAGGAACGTTTTGAAACTAAAACTATGTAACTTCAAAATACGGGAGAAAATGTGGGGAAAAATGTGTAAACACCAAAAGATACTGAAAAATAATTATATAAAATACTAGCAGACCCCCGCGGTGTCACCCGCGTACGGTTTAAATTTTCCGCTTCGAAAACCAATGCACGCCACTGATTATTAGACACAACAAATCGAACACAGATATTTTTACAAATTAAAACTAAAACCATAGAAATAAAATATACCTAGAAAGAACGTCGCCATACTACACTAATATACAAAACAGGCCAACTTTTATAGGCTGCTGCGCGTAACAGCTACGTTTTACGCTCCCTCTGCGGCATTCTGCTTGTCATAATGACGTTCATAATGATAGTAGTTGTTAAAATATTCCAATTAAAATCGTGAGAAATTTAAATATTGATCATTATTTTGCATTTTTATTTGATTTAGCCCCTAGCAGTTAGAGCGTATTTTTATCGACGCGTGCACAGCTGCGACTCTCTATCTGGATGTATCCTTAATCAAAGACAAAAACCTATATTATACCTACACAAAAAAAACGAACTCAAATCTTATTTAATTATTATAACAACAAATGAGAAAGAAATTAAATTAACTACAATCAAAATATTCTAATGAAATAGAGAAAATGAACTTTTTTTTTTTTCATTGGCGTCAGCCGGGTGTGTATTTTGCCAATTTCCAGTTATATTATATAAGTTCTAGTCGCAATAAATCACTTTCACATAGTCCTCATGCAGTCAGTCACCGTCCGTAAAAGTCATGTTATACTACAGTGGTGGTCATGTACTAAAACTCTTCACGGACTTTTGAAAAGACACGATACACATAATTCATTTCATTTCACTTCACTGGTGCAAATGGATTGATATTTATTCAAAATTCAAAATTCAAAATTCAAAATTCAAAATCATTTATTCAAATAGACCTTCGCAGGCACTTATGAAAAGTCTGACTCTAATACTCTAATACCGGTTCGGAAGGTTGCATTTGCTGAGAAGAGCCGGCAATAAACTCAGTATTGGATAAAATACCACCGATAATATGCAATAAAACTCAAAATACACGAATTTATGTATATAAAAATTTAAACGCAACGTCACTCTGCTAGTTCCCGCCAAAAACTCCGAGAAAATGAACTTCCAAACAAATTTCGAATTCTAATCCGATTTAAATATTCTTTTATATTTGACATTCCAAATTTAAAGAGCATTTCAGTTTCCAGAACAAAAGGCAGATAGAGCGCCCGAAACACGTGAGTGAGGCCAAAAAAAGCAATTAGGTACAAATCTAAAAACACATACTTACCTGGTATCCGCTTTTGAATTTGTATTTGCTATGTTTAAAATCTGCTGTGTGCTAATTTATTTAAAAGAAAGTGTTTTTCGTTAAATAAAGGTTTTTAAACAAAGCAAATACAAATTCAAAAGCGAATACCAGGTATGTGTTTTTCAATTTGTTTTTGGCCTCACTCCCGTGTTCCGTTCGCTCCATCTGCCTTATTCTGTAATCTGTGAAAATCAGATTGAGATTTCAAACATGTGTCAAAATAAAAAATGTGAATTAAATCAAAAGTACTAAGGAGTATTGATATCAACTTCGATGCAAATCACCCCAAAAATAACTTTCTACCCCTTTTTGACCCCGTTAGGCGATTATTTTCAATAAAATACGAAACATGTCTTCCATCAATTCTGTTAAGGAAGGTTTATGCAAAATTTGAAGTAGATCGGACCAAGGAATCACGTTGTCCCATACAAACTTTACCCCCGTTTTTCACCCCCTTAGGGGTAGAATTTCGGAAAATCCTTTCTTATCTGATGCCTACGTCATACAAAGAACAGACCCTCCAAGTTTCAGGTCTCTACGATCAGCGGTTTAGGCTGTGCGTTGATTGTCAGTCAGTCATTCAGGACAAAGCATTTTATATATATAGATTAATCATATCATAAAAATCAGGTTTCTTTTTCTTAAGACTATTTTTATTTTAATAATTAAACAATAAAATTACTTTTAAAAAGCTTCAAATAGCTAATGGTGGTTTTGAACGAAACTGTCTTGTGCTTATGGCTACAGTAGCCATTTAACCAAATAAGAAGAAGAAAGAAGAACGTCATTGTCAAATTACAAATGTTACGTCAACAAACGAAGCAAATGGCTGTGCCAATGACTTCAAAACTAAGGATACACCTACCGGAACATTTTGCATAAAGTTATAATTGTAAATTTTTGTTTTATTTTATCCATAACTCCAGTATAAAACACAAGCCTTTCACTACGCAACTATAAGCATTTATAAGCAAACAATGAACGAATAAACTGTTCCGTGGACCGCAGTATGACCGCAGTCGACTGAGTCGCGTTGGCCCTAAAATGACTTTTTAGGGCCAGCGCGTTGGTGTCATTTTGTTGCGCGGTTGGCCTGGTCCGTAGTAAATGGACACAATACTTGATTGTCAGACACAGCTGATCTATTGAAATCCGCCATAATGTTCTTATACAAACACTAAACAAGGGTCCTGGCCCGTGTAAGCCCTGTGTAAATTTCCTAGGTAACTAAAACACGTGTATACAGGCTTTGTGTCAAAAATGTTTTTATTAGTAGCAATTATCCTATAACAGATGTGTACACCGCGTGTAACTTTTTATTAGTAAGGCTGTTTTAGTGTATATGTCTTTTTTTATCTTATTAGAGAGAGAGAGGTAGAGCATAGCGTTTATTCGCTCAAAGAGCAGCTCGACTGGAGAAGTACATCCACCTTATAGAATACCGCAGCCAAATAACTTTATGTTGTGTAAAGTTGTGTTCCTGCGAGTGAGTAAGGTCGCCAGAGCTCATAAGGGAGGGGGGAAAGGTCGGTAACGCGTGAGCGATGCTTCTTGTGTTGCAAGCGTCCATATGGCTGCGGTAACCGCTTACCATCAGGTAGGCCGTATGCTTGTTTACCGACTAAGTTGTATAAAAAAAAATATGTCGCATGTAACATAGTGTAGCAGAATTGTAAAAAAAAACAGTAATCTGTGGATAGCGTAGTGGGTAGTACATTTATCGCTCTTCTGTATTCATTGTTTTATATGTATACTGTTGGTTGTCCCAAATAAAATAAAATAAAATCTATAGACTAGTCATTATAAACGATTATGGAGCAGTTTTGACACGGAGGGATAGCCAACAGAGGCCAATCTTCATTTTGTCATCATAGAGCAAATTAAATTTAATTTGTCTTAGAACAAAGGATGTTAAAAATAACTTTGAATCGAGACCAAATTGGAAGTGTGTCAATTCCATTGGAATAATGAGCAGTTATTTATAAAGTTATTTGCGCTACCAGACAAACATTGATATTATATTATTTATTTCTGAGAGTTCTACTCAGAAGTTGTAGTCATCACATTATTGTGATAACAATATATAAAGTGTAACAAACAAATTTTCGGAATTCTTGAAACAAATAAAAAGATACTAACAATCCTAACATCTTTTCCCTCCTATATTCTACCATAATTGTTAAATTTGGCCATCATATATGTCACAAACAAACTTATTAAAAACAAAAGGAAATATAGTTAGAAAGCGAGGAAGAGGAAGACCAACCAACGATAAATATAGACCTTAGAGAATCTAGATTCTCTAAGATATAGACTAAGTTAAGCGTCGTGCCGTAAAAGGAGGTGCAGGAAGTTGCTAATGACAGAGTAGAATAGGAAAATATTGAAAAAACCGGCTATGTGCGAGTCGGACTCGCACACGGAGGGTTCCGTACACTATTAAATAACTCAAATTAGCTATGAAAAAAAAATCGTTTCTTGTATGGGCGGGCGCCCCCTTCATGTGCGCTATGGGCCCCCTATGGGAACTTGTGGGTCCATTTTATTTTGATTTGTAGATAGATAGATGGATAACTCTTTATTGTACACAAAAAAAAAAACAAAAATAACATAGAGAAACAAAAGTATAATGTATATTATAAATATATCTTGTATTTTTCCTTATTATGGGTGCAGAATGCATAAATAAACAAGTTTATTATTATTGTTTAATTTTTAATCAAATTAAATTTTTATTATTTGTTGTTATAGCGGCAATAGAAACACATACTCTCTGAAGAAGCCACCTATGCCGGGCCGTCTTGTAAATACAAGCCTCACACACACGTATACTCCATAGCACAGATTACAGAACAAAAGGCAGATAGAGCGCGCGGAATACGGGATTAAACTGATATTTTTACTATTATAAAGTCAAATGAACGATTGAAAAATGATCCTATGGACAAATTATTGAGGAATAATTGAGTTGAAGTCGCTACGGCATCGGTGAAGTTTTGTTACGAGAATCGAGCCACTGGTATTCGCTTTGTTTAAACAAACTTTATTTAAGAAAAACACTTTCTTCTTAATAAACTTTATAGGTATGTGTTTTTCAATCTGTATTTGCTTTTTAGGCCTCTCTCCCGTGTTGCGCGCTTCATCTGCCTTGTTCTGTAATCTGTGGTCTATGTAATTGTTAGATAATACTAATTTTCATCTAAAAATAAAGAACTCACCATGTTCCTTCTCGTAGAATTGCCGGAAGGGTGCGAGTGCAGGATCATATTTGACTTCTTCAGGTAGACCCATCCATAGCTGGACCGCGCCAGCTGTCAGATCACCGCTGGAGACCAGCGAGTACTGACTCCGACTGAGCTCAGGAGTCGCCTTCCTGGACACACCACTCCAGCCTTTAACACTCTTCAACAGTTTATCCATTTTAAACTTTAAAAACTACAGTATACGGTTGAGATTTTCGTCTGCTACATCGGTATTTTAATGATAATTTTGTTGGCACTGAACAATTTGGTAAACACATTTTTGATTTTGGTTTCGTTCTGTCAGCGACTGTTAAAAATGTCATGTGTCAGTTGACTCGTTTTTATTTATTTTTTCTTTACGTTAGAGATAAATTCTACCTCACTCTACCTATATTGCTGGCTTGTTATTTTGTTGCGTACCTAAAACTAAAGGTCGGTACACACGCTGCGACTTTGATCGCCGGCGACTCGTTCGCAGCCTTTTGTCACAGATGACTAAATAGTTACTACGTAAGTTGTCACTAATAGTCCTTTTGACTAAATAGGTACGTAAAATAATAAAATTATTCTAAACAGAAAAATATGGTACCTAAAGGATAATGTCACAAAACACAAATCTACATAGAAAAACAAAAACTTCATCGGACCGTTCCACCATTACGTCATTGACTAACAAACATTATAACTTTTCATTCATTCATTCATTATATGTGGAACAATGAACTTGACGATACAAACGGAAACATAACATAGCACAAATATTTTGTATTTGTTTAGTATTTTATATGAGAATAGCCCTGATTCTGTTGTTTACAACTTTACTAATTTTAGTCTCACTATGTCTCTTTCTAACAAAGAACATAAGAAAATTATGTAAGAAAGAATCACGGCGAGATCCATACATTGATTTGTACAAAAAAAATAAACATTTTAAAGGGTTTTTAATTACTTCCAATGTTGAGATTACATTACCAGCAACATGTTAATATTTATTTATTTATTTATTTACTTACTTACATCTACTTTTACAGGGATACCCTAATACAGTAGTGTAGAACTAAGAACTAACTTCACAATTTATTAAATTACATTTCCGTGTAGCACAAAATTTGGATTGCTATCCTTGTGAATTCACTCAGAGTACAGTGGAATATGTCGGTTTCCGCAGCAATGAGATTGAGGGTGCGAAGAGCGCGCGTCAGCGGCGCCTCTTTCAGTAGGTTGGTACGCGCGCGGGGCACTGCCACCAGCTGCGGTCGCCGTCGTCGCCACACGTACTTGTCCGGGGCACATAATCCTATCTGCCCTAATATGTCACCGTTATCTACCCTGCCTATCAACACCTTAAATAAATATGACACGAGTGCCAGCTCCCTCCTAACCCTTAACTCGTTGTATCCGACCATACCCAAAATGAATAAGGTCGGATACATAAGTGGATAAAAAGGATATACCCCATACTGTCTCATGTATAAAAATCTAACAAATTTATTTTGTACCCTCTCCAGCATGAGACTATATTTAGTCTCATGTGGGGCCCAAATGGCTGCGTTACCTTCTAGTTGACTCCTAACCAGCGTATTGTATAAGGTTACAATTGCTTTAATATTTGTAAAGCCATGAACAGTACGAAGAAGAAATCCCAGGTTTCTAAAAGCTTTTCTACATATTTTAACAATGTGATCACGAAACGTTAGCCCAGAGTTAAGAGTAACGCCTAAATCTCTTACAGATGTGACTCTGGTCATTGGTTCCCCCTCAACTGTATAGTCACATAGAATTGGCGCGTGTGAACGAGAGAAAGTGATGGTTACACACTTCGAGACGTTGAATTCTAAGTGGGTTTGTTTACACCATCTCGCCACTCTATTTATGTCCTGCTGCAACTTCTCACAGTCATCTGTATTAGTGACAGCTAGAGATAGCTTCAGATCATCAGCAAACAGTAGGCATTTCGCGTGTTTAACAACCTTTGGCAAATCATTAACCATAATTATAAATTCCAATGGTCCAAGGTTGCATATACATGAAATATTTTATAAACCCCGCAAAACATAACAACAACATAACGGTTTCGGTCGCGAATAGTCGCGATTCGCCGGCTTGCCATAGAAATTCGCATTTTTATCCCGGGGTTCTAAAAATATTTTTAATGGCTCAAGTTATTCCTTAGGCACCAAGGATCAATTATAACGTCATTCCAACGTCTCTAAAAATCTTTATTCTTTTGTACAAATCTCGCCATGATCCTTTAGTCCTTTCAAATTGGTCCAATGCTTGTTTTCAATACAAATTTAGTCGCCATCTATCGCGGTTACGTCTAAATACCCGCAAATGAAGACGGCAAAGACTAATTTGACAGCATTAAATATATTCTACCCTTTTTCAATAATGTTCGCAAGAAATATGTGATGTGACTAAAATTAGTTTAGTGCGATTTATAATAGAATCGGCACCATTGCCTTGGGTTACAACAAGTTGAGGGCATAAACAAGCTGTACTGCAAAGTAACACACACAAGAATTATTTGTCAAAATGTTACGAAGCTGTTTTGAGAGAGGTAGAGCATAGCGTTTATTCGCTCAAGGAGCAGCTCGACTGGGGAAGTACCTCCACCTTACAGAATACCGCAGCCAAATAACTTTTATTATGTTGTGTAAAGTTGTGTTCCTGCGCGTGAGTAAGGTCGCCAGAGCTCATAGGGGAGGGGGGAAAGGTCGGAAACGCGTGAGCGATGCTTCTTGTGTTGCAAGCGTCCATATGGCTACGGTAACCGCTTACCATCAGGTGGGCCGTATGCTTGTTTACCGACTAAGTTGTATAGAAAAAAAAAATTTTTTTTGTCACTAACTCTTAGTAAACAAAGTACAATCTTATTTCTGATATCATATCTGAGTTTAAAAACGAATGGATGTGTAGAAAGTCAATATTCCAAATCTTAATTTATAAAATCTTCTCTTGAAGTGCTCTACCTATCCGGACTGAAATAAAAGACCAGTGTGGGAATTCAGAACTGGTTTCCTTGTGAAATGAGCATAGAAAATTTTACTAGTACCTATCTAACATTTCGAAATGTAGACTAGCTTATCAATGCGTTGTGATATTTACACGCTCCTTATCTGTTGAAGACGGTACCGTGAATCATCAATGAATCCTAAGTATTCGAGGATGGAATATTTCCGCGTAAGCTATTAACAATAATACTTACATGAATATCTGGGGATTGATAAAGAAATACAGATTTAATGGAGGCGTGTCTGCACTGCTGCGTTTCTTGCCGGAATCGTGTTAGTTTAAGAGGAAAGGCTGGTGGCGTTTGTTCAATACAAACGTAATCCTCAGTTTCCTCTTTGGATAATGACACTAGAGCAATGATTATTTTACCATGCAATCCGTATAAGTCGATCCAGTTTTGGAGGAGAAAACCGGGGATTACGAAATAGCGATTTTGTCTAATTTAAACAGGTAGGTCCAAGCTGTAGTTGTATCTATCGCCCTCGGGCGGGATAGCTCGGGCACAGCGCGACAGCAATAGATATGTTAAAAACCTATTATTCAAAGGATCATGGCGAGATTTGTACAAAAAAATAAAGATTTTAAGAGACGCTGGAATGACCTTATAATTGATCCTTGGTGCCTAAGGAACAACTTGAGCCATTTAAAATATTTTTAGAACCCCGGGATAAAAATGCGAATTTC
This sequence comes from Achlya flavicornis, assembly GCA_947623365.1. NCBI lineage: Eukaryota > Metazoa > Arthropoda > Insecta > Lepidoptera > Drepanidae > Achlya > Achlya flavicornis. The sequence continues at coordinate 19,757,647 of OX392467.1, read as the reverse complement.
TATGGCATGCCGGCGAATCGCGACTATTCGCGACCAAAACCATTATGTTGTTGTTATGTTTTGCGGGGTTTATAAAATATTTCAAGTATATTAATATGTTGCTGGTAATGTAATCTCAACATTGGAAGTGATTCAATACCCTCTAAAATGTTTTATATTTTTGTACAAATCAATGTATGGAGCTCGCCATGATTCTTTCTTGTAGCCATCCCCTCCTCTTAAGTATTATTCCGAACTGGTGGTATTCAACCGATACGTTAATAGTTACGTGATAAACGTCTTTTTATCTCCCGTCACATTATTCACTGAATAAAACACTTTACTCTAATCAGTGTCAAATTGAAACCGGGGGAAAGAAGTCTGTTTAACCTACTTACGTGCAGATAACTGTATTTTCAAACATTGCGGAATTGAAAATAGGTAGAGCTATATTCGACATTGTAATGGTGCGTCCATGCTTGTCGAACCGAGCACGAGCCGAGCCACGAAGGAGCCTACAACGAGCACGATGCGAATCCCTTACGTGAAAAAACTGACAATCGCGCTCGTTCGAGGCTCGCGAGCCCGTCCACGCTACGCGAATCGTGCTCGCAGTGTGCTCGTTCGAGGCTCGGCTCGTGCTCGGTTCGCTAAGCATGGACGCACACGCACCATTATATTTCTATCTATGTAAAGGTTGGATTAAAGATTGAATTGGAAGAAGTATACTACATTTGTAACAGGGAAAACAAGCAAGCATAATATGTCATTAAAGATGTGCAGGAAGACTAATGAAATTTCATACTCAGAATCGCTTTTCACTGAAGGAATGTCGAATTCAATTTCTTCAGGCATATTTTCAATATTCTGTTTGAACTGAGTAGCAACTTTAAAAACAGTCAAATTTTTTTTTATTAACAGATAGCACACATTTGGAATCACGAACAACGGAATAGCTTCAACTAAGCAGCCGAACGGTAAGGTACAGATAAACTGTATAAATAACGACCAATATCTCAAACTTCTGTTTAAGGTTTTGGATATACAAACAAACAAAAAAAAGTAACATTGCGTCCATGTAGAAAATTTAGTTTGAGCTGGTACAGTCAGATTGAAAAACTTGACACGAAATTAACAATAGGTAGTAGGGAGGTTCTTTTTTCCCCGGCGAATAAGCTCTCTCTGAAATAGCGATGGGCGATTGTTCCTAAAAAAGTAATCGAAAGAATCGAAAATTGTAAAACTGTACATCCGATTGTCGATTCATTCGTTCTAACGAATAAAAAATCGACCTTTCGAATGAAAATTGATGCACGCAACGCAGGCTGCAATAGTATGCAAAATCGACGGGTGAGCACAGAGGCAAATAGTTTCATTCATTCGGGACGGACGGACAGCCAGCGCACGGCCACACACGAAGCGTATTATGAACAATCGAAAGATGTCGATTGTTATTCGAATGATTCGAATAATTGGACAATCGAATAATTCGAATAAATTGGACAATCGAATAATTAGATTGTTTTTAGTAACAATCGCCCATCGCTACTCTGAAAGGTAGGAAATATCTAACGGATGAATTTCTTATTATTAAATTTGTCCCGCGAATGAGACGTGCGTCTTATAAGTGCATATGAAAACATAAACAGGGACTGCTCTTCAACTGATTCAAAACCCTTTATTTATTTGTATCACATGATGCTGATATTAAAATAGATAGCAAAACTGTTTGCTACGTGTTGCACAGCTTAGATATTGTACCCATTGTGTTATTAAGAAGGACATGTTATATCTGAATATAATAAATTTAAACATAATGTAAACTAATGCCCATGCAATGATAGCGTACTTTGTAGTAGGTACGCAAACACCGTAATGAATGGACTCTTATGTACAAAATCGATCACCAAGTAGCCGATGTGTTCTGTCCACACTTGAGCATGTCCTTACCACCGTCAACCACAACATCTTACCACGGGGAAATTTTAGTAATAAAAAAGTGGGGAAAAAATAATTTAACTGAAATCCATGAAAATCTTCATCCAACTGTACCTACTTTGGTATACATTTTTTCTATACCACCAAAATCATGTTCTTGATAGTTGAACCTGATTACAAGTCTTTATGAGTAAATAATTGACGGGTTCGAACTTACATACCTACGCTATGATGCGATTTTAATTTATATTTTCGTTAATATTAAGTAAATAAATACGTTTTTAAGTAATAGAAAATATCAGTAAATATCTACGTCCCCGGGAATCAAACCTGAAGCCAAATTCCCGTCTTCGACATCACTTTCACATTTGACATCTGCCGAAGAACATGGCGAATATTTTCCAATTCCAATGTATTGTTTATTGGCTCCATCGTATCGACGATTTCCAATGTCATAGTTAGACAAAGCTTCTAAGACTTCTACTTCCAAATTGTGCAAAGAAATCTCTAGGCAGATACATGAGGGTAAAACTAGGCCCAGGGGTATAATTCCCCGTATTGTAATTACTGTAGTATCGCGGATAAATCTCTAGCTACTTTATCGAAAGACTCTCTAACTACCACTAAGTAGACCGTGTCGCATGTCTCTATGCGATTGTATGGGAAGGCAAAATGCGATCAAGGTTTTTGCGGGATATCTATCCTAAACGAAATTTATATGGATAAGGCAACTATCTCTTATATGCGAGAGATGTTCCCAAATGTAGAGGTCCGTAAAAATTTAAAAACGTTAATGCCCTGTTTATATAAAAGATAATGTTTATTACTTTTCATAAATTTGTTGACAAAAAACCAAATTACCGGCCAGTTTTACAAATAAAGTACAGAAAGATATAGAGTGATTATAAATGGTAAAAATCATAAACAAATTAAAAACATTATTAAAAGGTATTTCGTGATGGGCAGGTATGCGATTCCAGATGGTATGTCAACTATCAATATGTAACGACTCCTTAAGGGTTCTCCTTAAGTTTAGTACCCTTAAGTATACCTTAATAAAACTATTGTAAGTATTTTGTTGAAATAAACAGTATTTTTTAAAAGTATGGCAGCTATTCTGGTTTTACACAACGTGAAGAGAAAAAATTGTAGGTACCACTTTTTATGGCGCCGATCCCGCAGCGAGAGGTCTAGTTCTAAAGTCGGTGTTCTCCTTGACCACCGCGGTCGCTGTTTACAATGATAAATGTACCGCATAGATTACAGTGAACGCGGAACGCAGAACTGTAGTCCGCTCGATGCGGGATCGGCGCCTAAGCATATTGCGCGCACGGAGGAGTGTGAGATATGGCATAGTAAAGGTTTATGTGAAGAAGGAGTGGAGAAAGCTAAAATGTATTTATTTATTCAAACTTTAAAAAAAATTAATTACATTTTATGCCCAAAAAAATCACTCATTGGTCTCGCATTTTACAATTTTCGTAATATTTTGTCAACTCAGATTACATTTCAGAAGGTCTATAATCTCACCTTCAGTAATAGGATCCCACCAAAAACATTTTTATGTAAAATGTTGCCAAGACATATGGCTTCCACTGTTCATTAGTTTTTTGCTATACAATAGTTCTTGTAGTAATGAAACGGCCAAGCCACATATTTTGACTATGGTGTGTAGAGTTTGTGAAGTTAGGGCTTGTAGAGTTATAAGCTTGGCTCTACATGAGATCTGATACCTTTTTGACAGTGCAAGCCATATGTCTTGGCAACATTTTACATAAAAATGTTTTTGGTGGGATTTCACTTCTTTTTGTAAGTTGCTATTGTTTTTTTTTTGTGTTTGTAATTTCCAAGTTTTATATTTTTTTTGTTGATTGTGTACTAATACAAGCTAACATACCAAATTTCAGCTTTCTTGGACTTCAGGAAGTACTATTGTAAGAGTTTTGATGATCATCAGTGAGTCAGTGACGAAATCGGGGTATTTTAGATATCAATAAAATCTAAAATATAAGAGCTATGTTATTGAAACTTAATTTGTTTAATAAGTTCACTATTGACACCATATCCCGAGAATTTTGTTTATCTGGTATAATCCAAACCCAAGTTATGCGCTTCGCTTGGCTGTCTTGGCGGGGGGCACTATCGTGCCCCCAGTAAATCTGAAACATTAGACCCTGACCGTAAATTGGACACGGGTCAAGCTACAGACACTGTATAATATAATTATAACAGTATATGTAATAATAAATTACCTTTTGGGTCTCAATTTATCCTCTGACCTTAATTTCGGACGGTCCATCGAGGCCAAGGCCAAGACTGTTGCCAAAAAACTTGGAATCCTGAACAAGGTGAGACGGTACTTCACAAAGGAACAGCTTCTAAATTTATACAAAGCTCAAGTTCGACCTTGCATGGAGTACTGTTCTCATCTGTGGGATGGCTCAGCCAAATATCAACTGGCAACTTTGGACTCGTTAGATAGGCGCGCTCGAAGGATAATTGACGATAGCGACCTAACGAGCAAGAAACTGCAAAACCTGGATCATCGGCGTCAGGTTGCAAGTTTGACGGTATTTTACAGATTGTTCCACGGAGAATGCGATAAAGAACTCCATAATCTTGTCCCTCCATCCCCGTTCTTCTATCGGACCACTAGGCGTCGGGGGGGTCTCCATCGCTTCGTCGTCGATATTCCATCTTGCCGTACCAAGCGTTTCGCTTCCTCTTACCTTATACGCACGGCCAAGTTGTGGAATGCTCTCCCGGACAACGTGTTTCCAGACACTTATAACATGGGTTTATTCAAGGCCAGAGTGAACAGGCATCTTATGGGTACGCGCGGTCCACCCTAGACTACATCTTCGCTTACCATCAGGCGGGATTGCGGTCAAGCGCAAACCTATATAATATAAAAAAAAAAAAAAAAAAAAAAAATGAATAAGGTAATAAATTCATAACACGTTTTGAGCATTATGAAAAAACTAAGGAAAATAATAAAAAAAATTGTGTCATTGTCTTCTCTTCATGTTTTTTGTTCACCTTGAAATTCTTAAAATTATATATGTAAATATTTAAGAAAATATGTTGTTGGATAAATAATTCAATAGAATTACTGAATGCAGTTTACGTTTCGCTGTTTGTATTGTGCATATTTTTGAATGTTTGTTTACGCAACGGCATCAGACAACCAAAATGACTCATAAATTAAGCTACTGAAATCTTTCGCTAAGATGGCATAGACATATAAAAAAATCAAGACGGAGTGTCACCTTAAAAGAAAGTGAAGCAAAAAAAATCCTACGTGTGTGTGTGTAAAATCAGTACTGGCCCAAGCAGGCACAAATGGTACTGAGCCTTATTGTCGCTGTCAACGTGGTATATATGAGTGTGTGTGAGGCCATATATTTACAAGACCGCCGGCTTCCTATTACTTGCGTCACTTAAGAACACAGACCGTTCCGTCTTTAATTTTTTCTTGGTCTGAGTAAGATGGCTACAAAAATATAAGCAATAAATAGATAATTTATAAAAAATAAACCAATATAGGAATTAATCATCGAAAAATACATTTGATTTTAATTACTAATCTACGAGTACATTATATGATGCTGTATTATACATAAGAAATTAAAGAAAAATATGTCCAACGTATGCGTGAGTAAAATCAGTACTGGCACAAGCAGATGATACTGAGTCCAAAGAATTTAAAACGTCCAGAAGGATAGTCGCCTCTATGGCAACATGAAATAAACAAGCCAGAATTGACAGTATTTGACAGCCGTGCGCAGTACGAACTGAGAGCGATTTGCTCAGGGAGCCCCTCTAGCGGAGTGAAATTAAATGTCATGCTTTAGTAAGGCGGATTATCCATCTGGGTAGAGGCACGATGCCCTATGAAAATCTTTGACTGAGTCTTACTGCCACTGTTGACATTTCAATGTGGAATGATAAGTGATCGGCATACTATGATGTGCATGAGTGCCTGAGGCTTGTATTTGCAAGACAGCATACTTGGGGTGCTTCGTTTCGTATAAGGCGACACTTCGTCCAGATTTTCTTTTACGTCTATGTTTCCAATTTAATAAAAACTCTATTACCGAGTTTCAGACGGAATTCATTTCGTGTACGACACACATAAACAAAACATCTAAGTATCTATAGTATATTTTCCTATAGCGAGTGCATAAAATGGTAATATCTTGTCATTGAACGTATTTCATGTATAATCCATGAGATGCAGCATAAATATTCAACGCTGTTCCCCCATTGTTCACGGTTAGTATGTACTATAATTGATAATATATAACTAAGTGTAGTTTCATAATAACGGGTTGGAGAGGCTGGCAAGATACCCTACCCTACCCTACTCTACTGGTTGATAAGTATACCTATCACACCGGAGGTCATTTTCCGAATCCTATGGGACCCTGAAGTCAAATAAAGGGAATCAGTACCGTCTCTCGGGAACATAGCTGATCCTGAGAGGAAATATACTTAGTAGGTAATTTGTAAACAAAGACAAGTTAATTGAGTCTCCCTGGTCTCCAAGCTACCATCGGTCTCCAAACATTCGATATCACGCGATCATCAGAATACTAAAATCTAGGAATTTTGGCACCAGTCCTTACCACAATGCGTTGAAACAAATATTAAATAACAACAACAAAAAAACAAAGCAGGGATCCTGTTTTCCATTTAATTTCAATTTTAATATTTGCACACCGATGCTCGGTAGAGTAAGCCTGAGTTGCACAATTTCTACCACCACTATTTTGCCACCCGTATTCTCTCAAATAATTTAATTTCATTACAAAAATAGCAACATGTTGTCAAAGAATACTAAAAATGTTAATGTCGCGGTCAATAATTTTTATTGGGGCTGTAGCCATTTTCGTAACAATATTATTACAAAATTTTGCCTTACATAAAACTTAAGCTTCAACAATGAAAACGAGGAAAAATCGTTACTTTTACCACAGAGATAATAATATACTACGTACAACTTTTACTGAACCAATATTTAGAAAGAATCAACGAGAATATCCTAAAAACAGCGATTATAACCACGAGCAAAAACTAAAAATCCCAAGGACCAAGCCAAATGCAAGCTACATACAACGCGATGCTGCCGTCGCCATGACCCTAACAGAGTTCGACGCCTTTGCCACAGTATACTGAAAATTCAGTAAAATACCTATCCCCATTTTTACCCCCTAAAGGGATGTAATAAAAAAATCACTTCCTTACTGCCCACGCAACGAAATCTCAACATCAAAAAGAAATTCTTGTAATGGACGAGGTCAAAGCCTTTTTATCCCCTTTATTTTGATTGAATCGATTAGATTTTAGTCTCAGATATCTTCTACACCCTCACGCATACATCTGTATCGGCAGTGATAATGGTGTTAGACCTATAACTTCATTGTCACATCATCAAGGTGGTGTTCATCTGATGGAAACAAGTCTACTAAACATCATTCAATTTAACCCGTGAATAAAAACGAGAATAATTTATTTTATTTAGATTGTATAAAGAATGATATGCGAACTAGTTTTTTTTTTTTTTTATTAAATGGGCTTGCGTTTGGCCACTGACCCGCCCATAAGGGGCGATGACGAAGCCTAAGATGAAACACGCTTACCCAGAAGAAACCTATTCACTCTGGCCTTGAAAGTTCCTAGATTGTAGGCGTCAGGAAACACAGACGCCGGAAGAAGGTTCCACTCCCTTGCTGTCCGCATTATAAATGAGGATGCAAAACGCTGTGTCCGTATTTTCGGTATGTCAACAACGTACGGGTGAAAATTTTCCCGGCGTCTTGTGGTTCGGTGTAAAAATGGGGATGGTGGAATTAGGTTAATGCTGAAAAAAGTGAAGTAATGATTATAATAAAAATAAATTTGAGAATGCATATTGCATCGATCATAGTCGAATCACAGATTAATAGTTACTATACAAATGGCAAATGACGATACGTACATTTCAGTAATAAGTTTTATTTTTCTCAAGATCCAAAAAGCTATATTACTGTTTATGATTGATTGCTACTGTGGCTAAGGCATTAATACCATATGCAATAACTTACGTAGAAACATGTTTTATCCAATGAGATTTTCCTGCGAACAACCTTTTACGACGTGACTTGTAAACTTATAAATCAACCAAAGAAATATGGGCAATTGTTTGATTTATAGTTAATAATATAAGTATTTATTCTTATTATTATGTATATTCTTATTATTATTATGTGTTCCGTTTTCAATCAAGTTTTTTTTATATCTTAGGGTTTCGTTCCCGGGAATCGGGAATGCCCGGGAAATACGTCGTTCCCGAAGTCGGGTTTTTTTTTGCGATTTCCCCGGTGTTTCCGGGATTTTTTTTATGAGATTGATTGCTGTAAAACACCTGCAAATATTGGTTAAAATTAACGAAAAACCTTTAAAAAAAAAGATGTTGCATAAGATGTCCAAATTGTGAAAATGTAAAAGGATAAAATTTGTAAAATATAATATAAAAAGAGTACGGACCACGTGTCTGTAGTAAGAGGATAGATGCTCTGAAAATGTGGGGCTGCAGAAGAATGCTAATATCATGGACAGAATTCCGTACAAATGAGTCCATACTCCAGGAACTCGGTATTAAGCAGTCTACCCTCCGTAGTGCCTGCTCGCATCCTAACTTTCTTCGGACACGTGTCGTGGCGTGGAGATGTCTCCATAGAGCGATTGGTGGTACAGGGTAAAGAGGAGGGCATGGAAGATCACCCATGCGATGGAGCGACCATATTAAGGCAATAGGCGGTCCCATCAGTAACTGCACCAGAATGGCAGCAGTTGTGGAAGAATGGCGGCGTGTTGTGAAGCGCGCCACAAATTACACATCATGACGACCACGACCACTCTGTCAAGAGTGCAACGCATAAGAAGAATCGATAAGAGATTTCTGTACTGTGTCTGTCTGTGCGTACGGAAGAGCTACTTAGTTTATTTTATAAAACGCAATGTCTGTCGCTTATTTAGATAAGGTTATTTTTGTTTCCCGATGAATACTTCAGCAAGATAACCATGTTGTTTTTATATATTTATACCGATAACTCCAAGATTTCGAAACCGATTTGCGTGTTCATTTTCACAAAGCTCAGAACAGAACAAGCCGATACTTCTACAAGCTCATGAGTCAATTAAATACCTGTGAACAGCTAGCATTTCTTTTTCCCACTGCAGCTCAATTAAATTCACAAGTACATGACGTAGTTAATGGTTAAGTAAGTAGGTATGTAGTTAATTTCCGTCACGCGCGACACTCGGCTGATGCATTTTGAAGCGTGTGTCATGTTATTGATAAAATCGCCGTACACACTGGTTATTGTTACCTATTGACCGCGGCATCCTACTATCCTACTTACATATTCTTCTCGGAGGATAATTACTCGCATCTGTACACTTGTCCTCGGGTGGTGCTAAATAAGTAACGCCCCGCATTTGTAGCGAATGGGGTTCGCAGTTGGAACTACGGGGTCCGGCTGTTTGACAACGGGAACGTGGGGTCGGATATGCCCTCTGCCTTTTTCAAGGCGGCATCGACATTGGAGTTGGACTCGCGGTGGTCTATGTGGTGGTTGCAGGGTAGTGGCATGTTGTCTGCTTGTAGCCGAGTGTCATTCCCTGCGCGCAATAAGTGTCTGAAGTTACCGGCTCAAGGCAAAGGGCTTTTCGCTCAAAGACCTCGACTGGGGTTCTCGATTGTGTGACATCCTAATTTGTTATCACTGTGACCATTGACAAGTACAGTTTAAATAAAATAAATATTTAAAAAAAACAGTGATTTTAATAACAGTATGTAAATCAAATACATAGGTAAGCTAAATGCATATTATTATGCATAATCAATGTTTAGAATTGAAACTTCAACTAGCTGCCAAGGGAAGCAAGTGCAGCTCTACTATATAGTAAACAATAGGTATGAAATTTTGCTGATAAGGCGCATGTTTAGCGCACGGCACGAAGGAAATGTGGGAGCGAGCAAGAATGTTTACAAAACCATTATATACAGACCTCTGGTAGTTTGAATGAAGCATAGCTTCGCGGGGCAAACTTATAGTGGTAGTATGACGTGAAACCATGTGATATAGTGTTGTTGTATACAATTATCTCGTGTTTATGAATGAAATATTGCTGAAAAACGATATTCGATACGTTGAGAATGTTTTTATACAAATCGTTTAGTTAGTGTAAATGTAATCCCACCAAAAACATTAACATGTAAAATTTTGCCAAGACCATATGGCTCGCACTGTTATAAGTTATCAGATCTAATGTAGAGCCAAGCTTATAACTACACGCCCTAACTCTACAAGCCATAACTTCACAAACTCTACACCTTAGGCAAAATATGTGCCCCCAGATAGATTTGATATTTATGTATGAGTTTTTTTAAGTGATTAGTGTCCTCAGGGTTAGTGTAGCTTTCTATTAGTGTAAGAACTTTCAGAATAGGTTCAGTACTTCTCGAGATTACGAACAAACAAATCTTCTTTAACTTATCGATAATTAAGTATTTATTTAGAATTTTTGTCTTGATTGATTGATTTTGTTCGTGTAGTTGTTTTTTTTTTTACTATACATTGTCCTGTGTTTTACCTTAATCTCACCTAAGTGATGATATGGCCGAAGGTGGTAAGCACACATAGCCTAGAAATAATTGATTGATTGATTATAGTATAATTGAACTAATAATATATAGGTAGCCTATACGTACACCCCACAACCCTACAACAATGACAATGAATTTGTCGTATGGGTGACTTTAAGAGGAAAGGATGGCTGCAAGAAATTAGAAAAATAGGTTTTTAACATATCTATTGCTGTCGCTCTGTGTCCGAGCTATCCCGCCCGAGGGCGATAGAGAAATAGAGACAACTACAGCTTGGATCTATTATACCTATTTAAATTAGACGAAATCGCTATTTCGTAATCCTCGGTTTTCTCCTCCGAAACTGGATCGATAAAAAAAAAAACAAGAATCATAATAAGAAGGGCTTTGGCTGTCTGTCGGTTTTCCTTTGTTGCTTTATATTCGTCAAATTTGTTTGCTGGACGGCTGATAAGCGCTTTAAAAATGGTAAGTTTTTTAGTGATTTTAGAATTCTTATAACAATTAATTTATGGAGAAAATCACAACCGAGGGACATACAGTGGTACCTACAGATTGCATGGTAGAATAATCGTTGCTCTAGTTTAATTATCCAGAGAGGAAACTGAGGATTTGTATAGAACAAACGCCACCAGCATTTCCTCTTAATATTAAATATGAAAACAAGAAATACATCGTTTATTCCAAAAAAAAAATCTTGAGTCCTTAATAAAATATTATTCTTTTAAATAACAGGGCGTGTGTTGTTATGTTGTAAGATAACGTGTTATGCAGTAATTAAACCAAGGTTAGCCACCATAGAATTTTATTTTAGTCACGAAATCAGGGTAAGAACCTATTTTACTATTTAAAAAAACACGAGAAATTATTTGTTTTTTAGTACTGGACTGGAGCAAACAAGCATTCAGTCAGGCTAGCCTAATGAAAAACTAGAGGTATTACTCGCTATTCTTGACAAGGGGTGTTAATCCCAAACTAAGCAGAGCTTGTACAACGGAAACCAGATAGTAAATGATATACTACATATTATACTCCTTTCTGTTTGTAAATACATACTATTTTTTTTTTTTTTTTTATACTACTAAGTCGGTAAACAAGCATACGGCCCGCCTGATGGTAAGCGGTTACCGTAGCCATATGGACGCTTGCAACACACGAAGCATCGCTCACGCGTTACCGACCTTTCCCCCCTCCCCAATGAGCTCTGGCGACCTTACTCACGCGCAGGAACACAACTTTACACAACATAAAGTTATTTGGCTGCGGTATTCTGTAAGGTGTAGGTACTTCCCCAGTCGAGCTGCTCTTTGAGCGAATAAACGCTATGCTCTACCTCTCTTATATACATACATGTCCTGTGTAGGATTTCAAGAATATATAGAATTAAGTAACATTTGACAGAAAAACAATTTCGCCCCTTCTGGTCAGGCACTAAGCTGAACCTAATCTCTGTAAGAGTTAATTTTAGGCCTGAACTGCACGCAGTTATGTACTAATCTACACACAATTTGATTTTTTCTGGGGATTCAGGGGACCAAGTCTGACGAAGCCAAAAATGACGTTCTGATAAGATCCCATGACAACTCTACTGCCATAGAGCAAAAATGTGCGTTGACTACTAAATTCATAATGGTTTTCGACGCTATTGAATAATGGCCGATTCCTATAATTTATGGACCGTTATCTGTTAAAATTAAGACTCTTATATCTTTACTAATAATGAAGCAAATACCTCAAAGCTTTGCATAGCAGACCCTCCCATATATGCCCAGTTTGGCAATAAAAAACCTACTATTGGTAAGCAAAACGATTCGTTTTTGTTTATAGAAACCGGGCATTAGTAGACTACCAAAACCAAACCAAAACTGAAGAATCTGTCAATTTTGACACCACGGATAGTACATTGAAATTGATTGATACTACGAAAAACGGTACAGATAGTCCGATCATCGTAGTCAAATAGAATTGCCGCAAAACTGACGAGACGTAAATGTTGTGTTATGCTATTGTATTATTGCTATTTACAACGAAATCGGACTTTCATGTATCGTTTATTTGAGGCCCAAATCTTGGACAGAATGTTAAAAGTATTGTCAGATGGGTGTGAGGCAAGTGTACGTTTTTTACCAGAGTAATCCGGGTATTAGTCAGCGTTTTTCAATCGCAAATGTAGAGTTTACTCTACTTTGTTTTGTTACTCAAGGGTAAACGAATGACAACCAGCTAAACTCAAAACACAACATTCAGTTATTTATGCGGTAAAATACAATAGAATATAATACACTTAGTTGGTCATGATGTAACAGGAAAATAATGTAAAAGTTGCTAATAATAAAATAGGTATAGGTACTGATTACAAAACAGGTAGTGAAACATAAATAATCTATTGTTCTATTGATTTTACTGAGTCTATTGATCTTACTGACTGTATTGATTTACATGAGTAGAACCCGCTTAGGTCACATATCCTTGTAGCAGATTTCTATCTAACCTTAGTCTATATTCTATCAAATCTTTTAAGAGAGGTAGTGTAGCGTTTATTCGCTCAAAGAGCAGCTCGACTGGAGAAGAACCTCCACCTTACAGAATACCACAGCCAAATAACTTTATGTTGTGTTCCTGCGCGTGAGTAAGTGAGCCAGAGCTCATTGGGGAGGGGGGAATCAAAGGCGTCGGACGACTGTATGGTTTTATAGACTGTGGTGCTACAGTAACCGCTTACCCCTACGTGAGCCATAAGCTTTTTTGCTGACTTCGTAATCAAAAACAGAATTTGAAGGTCTAGAAACCAACTATACGGACTTCACTTGTTATCTTGAAGTGGATATAATAAATAAACCTATCTGACTGATACAGATAAGTAAATAATTTATATACTAATGAAGTGTCATTATATTGATTAGATTAATTAGGCCTTTTGTTTTAAAGTAGGTAATTATATTTCATATGAGAGTTTCCGAGCCTATATTACTTAAGAACTATAATAATAATAACGAATATAATTATATAGGTAACAAATATCTAGCATGCGCCCAGCCATGTCCACCAATACCAGTGATTGTTGGGAATACTGTTCTCGAAGTTTTAGACGAGTTTACCTAGGACAAATTGTCCAACTAGGTAGGTCCAACTATGACCAAGAATAATTCAACTCAGCTGGGCAGCGTTCGGGAAGCTACGACATATCTTCACGTCCAGAATACCTCAGAGTTTGAAGACAAAGGTCTTCAATCAGTGTGTTACATACGGAACAGAGACGTGGTTTTCTAATGCTGGCCGCATAAATAGTCAGAGTCCCTCAGCGTGCTATGGAATAAGCTATGGAGCTATGATCCGAATTTCTGGGGGTCTGAAACGAGGACATTCGTAGAAGAACATAAATTACCGATATAGCTCGTAGCGTTAGTAAGCTGAAGTGGCAATGGGCAGGCCATATCGCTCGAAGAACCGATAACCGACGGGGAAGGAAGGTTCTCGAGTGGCAACAACGTTAGATTAGACCGACGACGACCTTGTCAGAGTCGCTGGGCGCCACTAGATGCAAGCGGCCTAAAACCGTTCGACGTGGAAGCTAATAGCGAAGGCCTATGTTCAGCAGTGGACAGCCTAAGGCTGATATGATGAATGCAAGACTCCGTCGTACAGAACATAATTTTAATTAGCTACAGTATTCTGTACGGTACTTTCCCCAGTCGAGCTGCTCTTTGAGCGAATAAACGCTACGCCCTACCTATTATAAATACTTGTCCGGAGATCAACAGATTACATACTTCATATTGCTTTATCAGTTTATGAACAAAATTACTAAACATATCAAATCTCTGGAATATTTTATAGGTTCATTGAATAACCCTGTATGAGCGACTGATAATTACATATAAAGAAAACCGGCCAAATGTATGTTGAAATACGCGCAGTGTAGAGTCCCCTAGATTTAGTACTCCTTATAGACTATTGCTCATGCTCTTATATTAGTGTTAGTTAAGTCTATCTCATGTACTTCATCATCATCATCATCAGCCTATAATGTCCAACTGCTGAGCACAGGCCTCCTTTTACAAATCAGGATGAAAGGGAATGGGCAGATACTCCATCGCGCGTGCCCACTGCAGATCGGTGGAGGTAGGCTAGTGGTCAACCTACTGTTGGAGTTTTCAAGCCGCCTAGAAGAGCTTAACGATTATCACAATTAAGTGATAACCGAGACCTTCTTGCTGGATTTGGATTGCCTTCCGAAGCACGCAAACGCTCGATTTGAAATACCACTAGGCGGTCACCCATCCAGGTACCGACCACGACGGTGGTAGCTCAACTTGCCGATCGATTAAGAACGGCTTATCATGCTACACCACGAGCGCTTCTGTACTTAATAAGGGTTAATTTGACTACGGAACCCTAAAATGGGAAGTAAAGTAGAAAATTATAATTTTTAGATGCCTCTCAATGGGTTTCAAATTGTTTCATTTCCATGGTGTTTTTTCCTTTTTATAACAATTAGTATTATTATGAATACCTAGCTACCTACCATGAATTTCACATGCTTCCGAGTTAAAATTCTTTAGTAATATACCGTGGCTCTGCACGTGTACACCGCATAATTTATACCTACAATTACATTTCGTCGGGTTAGGAATAGGTATAATTCTTGTATAAAGCCTACTCTTTTAATTAGATTATTAATAATCTCCTAATTATAATATACTAGCTGTCCCCCGCGGTTTCACCCGCGTTCCCGGGGAACAAAAGTATTCTCCATACCATAGGCTATCTGCATGCCAAATTTCGTGATGATCCGTTGAGTAGTTGAAGCGTGAAGGCGTAACAAACAAACTCACTTTCGCATTTATAATATTAGTTAGGATTATATTCGTATAGGTACATGCTATCAGTTAAATACTTTGAACTTCTATATTTCTATACATGGTAATAAGTAGTTAGATGGAATCAACGTTCTTCGACATTTTTAACCGACTTCAAAAAAAGGGTTCCCAATTCGGTTGTGTTTTTTTTTTTTTTTGTTTATGTTTGTTGCCTCATAACTCCGTCATTTATGAACCGATTTGGAAAATTATTTTTTTGTCTGGAAGGGTACACTTCCCGTTTGGTCCAATTGTCATCAGATCAGGATTTGATTACTCCTTAGTGTAATTTGAAGTCGGTTTAAGTTTTTTGTAAAACAGTCCAATTATGACAGTTCGATATTATGGAATAGGGTTTTCTATAATATTAAAGACGCTCCGAAATCTTAAGTGGTCTTAGTGATCGTTAATTTGTATGTCAATCAGTACAAAACAGCTGAACGTAAAGGTCAGTAGGTATTATTGATAAGTTCTCAGTTATCTGGTATGATAAATGTTCAGCCGTTTTTTTTTTCAGGTTAATCTGCTATGGGCGATTCTTTCACATCCAAATAAGAGAGTGCGAATATTTTTATGAAATTAAAAGAAAAGTATGGTAATAAACTATGTATGTATGATTATAGTTGAATAAAATAAACGTAACTTTATGTGTAGCACAAGTTACCTGCGTAATAAAAATAAGCAGTTCCATTTTCTTATATAATTCCTAGCAATTAAAACAAGACAAACCTCAACAGTACTTGTGAATATTATTAGAGGAAATAATGTAGACAAAACGAAACATCAACTTTGGCACTCGCCCCATTCGATGACGGAACGAAAACAAAATAAAAACTATGTTTTATGTAACAACACAAATACCGATTAGAGAACTTTCAATCACAACACTATTTAAAAAAAATTCGAACACCGTGTCATAGACAACGAAAATAAACCGCGAATTGTTTTTTTTTTGTAATATCAACGCACGTTCGTTTACGCGCGTGGCCTGCACGCAACTAAACGTATCGTATTATTTGTTTGCATACATACTGTGCGCATTTTTATCACCTCCACGCTTTCAAACGTTATCTATATGTAGAGTGTCAGCTTAGATACGATTTTAAATGAGTTTTGCGTCACAACAGGCGA
This sequence comes from Achlya flavicornis, assembly GCA_947623365.1. Taxonomy (NCBI): domain Eukaryota; kingdom Metazoa; phylum Arthropoda; class Insecta; order Lepidoptera; family Drepanidae; genus Achlya; species Achlya flavicornis. Next base: position 19,741,087 of record OX392467.1, on the reverse strand, counting down.
GTGCGGTGCGTTTTTGATTTATCTTTATCTTTGGATGCCTGTATTAGACTATTGTGCGCACGGAGGAGTGTGACATTTGGCATAATTAATTAATTTCTATTTCAGAGAGCTAGAGCGTAGCGTTTATTCGCTCGAAGAGAAGCTCGACAGGGGAAGTACCTACCACCTTACAGAATACCGTAGCAAAATAACTTTATGTTGTGTAAAGTTGTGTGCGCGTCAGTAAGGTCGCCAGAGCTCATTGGGGAGGGAGGAAAGGTCGGTAACGTGTGAGCGATGCTTCGTGTTTTGCAAGCATCCATATGGCTACGGTAACCGCTTACCATCAGGTGGGCCGTAAGTTTGTTTGCCGACTTAGTAGTTTAAAAAAAATATAGAGAAGTCAAAGTAATTTATTCAATTTAGGCCCTAGTAGGGCGGCACTTATGAAGGACAAAGCTACTGAAATTATAGTAAGGGGCACGAGTAAATTAGCCGTTCTTAATCGATCGGCAAAGGTAAGCTGCCAACGGTGAAGCCGTTACCTGGATGGGTGACCGCCTAGTGGTATTTCAAATCGAGCGTTTCCGAGCTTCGGAAGGCAGGAAGGAAAAAAAAACAATTCAGTAAGGGTAGCAATATTAAAACTTCCAAATTTCAAATCAATAGCAAGTGATTGCTGAAATATACCCCTGTGACAGACGGACAGGTGGTCAGACGGACGGAGTGGCACAATAAGGGTTCCTTTTTACCTTTTTGGTTCGGAACCCTAAAAATTGTATCAATAAAAAGCCTGTGAGTGTTCAGCTACTATAGCTTTTCCTTTGAATCAACGAACTACACACTACTCAATGAATTCAAGATCAGTTTTCAGTGTATTACATGTGTTTCAAACTGCCTTGACATACTTCTGAAAATGTGTTTCGGTGTGTGTGTAACTAAATTACATATCTCATAATTTATCCATAATGGTGCGCCCATGCTACGCGAAGCGAGCACGAGCCGAGCCTCGAACGAACAGGATTCATACGTTGCTCGCGATGTCAAGTGTGGACGTAGGTACAACGAGCTTAAAACGAGCATACAACGAGCCTTCAACGAGCGCGATGCGAATCCCTGTGTTCGCGAAAAAACTGACAGCCTCGCAAGTCCGTTCACACTACGCGAACAACGAACGAATCCTGTTCGTTCGAGGCTCGGCTCGTGCTCGCTTCGCGTAGCATGGATGCACAGTACCAAGGGACAGTAGAGCTGAGTATTTGATACGAATTTCAGCTTGATACCTCCACGTGTTCCTGAGAAAAAGGGTCTTGACAGACAGACATACGGACAACGAAGTGATCCTATAGGGGTTCCGTTTTTTCCTATTGAGGTATGGAACCTTAAAAAACGTCGGATCGTGAACAGTTTCAATTAAAGCGCTTAAATCCCGCGTGCCGGGAGAATTAAAATATTTTAGATTATTAGACATTGAATTCAGAATTAATATCTGCAAACCAACTCAACACTCGTAAGTAAAATCAGAGAAGCGGGTGGCCACCCCCAGGCTGCATCACACCTCGAGAACAAGGATAATACGACAAAACGTGAGTCCATGCAAATCTATAGACATTCTCTATTTTAAACGATTAAAGATATTCATCATATTCCAAGATTGATTTAATTATTGTGTATAACGAAAGAATCTAGCGGAGTCATTATTTTTGACCAACCAAGTAGGCAAACATGCATACGGTTCGTCTGGACGTAAGCAGTTACCGTAGACTCTATGGACGCTTGCAACTCATGCGGAGACTCTACCCCCTTACTCACGCGAAGGAACACAACATTAATTATTTATTATTATATGGCTGCGGTATTCTGTAAAGTCTACCTACATATACATAAGTAGGTTATTGGTTTGTTCGCGACTGCAAAACCGTATAAAATTCAAGTTATATTCAAAATTCTATATATTTAATAGGTTTATTATTTTTTGCTTTTCACTTTTTTCGGTGGTTAAATGTTTTTGTTAAAAAGTTTTTATTTTATAATGTAAAATTGTGCCTTTAATCTACTTATTACTATGCATTAAGCATTTAAGAAAGAAAGTTTGATTGATTTTATTTTATAATGTAATACACAACTCGCCATTAAAATCGGTGAGTGAACAATAAATCACCCTTATTTCCCAATATATGGGACAAACTTCGAGGTATACCCTAACCAAAAAACAAAGAATTATCAAAATGGGACTACTCTGTAAAAAGTTATGCATGATCATACATAAAAAAAAATATACGCGTCGACTTGTAAACCTCCTCCGTTTTTCGTCGGTTAATATAGATGATCTACCTTATTCAGATTTTGAATGGTTTTTACAATTCATTGACTTTATTCGTTGATATCATAGGATAACTGCTTTGGCAGCTAAAGCAGGAGATGCGCGGGAAACCCGTACCTACAAGCATAGTTATGGAACCCTATTTATCAATAAATCTCAGTTATTGTAAGAGATTAGTGTTGTTACTGCCTATTGTCTCTTAAATCTTAGATAATAGACTTCCTGGACACAGGTAGGTACTATACAATCTCAAGTTAAGTGAATTGTTAATTGTTCTAACTATCTTATCTTAGTTTCTTATGACTAACCATAAAACATCTAGGAATAATCTAATCCTACATTACTTACATACAGTGATTCCTTTTGTCCACGCTATGGCATTAACGATTCTCGAAAGAGATGGATGGATCGTGTGAAAGATGATATTGAGAAAGAAAGCGAGTGAATGAGCATGCATAATTCCGAACGACATGTCGTTGCCGTGCAGGCCCAGTGAGACAGCGTGCAGTATAATCTCATAGAATGACTGATGTCGTGGACAGCTGCCGTTGCCGTGTCGTGTCGCCCAATGAAGAAACGCTCAATGCTGGAATGACATGCAAGAGGCGAATGGATGAAGCGTACATATTGCGCCGACCTCAAATGATTGGGTACAAGGAAGGTAGATGATGATTTATTTACGCTTAGCCTGGCCGCGCTGCGGCAGCCGAGATATTGATAGGATTTCGTGGCTGCCTAATGCGCGGGCTCCAATACGCCGTCATATATTCGAGTGGCTGCCGCAGCCTGGCTGCCTTTTTTTTTTTTTTTTTTTTTCGTGCGGAAATCCTCATAGGATACCCTACCGCCCCGGGGGTAGCGGACGGGTTATGCCGGACTTTTACCGGCTAAAACCCCACGGTGGTCGCCATCTGCGCTGAAGAGAGGGGGGCGGGCTCTCGTGTTGAACGCGTACCTGCTCACCCCTCCAAGCGCGGCGCTTTGATAGCTCGTCCCGGGGGAAGTCTAACACCTCCCCCCAGCACCCTCGCTGTGCTATCGCACGATGAGTCGTGACCACATCGAACCATCGTCCTCCTTGGGGTCGCTTCTGGGCGCATAGAGCCCCCGCTCTGATTGCCCACGACCCCAAAAGCCCCGTTTAGTCACCTTTTACGACAGGCAGGGGAACACCGTAGCTGTTATTCTAAGGCCGAGCTACAGGGCAGGGGGGCCGCGACGAGGCACGTTTGCGCCCCGGCGGCTTCGCCTCCGGGTGGGATCGGCCCTCTCCCGATCCCGCTCAGCAGCCTCCTTCTGGACCATTACGGTCTCACAGAAGGAGGCTACGGCCCTCCACGCTGTATCCCCGCTCAGCATCGCCGACACGACTGCTGGCAGGGAGAGATTCCGCCCGAAGCCTGGCTGCCTAGTGCGCGGCCAGGCCTATTCCCTTCATCTAATTACCTTTCTTGCTCATTCCTTTTCATATTGCATCCATCTCTTGTAATGACATCAATGAAAATCGCCTTCGTAAAAAATCAATACTTATCTTTTATATTAGACTAGCTTCTGCTCGCGGCTTCGCCCGCGTGGCCTACAGGAAAAAATGACATATTTGTCTACAACAATAAAAGAAAACAAAACAACTCCGTCCCGAGGGTGGAATTATTAAAAACGCTGAGACACGTATAAATTAATTTTCAATCTTCAGCCTAAACACAAAATTTGAAGACCCTATCTTCGAAACTGACGGACTTTCATACAAACTTCCATCCCCTATTTTACGCCCTTAGGGGTGGAATTTCGAAAAACCTTTTTTTTTGTTAAGGTGGCAAGAAAAGGGCCCACCTGATGGTAAGCAGTTACCGTAGCCTATGGACGCTTGCAACACCAGACCAGGGGTGCTAATCGCGCGTTGCCGACCCTGAAGAAATATCTTCACGCCCTTTTTGAAGAACCCTCTGCTGTACTCTATTGGGAAAACCACGGCGGGGAGCGCATTCCACAGTCCGAGCGTATTGGATACCTACTCTTTACAAAGAATATACCCTCTAAATTTTATGTCTCTAGGATCAGTGGTTTAGGCTGTGCTTTGATATATCAGTCAGTCCGTCAGGCTGTCAGGACTTTGAATTTTATATACATACTAGCTGCCCGGCGTGACTTCGTTCGCGTGGTGCTACCCTACCCTGTGGTGCTACCCTACGCTACCCTACCCTATCTAAATCGTCCAGGGCAGTCCAAAAGCATAAAAAGTCGGTATCTAGGTTATATTATCGAGTGCAGCGCCATCTGCCGGGCTGACTTGTGAATAGGGTAGGGTAGGGTGGGGTGGGGTGGGGTAGGGTAGGGTAGGGTAGGGTAGGGTAGGGTGGTGTAGGGTAGGGTAGGGTAGCACCACGCGAACGAAGTCGCGCCGGGCAGCTAGTATAGTATATATCTGCAAGTTTGGATGTTTTTGATGTGACTAAATAAGACATAGACAGTTAAACGAATTTGGATGAAATTTGGCACACAGATAGAATATTTTCTGGATTAACAAGATATACTGGATGAAACCGCAGGGCGGGAACTAGTTCATTATAATTTAGCTCAGTGTAAACAAAATCGCGCAGGACGATAAAATATGTAGTCAGCAATTACTATCTCATAAACAGAAACACAATTTTATTAACCCATTACAATCTTTTATGACAGTTTTAATAATGCCGAGATGAGTTACAACGATCAAAGTGGATAAATCCGACATAATAGGCTTCTTGTCTGAATATATTGAAAAATGTTTTACAAAAAAACTTAAAACGACTTCAAGTACACTAAAAAGTAATCAAATTCTGACCTGATGACAATGGGACCAAACGGGAAGTGTACCCTTCCAAACAAAAAATGAGTATTCCAAATCGGTTTATAAATGACGGAGAAAAGAGGTTAACGAACTTCAAAAAAGGGGGAGGTTCTGAATTCGGTTGTATTTTTTTTTAATGTTTGTTACCTCATAACTCCGTCATTTATTCGCCGATTTGAAAATTCTTTTTTTTTGTTTGGAAGGGTACACTTTTGTAAACATTTCAATTATTCTAAAATCGGTTAAAAACAATCGCAATGGTGTCTTTAAATCGGTGTAAGTGCCATTTCATAGCAAAAAAAATACAATTAAATTCGTGGCCTAATTTTAGTACCTACCTTCTCCTTCTTTTGCAAGTTAATTATTGCTAGATTTATATTATTACTATTAAATGGGACTAGCTGTGCCCTGTGGTGTCATTCACTATCCCGGAATAAAAATTGGCCTATAACAATCGGGGATAATGTAGCTTCCTGTCAGTGAAATATTTTATCGGATCTGACCACTACTTCCAGAGATTACAAATAAACAAACAATCCAACAAAAAACTCTTCCAATTTATTATATAAGTATAGATAAAGAAAGCATTTACTTAGTGGTAGATGTAATGGTCACCTCAGAACTTGACTGCAAATGGTTGCGCGGTAGAATTTTCTGGATGTTTTTGGTTTGGGCTAAACTGAATCTTTAAAATCAAGGCTTGAAATTTAAAACAACTGGATTCGATTAATCGTTCGAACTATTCAATATTTAAGTACTAAGAATATTCTGTATGTAACAATAACAACACACTGGCAGCAGATGTTGACTGTCATAAAGAAATAGCAATTAAACTCAATGTTATTGCTAGCAATGAAGCAGCAGGTGTTTGTTTAGAAAAAGGAAATAATGTGAAAAATAATAATGGCCCTGAGTCTGTTGTTTAAAACTAAACTAATTTTAATCTCACTATGTCTCTTTCTAACAAAGAACATAAGAACAGGATGTAAGAAATTTTGTACCGTCAAATTAGTCCAATTACTTGTTTTCAATATAAATTTAGTCGCCATCTATCGCAGTTACGCCTAAATACAAGACGACAAAGATTAATTTGACAGCTTTAAATATGTTCTATCCTTTTTCAATAATGTTCGTAAGAAAGAGATGAGATGTGACTAAAGTTAGTTTAGTGCGATTTACAACAGAATCGGCAACAATGGCGCGCGTCACTTTCTTTGTTTATCATAAGACTTACAGCCAGTATTTTTATATTAGTCTGTATAGAAATTTCAATCTGCTATATGTATCTGATAGATAGAAGATATTAAACGTCAAAAGAAAACCCAAAAACCCAATCGGGTTTTTATAACAATAGACCAAAGAATTTAAAACGTCCAGAAGGCTAATCGCCTCTGTGGGAACATGAAATAAACAAGCCAGAATTGACAGTATTTGACAGTCTGTGTAGTTTGCATAGGGGGGCAGTTAAAAAAACATTTTCCTCTAAATGGCGGAATTTATAAATTTCGGTCCGGAATTTTTTCATGTACATAAGTACTATTATACGAGCAATATTTGTTTATAACATATATCCTATCCAATAAATGTACAATATTTGTATGTTTTGATATATCTTGAAAACGGCTCTAACGATTTCGTTGAAATGTACTATATGGGGATTTTTGGGGGCGAAAAATCTCTGAGAAAACGGTTTTTCGGAAAAAGTGGATGCCTTATTGCTTTCAAAATAGTTATTTGGGATACCTTGAGTACCCAAAACACAAATCCTACATCATATAAGTAATATCTATGAACAAAAATTAGACCCCCTGCAATTGCAGTTGTTTTCTATACAGCTGTCGTTTTGAAATTGTATTTCTTAACAAATTTTCGGATTTTGCTACATAATATAAACGAATATATGCAAATGTTTCGACAATAAGTTTAGTTAGGTTGGCAATCTGTGTTAGCTCATGTATTACCAATAAAATTAATTTTATTTATTACACTGGTTGTGTGGATAATATTTAATGAGGAGTTTTCTCATTATTTTGACCTCTATTTATTTATTTATTTATTTATTTATTTATGGACAACCAACAAAACAAACACCAACACTTACAAATGGATACAATATCATAATATTGAAATGAATTTAGTGATGCCTTACTTACAGGTTGCCACTGCATGCAAATGTGGATTTATTTATTTTAAGCTATAATTAGCAATGAAATAATGTAAGTCGATCAATTAGAGAATTTAAATGTAATACGTATGTGAAGTTAATAATATTGAAACAATTCAAAGAAAATAAAGTTATGAGGAGGGAGAACAAGTATTTGTTAAGGTTATTGAATCTAAAATAGTTTTATGATTTCTTTTTTAAATTTGTTGTGACTGTCATGAAATATATCTATTGTTTTATTTTTACTTATCTTATTGTATTGTGTCTGGAGCCTATTAATGGTTGAGTTTTGTCCTAGATTGCTCTTAGCATGCTTTGATTTGAAAATTAAAGGTTTTTTATTGCTTCTTTGTGATTTTTTAGGTGCATTAAATGCAATAGAATGAAGTAGACTAGGGCAATCTAGGACACCGTTTACAAGCCTATGCAAGAATAAATGATCGAGTAATTGTCTGCGGTCGTATAAACTATTCAATCTGAAATATTTTAAGCGATCCTTGTATGAAGGAAGTTTTTTAGCAAGCTGACTTTGGTAGCTCAAATGCCACAAGAACCGTTTTTGGACACTTTCAATGCGTTTAATATGAACTTCGTAGTGAGGTGACCACACGGTGCTGCAATATTCCAATCCAGATCTAACAAGGGCGTTAAGCAATGATATTTTAGTAGACGGGTTTTTTAAATCTTTACTGTTTCTGAGAATAAATCCCAGCATTTTGAATGCGTTGGTTGTAATTTTATCAATATGAATATTGAAGCGAATTTTACGGTCCAACTGTATACCAAGATCGCGAATTTCGACCACTTTCTTGAGGGGATTATTATTAATTGTATAATTATGAATTTGATCTACATTGCTCCGCGAAAATCGGATAAAATAGCACTTTTCAGTATTCAAAGACATCCGATTTTCAGTACACCATACAGCAAGCCTATTCAAATCCTCTTGAAGTAGATCAATATCTTTCCGTGTTTTAATCGGTCTAGCAATTTTTAAGTCATCCGCAAAAAGGTATATATATGAATGCTTGAAGGAAGATACTACGTCATTAATAAAAATGCTGAAAAATAATGGACCCAAATGTGATCCTTGCGGTACACCGGAAGTAGCAGAAAATGCCTCTGACGAGTAACCATTGACCACCACCTTTGAAACACGATCTTCCAGGTATGACCGGCACCATGCAAGTAAGTTTCCAGTAAGGCCATAACGAGAAAGCTTGTGTAACAGTATTTTGTGATCCACTTTATCGAAGGCCTTACTGAAATCCGTGTATATAGCATCTACTGATACACGTGCATCGACAGCATCAGCAATATTGGTTACAAAACACATTAAATTTGTAGCAGTTGAACGTGCTCTCATAAACCCATGCTGCTATGCTCAAAATACCTGTCAAATCGGGAGGTTAGAATTATCAAAAATAATCAGTAGGTACTCGACACAGATTACTGAATAATTCGATATCATCTTTTAATAATCCTTAACAAAAATGTGGAAAATTAATTTTCATGTTGTGGCAACCTTCCATAAAACATGGCCGGAAAAGATTTAAAAAATAAAAACTGTCACCACCGAAACGTATATTTCTAAAATAAGTTTAGGTAATTAAAAGTGACGAAATCGCAATACATACACATGGAAGGTTAGTTTTTTAATTATTCCTTGGTTTTTGCAAGTGTTGTGACAGTATTTCAATAAGCAAGTCGTAATTTTTTATATCATCAGTTACATCGAGTATGTCGCGGTGACAGCCGTGCGCAATACGAACTGAGAGCGATTTGCTCAGGGACCCCTCAAGCGGAGTGATATAAAATGTCATGCTTTAGTAAGGCGGACTAGCCATCTGGGTAGAGGCACGATGCCCTATGAAAATCTTTGCAATAGACATCAATAAATGTAATTTTTTAACCGCTGCTCAAAGAGGTTATCAAGTTCTGAAGCACTTCAAATTGAAATGTAGACCTAGACGTTAGGTTTATTTTATAGATGAATCCTCCTAGTCTTAAAAAAGTTTTACATTATATCAAAATAATGGTTAAGTACTCACAATTTCGCCAGCAATGCATCTTCATGTCCCAGAGAACTTCTTCGCCAATATTTCTTCATTGGTTTGTCTCTCACACTTTTGTACACTGTACCTTCGAATTTGTACACTATGTCTATTGATCTACGGTTGGTATTAAAGTCTGCGTCAATTGTATCTACGATTTCAGAAAAATTTGTACCAATTATATCGAGTTTGACATCTTCATCATCAGTTTCTGGTGGAATGTCTTGACCGTTGACAGAGTCACATGATTTTTCTTGATTTGCTTCTTTTGTATGATCCTTCTCAGTTTCTGTGTCGAGGAATGCGTTGTTATCTATACCCCGACTGGCAGACTCCATTTTGTTAAAATCTGTAACAAAATTTAAACTTAGATGTATTTCCGAGACTTCTGTGTGTAGGCTACATTCCGGGAAAAATACGTGATGAAATTTCACTGTAAATAACTGAATCTTGTGTTCCTGCGCGTGAGTAAAGTCGCCAGAGATCATTGGGGAGGGGGCAGGCTCGGTAATGCGCGAGTGATTCCCCGGGTGTTGCAAGCTTCCATATGGCTAACGTAACCGCTTACCACCAGGGGGGCCGTAACATTTGTATGCCGAATAAAATAAAACTAGTTACCTACGTTTAAAAAAATCCTACCTATTTTGTGACTAACTCACTATTAAACTTTGTTTTTCTTATCAAGGCACTGTAGGAATTCACAGTATGAATGCCACGATAGTGTTTGGGCGGTATCGATGAAAATAATAAGTGAATAAAGTGTTTTATTATTATCAGAAAACAGCATTTTGTTTTAAAATCTTCGGATAATTATAGGAATATCTAAAGGTGCTGCTTGTGGGGGCTGGGCCTGTAGACAAGATGGTTATCGAACATCGTCATCGTTAGTAAACGATCAACCTTTGTATCGGATTGACATAAGAGATTGTTAAAAATCACGTGATATTTCGATTACAAATGTCGATACGATGACGATTGTCGATAACCATCTTGTCTAGGGGCTGGTCTGCCTTAAGTTTGCTATTTATTTACTTATTAAATATTTAATCAGTCTACTTTGTAATTTTGCCGCCGCGCCGGGGCAAGCAATTGTTGTCAGTGCGATTAGAATGTAAATATTATGTAAATAATCTAAGCATGTTTTGAAAAGAGTAATTGCTGAGTTTATTGCCGGCTCTTCTCAGCAAATGCAACCTTCCGAACCGGTATTAGAGTCAGACTTTTCATAAGTGCCTGCGAAGGTCTATTTGAATAAATGATTTGAAAATTACCATTGTTTACTGAAGGTAATGAGAGAGGATTGGAGAAGCAGCCAGATAAAAATTCGCCTATAAGCTACGACAACCGCTTGTTATCATTATAAACAAAGGTAGCAAACAAGCATACGGTCCGCCTGATGGTAAGCAGTTACCGTAGCCTATGGATGCTTGCAACACCAGGGGTATCACTCGCGCGTTGCCGACCCTGAAGAAATCTCTTCACACCCTTTGCCCTTTTTGAAATGAAATGAAATGAAATTAAATAAATTTATTCGCAGGGATACTCTCTTACAATTAAAAATCGGTCCGAATATTATATCCCGCCTTATTTTAAAGCATGCAAATACACAAAATTATTATAAATTAGAATTTCAAAAATAATTATTTAAACTTTACATTAATCAATATTAAAAGACACTACAAAAATTCAAAATAAAATGTCAATTACACATAAATATTAAAAATTAGGCCTATACCTATTTCCAAATTCAGCCATAAAATTTCAACCTTAAATTCAATTTTAAATAAAAGACACTACAAAACAAACAAAAAAATGTCAATATTATGATTATAATTTAGAGATTAAAAAAAATCCTGAATTGTATAGAAACATTTTTCAATAAGCCATTCTCGTAATTTAAATATAAACTTTTTAAGAGGCAGTTCTCTTATGGCCCTTGGAATATTATTGTAGACTTTCCTCATAAGTGTGTTAAAAACGTCGTATGAAACGCGTGTGCATTGATCATACTACTTTCGGCTCCCATATCATATCATAATTTACTATCAAACCCAAAGAAAATACACGATTAGCTAAACTATCGATATTATTAAAGCTGTCGACAATTTTCCTTCGATTCTGTCGCGTCACTAACGCTACGCCATATTATGACAAACATAATAAATACTGATTGATTAATTTTTATGCAGTGGTACGATTATTGTGAATTCTTCGCACTTTTCTTGAATTATTCTACCATTCGGAGTAATTCAGTTTAAGCCCTAGTAGGGCAAATATGAAGGTGAAGCTACCACCGGTTCAGAATTCAGCTTTCAACTGAGAAGAGTCGGCAAGATACTCAGCAAGTACATGATGAGACGAGGTTACATAGCATGCTTTTATTAGTTTTGATAAGCAAGACTCTATTCTTAAGGAATATAAACCTTCAGTTTCTGTAGGGGCTTGTTTGCAGCCTTGAAGGTCAGCGATTAGACTAGCAGCCAGCGCGCCGCCCACGGAGGTGGCAGCTAGTGGGCGGCGCGGCACCGGTGAAAACTGGTGGCGCAGCTTTGGCAAGCATCGGCGTCATGCCGTAAAGGAGCGGGCCGCTCTCTAGAAGAGCGTGGTTAGTAGGACTATTTGTGGCTTGCAATTTTTTCCAGTCATTGTAAAATTAACTTTAACGCATACGATCCAGAGGCCTCACTTGAATGTCAATGTATTTGCCGAGGCGTAGCCGTACTGATATAGTGAGTGGTGACCTTAATTTCCTATCACTAAACTGGGATCTTGAGAAATTCTTCGAGCTGGGACCACTTTGTAAACTCTTTTATGGCACACACCGATTCAGCTTTTCCTGTCAAACGGCTTGGGATGTATTTGAAAAGTATTTCTTGTAGGGAAGTTGCCGATGAATTAATTGCGTTTCGGCAATCATTCAAAAACGAAATCAGTATGTCCCTACAACCAATAAAACTTCCAATAAATGTAAAACACATTTAAATCCATTTCCGAAATGTTTACCTGTAATTCCGCGTCTATAACATCTTTTGGTTTATTAATGAAAGTGATTAATTTATACGTACTAGCTATATAACTTAGAGAGACGGCGGCGGTGTTATCAGTTTGCGGAATTCTGCTTGGGCGAGAAGTGCTCGGCTTAACTCGGCTATCATACAAAATAAGGGCTATCACACATACTTACTAGGTTACAAAATTTAAAATATAGAAATGACACTAAATAATTACGTAAGTCACTGGAATGAAGTTACTGAATGCTGGAATGTGACTTCAGCTGGAAGCTAGCTTAGATGCTATATATTTTTACTAGCATTTCCGACACGATGATTGCGGAAAAGGTGATAAAGACGAGGCGATGAAGGTAAATCGACACGGTGATGAAAGATATTGCGATGACGGTAAGTCAACACGGTGATGAAGAAAACGGCGATAAAGGTAAGTCGACACGGTGATGAAATACCAGGCATTCACACTTTAATTCACGTGATTGTTTTTGCACTTTTCATACACAAATTCGGGGATTCCGGGAACCTGACGGTTTTAGAAAAATTTTATTACTTTAATATATAAATATAAAAATAATACGACTGGCACCGATGGGATTCAGGGACCGACTGACTGGGTGAGACTCAATGATATGGATGGATATAGACTTGCAATAGAAAGGACTGGAGTAAGGGTTGGTCAGCAAAATTAGAAGAGGGAATCAAAGGTAATATAACAAAATTAGAAGAGGGAATTTTGTGAGAGGTAGAGCATAGCGTTTATTCGCTGTAAGAGCAGCTCGACTGGGGAAGTACTTACCCTCCACCTTACATAATACCGCAGCCAAATAACTTAAAGTTGTGTTCCTGCGTGAGTAAGGTCGCCAGAGCTCATAGGGGAGGGGGGAAAGGTCGGTAACAGGACGATTGACAACACAAATTAATTAGCTCCCTGTGCTCTTACGGCATGCCACAGGGTATCACCCTGGATCCTACTTTATTTTTATTATACGTCGGTATCGGTTACCGAAAGCTGGCACGTTCACAGTACTCACACATCACTCACCAATCCGCAGTGGGCAGTATCGTGGTGAAGTATCGCCCAGTCCCTCTCACCCTCATTTGTGAAAGGAAGCCTGTGCTCAGCAGTGGGACATTATAGGCTATGATGATGATGATGGTGATGATACAAGTGCAACGTGCAAATGTGTTCAACGTACCTGATTTAGTTAACCGACCTGTAACTAAAAACTATACGGAATTGATGTGATAATGTTCTCTGATGTGATGAACCAGTCCTACAATTTGATTAAAAATCAGAAAATCGGTTTATAGGCTCTAGTTAGCTTGGAATTTGCGTAGTAATAATAGCTCCCCTGACAACCATATTTTGGGGTTCAAGTCTCAAGTTTAATACCTACAAAACATTACTACGGTTCTGGTAGGCTTAATAATTAATTAGCTATATAAAAATATACCTACAAGAGACTGCATACACTCACTATAATTTACGCAGTGATTATTTTGAGTATAAGTTAATAATCAACTGTAATATGCGTATAATATATAATAATAATAGATTTGATACAGCTTTTAATTGCTTAATCTATTGTTAATTATATTTCCCATTTTTATGCAAGTAATGATTCCCTTTCTTTAGGTCCTAATTACTTTTAAGCAATTACTGTATCTTGTTGTTTATCTTTACTTTATATAACTTATAATGATTGTGTATTTGTAGTCTTGTTATGTCAAGTCTTATAAATGTTTATTGTTTTATCATATACTAGCTGCCCGGCGTGACTTCGTTCGCGTGGTGCTACCCTAGCCTACCCTACCCTGACAGCAAAATCTCCATTAACAAAATGATCCGCCATTTATTAAAAAATGTGATAAATGAAGAACCGCTCGACGGATTTTGTGCAAACTTCATATAAACCATCTACTAAATAGTCCGAACAAAGCCTAAACATTTGGTTTGGATAGGTGAGCCCGTTCTTGAGTTATAAAATTACAACGAAAAGTGGGATTGATTTTTACATATATAGATAGATAGATAGATTAGTGTAAGTGGTGTTTACCTTTATTAGTTGTGCATTTGATCTTGTTATTGTTATTTATAATCGTGAAATATAATGTGTTAGTGTACCAACTGCTGGTGAACCTTAAATAAATAAAATAAAAATAAATAAATAAATGTCCTTATAAAATAAATATACTAAAGTGTTTCATCTCACTATAAAGTACGGCATTCATAAAAATGTCGTTCACCATAGACTTGGAATATTATATAGAGTGATAGATAACAACGTTACCTTGCGCGAAGCGTGTGCAGTTTGCATATTGATGCATTCACATAATATAATATCGTACAATAATTGGTTTTTGACGGGCCAGTTAGCGCAGTTGGTTAAGATTCCACCCACAGGAGAAGGTAATAAGGTGAATCTGTGTATAATTGTGTATATTAAGCATGTACGTTTTTTTTTTATTGAAAATAAACGATAAGTACAAAAATTACTATAACATACACTACTCTATATATGTTATTATACACAAAATTAAAAAAAAAAATTAAAAAATTAAATAGTATTTACACACAAAATGTAGTACCAGTTATCTGGTTTCCATAGTTTAAGCTCTGCTTAGTTTGGGATCAGATGACCGTGTGTGAAGAATGTCCCGGGATAGGGTTATTTATTAACTAAATACTACGGATACCGTGGACAACTAAGCGCACCAATATCTCAATCCTTACGCAACTAAAAGTGAAAGATAGACTATCAACTATTTGTCACCGCCGTATACTCTCCTACTTTGGCCACAGAGCGAGACGCGGTGATGAAAGTTTGGAAAAATTGGTCGTTGTTGGAAACCTCGAAGGCAGGAGATCACGCGGAAGATCCCCTACTCGATGGACGGATCAACTACGGGAAAAAGGCGCCAAATTCTACGACGTGGTCCAGTTAGCCACCAACAGAAGTATCTGGAGGCAAGCCGCCCACGCTCTATCAAAGACGTCCGGTGACCACGATTTTCAGTCATGAAGAAACGACCACAGAGAGAGATTGACTAAATATAGATACGGATTCCTAATCTTTTGTCCTCGGTAAAAGTATCGATAGTAAACGAGATATTGGCATTAAATATATTACTTATATATTTTAGTCTTTGAAACTATGTACGCGCACTTCATTTCAAGGTACCCGTGCTCACAGACCGTACTCTCGTATAGTCGCTCTGTAATATTCTAACTCTATGTCGTTTACCATCGCTGACACAAATTCCGAATTGTTTCACACATTGTAAGTTATTGTATCTCATTCGTTCTTATTTACATGATAATAATAAATAATAAATATCCTGGGACATTCCTCACACACGGTCATCTGATCCCAAACTAAGCAGAGCTTGTACTATGGAAACCAGATAACTGATATAATACATATGCATACTACTTTTTGTTTGTAAATACATACCTAATATGCATAATTACACCTAGATTCAGGACAGTTTGGGAATCGAACCCACGACCAGCGGCGCGATAGACTCAGCGGTGGAATCTTGACCAGAGTCTTAACCAACAGCGCCAACTGGCGCGTCAAATGATGGAATAACACTACCGTTGACCAACATTTTAAGAAGTTATATAAACCTATTAATTACTTTGAAAATATCACCATATATTAAGTTAAATATCGTTTAGAACCTATGTCACACAATAAAATAAACGATTTAAAATATCACTCACGTTTTGTCCATACAACTTCAATGCAAACACTGAATACTCAATCCACAAGATTCACAATTAAAATCAATAGTCAACCAACATTGGTCAAATGATAAATGTAAAATGAAGTTGCAGCGAAGGGAAAATGGCTCATTAGGTCGTTTTTTTAAAATGTATGCACAAATAAACGGATTCTCCACGCTAAGGAGAGAGAACTGTGTAACTTATTGATAAATGGTTAAGGCATGTGCACACCACGTTAAGATAAGAGTTCTTTAGATAATGATTGATCGACCGAATTGTATGTCTGTTATTCACCTGTAAATCTATTTCCTATACTGGTATTTTTTTGTTTTTTTTTGTAATTACACAATTACAGCTGTCCCTTCGACATCTGTAATTTAATCTGAGATTCTGGGACCGAGATTATAATTTATAAGCGAGAACTGTCACAAGGCAATGCTAGCTATATGGAGCTAAGCATTAAATAAAATCACTTGGGTAATGCTTTCCTAAGCAAAACGTGCTTAAACTATTATTACTTCGTTTGTATGTAATGTCGCCGGAATGCGTAGGTATTATATGCATTTCATCACAATCTCATGGTAACTGATGATATGGCTATAAGTAGAGAGCATATCTCTAAAAGGGAACTGCCGGGCTATTGCGTATCTGGTGATCGTAACGAACCCCATTAATTATTTCATCCAATGACGCGCAAGCGGTATGATGCGACGATGACCATTCATGGGCACTGATTGGATGAAATTCTTTAATGGTCGTTACGATTACCACCAAAGTTACGCGGTAAAGCCCTTGGTTGAGAACCTGTACCCCGAGTGTAAAGCTTGCATAGAATTAACGTAACTAACGTTTTAGCTACTAGCGTTTTTAGTACAAGTTCTCTTAGAAATACACAAACGCGATAGGTATTTGGAAGCGTTACACTCAGGGTACAGTTCCCTTACGCCCGCAAAGACTACAGTATGTAGTCTTTGTACGCGCGTACGGCCGCCGCCGCCGCGCCGCCTCGCCGTACGCGCGTATTATTTTCTTAAGGCCATCTCACGTCCCCTTGCGGGGGGCGGGGAATCAATTGCGGGGCCGGTTGGCCCCTGTGTTGAGGTTGCGGTGTTGTTCGCCACATGTAAAAACATGTGGGGCCTTGGGAGTGGACTTTGCCAAGATGGTTATGTACTGCAATGTTGACAGCTAGTTTTCTTCGTGGCGCCATAGCCATTTATCGAGCCCGCCGGGTGTAAAAAGCCCGGCTAGCGATCGGCGGCGAGGCGGCAACGAGGATGATACGATGTGGATCAAGGGGGCGGGGCCGCTATCAATTCCCGCGCGTAGGACTTGCCTTCCGGGGGCCGGCAGTGCAGCGGAGCCAAGTTCTGCACGTGTGGCAGTCTTGACTGGTCGGCGCGCCGGAACATGCTGGTAGCAAGGCGGGTAATAAAGTCGCCAATGCTCTCGACTTGAAGGTCGCGTGCGATCACCTCGTTTCTCACGTACCAGTGAGCCGCAACGATGGAGCGCAGCGTGACGTTTTGTTGTTGCTGTAGACGGTTACGCTGGAATGGCGATAGTAACGCGTACCACGCCGGAGCTGCGTACGTGAGACGGGATCGCACGTAACATTTGTATACCCCTAGTCTTGTCCGTAGGGGCAGGCTGCGTGCCGAGAGCACTGGGCGAAGAAGGGCGCGGGAAGAGCGGACGGTGTTTATCACCTTGTCCACATGCTTGATCATAGAGAGCCGGCGGTCAATTGTGACCCCGAGATAGTTCGCAATCGGCGACCACTCTACGATCTGTCCTTGCATTTGGATCTTGGGAGGCAGTACGCGACGGGATCCTATGTAAACTGCCTGCGTCTTGGCCACGTTCACTGATAACCTCCAGGCAGCCAGCCATGCAGGTAGAGCGTCCAAGCAGCGCTGCATTTTGCGCACTGCGAGGTTGGAGTTTGTAGACGCGGTGTAGAACGCCGCGTCGTCGGCGTAGAGGGCCAGCTGCACGTTCGCTGGGACGGGGATGTCATCAGTGAACTTGGCGTAGCAGGCAGGCGAAAGGCAGCTTCCCTGCGGGACTCCCGCCTCAATCCGGTGCAGGTCCGAAGAGGCGTCTTGAACCGCTACGTAGAAGCTGCGATCACGAAGGAAGGATTCTAAGAGCTTGACAATGCGGCGCGGAGCGGTCGACAGCGAAATCTTGTAGACCAGACCGTCGTGCCAGACGCGGTCGAACGCCTTCTCCATGTCTAGGAATACTGCAACTGCGACTTCCTTCTTGTTCAGAGCGACAGTGAGGTAGTGCAGTACCCTAGACAGTTGTAGAGTCGTGGAGTGTTCGGCCCGGAATCCGAATTGCTCGGAGCGAGGCTCGATGTGTGGGACGAGGTGGAGCAGCAGGAGCTTCTCGAACACCTTCGACACTGTAGGCAGCAACGTAATGGGCCGGTAGCTTTCTGGTAACAGGGAGTTTTTCCCGGGCTTCAGTAGCATGACGACCCTGCCTGTTTTCCAAAGAGTGGGGAAGTGACTCAGGCGCAGGATGGCATTAAACAGGCGCGTTAGCGCCGCGAGAGCGCGCGGCGGCAAGTGACGCAACGCCATGTTTTGTATACCATCCGGCCCCGGGGCACTCCTCCGCTTTGTAGCAAGCAGGGCCCTCTGCACCTGTCCGGGAGAGAATACCACTGGATTCTCCTCATTGGCTATCGGCATACCGAAGTAGTTACGAAGGTGTTGCTCAACTGCTGCAACTTGGTCTTCATCGGTGATGGGATTGGGCCGAAACTGGCGTTCGAGGCTGGCAGCGAAGATGCTGGCACGATCAGCGGCTCTGTATCTCGGGGTTTGATCCTCGGCGAGTAGAGGGCGCACCGGCTCGGTAGTGCCTGCAAGGGACCGGCATAACTTGTGTATGCCGGACCATCCTTCTTCATCAACAGCTTGTATGTGTTGCTCCCAACTACTGGTGGCAGCGGCACATAACTCCTTTTTAATCCTCTCTGTGAGAACGTTAAGACGGTGCTTCATAGTAGGGCAGCGAATATTTTGCCATTGTGTACGCAATCTGCGCTTTTCCTTGATCAACCTATAAATCTGTATAGGGATTTGGCTGCGGATCGCGTGTACAGGGGGGTCCTTAGAAGAAGTAGCAACGGTGTTGTTAATTTGTAAGGCAAGCTCTGAGGCCAGACGGTCTATGTCCTCAGGTGAATTGACAGGAAGCGTAGCGAGGGACGGGTACGATTGCAACGTCTTGCGAAATAGTACCCAGTCCGTAATCCTTCTTGGGGTAAAAGTTTGTGACGCCCTTGCAGGTAGCTCGGTGAGTAGTAGGAGTACCGGCAAGTGGTCTGAGCCCATGTCGTCATAAAGCACCTCTTGCGCGAGGCGGCAGTCGAGCTCGTTATGTACGACAATGTCTAGGACGTCAGGTCTGTGAGACAATATTGCTGGATAGTGCGTAGGGACCTCCGGTCCCACTACGTAATAGCCTGCCTTCTCGGCGTCGTCGAAGAGGGCGGCGCCATTCGGGCAAATTTGGTTGGAGTTCCAGCCAGTGTGTTTGGCGTTGAAATCTCCCGCGATGATCGTGGGCACTTGGGCGTCCAGCATGGAGCGGATGTCCGGAGTGTGCAGGCGGTCGCGGGGGGGCCGGTACGCAGCATACAAGCGAATGGGCGAAGCGTTTTGTAGGCAAATCTCGATGCCGAGTCCGTACATTGCTTGCAGGTTCGCTCGAGGAAGAGGTTGATGGGCGATGCGTCGCTTTACCAGGACAGCCAGCCCTCTGTAGAAATGACCAAGTGGAGAAACTTCATCTTGTCTGTAGATTATGTATCCGGGAATCTTAACAACAAGTCGTGCGTACAACATTGTCTCGGAAATTAAGACAACGTCCGGATAGTACTCTGCAAGGAAAGCCTTGAAGGCGGGGAGTCGCCCATACAGGGCTTGGGCATTCCAATGCACGACTCTAAGGGTTTGGCGTTTTTCCGTAATGCGTTAAAGTAGCCAAACCTCTTAGGAGAGCCGCACCCGGGTCTGTACCAACCTGGATTGCGCTCATTACTTCGTACAGGGCTTTCAACGCTACGTCTAGCGGAATAGCCACTGCACTCGCCTCACCCTTCGTGGGATTGGGCGGTTGTCCCTGCCTCTTCCCTTTGGCTCTTGAGCCCGACGGGGCGGCTGTAGAGGGCGTTGAACCCGGTGGAAATGGGGCCGCCGGTGTCTGCACGGCGGTTGTCGATGTAGATGGCGCCACTGTAGCGGCGACTAGCGCGGGGTCGTCGGGCCGGGGGGGAGGGGCGGCGGCTGTCGCATTCGCCTTCCTTCCTTTCCTTTTCCGAGTCCTCTTCTTTTTGGGTGCCCCCTCTTGGCGGGGGCGGGGGTCGTTGGCCGGAGCCATCAAATTTCCCGCGGCCGACTCGGCCACTTGGTTGATGTCCGGGCGTGGGGGCCCCGTAGTGCGAGCAACTGTACCGGCGGTCTTGTTGCGCGCCTCTCTTCGCATAACGGGACATTTGACACTGTTCGCCGGATGTGACCCGTTGCAGTTTACGCAGGTAGGCAGCATATCCTTAGGGCGGGGGCAGTCCTTGGCAGCGTGTTGTTCTCCACATCGAACGCAGGCGAGGGGGCGGTGGCAGCAGTGCGACGAGTGCCGGAACTGCTGACACCGGTGGCACTGCGCCGGACCGCGTTTTCCGCGCCAGGAGTCGATTTTCACACCGTCCATACACAGAAGCTCCGTGATGAGGAAGATACCCGGTGTTAGATCTGCGGTGCGCTGTAATTGAGCGTAGAAAATGCATCCCGGACGGCCCCGGCGCGCACGGATGTGACGTACGTACTCGGGGATGTAGCCTCGGGCGCGAAGTTCTTCTTCGATTTCGGATGGCGGAGTGTCGGCAGGGAGGCCACGAATGGCCACCTTTAAACAGCGCTCCGCAGGCAGCGAATAAGAGAACCATGATAGCTTTTCTTCCTTCTCAAGCTTCATCAGGTAGGCTTCCCTCGGCGCGGGGGGGGACAACGACGCGGCGGACGCGGGCGAGACATCTGACGTGCCTGCGACGCTCTGGGTGGCGGAGGCAGCGCCTTCTGAGCCTGTAATGCAAGTAGACTTGCGATGCACTAAGGACGGGCGACGTGAACGAGACTCCGTAGAAACGACGCTCTCGTTGCTGCTTAGCTCTTCTTGTTCACCATCATCAGCCGACGACGAACTGGAAGAAGATGCCTGGTCTAGGACGACCATTTTTGTTCTGCCGTTAGGGCGAACACTACACCGCACGCACGGCCAGCCAAACCAGAGAGCCCTGCATTACACAGACTGGAAAAGTAGGCGCGCTGCGGAGTAGCGGACTACCGGACGCCAAGGGGCTTAGTATTCCCCTCCTCTCAGCCCCCAAGGGGGCCTCAAGGGCACCGATACCGGGAACGTCTTGACAAAGACGTAGCGGTTCGGTATAGATTTGTGGCAACCTGCCGTAAATAGAAACAAAGGCAGGTATCAAACACCAACGCTTGGACGGCACGAGCACAGCACGAAACACGAAAAACACAATGATGCACAAACGTAGAACCCCTATCCAACACTAACTCGACTCAATACCGAAGACACTAACAGCAGAGGAGGAATGCGGAAGGGACGGGAGCGCACAAGCAAACGTGTGTTCTTGCTAACGGACGTAGCAGTCCGTACGCGCGTAATCATAGAGGTGAGTAATATATAGGGCGCGTTATGCATGAATGAGGAGGCACACTGACAATTTATCCCGCTAGGTGTCGTATAGTCGCTGGTGCCGTCTATCTGTCAAACACCATACATTTTTTACCTATTCGTTATCAAATAAGTTATTCAATAATTATAATACCTTTCTGTAGTGAATTTTAATGCAATAATAAAGGTTTACACCAATTGAAAAGAAAAAAGCCGTGGATTATTTAAAAAAAAATGGACACCAAGCTCATAGGAAGATTATGCAGTTATCACTTCAAACCTAACGATTTTATTATAAAAGCCGGTTACTGGTTGGTTTAATTAATAGAAACTCATGAAAATCCATCAATTCAATATCAATGACAGGTACAGTGAGGGTGGCGCCATCTGAGATTAGCTTTGCCTGTCCCTCCCCATTCGCGCGAGTTTTCGCCCCTTCTGGACAGGCATGCGTCGCTTATGAGTCGCCGCCATACATATTCGCATGGTTTCGCAAACTACGAGACGCGTCGACAAACGGTTTGACATCAGTCCCAAGACGAGTTTAAAGTATATTTCCAATACCTAGCATGAGTTCGGTGACACATGGTATTTTTTAGATTTCTCAATGGTTAATGTTCATTTCGATATAATAAAGGGATACTATGATAGAGCGAGGTTTCATGAAATATTGATATACAACTGAACTGAACAATGAAGATATAGGTAAACAACCCTTAACCTTGACGACTCATCCTATGTGAAATAGAGTATAGTATATGAAACACGGCACACTTGGAAGTTTCCTTAGAACTGAGTGAAGAAAATACATTTACATTGATAAAGAGTTGTTTTTAGGGAAGAAAAACGAAACTCTTGCCATGCTAATAAGACCAAACCCTTACATATGCGTAACTTAAATTCGTATCATGTTGTTTCAACACAGCTGCTGTAGTCCATTGTTTTAGTATTTCCTTTTTTAAACATTCACTGTTTTATCTGTATTCTTCAATAATAATATGTCATTTAAAATATGGCTTACACGAGGTTTAGGTACAGTCAAAAGTCAAAGTTATCCTACATTCCTAACCTAAACTAATACTATAAAATAAATGTGAAAGTTTGACACCACTCAGGGGCTCTACCGCGTAACTTTGGTGGTAATCGTAACGAACACCATTAATTAATTTCATCCAATCAGGGCCCGCGAAAGGTCATCGTCGCGTCATACCGCGTGCGCGTCATTGGATGAAATAATTAATGGTGTTCATTACGATTACCACAAAAGTTCCGCCGGGCTCAATAGCCCTAAATATCATGTAATAATCTAAGCTTGTTTTGACAAGAGTAATTGCTGAGTTTATTGCTGGCTCTTCTCAGCAAATGCTTCCGAACCGGTATTAGAGTCAGACTTTTCATAAGTGCCTGCGAAGGTCTATTTGAATATGATTTTCAATTTGAATTTTGTTCCTCCGTTATAGATGTATAGTTACAAGAGCGCCGATAAATACTATTAAAATACTTAAGATTCTATAACACTATTCGGTTACTCCCACGGATGTATAAAATGATTCGTATGATTCTTTATACAGCTATTTACCGTACAGTAGCTACAGCTAGTAGCAATATAATTCTCACAAGGCGCTATTCTAGAGCTACACAAAGATTAAAAAAGGAAAGAAAGAAAAAACATTTATTTTGAAGTAACACAACACAATTACATACACTGTTACACAAAAAACAGTAAAAAGGTAAATAAAAGTAATAATAAATTGTGTTGTGTGACATCAAAAATGGACAGCGACTCAGTTGTAGACTGCAAGCCCAGTACAGGTACAGGGCTACGGCACAGATTTTGAGTTGCTGCCGTAGGTGACGTCACGAACAGCGTAACTAAAATAACATTTAAAACAAAGCAAAATAATACACACTTCACAAAATACCTCCCTACGCACTTGAGCGCTATAAACGCAACTTATAACTACTTTTAAACCCCTTTACCTACTAAAGTACTCTTTTACATCTCACGGTGGTATAAAATACAGTCAGCGACGCTATTGCATGCTCATTTATCACTAGAAGTATTTTTAAAACCCAAATTATGTATTTTTTTAGTACCTATTTCATAATTGTTCACTTATCAATTTTATTATACTCATTATATTAATGACCAAGAAATCGTGATTTTTCAAGATGGCGGATATTTAGATGTGCCAATTAGGTTACATGCTCTTAAATAATTTAAATTAAAAGGCAGATAATGAGAATGTGAATTGTTCTTTTCCACAAAACAAAATGAGATAAAAAAATATTTTTTTTTTTAATTGAAATACTTTGTGTTGCGCTCGTAGTGCAGATAGATTATCCGTTATTAATCGATCGGCAAAGTTAACGAATCCTCGGTGAAGACGGTATCCGGATGGATGACCGTACCACCTAATACCACCACCGATCCGCAGTGGGCACGCGTGTTGGAGTATCAACCCATTCCTTTTCACCCTCATTTATGAAAGGAGGTCCGTGCTCAGCAGTGGGACATAATGGGCTGATAATGATGAAATAAAACTTTAATAAAAATTGGATTAATTTGCAGTTGTCCACAATCTTAGCTGTTATCAAAGAACGTACGCCCACAAAGCCAAGAAGTACGTTAGCTTAGTACTTTTATTTTTTCTGTGCAAGAAATTAACCAACTTTCATGTGGCGACAATTTTTTGAAGATGATGGCCATCCATGGGTGCTTATTGGTACCCTTCTACGCCACAATATTTCCAACCTCTAATAACTCAAGTTCATTATAATATTTAAAACTGCATCATTTGTGGTCACCACTACATTATACTGGGTGGAGCTTTCGGGATGGCATATTTTCGAAACCTATGTTGGGTTAGTCATGCTGAACAACTTTTACTATACAACATAGGTTTCGAAGATATGCCATCTCGAAGTCTCCACCTGTTATACTCTATGCCACTACCTACCACAAAGTTTTAAGTACTTACTTTCGAATGTTATGAAGCGTTTTTCTTACTATTAACCTTAGCCATTTTTTCATAGACTACAGCTCTATAATTATTAATAATTTCATATTCTTTTCGTTCTGTGCTCAATGGAGAATTCGCTATAAAGAAGTCCACGTATATTTGGTAGTCCTGAAAGTCAAAGATCAACATTAATGTACATACAAAGTTTAATACCAGAAGATATAGGCTCACGGCCAGGGCTTCTCAAACTTATTTTAACTGACGCCCTTGGGATGTTGCAATATTTTTGCGACGCCCTGGCCTTATTGCCATACATTTACCTACTAATTGTAGTTCTAGCCTAATAACAATTTGTCAGAAAAACTCGAAATATATTCAATATTTTTGAAAATGAAAGAGCACTAGCCGTCCGCCGCGCGCCGCATCACAATGCGCATCGACTCGATCGCATCGACAAAGACAGCCAACCTACTTAGATCGCCTCACGACGCCCCTGGGATAATACCGCGGCGCACCAGGGCGTCGTGACGCACAGTTTGGGAAGCCCTGGCGCTAACCGATAAAATTCAAAATTTAAGTCTCGTCGCACAACATTGCTGAAGCAATAACCCTAGCCAAAGATACCATATTGACGTTGAAGACCCACCATACCATCTGAATATTTCTACAAAGTGCCTGACTGAGAAGAAGATAATTATGTGGGGGGAGGGGAAGACAGAGGAAGCCTAGACGCCTAAGACTCCAAATATAAAAAAAACATGTTTAATCTACCATATCTAAATGAATATGATCTAAATCATCCTGGTTAAGTTATCATGGACTCGTGCCTGAAGTAGGAACATATATGAGATGTTGATGAAGATGATGAAGATGATGAAGATGATGAAGTAATGGACAGTTTAGTAATCACCTCTAGAGTAACAGACTCGCATTCGTTTTCAATTAATTGTTCTAAGAATTCCATTGGGGACAGCTCTGTTATGTTTAATCTGGAAATTTAAAATATAATTATTGATAACAATCCACCTCAAATCACCACATATCAAAGCAGTGCCCGCTTTGATTAATTAATTTATTAAAGGATAGCCAACATGTATCGATCAACGATGTAGATCAACAGCTACATAATATCTGACTTGTATACTAAACAATTTGTTAAAGTACAGTTTTGTTAAATTTTTCAATTTGTGAGTGAAAATATCGGAAAGGAAACTCTCATTTTCTAATAGAAAAACTTTAGCTCTAAAGACAACAGTTAACATTTTTAAGTGACATCCCTTAATCCGTGTTACAATCCAATTTTGTTTTTGTTTTTTCAAAGCCGAGTGCGGCGGGAACAATAAAAAAGAAAAAAACTATTTTTAACCGACGAAAAAACGGTCGACGCGTATATATTTTTTTATGTATGATCACGCATAACTTTTGACAGAGTAGTCCGATTTTGATCATTCGCTTTGCTTTAATTTTTAAGGCGATGATAGCTCAGTGGTAGTGACGTCGGATACCGAGACGAAGGTCCCGGGTTCGAATCCTACAATGAGCTTGAGCTTTCGGTGAAGGAAAACATCGTGAGGAAACCATAGCACGGTGGTAGGGTACTTTGTAGTACCCGTCTGGCTGGCTACCACCCTCAAGTTGAAAATCTGTCGCCAAGCACCTATCGGTGTGTTCCGTCAGCTGCACTTGAGAGCCAGTTCCTTCTAGGCTTTGTGTGCTTAGCACCTTCGACCACATCATCACTTACCATAGTGAGATTGTGGTCAAACACAGGGCTATACACAGTAAAAAAAAAAAAAAAAGATATCTTAATATATAAAATGATAAACTGATTGTTGATATATCAACGCACAGCCCAAACCGCTGGACCTAGAGATTTGAAATTTTGCTCACAGATACCTTATACAGTGGAGGCATCCACTAAGGAAGGATTTTTGGAAATTCCAGCCCTAAGAGGGTAAAATAGGGGATGACAGTTTGTATGCAAGTCCGTCAGTTTTGAAGTTAGGATCTTCAAATTTTGTGTTTAGGCTGACGATTGAAAATTAATGTATAGTTATCTCAGCGTTTGTGATAATACCACCCCCGAAGGGAGGAAAAGGGGGATGAAGTTGGGTATGCAAGGCCTTTAATTTCAAAGTAAACTTCATGAAATGTATTACTATACGGTTTAGGCATCCACTATGGAAGGATTTTTGGAAATTCCACCCCTAAGGGGGTAAAATAAGGGATGAAAGTTTGTATGCAAGTCCGTCAGTTTTGAAGTTAGGATCTTCAAATTTTGTGTTTAGGCTGAGGATTGAAAATTAATGTATAGTTATCTCAGCGTTTGTGATAATTCCACCACCGAAGGGAGGAAAAGGGGGATGAAGTGGTGTATGCAAGTCCTTCAATTTCAAAGTAAACTTCACCAAATATATTATTATACAGTGTAGGCATCCACAAAACAAGGATTTTTAAAAATTCCACCCCTAACAGGGTAAAATAAGGGATGAAAATTTGTATGAAATATATCAACGCATAGCCCAAATCGCTGGACCTAGAGATTTGAAATTTTGCACAAAGATACCTTATACAGTGTAGGCATCCACTAAGGAAGGATTTTCGGAAATTCCACCCCTAAGGGGTTAAAATAGGGGATGAAAGTTTGTATGCAAGTCCGTCAGTTTTGAAGTTAGAATCTTCAAATTTTGTGTATAGGCTGACGATTGAAAATTAATATAAAGTTATCTCAGCGTTTATGATAATTACACTCCCGAAGGTGGAAAAAGGTGGATGAAGTTGGGTATGCAAGACCTTCAATTTGAAAGTAAACTTCACTAAATTTATTATTATACAGTATATGTATCCAGTAAGGTAGGATTTTTGGAAATTCCGCTCCTAAGAGGGTAAAATAGGGGATGAAAGTTTGTATGGAAGTCCGTCAGTTTTGAACTTAGGATCTTCAAATTTTGTGTATAGGCTGACGATTGAAAATTAATGTAAAGTTGTCACAGCGTTTGTGATAATTCCACCCCCGAAGATGGAAAAGGGGGATTAAGTTGTATATGAAAGTCCTTCATTTCCACAGTAAACATCACTAACTATACAGTGTAGGTATCCACTAAAGAAGGATTTTTTAGTATTACACCCCTATGGGGGTAAAATAGGGGATGCAAGTTTGTATGAAAGTACATCAGTTCCGAAGTTAGGACCTTCAAATTTTGTGTTTAGGCTGATGATTGAAAATTTATTTATATATGCCTCAGCGTTTTTGATAATTCCGACCCCGAAGGGGTAAAAAAGGGGATGAAGTTGTGTATGGAATTATACTAAATTTATTATTTAAGCTTATAGTTGGAAACTAACGCAACGAATATCGGTGTTGTTGGAATTTGAACTCTTAAGGGGTGTAAAGGGCGATGTAATTTTGTATTGAAGTTGTTCATTCACACAATTTTGTATTGAAGTAAAAATTATGTACACGTGTATCATGTTATTAAGAAGCCTACTGCCGCCATCTATCTGTCTGTCTGCCACGATAAAATTTCTCAGCTGTCTGTTTGAGGAACTTTTGGATAGATCTCCGCCCGTCGATCTGTCAGTCTGCTACGGGCAATTTTTAAATTATAATTTCATATTTAAATTTAATACTAAGGTGTCAAACAAGCATACGGCCCGCCTGATGGTAAGCGGTCACCGTAGGTATCACTCGTGCGTTGCCGACCCTACAGCAATATCTTCACACCCTTTTTTAAGACCCCCTGGCTATACTCCTTTGGGAAAGCCACGGTGGGGAGCTCATTCCACAGCCTGAGTGTACGCGGTAGAAAACTCCTTTGAAATCGCACAGTAGAAACCATTTCGGTTCCAATATATGAGTATGGACTCCCCGTCCATGGCGAAAGTTGCGATGGTAGAAGGTAGCCCGTGGGAATCAGATCAAACAATTCTTCAGAGAACTGTCCGTTGTACAAGCGATACACACATAAGGAGACAGTCTCTCCTCAGACTGACAGACAGACAGAAACATCTCAGCTGTCTGTAAATTATTGAGAAACTTGTGGATATAGGTCCCGTGTATTCGTCTGTCTGTCTGTGTGCCATAAGCAAATATCTCAGCTGTCATGAAATGGTTGAGGAAATAGGTCTCATAGCACAATTTTAGATAAATAATCCCGATCTCGACACCTCCCAAAAAAAAACATATTTCACCTTCCCATACATACACGGTGCATATTCCTGACGGTAAATTTTCAGATCTTCTTCTTCAAATCGGGAACGTAAACTTTCCACAAATAGATGGGTTGATACAAATACCAATTTAGGTATAAATAAAATGTATACTGATGTTACAATGAACACAAACCGATAGAGTGGTTATGCGCGAGAGAGCCATTATGACTCCCAAAAATGACCAACCCGCTGCGATAAATGAAATGTTGATTTATTAATTTGAAGGTTGTTGCCACCATGGTCGATATGGATGAGTCGGTTAATTATCCTGTTCAATTTTTAAACTAGATCTTAATCTGCTGGGCAATCCATATGTAGGTGCTCCTGTCATAATGATAAGAAATATACGGCCTCCAAAATTGTGCTGTGGAACTAGACTTCAAGTAACAGCTCTCCGCCGCAATGTTATTGATGCCAAAATATTAACTGGTCACGATACGCTAGATGAGAAACAGTCTTTGTGCCGCATATACCATTGATCCCAAAGCGTTCGTTTAATTTAAAAGTGTACAGTTCCTTATCAAGGTTTGTTTCGCGATGGCTATTAATAAATATAAATCACAGGGAAAAACTCTGATATTTGCTAGAGTTTATTTGCGACAGGACTGTTTCAGTTGTATGTGGCATGCTCGCAATCAGCTTCAATCTACCTGAACTTATGTCAAATATCACACGTAGTGGCGGGCAATAGCCATGAACAAAGCTCTATATTGTTACAAAGAATCATATCTAGAAAAAAAAACTACGAGGACGAAGTCGCGGGCTAAAGCTAGTTTATTTGTAAAAATTTGGGTTACAAAAAGATTCCAAATTCTGCCATTCCAAGCACATAATCATCTGCCTGCCCTGCTCCCAATCATTTGGTGTTGGCGCAATATGTATATTACACTTATTAAATTCGTCTCTTCTATCCGTCATACCAGCATTCACTCCTTTCTTCCCCATATCATCCTTCACACAATCCATCCATCTCTTTTACGGTCTTCCTCTTCCCGTATATCCATCCACTTCCATATTCATAACCAGTTCAACAATTCCAAGCACATTAAATGTAAACATCGATCGTATCGAAAGCGCGAGCATCGTGGGCCAGTTACCTTGTGATCCTATCAGCATTCATGATATTGTTGAAAGCCTCCACAATTACTCCAAAACCGTATCCTTGTAGCAATTGAGCTAATGGTTGCACACAATAGTCACGGGGCATACTTTTTATGCTGAAAAATCATCAAAGGCATAGTAATATTAAACAGCCTACAGTGATTTCACCTGCATTCTCAGTATAAAATGTCTCTCTGTCTATAGTCGCTCCCTCATGTCTGAGGATCGTGGTCAGCTTTCGGTTTACTTCTAGAGCTCCCTTACGACCGTGTAAAATTTTGATGTACACAATGAAAATCTCAGTCTAACGTATTAGCTCGTATAGCGGTCAAAAGGTAAGCAGACCAACTTTCGCATATATAATATTACTAGTTTTCACCCCGTAGTTACACTCGCGTTCCCGGGGGATATAATATTCCCAGGATAAAGTATCCTATACGGTATTCCAGGTTAAAAAGAATAAGAATAAGAATAATTTATTTAGACACACATAATACAAGAAATGATATAGTATATAGTAGTATAGTAGTATAGGATATAGTAGTAGTAGTAGTTCAGAGAAGCACTGCTGTCCGTGATTTAGGTGTTACACACGATACGAAGCTCCTGTTTGACAGGCATATTGGGGATATAGTGGCTAGAGCTTCTAGAGCATTGGGATTTGTAATGCGCATCTCTTCTAGCTTTAAGAATGCCAAAACATTTAAAATTCTGTACTGTACTTTTGTCCGATCTATATTGGAATATGCCTCGCAAATTTGGAATCCCCGTTATGAGAAGTATGTGGTGCGACTAGAGCGAGTCCAAATGAAGTTTATTAAGCATTTATGTTTTCGTTTAAGAATTCCATATAAGTCCTGTAATTACTTAAACGTATGTAAAAAATTTCATCTTCTTCCCCTTGTTAAGCGGCGAGAAATAGCGGATATCTCGTATTTATTGAAGATAGCATCAAATGCAGTAGATTGTTCCGAATTACTTTGTAAATTAAATTTAAATACTCCTTCTCGATCGTATCGGAACTATCCATTACTTAATGTCCCGCTTGTCCATTCTAATTATAGACAAAATTCTTTTATGTGGAGAGCAAGCAACAACTTCAACACCATTGCTAGACATCATGATTTAGATCTTTTCAACACAAGCGTTACATCGGCGAGGCGATTACTAAGCAATGACTTTTTCAATTAATGCATTACTTATGAACTGTCTTAGAATTATTTGGCGGGTATGTATCTGAATTATTATTTTATTTTCATTTCCATGCTATGTAAAGAGTGTGTTGTTTAACTCATCACAGATTTAGTTTTTATACTAGTACCTATAAGTGAAGACCTGTTATTGGCTTCCTGATGAATATTAATGTTTTAAGTTTTGTATTTTAAATAGCTGTTGGTCTTCCCATAATAAATAAATAAATAAATAAAATAAATAAATAAATAAATATAACAAGTAAATAATTAAAATTAAGGTGTGTCGTAAAAAGGTAATCGCTCAGCATGAAGTTGCTACTAGTAGTTGAAGGTTATGATAAACCTGCGTGGCATATTGCACATTAGGAGTGAAAACTATTAGATCCAATTCTGGGATGTTATAGATATGAAATTTCGGATCTGGACATGTGAATAATGTATTGTACCGGTTTCAGATATGTTTCCGGATATAAAATTATTTCGGATATCCGATGGTTTTCTTTTAGTTTCAGTTACAGATATTAGTTTTTAGGAAAGCGCGGCTCGGCGGGCTGAAACTTACCATGACGAGCGAGTCCATAACATCCCTGATACGTATAAAACTTACCTTTGTAACTTTTTATAAAAGAATTGCTGCAAAGATCCATAATCCGTTCTCGGCACCAAAATGATTTCATTGAACAAAGATGTCATGGGTTGTGTCTGAGCAGACAAAGGGTCGCTACATGTTGCTAGGATACAAAACGAAAGATCTCAATCTTTAGGATTATTCTATCTCAAACAGTAAGTTGTACACACAGGTTAGCTCAGGCGACGCGACACAACTTTTGACTCTACATTTACACTGTTCCTTTTAGATACTGTTTTAGGTACTCAGGAAAATTTTGTTTTAATGATTGTCCCGTTTCGATCAGTATCATTAAAAACTGGACAAATAAGGTTTCCTATCGAAGTACTAACCGCGCCATCTTCAATTTGTGAACATTGTTTTTATAAATGATTAAAAATTTTGAATTTACCAATGAAAATAATTTTCTCCTCAAGTGGCATAGTTTTCAGTAGCTTGGATAAAGCTCCCTTCAATGAATGTGCATTCAAATATTGATCTTCTGGCGCAACCTGAAAATTATAGTTTTCCCGTACCATTGAGACTGCATTCAAAAAAATTCGGCCTCGATCGAATATTCTCGGGCGCTTGCAACACATGAGGGTGATGCCTCATGCCGTGTGTTGCAAGCGTCAAGCGTTACCGACCTTTCCCTCCTCTTTAATTAACTCTGGCAACCGTACTCACACACAGGAACAAAACATTCAGGTATCTTACTGCGGTATTATGTATCCTTTGTAAGTCCTACTGATAACTGCTGTCTGCTTATTGTCAGCAGCTCGTGTCAACTGACGAAGCTAGGCTTTTCTCATCATGTGTTGACAACTTAATTTTTCTTTGTTTTGAATTCATCAGTTGCCAACCAAGATTTGAGGTCTTTGTTAAAGCAAGGGGTGTTCTACATTGCGCGATCACATAGCGTTTAGTCTAGAACGCGTCTACCAACGTGGTTGGTTCTTTCTGTGATAGATATTACTTACTAATAACACTACGCACCACCGAAAGTGGAGTAGCATTGCGAAAGAAATAACACTTCCAAGGATAACATTGACTTTGAAGATCCACTATGTGCACAATCTATACTCTGTTCTGACTACTCTGTTATGAGTGTCCGACTACGAAGAAGAAGAGATAGATATGGTTTATCCACTGCTACTTCTACTTGCATATGCTGTAAGACTATAAAGAAATATCCTTTGTAAACATATAACTTTAGCCGAAAAAACGCAGTAGTTTGTTAAAGTATACTCCTAGCATAAATGTGGTTCGACCAACTTTGAGTGCTAAGCAAAGAAAATAGTTATGCTGATCTCAAAACGTATGGTTTTGATTTTTTTTCCATTTATTTAATTGTTGAATGTTATTACCGTTTTAGAAAACACTTTCTCTACGTTTCTCATGTATATAACGGCAGGTTGGAATGCTCTGGCGGCTAAAAGCACTTGATTTAACACTTTGGCGGGATTATCTAACTTTGCACTGAATTCTTTTGGAGATATATCTATTTTGACTGCATCTGAAATGGAGAACACATATTTTTTGTATTTCTTATCACAAAATGTGTCAGTTGGACTCACGCCTAGAAAATAGCAGATACTATATAGAAATTATTTACTATTAGTTTACAAACATACAGTAGATAATAAATAAGTTAAAAACCCTGACTTTCAAGTGCTGCTACCACAACACATAGATAGGTCCTTGGCGACAGATTTCAAGTTGATGACATTCCAATGGGAACTTACTACAAAGTACGCTCCTACTACGATATTATGGTTTCTCCAAAAGCATATTCCTTCGGAGATAAGAATCTCCATCACGCCTCAGCATTCAAAGAACGTAAATTAGTTAATACAGCGTATTGCTTCCTCAGTTATAATGAGGACTGCCAGGCTCGTACTTCCGTAGGCAGGTTGTGGGAGGGTTGATTTGAGTGTTCAAACCCCGCAAAATCTTCGAATAATATTTAGATATATATTACAAAGCATATCATATTGTGTTTGTACCTATATGCACATATACCTGAGTAACATAGGCACAAGTGAGGATGAACACGTGTTTTATGTTTAACAAACCAATTTCAGCCCTGAGGTCAGCAAGGGAGTGGAACTTGCTTCCGACATCTGTTTCCTATAACTATTACATTCTAAGGAATTTCGAGACTTGAGTAAATATTTATTCTAGGTAAGTGTGCTTCATTTGGCTTCCTAATCGTCCTTTATCGGCGGGTCAGTGGCCCAACGCAAGCCCTTCTAGGCTAATCTCCAGAAATACCGATACGATTGCTATAGGCGCCTGATACATACTTTTTGTCCCGTCAACGCGGGAGAAACAGCAGTGGACAGCTAGTTTAGTATAAAAGGAACTACAACTGAGCTATAATCGTCTTAATCTATTAATTACTTAATTCTCCAACTACAGCATCAATCAGGAAAGACTTCCCATTCCTCGGCGGGCCTAACAGCATGACGGCCTTGTTCCGCTTAGCACCAGGTTCTATTCCGATCCCGAAGATACAAGACAGCACGAGACGTCGTTTCACATCACCGTAGCCTGGTAGTGGAAATCTGTGAATATCTAGAATGTTGAGCATCATCATACTAAGAGAGGTTTATTTTCTTGTCTTATGAATTTAGCCCGTTTTTTTTCTGATTTACTTAAATTGTCGCAGAGTTTTCAGCGTACCGTTTAATCGTTGGATGGTAATTGAGGAACACCATGCTACTTCTCTCTAAAAGTAAAGTGGTAAAGATACTGGGGCTCTTCAAAGGGGTAAATAATTTTTTACAGTGTTAGCAACGCGCAAGTGATATCCAAGGTGTTGCATGCGTTCATAGGCTACGGAATCTACGGAACCATACCATCAGGAGAGTCTGCTTGTTTGCAACCTCGGTGGTATAAAAAAAAGTTAAATGTCGAAAATGAAAAAAAACATGGTGTTCGAGTATAAATACGAACAGTCACGTCAATAATAACATACTTGGGATTAGGATCCTGTTCATTCAACTCGCTGGCTGCATAATTGAAATCACCAAAAACATCCCTCAATTTGGTAGTTGGTTTTGTTATAATGCCCAAATCGAATATTTCCTAAAATTAAAATAAAATAACTGTAATTATTATCTTTGTTCCTCTTTGAAACTCTCTCTCTCTCCATTTATTAACTGAGGGATCCTTGGACCGTCAGATGGAAAAGAACGAGAAACTCTTTTTTTTTTTTTTTTTTTTAATTAACTGATCCTAACTAAAATGAATGGTCAGGTGGTATTTTATTCATCGTTGGCTGAAATTCGTACATTTGCGGCAGTATTTAGAGCAGTCATAGAAACAGTTATAAACGTAAAGTGAGTTTGTTTGTTCGTTTGTTACCTCCTCTCAACGGCACAACTCCGGCACAACGATGATGCAAATTGGCACATGGCTATCTGCGTACAGTAGTACCCAACTGAAAAGGCGCGTCGTGAATCTTCGTTCGCACAGAAAAGAAAGTATGGCCCGAAGATTAACGAAATAATGCTAAGTTTTAAGCATCAACCTTAGATTACTACGATAAGGTTCATAATACACTGCAGCTGTTAGTTCCGTCTCACTCGCAAGTCACGCATCCCCCTCCGCACACATGGCGGCAGCCGACCAATAGCATTTCCCGCGCTTTGAAAATGTATCTTCGCAGGTACATCGGTAAACCATATTAGTTGGGTACTACTGTACCAAGGAAGGAGGGCCATAGGCAGTAGCTATTTCAAAATACTTTTACCTCAAATTCTTTCTCCAGTTCATTATTAATGATAAAAGGTTTAGGAATAGGAGGAATTTTTGGCTTTTTTCTTGCTTTCTGTTTCGGAAACTTCATTCCTATACGTTCGAACATAATCTGATGCATTTTGATGAGAAGTTTTAGATCAGTTCTGTAATGTAAACATAATGTAACTGAAGGATAACATTTCAAGCCAGAATCGTGACCTGTTCTCCTGCAATCTAGTTTCATACATTCAACATTGGATGATGTCTGTGCTGAATCGTTTATTGATCAGAAGAGTGATTCACATCCAGAATTTGCTTATCCAAATCGTAGCAGTTAATTAAAACAATGAATGCCAGCCGAAAGAGAAACAAAAAACACATCTGTGAATAACTACAAAACTTGGTCTTTTTATATCGGTTTTCCAAGCTGACGGTAAGCCTGATGACCTATTGAGACCAGACATGGCATGGATGCCAGAGAGATTATTTAAGTGATTCCGACCTTGAAGAGTTCTATCACACATTTTCTCAAGAACCACCATGTTGAAGAACTTTGACCAACTATTTAATTACCCCTTTGGGCACGTCGTATGAGAGAGGTAGAGCGTAGCGTTTATTCGCTCCAAGAGCAGCTCGACTGGGGAAGTACCTCCACCTTACAGAATACCGCAGCCAAATAACTTTATGTTTTGTAAAGTTGTGTTCCTGCGCGTGAGTAAGGTCGCCAGAGCTCATAGGGGAGGGGGGAATGGTCGGTAATGCGTGAGCGATGCTTCTTGTGTTGCAAGCGTCCATATGGCTACGGTAACCGCTTACCATCAGGCGGGCCGTAAGCTTGTTTAGCGACTAAGTTGTAAAAAAAAAACGTCATAGTTAACCTATTCATAATAATATCTTGGACATTCTTCAAACACGACTAATAGATCCCAAACTAAGTAGAGCTTATACTATTATAAGCAGGAAGTACCAACCTCATTAAGTTATCAACAATCTTTCTACAATCTTTATGCAGCTGACACATCAGCTCTTCAGTCAGAAGTGGCTTCAAATATCCATATATGGAATCAGTGCATTGTTCTGATGGTAACGTATCGTACATAGACCAGCATGTGTTGTAGTTTTGTAGGGCCTGAAAAACAAGATTATAATGCTGGCAGGATAGAACTAAACGGTGAAGCTACTACGCATCATTTCCTCATGGTAATGAACTTCATTGGGCTTAATGGCTCTCATATCTATAGTTCTATAATCCTTGACCCGTTTAATGTTCACGTAACAAATATAATAGCTACTGATCACTACTGACCTATCTGATCGCTTGCGCTTTAATATAATAGCTAGAACTAGCTGTCCCCCGCGGGTTCACTCGCGTTCCCGGGATAAAAAGTTGCCTCTGTCCTTCTCCATACCATAGGCTATCTGCATGCCAAATTTCATGATGATCCATTGAGTAGATGAGGCGTGAAGGCGTAACAAATAAACAAACAAACAAACTCAACAATATAATGGAATTGCAGATAATTAATTATATTCAATGAAGTTCATCATAACGCGAACTCAAGGTGATAGAGCCAGATTATTAGATGATGGTGAACACTAAAGAAATATTATTAGGCATGTTCACTGTTGAACATAGGCTTTCTCCATAGATTTTCGCAGCAAAAATTGTTTCTACTGTGAATATGTGAAATGGCTTTTGTTTCGACTACAATGAGACGATAAAAACATCATAGCCTAGAAAGAAACAGAAGCATCATAGCCTAGAAGAAGTGCAGCTGTTGGAATAGAATGAATATTGGGTCCAACTTTATTGCAGTTATTGTTAAAAAAAAAATATACATGCTTTTTTGGTGACTGTACATGCATTGTCTTCAAATATACTAATATTTACCATATATCAAGTTAGTCCGACCACTGGAAGTGGGTGAAATTCGATTTGCCAGATTGCCGATCATACATACATACATTGCAACTTTATAAAAAGCTTGTATTAAAATTAGATAATTCTGTGGACTTACCTCTATCAACTCAGACAAACATTCCGACTGCTTAGGCTGGTACCCAGGGTCTTCAAAAGGATTGCATCGTAGTTTCAGCATCTGTGCAGCTTCTCTTTTTTTTTGTTCCTTTTCCTGTTCCGCCTTTATCTTAGCGTTTATTTTGGCCTGTTTTTTCTCCGCTTTTAGCTGAAATA
Source organism: Achlya flavicornis (assembly GCA_947623365.1). Classification (NCBI taxonomy): domain Eukaryota; kingdom Metazoa; phylum Arthropoda; class Insecta; order Lepidoptera; family Drepanidae; genus Achlya; species Achlya flavicornis. The sequence goes on along the minus strand of OX392467.1, from coordinate 19,703,270 downwards.
GATATTTAGGTCATGAGCTGATAATTTATTTGATAGATTGAACAATATTTCCCGTAGGCTAACCCCCTTATTCATAATCGCTTTTTAACTAAATCAGTGTAATAGTGTCCTCCGTCTCACTCTTTCGATCACCAAATGTCACGTGTCAAATAATAAAGACTTCGGAATTTTAGCTAATCAACGTTTGATAACTTCATTATGAATAAGGGGGTTAATCTTTATTCACTAGCTGTTCAATAAATATATTTATTTAGAGTCTATGTTTGCTTAATATTAATATAGACCCTGTGTTTTTAATATTATTGGGATAAGTATTTTATCGAATAATTCAAGTTACTGATATCTAACGATATAAACTATAAAAGATGCTGTTGTAGCATCGATTTTGCCAATATAATCTGTATCTTGATGGGCCAGTTAGCGTGGTAGGTATCCTATCTGCAGATCGAGGGTTCGATGCCCATACATTATTATCATTATTCATGAACATGTCTGCATGTCCTGAGTCTGGGTGAAAAAGCACATCAGTTATCTGGTTTCCATAGTTCAAGTTCTGCTTTGTTTTGAAATGTATTCAATGCTTTAAATGATTTTTGGGAATGATCGGTATTTCTGTGAACGCGCTCAAACTGACCGTTTCTGGAGACTTTCCTTTATTCGCTGCTGCTAACTTCTCATCTTCAGCGATCTGTTCCTCAACCGAGTTGAAATCCCCACGTATCACCAGTAATGTACCCCCTTCTACTTCATAAGGGTACTCCGGAAAGAATCCATAATCATAGTACCTAGAAATGAGAACTAATAAAATATTGTTACTGGTTGTGTTTTAAAAGAAACCTTTATATTTTTACAGTCACTGCTAAATATTGAGACACCTAACAGTGTTTCTCAGGCTTCCATGACTAATCCGAATTTTATTGCTGGTATATGAAATCAGTCTAACCATTCACTTTCACCCTAATTTGTGAAAGGCTGTGCTCAGCAGTGGGAAATTATAAGCTGATAATGATGATGATGAACATATTCAATGAGGTGTTGTGTTAAGTGCGGTGAGTAAGGTAAGCAATCCATGAGGAGGCGTTGTGGCTGTGTGCAGGGACCAACGACTCTTGTCAACACCAACTCACGATCCTTACAGTCGGCAACATGCGAGTGATACCCTGGTGTTGCAAGCATCTCTATAGCCTACAGTAACTGCTTACCGTCAAGGGTAATATTAAGGGTAACGTTAAGGGAAACGTAAACTGTAACGTACAGTACCCCGAGTGTAAAGAATTTACGTTTGTAAACGCTTACTAATTAGTTTGCGTTTACGGCACTTCTCTATAGAAATTGGCACAGCGCCTCTAGCGGAATACTCATGGTACTAATTTCTCCCATGTACAAATTTATAGTTACCGCAAACGCATTAGTAAGCGTTTATTAACGTAAATTCTTTACACTCGGGGTACAGGGTAACGTAAATGGTAAAGTTGTTTCAGCTTTGTCAATATTAGAGAAGCCTCACCATTCTTTAAACCATGCATGAATGTGTTCCGTGATGTCAGCTATCTGATTGTCTTTCTTCAACAACATTATCCTCAAATTTTCTTTCTTCATATCTTCCAAGTATTTACTCTGAATTTTCAATCTTACTTCGTGACGATGTTCGTAAATCTGCAAATATATTTAAATAATAAAAGAATATATTTTATTCTATGTAACGCTGACTCGACCGACAAAAGTTGTTCTGTCAAAAAACAATATTAAGTTTGTACGGAACCCTCGCAACTCGCACTTTTTTCTTTGTCAAATCGGCTTAAATTACTGATTGCGATGAGCGGCGCTTTTCACCCTTCCACCCTCATTTGTGAAAGAGGCCTGTGCTCAGCAGTGGGACATTATAGGCTGATGAGATGATGATGATGAGCGGCGCGTATTTTTTTTTATTTTATTTATACATATAAATCTACAATCTACGCCGATCCCACAACGAGTAGTCTAAAGAGCGTTCTGCGGTCAGGTTCTCCTTGACTGCCGCGGTCCATGTGTGCAATGAACAAAAGCGCTTGCATAGATTTCAGTGAACGCAGAAAGAGTTCTGATCCGATGCCGATCCCACAGCGAGCGATCTAGAGAGATCGCTCGCTGATCGGCATCTTAACCCACTATCGCCATTCAATCAAACCTTATTATTCTCCTCATCAAAGAATCGCCTCTGCTTAAAAGGATCTGGTATGAGACCTAAAATGACATCTCTTTTCGATTCCAAGTAGTGCTGTCTTTTAATTACCATGTAGTGTCTGAAAAAGAAAAAACGGTTCATGCCGAGTACGGAATAGTACCCGCCTGGGTAGCTGCTACCTTCAGGCATAGATCTGTCACCAAATACCTTCGGATACACCATAGGCATGATCTGTATCAACCAACTTCCTTCGATAACATAATGACTTTGACTATATGAGAGCTTTATGCCGGCTGTGTGCGGGGATAAATGGTCTATTACATCTTCGAAACTGACCGACTTTCATACACACTTTCATCCCCTATTTTACCCCCTTAGAGGTGGAATTTCGAAAAACCCTTTATTAGTGGATACCTACTCTTCCCAAAGAATATAAACTCTAAATTGTATGTCTCTAGGACCAGCGGTTTAGGCTGTGCGTTGATATATCAGTCAGTCAGTCAGGACTTTGAATTGTATATATATAGATATACTATAACTTACTTCTTTGTTTGAGGGAAAACATCTTAAAAAACGAATGACGTAAGTGCATTACTAATTCTAAAATCTGCACTGTATCGGCTTTTCTCTAGCTAGTGGAAGTCAATCCCTTACGTAGTAGGTATTTATATATTCTGAGGTATAAAGTTTAATGTACTGCCTTTAGATAGTTTTGATAGTAGGTACATATCAATATATTACCTAAAAATCTTCTGAATCAGAGCAGCTGCAACATTTTTCATTTGTATCGAAGCTTCTTTACCAGTCTTACAGAAATAAGTTCTTCTATGGCGGCACTTTTTTCTAAAATCTATCATGAAGAACATTCTGTAATATTAAAACGTTTTACTGAGAAGATAGATGTCCGAGACGGGTGGGGTAGGTCCTTATGAATCGACTTTAAATCTAGTTCACTGATGTTTAGTTCGCCAAGCAGACCATCAACTCCAGCTCGATATACTGAATGAGAGGAAGTAATCCTTAAAATTCAAAATCATTTATTCAAATAGACCTTCGCAGGCACTTATGAATCTAATACTCTAATACCGGTTCGGAAGGTTGCATTTGCTGAGAAGAGCCGGCAATAAACTCAGTAATTACTCTTCAAGCTTAGTTTCATTACATAATATTTAAATTCTAATCGCACTGAAAACAATTGCGTGGCCCGGCGCGGTGGCACAATTATAAAGTAGACTGAAAGACTGAAAGTAGACTTATTCCATACTATGAGTATCTCCTTTCTATTAATTTGGTATTTTATTGCTCTTTGTACAGTAAAAATCATTATATTACGACGTTTTATCCATTTTCAAGCCCTCTGAGCTATTTCAATCGGCTTAACCTCTCGTTTCTCCTGTTTACAGTATCGTAGTCCACATAAAACGAATGTAAGCAATAATAATCTTAGTAAATTATTACCTAAATCTTTCACGTTTCTGTATATTGACAACATGTATACATTCCTCAGATTTGATTGTATGTATGCTCTCTTCTAAAATAAAGTAGGAAAGAAGATTGATAAGTGAAATTTCTTTTTTATACTAGAGGCAGCAAACATACAGCCCGCCGTTTGTTTACCGACTTTATCATATAAAATAATTGGACTGTTTTACAAAAAACTTAAACCAACTTCAAAGTACACTAAAAAGTAATCAAATAGTGATCTGACAATGGGAACAAACGGAAATTGTAAGCTTCCAGACAAAAAAAAAATTCCAAATCGGTTAAAATATGACGGAGAACTTATGAGGTAACAAACATAAAAAAAAATTACAACCGAATTGAGAACCTCCTTCTTTTTTTGAAGTCGGTTAAAAATAGGGTAAATAGAGAAGTTAACCTGATTCCATATCCTTCAATTCGTCATCAGAAGGTTCCCGGTCATCGAACGCTTGGTGCGATTCATTTTCAGGAATCATTCTGATTCTCCGAACCGGTGGTGGTTTCTCCTAGAAATTATTAATCTCAATAATACTCCTTGAGATTAGAAAAATAGTGAATACAATTTGACAGCAAATAAATGACCCTCAACTGAAGAACTCCAAGCTGGACTCCCTTAAACATCAGCATACAAGAGCTATCAAAAAATCTTCAAAATACAAAACATACTCTAATTTTTTTTCGTCTGACTGCATCAGCCCACAACTTCTGTAACAGCTTTTCTATTGTATCCTCTCGAGCTTCTAATGGAAAGTGATAAGGTACCACAATCTGAAATTAAGTATCGTCTGTTATTGGTTTCTATAGTACAAGCTCTGCTTAGTTTCGGACCAGATAGCCGTATGTGAGGAATGTCCCAGGATATTTGTTTATTTTTGCTCGTTGGCAGCTCTTGCATATTTGAAGGCGATGACAGCAGGCAGTGACAGCTCAGTGGTCAAAATTCCTGTGTTCGAATCTTACAATAAGCTTGAGTTTTTGGAGAAGGGAAAAATCGTGAGGAAACCATAGCACCATACCCATCTGGCTGGCTACCTGAATAAGTTGAAAATCAGTTACCAAGAACCTACTTACCGATGTGTTCTGACAGCTGGACTCGGAGCCAGTTCCGTTCTAGGCTGTGTGTTACCATGTTCAGCCGTATAATCACTGTCGTGAGATTATGGTCAAACACAGGCCTATTTATTACAAGCTTTTATTTAACTTGCAATTGAATGTATGTATGTGACTATGTTCGGGTGGAATCTTCCAAGTCGAATTTCACCCACTTCCAGTGGTCGGATTGACTTGATATTTAGTATACATTAGTATATGCAAGTACACTCAACAAAAAGAAACTTATAGAAAAAATAACTTCTCAGTCGCCTGATTTTCGAGCAATTCCAGTTGGTAACGCCATTAGTTACCTTTTTATATGATCTAGGACCTAAACTGAATGGCTGTCATTTATTTTAAATATCCCATTGCGGGTACGAGGATTGTCTACTGTAGCCTAGATGCAGTACTATCTGGGCCCTTTTTAAAGCCCCCTACTATTAATTTCCGTGTTAGTTTGTTACCTCTTGACGCCACAACGGCACAACCAATCGCGATGAAATTTGGCATGCAGGTAGATCATAATCTGGAATAACATGTAGGATACTTTTATCCGGGGAAAACATTAGATCCCTGGGGAACGCGGGGAAAAAAATTGCGAAATTATAACCTGTACCAGTATAGTACCTGAATATCCATCGGGGTCAGAAGTAGTTGGTTCAAAGCCGTATCAACGTATATATAGTCGTTTACAATAACATGTACCAATTCATTTCGTAGCTCATATAATCTGAAATAAACCATGAATTCATATGATTCGATTTTACATGCGCATCGCTTGTGTTGAGTGACTCGTAACATTTTTATTATTAAATTTGTGTTTCTTATTACGCAAACTGTTGCGTAATAAGAATTATGATATCATCAACGTCCAACTTCCTAACAGTACTCTTAACATTCTCGAACTTTTTTAAAGATACCTATGCGTATTTTATAAGTATCAAGTAAGCATGCGTATCTTAATGTCTCTCCATGAAAAAGTGGTCTGACATACGGACTCAGTGTTTACTCATTATAATGCCGACGAGTCGCTAATCGCCAAGCGGATGCAAGCGGCCTAGAACCGTTTGAAGTGGAAATCAATGGGAGAGGCTTAGGTTCAGCAGAGGACATCCATGGGCTGATATGATGATAATAAATGCCGACAACATGGGAGTGGAGCTTGCTTTCGGCGTCTGTGTTTACGTGTTGGCGGCGTCAGGAGAATACGTTTCTTCTGGGTATCCTCCATCTTAGGCTTTGTCTTCGTCCTTTATGGTTTAGGGTCAGTGGCCAAATGCAAACCCATTTAGCATTATAAACAAAACACTCCCGCTTTTCGCACTATATGCGTGTCTTTTCGGTACATTGTTGAGTAAAGTGCTTTAGAAATTGGCTTATAGTTTAAGCATACCTTTTTACGAAAACATTGATAATGGCCATTATATAAGGTGCTCGTTGCAAATGTACGTTATTTAAATATGCGTCGTATAACTGGTTGGTTAAAACACAATATTGTGTGTAGAATTTTCCCAGAACCGCCGGTGGGAGGCTACGTTCTTTAAGGCGAAGACCTTTTGCTGCTAGGTCCTGAAAATAACCATGGATCATCATAATCAACTGCTGATATATGCCCTCCCGTGACCAAGAAAACGACTACCTATTTTATTAAGAGGAGGATTGAGTCCATAGTCTATCACGCGAATCCACTGTAGATCGGAAGATATCAAATGTCTTTGAAAATCACTATTCTTCATAGGTTGTCTCACAATTTTTCCTTTACCGCTTAGGTAGTGGTAAATCCAAAATAGATTATTTTTCGTCACCAAGCCACAAATATCTCAATATCACAAACCACCTTCTGTACATGTCAAGTCACTGTATAATAGGCCTTCTTTAGAAGCTTTATCGTTGTCTGAGGCCTGTTTCTCACTACCATATTAAATCTAGCGATGTTCATAGGTGGACATGGGCCTCCTTAACAATAAAATATCCTGAGCTGCTTCCATCCAGCTCCGAGCAGCTGCCCCATCCAATATGGCGAAGGTAATTACCTACCTGAAATGCCACCTCATCTTCAAGCAGGGTTTGTGCCTTTGTGAAGATTTTCAGCCATTGAGCGTGACCTTCCAAAGTGTTTAATAAGTTAA